>CM050508.1:64985000-66455000 GCA_027563665.1 Antrozous pallidus | reverse complement strand
TGGAAGAAAGCCAAAATATATAAAAGGAAAGACCAGCAGAAATAACCACTTAAAATTCTAAAACATGGCCTGGCTGCCATGGCTCAGTGGTGGAGTGTTGGCCTATGGACCAGGAGGTCATGGTTCGAATTTTAGTCAGGCCATCTGCCCAGTTGTGGGCTCGATCCCCAGTATGGGACATGCAGGAGGCAGCAATCAATGATTCTCCGTCATTATTGATGTTTCTATCTCTCTCTACCTCTCCCTTTATCTCTGAAATCAATAAAAATACATTTTAAAAAGCAATGGAAACAACAACAACAAAATCCTATTTACAATTGCGCGCACGTGCACGCGCACACACACACACACACACACACAAAAAAAAAAAAAACACCTAGGAATAAATTTAACCAAGGATGCAAAAGACCTTTATTGGGGAAATTATAAGATACTGAAGAGATAAATTGAAGATACAAATAAGTACAGGCATATTCTGTGTTAAAGAATAGGAACAATTAAAATAATTAAAATGTCCATATTACTCAAAGCAATCTATAGAGGCAACACCATTTCTTGCAAGATACCAATGGTGTATTTCACATAACTAGAACAGATATTCCAAAACTTTAAACAGAACCAAAAAATACCTCTAATAATCACAGCAATCTTGAGAAAAGAGAAAGTATGACGAATCACACTTGCTGATATCAGACTATACTGCAAATTGGAAGGAAACAAAATAGCATTCTGCTGGCATAAAAACAGACATATAGATTAATGGAATAGAATAGAGAACCCCAAAATAAATCCATGACTTTATGGTGAATCAATATTCAACAAAGGAAGCATGAACATAAAATGGAGTCGAGATAGTCTATTCAATAAATGGTGTTATCCCCTAGACCAACAACAAAGTGATGAAGGTCAGGGGGAGGAGAACTGGGTGAAGGTGGGAAAAGAAGGGGGAAATAGGGGACATCTGTAATAGTGTCAACAATAAATATATATATATATATATATATATATATATATATATATATAAAAATAAATAAATGGTGTTGGTAAAATTGGACAGGAATATGCAAGATAAATAAAACTAGACCAGCTTTTACACCATACACAAGAATAAACTCAAAAGGGATTAAAACATAAATGTAGGACTCAAAACCATAAAAAATCCTAGAAGAGCTCTCCCGGAGCCTGGCTCAGAGGCGGTTGCACCATCTTAAAGGAGAAGAGCCTGAAGATTTTACAGTTGCGGTACCCACTGGGCATCTGAGACCCCTCACCTATCCCCCCAACATCGGTTCCTACTTGGTGAAGAAGCGGACTCCGAGGAAACCTGTGCTCAGCCACGGAAAGGTCAGGTTTCTCCCGGGGTTAAGGGAGCTGGTAACACGGGGGGATTCACGCCTGGTGAAAAAAGAGGAAAACCCGCGGCTGTTGGAGCCGGCAAACGTGGAAGAGGGTCCTCGGAGCTGGTGACAGGAGGCGGGGATACATAGAGGGCGACCCATTTGGACCTGAAGGAGAAGGCCAGCCTGGCAGTTTTGGGAGGGAGCAGGCTGCCAAACCCAAGGGGAGAAAGGGTTACGCGCAAACACCCGAGCAGGACGTGAGTTAGCGCGCCTGCGTTTGTCCTCTCTAAATCTGAATTTCTCAGCGCTGAACCAGGATCAGGGGATCCCCCTGGTGGGGGATAACCTGGGAGACCACAGGGGCGAGCTGTTTTTCTGACGCTGGGGATCAGAACAGGTCCTCTCAATTAGAGAGGCAGCTCTGGGTTAGCCTATTTCCACAAATCAGTAGTAAATACCATAGACATAGCGGGATTTTTAGATCAGGCTAGAGAGGACCAATAGACCCGGAGGTCAATTCAGAAACACTGCCACCTAGGGGCTGAATCATAAATTGTCTCTTGTGTAACACAAATTAAGGAATCAATTTTATTTCTACTACTATTTAAAAATTTTTAAGTGCCATTTTAATCCATCTTTATTCTACTCAGAGATTAGTGTTATATAGCCTTTTTTTCATCTACCCTTTAGTATCTCTTTAATCTACTTCAACTTCCCCCTTATGCCAGCACTCTCTTGCTAACCTTTAATTAGTTAGGGTCTTATTCCCCTTACACTTTTTCTGGTTTAGATTTTCCTTATTCTCTCTTTTTAGCTCTTGTTAAGATTTCACCCCACTTTTGTATCCAATCTCCAACCACCTGCTCCAAGTCCATACACATCTAATGCTTCTCCGACTTCACTATCCTAAAATGTTTTTCTCTCGGTCCTGCTGATGTTGTTTATATTTTATGAATATTTGTGAGATTGGTTTGGTTATTCTTTTCTATTAATTTGTTTTGTGGGGCAGGAGTTGGCATTGTTTTGTGTATTGGTGATGTTTACATTGTTTTTTGATAGATTTAAGCTTCTGTGTTCCCTAACTTCCCTTGATATTAGTTGTTGTATGTAGTTTGTATCAGTCTCCAGGAAGTCGTTGTTGGCTTTTGCTGGGATTAGTG
Source organism: Antrozous pallidus (assembly GCA_027563665.1). NCBI lineage: Eukaryota > Metazoa > Chordata > Mammalia > Chiroptera > Vespertilionidae > Antrozous > Antrozous pallidus. The sequence continues at coordinate 66,452,500 of CM050508.1, read as the reverse complement.
GCGGTCCTCTGGGAGGTTCCAACCCATATTTATAGTTTACTCACTTTTCCTTTCTTTTTACTCCTTCCCCTTTTCCCAACTTTATTTTGGCATTCACTTTTTTTATTCTTTCTTTCTTTCTTTCTTCATTTCTTTCTTTCTTCCTTTCTTTCTTTCTTTCTTTCTTTTGTGTGTGCGAGTCTGTTTTCTCTTACTCTCTCTTACCCCACCTATCACCTAATTTACCTTCCTCTGGCAATCACTTTTAATTTGGAGTTACCAATACTGTGAATACATTCTTCTTCTATGCCTGGTGTGCTGCACCTGGTTGTGTTGTAGTCTGAGCCTTTAAATCAACATAGGAGAGTGAGAACTACATAACAAGACACACAGAGAAGAAAGACTATGGGGAGACAAAGAAATAGCCCACCAATGAAAGAAAAACAAGCCTCACCAGAAAAAGAGGTAACCGAAATGGAAGCAAACAACCTGTCAGAGAGAGAGTTCAGAGAAATGGTCATAGAGTAGATGAAGAGAACAGAAGCCAATACAAGTAAGAACCATGAGGAATTGAAGAGGAATCAAGAGGAAATGAAGAAGAGACAGGAAGAAATGAATAAGAACTATGAAGAAATGAAGAAGAATTATGAAGAAATGAAGAAGAATTATGAAGAAATGAAGAAGACCCAAAAGAAATGAAAAGTGACATTGCTGAGGTAAAGAACTCCATAGAAAGTATCAGGAGTAGACTAGATGAAGCAGATGACCGCATCAGTGAGCTGGAAGACAAGATAGGAAAAAACACCCAAGTAGAGCAGCATCTAGAAAAAAAAATTAAAAAGCAGGAGGAGAGCCTAAGGGAACTTTGGGACAACATGAAACAAAACAACATCCGTATAATAGGGCTTCCAGAGGGACAGGAAACTGAGCAAGGAATAGAAAACCTGTTGGAAGAAATAATGACAGAAAACTTCCCTGATATAGGAAAGAAAAAACCCACACAAATCCAAGAAGCTCACAGAGTTGCAAGCAAATTAAACACCAAAAGACCTACATCAAGGCATGTTATAATTAAATTGGCAAACATCAACGACAAAGTGAGAATCCTAAAAGCTGCCAGAGACAGACAGAAAGTCACCTACAAAGGAACCCCCATCAGATTAGCAAGTGATTTATCAACAGAAACTTATCAGGCCAGAAGGGATTGGAATGAAATATACAGAGTTATGCAAAGAAAGGGTCTGAATCCTAGAATACTGTACCCAGCAAGGCTATCAATAAAAATTGAAGGTCAAATCAGGAGCTTCACATACAAAAAAGGTCTAAGGGAATACATTACCAACAAACCAGCAATGCAAGAAATGCTAAAGGGTCTGCTGTGAAAAGCAATAGGAAGTCATGAAAGAACATAGGGGCAAAGATCAAAAATGGCTACAAAGAACTATCTATCAATAATTACTTTAAATGTAAATGGTTTAAATGCTCCAATCAAAAGACATAGGGTAATAGACTGGATAAGAAAACATGACCCATATATCTGCTATCTACAAGAAACCCACCTCCAAAAAAAGATGCACACAGACTGAGGGTGAAAGGATGGAAAAAGGTTCTTCAGGCGAATGGAAATGGAAAAAAATCTGGGGTAGCAATACTTATATCCAACAAAATAGATCTCAAAGTGAAGGATGTAACAAGAGATAAAGAAGGCCACTACATAATACTAAAGGGAGCAATCCAACAAGAAGAAATAACTCTGGTAAACATATATGCACCCAATATAGGAGCACCCAAATACATACTAAAACTCCTAGAGGATATCAAGGGAGAGATAGACAGCAATACAATCATAGTAGGAGACTTTAATACCCCACTATCACCATTGGACAAATCCTCCTAACAAAAAATTAGTAAAGAAACATTAATCCTCAATGAATCACTAGACCAGAAGGAATTAATTGACATCTTCAGATCATTTCACCCCAAAGCCACAGAATATACATTCTTTTCAAGTGCCCATGGGTCATTCTCAAAGATAGACCATGTGTTGGGTCATAGGCAAAGTCTCTCCAAATTCAAGAAGATAGAAATCATATCAAGCACCTTCTCAGATCACAATGACATAAAGCTAGAAATCAACTACAATAGAAACAACCCAAAGAAATCAAACACATGGAGACTAAACAGCATGCTATTAAACTATGACTGGGTTACTATAGAGATCAAAGAAGAGATAGAAAACATCATGGAAACAAATGACAACGACAGCTCAACAATCCAAAATCTATGGGACACAGTGAAAGCAGTTCTGAGAGGGAAGTTCATAGCTCTACAATCCTACTGCAAAAAACTAGAAACAGCAGCAATAAATTATCTAACCCAACAACTCAACGAGTTAGAAATAAAGCAACAAGAAAAGCCCAGTGTAAGCAGAAGGAAAAAAATAGTAAAGATCAGAGCAGAAATAAATGACATAGAGACCAAAGAAACAATACAGAAGATCAACAAAACCAAAACCTGGTTCTTTGAAAGACTAAACAAGATTGATGAACCTCTAGCCAGACTCACCAAGAAGCAAAGAGAGAGGACCCTAATAAATAAAATCAGAAATGAAAGTGGTGAAATAACAACAGACCCCATTGAAATACAAAGGATTGTTAAAAATTACTATGAACAACTCTACTCCAACAAACTGGACAACCTGGAGGAAATGGATATATTTCTGGAAAAATATAACCTCCCAAATCTCAATCAGGAAGAATCTAAACAACTCAATAGACCAATAACTGTGGAAGAAATTGAAGCAGTCATCATAAAGCTTCCGGCAAACAAAAGCCCAGGGCCAGACGGCTTCACAGGGGAGTTTTACCAAACATTCAAGGAAGAACTAAAACCTATACTCCTCAGACTATTCCAGAAAATTCAAGAGGATGGAACACTTCCAAACTCCTTCTATGAAGCTAACATCACCCTAATATCAAAACCAGATAAAGATGACACAATAAAAGAGAATTACAGGTCAATATCCCTCATGAATATAGATGCCAAATTCCTCAATAAAATTCTAGCAAATCGGATTCATCAGTACATCAGAAAGATCATACACCATGACCAAGTAGGATTTATCCCAGGAATGCAAGGATGGTATAATATCCACAAATCAATAAATGTGATACATCACATAAACAAACTGAGAGATAAAAATCACATAGTCATATCAATTGATGCAGAAAAGGCATTTGACAAAATCCAACACCCTTTCTTGATAAAAACTCTCAACAAGGTAGGAATAGAAGGATTATACCTCAACATAATAAAAGCCATATATGAGAAACCCACAGCAAACATCATACTCAATGGGCAAAAACTACAACCATTTCCCTTAAGAACAGGAACAAGACAAGGTTGCCCACTCTCACCACTCCTATTCAACATAGTACTGGAAGTATTAGCCATTGCAATTAGACAAGAAGAAGAAATAAAAGGCATCCAAATTGGAAAAGAAGAAGTAAAGTTATCCTTATTTGCAGATGACATGATATTGTACATAAAAAACCCGAAAGACTCCATAAAAAAGCTAATAGACTTAATAAATGAGTTCAGCAATGTAGCAGGCTACAAAATCAATGCCAAGAAATCTATGGCATACCTATACACCAATAGTGAACTTACAGAAAGGGAGACTAAAAAAGCAATCCCATTTACCATCACACCAAAAAAATTAAGATACCTAGCAATAAACTTAACTAAGGAGGTAAAAGACTTATTTGCAGGAAACTACAGGACGCTAAAAAAAGAGATAGAGGAAGATGTAAACAGATGGAAGAACACACCATGTTCATGGATTGGGAGAATCAACATAATTAAAATGTCCATACTACCCAAAGCAATCTATAAATTTAATGCACTCCCCATTAAAATACCAATGGCATACTTCACAGACATAGAAAGAACTCTCCAAAAATTCATCTGGAATAAAAAAAAATGCCCCAGATAGCCACAGCAATCCTGACAAAGAAGCCCAAAGTCGGAGGGATTTCAATACCAGATTTCAAGCTGTATTACAAAGCTACTGTTCTCAAAACAGCCTGGTACTGGCACAAGAACAGACATATAGATCAATGGAATAGAATAGAGAATCCAGATATCAACCCAAACCACTATGCTCAATTAATATTTGACAAAGGAGGTATGAACATAAAATGGCATCAAGATGGTCTCTTCAATAAATGGTGTTGGGAAAATTGGATAGATACATGCGAAAAAATGAAACTAGACCACCAACTTATACCATACACAAAAATAAACTCCAAATGGATACAGGACTTAATCGTAAGATGGGAAACCATAAAAACATTAGAGGAATCTACAGGAAATAAAATCTCAGACATATGCCAAAAGAACTTCTTTGATGATACTGCTCCTAGGACAATGGAAGCTAAAGACAGAATAAACAAATGGGACTACATCAAAATAAAAAGCTTTTGCACAGCTAAAGAAACCATCAACAAAACAAAAGAAAACCCACTGTATGGGAGAACATATTTGCAAATGTTATCAGTGATAAAGGTTTAATCTCAAGCATCTACAGGCAACTCACACAACTCAATAAAAGGAAGACAAATGATCCAATAAAAAAAAATGGGCAACAGACCTAAATAGAACCTTTTCTAAAGAAGACAAAAGGAAGGCCCAGAGACATATGAAAACTTGCTTAAAGTCACTAATTATCCGAGAGATGCAAATCAAAATGACTATGCGTTACTATCTCACACCTGTCAGAATGGCTTACATCAACAATTCAACAAATGACAAGTGCTGGTGAGGATGCGGAGAAAAAGGAACTCTCCTGCACTGTTGGTGGGATTGTAGACTAGTGCAGCCACTGTGGAGAACAGTATGGAGTTTCCTCAAAAAACTAAAAATGGAGCTCCCATTCAACCCAGTGATCCCACTTCTAGGAATATACCCCAAGAAACTAGAAAGGTGAATTAGAAAGGATATATGTACCCCTATGTTCATAGCAGCACAATTTATCATAGCTAAGACTTGGAAACAGCCTAAGTGCCCATCAGCAGATGAGTGGATTAAAAAACAGTGGTACATCTACACAATGGAATACTACGCTGCGGCAAAAAAGAAAGAGCTCCTACCATTTGTATCAACATGGATGAAATTAGAGAGCATTATGCTAAGTGAAATTAGCCAGGCAGAGAAAGACAAATATCACATGATCTCACTCATTTGAGGAAGATAATGAATGACACAGACTGATGAACAAGAATGGATCCAGAGACTGAGAAAAGTCCATTAAAATGTCAAACCTCAGGGTAAGTGGCAGGTGGTGGGAGTAAGGGGGAAAGTCAATATATTTGAACTCTTGAACTAAGGTAAGTGATTTGTGTTTTTACATCCCTGACAAAGTTTATATAAAGTTATTAAAAAATTGGCAGCTAGTTTGAGATTGAATTAACATGTCCTAGAACATGTCATCTCTTATGGACACCAGTTCTTAGGCTAGGCCCTCCTTAACCTCCCGTGATACCACAATACCCTTACATGATATTATTCTACAATGTCATTATAATATTTGATATTTGACAACAGCATATTATACAATTATCCCAAATAAATCTACAAACTAATTCTTTGAATGTTGGGCAGCAACTTAAAAAAAGGATAGGAAAGGAATTAATCCCTTTCAGAAGGGATTAAGGCACTGGGAAGGCATCCGAGCATTCTATATTGGCCCCTCTGGCCCTTTTGCCAAGAGGGACCCTCTTCTTTTTATCCAAATACACAGAGCTGATGCGTGAACTTTCAGTTCAAGCTGTGGCTGAAGTCTCTGGGCAGCTGGCACCATGGATCTGTATCTCGACCAATGGCGTGAGCTGGGCCCTCTCTGGAGAAGAAACCTGGGTCACCCGAGATATGTGATCAGTACCGGGATCCCGCCAGCAGGTGAGGAGACCCCAAGGCAGGTACTGGACGTGGAGGCCATGGGGGCATAGACTACAAAGGAGACAGGACTGAACCTCACATCACCCTGTTTGGCCCCGGAGGATGGCTGGTTAGCCAGAAGCAGGTAAGATTCCCCAGGGAAGGAACAACCTAAGACAGGCACAGACGCAGAGGGGCCAACAGAAGAGAAATAAAAGATCAACAGAGGTGGGGCACAGACCCTCATCCACAAACCTTGCAGGGGCTTGAATTGTCACCCCTCCTGAGGAAGGTCTCCTACCCCCACGGCTGCTACGCCTCCCACGCACAACTCACACTGGGACCCAGGTGGCAGACAGAGACTCGGCCAGCAATAGCTGCCCTATATCTAAATTTAATTTATTACAAGGAATAATGAGGAACTACTCAAAAATGCAAATATTCCTCTCCACAAGTATTTACTGGGTAAACTAAGATTTCTGCTTGAGTATTAAAATTGACAGGAAAATAGTAATCAAGTTTTCAGATTAATTTAAATTGGACAAGTGAAATAAGTGAATACTCAAGAAAATCTAACTGTACTGACAAAAAGCTTTTCCTAAAACATTAACTAAATTATGTATTAGTAGTTCATCTCACTGCAAAATTGCCTAACATCCAAAGAACCTAAAGCAGTAATATTTGTGTGCAAAAATTAAAATTTAAAATTACCAAGACAGCAAGATAAAATTTCCAAAAGCCCCTATTAACCAAAAAAAAGGCGGGGGAGGGGGGGGACAGTGGGGTAATATCATGTAAGGAAAAATAACCTATAAGTAAAATACATCTAGAAAATTCTTACTCCAGAAAAGTAAATTCCATTTATAAAACCAGCTGCAGGACACCCATAAAAAAAACACACACATGGTGTCAAAATAAGCCAAAGGAAAATCATTTAGGCAAAATTAAAAAGAATCCCAAGTCTATTTTGCAGAGAGGATCCCTTTGTTAACCTTTGGTCGAGAATGTGTTTGTGTGTTTGCAGAGAACAACTCCAAGACCATGTGGGTTCCTGCGACAGTGAGGAACTGACGGCCCTGTTCCAGCCACGAGGACGGTCCTGAGATGGGGGACACCAATGACACCTTGCCATGCTAGCAGTCGGCAGCTGTGTATGTCTGCAGGCAGCCCAGGACCAAACCAGAGAGGATGGATCTTGCATTGCCACGATGTGTCCACTATCTGGATACCATTGCTGACATGTACACATGAAGAACTATTTGACACTGAAACTGGGACTCAGAACAGTTGGACATTGAAACTGACACTCAAACTTTTTTTTGCTCTTATACGTTTGTTTTCAGTATGCAGAGGCAAGATATCTTTGAAGAAAAGAAACAGGGGAGAGTGATTGATATAGAGGCAGGGTGGCCTCGAACAGGCTGTCAAGCTACAGGGGGAAGGTTGGAGTGGAGGGGAGGCAGATGCTGGGGGAGATCAACCGAAGGACTTGTATGCATACATATGAGCATAACCAATGAATGAAAGACTCTAGGGTGGGGAGGGGGGCAGGTGGGGACATGTGCTGGGGGGTAAGGGAGGCTGGGGGGAGGATATTAGGGGGGGAGGAAAACATTTGTACTACTATTAAATATAAGTTATATTGTAAATGAAAATAAAAAAATAAAAATAAAAAAAGAAGAAAATATAGACATTTCTCATATCCTCAGGCAAGGGAAACAAAAGAAAAATAAACAGATGTGACTATATCAAACTAAAAAGTTTTTGCACAGTAAAGGAAACTATCAACAAAATTAAAAGACAACCCTCTGACTGGCAGAACATTTTCACCAATGATATGTCTGATAGGGGATTAATGCCCAAAGTTTAAAAAGAACTCATACAACAGAACACCAAAAACCCCTAATTTAAAAATGGACAAAGGACCTGAATTTCTCCAGGGGACATACAGATGGACAGTAATGTGGACGAAAGGAGCCACATGCTAACCTGACCAGCTCAGGGGAGGCCTGCATGGCGGTCTTACAAACTCAGAGACCTAAAGTAACCACAAAAGATGGTTTGAAAATTAAATAACTACAAACAGGTTATTGTGGGTGTCATGTCTTGGGCCTGTATTTTCCCTGACAAGGATCACCTTAGGTCTTTCCTGAGCCATTTGCCTTCTGCCTCTAGGATAACTTATCTCTGAGATGTCTGGGAAACTTGTGACTTCCCTTTTTCTGGAGCCCATGGGACACAACCAAATGTGGTGGGCTCCAGGACAGAGACCACAAATTCCTTCATTATCATGTTAATTGTTCTTGCATTCACCTAAGTATGTGTCCATCATTTTACTTTTTATCCAATCCAGGTGGGATTACTTATCCCTCCTCCTAAATCCATTACCAATGAATTTCATGTAACCCACCTATGTCCTTCCTTTGATTTCAATGTATAAATAGAATTGTAACCCGCCATTCTGTGGAGCATTAACTCAATTCATTGAGCTTCTGCTTCCCAGCACATGTCGACAGTTTTTGGCTCAAATAAACTCACTAAAATTTTTTACAGGTTTCAATGGTTTTTTGTTAACAGTAGACATATAAAAAATGCTCAATGTCACTAATCATCAGAAAAATGCAAATTAAAACCACAATGAGCTATCACCTCACACTTACCAGAATGGCTATCATCAATAAATCAACAAAAGTATTGGTGAGGATGTGGAAAAAAGGGAACCCTCGTGCACTGTTGATGGGAATGAAGATTGGTGCAGCCACTTGGGGAAATATTATGGGGCTACCTCAAAAAATTAAAGTGGGACTGTTCTATAATCTAGTGATTCCACTTCTGGCAATATAGCTGAAGAAACCCTAAACACTAATTCAAAAGAATATATGTACCCCTATGTTCATTGCAGCATTATTTACAATAGCCAAGATACTAAGTACCCCTTAATATTGTTATGCCCAGATTTCATGATCCCCAAAGACCACCAGGGAACCCAAATCGGCTGCAATAGCATAGAACCTTTATTCAAACCCGGGTTTGGCCCTCAACCTTCATCTGGCACAGCAGCAAGGTGAGAGAGCGAGCCCAGCAAGAACAATAGGTTATAAAGGGTTGGTCATTTGGGTGGTCCCAGAGAAGTGATGTGGGTTACAGAGATAGCCTTATTAGGTCAGGGTTTTTCAGCGGGGGTCTCACAGTACAAGGATCAGGGAGTGACCAGTACTTTGGTTATGCCTTATTTGGACCTAAGCTATGTCCTTGGGCTGCATTGGTCTGCTCAGGCAGTGGTTGGGGGAGTCAGGACATTCCTGGCACCCCTGTGGCCACTCCCAGCAAGGGGGAAGGGCAGATAGGCTGACCAGCCCCTCAAGATGGAGGATAGTCCTTTGTCCTTTCAAATATATGAATGGATTAAAAAGCTGTGGTACATTTACACATGGAATACTATTTGGCTGTAAAAAAGAAAGAAATGTTAGCTTTTATGACAATATGGATGGACCAGGTGAGTATTATGCTAAAGTAGAAACATTCTCATAGATACAGAGGACAGACCTAAAGCTGTCAGAGAGAGGTGGATAAGTGGGCTGGGTGGATAAGGTGAGTGATTAAGAAAAACAAACTCATAGACACAGACAATAGTATGGTGGTTACCAGAGGGAAAGTGAGATTGGGGGGGGGGGATGTAAAAGGGGGATAAATGGTGACAGAAGGAAACTTGATTTTTGATTGGTGAATACACAATACACATATGTAAATGATATATTGTAGAATTGTACATCTGAAACCTATATAATTTTATTTAACCAATGTGACCCCTTAAAATTCAATTAAAAATTAATAAATATGCTGGGTATTTGAGGTAGGTATTTCCACCTTGACTTATTTTAGCTGTCTCACATGCACACAGTGGCAATTAAATTTCATCTTCTTTCAGTCTGCTAGGTAAGTTTATACTCTCCCAATATGTTTTCCCAAGAGCTTTTGACATATCCTTTTGCTATCATTTTGTCTACTACTTTTGATGATATTGTAAATTCGTTATTTATATTCATATACTATTATTTTGTAGGGACTTGGCAAGAAGTATGAATAAAAAATGAGATGAAAAATACAATCAGCAACAACTAGCATTCCATACACCCTCTTTCTAGTAAGCTATATAATAAAGATGTAATATAAAAATGATCATTACACTGTGAAGTATAATGACCACCCATGTAACCACCGGATCACAGATCAGCAGGAAGGTGGGGCAGCGAGCTACAAGCAGGCAATGGAGAGCTACAGGAGGGGGCAGGGAAGCAAGCTATGAGGGGAGGGCCAGGGGAATGGGGGGGGGGAGGTATCAGGGGAGGTACAGAAGGGTGGGGCAGCAGGCAGGGGGCTACTGGTGCACAGATTCATGTACAGGGATACTAGTTATTTTATATTCTAGTGAACAGTTTTGACCAATATGGGCAAACAGTAGACACACAAGTGCAGTAGTGCATGCACTGCAAAAATTTTAAAGAATAGGAAGTGTCAGTTTTACAGTTGTTCTTACTACCTTGAAGGAAATGGTTGAAGAAAAACATGTAATTATAAATATATTTTAATAAGATGGGGAAAATATTAGTTTGGGTACTTGACACTGAATAATTATCAGTGCATAATTCTGGAAAGGGAGTAAAAATATTTTTAGTTTTTATAGATTTTTTAAAGATAATGAGCCTGTATTATGTTAACAAATAAAAATATCATGGCAAGTATTGTCCTCTTTTTATCAGGCAAGGAGTGAGCTACCAAGAAATCTAAATAAAAATCATCCTATGGGGGAAAACCAAGATGGTGGCATAGGTAAAACACCTATCTTGCCATCATACACAGCAATTTTAAAACTACAACTTAATGAAAGAACAAACACCATCCAGAATCACCGGAAAGCTGGCCGAGTGAAAATTCCACAAATAAAAGTGAAGATAAGACACTGTGACTCAGAGGAGCGACTGAGGACAGCATTGAAGATACGCGCGGAGAGAGGTGTGGAGTGCACGCCAGCAGATAGGGTGGGCAGCTGAAAACCGGCCAGTTTACTCGAACAGGTGAGACAAAGACGTCCCACTGGACTGATTCTCCAGTTCTGGGTGAAGTCCAGGGAACGCACAATCGTACGGGGTAAAAACTGGACAGCGGGAGGGCACGCTGAAGCTCGGGAGCTGCAAGGGTCTGCCGGCTTGTGGAGAAGGCGAGCTTCTGTAGAGTGCGTGTGAACTTGGGAACAATGCAGGTGCCTGTCTGCACAGAGAGCGCTCGTGACTTGCTCTTTCATTCGGGAAACTGTCAGACTGCTTTGTTTTATGACTCTGGGTGAGACACTGGGTGTGCAGACTCATTTGGGGAGAGTCTGAATTCCCCGGCAGCTGGTGGACCTCGGCAGCAGCTCTCTCTCAGAGGTGCTGGCGGCCATTGCCCCCAGCACAGAGTCCCTGGGGCCACATAGGGTAGAGCTAATGTAGTCTGCTTGGCCCGGAGACTCCGTCCATCCAACCCGAGCACAGTTGAACTTCACAGACAATCGGCCTGGAGGTCAACCCTTCCAAGTGCTAACAACGATTAACCTGAGTTTAACTTCAGCAAGACTGCAACCCATATCCAGCTCAGGTAACTGGGGAGGCTGAGCCACTGTCCCTTGTAGGACGTCTACCACACAAAGCTAATTGACCAACTCAGGGAAGCAGCCACCATGCAGAGACATGGAAAGAAATCAGATGTGAAAGAAATGGAGAAAAAAAACCGACTGGACATAGAATTCAAAACCACAGTTATAGGGCTTCTCAAGAGGCTCCTAGAAAAGGTCGAGACCTATAAGGAAATAAGCAAGACCACAAAGGAAATGAACGAGACCCTCAAGGATATGAATGAGACCTGCAAGGAAATGATCAAGACCAACATGGAAATGAATGAGTCCTACAAGGATATGAACAAGATTCTCAAGGATATGAAAAAGGACCAATCAGAAATTAAGCATACACTGACTGAAATAAAAAATATTATACAAAGACCTAAAAGTACTCTAGAGCACCCCAAGAACCAAGTTAAAGATTTGAAATACAAAGAGGGAAAATCCACTCAGCTGGAAAAGCAAGAAACCAAAAGAATCCAAAAAATTGAAGATAGTATAAGGGGCCTCTGGGACAACCTCAAACATACTAACATCCGAATTATAGGGGTGCCAGAAAAAGAGAGAGAGCAAGACAATGAAAAGCTATTTGAAGAAATAGTGACCAAAAACTTCCCACACCTGGTGAAAGAAATTGACTTAGGAGTCCGAGAAGTGCACAGAACCCCAATATATAGGAACCCTAAGAGGACCACACCAAAGCACATCATAATTAAAATGCCAAGAGCAAAAGACAAAGAGAGAATATTAAAAGCAGCAAGAGAGAAACAGTTAGTTACCTATAAGGGAGCACCCATATGATTGTCAGAGGATTTCTCAACAGAAACGATGCAGGCCAGACAGGAGTGGCAAGAAATATTCAAAGTGATGAATAGCAAGAATCTACAACCAAGAGTACTCTATCCAGCAAAGCTATCATTCAGAATTGAAGGTCAGATAAAGTGCTTTGCAGATAAGAAAAATCTAAAGGAATTCATCACCACCAAACCAATATTATATGAAATGCTGAAAGATATTCTTTAAGAAGAGGAAGAAGAAAAAGATAAAAGTGTAAATTAGGAACAACAAATACACATCTATCAACAAATGAATCTAAAATCAAGTCAATTAATAATCTGATGAACAGGATAAACTGCTGAATGTAGCAGAATCACAGACATAGAGAGTGAATGGACTGACAATTCTTGGGGAAAAAAGGGGTGTTGGAGGTGCAGCAAGAGACTGGACAAAAATCATGCAACTATGGGATAGGACAGTGGAGGGGGATGAGGGCAGAGGGTGGGATGGGTACCAGATGGAGGGGAGCTATAGGGGGAAAAAGGGAATAATGTAATTGATAAACTGAACAATAAAGATTAAAAATAAATAAAATAAAATAAAAATCATCCTATGAATTTATCATAAAATATGAGATATTTTTTATTAGGTAATATTCTATCAACTGGATTTTTTCACTAATACTAATATCTATGACCACTGGGATTTTCAGCAATACAATTAGAAAAGAGTCAATGTATGTCTGTTATGGAGACATAAAAACAACAAAACAGATTCCCTTCTGTCAAGAAGGTCACAGTCTGCTGAGGAGCTTGCAGTGCTACAAACTTTTACAGTAACACCCAAGAATAACTAGAATATATTTAAAATATTGCTGCTGGTACATATATTCTGTTTTGCCTGCCCAATAAACTTGTTACCACTATTGAGTAATAGCCTTCTCTTTTCTGTGGAGAGCATGTGCTCTGTGGTTGGGTGTGTTGATCTTATGCTCCTCCAACTTCATCTCCCAGCTATAGGAATGGATTTATAATTTCAACCTGGCCAACAGAGAGCCCATCACCATGATCACAAGGATTGGTACAGCCATAAGCCCATGACCTTAGGCAGGCCAATAAATGTCTTCCCTAGGGATGTTCTAGCAGAAATGGCTCTTTTCTTTTGCTTGGGTTCTAGGCTCCTGAGCTTCCCTTAGTTTGCCACCTGTCTAAGAGGTGATGGGGAAAAAGAGCTCTGGCAACATTATTTTTAGCCTGGATGATGACAGCAATGGTTATAAAAATTATGATAATGATGCTGACATGACAATAATAGCAATGATGAAAATTATAATAATGATGATTATTGTGAGGAAGCATGGGACTTGGCAGGAAAGTCTGTAAGGAGAATTCTCTGAAGGTTGAAGGCCTCTGGGAGACCTGACCAATGGGGGTAGACCCTATCTTGACTTTTCCAAACAAGTCTGAGCCTCAGAGTGCTTTGCTCGAATCTTTATGTTAGACTTCAAAATGTCCTTGCTTAAAGGACACATATGTTTTCTCAAGGATGCTTACCCTATTGACAGTATCTAATAGTTAATTTTAGTTTAAGCTGTTGTTAAAAACCTAAGGAGCCAGGCTACAGGTCTGTTTGCTCCTATAGCCAAGCAGTCCCTTAGCCTCTCTTTCACAGTGTGTCAGAGTAATCCATAGATCAGGGTCTGCTGGTCAGTCCTGGAAGATTGTAATGACAATGGTGATCATGATTAATAGTATAAGCCAGGCACTCTGCTATAAATTCACTTAATCCTCACAGTAAATCTATGAGACAAATCCTATTATCTCAGTTTTACAGATTAAGAAATAGATGTACAGAATGGCTAGGTAATTCACCCAATGTTATATGGTTAGTAAGTATAAAGACTGACATTTTACCCAAAGTGTTTGAATTCAGAGGTGCATTATACTGTACTGCCTTTCCATGACTAGACTTTTCCTTTTAATGAAGTTATATTTTCTTTTTAATTAAAGTGGTTTGAATTTGATTTCAATTTCTTGTACTTTTTTAAAAGTCCAGATTAATAGTCTTAATGATGAAAATTTTATCAGACATCTCCCATATGCCATTTTGAATCTTCTCATCCTACTCCTTACTCTAGTCACGACTACAGCAACCAGTCCTACTTCCTCTTTAACAGTTTGGGACAGATATCATCTGCAGCATCTCACTTGAGCCTGCGTCAAGTACCTATCATGCCTGCTCCTGGATTCTCTGGTGCTATATCATGGAAGAGCTATGAAAAACCCCTTGGTGTCAGTGTACATGCAATGTTGAACTATAGGGAAATTATCATCCTTGAGCTTACCCTTGATTAATTGGAGATCAGAGCCAAAAGTTACATTTTCCCTCTTTCCTCTCCTGGGTAGATGACTCTGATGCTCATTTCAGGAGGCTGCTCAGAAGATACTGCAGAATCATACATCAGTCACCCACAGTGAGGCCAATTCAAGGGCACATGCACATTTTGGTTTTCTCCACTTCCTTGTTTAATTTCTTTTCCTCTTCACTCCCGTACCCTGTGACCAGTTTTCAGATGAACTTCTTTCATGCCACACCTCTACTCAGGCTCTGCTTTGAGAGAAATCCAAGCCAGTTACTATGACTTGTATCTATTTTCTTATTTTCACAATTTAAACAAGATTTGTGCTTGCAGGATATGTGAAAGCTCTCTATTACCTATAATACCAAAATGAAAATTAGAGTTTTCATTTTCAATGAAGTTGATGAAAATTCTTGGTTAATAAAGACTCAACTAGGAGGTGTTGAGAAAGTGACAGAACTATTCTGGAAAGGCTGTTTGTTGTCTATTCTTCATTCACTTTTTAAACTATAATAATGGCAACTTATTATGTACTTGTGTTATTACCACATCTTAATTTTATTATTAAGATGACCAACTTAATACTTGAATACCAAGGAAACATCATGTTTATTTTATTACCTATGAAGAAAAATGTCAGGTGAAAAACTAAGTTAATAATTACAGCAGAAAGCTCATGAGTTCTTCATTTACTTTTTTCTCACTCAAATAACATTAAACATTTTATAAGGACTTGATGTGGTTAGTTCTGTGAACTGCACATTGACATTAACTAGTAATGAAGAGCATGGTTGGAAGAATTTAATATTTTTGTAATAAACCCTTAATCATCTTATTTCAAAGATATGATCCAGGATTATAGTCATTAAAAGAGTCATATTTTTAAAGACCCTAAAATTAGGTAGAATTTTGTTTCCCACTTACCCAAAATGAATAGTAGTGGGCAAAACACACATGACCACAGCCATCCCTCAACCAGACTGCCTTTGATGCCTCAAAACCAAGACAAACTCACTCGGCTCCTTGAGGCTAAGCCAGAACCACTTCCTTACCAAAATGTAGCTTTCCTTAAGCTACCAAGGCCAGTTGAGATTCATTGAGGCTTTGTTGAGAACCAAACTATTGACAAATCTTGTGTTATTTGTAGAATATATCACTGATGATTCACCATTATAAATAGAAATAAAATAGCTAGTTTAATCTTTTTAAATACAAGGGTTGTAATAAATATGACACCAAGAATTATAGCTTTTTTCCAAATAATAGCTATAATCTTACAACTAGTATAATCTTATGACTGATATACAATAGGTGTAATCTTATAACTGGCTAACTATAAAAACTTACCACTAGGATATGATCTTTCAAAATAGAAACAAAGCCTAATGTTTTGAAATGGTTTGAATCTATGATTCAAGATACATAGAAGGGTTTTCTCTTTGATAATTTTTGAATTGAAATATAATATACATACATTAAAAAGGCACTGTATATACAGTAAAGAACACAACTCAACAAATTTTTATGACTTCAACCCACTCAGATTGCCATATAGATCAATATCAAGAGCATTATCAGCACCTGGGAAAACTCCTTCACTCCTCTGACAATCATCCTCAATCATTATTACTTCAAAGGTAACCAATATTCTGAGTTCCATCACCATAGATTAGTTTTGCTTGTTGAACTTTATATAAATGGAATCATGCCTTATTCTATAATCTGGTACTCTTTAGATTTGATGTTTTTGCTCAGCATTTTATCTATGAGATTTATCTAAATTTTTATTTGTAGCCATAATTTGATTTTTTTTCAACACTGCAAAATATCCCATTATAAACTACATCACAATTTATTAATGGACATATGGGTTATCTCCAGTTTGGGACCATTACAAATAATGCTAATATAAATATTTTGTACATGTTTTGTTGAATATATGTATGCATTTATGTTAGGTGTATATCTAAGATTAGAATTTCTATGACATGAGGTATGTGTGTGTTTAGGTTTAATAGCTATTTCAAGTAGTTTTTTTAAAGCAGTTGTAACAATTTACATATCCCCAGAATTGTGGGAGAGTTAGTTGTTCTACAACCATTGGTGTTATCTGTTCTTTGTGGTTTTTGTTTTTGGGGTTTTTTTTGGTTTTTTGTTTTTCATTTTAGTCATTCTGATAGGTAGGTAGTGCTATATTATTGTGGATATAACACGCATTTCTTTGTAAACTAAAGATGTTGAATGTCCTTTCATATAAATAATTTGCATATATTCATCTCCAAATGTCTATTTAAGTCTTTCAGATATTTGAGTGTCTTTTTATTTCTTTATTTTATTGTTAATTTGTAATGCAAGTTATTTGCTAAATATACACATTTCAAACATATTTGCCCCTCTATGGTGAGTTTTGAATTCATTCATAATATGTTTTGATGAACAGAAGTTCTTAATTTTTAATAAGACCCAGTTTATCAAGATTTTCCTTTATAGTTAGTGCTATTGTGTCCTTTTTAAAAACCTTTGCTCAACCAGTGGTCATAGAGAAGTTATCCTACATTAACCTTTAGAAGCTTTATTGTTTTATTTTTCACATTTAAGCATATCATACTTAAGTATTCCACATCTAATTAAGCACATTAAGTCCATCTGAAGTTAAATTTTGTGTAAGGTATGAGCTAGGAGTCAAGTTTTACCTTTTTTTCCCTATATGGATAGTCCAATTCAATTAATCCACTTTAGTTTCCTTTATAAAATCTTTTCCTCAAAATGCATTAAAATTGTATCTTTGTTGAAAGTCAGGTAACTATATATCTATAAATCTGTTTCTGGATTCACTATCTGCTCAACCGTCTATTTGTCTATCTTTGTGCCAGCACCAAACGCTTTCATTATAGAGTTTTACAAAAAGTATTGATATCTGGTAGCAAAAGTTCTCAAACTTTCACCTTCTTCAACATTGTCCTTACTATTCTAGATGCTTTGCTTTTCCATAAAAATTTTAGAATTAACTTATTAAATTTTATTCAAAGGAGTGCTACTGGAATTTTGATTGGGATTGCATTAAATCTATAAATCAATTTAGGGAAAATAGACATTTTTTTGCATTGGATTTTCCAATCCTTGGAAATAATACATCTCTTCTTTTATTAAGATCTCCTTTAATTTACCTCCATAATATTTTATAATTTTCCATTTGCAGTTTTTAAATATTTGATAAATTTATTTTTAAGTGTTTAATTCTTTATGCCATTTATAGAGTTATTCATTTTTTTTTCATTTTAATCCTCACTCTAGGATATGTTTATTTTAGGAAGAAAGGAAGGAAGAGAGAGAGAAAGAAAAAAACCAATGTGTGAAACATTGAATGGTTGCTTCTCGTACACACTCCAACTGAGGATCCAATCCACAACCTTAGTATGTGCCATGATGCAAAATGAAACCCCTGACCTTTCACTGTACAGAATGATATTCCAACCAAGTAAGCCAAAGCAGCAACGGGAATTACCATTTTTAAAATAAGTTTATCTGCATTTTTATTGCTAATTCACTTATCAGGCCTGATGCTCTGTTTATGAATTATTTTGGCTTTTCCATGTACACAATCACAATCTCCAAATAATGAAATTTAAAATTTTTCTAAATCTCATGACTCATTTTCTGTTTTATCTATTACACTGATAAGCCTTCATGTACAATATTAAATTAAAGTAATGATGCTGAACATCACTTTGTTATTTCTAACTTTGCAGGAGAAGGCATTTACCTGAATTCCAGTTTTTCCCCAGTACCATCAAATTGCCAAAATATGAGCATGCAGCTTAGCTTCTCAGCCTCTTAGCAACTGTATTCTTCTGTGTTTCTGTCTCTCGTCTTGTGCACATGCAGTTTAGAAGTAACCAAATGACTCAAAGGGAAATTGCACACAGAATGTGGAGTTCAACACTGCAGATTTCTCTCTTCAATAAAGAGCTTTCAAGTCCCAGTCATCTAAGTAGCTTGAAATTCCAATTTTTGTATCCTTTCCCAGTGAAGCTGCCAGAATGCAAAATTGCTGCTTTTATTTTTGCAATTTAGGTGCCATGTCCCAAGAGGTAAAAGAAGCAATAAAAACAGAACTCACCTCAATTTATTTTTTCTCTGTGGGATCTTAGCCCATTCAGTCTTGCATGTCTAGATTACTCTTTAGTGACTCCATAAAGATTTTTGTGGGAGGGTTTTGTTTATTTTATATTTTTATCCAGTTTCTAGAGTTGATATTTATCAGAAATGTTAGTCTGGTAAGAGCTATGCCACAAGCTAGAATCAGAAGCCTTTTATAGATTATTTTGCAACATCATCTCACCCTGTCACTCCACATAGAGGGGAAAAAACACCTGTTTTTTTTTTTTTGCCGCGATTAAGGGTTTGTTCCCCAGTCAGGGGCAGGATGAAAGACTCTGTATCACCTCCTAAGCCCTGTCATTCTTCACTGGCTGAGAATCATCTTCATGGTCCATTAGTGTTGCCTCCATTTATTAGATTTTCATAGTAATATTCACAGATCTACCTATGGGCATATTTTATTCAAACTAGGTTTAAAATTTTTTCCATCTGACACTGAAAGAGGAGACCCCATATGACATTTCAAATTTGGTTTTGGTTTTGGTTTTTCTGTTCAGACTGCTACCATTTTAACCTATATAGGAGAAGGATGAATTATTAACTCATAAATCAGAAATATGAATCTACCACCTGAGCAACAACTTATGGACCTATGATTGATTCATTACCTATAACTTCAACAGTCACAGTATTTCAAGAAATGTTGACAGAATATATTTCTTCCACATGGGCCTCGCCCTTTTCCTAAT
Organism: Antrozous pallidus; assembly: GCA_027563665.1. NCBI lineage: Eukaryota > Metazoa > Chordata > Mammalia > Chiroptera > Vespertilionidae > Antrozous > Antrozous pallidus. The sequence goes on along the minus strand of CM050508.1, from coordinate 66,432,945 downwards.
AATGCAGACCAGGTATAGTCAGAAATTTACAATAGAGTCAAGAGGACTTTTCTGACAATTTACTTCTTGATTTATCCTGGAAGACTCTTATTCCACCACTGCTTATGTCAAATTTTAAAAGGAATAAATACCCATTGGCTGAAATACTATTCTGGAACTGTATCTAAGAGATTCATAGAAATAAATTTGCGTAGCCTATAATAAACATTTTCTAATTTTAAAAATAAATCCTGAATAAAATGGAGTCTAGATAGTCTCTTCAATAAATGGCGTTGGGAAAATTGGACAGATACATACAAAAAATGAAACTAGACCACCAACTTACACCATACACAAAAATAAACTCAAAATGGATACAGGACTTAAACGTAAGACGGGAAACCATAAAAACATTAGAGGAATATACAGGAAGAAAAATCTCAGACATATGACGAAAGAACTCCTTCGATGATACTGCTCCTAGTGCAATGGAAGCTAAAGACAAAATAAACAAATGGGACTACTTCAAAATAAAAAGCTTTTGCACAGCTAAAGAAACCATCAACAAAACAACAAGAAAGCCCACCGTATGGGAGAACATATTTGTAAATGTTATCAGTGATAAAGGTTTAATCTCAAGCATCTACAGGCAACTCACACAACTCAATAAAAGGAGGACAAATGATCCAATAAAAAAAAAATGGGGACCAGAAATAAATAGAATCTTTCCGAAAGAAGACAATAGTAAGGCCCAGAGACATATGAAAACTTGCTCGAAGTCACTAATTATCCAAGACATGCAAATCAAAACAACTATGTGTTACTATCTCACACCTGTCAGAATGGCTTACATCAACAAATCCACAAACTACAAGTGCTGGCGAGGATGTGGAGAAAAAGGAACTCTCCTGTACTGTCGGTGGGATTGTAGACTAGTGCAGACACTGTGGAGAACAGTATGGAGTTTCCTCAAAAAACTAAAAATGGAGCTCCCATTCAACCCAGTGATCCCACTTCTAGGAATATACCCCAAGAAACTAGAAAGGCGAATTAGAAAGGATATATGTACCCCTATGTTCATAGTAGCACAATTTACCATAGCTAAGATTTGGAAACAGCCTAAGTGCCCATCAGCAGATGAGTGGATTAAAAAACTGTGGTACATTTACACAATGGAATACTATGCTGTGGTAAAAAAGAAAGAGCTCCTACCATTTGCAACAACATGAATAGAGCTGGAGAGCATTATGCTAAGTGAAATTAGCCAGACAGGGAAAGACAAATATCACATGATCTCACTCATTTGAAGAATATAATGAATGACATAGACTGATGAACAAGAATGGATCCAGAGATTAGGAAAAGTCCATCAGAATGTCAAACAGCAGGGTAAGTGGCAGGTGGTGGGAGTAAGGGGGAAAGTCAATATATTTGAACTCTTGAACTAAGGTAAGTAATTTGTGTTTTTACATCCCTGACAAACTTTATATAAAGTTATAAAAAAAATTGGCAGCTAGTTTGAGATTGAATTGAAATGGCCTAGAGCTTGTCATCTCCTATAGACACCAGTCCTTAGGCTAGGCCCTCCTTAACCTCCCGTGACACCATAATACTCTTACATGATATTATTCTACAATGTCATTATAATATTTGATATTTGACAACAGCATATTATACAATTATCCCAAATAAACTTACAAACTAATTCTTTGAATGTTGGGCAGGAACTTAAAAAAGGATAGGAAAGAAATTAATCCCTTTCAGAAGGAATTAAGGCACTGGGAAGGGATCTAAGCATTCTATATTGGCCCTTCTTGCCCTTTCTGCCAAGAGGGACCTTCTTCTTACTATCCAAATACACACAGCTGATGCCTGAGTTTTCAGTTCAAGCTGTGGCTGAAGCTTCTGGGCAGCTGGCACCATGGATCTGTATCTCGACCAATGGTGTGAGCTGGACTCTCTCTGGAGAAGAAACCTGGTTCCCCCGAGATATGTGATCAGTACCGGGACCCCGCCACCAGGCAAGGGGACCCCAAGGCAGGTACTGGACGTGGAGGCCACAGGGGCATAGACTACAAAGGAGACAAAACTGAACCTCACATCACCCTGTTTGGCCCCAGAGGATGGCTGGTTAGCCAGAGACAGGTAAGATTCCTCAGGGAAGGAACAACCTAAGACAGGCACAGTCACAGAGGGGCCAACAGAAGAGAACTAAAAGATCAACAGAGGTGGGGCACAGAACCTCACCCACAAACCTTGCAGGGGCTTGAATTCTCACCAATCCTGAGGGAGGTCTCCTACACCCACAGCTGCTTCACCTCCCATGCACAACTCATACCGGGACCCAGGAGGCAGACGGAGACTCGGCCAGCAATAGCTGCCCTAAATCTAAATTCAGTCTATTACCAGGAATGCTCAGGACTTACTCAAAATTGCAAATATTCCTTTCCACTAGTATTTACAGGGTAAACTGAGAATTCTGCTTGAGTATTAAAATTGACAGTAAAATAGTAATCAAGTTTTCAGATTAATTTAAATTGGCCAAGTGAAATAAGTGAATACTCAAGAAAATTTTAGTATACTGGACAAAAAGCTTTTCCTAAAACATTAACTAAAAAATCTATTAGTAGTTCATCTCACTGTAAAATTTCCTAACATACAAAGAACCTAAAGCAGTCATATGTGTGTGCAAAAATTAAAATTTAAAATTACCAAGACTGCAATATAAAATTTCCAAAAGCCCCCATTAATCAAAAAAGGGGAGAGGGCAGCGGGGTAATATCATGTAAGGAAAAAAATATCGAGTAAGTAAAATACATCTAGAAAATTCTTACTCCAGTAAAGTAAATTCCATTTGTAAAACTACAGGACACCCATGAAAAAACACACATGGTGTCAAAATAAGCCAAAGGAAAATCATTTAGGCAAAAATTAAAAAGAATCCCGAGTCTATTTTGCAGAGAGGATCCCTTTGTTAACTTTTGGTCGAGAATGTGTTTGTGTGTTTTCAGAGAACAACTCCAAGACAATGTGGGTTCCTGTGACTGTGAGGAACTGACGGATCTGTTCCAGTCACGAGGATGGTCCAGAGATGGGGGACACTGACGACACCTTGCCATGCTAGCAGTCGGCAGCTGTGCATGTCTGCAGGCAGCCCAGGACCAAACCAGAGAGGATGGATCTTGCATTGCCACCATGTGTCCACCATCTGGATACCATTGCTGACATGTACACATAAAGAATTATTTGACACTGAAACTGGGACTCAGAACAGTTGGTCATTGAAACTGAGACTGAAACATTTTTTGTTCTTATACATTTATTTCTAGTATGCAGAGGCAAGATATTTTTGAAGAAAAAAAACAGGGGAGAGTGATTAATATAGAGGCAGGTTGGCCTTGAACAGGCTGTCAAGCTACAGGGGGAAGGCTTGGGTGGATGGGAGGTGGATGCTGGGGGAGATCAACTGAAGGACTTGTATGTATGCATATGAGCATAAACAATGAATGAAAGACACTGGGGCGGGGAGGGGGGAGGGGGAGAATATGTGCTGGGGTGTAGGGGAGGCTGGGGGGAGGATAAGGGGGAGGGGGAAAGGAAAACATGTACTACTATTAATTATAAGTTATACTGCAAAAAAATGAATAAAAATATATTAAAATAAAATAAATAAATAAATAAATAAATAAATAAATAAATAAAAATTGGCAGCTAGTTTGAGATTGAATTGAAATGGCCTAGAGCTTGTCATCTCCTGTGGACACCAGTCCTTAGGCTAGGCCCTCCTTAACCTCCCGTGACACCATAATACCCTTACATGATATTATTCTACAATGTCATTATAATATTTGATATTAGACAACAGCATATTATACAATTATCCCAAATAAACTTACAAACTAATTCTTTGAATGTTGGGCAGCAATTTAAAAAAGGATAGGAAAGGAATTAATCCCTTTCAGAAGGAATTAAGGCACTGGGAAGGCATCCGAGCGTTCTATATTGGCCCCTCTTGACCTTTTTGCCAAAATGGATCCTCTTCTACTATCCAAATACACACAGCGGATGCCTGAGCTTTCAGTTCAAACTGTGGCTGAAGCTTCTGGGCAGCTGGCACCATGGATCTGTATCTCGACCAATGGTGTGAGCTGGGCCCTCTCTGAAGAAGAAACCTGGGTCCCCTGAGATATGTAATCAGTACCGGGACCCCGCCAGCAGGCGAAGGGACCTGGAGGCAGGTGCTGGACGTGGAGGCCACGGTGGGGCATAGACTACAAAGGAGACAGAACTGAACCTCACATCACCCTGTTTGGCCCCAGAGAATGGCTGGTTAGCCAGAGACGGGTAAGATTCCTCAGGGAAGAAACAACCTAAGATAGGCACAGTCGCAGAGGGCCCAACAGGAGAGAACTAAAAGATCAACAGAGGTGGGGCACAGAACCTCACCCACAAACCTTGCAGGGGCTTGAATTCTCACCAATCCTGAGGGAGGTCTCCTACCCCCACAGCTGCTTCACCTCCCATGCACAACTCATACCGGGACCCAGGTGGCAGACCGAGACTCGGCCAGCAATAGCTGCCCTATATCTAAATTCAGTCTATTACCAGGAATGCTCAGGACTTACTCAAAATTGCAAATATTCCTTTCCACTAGTATTTACTGGGTAAACTGAGAATTCTGCTTGAGTATTAAAATTGACAGGAAAATAGTAATCAAGTTTCAGATTAACTTAAACTGGCCAAGTGAAATAAGTGAATACTCAAGAAAATTTAAGTGTACTGGACAGAAAGCTTTTCCTAAAACATTAACTAAAATATCTATTAGTAGTTCATCTCACTGTAAAATTTCCTAACATACAAAGAACCTAAAGCAGTAATATTTGTGTGCAAAAATTAAAATTTAAAATTACCAAGACTGCAAGATAAAATTTCCAAAAGCCCCCATGAATCAAAAAAGGGGGGGGGGGAAGGCAGTGGGATAATATCATGTAAGGAAAAATATCCTATAAGTAAAATACATCTAGAAAATTCTTACTCCAGTAAAGTAAATTCCATTTGTAAAACCAACTGCCGCACACCCATGAAAAAATACACATGGTGTCAAAATAAACCAAAGGAAAATCATTTAGGCAAAAATAAAAAGAATCCCGAGTCTATTTTGCAAAGAGGATCCCTTTGTTAACTTTTGGTCGAGAATGTGTTTGTGTGTTTTCAGAGAACAACTCCAAGACCATGTGGGTTCCTGCAACTGTGAGGAACTGATGGATCTGTTCCAGTCACGAGGATGATCCAGATATGGGGGACACTGACGACACCTTGCCATGTTAGCAGTCGGCAGCTGTGCATGTCTGGAGGCAGCTCAGGACCAAACCAGAGAGGATGGATCTTGCATCTGGATGCCATTTCTGACATGTACACATAAAAAATTATTTTACACTGAAACTGGGCTCAGAACAGTTGGACATTGAAACTGAGACTGAAACATTTTTTGTTCTTATACATTTATTTCTAGTATGCAGAGGCAAGACATTTTTGAAGAAAAGAAACAGGGGAGAGTGATCGATATAGAGGCAGGGAGGCATTGAACAGTCTGTCAAGCTACAGGGGGAAGGCTTGGGTGAATGGGAAGTGGATGCTGGGGGAGATCAACCGAAGGACTTGTATGTATGCATATGAGCATAACCAATGAATGAAAGACACTGGGGCAGGGAGGGGAGTGGGTGGAGACATGTGCTGGAGGATAGGAGAGGCTGGGGGGAGGATAATGGAGAGGAGGAAAGGAAAACATGTACTAGTATTCAATATAAGTTATACTGCCAAAAAATCAATAAAAATATATTAAATTGAAAAAATAATAATAAATAAATAAATAAATAAATAAATCCTGAGCCTTTAGTTTTCTAAATCCTAGCAACAATATGGTGGTAATGGCATTGAAAAGCCTTTTCGCATTCATTTCTGTATAGCCATGAAAAGAGATAAAAATAAAAGGTAGGAGGACTTGGGAGAAATGTAATCATTGTTCAAGAAGATACCTGGTCCCTGGTTCCAGGCTGTTTCCAACTTATTTCTAAGCCTGCCTATTTCCTCAGTGTCTCTCTCCTCTCTTTACAACCTCTGTCACCCTGCAAGGGCTAATCGCCCTGCTGACACTCTGGAAGACGAAAGGCTACTGGTTTGAACTGCTTAGCCAGAGTGGTTCACTCATGCTGGAACACTTTTAAAAAGCTCAGATTATTTATGACTTAGACCTGACAGATAGAGATCTTGCTTATAGCTCTAGCAGCAGTGAATAACAAAGTCTGAGATCACCCTCTTGTGCAGCTCCTTTTTTAAAACATGCCCAAAATATAACCAGCCTTTTGAATAGGTGACAGGTGGAAATATGCCACACTTCCATTTTGGGACAAGGGATGAATTAATGACTTCTAAAGCTCATTTACTTCCTACGAGTCTCTAATTAGATAATACCATATCATCAATTTATGGTAAGAAAATTGATGTCTCACCTATTCAAGGACTATGGCCACAGTACGGGGAAAAACATATTCTCTTAGAGAATTTCTGAGACACTGAGCAATAGAAAAAAACAATTCACAAAGATGGGAAAGTAATTTCTCCAAGATCTTAAACATCAATCAACAAATGTGCACTAAAAGCTACAGGGGAACTTTAGCCAATTCAGTGGATAGAACATCAGTCTGTGGAAATGAAAGGTCATGGGTTAAACTCCAGTCAAGGACATGTACCTCAGTTGCAGGCTCAGGCCCGGTGGCAACCAATTGACATGAATGTTCTTCTCTGTCTCTCCCCTTCTCGTTCACTCTCTCTAAAAAAAAAAAACCTGCAGGGGATACAAAGACTTACCAAGTACTAGTAGTCCTGTCCCTGAGGAATTCATGGACTGATTAAAACAGGCTTTGTGGAAAACACTGCTAACACATTTACATTCATTCACTGGAGTTGGGCACTTTCTCCCAAGTCTGACAACACTCACTGGCCATATGTAACAATTTTTAACTTGAATTTCTACTCAAATACATTGTAAGCTTCTTGAGGACAGAAACATAGCTTTCCTCATAAAGCCTAAAGCAAAGCTGTACAAATATTTGTTGATTAAAAAGGCTTTTGATGGCTCTACAACTTGGGGAACCAAGATGGTGGCATAGGTAAACACTCATCTTGCTGCCATACACAGCAATTTCAAAACTACAACTTAATGAAAGAACAAACACCATCCAGAATCACCGGAAAGCTGGCTGAGTGAAAATACCACAAATAAAAGTGAAGATAGGACACTGTGACTCAGAAGAGCGGTGGCAGACAGTGTTGAAGATAAGCACAGAGAGAGGTTTGGAGCAGTGCACATGCCAGCAGATAGGGTGGGTGACTGAAAACCGGCCAGTTTTCTCAAAGACATCCCACTGGACTGATTCCCCAGCTCCGGGAAAAGTCCAGGGAACCCACAATCATACGGGGTAAAAACTGGAAAATGGGAGGGCATGCCGAAGCTCGGGTGCTGCAGGGGTCTGTGGGCTTGTGGAGAGGGCGAGCTTGTGCGGAGTAGGTATGAACTTGGGAACAGCTTAGCTGCCGCACAGAGAGCACTCGTGGCTTGCTCTCTCATTCGGGAAACCGTCAGACTGCATTGTTTTGCGACCCTGGGTGAGACTTTGGGTGTGCAGACTCATTTGGGGAGAGTCTAAATTCTCCAGCAGCCAGTGGACCTCGGCAGCGGCTCTCTCTCAGAAGTGCTGGCGGCCATTGCCATCAGCACAGAGTCCCTGAGGCTGCATAGGGCAGAGCTGAGGCTGTCCGGTTGGCCTGGAGACGTCGCCCATCCAACCTGAGCACAGCTGAACTTTAGACAATTGGCTTGGAGGTCAACCCCTCCAAGTGCTAACAACGATTAATCTAGGCTTAACTTGAACAAGACTGTGCAACCCATATCCACCTCAGGTAACTGGGGAGGCTGAGCCACTGTCCCTTGGAGGACATCTATCACACAAAGCGAATCGACCAACTTAGGAAAGCAGCCACCATGCGGAGACATGGAAAGAAATCAGATGTGAAAGAAATGGAGGGAAAAAAACGACAGACATAGAATTCAAAATCACGGTTATAGGGCTTTTCAAGAGGGTCCTAGAAAAGTCTGAGACCTACAAGGAAATAAACAAGACCTATAAGAAAATGAATAAGACCTGTGAGGAAATGAACAAGACCTACAAGGAAATGAATGAGACCTACAAGGAAATGAATGAGACCTAGGAGGGTATGAATGAGATCCTCAAGGATATGAAAAAGGACTAATCAGAAATTAAGCATACACTGACTGAAATAAAAAATATTATACAAAGACCTAAAAGTACTCTAGAGGACCACAAGAACCAAGTTAAAGATTTGAAATACAAAGAGGTAAAATCCACTCAGCTGGAAAAGCAAGAAACCAAAAGAATCCCAAAAATTGAAGATAGTGTAAGGGGCCTCTGGGACAACCTCAAGCATACCAACATCCGAATTATTGGGGTGCCAGAAAAAGAGAGAAAGCAATACAATGAAAACCTATTTGAAGAAATAGTGACCGAACACTTCCCACACCTGGTGAAAGAAATTTACTTAAAAGTCCAAGAAGTGCACAGAACCCCAAACTATAGGAATCCAAAGAGGACCACACCAAGACACATCATAATTAAAATGCCAAGAGCAAAAGACAAAGAGAGAATATTAAAAGCAGCAAAAGAAAAACACTTAGTTACCTATAAGGGAGCACCCATACGATTGTCAGTGGATTTCTCAACAGAAACTATGCAGGCCAGATGGGAGTGGCAAGAAATATTCAAAGTGATGAAAAGCAAGAATTTACAACCAAGAATACTCTATCCAGCAAAGCTATCATTCAGAATTGAAGGTCAGATAAAGTGCTTCGCAGATAAGAAAAAGCTGAAGGAGTTCATCACCACCAAACCAATATTATATGAAATGCTGAAAGATATTCTTTAAGAAGAGGAAGAAGCAAAATATAAATTATGAACAACAAATACACATCTATCAACAAATGAATCTAAAAATCAAGTGAATTAATAATCTGATGAACAGGATAAACTGGTGAATATAACAGAATCATGGGCATAGAGAGGGAATGGACTGACAATTCTTGGAGAGAAAAGGAGTGTGGGAAGTGCAGCAAGAGACTGGACAAAAATCAGGCAACTATGGGAGAGGACAGTGGTCGGGAGGTGATTGTGGAGGATGGGATGGGTACTGGGTGGAGGGGAGCTATAGGGGGAAAAAAGCAGGGAACAATGTAATTAATAAAGTGAACAATAAAGATTTTTTAAAAAGGCTTTTGAGGGAGCCAGGGCAACTCTGTGCAAATTCCCTTCAGCGCAAACATACTGTTTCCAGGTGCATGCACACATGAGAAGGGGAATATTTTCCGATCTCTCAGGATGAGAGGAATGTAAACATGTTTCTATGTGAGTACTATTATCATAGCAAGGATGAAACTGCCATCCATACCACGAATTTCTTCCAAAAAGATTCTTTGGCAAGTGATTCAGAAAGTATCTATGAATGATTCAGAGAAAGTTCTTAAAGTTAACATCAGTTTAGTTAACACTGTAAAACATTCTATTTAAGCACTTGAGTTTTTGCTTTGCCATTGACAATTGAACCCCCTCAAGCTTCCCAGCCTGACTCATTTAGTGAGGATGGGTGTTCTTGCAGCAAAAGGCTAATTCCCCAAAGCAGAAGTATATGTAGAAAATAAATAAAGGAAACCATCAACAAAATAAAAAGGCAACCAACTGGGAAAAGATATTTGCAAGTGGTATTGGTGATAAAGGGTTAATATTCAAAATATATCATGAACTCACTCAACCTAATAACAACAAACACAACCCAATTAAAAATGGGTAGAGGGTCAGCTGGTATGGATCAGTGGTTGAACATCGACCTATGAACCCGGAGGTCACAGTTTGATTCCAAGTTGGGTCATATGCCTAGTTGTGGGTTTTATCCACATTGTGGGGCATGTTGGAGGCAGCCAACATTTCATCTTTAATGTTTCTCTCTCTCTCTCTCTCTCTCTCTCTCTCTCTCTCTTTCTTCCCTTTCACTCTGAAATCAATATATATATATATATATATATATATATATATATATATATATATTGATTTCATTTAAATATATATATATATAAATGGGAAGAAGATCTAAATAGACATTTTCCAAAAAAGACAACAGATGGCCAACAGGTACGTGAAAAGATAGTCAACAACACCGGTTATGAGGAAAATGCAAATCAAAACAATGAGACATCACCTAATATCTACTATAATGGCTACTATCAAAAGAAAAGAAATAGGAAGAAACCAAGATGGCTACATAGGTAAACATCTAAACTGCTGCCTTGCACAACAATTTCAAAACTACAACTAAAAGACAAAACAGACACCATCCAGAACCACAGGAAAGCTGGCTAAGTGGAAATTGTACAACTAGAAGGAAAGAGAACAGCACATTGAATCTCAGAGGAGCTGCAAAAGCTGAGGTACTGAGGCCTGCACATCCACATGAAGAGGACAGGCAGCTTAGTGAATGCTGGCTTTCTCAAGCGGAAGGGAGATGGAAGGTCCTGACTGTGCTGAACTCCAGTTCCCAGGGAGTCTCTGGGAACCCAGACTCATTCAGGGAGAAACTGGACTATCTGCCAGCGGGTGGAACTCAAGGGTGGCTTTCTCTCAGAGAGCTTACAGCAATTACTGAGGAACATGAGACCCAGGGGCCTCATTGGACAGGGTTGAAAGGAAGCCAAGGCTGTACGCTCCATCCTGAGACTCCACCCCATGCAAGCTGAGCAGAGAGGTTTTTGCAATTTTGCAAATCTTGTCTCATAAGGCTGCCTCCAGCACAGAAGTTCTGGAGGCACAGACACAGCATAGACACAGTTGACCCTCACAGCCAATTGGCCTGGAAGTCAATTCCTCCCAGTGATATCAACAACAATCAAGACTTACCTACAACAAGGCTGTGCACACAGTCTACAAAGGCATGCACGAAGAGTGTCCACTGCAGGTAACTGGAGAGACTGAGCCACTGGGTCCTGCAGGACACATAGCACACAAAGCTACTCTACCAACTCATGGAAGCAGAGAAAATATTAAGACAAAGAAACAGATCATAAATTAAAGAAATGGAGGAAAGCAAACAACTAGATATAGAGTTCAAAACCATGTTTATAAGTTTTTTCAAGAATTTCCTAGAAAAGGCCCATGAATTTAGTGAGACCCTCGAGGATATGAAAATGAACCAACTAGAAATTAAACATAAACTGACTGAAATAAAAAATATACAGAGACCTAAAAGCAGACTAGAGGACTGCAAGAATCAAGTCAAAGATTTTAAATAAAAAGAAGCAAAAAACATTCAACCAGAAAAGCAAAAAGCAAAAAGAATCCAAAAATTTGAAGATAGTGTAAGAAACCACTGAAACAACCTCAAGCATAATAACATCTGAATTATTAGGGTGCCAGAAGAAGAAAGAGAGCAAGATACTGAAAACCTTTGAAGAAATAACAACAGAAAACTTCCCCTACCTGGTGAAAGAAATAAGCTTACAAGTCCAGGAAGTACACAGAACCCCAAACAAAAGGAATCAAAAGAGGACCAAACAAAGACACATCATAATTAAAATGCCAAGAGCAAAACATAAAGAGAGAATATTAAAAGCAGCAAGAGAAAAACAGTTAATTACCTACAAGGAAGCACCCATATGATTGTCAATGTATTTCTCAACAGAAACTATGCAGGCCAGTTGGAGTGGCAAGAAATATTTAAAGTGATGAACAGCAAGAACCTACAACCAAGATTACTCTACCCACCAAAGCTATCATTCAGAATTGAAGGTCAGATAAACAGCTTCACATATAAGAAAAAGTTAAATGAGTTCATCAACACCAAACCAGTATTATATGAAACTTTTAAAGTATCTTTAAGAAGAGAAAAACTAAGAAAAGGTAAAGATAAAAATTATGAACAGTAAATACATATCTATCAAGTGAATCTAAAAATCAAGTGAATAAAAATCTGATGAACAGAATAAACTGATGAATATAATAGAATCAGGGTCATAGAAAGAGAATGGACTGACAATTCTCTGAGGAAAAGCGGTGTGGGGGGTACAGGAAGAAACTTGACAAAAATTGTACACCTATGGATGAGGACAGTGGCAGGGGGTGGGAGGTAAGAGCAGAGGGTGGAGTGGGAACCCAGTGGAGGGGAGCTATTGGGGGGGAGAGAGGAACAATTGTAATAATCTGAACAATAAAGATTTATTAAACTTAGAAAATAAGAAATAAGTGTTGGCAAGGATGTGGAGGAAAGGGAATCCTTATACACTGTTTATAGGATGGTAGATTAAAAATGCGGAGGAAGGGAACCCTTATACACTGTTGGTGGGATGATAAATTGGTACAGACACTGTAGAAAACCCTGTGGAGGTTCCTCAAAAGTTTAAGAATGGAACTACCATATGACTCAACAATTCTTCTGTTTATTTATCCAAAGAATATGAAAATTTTAATTTGGAAAAATATATGCATCCCTATGTTCATTGCAACAATATTTACAATAAATAAGATATGGAAACTACTTAAAAGTCCATTAATAGATGAAGATATGATATGTTTCTTTTTGCTTTCACTTAAAATCACCTTAAGAGGACACTCCAAGAGAAACCAAGATGGTGGCATAGGTAAACAACCATGCTGCTGCCCCGTACAACAATTTCAAAACTACAACTAAAAAACAAAACGGACATCATTCAGAACCACTAGAGGGCTGGCTGAGTGAACATTCCACAAATAGAAGGAAAGATAAAAGACACTGAGACGGGGGAGCTGCAGAGGGCAGAGTTGCAGATACATGCTGAGTCAGAGGTATGGAGCCACGCACGCGCATGAGCGGATTGGGCAGGTGGCTGCAAACCCGCTGGTTTTCTCTAAAGGGGAGGGAGACAAAGGCATTCACTGCACAGATTCTTAGTTCCGGGCAAATCTCCGGGAATCCAGACTCATACGGGGTGAAGCTGGACAGTAAGAAGGAAGCACACTGAAACTCGGGTGCTGTAGAGGCATAAGCTATCAGAAAGGACTCGTGGCTGGCTTTATCATTCAGGAGGAAAAATCAAACAAACAAAAATGCCGGTCTGCTTTGTTTTTCCACTCTGGGTGAGTCTTTGAGTGTCCAGACTCATTTGGGGAGAAACTAGACTGTCCAGCAGTAGGCAGAGCTACAGGCAGCTTTCTCTCAGAAGTGCATGCAGCTGTTGCCATAGGGCACACAGAATGGGGAGCCATTTAGGGCAGGGCTGACGGGAAACCAAGGCTGTCTTCTCAGCCCAGAGATTCCGCCCCATCCAAACTGAGCACAGAGGCGCTCACAGCATAGACCCAGCTGATCCTTATGGCCAATTGGCCTGGAGGTCAACCCCTCCCAGGGATACCAACAACAATCTAGGCTTAACTACAACAAGATACTGCTGTCCATAAAAGGGTGTACCAAGAGTATCCACCTCAGGTAACTGGGGAGGCTGAGTCATTGTCCCCTAAAGGTCACCTACCACACAAACCTACTGGATCAACTCAGGAAAGCAGCCAAAATGCAAAGACAAGGTACCAAATCAATGTGAAAGAAATGGAGGAAAAAAGACGATTGTACATAAAGTTCTAAACCACGGTTATAAGGTTTTTCAAGAGGCTCCTAGAAAAAGCCAATAAATTTAATAAGACCCTTGAGGATATAAGCGAGATCCTCTAGGATATGCGTGAGACCCTCGAGGATATGAGCAAGACTCTGGAGGATATGAAAAAGGACCAACTAGAAATTAAGCATACACTAACTGAAATAAAAAATACAGAGACCTAAAAGCAGACTAGAAGACCACAAGAATCAAGTCAAAGATTTGAAAAACAAAGAAGCAAAAAACACTCAGCCTGAAAAGCAAGAAGCCAAAAGAATCCAAAACATTGAAGATAGTGTAAAGAGCCTATGAAACAAACTCAAGCATACCAACATCCGAATTATGGGGGTGCCAGAAAAAGAGAGAGATCAAGATAATGAAAACCTACTAGAAGAAATAGTGACTGAAAACTTCCCCCACCTGGTGAAAGAAATAGACTTAAAAATCCAGGAAGTGCACAGAACCTCAAACAAAAGGAATCCAAAGAGGACAACACCAAGACATATCATAATTAAATTGCCAAGAGCAAAAGACAAAGAGAGAATATTAAAAGCAGCAAGAGAAAAACAGTTGGTTATCTACAAGGGAGCACCCATACGATTGTCAGCTGATTTCTCAACAGAAACTATGCAGGCCAGATAGGATTGGCAAGAAATATTCAAAGTGATGAATAACAAGAACCTACAACCAAGAGTACTCTACCCAGCAAAACTGTCATTCAGACTTGAAGGTCAGATAAAGTGCTTCACAGGTAAGAAAAAGCTAAAGGAATTTATCACCACCAAACCAGTATTATATGAAATGCTGAAAGGTATTCTTTAAGAAGAGGAAGAAGAAAAAGGTAAAGATAAAAATTATGAACAACAAATACACATCTATCAACAAGTGAATCTAAAAATCAAGTGAATTAAAAATCTGATGAACAGAATAAATTGGTGAATATAATAGACTCAGGGGCATAGAAAGGGAGTGGACCGACAATTCTCAGGGGGAAAGGCATATGGGAGGTGTGGAAAGAGACTAGAAAAAAGCATACAACTATGGATGAAGACAGTAGAGGGGAGGTAAGGGCAGAGGATCGGATGGGTATCAGGAGGAAGGGAGCTATGGTGGGGCGGGGGGGAAGAGCAACATTGTAATAATATGAACAATAAAGATTTATTTTTTAATGAAAAAATAATAAAATAAAATAAATAAAATCACCATAAGACGCATAAGAGGACAGGTATTATGTTTTGTTTTCAAATTTTTGATGCAGCTCTCTGTTGGAAGTTATTTCTCTTGTTACCATGACTAAAGTAAAGCCTTTAGGGCCTGGGGAAATAGTTTTATACTTTATTGGATTATTTGAGGTGTTTGACTTTCAGAAACATTGGGCTCTCCTTCTGAAGAATGTCTAGGTTTCTTTTAACTGTAGATGATTGTGACTAAATAATGTCTGGCACATAATGGCTGCTCAAGCCATATCAGCTAGGATGAACTCTTTTGTAATTATTAATCATTAAAATCTATTAACTAAAAAAGCAGGAAGACAGAAGAATTATTAGAAAAATAACCAGAAATATTTCCATTGTTAAGAAAAGTAAAAGTATACAAAAAACAATGGATATAGGAAAGGCTGATGATTCTCATGGCCCTGGTTTTCCAGCATAAGTATCAGATACATCTTACTTGCTCTGTGGAACTGGAATTCTGATTAAAAGCTGAGATCCTTTGTCAGTAAGAAAAACAATATATTAATTGAGCACAATGGCTTGGGTCGATTTCTGGGTTCTCTGTTCTGTTTCACTGGCCTATATGTCTGTTCTTGTGCCAGTGCTAGGCAGTTTTGAAAACAGTGGCTTTGTAATATAGCTTGATGTCTATAACATGACCCCTCCAACTTTGTTCTTCTTTCTCAAGATTGCTACAGCTATTCGGGACTTTTTTTATTCCAGATGAATTTTTGGAGAGTTTGTTCTAGGTCTTTGAAATATGCCATTGGTATTTTAATGGGGGTTGCATTGAATCTATAGATTGCTTGGGTAGTACAGACATTTTAATGATATTGATTCTAAGAATTCAAAGCACTGACGTGAAGTAATATCAAAGACTATTCCTATATCTTTTGCAAACATATTTAGATAATATGTTTTAATAAGTTTTGTACATTTATATGTTAGTAAACTTATGTTTATAAGTATGTGTTTTTTAAACCTTTATTCAGAGGAGCTGAGATTTTGTGACTTGGAGTGGTCCTGACGTTTCATGTTCTACATTTTAAATAAAAACGGAAAAGGTATGTTTAAGAAAATGATGCTAGAGAAATATTATTAAAATATGGCACATTCGAAACATTAATAATTATAAATAAAACATATTACCTTCTCATTATTATAATTGGAAAGATGTTGGTTTGTTTTCTCTCAGGGAATTTCAATTTTAGAAAACACAACTAGTCCCTAAAGTTAAAACTGAGGAAACACATGGCATTCCAGGTATAAAAGTTAGAGGTCTTTACCTGTTTTATTGCTCTTAATTCCTGCTTAAGGGCTACCAGTAAAGATGTACAGACTTAAGGTCTCAGTCTTCTCCTAGAGACAGAGAACTAAGTAAACACTTAATCATAAAACTTCAGCAATACTAGGTTGGAAGCCCCACAAGCCTCAACTCCAACCAGAAGTCTCCTAGAGGGGAGGCCTCTATTTGTTGTTGTTGTTTTTTGTTGTTGTTGTTTGTTTTTTATCTTTATTGTTCAGTTTATTAATTACATTTCCCCCAATAGCTCCCCTCCACCCAGTACCCATCCCACTCTCCTCCCTCACCTCCCCCCACTGACCTCTCTCATAGTTGAATGATTTTTGTCCAGTCTCTTGCTGTACTTCCCACACCCTTTTTCTCACCAAGAATTATCAGTCCATTCCCTCTCTATGACCATGATTCTGTTCTATTCCCCATTTTATCCTGTTCTTCAGATTGTTAATTCACTTGATTTTTAGATTCATTTGTTGATAGATGTGTATTTGTTGTTCATAATGTATATTTTTACCTTTTTCTTCTTCCTCTTCTTAAAGAATATCTTTCAGCATTTCATATAGTATTGGTTTGGTGGTGATGAACTCCTTCAGCTTTTTCTTATCTGCGAAGCAGTTTATCTGACCTTCAATTCTGAATGATAGCTTTGCTGGATAGAGTAATCTTGGTTGTAGATTCTTGCTATTCATCACTTTGAATATTTCTTGCCACTCCCATCTGGCCTGCATCGTTTCTGTTGAGAAATCAGCTGACAATCGTATGGGTGCTCCCTTGTAGATAACCAACTGTTTTTCTCTTGCTGCTTTTAATATTCTCTCTTTATGTTTTGCTCTTGGCATTTTAATTATGATGTGTCTTGGTGTTGTCCCCTTTAGATTCCTATATTTTGGGGTTTGGTGCACTTCTTGGGTTTTTAAGTCAATTTCTTTCACCAGGTGGGGGAAGTTTTCAGTCACTATTTCTTCTAGTAGGTTTTCATTATCTTGCTCTCTCTCTTTTTCTGGAACCCCAATAATTCTGATGTTGGTATGCTTGAGATTGTCCCAGAGGCTCCTTATACTATCTTCAATTTTTTGGACTTTTTTTGGCTTCTTGCTTTT
Organism: Antrozous pallidus; assembly: GCA_027563665.1. Lineage (NCBI taxonomy): Eukaryota > Metazoa > Chordata > Mammalia > Chiroptera > Vespertilionidae > Antrozous > Antrozous pallidus. The sequence goes on along the minus strand of CM050508.1, from coordinate 66,415,611 downwards.
CCAGCTGAGTGGATTTTGCTTCTTTGTATTTCAAATCTTTGACTTGGTTTTTGCGGTTGTCTGGACTGTTTTTAGGTCTTTGTATAATATTTTTTGTTTCAGTCAGTGTATGCTTAATTTCTAGCTGGTCCTTTTTCATATCCTTGTAGGTGTTGTTCATTTCCTTGTAGGTGTTGTTTATTTCCTTATAGTTCTCATTAAGTTCCTTGGCCTTTTCTAGTAGCCTCTTCATAAACCTAATTACTGTGGTTTTGAACTCTATGTCTAGTCGTCTTTTTTCCTCCATTTCTTTCACAGCTGAGTTCTTTCCTTTTCTCTTCATTGTGGATGCTTTCCTGAGTTGGTCCCTTGGCGGTGTGTGGTAGGTGTCCTCTAAGGGACAGTGGCTCAGCTTCCTTCTGCGGTGCGCGGTGTCAGCGTTAGCTCCGCCTTACACTGCGGGCAGTGTCAGCATCTTTGGGGCGTGCAGCGTCAGCTTAGCTCTGCGGCTCACGGGTCTCAGTGTTGGGTGGTAAATGGAAATCCACTGCTGGTCTCCCCATTACCAGACAACTCTGCCTCTCCCCAAATGAGTCTGCACACCCAAAGACTCACTCAGGGTTGTAAAACAAAGCAGTCCGGTGGTCTCCAAGTGAGTGAGCAAGTCACACATTCTCTGCTTGATTGCGCACTCCAGGAACTGCTGTTCCAATTTACACGCGCACTCTCCCCAAACTCACAGACCTCAGCTGTGCCTGAGGTCTTCCTTTCCCCGATCTGGCAGCTCGCCTGGAACTGGGGTGTCGCTGCTGTGGGAAGTCTCCGCCCTCCCCGTTGGGGAAAACCAGTCAGGCTTGGTGCCGCCCATCCCTCACCGCTCGCTCGCTCTCTGAACCTCAAAGCTGCGCACCGCTGCTCCTCCTGAGTCTCAGTGTCCCACCTTTACTTTTACCTATGGAATTTTCACTCAGCCAGCTTTCCAGTGATTCTGGATGATGTTTGTTTTGTTGTTAAGTTGTAGTTTCAGAATTGTTGTGTGGGCAGCAAAATAGGTGCTTACCTATGCCGCCATCTTGGTTCTCCTCCGGGAAGCCTCTATTTGATTGCTACCAGTGATGAGAACACTACTTTGCCAAGTGTTCACTATTGAACTACTCCAACTCAGAGGCAGTCAACATTTTATCTCTAACTACTACTCTTAATTCTTCCCTTTGAAAACATCTGTATGTATATAAGAGGCTAATATGCAAAGTGTCCCCTCAGGAGTTCAACTGGGAGACCGAGAATTCAATCACTTGCTATGATGTGTGCTGACCACCAGGCCAGGGGGCAGCAAGGAACAAAGGAAAGCCCTGGCCGACAGCCAGAAGGCCCTGATCAGCCAGGCCTAGGGACCCTACCCATGCAAGAATTTCATGCACTGGGCCTCTAGTAGATAATAAATTAAATTCCAAAACCAATTAAGTCCTCCAAGTGTTAAAAGAAAGCTTCTTATTACTATTGTGCCATCTATCACACTTTATTGTAACTATCGATGTATCTCGACTACTAGTTGCTAAGTTCTTTGGGCAGGACTACATAGTTTTATTCAAAGCAGTTTCTCCCGGCATAAGTGCTCACAATATGTGTTAAATGAATAAATTATTTTTGCTCTTTGAGCTAAAATTTGAAGCAAAAAAAAAATGGGACTGAAGCTAATTTCTCTCATTCTTTTTAAAAAAATATTTATTGCTTTTATTGGGGTGACTTTGATTAATAAAATTATATAGGTTCAATTCCATAATACATTGTCTGTATATTGTATTGTCTGTTCAGTACCCAAAGTCAAGTCTCCTTCCATCACCATTTATTGCCCTTTACCCTCCTATAACTCACCCCACCCCCTTTTCCTCTGGTAATCGCCATACTTCAGACTGTGTCTATGAGGGTTTTCTTGCTTTTTTATTCTTTCCACCATTCTTTATTCTCATTTTCAAGACTAATATCATATTAAAACAAATTTACAGATATGCTGATGAATGAGGCAGACTAGAAAGCACTGGGTTAGCTTGAGTACTCCAAAATGTTAAGTCAATAATTCCATTTGGGCTTTGAATTTCCTGGATTTCTGATTCATAATAAGGGGAAAACGCTAAAGCCACCAAAAGATGACATTAAACCAAAAAGGATGGCTGAAGGGTGTTTGTTCTCATGGTCAAAAGACCTCGTGATCTGCTTTTTCAAAAATAGCACTAAGCCTTTGTGACTTCAGGTGGCATCTTTGAAAGAAGCTGCCAAGCTGGTGACCTGCAGCATTAGCTTTTGACAACTCTTCCACTGCATGTGACCTCAGGAGAAAATTCCACCTAGTGTGGGTCCTTTGAAGTGAACAATGACCCCCTCTTAGTTTTTCTGGAACACGGCATTATTTTGGATGAAAGTCACTTTTAGAAACAAAACAAACCCAAAAGAAAAACCCAGAAGGTGCAAACTCTCACCTCAGAGTCTGGTAGCAAATTAGCCTGAATGACTTCTGCAGAGTTGAGGTCAGAGATTGGCCAAGAAAACACCCAAAGTTTGAGAAAATTATGTCAGAAATCATCTGAGCTTTGGATCTAGGAGCACAAAAGGAAAACAGTCATGAGGTCATTTACTTAAGAAAGGACAAACAGCAAGGACTAAAATATGACTTGACATTAAAAAAAAAAGGAGAATAAAAGATAGCTATTTCGACTTCAAGCCAAAGATATAAATTCTTTCTCCAAATTACAAATGCTTCCTCCTTTTTACTCAAAGGATTTATTGCATTTGCTAATTCAATTAGAGCCCTGGGCAAGCACACAGCACTAGCTGCGATGGAGAAGGGAAGGTACGTTCTCTGTGTTTCTTCTGGGGAAGACACATGTTGCCATGTTGGGATCATTGATCACAGTTGATTCTGTTGTTGATATTTCACATCATTGGATCAATACATCATTGGATCAATAACAGGAAATGTGTGCAAAGAGAGAACTTAGACCTTGGGGTTTTATTCCTGGGTTCATATCCGAGCTCCTTCATGCACCTGTCAGGTGACTTGGGGGAAGTTACTTCACTTAACTGTGTCTCAGTTTCCTCTTCTGTGAATTGGGGAAAATGATAGCACATGAATCAAAATAGTGGGTTAGAGTTTCAAAGAGGTGATGTGTGTAAAGTTGTTAGTTCAGCAAAATATAATTATTTCTATAATAATAATTACAGAAATAATTTTATTTCACATACTTATTTAAACTGCTTATAATTTACATATAAATATTAAATCATTATAATAACTAAGATAATTATTATTACTATTACCATCACTGCTGCCACACCAAAGACTGTTGAATCTGAAACACTTATATATTTTCTCTCTATTTTACTCTGGCCTCAGAGCAGCAGCTGGGGATAAAGCCAGATGCCTAGGGCTGAGGAAGGCAAGTCTTTTGTTACTAATAGAGAGACAGCAGGGCTGCAGCCTAGAAACCTCCAGAAAGCCATTCCCTCAGGCCCAATCATCTCCCTTCTCCCACACCCCTTGCCACATGCACAGCATTCTTGTAATCTCCAAAGGCAGGCCCCAGCTCCTGGGATTTGTTGTTATAAATGTTTCAGGCTACAGAGTGCCAGGAAACTTGATTCCTTTGCTTTTCAAACACCAAACCTCTACCTGAAAAGGGAATGCTGAGATGAGAGCATGGAGTTGAAAATGTTAACGTTAAATATGCGTTTCTCCCTTTAACCTATTGTCTGCTCTGTTCCCCAACTCTGATATTGGGAAGAAAAGTATCTTCACAGAAAGACTGTTATAAGTCACTAGTGAAAAGTTCAATATGATTTAGCAAATGTTCATTTTCTTTTGAAAAGCAAGGCTATATTGGAACTGCCTTTAAGTTTAAAGGCAACAATGTTCTTGAGGGAATTGTATGTATTTTAATAAAGCTATTCTACAAAGGAACATAGTCCAGATTCTTTGCTGTATTTCTAAACTTTTCATACCTAATGTCAAAAATAAGTTACACCTGGTTATTGTAAGAGAGAACACTATTTCTTTCCCCCCACCCCCACTGGAAGGGAGAAATAAGATTGCCTGAGTACCTGCTAAGTGCCATGTGTTTTACTTATATTGTACTGTTTAGAACAGCAAAGCTGCATCATTTTACAGACCAGGGAACTGGCACAGAGATTTAAAACCTTTCCTAAATCCATAGCACTAACAAGCAGAGGAGGTAGGATTAAAAGGCAGGTATGTGTCATTTCAAAGTCAAACTTTTTCATGAAAACTGCAGAAGTGCTGCAAATAAGTCAATTATGAAGTATTATAGAGAGCTTTCATCTGACTCCATTCAACAGATCACACCCACAGCATCTTGCCTATAATTTCAATGCTTTGTGCCCCTAGGATAATATATTTTTGAAGTTTAAGAAATCATGTACTATTAGCATTTAATTATCAATTCTTGCTCATTTATTTGCTTATGTGTTTATTGATTATATTCTTCTATAATACAGGCTCCATGGGAGCCAAGTTGTGTTCATCTTGGTCATCTCTGTATTCCCATTGCCAATGACAATTCTTTCACAGAGAAGCAACTCAATAAATATTTTTTATTAAAATAAAGAATTTTAAAAATGTTATAGATAAATAATACATTTCTGCTAAGTCCGGGATGATGAGTCGTTAGGAAGTCAAGTTAATTCTCACTTTCCCTCTGGAGGTGAAGGATGATGGTAATAGTTCCAGTATCTTGTTACATTTCTCATTGTGACTATATGTAGAAAAGAAATCTTCCCCCTGTTTTGAAAATACTAGTACTAGTACTTAATTCATTAAGTCCAGAGAACATTGTCATTCTCCCAATCTGTCATGGTACCAAATTCATACCGTTGAATCCTGAATTTTTTTTCTAATGTTATAAAGTCTATCAGAAACTGCTCCTAAAAAAATGGTTTGCAAATTTCCTGTGAATAATTGTGACAATAGAAACAATGATGCTCAAGTGACACAGTATCATGCATTGCTTTAAACTTGACAATAGGTTTCTTTCATATGTTGCTTCCTTATTAGTTAGCTCAGTTGGTTAGAGTTTGATATAATGAGGTCATGGGTTCAAACCCCTGGTGCAACAATTAGCTTAAGTTTGTTCCCTAGATAGAGGATTAACTCTGAGCCCCTTCCAGTCTGCTTTGCTTTGGCTCTGTGTTTCAGAAAGGCCAGGAGAAATAATCACACAAAACAAAACAGATGTTTACTGAAAGAACAGCAGGCGAGTTCTCTCTCCATAAAATCTCCAGTTCTCACATTTATACTCCTTAAAGAGTTATATTACTATCTCACACTTCATTGAACATGGATTTTATACATTTCCTAATTATTGCTAACACAGTGAAACAAACACTCTATAAACAAATTTATAAATAATCAATTGGTTTATATAAAATTAAATATGAAAAAACTAAAATCTCCAAAGACCAGAAGTAACCCTCTGGAATAAAACCTGCTATAATACCGTAGGTAAGAGTTTGCCTTAATGAGAAAATAGCTACTCAGTTTATTGTAAGGTTGAATGCACTCTTAAATTTTATACATGGACTCCCAGAAAAGTATTAGTGACTTTCTAAGCAATAACAAGAAGGCATCTTATTACCTAAGGGCATTCAGCTCCTAGAGATTGACTCCAGGAAACACAGCTGAGCAGTCTACCTCCAATAGGGACTCATTCAATTTAAGTCAAGAGCTGAATGAGAAATTGAACCTGGGTCTGGTCCACAGAAAGATATCAATTCTGCTGAGAAAACATGAGGGTTTTTTAAATGAGCCCAGGTTATATTCATTTGCTGAGCCAGATGCCATGTATTACTTAAATATAATTTGTTTTCTTACTTGAACCTCTAGAGAATAAATGGTTCTAGAATTCAAGTTAAAAAGGAGGAGAGAGAATAGTCCCTTTGGAAACCAAACAATATTGCCCTTAAATTTAGCCAAACTGACATCTAAAAAGCTGGGGTATCCCACCTTGGCTACCACCGTAAACCAAATGAATGGTTGGTTTTGTTGCTATAATAAAATCATAGCTAACACTTGGGTAAAGGTACTGAATGAGGTGTCAGGTCACATTCAGAAAAACTAAGACAATCTCTAATATGTTACGTTTAACATGGTCATTCTCTTCACTTTTCTGCCATTGCTGTTTGTTTTGTTTTGTTTTGTTTTTTGTAAGGCAATACCTTGGTTCTTTCTTCTTCCTAAGTAGTCTTGCACATTCCAAACCAAAACTAAGCAAAATGGTGAAGCATCAATATTGGCACTTTGTTCTTCCAAGTTTCCTCTTTTCCCATGTTGGGGCCTTCTCACCTCACTCTCTCTGCATCTCGGCTCTCACCCTCACATCCTCACCCTCAGTAGAATCTGCAGGAACATATCCATGTTGGGTACACCTGCATGCCAATTCTACTCCATGTTTATCTTGTCAAATGATTTCTAAACTTTAAGTTCTTCCTCCTCATTAAAAGATACCTAAAGTAGATCAGAAAGAAAGTTGGATATGTTTTATTTTCTAGAGAAAACACAAAGTAATAAAAAGAACAGAGGATCAGTGATTCCTCAGACTGAAGTTTGAACTCTCTCAAAGGCTTCATATCTCCTTGAAAGGAGGGAAAAATAAGTCTGCTCAGGGTGATGCCAATATTAATGAAACTGTTTGTCAGAAAGAACAAAAGCATGGTCTTGTATATCAGATGCCATACATATGACTTATTATTACCTGAGCAGTGATGGTCTCTGTTTTCTGTAAAGTAGGGAGCATGACTGTCTGCTAATAGTAAAGTGAATGGAATGGAGTGGAGTCGTAAAACTGAGTGATACTGAGGATCAGAACAGCTGCCATAAGAAATGTGAAATGGAGATGAGCAATCACAAGTAAAATGATGCCCAGCAATGTTGCAGTTCGGCTGGGTAGAGACAGTACAATGATAGGGGCAGTGTCATACAGGGTGTGGGTTCCCTGGTATAGGGTCAGAGAGTAGATTGTTTCCTTGGTCTGGAGTCTGGATTATGCTTGTTGATGAGCAATTTATGAGAAATTCTTATCAACAGCAACCCAGGCTTAACCCTCCACCAAGAAAGAAAAAACAGCTCAGAGTCTGGTCTATGTCAAAGGTATACTAAACATTCATTAAAGATGCTCAGGTCTTGGAAGCCCAGATTCCTGACTCAGGGCCTGACTTCTAAACAGGAAACAGAGAAACCCTGTTTGGTTATGACTATGGAAGATTTACGTCCTAGCTCTGGGGTTTTTCTCAAGCATTCTTTTTTCTTTCTCTTTTAGGTTAAACAGATAGGATTTGAATCAGGAAATGGGACCAATGTCATGTGTGGCTATTTATCCTGGATCTCCATCATTTTTTCAATCTGCATCACCATTTCTGACAGGTTATCACTCTTCACCAGAGTCTGGCCACCTTTCTTAGAATTTAGATAGATAATAAATATAATTTCTCTGTTAGGTGACCTGTAGACACCTAAGCAAACTATTCTGAAAAAGTCTCTGCCCTAGCCAGTTTGGCTCAGTGGATAGATCATTGACCTGTGGACTGAAGGGTTCCATGTTCCATTTAGGTCAAGGATACATGCTCGGATTGTGAGCTTGGTCTCCACTAGGAGGCATGCAGGAGGCAACTGATCAATAATCCTCATCATCAATGTTTCTACTGGTATCTCACTCTCCGTCTCCTTTCCTCTCTGAAATCAATAAAAATGTATATTTTTTAAAAGATTCAAGATGGCTTAATTATTTATTCCCTTTAAATATGCTACTGCCTTCTTTGCTCCATTCAAAACTCCACTGCTCCTTTCCCACTACCCAGTTTTGGCAGATATTGCACCCTCTCCCCAAAAATCTCAATAGACCACAATGGGTAAGATCCCTCATATTTTCAGCAGTTTTAACCTAGGTATGGGGAATTGTTTTTTGAGGAAAAATTAAATCATATTTATTCCATTAAAGCCAGACCACTAGGAAAATATATCACTGTCCTGAATCAGCAAAGAGACAGGCTATATTATCATTTCAAGTAATAAGTTGGTAAAACAAACAAACAAACAAACAAAAACAATATGGTCCTTATCAAAACAGTAAGGTGCCAGAGCTGGGGCAGGAACACTGCATGTTGGGAAGGCCCCAGGAAAAGTGGTATTTGGTAATTAGGGGCAGCCCCCCTTTTGCTCTAAAGAAGCCACAATTCACTGCGAAGCTGCTTATTTTTCATCCTTAAACTTCCTGCTGCAAAAGAATTGTCTCAGTAGGGCTCTGTTATTTCAGAGGTAAAGTAAGCAATACTGCTTTAGGTTTTATTCCTGAAAACCAAGTTTTTTCCAGATCCAGTACTTCATAACTGTTAACCAAGCAGCCAACAGTTCCTCTGTCAGTGTTCATTCCTGTGTGTTGTTCTGAGCACAGTCAGAACCCCTGTCCCTTCGAGGCAGAGCGCCACTGCAGGGCTGTCCAGTCACTCTGCTGCAGGCAGGCCTAGGGCCCAGAATGGCAGCCAGTGGGAAGGGAGGTCTGCCTCCCATGCCCAGGGTGACACTGCCTCTCATGTGCTTGGAACTGGAACATGGAATGTGCATGAACTTAGGAAGTGCACATCCACATCTTGATGGACAGAAAGAGAGACCCAAAGGGACCTTTCAAAGTTCTTATCCAAACTACCTCCCCCAACTCCACACCTTAAATCAACTTCATGCCATTGCATATAAAGCAAAACCAAGCAAAATGAATACCCAGAAACCGGTTTTCCCTCCTAAATGAGTGACCCATGGCCTTTGTTTTAGAGCTTATGGAAAACGATGTGGTGATGCTTCTGGGAAACAGGAGGCTGGCAACAAACAGGAACCTGTCTCCTCGCACTCTCCCAGACCACTGGCACGGCAGAGGAACCTGTCAGCTTGTTGGTCCCTCAGAGGGCTCTGGCTTGGTTTGAGGGAAATGCCTGCTGCCAGGCATTTTGCCAAGAAAATGTAGGCTCTCAAAAACTCTCTGACCCAACGTATAGCAGCAATTTTAACCATCTCACTTTCTAGGATTAAAACATAAAAGAACCAGTGTCGGAGGCAAGTGACACATGCCTTAAACTTGCTGCCATCCTTAATTTCTTCATTCATAAACTTGCTTTAAAAAAAAAAAGTATAATTCTTCACTTTAAATAGACTCCTGTCCTCAGCCTCCATGGCCAATGGCAAAGACTGCTATTTCTGAATGAATGAGACTGCATCTTCATGATCATGGTTAGATGAGGTTTATATGGTCATCCACACACCTCTCCAGCTGCCACTTCCTCTGAAGCTCTTTACTCTTGCATCTATTGAGTCTTGGACTTTGTCCTTGCAATGCATGGTGTCCTGGGCCAGGCGACCCTGGAAATTCTCCAACTCATTGGAAATCAGGTCCTGGGCTTGAGCCAAAGGCTCTGGCAAGGCTCAGTGCCCTGGTGCACCTGCTGCTTGGATGCCTGGCTGTCCTCTCAACAGCCTGCACTGCACAGAACACGGAAGTCCTGCATCTCCCAGATACTCTCTTTCTCCAGGCTCTTCACCATGGAGGCCACAGCCTCCTGCACCCGAAGCTACTGCAGGTCCACAATTAAGGGTGCCCCTGTGCTGCACTGCACAGTGACAGCACCCACAGGGACTCCATATCCCGTGGCAACCCTCGGGGATTTGCTGTTGTTGTTGTTAATCTTCACCTGAGGTCTTTTTTTTCCATTGATTTTTAGACAGAGTAGAAGAGAGCGCCAGAGACCCACAGAGAGAAAAACATCAGTGTGAGAGCGACACAATGATTTGGTGCCTCTACATTCCTCCGACCAGAGCGAAGGATTGAGCCTGCAACCCAGGTACTTGCCCTTGACCAGGAATCAAACCCTCCACCCTCCAGTGCACAGGTGATACTCCAACACTAAGCAACACCAGCCAGGGCTCTTTTTAATTCTCACCCGAGGATATGTTTCTCCTGATTTTTAGAAAGAGTGGAAGGGGGGTGGGGAGAGAGAGAGAGAGAGAGAGAGAGAGAGAGAGAGAGAGAGAGAGAGAGAGAGAGAGAGACAGAACCCAAAATTTCATGCCAATGTAAACAACAAGGGAATAATATCGGTAGATAAAATTCTCAAATTCCGTACACAGACAAAAAAAAATGTATACTTGCTGTTACACAATAATAAGGCCCAAAGTGTTAATCCTTTGCCATCTTTGCAGTGATCCATCAGTGAACTTATGCCAAACAGACTGAAGTCAGGTCACTGTTACATTATTTTAAAGAAGAAGAAACTCTAAGCATAAAAATATGCCAGTTTCCTAAGGGACAAGGCTGATAAGCAAATATGTCTGCATGTTTACATCTTCTTTTGGAACCCACTAGTTCTGAAACTTTTAGAAATAACCCTTTCAATAAAAGAAAAAAGATTGAAGGATGCATCTCCAATAAGTGTTGATTTTATAAACATTAATTTATGTATTTATGTGACATAAATCTACTCTAAAAATATGTTGTGGATATAATAATTTTTAAATGATGTGATAAACATAAAATAAATAATTTAAAGCCTTTACACATTTTCTACCCATACCATTACTGACTAATATCCTAACACAATATGTACTTAGAATTTGTTATTAACTGCAGCAGAGATAAATCAATATTTTAAAATAGTTGCATTGATATTTGTAATATTTTGCTGATTTCTTATCATATCCTCTTAATGTGGCTGGCAAGTAGAAAATATTACAAGTAAATTAGAAACTCTGCCATTTATTATTATCTGCAGCTTGCATTAGTTTTATCTTGTACTTAATTTCCTGTGCAATACTAGTATATTTTATCAAATATTTCTTCCACAATTGTGAAGGCTAATTTAGTAAATATACTGTATAGGTCAAAATGTACTAACAAAATATATACATAATATGATGCAAAAATCTACTTAAAATGATGCTTGAATTACAAGGCATTGCAATACACTGGTATTAATCACATGAGGACAGTAGTGCCAACTCTCCACATTGTGGAACTCCTACTCTTTCTACAAAATAGCTTCTATACCATCTGAAAAATGGACCTGTAGCAGTTCCATGAAACCGTTAATTCATATATTAAAATTAGTTGTATAAGCAACAAAAGAAAAAAAAAGATAAGTCAAACTTCACCAAAATTTTAAGACCTTTGTGCATAAATGACACTATCAACAGAGTAAAAAGGCAATTCACAGAATGGGAGACTATGTTTGTAAATTATATATCTGATAAGGTATTAATATCAACAATGCATAAAAACTACTGTAACTCAATAACAAAACATGATGAAAAAATGGGTAAAGGACTGGAACAGATATTTCTCCAAAGAAAATATACTAATGGCCAATAATCACATGAAAAAAATGTTCAACATCACTAGTCATTAGGAAATTGCAAGTAAAAACTACAATGAGATATCACTTCAAAACCATTAGGCTTGTTATTAAAATAAAACACAGAAAATAATGTGTTAGCAAGGATATAGAGATATTAGAACAGTCATGCATTTATATTGGTTATACAAAATTGTGTGTCACTGTGGAAATAGTTTGTTCCTCAGAAAATTAAACATAAAATTACCATATGGTCTAGCAAATCTACTTTAAAAAAATTAAAAACAAGGACTAAAATAGACACTAGAATGCAATGTTCATAGTAGCATTATTTCTAATAGCCAAAAGATAGAAACAACCCAAATGCCCATCATTGGATGAATAAATAAACAAATGGGATATATCCACACAATGAATTTTTTTATTTCTAAAATAGAATGAAATTCTGCTACATACTACAACATGGATAAACTTTAAAAACACTATGCTACTCTGGAGAAGAAACCTGAGTCCCCTGAGATATGTGATCAGTAACAGGACCCTGCCAGCAGGCGAGGGGATCCCAAGGCAGGTACAGGGCATGAAGGCCACAGGGGCATAGACTATCAAGGAGACAGAACTGAACCTCACATCACCCTGCTTGGCCCTGGAGGATGGCTGGTTAGCCAGAGACAGGTAAGATTCATCAGAGAAGGAACAACCTAAGACAGGTACAGTCACAGAGGGGCCAACAGGAGAGAACTTAAAGGTGGGGCACAGACCTTCACCCCTCTAACCTTGCAGGGGCCTGAAATCTCATTCCTTCTGAGGGAGGACTCCTGCCCCCATGGTTGCTTCACCTCCCATGCCCAGCTCAGATTGAGACTCATGTTACAGACAGAGACTTGGCCAGCAACAGCTGCCCTATATCTAAATCCAATCTAGCACCAGGAATGCTCAGGGCCTACTCAAGAATGCAAATCATGTTGAAGACATTCTGTAAGTGGATAGTAGCAATGGTTGTACAACGTTGTGCAATATACATATTGTCAATAAGCTGTGTTTTATTTGTTTTAATATTTATTGATTTCAGAGAGGAAGGGAGAGGGAGAGAGCGATAGAAACATCAATGATGAGAAAATATCACTGATTAGCCATCTCTTGCATGCCCTTCACTGGGGATTGAGCCTACAACACAGGCATATGCCCTGACTGGGAATTGAACTGTGACCTGCTGGCTCATAGGTCGACACTCAACCACTGAGCCATGCCAGCCAGGCTGAGTTGTATTTAAAATGGTTAAAATATTCAGTTATGTTATGGGTCTGAAATCTAATCTGTGCTGTGCTCCCTAAGCCATGTATTTGTAGGAAGGCTATATCATCGTGGGAGAATGAATGGATTGTTTAAATCATTTTCAAAAACTTGCAAAGTTGTCATATGAGTAATAACAGTAGTTCCTGTTATTACTTCATAAGTTCAAAATCCCAAGGCTGAAACTAGTATATTCAGGATTTTATATGAATATTCAATTGCATCTTTCTTGGCATATGCAGAAAAAGCTAAGAATGCCAAATGATATACCAACTTGTTAGCCAAGACACTAAAAATGGTAACAGAGTGAAAAATGGTAACAGAATTATTGAATGAAGCAAGGGCAGCCATAACTCTCCACAATCCTAGTCAAACTCAAATTAACTCATTCACTAATTAATAAAAAATGGACTGTAATTCTATTTTGTATCAAATAAATGAAGAAACTGGGGGCTAAGAGGTGAAATGGGGTCTCCAAGGTGACATAGGTGATTAGTGGGAAAGTAGCATAGATTCTGGAACTATGGGCAGTTGAGGCTCATGCCACAAACAGAGTGTGATGTTCCCCAGGTTGAGGAAATGAACATGGAGAATCCAGTCCATGCACTGCTGGGAATCTGAGCTCTGTAGAACAGGGTATTAGCAACCTCATTCTAAATTGGGACATTTGTGACATCTTCATAGGAAGTAGTAGAAAGAAATGCATGAACTAAGAAAAATGTGGTTGCTGGTTATCTCCCACATTTCATGCCATTTTGTATAGCCTCATTTGCTTTTCCCAGAATTTTCACATTTTCTGTATTTTGGATCTACTAAAGCAAATATAGACATTATCTTACATACATCCTATATAATAAAACCTTAATGTGCAAATTGACTGAATGGTGAAATGAACAGCAGAATGACCAATTTCTATGACATGCGTTGACCACCAGGGGGCAGATGCTCAATGCAAGAGCTGCCCCTGGTGGTCAGTGCACTCCCACAGGGGAAGCACCACTCGGCCAGAAGCCAGGCTCACGATTGGCAAGTGCAGTGGCAGTGGCAGGCCTAAGCAGGCAGTCAGACATCCCCCAAGGGGTCCCAGACTGTGAGAGGGTACACACCAGGCTGAGGGACCCTTTCCCCCTGCCTCCCATCAGTGCACTAATTTCATGCACTGGGCCTCTAGTATATAATACATTGTAGCCACTGTATAGAGATATGTATATATTTTTTCTCTCCACTTATATAACCATATTTTCTTTAAAACTAATTTTACCTAGTATACATGGTAGAATTTAAAATATTCTCAAAATAAGGGGGGAAAAAACATCCCTTAGTAAGCTGTCTATGGACCATAAAATGCAAATGAAGTAAATGAATCTGAGAGGGAAAAACAAAACTAAGCAACTGAAAAAAAAAAGTCATTTTTCCACTTGACTGGTAATTCTCTATCCTTCTCTCCCTCCTCATATATTTTAGACACTTCTAATTTCAGATTCCAAAAATGAAATGGGCTATAAGCTAAACAAGTGACAAAGATTGGTCAAGTTAAACCAACAGGTTATAGGGCCAATGTGAAGGCTCAATTTCTCTTAAGAGATTTGAAGTGAAAATCTTCACCCCCAGATTGTATTATTTCATGGCAGCTGAAACCCACCTACCCTTATGGGTCAAGAGCCATGACTTCCTTCAGGCGGTTTTCCTTTAGAATATTCCAGATTTTTTATTCCCCAATTCTTTAAAATTCATGGCGCAATTGCTAGATCTCTGATGTCAACAGGAAAACAAATGTTAGTCATTGGGTCTTAATTTTATTCTTAGGCAATTCTGAGTTTCAGGGGAAGATACCCTTAAAATCAAGTTTGTTTTTGCTTTCTTTATTCTTGCATTGTGATAACAGGTTAGGAAGCTGGTATTAATGGAAAATCAGATCACAGGCTAAATGAAGAATTATGTCCATTTGGAACAGAGACTTTTAGACAACAAAATCATCACTTAGTGTCTATATTGGATTCCTTCCTGAATTTAGCCTTTAGGCAATCGGTTTATTAAAGGATTCTAAAAGCATTTGACCTTTATGTGCATGAGAGAAAGCTCAAAAGAATTTCTAACTATAATGAAATCATAAGGGTCATAAAACCGTATGCTGTAGACTTTAATTAATGGCCAGACTGCCCCACAGCAGAGTAAAGTGCTGGGATAGCAGGTGTGTTTGGGGAGGTACTGACTGCCTGGGAAGCAGCTGGACTTGGCAGCTTTTGGACTGAGAACAGAGAGATAGCAAATCTCTTGCACAGGGGCAGTTTGGCATTCCTTTGACCCCAGCATGCCTTAACTGGACTCTTTTGTTTCTTCAAATTTTACATCTGCATGGAGAAAAATATGGTTTTTCTATCCTTTAAAGAAAATAAGTTTACATTCCATTCTCTCCCCTCCCCCACACCTGGATTGGACATTATTTATCTTAAGGCAGAAGCAGGGTGCAACACAGCACGTGATCATATTTAATGGTCTCCCAAATTACTTTTGTGAAATATCCACCCACTTGCCACCACTAGATTTACTGCATTGCCTGGAAATAACAATTGTAATTACTTTGGAATCAACATAATATGAGGCCAGATTGCCTTAACATTCCTTTTGCTTGAGAGAAACTTAATATGAATGAGAACCAGCTGTCTGTCTGTCAGCATGCGCATTTGGTCTGCTTTCATAACTGATGACAGATATGGCTCTTTTGGAAAATACTTTAAAGTTATATAATTGTAATGGCCGTTTTTTCTCTGACAGATTTAATATCTATAATGAATCATGTAAAGCACATATATCTTACCTGAAACCAAGAGATAACCTTGTGTTTTCTAAATGGATATCTTCCCTGGAATGTTTACCCCCAACCTAAAGTTTTGGATTTCTTTAATAAAAAAAGTAATATATTCTTATTAAAAAGGAGAAAATAAATGAAACTTGTGACTTCATAGCAAAAAAAAAAAATGCCCTCATGTGATTAGATGGCAAGAAAAGGTCTTCAAAGTGTGTGTGTGTGTGTGTAATTTAATTAATGTAGCTTTTATTACGCAACTACTAATCGTCAAACTCTTTGTCAGAAAATGTAAGGTTTTAAAAGAACTTGCATTTAGGGTCTCTACTTTGTGGTTAGGCTGTAACATTTATTCTCTTTATTAACCTTGTGAGTTAGGTATTTGGACCTGCCTCTTTCCAAAAGAAACAATGAAAGTTAGTGACAATAGTAACTTTCCCAAGGTCACAGAACTTTTTAGTGATGAAGTTAAGAGGGTACTGCAGGCCGCTCTGATTCAAGTCAGTAATAAAACCACTAATGAAAGAGGTCAGTAAGATTGGCAAAAACCAGCTCATCATACAAAAACCAGTAACTATCTATGTACCAGTCCTAACAGGGTAATATAGAAAAATGATCTCCTACATAAGTCAGAGTAATGAGAGAGTGTGATGGACAAATAGGTCAGTGGAACTAGATTACAACCACATATATGGATACTTGACATATGACAGAAGTGTCATTACAATGAAGAAAGGCTGAGCTAATCAATTAGTGGTGATTAGAAAATAAGCTATCCATATGATTCCTTGCTTAATTCTATAAAACATTAAAAAAATGCAAGGAGATTAAAAACCTGTATTTGAAATGAAAAACTTTAGAATAAAATAAAGAAGATTAAAAGATGTTAAAGTATGGAATTTGTTCTTTAAAAACACTAACAAAAAAGCACAAATGACACAATGAAAGAATAAATTTGCTTTATTAAAATTAAGATTTTTTATCATAACAAAACACAACATAAATAGTGAGAAAACAAGCCACAGGCTGGGAGAAGATATTTGCAATACATATAACTGGTAACAGAATTAGTATCCAGAACATATAAAGAATATATATGGAAATCAATAACCCAACAGAAAAACAGGCAATTCATATAACAAGAAATCTAATCTTAATATATGAAAATATTTTAAGCATACTAGTAATAAGAAAAATAAAATTTAACAATGCTATATCATTTCACATTTATTAAATTTACCACTTTTTTCAAGTCTGGAAATACCTATTGTTGACCAGATGTGATGCAACAGGAATTTTCACTTATTGCTGATGGAATTGGAAGAACCACTTTGGAACACAATTTGACAATATCTAGCAAAGTTGAAGATGTACATTACCTAATATCTAGCAATTTGGCTCCTATGTCTATATCTTAGAAAACCTCTCTAACATGGACACAAGAAGAAATTTTTAAAAAATTAAGTGAAACATTGTTTATGAAAATAAAATAATAGAAACCCAAATATATTTAAATTTAAAAAGGGTATAGTTTAATATATTTATAGAATGTAACAATAGATAACAGCTTAAACTAAATCTGCCTACTTGTAAGCAACATGAATAAATCTCAAAAACATAGCATTGACTAAAAATTAAATTTGCAAAGCATTTGTACAATATGATAAAATATTGTAAAGTTCAAAAACATGCAAAAATATGACACTGTTTATGGAAACAACTTATAGAATTTTATGTTTGTACTCATATGAAATGCATATATGAAAAACAACAACAATATAGTGCTTCTTTATGAAAAAGGACAAATAAAAACGAAACCAGGGAATTTTGTTAGGAAAGCTCTTAAATTTTTTCTTTAAAAAAATTTGAAATGAATATGATGTTAATGGATAATAAAAAGAAAGAGAGAAAAGAGGAGGAAGACATGGGAAAAGAAGGGATAGACAAAAGGAAATAAGAAAAAAGGCAGAGAGAAAAGCAGGAAGGGATGGGAGAAAGAAAAATCTATATTAATAAAAGCGTAATATGTTAATTAGACTGGCCGATTTGGACAACCTTCCAGACAAAGCCATGGCAGTGGGGGTGAGTGGAGGGAGGAGGGCAACAGGGCAAAAAATCCTCCGGTGACAATTAACAACAACAACAACAAAAAAAAAAAAAAAAGAAGAAAATTGTAGATTTTTGAAACCCTTATATAATGGAGCTAGGTTTAATAGGATTTAATAAATTCACAAATTTAAATCAATTAGGAGATCAATTTGAATCAAACAAATCCAAAAATGTTGAGTACTTATAGGCATGCAATTATAAAATATCTGTGCCTACAGCTTTTCAAACTGACTGTAACAAGCCTGGGTGTATCAGGCTTAAATCTTGAAACATGAAGCCTTTGGGCCTCTGTGTGCGCCCTCTCCTCTCACCCATCCCCCAGGGCAATTTTCTTTCCTGCCATCTAGAAACAAAAATGCAAAGACAGGATGGAAGTAGTGGAACAACCTGACCTGTCTTTCATATTGCAGGCATTTCTCAGGCTGTTGTGTTCAAATTAGGCTGGACTAGACTTCAGTTCCAACTCCAACATGTAAAGAGTTTAGACATCATCGCTCTCATCCTAACAACAGGAACAATTGGGAGAAATCTGAAAACGAACAATTTCCCCTGAACACGTAAGAAAACTGAGATCACAGGGCAAAGGGCCACCCTGAAATCTGTAGACACAAGGAGAGTACAGAGATCACAGCCAAGATCTGAATACCTGGAGCAGAGGACTCCGGAACCATGAACTGGCGGGAACACCTACCTGGTAATTGTGACAAACTGCCAGAGGCTGAGTGCGGACTAGCGTGACAATGAATAACGCCTGTTGCTGGGGGAGACCTTCACATTTTCTTGGCATTTTCCTTCGGGAAGAAAGATCCCTTCATGGTGTATTTTAAAATACACCCAGAGTTTTCTCCATCAAAAGACCTACTTTTCAGGGGAAAGACTTCACCAGAGCCTCAGCCTCCTTGGTTAGCAATTCATGTCCACACAAAATTGAGTGTAGGAGTTGGCAAGAGAAGTTAGGAAGTTATTGCAATATCCATGGGAAGCAAAGCTGCAGAGGTGTTTTTTTCCATGAAGGAGGTGTTTTTTTTTTTTTTTTTTTTTTCCATGAAGACTCTAGAAAAGTGGGTCTGTAGGAAAGGGAGAAAGAAAGCCAACTAGCAAGGCTGCTGAAAGGAAGGCAGATTAGAGTTGTGGACAGAGAAGGGAGAAGATGGACCATCTCTCTCAGAATGAAAGAGCCACAGGTGTCTGGAGAGAGGAGAGACTACCACTCCTACAGCCCATTGACTAGTCCCTGTGGCCAAACTACTTTTCAGGAGCGTGACACTGGTGAGCTCCCTGGACAAAGGGTAGAAGATTTAGTTAACCTAAGGAAGGACAAGGGCATCAAAGGAAACGTTTACTCCCTAACCAAAGTGGGACTGAAGAGCACATGTGGAGAATTTATCCTTGTGCCAACCTTTCAGCAGTTTGCAAATGTTCTTTATCCAGAGGGCTGTACGGTTCTACAGCCTGAAGCACTGTTGACACTCTTCAGCAGAGCTAAGATCCCAAGGTTACTTGGTCACCTGGACACACATTCATACTGGGATTCCCTCTCTCTTCCCTTCAAATTCCCTGACATCATGACCAATTTCTTGGCATTATTTTTATGGCTAAACCAAATATTGATGTGGATGGATGCTCACAGGCTGCAAAGAGGCTGGTGACACCCATTCTGACACTAAGGGATTCCCCAGTCCCTGGGGATCTATCTGCTGGTCTTTATCCTGCAGTTCCTCAAGCATTGCCTTGAAAGTTCCTGAAGCCACTGTAAAACTTGTATTTTACCATTCAGATGGTACTCCTGTTTTGTTTGTTTTCCAGCAGATCCAGCCTCAAACACTTTTATTTTCTCACTCAAATTAATCTAAACTATTTGTCAGAGCACAGCCTAAATGGCAGCGAGGACATATCACAGTATACAGACACTCTGGGCGAAAGATTCCCCTGGGCTGGGCTGGGCAGCCTTGGTTTCTCTGCCATTTCTGTGACAGCAGCCAGAAATTCTCAGGCCACCCAAGCTTGATGTAGCCTCCAAAGGCCAGGAAAGGAGACCCAAGAGGATTCTCACCTTTAGTAATTCCTGTGCTCATTTATTTCTATATCATGTCTGCATGTCAGAAATGCTTACATTCTGACCTTCAGAGATAGCATTACTCAGATTTGATAGTTAAATATGAATAAATAAATGGATGAATGGATGGATGGGTGGATGGATGGATAGATAATGATGAATGGATGAATGACTATCAGAAAGCAATGTTAAATATGTAGTTGAACTTTTGTTACAAAAGGGGATTTTCAAATGCCTACCTTCAAGCAGACACATCCTAATTTCTCGCTTCCTTTCTTTTCAGTAGGAAAATATTGAATGAGGAACAAAAAACATATGGGACCATGACTTCATAAGTAAGTGTTGGCCCTCATATTTCATGGTCTCTCTGACCTAATACTCTCAATTCAGAACAGAGTGTTAGAGTGAGAGGATATACTAGCACTACTGAAATAAATTAAAACAAACTGGGTAATTTAAAACAGCAGATATTTACTGTCTCATAGTTTGGAAAGCCAAAAGTCTAAAAACGAGTAATCCGCAGGGTTGTGCTCTTGTAGAGACTAAGGGAGACTCCATTTCATACCTCTCTCCTAGCTTCTTGGTGGCTGTTGGCAATTCTCAGCATTCTTTGGCTTGTAGACACATCGCTCCAATCTCTGCCTTTATCTTCACTTGGGCTTCACCTCTGTGTCACAAATCTCCCTTTCCTTTGTTCTATAAGGCACCGATCATTGGATTTAGAGCCCACCCTAAAACCAGTATGATCTAATCTCAAGATCCTTAACTTAATACCATCTGCACAGACCCTATCTCTAAATAAGATTACACTTATAGATACCAGAGATAACTTATCTTATTGGGACTTCTATGCAACTCATTAAGGAAATAACAGAGTATGTTAATTATTATAGTTGATGTACCAAGAAAATATAGTGCAGACTTCCTGTCTAGTTCTCATTGGCTCCAAGAATGTAGGGAAGTCAATATAATAATGGCTCAATGGTTTGCTTACAGACACACACACACACAGTAGTGATTTTTGGAAACTATTTCAGGGACAAATAATGTTGAATGCCTAAATTTGAATTAAATTAGGTAGATATGTGATGGTGATTTGGAAAATACTCACTGTTCCTCTTGTGTTTCTCCTTTCCTCTCACACTCACAACACTTCTGACACAAGATGTGTAGAGGTTTTTGCACACCAAGCAGCTTTGTGACACCAGCTGGGTGTCCTACAATTTAACTCAATTCTGACACTATCTGGAAACAATGTCAGATCCCACAGGCTCAGCCTCATGTGACTACTCCTCACTACAGATCTCAATGGGAAGTAGTAGGTCCCCAGGTTACCCACAACTTGTGCTCAGCTGCTCTACAAAACAGAGGTTTCCATGCTTTGATTGTTGGCTACAGCAGCTCACAAAACTCAAGGAAATTTTTACTTACATTTACCAGTTTATTAAAGAATATAACAAAGGATACAGATGAACATCCAGGGGAAGAGATAAACAGTGCAAGGTCTGGGAGGGGCCCGGGTGCAGGAGCTTCTATCCCCGTGGAGTTGTGGTGTACCACCCTCCTTGCATGTAGATGTGTTCACCCACCTGGGAGCTCTCTGAACCCCATAGTATACCACAGAGATTTTTTTATGGAGGATTCCTCACATAGGCCAACCAATGCATTTTTAGCCGCTCTACTTTTTCTGGAGAATGGGGTGTGAGGCTGAAATTCCCAACTTCTGATCATGGCTTGGTCTTTCTGATGACCAGCTACCATCCAGGAGGCCACCAAGAGACACTCATTAGAATAAAAAGATGCTCACTCGCATCACCCAGGAAATGCCAAAGGATTTATGATTTAGGAGACTTGTGTCAGGAGTCAGGGACCAAAGACCAAACTGTAGAACAAAAGTTTCTTCCAGTGCTCTTATCGCTTAGGAAATTACAAGGGTTTTAGGAGCTCTGTGTCAGGAATCAGGCACAGAGATCAATACGTATATTTTTTTATTCTCTCACAGATGGTCTCTCCATCATAATAAAAAATAGCAGCTGTTTAATTGCATCATTAGCAAAGCAACTTAACTTGTTAAAAGTTCTTCAAAAACATTTGTTCTTTTAAAAAATTAAATAGCCTGCTTCCCTTAACTGGTTCATATGATTCATTTTTCTAATACCTCAGATTTTAGCCTGATCTGAGGCTACATTCTTACAAAATTTAAATAAACTGGGTGTGAGTTGATGAACTGCCCTGGTGCTGAATTTACCCATCAATAAATAGCTAAACAGGAGGTAATATCACTTTTATGGGGGAGGCCTTATCAGTAGATGTTTGATGATGCAGCTGATTTTAATGACTTCTAAATCAGAGAAAGAAATGAACTTCATCAGTTAAAAAAAATTTTGGAAATATGGCTGAAATGCTTACCACATGTTTCTTGTGTATAAAATCCTGAAAAAATATATAGGTGGGAGGATTATTTTTTATATCCAGAAATTCCTTACAATTGATGTCATAGTCATATTGAACTTTACATTTTGACTGTGATATTATTTTGTTTTTAAAATAGATTAAGTAAATAATATATAAAACTAGAAATAAAAAGGTAATCTATAAACCCCACAGTCCTATGGAAAGGAATCATAACTCTCTCCACAAATGGGGTGAGTTAATATATACAGGAAACAACTGCCCAAGCTTTACAAAGAAGCCAGTTAAAAGTTCAGTCCACCCTATTGAATGTATGCCAAGGCCATAATCATTTATTTTAATATAATAAAGACTATATCAAACATCCCTAGAATCTGGACCAGAGTACATAAGAATTGAATCATTTTTACAAAATACAAACTGGGGAGTCATATTCCTTTTCTATGATTTATTTTTTTGCATCAATTACCCTGATATAATGCAAGGTGCCTCTAAAATAACACAATATCTCAGCTCTGCCACTTACTAGTCACATGACCTAGAAAAAAATCTAAACAATGTGACCCAGAGTTTCCTCAATTGAAAGAATGAATCATAGTCTTGCAAGGTCATTGTGAAGGTTATAAATATTATGGGAAAAATGTCTGATTTTTGAATGCCTACTGTTATTCCTAGTCTGTGGACTTTCATTAGGTAAATCTCAGAAACGATGCTTAGGTGTGTTTAATTAGTGCGTGTAACTCTGTATCCAAAACAAAGTGAAAATTGGAATAATAACTTTTAGATTACATTTGCACATAGAAAGTTGGCTATTTATTTGTATTTAATTGCAATGAAAGAGAAATGTGCTGTTCATAATGTGTGGCAGACATAGAAACGTGCCTAGAAAGGAATCATCGCCCAGCTGTGAGGAGTGTGGTTGGCTCACAGCCTCCAGCTGTTAGTTTTTCTGATCTGTCTGCTTCATCTTTCCAGCTGAGGTCACATTAATGGGGTGGCTCAGGGCCAATGACTGAGCCAGATAGAGGTAGCCAAGAGCAGTTTCTTGTCTCAGAAGCTTCAAGTCAATGACTGAACAAAGCAGGGATACAGGGCCCACCATTCCCAACCCCCATATAGCCCTCTAATAGGCAAGCTGTGCTCCAAGCTTCAGCTTGGCTCCAGAGGGTCCACCAGGTTGGCATGGCAACCTGCCACACCACCTGCCCTGTCCTGCTTCCTCCCATTCTCATTCACAGGTTCACTCCACAATATTTTATGCTTCTAGCTGCCTCAATATCTGCTTCCAGAGAACCCAAACAGGGACACATAAACCTATAAAAAATTTATGTTACTAAACAATAACAACAAACCCTGATAGAAGAATCAATGGAGATGCGGTAGTTCTTCATTGTTTTGCCTCAAACATTCTAAACAGGCATCTACTCTATTCCTTTTTTCCTTCCTTGCTTTATTGAAAAAGAATTGACATACAACATTTTATAAGTTTAAGATGCATAACTTGTTGACTTGATACATTTATATACTGCAAAAGAATTACCACCAGAGCATTAGCCAACACCTTCAGCACTTCACATAATTAGCATTTCTTATTTGTAATGAGAACATTTAAGATCCAGTATCTTGGCAACTTTTAAGGATATAATACATTATCACTACCTATAATCACCATGCTGTACATTAGATCCACAGATTTATTCATCTTATAACTGGAATTTTGTACCTTTTGACTAACATCTCCCCAGTTTCCCCCATCCCCTATCCCTGGTAACCTCTACTGTATTCCTAGTTAACAATTCATAGCTTCAATCTGTACATACAAGTATTAAACCAATGTTAATATTTGTAGTTTTGTTCCCATGTGGTCTAATATGAATTTGCTTGCTGCAAGGTAAGCCCACTTCTTCACCATGTATTCGCTGTGAAGATAAAGAAAGAAGAACCTACACAGTGGTTCAATAAATTTAAGCCATTCTTTCACCATTGATTAAGATTCTAAGCTTATTTAAACATCCCTCTGAGGTCTTGTTCTTTAAGCTATTAACAATTTTATGGCTTGTTAATTTTATGGCTTGTCTGAATTCAGATGAAGAGTTTCGAACTCAGAGCAGGTCAAGAAGCTGGCTGTAGTAGAATAAGACAGAAGTGCTCAATGGCCATAACTCCAGTGATAGGGGTTAACTGCAAAAACCAGCAACAAGTTTTATGGCTATGTTCAGCTATTATTATTCAGTAATTGCATAATCTAAAATATTTTATTTGTTTATACTCCCTGTCCTTCTAGAAAGTATTTTGGATAGGAGTATTTAAAAAGCACCAATTTCAGCAACATATAAGGCATGACTCCAACAGAAACAAAAAATTTTATGTTTTCCATGGCATTTTTAAATAGACATTTCAAATTCTTCCTATTAAAAAAAGATTGGTGCTTACACCAGCACATGCCATTAAAAGTGATGGTGAAGGACACAACACAACAAAGAAGGAGCACATTCCTTTATCTTCCTCTATTAGTCTCTTAATATTAGTGTCCACTTTGCTTGCCCTCTGTGTTTTTCATGAGCCGGCTTTCTTGGCCCCCACTGTCTAGTGTGACCTGCTTTTCCAGAAAATATTCCAATAATCTCTTCAGCCACCCTCAATTCCAGTTAGACTGAACTATATTCCATTTATGTCCAAACACTGCTGCTGCCCCAAGCTCTCTGCCTTATTTTCATTGTCTAAGTCCTCAAATGCATTCCCTCCCCATTCAAAACAGTGTAAGCCGTCTAAAGACCAATGTGAAAAATCTCCTTTGACTAGAAGCCATTTCCATTGCCCACAGTTGTTGTTTGTCCCTTCTCTGAATTCACAGAGCATTCTGTGACTCTAGCCCATTCCATACTACATTACCTGACTATGTGTCTTGTATCATGATCCTAAGATCCAGAATAGCATCTAGTTTGTCTCTGTGCTTCTGACAGATTTCTGCCAAATATTCATTCAGGAAGTCATTCAATTATCCACAGACACATGCCAGGCACTGAAATAGGTATAGGACATTTGACTATACATGAAATAGACTTGGTACTTGTCATTGAGGAACGTCTGGGCAGGGAGAACTACTAGATATACAATGATGATGGTTCCACATGAAGCAGAGGGCTCTTGGGCTGGTGTAGGAGATATAGGAAGGACTCCTAACCCACACTTCAAGATCAGGGAATTCTGATGAGGACTAACATGCAAGCATTTAGCCAGGAGAGCAGACTGGATGAGAGTGATTGCTTCTGGTTGAGAAATAGGTTGTCAGACGCCAGGAGAGACAGCACTGTTCAAAGCATCATGGGGGAGCATGAGGGTGCATGCAGTTAAAGTTGGAGGTTTGGCTGAGATGTAGGCAGAAGCCAAGCCATGACAGGCCCCTTATACATGAGAGAGTTCAGAGATTAGCCTGAGGACCATGGCAAGCCACTGAAAGATAATCACTGTTTGCACTTTCAAATGCTCCCTCTGGCTTGAGCACAGAGACTAGGTTGCAAGAGTGAGCAGGACAAGGAACAGAGAGATCAATTAGCAGCCTGCAGCATTAATCCAGGCAAGTCTCAATAGGTGGTAGGCTAGAAGGCTTATGCTCATATATTTTAAACAAGTGTAATTTGCCAAATTCCAACTAAAATGCCTATCTACCCACTCTTCCCCCTCCAAGAAAAAAAGTTTAAGTGAAACTGACAGAAAATATTCAACTCCCCATATGATCAGGGGGCCTCTGACAGTCCTGTGCCAGATTGCCTTGTCCAACATCTGGATTTTTAATACACCTGCTAACACTTAAGCATTTTAACCATAATTGTCATGAGAAATTCAGAATTTCCAAGCATTAAGAGTAGCTCATGGTTCATATGTTCAATCAATCAATACTGAAGCATTTTTATTTTTGCAGCAGATGCAATTACAGTATTTAACTCATAGGCAGTAAGAAAAGACATATAGAGAAAATACATGCAAGAAACCCACTACTGAGGAATCAAGCCATTTTCTCTTCCTCACGCTCCTTTGATCAAGGGCAAAATCAGTAGGCACTTCCACTCCTGCTATTGTTTAAAACTGACTGAGAGATGAGAAATGGTTTAGAGCCCACTATACTGAGAGTTTATCTATTAGGTTAGGAAATAGCACAGAATTCCCTGTGCAGTATAAATCTGCTTGGAATGACAAAATGAGAGATGGAAAGTACACAGCCTGCTATTTCCCTAATGGTGATAACACCACCCACCCCTATCCCCCCGTCATCACTACCAGGTCACAGATAAGTATTCTCTTCACTATGGATAACCTGGTAAAGGAAGAAGGAATTGTCTTAGTGGCTGCCATTGCAACTAAATAATTAACACCAAAACAAGAGCCATAAATAAGCCATTCTGAACCAGGTAATCCTTTTGGGTAAATGTCCTCTATTTTCTAATTGACACTAAATTAAGTAATTAACTCACTCAGCTACCTGAACACATAAATCCCTTAAACCACATACATAATAATTTTGTCTTGAACTGTACACCAAGAAGTTATGTTGCTCATGTCAGTGTTTAAGGGAATCCTAATGTAGATGCTATCATTTGGGGTTTTTGTGTTGTTGTTTTTAATCTAAATAAATGAGGTGAGTATTTGGTTGTCTGCTTATAAACACTTCTAGGCCACATGTATTGTGACACTGTTCTATGGCAAATATTTGGGCCTGATTTGCCTTCCTATTTGCCTGTGAATTAACCAGGCTTTGCCCAGAGCCTTCAGTTCAGTATGTCTCCTTGTCAGGCACCTAACTTTCATAAAGAGATAGCAGTTGTCTCCGTCTTTTCAGAGATTTTGCTCAACTAACTGATAGAGGATAAAGCTATACCTAGTTACAGACAGGATTAAATGGAAAACATCTGCTACTTGTCAGGAAAATAACCTTGAATTCTTTGTTCCTCGGTAGAATATTGAAGGATATACAATCCAACTATTCCTATAGCTATTCAAAACTCTTCACTGGATTAACCCTGGTAGATGAGTTATATAATTGGATGGTGTCATATTTGCTTTCTACCTAAACTAATTTTTACTGATGTGCTGTAGGAATCTCTCATTAGCATATGTTGAGGTACAAAGGGAACAGTATGCAGGATTACTCATAAAACTCAGGACTATATTTACTCTAAGGGTGCCATTTAAATATATTGTTTCTTTTATTACCCAGTGACCTCTTTAAGAAGACCCATAGGATAAATTTCTCATAGATCTTAGTGCTGGAAAGAGCCCTGCTCCCTCAGACAATTGGATTTGTTTTTCTTTTATGGGCTCAGTGAATCAGGGACCTGGTAATGGCCCTGTCTTTGTGTTTGGCTGCTGGAAAGCTTGCAGCCAAATTGGCGGTTCACAGATTCACACTAGGTCACTTTCTGCATTTTTTTCTTACAAAAGGAAAATATAATTGTTAAAGAAAAATTGAAAATTCTAATAATAAAAAAAGAACATAAAAATTACTTGTACTGTCACTACTCCCAGGTGGTCATTATTATTGTTTTGTTACATTTCTTATAGTCTTATTCATATGCATGTCCTTTCTTCTTTTTTAACAAAAAATGGAAGCATACTATATACCACTTTGTAACTTGATCTTTTCTACTGAATAATATATTGTGGACAAAATTTATACATTATTAAATGTTCTTCTATAACATTTTCAATGGCTGCTGGGAATAAACATTCCAGAGATGTATTAACTAACATCTATTCAACATTCCCTTATAATTGAATATTTATGCTATTTCTATGTTTATGCTATAAATATATTCTGATGAATATCTTCACAGTAGTATCTTTATTATTTTCTTAAGAATAAATTTCTAGAAATAAAATGACTGGGTCAAAATATATGCAAAATTGTAAGATTTTTGCCAGAAATTAAGAAATTGTTCTTCAAAAAGTCTACAAATTTTTAATATGACTAGTAATTTTTTTAAATGGCACATGATATCAGTTATGATACTTTGAATTGTTTGACATGTGTGCACACACCACACACACGCACCTTCACAGAAATTCAGGCTATCCGTGTCTGTTGCTGGGCATATTTTAACAGATACAATGGGATAGCTACCAGTTTACCACCACTTCCCTGAGACTTCCCCACAAGAATGGACCCCACAAAGATGACCTTAGCTTCCATTCTCTACTTGATGATCTTGGCTACAGCTATTTAAGAGTGAATGTTCAAACTAAGTTAGGCTACTTCACTCTTTCTCTTTGAAATTTCGTAAAAAAAAGAAGAAACGTAGATACTACAAATTAATGAAATGGACCCTTTAATTGAAGGACCCTCCCCCGCCACTTATGAAAATATTCACATATTCCTGCTTAAATTGTGGGCTGCAATGACCTTCCCATTTCTTTTTTTTTTTAAGCTATTTTATTGATTTTTTTTACAGAGAGGAAAGGAGAGGGATAGAAAGTTAGAAACATCAATGAGAGAGAAACATTGATCAGCTGCCTCCTGCACACCCCCTACTGGGGATGTACCCGCAGCCAAGGTACATGCCCTTGACTGGAATTGAACCTGGAACCTTTCAGTCCACAGGCTGATGCTCTATCCACTGAGCAAAACTGGTTTCAGCAAGACCTCCCCATTTCTGAGACAGTTTTTACCAGTACCAGCTCAGGCTAACCTGGCCAATTAGTAATCATTAAAACAGTAATAAAACTAGCATTGATTAGACACTTATCATGAAACATACAATATTCAGAGAGGCATGTACTAACACGCTAAATCTTTCTCACAATCTTGCGAGGTAGGTACTGTGAATATCTTGATTTTAGAGATGAGAAAACAGGAGCAAAGAGCAGGTAAATGACTTACCCATTTGTCCAAGGTCACGTAACTCATACATGGCAGGAATTTTGAATCAGATTAATTTAGTCCCAAGGCCCATGTTCTTGCTTATTACACTAGAATGGACACCACTTCTCAGGACATCATAGAAACCTCACATAACCACACCAAAGGACCATGTTGTCACCATGACTGACATGGGCTGTACATAGACAGATCTGCTAATTCAAGGCTAGTTGTACCCCAGAGATTAGTAAACTAAATTTGGAGTGGCTGCTCCACAAATTCCTCGGATGGCCACCTGAGGAGCATCTTCTAGAAATGGAAGGCTCAGTTTGCTCCACTATACTGATCATATTCTCACTTTGTGCAGAATAGCTGCCTTTACTTGGCATCTGACATACATTTATTCTCCTGGTCCAGGAAGGGTTGTGATTTAGAATGTGAGGTTGGGATATTTTTTATTATTATTATTATTATTATTATTATTATTATTATTATCATTACTATTATTACAGGATATCATTCAGGCCTCATCTGGAAAGCAAGATCTTGAAAGAGAGCTAGAGAAAAATCACTATGCCAAGAGGCAAGAAATAGATTATCCTACATAATTATAAGGAGTAATAGTACCAGTTTTGAAACATACTTATTGAATTGGCAAGAAATAAAGTATCAAATTGTTGCTTTTACTTGCATAATTTGTACTATAATTATTTTCATTATTGAGGTCTCTGGAGGTAAGTGCTTTTTCAGTAGTCAACTTGACATTCCTGGATGGAGACTATAAAGGCATAGAGTGGATTT
This sequence comes from Antrozous pallidus, assembly GCA_027563665.1. Lineage (NCBI taxonomy): Eukaryota > Metazoa > Chordata > Mammalia > Chiroptera > Vespertilionidae > Antrozous > Antrozous pallidus. The sequence goes on along the minus strand of CM050508.1, from coordinate 66,385,905 downwards.
TGGTGATGACTTCTCCAATGACTTTCTACAATAGATCTATACTGACTTGATAAAAAACAGTGTCACACTGAGATTCACAAAACCAGTGGTTCTTTCATTTTACCACCCACTTCCAATTTTAATTTCAATACTCCCTAAAATTCCCCCCAAATACAAGGCAGTGGTCTCCTGCTGCTGTCCACTAATTCTGCTGCTATGAACACTAACTAAAGGTGCCTGTGCCACTGAGAATCCTCACCAAATCTGTGCAGAAAACACCAGTGCCTGCTTTCCAGACACTAAGGCTCCTGAGGAGTTCCTGCACCAGAGCCGCCACCTCAGCACACCCACTGGCCCTCAGAGAGCATGGTACACAGGCCTCCTGGACAGGTTACTTCCCACATTGTGACCACCTCAGCCTGAGAATAATACCAAGTGGCATCCAAAGTCACCTTCTTTCCTTCCTGGCTCATCATCTTTGAAGCAATTCTGTTCACCTCAGTGTATCCTCTTTCCCTGAAGACTCATGGCCTCTCAGTGGAAACAGACATTCCAGACATTTCTGATTACATGGATAAACACTGAGTAAGCTCAGACTAGGATTCTTTCTATTATGTCTATTATCATTATTGCTATTATCCTATCATTATCACCATCATTATGTTATTATGATGGGGGTGATGAACTGGGGTCTAATAGTGATGCTCACCATTTATCAGACCACATTGAACAAAATTATATGCACTCATTTCCTCTATCTCATTTTTCCAATATAAAACATTTCTAAAGACCTCCAATATTTAATAAGCTCAGCACAGCTTTTTCATCTTTAAAATAAACATAACAGATGTTACATACTTGAGAGAAGAGACATGCAATATGCTCAGCATTGACTTTTTTATCTTATGCATGCATGTAATTGCTGCTGCAGACTAGAAGAGCAAGAAGAAAAGAAGCTTCAAATGGCCTCTCTGTAAGATATTTGCCTTAGCAGCTAAAAAGTCTGGGTTATAATCATGCCTTGCCCTTTAATTAACTGTGTGCGTTTGGTAAAACCTCAGAACTACCCCAGACTTCAGGTTCATTGCTAATAAAATAATTGTAATAAAGGTTGTTTTGGGTAACAAGGTTAAAGTGAGTGCTTAACAAATAATAATTCTTTTCATTTTAATTATTCCCCAGAAATTATTTTTTTAAAAATCATGTTAAATGTCAATTTCTGAAGACTGCTGTCAAAATTGTGAATTTGTGACTGGTAGATTAATACATTGACTGAGAGGCAGATAGATATTATAAGCTATTTAAAAGAAAAGTTCAAAACATCTCCTCACCAATGTTATTGATAAAGAAAACTATAGATCATAGCAATGAGCAAAATTATTTTCACTATATATGTGAATATCTATTTATCCATTTAGGTATTCATCCATTCATTCATTCATTCATTCATCCATCCATCCATTCACCTGTCTATATAGGTAGTTAGCTATCTTTGTTCATTTTATTTTCACCACAACCACACAATCATTTTGATCCTGTGACTAGGGAGGTGTAACTAAAATTCTAAAAGCTATAGAAACAAGTGGGAGATGTGAATAAAGTAATATTCATTGCCTAGTTTTTTTCTTCTCTACCTCTCGTATCTCCTCCAGCTCCAGTCCACTCCTACAGACACTATATTTCATTGATGAGATTCTTCTGAGAGCAACAATAGCCATGACAAAACATTTCACTTTAGTTTAGACATTATTTATAAGGGTTTGGGGTATTTGGGATTTGTCTGAAGAAACTCATTGTTTTCCTTTTTAAAATATTTATATTAAGAAGAATTTTAGGCACAGTCTTTGAAACTATGAAGAATAAAAAGATGACTTAGACATAGATGCTACCCTCAGAGAACTAGTATTTGTGAATGTATCAGAGAATAAGATTTATACATCTATGGATGTGTGTGCATGTGTGTTTTAATTGCTACATAAGAAATTACCCTCAAACTTAGAAGCTTAAAACAACACACATTCATTATCTCAGTTTCCTATGAGTCATGAATTTGGGAGTGCCTTAGCTAGGTACTTCTGATCCAGGATCTCTCAAGAGGTTGAAAACTATCACCTGGGGTGACAATCAGAAGGCTTCACTAGGATGACAAGATCTGCTTCCACAATGGCTCATTCACATGGCTGATGGCAGAAAGTCTCAATTCCTTTCCAGATAAGCTTTTCTATAAAGCTGTTTGAGCATCCTCACAACATGAAATTTGTCCTCCCCAGAGCAAGCAATCTGAGAGAAGGAAATATGGAAGCTGCATTGTTCTTGATGGCAAATCACACACTATCATCTCCAAATATTCTTTTGGTTTTTCAAGTCAGCTCTATTTAATGTGGTTTTGACCACATAAAGGCATAAAATGCCAGGAGGCAGGAATCATTGAGAGCCATCCTGCAGGTTGATTACCACATTATGTGTGGAGTCCTTAAGCTTCACTTCTAGGTCAAGGTCACATAGAGATTTCAACTTTATCAGCTCTTGCTTCAGTCACTGGCTAAACATCCCAAACTTTTAATGTCTCCCGCCTTCTGCAGCATGTCTGGGAGTTCCTAGAGAGCTGGCCACAAGCCATAAGGCACCCTGCTCCTGCCTAGTGTTGCTACTGCAGTGCTTCACCAGGCATTGTACTGAGAAGATGGAGCCTCAGTGCCAAGCCAGGCAGAGTTTGTTTCAAAGTTAATAGATTCCCCTCTACTCAGAATCTCAATTTCTCAATAATGACCAGGTGTTTTTAGTTGGGTATGATATTGTGATTTACAGTAAGATATACAATATTTGGTCTTCATCTCCAATTCTGCCACAGAGCACATAAAACCATTTGGAATTTCTTAATGATGAGAGCAATAAAGGTATCTTTTGTTATGGTAATAAGGTGAGTTTTAGACTGTCCCTAAGGATGGGGCTGGTTGCCAGTGCAGCCAACCATGTGATTAGAGGGCTGGGACTTTTATCATTCCCCACCCCCACAAGGACAGAGGGGTTAAAGACTAAGTTCAATCACCAATAGTCAATGATTTAATTAATTATTTCTGTATAATGAAACCTATATAAACACCCAAAAGGAGAGGAGGGTTCAAAGAGCTCCCAGGCTGGTGAACACATGAGGATTCTGGGAGAGGGGTGTGCCTGGAGAGCACATAGAATGTCTGGGCCCTTTCCCTATACCTTGCCCTATGCACTTCTTTCATCTGACTGTTCCTGAGTTATATACTTTTATAATAAGCCTATAATTTAGTAAGTAAAATGTTTCTATGAGTTCTGTGAGCTGCTCTAGCAAATTAATTGGATTTAAGAGGGGGTTGTTGGAAATAATTGGTTGTTCAGATCAACAGATGACAACCTAGACTTGCATCTGGTGTCTGAAAGGGGTGTAGGAGGGCAGGCTCCTAGGACTGAACCCTTAACCTGGGAAATATGATGCTATCTCTGGGTCATGTTAGAATTGAGTTGGATTGTATGACAAAACTGGGATCTGAGAATTGTTTGTTGATGGTGGGGAACCACTCACTCAACATTGAAATTGGTGAAGAACCCCTTTATGGGGTCAAAGTCATCACTCTTGAGCCCTTTCTCTCTCAGTTTATATTATTTTCCAGAAGGCTCCTCTACACTCATGAAAATAGGCTTGCCTCACCAGTTCACCAGATAAGCCCAGAGATGTCTGTGTACCCCTTAGACTAAGCATTTCTACCCTACTCTATCTCTTATGACCTTATTTATTACCAAAATAAAATTTAAAAAAGGTTAAAATGTTCTGAAATAGAGGAACATTTTAGAACCTGTACTGAATCTCAACCCTAGGTAAATTTCTGTTACTGCTACTCTTGTTTGTAATTGGGTCAATGAAATCTGAGGTCCAGCCCATCAGTCACGAGTGCCAACCTGTAGTGATAAACCCTGTAGCAACACATGGTGGATGAACAAACAGGTCAATGGCCACTTTGGTTTAACAACTGCAGAAATGCTGCCAAAATTTAACACAGAAGCTTGCTCTGCACACACAGGTCAAAGGGAAGGCCAAAAGGAAACTTTAAAGAATATTGTAGTAAATTCACCTTTATTTTTAGTCTCTTCACCCCTTATGACTAAAACACAAAAAAACAAACACCTGTATAGCTATTCACTTAGGTATTCCTCAGTGAAGTCTGAATTTGAGCAAAGAGATAGAAGGAACTGCACAAAACTTTACATTGCTACTGGAGCCCTTAACAGAAAACGTCCCATGTTGGTCCTGTCTCTCATTGACAGCTCATTGTCTTAAGTGGAAGCTTCTGTCACAGTAGAAGCCAGAAAACATCTAGATTAAAAGTAAAATGGCTCAAGATGCTCATTTATGAAATAAAAAAGAATACATTATAGAGTAGTCATCCAAGGCAATTATAAATGAATCAGGCTTCTCACCGATTTTTAAAGTTTTTGCACATAGAAATTCTAATTGATAGGACCAGCTAAAAATGTGAATCCATATATTCAGAATTGGAAATTTTCAACATTCAGCATCATCATGACAGAAGCTGAGCTTTTTTCATAGCAATAATAAAGGTCAATTATGCTACTAAGAATGCTTCAGTTCCTTAAATGGTCTGAAGGATCATATGAAACCATTAACTCCCTGGGAATGAATTAGGTGTATTCATTCTCCATTGCTGCCACGACAAACCACCAGAAATTTAGCTGCTTAAAACAACACCTATTTTATTATCCCACAGTTTTTTAGGTCAGAAGTCCAGTTAAAGCATCTCAGCTGGTCCCCATCCCATGTCTGCTTAGAATATCACTAGGTTGAAATCAAGGTATTGGTAGTGCTGTGTTCTTTCCTGGAGACTGGGGATGGGTCTGCTTCCAAACTCATTCAAAGTTGGTGGCTAAATTCAGTCCCTTGAATTATAGGTATGAGGTTCCCATTTCTTTGCTGACTGATTGCTGGCTTTAGCTCCTAGCGATGTCTCTCTGGTCCTCCTTGCACATGACCTTTCCCCATAACCAAACCACCTGACTTCTTCTGCTGCCTTCAACTGGAAGAAAGCTCTGCTTTCAAGGACTCATGTGATTATATTGGACCCAAATGGATAACCCACTATACACTCCCTATCTTACAGTCAGCCGTTAATGACTTTAAGTCTCTTTTGCCATATAGGATAACATATTCACTAGTGTGACACCAGAGAATAAAGACTATGGGGCGAAATCTCTGCCTACCACAGAGGGTAACAATGTGGAGGCAATATTTTCCCTTTCAAATAAGTACTTGTCTAATACTTGAACATTTCCCCTTTATTACAAGTAATATTAGTTTCATAATTTTAAAACTTTAAAAAAAAATTTAAACAGCTATCTATTTTCAAGTATACTCAACTCTTTTCAGATTCCCTCATTCAAAAATAATGTAAACTACATGCTTATCTATTAATTTAAATAAGAAAACCTACTAGTTATCATTATTTGGATTAATTTGATTTAAGGTGGGCACTTTAAACTTATAAATTATGTCTGTAAAGGTTTTCATAAAGAATTTTTTTCCGAAAGCTGTATTTCTGGCATCACATTTAGGATTTAAAATGTATCTCCAGAGAGGAGGAACCAAGACGGAGGCATAGGCAAACACCTATCTTGCTGTCCCACAATTACAAAACTAAAACTTAACAACAGAACAAACATCATCCAGAATCACCGGAAAGCTGGCTGAGTGAAAATTCCAGAAATAAAAGTAAAGATAGGACACTGTGACTCAGAGGAGCGGCAGAGCACAGCCTTGAAGATACAAGCGGAGCCAGAGGTTTGGAGCCGTGAGCACGTGTGCAAGCAGAGAGGGCGGGAGGCTGCAAACCCGGCTGGTTTTCTCCAACAGGGAGGGCAAAGGCGTCCCACTGCACTTATTCCGCAGTTCCAGGTGAGGTCCGGAGAAGGCACACTGAAACCCAGGCACAGCAGAAAGCGAGCTTGTGGAGAGTGCCAGTAAACTTGGAAATAGCAGTTTGCATGCAAACTTGGGAACAGAAGTGCATGACCATGCAGAGAGGACTCATGACTTGCTCCCTTGTTCGGAAGACCACTGGACTGCTTTGTTTTACAACCCTGGACAAGACTTTGGGTGTGCAGACTCATTTGGGGAGAGGCAGAGTTGTCAGCAGCAGGTGGAGCACGACAGCGGCTTTCTCTCGGAGGGGCATGCAGCTGTTACCACTCGGCACAGAGACCCACGCACCACATAGGGCAAAGCTGACGCTTCCTGCTCAGCCCAGGGACTTCGCCCATCCAACGTGAACACAGCTTACCCTCACAATCAATTGGCCTGGAGGTCAAACCCTCCTAGTCTAACAATAGTAATCTGGGTTTAACTTCAACAATACTGTACAACCCATAAAGGATTGGAGTAAGAGTATTCATCTCAGGTAACTGGGGAGGCTAAACCACTGTCCCTTAGAGGACATCTACCACACAAAGCTAATCAACCAACTCAGAAAAGCAGCCACAATGCAGAGACATGGAAAGAAATCAGGTGTGAAAGAAATGGAGGAAAAAAGACGATTAGACATAGAGTTCAAAACCACAGTAATAAGGTTTTTCAAGAGGCTCCTAGAAAAGGCCGATGAACTTAATGAGAACTACAAGGAAATGAATAAGACCCATGAAGAAATGAACGAGACCTACGAGGATATGAAAAAGGACCAACTAGAAATTAAGCATATACTGACTGAAATAAAAAATATTACACAAAGACCTAAAAGCAGTCCAGAGGACCTCAAGAACCAAGTCAAAGATTTGAAATACAAAGAAGCAAATTCCACTCAGCCAGAAAAGCAAGAAGCCAAAAGAATCCAAATAATTTAAGATAGTGTAAGGGGCCTCTGGAACAACCTCAAGCATACCAACATCCAAATTATAGGGGTGCCAGAAAAAGAGAGAGAGCAAGACAATGAAAACCTACTTGAAGAAATAGTGATCAAAAACTTCCCCCACCTGGTGAAAGAAATTGACTTAAAAGCCCAAGAAGTGCACCGAAACCCAATATATAGGAAATGAAAGAGGACCACACCAAGACACATCAAAATTAAAATGCCAAGAGCAAAAGACAAAGAGAGAATATTAAAAGCAGCAAGAGAAAAATAGTTAGTTACTTATAAGGGAGCACCCATACGATTGTCAGTGGATTTCTCAACAGAAACAATGCAGGCCAGATGGGAGTGGCAAGAAATATTCAAAGTGATGAATAGCAAGAATCTACAACCAAGATTACTCTATCCAGCAAAGCTATCATTCAGAATTGAAGGTCAGATAAAGTGCTTTGCAGATAAGAAAAAGGTAAAGGAGCTCATCACCATGAAACCAATATTATATGAAATGCTGAAAGATATTCTTTAAGAAGAGGAAGAAGAAAAACGGTAAAAATATAAATTATGAACAACAAATACACATCTATCAACAAATGAATCTAAAAATCAAGTGAATTAATAAGCTGATGAACAGGATAAACTGGTGAATGTAACAGAATCACGGACATAGAGAGGGAATGGACTGACATGTCTTGGGGAGAAAAGGGTGTGGGAAGTGCAGCAAGAGACTAGACAAAACTCATGGAACTATGGGAGAGGACAGTGGGGGGGGAGGTGAGGGTGGAGGATGGGATGGGTACTGTGTGCAGGGGAGCTATAGGGGGATAAAAGGGGGGACCAATGTAATTAATAAACTAAACAATAAAGATTAAAAAAATAAAAATTAAAAAATAAAAAATTGTATCTTCAAATGTACTCAACTGTGATTATGAAAGAAAAAACGTGTTATGTATCTAAACAGTCAAGGTTTTAAAACATGCATTATTGTACTCTCAGCACCACGAATCGTGAGAAATACAAATGAGGAAAATGATCCATGTTACTTGAATTCTCACTGGGAGACAAAGATAAGAAACACAAAATAATAAGAACATAGTCTCTTGGGATACAATTTATGCCTCTGTAGTTCAGAAGAAAGGACTACTGCTGCTAAAGGGGGATGTGTCCTAAAGGAGGGGTGCTTTAAGCTTGGCAATAATGTCCTGTCTTTTGGAATCTGTCTGTCAACTCATCCTTCCCAAATAGGAGGTCTGGTTTGAGTTTACCATCTTAAATCCCGAAGGAGGGAGCAGCTGCTAGGTCACTATGTTCCAACCTCTTCTTATCACACTAGAGCAAATTCTTCAGGGCTCTGACACAGACAGCTGCAGAAGCAACCCCTGAAAATTACAGTGGACTTTGCTCTTCCAAGTCAAAAAAAACTCAGAAATGATCACAACAAACCTCATTCCTGCCCCACATGTTGTTTAGCGCTTAGGGATAAAATATGAACTATGCAGGATTTGGAGCAGCAGCTAAAATGGTCAACAGTCAAATATTCTAATTCTATCATGCTCTTTTAAAACCTTTAAAATACCATCAGTTTGACCTTCAGCTCTTCTAAACTGATTTATGATTTTGGCTGCGCATAAAGGTTGTTTCTGCACAGCTTTTCTTTTCACATCATAATTAGGATTCCCCAACTTCCTGGAAATATTTTTCCAGCAGTTTAAAATAATTTCTTAAAGACTGTCTCATCTCTCCTCGCTAGCTATCAAACACATCATTTAACTTGGGCTAAAAATGCTGTTTATCATGATCCATCTCAGAAGATGGCATTAGCCAAAGTCAAATACATTAATGCCTGCTAGTCTCAATCCTGTTACATTTGCCAAAATTCTGAACAAATTTAGTGCAAGAACAGAGTGCCTCATAGACAAGACTGTCTGTGCCAGTCAAAGAGGCTGGAATTGGAAAGCAAAACATGTTGCATGTTTAGTCCCGTCAGACTATTATTAATAACAATACTGTGGTTAAATTAATAAATATTAAAATGCTTTGCCTTTTTATAGCACTCTGCATTTTGCATAGTAATATGTAGCACATCAGCTTTATTTTTTAGCATTAGAAAGAGTGGAAAGAGCAGTAGTTTTGAAGTCAGACATAAACTCGGCTCAAAAGTAACCTAAGTCCTTCACCAACTATAAGACGGTGAACAAGTCAACCAACTTCTCTGGACCTTGCTTTCTCATCAGTAATATGAGACTAGAAATATTTATTTCTCAGGTAAATGTTACTCAACTAAAGAACTGAAATAAATTGAGATATATAGCAAGAACTTAATAAGTGATTCTGTGATTTCCCTTTTATAGGATAAAGATATTGAAATTCAGATATTGAGTTATTTTTCCTAAATTTTACAACAAATAAATGGAGGAGTAAGGCTAGAATTTAGATGTGGTGGAGGGGTATCCAAGTAAAATAAGATGTATACCATACTTACATAATATGTCTCTGTGTTCTTCCTCATGCAGAGGAAGAAAATGGGTAGGATAGATGGGCAGGTTGAAATCTGGTGTCAACATCCATTTTCTTACTCCTGACATCAGGAAAATGCAGTTCTCACTCACACATAGGATTTTTTTTACAAAGAGTCATAAACCAGGCTGTCATCAGGGGGCTAATCTCCTAAGCCTTTCTATGGCTGAACAAAACACTTAAGTCACTAGTTTTACTCAAGGCAGAGAACCACAGGCATCCCTCCCAAGTGGCAAAGTCATCTCCCCTGCACAAATGGGTCCCCTCTGGGATCTGATGTGAGCAAAAGAAATGATCAGGAAATATGGAGAGAAAAAGAAGCTACTTTGAGAGGTAATGTAAGCTCTTTTTCAGGAACTGTGAAGCATGCAATGCCATCATAATGTAAAATGCATTAAACTGTCAAAGTGAAGATCCTGCCTTCAATCATGTAAAGTCCCTCAAGATTTCCATGGTAAATTTTGCATTAAGAAACCTCTTGACCGACTCCCCAGCCTCCGACCCGCCCCCCCCCTCCCCGCCACCACCAAAAAAAACCACAAACTTGTCTTAGAAAAAGAAGCTAAAATACTAATAGAATGTGTGCCACATGTGTGCCAAGTAAAACTGAAAAATTGTAAAACCTTTTCTTAGATTTAAATCCATAATTCCATGAGTATCTCCATTAGAAATTTCATAAGTAGTATTAATTAGAAATTATTTTGCATAATAAAACAAAAAATCAAAATCTAGTGATTAGGTATTAATAATCAATTGTCAGTATTTTCTTATTTCAAGCCCACTGTTGAAGCTATAATATAAAACTGATCATTTCAGAAGGCTATGTAAATGTGCTTAGAAATGGATACATGCCTCTACTGTATTGATAAATATTTTCCATTTGAAGCTATAAGTATATTGACAATCACTGTTTAAAATGTTCTAATTTTAGATCCCATGGCACTTTAAAATCTCAAGCTTCTTCCTTTATTAATACAAGATTTGCTGATAAAAAGCAGATGTTCTGCCTCTAAAGACACAATGAAAACAACAAATGAGTAATGTCTTCTTTTCTTCTCTTCTTTTTGTAGTCTTTTATAGCCCAGCATGACTATGAAAACTTGAGTCCTAAAAATTAATGAAAGCTCAAGGCTTTGCTGAACATTAATTCCCATCCTCTCCACATACTACATTCTCCTGCTTCAGGTTTCTAGTTCTCTTCTGAGTCTCTATCATCTATGGATGACGACAGAAAAATCACTCATAATTGCTAAGCCACAGGGCATTGTATTGAAGATCCTTTGTCAACTATAGGAAATCCCAAGAATACTGTGCTCAATGACAATTTTTCAAACTTTATAGATTTTGCGTTCATGCTCAATTCACAATGTCTGTATTTTGTCAGCATGTCCACAAATTATCCCCATCCTTTATTAATAAGAGCTCATTTTAAAAACTGAAAAACTTGGTGTGTAGAACCTTAAGTCTGAAAGGACTAAAAGGAAAATACCCATGGGTTTAGTGAGAAGTTAAACTATCCAGTCCTAAACATTTAATAGATTTTTCTTAGAAACAAGAGATAATTAACCAGGAATTCTGATTTTTGCTTAAATTTCAGTGCTATAACTTGCATTTGTAGAAAAGTGTGTCATTTGCTGAAGTCTACAAGCCTAATTATTTAGGGTATTATTGAACAAAACATGAATAACTACAAAGACAGAAGCCATATTCATGAGCACAAAAAAGACATTCATAGTTTGCATGCCAGATAAATTGTCTGCAGTCTATAAATGAAAACATATTCTATTACAGAGATTTTCAAGGATTTTTAAAATAGCAAAAGCCTGTTTACATGAAATCTTAGACCCTCGATAATTAAGAGAATTAAAAAATCCAGATGTGTTATTAAAGTGGACACCAGTGCAAACGGCTCAACCTTACCTGCTAAAGGTTGCTTCTGAAGCACCTTCATAAAAGTCTAGATAGAAATCAGCCCTGGCTCAGTCAGTTAGAGCACGCTACCTTGCACTGAAGGGTCACAGGTTTGATCCCTGGTTGGGGCACATGTAGAAGCAACGCATCAAAGTTTCTTCCTCTTTCTCTCCTCTTTCTCTCTCTCTCTCAAAATAAAAATCATCATATCCTTTAATGAGTATTAAAAAATAATTTTTTTAAAAAGCATAGAAATCATCAGTTAGAAGACCTGAATTCTAATGTGAAGATCCTGAATATCTGAAATCTACTCTTAAAACAGATTAAACCATTCCATTGCTGTGAACTTATTCATTGAGAAATGGAGTTAGATGATCCCTGACCACTACCCCAACTCCAATAGTCACTGAGTGGGATGGTATGAGGCATTGTTCTCCTGTGTTAACATCCTTCTGCAGCATTCCAATCTGTATAAGATTTCATCCATTGAATTTTTGCAAAGATTATGGAAGCTCACTAAGGTGTGTTTCCTCTTCTTTTTGAACATACAGCTAGCCTACATTACTGGCCTCCCATCAGCTGAATACAGCCATCTTCTGAGTCCTGGTCAATCCAATGTGACAGATATAATGTCTGCCACTTCCAAGCCTGAGTCACAGAGCTCTTCACATTCTTCATGCTCTTTCCTCTTCCACCAGCTAGAAGCAGTTGATGACGAGGTATTTTAAGTCCTTCCTTCTTAGAATCTGGTCCATGGATCAGAAGCAATCGCATCACCTGGCACTTACTAGCTATGCAAAATCCCAGACCTCCTGAAAAAGAATCTGCATTTTAACAAGCTCCCAAGATGATCGACTTATGCATTTAAGTTTGAGACCCAGTAGTCTAAAAGATGGTCGAGCTGCAAAATGAAAAGAGCATGAGTCCCTAAATTGTAATGTGTAGGAAAGCCATGAGCTAACTAGAAACATCTGCCTTGGATCCATGCAAGACTAGGTAATAAACTGTATATGAAATGGTTTTTGCTTCTATTCATTTACACAGATGAGCTTACACTAACAAATACAGTGAAACATGTCTATTCTGAAACCATCTTGCACCTTTACTCAGTTTTCCTTGAATTTGAAATATCAACAAAATATTTAGAAGCAGCTTGAACTAACCAAGAGGCTATTTCATCACATGACAAATTTCTAGATGGCTCCAAACAGGGTGCTATGAGATGTGTATTTTATACTAGCAGATAAGTTGTGTAAAATAAAGATAGGATGTTTCAACTCCATCTATTCCCAGTTCAAGCTTTCCTTCCTTCCATTATCCCATGTTATCAATTCCTCTGTTAAAGGCCTGGTGTTGGTATCAGCTTCCCTCCTAGTTTTGAGCATCTATCATTCTAAGAATGAAATCATTCTTCATGGCATATTATAAGCCTTTTTTGTCAGGTAGTTAACTAGACTGGCACCAGTTAACTGTGATCTAAACTTTATATTGACAGATCTGGCAACAGAATGACATTCCACGCACTAGTTTTGGCTGTCCAATATGAAAAAAAATGTTTGAAATATGATTTATCTTAAGCTGACAGCAGTCTTCATCAGGGTGCCAGCCACTGACAGAGTAAGGGGAAGGACCCAGCATACATTCCTAGCCTGCTATGCTTTCAAGGCAGGAAGAAAGAATGTAGAGCTCCCTCAAAGTCATAATTTAATTTTCCAATCAAACTGGAAGGAAAACAAATGTTTTTTTCCTAAGCCTCACCATCAGCCATCTATTTTTCTCCAATACACATTTGTCTTACCTTGTAAAGCCTAGGATTACCATCCCTGAATCTTACGATAATACCTGACACACACCAACTATCCCAGCAGCTGAGCAGAGTCCCTGAAATGCAATTATAGGGAAAGATCTAATAAACCGAAGATTAGCAACAGAAATGTGAGCACTGTTAACTATTTTTCTTTGGGGCTGAGATGAAAGTCAGAAACTAATCAGCTGAAGGAAAAATGACACAGAAGAGACACAAAATTGGGAAAATCCATCAGCATAATCATGGTACATAAGTGACACTGTCTGGGTAGTGGCAGAATGATTTGATCATTAGAACCTAAATTGTTACACCTCTCTTTTCCAAGTGAAAATGAGATGCAAAATACTTTTACACATTAACAAGAAGTTGTCTGAAACATTATCAATATTTCCTAGACCAATCATGCCTTATTAACAACCAAACCCCATGTTTTTAGAGTGTGCCAGCATTATGGACAAATACAGTAATGTGCAGTTATTCACTGTCATCTTTTATGTTTGGCACAATTTTATAAGAGGCATATATTTGTGTGTATAAATTCTAATGATGAGCAAAACAAAATAGGCCTGGATTCTGTGTTTAAATCTTTGCATTGGTATTTATGGCAATAAAGGAGATGGAGCTGAGGGGAGGAGTACATACTGCCTAGAAGCTAAAATTATTTCCTAATGCCATCAAGCCAGAGTGAGTAAAGTTCTCTTGGGAAAATACTATTCATTCAAATAGACTGAATTGGACACTATGGTGCCATTAAATGCATACCAAGTGATCATTTGCCAAATAGTTAACCTTTGATTATAAGAAAAAAGGGAAAAGAAAAAACTCCAGGCTCTTTATCTCTATTTACATTTTTGGCAGCTAAAATGTAAATGCAGGAATGAAAACACACAAGCGATCAAATTAAACTTCTGTGCATGGCAAGTCCCAAGCCATTCTGCTACTAGCTACTGCCTCTTTGTTCTTTGCACGCACTCTGCCCTTCCTCGTGGCTGTCCATGTCACCCACCACCACTGCCTATCCCACGGGTGTCCATAAGACTCTACTGTGACTTCTTTAAAACCTCTCCCAGCAAACAGCGGTGCTCTATTCTCTGTTTCCTTCTTTACCTCCTCTTCTCCGTTAAACTAAATTTTCATGTGGCCTCTTTCTTTCCCTCCTCATCATATTGGTTCATCCCATACTAAGTTGCCAAAGGAGTGCATTCCTTCAGTGCTTTGAAACCAAATAAATGTTTGTACAACAGAGAACTTCTGTGTTTTAACCCTTCAAACAGTGACTGACTCGCAAAAGTTAGATACTGTGAGGGTGAATGATTGGGGAAGCTGGGGATACAGTTTTAAGTAGACAGGCTTCAGGCTTTTTCAAATAGCTTGATAAAGATGACTGTTGGGGTTTTTTTGTTTGTTTGTTTTGGGGTGTTTTTTTGAAAGTATGTAAGGCTAATTTTAGCAGTAAGAAAACCTTTGATTTGGGAAGACAAGACAAAATAAAATACAATATGGAAAGGAAGGGAAGAGAGGGAAAAAGAGAGTGGAGAGGAGGGAAGGAAAGGGGAAAAGATAGAAAGGGGGAGGGGAGGGCAGGGTAGGGAGGAAGGGGAGGGAAGGGAAAGGAAAAGGAGGAAAGGAAGGGAGAAAAGGAGAGGGGGAAGGGGAGAGGGAAATAAGTGCACCTACCCACGACCACCACCACCCCTTTATAGGTGATATTCCTGAGAATTAGAGGCATAAGATAATTTAGCCAAAGTCACTAAGTTAAAATTAAAAACCACCTATTGGGTGCCAAGTTCATTCACTTCCCTTGGCCTAGGCTGCTTCAGGCATAGCATAGTCCACCCCATCATTCTGCCAGATAAATGGTTGAGATAATCTCTTTATTTGATTTAAAGGGAATTTTTCTGAGGCCTTCCTCTTGGACATAAAACTTTCCTAAATGTTACCTTTCCTTATGCATCTAAAGTCTATGATTCCTTTTTCCCTCTAATGCAGAGCACCTACATATTAAAAGTAGTTTTGACCAGTCCTCCGCTCTCCTCTTGGCTAATGTCATTTAGGAAATCAAGGATTCCTTGTATGCAATATGTTCAGGATGGAGTTTATAAACAGGTGAAATTCTCTTGAGAAAGAATGAGAAATATTCGGGGAAAGCCCTTGAGTGAAGCTGCAGGTCATTAGCAGCATGACATGCAAGATTTCACATTGGCCCTGGCCTCCTATGACATTAATGCAAATACCCCCGTCTGGCCCCTAGGGTGAAGGGGTGAAAAGGCAGCCATGTGACATGATGGATTCTGGCAGGTTTGCATTGGGGGTGAGGAGTGGAGATTAAGGAGGCAGAAGCAGGGCAATAAATGCAGCCTGTGGGCTTTCTCATCCTCTTCACCCCTGAATCCCCATTCCGTGCCATAAGCAAATCTAGAGCTACATAAGGAACTGAAGTTGGCTTTGTTTTGTTTTGTTTTTATCTGTCACATCCAACTAGACTGTACATTTAAGGTGGCAGGTAGATTCAAGGAAAACAGCTCGGAGCAACCGGAATAAGGAGGAGGCAGCACCAAGCAGTGGAGAGACAACAGGGCAGAGCGCACATCTTTGCCATCTTGGTGTGGTTGTACACATGTGTGAGATAAAGGAATTAAACACCATCATCTCTACAGCCTTGTCCAAGTCCAAAATTTCTTTTCACTCTCGCTCTTACCATCCCCCCCCCCTCCCCCCCATTTTAGAGACAATGAGATATCAGGGGCTAATTTCAAGTGAATTGCCATCTTCCCACAGAAACAGCTGGAGGCATTTCTCTTGACAGCAATTTTTACTGTTGACTCTCTCTTCACAATCTCAACCAAGCTCAGGGAAGCCTTAGTTCGGGAGGGATTAAAATAAGCGTCTTGTGAGAAACAAGTGCTGTGCTAAGCACTTCAGCACACATGATCTCTTTTAATCCTTGCAGAAGCTACATAATAATTATTATTGTATCCATTTTAAAGATAAGAAGATTGAGGCCTAGGTATATTAATTGAGCAGCCCAAGGCCAACAGCAAGCAAGTCTGAGCTGAGATTTGAACTAGATGTTACGACCCAGGACAACTGCTCTGAGCCTGTGAACTTCCATTTCTGCTTCTGCAAATCCCCCCACAGCATATACACACAACACACCCACGCCCACCAGATGAGGTATATGCAAAAGGTATATGAAGAAGTGAATTTGGGGAATGCACTGGCAGCCTATTATAAGTTCTTCTGAAGAGACAAGACTTATCAGGACATGAGAGTTGGCTACAAAACCAAGTTCAAGTGCCTGCTGAGGAAGAATCAAAGCCACAGTATAGCAAGAGAGCCATGGTCAGCTTTGTATTTGAGGACATGGCTCTCTGGGCCCTCCATGGCATGGATTCTGAGGAAGTTGGACTCCCATGAAGCCCTAGGACTTTGTTCATGTTCTCTAGCAGTGTTCTGAGCTGATGCAGAAGGCGGGCTATGGTGTAAAGAATAGGACATTGAGCATCTGGTTCGGTATTTGTCAGGAATATAGTTGAGAGCATTCTGATATCAAATTAATTAAATTATATTATATGATCTTTGAAATTTCTCCAATGCTAGGATTTCATGAGAAAAAAATATGTCTTTCCATTGTTATAACTTTGCACAGTGGATAAGGGGATGATGAGAACAATAATAGTGATAACCATTTATTGAACTCTTACTATCTGCCAAGCACTCCTATCTCTGATTATTAGATGTTGTAACCCATTGGACAAAGACAATAGCAAGAGGTAGAACAAGGAAGAGAATCAAGATGGCAGCATAGGTAAACACCTATCTTGCTGCCACACACAGCAATTTCAAAACTACAACTTAACGAAAGAACAAACACCATCCAGAATTACCAGAAAGCTGGCTGAGTGAAAATTCCACAAATGAAAGTGAAGATAAGACACTATGACTCAGAGGAGCAGCGGCAGACAGCATTGAAGATACGCGCGAAGAGAGGTTTGGAGCGCACACCAGCAGATAGGGTGGCTGAAAACCCGGCTGGTTTTGTCGAATGGGGGAGACAAAGATGGCCCACTCCACTGATTCCCCAGCTCCAGGTGAAGTCCAGGGAATCCACAATCATATGGGGTAAAAACTGGACAGTAGGAAGTCACGCCGAAACTCGGGCGCTGCAGGGTCTGCAAGGTTGTGGAGAGAGTGAGCTTGTGCAGAGTGCACGTGAACTTGGGAACAGCACAGCTGCATGACCACGCAGAGAGCACTCGTGACTTACTCTCTCGTTCAGGAAACTGCCAGACTGCACTGTTTTACGACCCTAGGTGAGACGTTGGGTGTGCAGACTCATTTGGGGAGAGGCTGAATTCTCCAACAGCCAGTGGCAGCTCTCTCTCAGAGGTGCTGGCAGCCATTCCCACCTGGCACAGAGTCCCTGGGGCTGCATAGGGCAGAGCTGACACTGCCTGCTTGGCCCGGAGACTCTGCCCTCCTAACCTGAGCAAAGTTGAACATTATAGACAATTGGCCTGGAGGTCAAACCCTCCTAGTGCTAACAATGATTAATCTAGGCTTAACTTCAACAAGACTGTGCAACCCATATCCACCTCAGGTAACTGGGGAGGCTGAGCCATTGTCCCTTAGAAGACATCTACCACACAAAGCTAATCTACCAACTCAGGAAAGCAGCCACCATGCAGAGACATGGAAAGAAATCAGATGTGAAAGAAATGGAGGAAAAAAAACTACTGGACATAGAATTCAAAACCACGGTTATAAGGCTTTTCAGGAGGCTCCTAGAAAAGGCTGAGACCTACAAGGAAATAAACAAGACCTATGAGGAAATGAACAAGACCTACGAGGAAATGAACAAGACCCACAAGGAAATGAATGAGACCTACAAGGAAATGAACGAGAAGCTCAAGGATATGAAAAAGGACCAACCAGAAATTATGCATACACTGACTGAAATAAAAATATTATACAAAGACCTAAAAGTACTCTAGAGCACCCCAAGAACCAAGTTAAAGATTTGAAATACAAAGAGGTAAAATCCACTCAGCTAGAAAAGCAAGAAACCAAAAGAATCCAAAAAATTGAAGATAGTGTAAAGGGCCTCTGGGACAACCTCAAGCATACCAACATCCAAATTATAGGGGTGCCAGAAAAAGAGAGAGAGCAAGTTACTGAAAACCTATTTGAAGAAATAGTGACTGAAAACTTCCCACACCTGGTAAAAGAAATTGACTTAGGAGTCCAAGAAGTGCACCAAACCCCAATATATAGGAACCCTAAGAGGACCACACCAAGGCACATCATAATTAAAATGCCAAGAGCAAAAGACAAAGAGAGAATATTAAAAGCAGCAAGACAAAAACAGTTAGTTACCTGTAAGGGAGCACCCATACGATTGTCAGTGGATTTCTCAACAGAAACGATGCAGGCCAGACAGGAGTGGCAAGAAATATTCAAAGTGATGAATAGCAAGAATCTATAACCAAGATTACTCTATCCAGAAAAGCTATCATTCAGAATTGAAGGTCAGATAAAGTGCTTCGCAGATAAGAAAAAGCTAAAGTAGTTCATCACCACCAAACCAATATTATATGAAATGCTGAAAGATATTCTTTAAGAAGAGGAAGTAGAAAAAGGTAAAAATATAAATTATGAACAACAAATACACATCTATCAACAAATGAATCTAAAAATCAAGTGAATTAATAATCTGATGAACAGGATAAACTGGTGAATATAACAGAATCATGGACATAGAGAGGGAATGGACTGACAATTCTTGGGGAGAAAAGGGGTGTGGGAAGTGCAGCAAGAGACTGGACAAAAATCAGGCAACTATGGGAGAGGACAGTGAGGGGGAAAGGGTGGAGGGTGGAATGGATACCGGATTTAAGGGAGCTATAGGGGGGGAAAAGGAGGGGAACAATGTAATTAATAAACTGAACAATAAAGATTAAAAAAAGAGGTAGAACAAGGACAGCAATTAATTAATTAAAGAAGTAGAAATTTAACTTAAGTGGAGTCCAAGGGCAATTGTAATGCATTCTGGCAGGTTGCAAAGATTTGTCTTGCCCTTTAACAACACACAGGAAATATTAGACAAAGGAAGCTTCATGAGGCCTCCCCATCACTGCCAGTGTTCCTGACAGCATCCACACCCACTGGCCTGCAGGAGAAAACACAGTGGAATTGTTTTAAAGATGATGCCTCTGACAGTGATCCTGACGTGAGGGGCAGGTGTGACCTTTCCTGAACTCCCAGAGCGTGTAGTGACAATCATAGCAGTAATTACTATTTGTAAAAACACCATCATCTGTGCTTTCTCCCTTCATTGTTTGCATCATTGAATGTGATGCTAGCATACCACTTGACTACTTGCCCTCCTTGGACTCCTCTCCAAGTGGTTCTCCTGCTGAACCACAATCAAGGCCAAAGCCCTGTGCACCTCAAGAGCAGTCAGCTACTGATAAGCACACAGGAAATGGCCAGTAAATTCTAATGGAAGGGAGTGGAAAATTAATCCTGATGTGGACTCAGCAATGTATGTGTGGAAACTATCCTTTGTTGGGATGGCAGCTGCAACACATAATACCCACCCTGGTCAGCCATCTGAAGAAAAGTCTCCTCTAGCCCTAATGGGTGCCAGCACAATGCTGCCTTGATGCTTTGCTTCAATAGGTCCTTGCAGTTCTCTTCAGGCTTCTCTTTTTTTTACCTCCTTAAATGTTTTAGGGGTCTTGCTGTCTGTCCATCACTTTTCACATGCTTCAATCCTATACAATTTCACTGTGGTAGTTATCCAAAAGATTATCAAACTTAAGCAAACCTAAGAATCCCCAGGTTCCATCCTTGGGTATTCTGTTCTGGAATAGAATCAGGAATCTACCATTTTAATAAGCCCACTGGGTTATTTCTGATGCAGGTGGTCCATGAATCACCCTTTGAGAAACACTGATTGTCTCAAAGGAATTACAGGATAGGACCCTAGTCTAAAGATTAGGTATTATTATGATTCTTATGAGCCAGAATCCAGAATGTCTTTTACCCCTAGGGTCCTAGAATTACTGCTAGCTTTTCAGGAGTCCAAGTGATTCAACCAAAATATTTTCTCAGAGCCCAGCCAGCATGGCACAGTGGTTGAGTGTTGACTTATGAAACAGGAGGTCACAGTTGATTCCCGGGCAAGGGCACATGGCCAGGTTTCAGGCTCTATCACCAGTGAGGGATGTACAGGGGTTATTCGATCAATGATTCTCTCTCATCATTGAGGTTTCTATCTCTCTCTCCTTCTCCCTCTCCCTTCCTCTCTGAAATCAATAAAAATTTTAAAAATATATACTTTCTCAGAGAAAATACCATTAAAAGCCCTGGGTTCAGTCCGAAAGATATCCATGTGCCTAAATACCAGACTGAGAGGGAATGAAGCCATAGAAAAATGGAAAAGCAATTACTATAGGAGGACAGTGAGGACAAAAGATAAGTTTCAGGTCACAGTGAAGGGATGCTACCATGCTTTACAGCATAAGGGGCCAATGAGTTGCTCATGTATTTTGCTTTGATTAAAACGATTAAAACTCTCAGCCCTTCTGTGGCCACATCATCATTAACTTAAAGCAGAAATACTCCTTGTTACCAGCACTTACATGGAGTGTGAAGTGATCCTTAAGCAAAATAAGTTAGGATAGTCTGTACATTTACCCTTTCCTTTGGTTATTTTATCTCCATTTTATTGTACAGCCTTCCACTGATCCACTTACCAACTTTCTTCAGACTCTTTCCTTTCCATCAGATGAACCTACTTTCTAAAAAGCATGTGTACATTTAAGGTCAAGTAATTCATACAGCTTAAAACATTATCTCTTCCACAATTATTTAGAGCTAACTATGAATAGATTGAAGTTATCTATACTGAGTAATATAATTACAAATCATCAGGCAACCATGAGAATTATAATTTTGTAAGATACAATTTTGTAAGCAATGGGAATTTCTAGTATTTCTTTGCACAGATATGAGACCAACCTTTATAAGCAAATTGCATGAAACATTTGAAACCATCCAAGCTGAGTTTTAAGCTGGCCTAGAAGTCCAGCACAGAGTAGCCACAGGCAAAGTTGGTTACATAATTTATTGTGAGGGTATCCACTCTCTCTGACTCACACAGTACCTAAGTCTGCATTTATCTAGCATTTCTCACACCATTTATACTGATCTTTTATGTTTCAGTTTCTCCTCACAAAAACAAGTCTGAGCAAGATGGCCTCATAAGACATCCCTCAACTGTGTATCCCTGCCTCAATAACAATAATTTAGCATCCGTCCACAGACAAAAATGCTTTTGTGGATCCCCCAGCTCTGCAATCCAAGAGATTGTGAAATCCCATTGTGGTCTAAGAACAAAGGAAGCTGTTTTGAAAAACAGGCCTACACCAAGTAGACTGACTTGCTGACGCTGGTCGTGGTTATAGATCTGGAAACAGCTTTATAACCCTGAGGTCTCAATTACAAGCACATTTGGCTTTGGTTTTATCACCATTACCATATGCCAAGGGACACAGGAGGAGTCTTGCCCACCTTTGTGTAGGACAATATCCAATCAGATCCTATGGACCCTGAAGCAGCCAGTGAAGCATCTCCTCCCCACTCAGTGATGGTCCATGGGCCCGGGGAGGATACTGATTTAAACAACTATTCACAGATGAGAGAGTCTTTGTGGAAGTCCCGGAGTCCATGAAGAGTTTCATCACACCAAGGAACAACAACAACAAAAACAAACAAACAAACAAAAATGGACTTATTGAAGAGAGCAAGAGGAATAGTTTGACTTTACCCTCCCCTAAGATGGCACAACCCGGTCCCAACGGTGCTCTTCTCAGCCATTATTTCACCCCCCAGGAGAAGTCAGGTGTGTGAGTGAGCACCCAGCTTCCCCAGCTGTGCAAGACACTTCCAAAGACCTCTGTTCTCTCTTGCCTCATCCAGAATGCTGAGTCATAAGTTGCCCAACTGGAAGTCAATGGGCCGATGGGAGAACAGTATCCAGGGCTCAAAACAGAGCATATCAACAGGGTGTAAATCCTATTAACTACATCTTGGACTCTTGGGCATATCAGAAGGGCCACCAATGTGCCACTGTGGCTGCCTCCCAGAGATGCCCAAATGGCCCACAGGCAACCTCAGCACTCTGCACACCTCACTGCTACACACACTCTGCAGCCAGCACTGTGTGTGGGTTTCCAATGACAATGAGAGTGAGCTTTCACACACAGCTAGGGACACACATGGAAATTTGGCCTAAATTTCAGACCTGGGAGAAACCACAAACCTGAGCATTCAGCACTGCCTAGGCCCTAGGGTAAGCAAAAAGGAGGTTGTCAGCACTTGGCCTAGCTTTGCAGGATAAGGAGAATGCATACAAGTTGTGAAGTTCTTCCACAAGAGGGATAAAAAGTGTGGAGCAGACATACCCATATATAAGGTCTCAAGTCAAGTGTACAATTAAATGATTTTTATAAATTTATGGACATATGCAACCATCATTAAAACCCAGTTTTAGAAAAAGTGATCCCTCTAAATACATCCAGTATCCATTTGCAATCACATCTTCTTCCCATCCCCAAACTCAGACAATCACTAATCTGTGTCTATAGGTTTGCTTTCTGAATGTGTCATATATACAATGGTCATCGAATCATACAACATGTTTTTTTCATATAGCTTCTTTCACTTAACATAATGGTTTGTGGCTCATCCATGTTATAGCACGCATCATTAGCCCATTTGTTTTTATTGCTAAATAGCATTTTATTATATACTAGGTTTTGCTTATCCAATAAGTTAATGACCATTTAGATGATTTATATCTTTGTTTATTATGAATAATGCTGCTATGATACTCACAAGTTTTTGTATGTGAAATTTCTTCATTTCATTTGGGGAGATTCCTAGTAGTAGAATTATTGGATCATACAATAAATTTATAGTAAGCTGTTTTCCAAAGAAGTTGTATCATTTTACATTCCCCCAACGAAGTATGATGATTCCAGTTTCTCTGCCTCCTCACCAACACTTGTTATTGTCTGTCCTTTTTATTACAGCAATTCTAGTACATGTAAAATTATATCTCACTGTGACTTTAACTCACCTGTGACTTAATGACCAAAGATATTGAGCTTGTTTTTATATGCTTATTATCAACTCCTTTGTTTATTATTTTTAACATATTCTTAATATTAAATCATTGAATTTCAGAAATACAAAAACACTTCAAAATTATTTGATCTAACCTCTTTTGATATAAAATAAGTGAAGACTTAAGATACAGAGTGCTTTGCTCAATGCACAAAAGCAAATTTATAGAAAACTGGGATTCTAATTTCCTAATTCTGAATTTAGCTTCAATTGGATTACATGTTTCCTCATACATCATTTTCCAAGCAATAATTAACTTATGCTCTAATAAAATTATTAGTAAAAATAGACAAATGGAAAGTCAAAATTGTAGACTTCTTGGGAACAAGTCAGGTCTTATCCAACTATGTGACTCTTTGTATCTACCAGTCTCTTACCCAATATAGGTGCATAATGCATGGCTGTTGAAAGGAATAAAATGGAAAAGCACTAATGAAATTTCAGCCCAGTCAGAATTATATCAAAGTCAAATACAATTATATTCCTTGAATATATTGAGCATATCTGGATTTCATATTGTGATTTCATATTAATTATATTTTTATGACCTAAAAAATGTTTTTAAATACTATGGACATGGCCTTGGGCTGGTACCTCAGGTGGTTAGAGCATCACTCAATATGCCAAAGCTGCGGGTTCAATCCCCAGTCAGGGCACATAGAAGAAACAACCAAAGAATGCATAAATAAATGGAACAACAAACTGATATTTCTCTCTCTTCCTCTTTCTTACTCTATCTCTAAAAACAATCAACCAACCAATACTGTGGAGACAATAATTATTAAGCCATTTACCCAAAGTGGGATATACTTTGAGCATCTACCTCTGAATGATCTGGAATGTTTTAAAAATACAGATGTCCAGGGCTCTTTATTGAATTAGAACCTCTGAATATACTACCTGAAAATCTGTTTTTCAAAAGCCTTCCAGAAATTCTTGGGTACCAAAAGAAAAGAAAAACAAGGATTTTAACACAACAGATGATATATAACATATTTGGAGATTGTTTGCTTGAAGGCATTAGGCAGAGCATTAGGACTGGTGACTTAGAAGAGATGCTGGTACTGGAAAACTCAAAGAATTCCTAACTACTGCATGATGTAATATAACCTCATAAATTGCCAATGGTGTACATGGAATCCTTGAAAAAGTTCTGGTTGCTAATCAGTACTTGACTTTGCAAAAAATAATTAAGGAGCAAAATACTCCTTAATTGAGAAGGGAATTAATGGAAAATGCTTGAAGGACTCTCTGCTCCATCTCACAGTGCTGCCCGGGATTCTGCCTCAGTTGTTTGGAATATGAGAACTTACAGGCAACACTAACTTGGATATGCCTGCATTTGCTTATGTTAGACTGAGGAGCTTTGTACCACAACCATATCAAAGCAGTCAGCTGTGAAACTGTTCGCCTCCAGCACATAATTAGGCAGAAAAGAAGAATGCAAAGGACTAAGAATGAACTGAAGCAAGGACTCACAAAAGGTGGATAAACAAGACTAGAATTTCTACCTTTAGCTTGGCACTCCTCAGCCCACCTCTGGTGTCAATATTGCTAATGGGGCATTTATGGGAATGTAAATTGATGATTCCTATTCAAGCGTGCTCAAACTAGAACTAAATGCCTTCTCACCGAAATGCTTTTCCCATGCTCTTTCCCATGGCTGCTACCATGACTAAAAATAACTCTTTCTTCCTCAGGGAAGGAACAACCTAAGACAGGCACAGTCACGGAAGGGCCATCAGGAGAGAACTTGAATGTTAACAAAGGTGGGGGACAGGCTTTCACCCCCCTAACCTTGCAAGGGCCTGAACTCTTACCCCTTCTGAGGGAAGTCTCCTACCCGCTGGCTGCTTCGCATCCCACACCCAACTCAGATTGGGACCCAGATTACAGACAGAGACTTGGCCAACAACAGCAGCCCTATATCTAAATTTAGTCTAGCACCAGGAATGCTCAGGGCCTACTCAAGAATGCAAATAATCCTTTCCACTAATATTTACAGGGTAAACTAAGATTATTGTTTGAGTATTAAATTTGACAGTAAAATAGTAATCAAGTTCAGATTAGTTTAAATTAGCCAATTGAAATAAGTGAGTACTCAAGAAAATTTAAGTGTACTGGACAAAAAGCTGTTTCTAAAATATTAACTAAAATTTCTATTAGTAGTTCATCTCATCGTAAAGTTGCCTAACATGCAAAGAACCTAAGGCAGTCATACTTTTGTGCAAAATTACAATTTAAAGTTACCAAGACTGCAAGTTAAAATTTCCAAAAGCCCCATTAATCAGAAAAAGAGGGGAGGTGTTGTGGTGTAATATCATGTAAGGAAAAACATCCTGTAAATAAATTACACCTAGAAAATTCTTACTTCAGAAAATCAATTTCTATTTTTAATGCTAACAGTAGGACACCCATGAAAAACACACATGTTGTCAAAGTAAGCCAAAGGAAAATCATTTGGGCAAAAATAAAAAGAATACCAAGTTTAATTTACAGAAAAGATTCCTTTATTAACTTTTGGTTGAGAATATGTTTGTATATTTTCAGAAAACAACTCCAGCACCATATGGATTCCTGCAACAGAGAGGAACTGACAGGTCTGTTCCAACCACGAAGACAGTCCAGAGATGCAGGACGCTGACGACACCTTGCCATGCTAGCAGTCAGCAGCTGTGCGTCGCTGCAGGTGGCCCAGGACCAAAGCAGAGAGGGTAGGGCCTGCATCACCACCATTTGTCCACCATCCAGATATCATTGCTGACATGTACACATAAAGAACTACTTGACATTGAAACTGGGACTCAGAACTGTTGGACATTGAAACGGACACTCAAACATTTTTTGTTCTTATGTTTATTTCTAGTATGCAGATGCAAGATTTTTTAAAGAAAAGAAATGAGGGAAATATAGATACAGAGGCAAAGAAGCATTGAACAGACTGTCAAACTACAGTGGGAAGGCAGAGGAGGGTGGTGGGCGGGGCTGTAAGAGATCAACTGAAGGACCTGTATGCATGCATATAAGCATAACCAATGGATACAAAACACTGAGGGAGAGGGGAGAGGGCAGGTGAGGGCATGTGCTGGGGTGTAGGGGAGGCCAGGGTATAGTCAGTGGGGGGGGGGAGAGAAAATATATATATACTACTATTTGTAATACTTTAAACAATAAATATTTTTTTTTAAAAAATTAAAAAATAAAATAAATAACTCTTTCTTCTGCCCCAACCACTATCTCCCATATTTCATTTTCTTCAAGCATGGAGCAGATTGTATTTTCCAAAAACAGACACAAAAATATTCTCCATCCTATGTGCTCTTATACAATGTGACTTTGCCACTTGCCTATCAGAGAAGGAGTCTATTTCTCAACATTATCTTGAAGTTTGATAGATGCTGAGGTTGATTTGACCCAAAGAATACTTCAACAATGACTGCACAGCTGCCAGGATGTCCATGAACTATTCTGACAGCTTTTGCTTTGTGATGTGTAGAAGCCAGACACCACGTAAAAGTATGACCATCATTTTGTGAGAAGCCCAAGCCATCTGGGGAGGCCCTAGAGAATGAAGCATCACGTGGCAAGCAAAAGAGGCCAAGGCTACTGAGACACCAGATGTGTGAATGCAGGAGCCATCTGGGAAGTAGACCCTGCTTATGACATGTGGGTCAGAGACGCCAGCACAGTCAAACCCGTCCCACCTTCCTGATCTACAAATCAAGAAGGAAGCAAAACAGTTGTTTTAAGACACTAAGTTTGAGGGTGACTATAGAAGAAAGGAGATACTAATATGCCACTTAAGAATGTGCCTATTTGGCATAAAAATTATTTTGAGCTGATTCTTTTTGAGAAACAGCAGACACTAAAGAAGCTTTGAAAGGAGAATAGAAGTCACTCTTTTGTAAGAGAAAGTTAATTACTATAAAGGAAATATACATTTGCCTCCCTCTCTGTACCTAAAGAGACAATAACTTTAAATCACAAGAGAAGGAATCCACTTTAAATCTCCATAACGACCCTCACCCTTGTTTACTGTGCTTTTCCTGATAACCCCTCATAACTGGCCTCTGCTCCTCCCAACATTATTTTTTTTTATCTGTAACTGAAGGTGGTATTTAAGTTTCTGGCTTGGATCACTTCAAGGACTTACTTAATTTCTCTGGTTATCTCCCATGCATATGTGAGGCACATGTGTTAATAAATGTCTGTTTTTCTTTTGTTAATCTGCCTTTATTACCAGGGGTCTCAACCAAGAGTTCAGAAGGGTTAGAAGAAAAATTACTTTTCCTCCCCTACAACAGTAATAGATAGCTAGAACAAAATGCTTAGCACTAAATTATTTAACATATATTTATTTTCTATCCCTCCTCCCCCCCACACACACACACACACTAGAATGTGAGTTCCAATCAAATTCTGTCTTATTTATCATTGTGTGATCAGTGCCTGGAATAAAGTAGGTGCTCAATAAATATTTGTTACATTATTATTGAATGCATTTCCTCCCCAGAGGCCAGAAGGCAACTAATAATATCCTCTGGCTGATACTCTGCCTGTGCCAGTTCTTCCGTCATTTCTATTAGAGACATTCATCTTTGTGAGGAAATACATTTCATGCAAAGTCCAGAAAACAGATTGGCCATGGAACATCGCCACACTCATCAACTGCAATTGTCAAAAGCAGACCAAGCCTTTCCTCTGAGGCTCCCATGATTTAATCTTGTCAAGCTCCTAAGCTCCCACCACAGTCACAACGTAAAGAGACTAATATTTCCTCTCTGGTCACTGCAATGGCTGATGTGGGGCTTTACAAAGGGAGCGAACTTAGTGTATTAACTGGAGAGGGAGTATGGCTTTCAAGAATAAGGGAAGAACTGTATCAGAAACGCCAGCAAGAGCTGGGGTTAACAACTTGTTGATTATAAGGTCCTCAGAGCCCTTCATTGATAGAGGATTTGACTGTTCCAGCATAGTATGATTTTCTCTGTTGAAATGCTGAAATTGCACTCTGCTCATCTCTTCCTTTGTATGTAATAAAAGCCTTGAGAACGCCTGTGGTTTTGTATCTTCTAGCAAATTAAGTTTTAAAAGTCATCCTAAATGTTTGCAAACCTACAACTGGAATCTTTCCTACAAAGCATATTTATACACCAAACAGGTTCTTTTCTAAAATAATTTCTATGGTTCCATAAGGAATCGGTAGTAATAGACACACATAGTTTTTCCACTCCTTTTGATTGTCTGCAAAATAGCTAACAACATTAAATGGCAAGCTTAATTTACCATTTCCATTGCTTTACCAAAAGCGAAGGCGGTTTCTTCCCAAATATCAGGAGTTCATTTTCCCCAGCACAGGATGGCAAGCAATTACCTCAAAGACCTCAAAGACAGCTGTTCCAGGCTCCACAGAGATGCATGGGTCGATGAAGGTACATGTCTTGTATACATCCATTAGCCCTAAAAAGAAAGATTGATAGTGGCCAACAGAATGTTAGCAAGCCTTTGTTTTCCCTTTTCTGTTTTACATAAGATTTTATTCCTGTTTCACCTTTCCTCTGCAGAGCATAAAACACACATTTGGCATTTGGTATTTTGTCAAGGATTTTTCATATTTCCCTTAATAAATGCTATGCACCAATTCTCATAATTCTCTGTAAAATTTGCAGCATTCTAAAAGAACATTTACTCTTTCTATTGCACACCCATTGATGGAAATTTGCATTACTGCCATGTTAAAATTCCCTACCCCGATATCTTGTGACTGCATCCGTGAGTCTATTGAGTTCCATGTCTCAGTTTTAAAACACACCATTCTCAACACAGAGTGCGAACCACCATACATAATTAAATGAGTCAAATCCCACCCTTTGCCAATGTCAGCATGATAGCAAACTTTCCACTGCACCTGCCATGAGCAAAGCCAGCAACCTGAGCATGCCTCCTTAGTTCTCAGCTGGAGGTGCAAAGAGATATTTTTGTTGTGCTTCTGTAAAGTGAAACTATTAAAGGATTACATACCAAAGCTGTTTCTGATTAAAGAATGTTTCCTTGGGTCATTCACAAGAAATTCTGACATTTGCTTTGATCACAGTTTTGAAAATTTTGAAAAAATTACTTTTATTCCCCTAAAGTCATATCATGATGCCATTATTAAAATCACAATGGAATTACAAGAACAAAGCAAGGCTAGGAGAACCTTAGAATCAATAGTGTGCTCATCCTGTATAATAAAAGACCAATATGCAAATTGACCCCTCAGGAATTTGACCAACTGGGAATTCGACCGCTCACTATAACATGTGCTGACCACCAGGAGGTAGAGCAGAAGGAAGGCCCCAACCAGCAACGGGGGGAAAAAAGGCCCCAATCAGCCCTGATTGCTGACCAGGTCTACGGACCCTACCTGTGCACAAATTTCATGCATCAAGCATCTAGTTTTTTATAATAGCCCCTGCCAAACAGTGCACTCTGTGCAAGATACAGAGAACTGCAGAGCCACAGGGAAGAAGACCTTCCAGGACGACTGCAAGCTACTGGGGCTTACTAATAGCACTGCAGAGAAGCACAGCTCCTGATTCCAGAACACAACACCAGCAACTTAAACATGGAAGAGAAGACTATTAATCCCTCACAGTCAGATTCTTAGGATCTAAACATTTAAGGAACCCGAAAGAGTTCAGAACAGAAAATATTCCTTTGATTACACCTGATTACATGGCTTTACCAATTTCTACTAATGGGGCATTGGAAATTAATATCATACCTCCACTTGTTATCATTCAATGTGTGTGTAATATAATAACATAATTCTCACTCCATTAAGTGGTTTCCTTTGTTCTCAGCCAATCCTTTTGATTATCTTCTTAAAGTCATGAGTTTTTAAACCGCTCCAGATATCTGATGCTCAAGGTGAGAAAACTATATAAATAATATCTCTTATAGATTGCCGTCCTTACAAGTATTTATTTCTACCAAAAACATTGCTATATCTCACTTGTAATACTGTCATGGTTTATGAATCATGGGTGCCAGTTTAGTTTGCATAACTCTATAAAAGATTAAAGATCATAAAATGCAAACTATTGCCTGCTCCCCTCTCAATGCACAAGTCCAGTTGAAATATTATTCATTTACCCATCAGATGCACAAAGAGGCAGACGCCATCTAGTGTTTGACATGCTAAAATGCATCCCAATTATACTCTAGTCTAGTTCCATGTTAGTATTATCCAGATATAGGCATATCAAAAGATACTGTGATGTATTACATGCAAAGAATATTCAGCACATTATGGTGTAGCTTTTCCATTAGCTAGCTGGATTATGTTGGTCAGGACCCCCATGTGTCTTGAATTAGTTGTTCTCCACTGCCTCTTATAAGCAACAGACAGATTGCAAAAAATATGAACTTTATACATTGAAATCTTGATACATTGCAGACCCAAACACCAGGACACCATATAACACTTTCTGGGACTAACCTGTGATGTATGGTGACTCCACTCTGTAAAGCAGAATGTTTTCTGTGTTACACAGCACAGACATAAACCTGAGACATGAGGACACATTAGATTACTCTAGGCAATGATTTATCATCAGGTATAGTAAGGACAAAAAGATGTAAAAATAGGGTAACCATAACTCTTGGTGATTTTTTAAAACCTTCTAACATTCACTATTAAAGGCATACTCGCTGCTTAAACTTTTGTCTGATAGTTGAGATAAATGTTCTCCAGTCTTATTTACTAAAGGGGTCTGTAAAATTTCTTTTTAACTAGACCACATGACAACTAAAATATTTCCCACAAAAAAAAAACTGAATGGAAAATACAGCAAAATGTGACACCTGCTAAGACTTTTTTCCCACCCCTCGATTCTTTACATCATGTTCAGCTATCCTTGGACAAATTTGGTCACCTAGAAGGTGGTCAGACCTGTGTCTGGTGGTTTATGAAGACAGACAGAGTATCACACCCAGGAAATCTGTCTATGGCTTGAAAGACTTGCAATGGGTTTGGCCTACCTTGTGTACAGATGTCCAACGTACCTCTCAGCACATAGGTTTTGGATGAACAGCATCTGAGACACTGATCTTCAGAAGTATGAACAGATACGTCCGTGTGTACTAACTCTACAAATTGGTATTAATCTTTGCATTAGCAATGTGGATTGTATAGACACTCGCCAAGGATACTTTTTTTCTTATTTGCCTTTTTCTCCCTTTCAGTGCTTCCTAGGCTGTAAATCATTCCTAGTAACTTGAAACAACTCAAAACAAGCTCTTCAGCCTGACCACAAGCCAAACTTATCTTGATGTAGCATGAGCTTCTCTGTCTGCCAGGACCATCCCACATGTCAATTAAGGAAAGCTGCTTATTATGGGGTTTTCGTCCTTATCTACCTTGTGGGGAGGCCAATTCCTTTAGGTAACTGAAGCAGGTTCTGTCATCTCTGCAGGCTTAAGAGCTGCTAAGCAGTTACCTCTCCCCACCTCCTCACTCTGAATTTTTCTGGTGTCAATCATCAGTTTTTCTCCAAGATCATGCTTCAGATCCAATTCCTCCATGTCATTCCATATAGGACCAATTATGTCTCTTCAAGAATGAGTGACATTTTCAATCCTTTGAAATAATTTAGGGACCAAATGGACTAGATGGCAAAGGGGCTCAAGTTCCTGAGAGGGTGCCTTCCTTCTTCCATTTTCTGCGACTCTCCCTGAAAACCAGGATCTGTGCATTCCAACAGACTTGTGAATTTTTTGTGAAAAGCCACCATACAATAAATGCCTTTGTGTCCTGGACACAATTATTAAATCACTCTTCAGGCTATTTTTTTTTCAAGCTAAATAGTCAAAATACTTTTTATTCACATTTCTCTATCTGTTGTATTTTTTCTGCTTTCTTTTAGGTCTTCCTATGTCTTGTCATTTTATTGTGTGGATTCATCAGATACTGATACACTTGAACACGGACTGAAAACGAGATTTGTCAATTCCAAATATTTTTTTACTCCTGCACATTATATGCATGTTATATCAACAGTGTCATCCTTCCTTTGTTAATCATCACAGAAATTTGCTGATGCCAGAAAAGCTCATAGTCCATTATGACTTTTCAATTCTTTCTTGCTCCATTTAGTCATTGTCCTGCATGTTTTCTGTCTCGCTATATGATGGAAATTGCCATACTCATTCTCATGGCATTCATACCAATATGAACAGGGAGTGGGTGGCCTCTGACCTGGTACCTAGGATATTGTCAAGGATAGAGAGTAGCAGAGAGACCTCTTTTTTTGTGATTTTTTTTTTGTCATTTGTGATTTTGGGATTTCAATTATCTAAAGGGTGGTTTTATTAGAAAAGCTAATGGGATAATACTGTAATAATGTATAAGTGTAGAGAATTTTGAAGAGCTTTCACATATATGACACATTGATGTACGTGGAACAAGGCAATATAGTATTATCCCCTTTCTTAGAAAAATACAAAAACTGAGGTTTATAGCACTATGTGATTTGCCTTTTGTCACACTAATGGTAGAAACATAAGTCATATTAAGAATCCAGATTTTCTATCTAGAATTTTTTTGTGCACCACAGTTGAGTTTCTGGAACCCATTCATGGACCTGCTACAAGGAAAGGAGGAGGCCAAGTGGCCAGAACTTAATGCCTCAGCCCCTGCTTTGACCAAGGTAGGTCTACATGTATCTATTTTATAATTGGGTTTGGGTCCAATATTTATTTGAGAAGATTTCTGCCTAGAACATGAGAGTAATAGGGGCCATGAAGGACAAATGGGTCCAAAAAAGAAAAAATAAGTTAAGACATGAGTTGAATTAGATATACGTACAGCCAGAGATCTGTGGCATATTGTTTAGCAGTGGCCCTGCTCAAGAGTAGGTGATCCCTTCTCAGAGAATAATAAAGGTGCAGCAGACATTGTTCCTACTTTTTTTTCTTTTTTTAAATCCTCACCCAAGGATATTTTTCCATTGAATTTTAGAGAGAGAAATACCAATATGAAAGAAACACATCGATTGTTTGCCTCCCACTGGTGCCCTGATTGGGACCCGGGGGTCAAGCCTGCAACTGAGGAATGTGCTGTTGACCTGAATAGAACAAGTGACCCTTCAGTCACAGGCCAATGCTCTAGCCACTGACTAAACTGGCTAGGGCTGTTCCTACTCTTAATGAATATGAAATCTGCAGAGAAAAAAATGGGACAGCTGCATACAAAATTCTCAAAGACACATATGACATGATTATGCTAAGGTATATACGTAACAATGTTTCAGGATGCTTTGGTGCTGGCGCGATGCTGCAGTAGCCGTGGCAAAGCTCCACTTACCTTGCCCACTCTACTTTCGTCCTCCTTCATGGAGCCCTTCTCCTTTTCCAAGGTCCCCAATTCTCATAAATTTCTATATTTTCTTAGTTAAGGGAGGGGGGGGGGGGACGGGAACCATTGTCATAAGCAAAGCCACAAGGAATGTAGTTTTTTTCTTTAATAAAAAAGGACTCTGCCAAGGGAAAGGTCAAGGTTGCAGATAAAGAAGTGGACTGCTCATGGTCCAGTCCTTGGTGAAGGAGCAGGTTAGAATAGAAGATCTCCTCCTCATGATGCTTCATGTCTGTCCACACAGAGGCACACCCCCACCACTCCTGGGAGCTCAGGTAGATCTGTGGTTATTCCAATGGAGCCTAAACTTTAGAGCAATTTACATGCCTGAGTTCCCTCCATGTTCCTGAGAAAGTGCTGGCAATGTGTATTTGTAAAATTTGCACAGGTGAGATTTTATTTATAGCCACAATTGTTTTGGCTCTCGGATCTTCCATTCTGACTTCACCAGACTTCCCTCATGTCAGGTGGCATCGGTGTGGCTGTAAGCATTGTTGGGATCCTGCTAACAAGAAGCTGAGAAGAGAAACATTTAATGTTAGTCAGTGAAATGTATTTATGTGGTTCACAGTTGTTTATATAGTTAAGTTATTCCTAGCTATCTTACTGTAGGAATGGCTTCAGAAATACTTGTGTAGCCCTGTGAGCCATACCATGAAGGACCAATCTAGAGGTCATATTGAGATATGCTTGTCTCAGCACCCAACATTTAAGTATGTGTAACATAGAGAAAAAATAGTTTTTAATTGTATAGAACCAAAACTAGTCTGAAGAAAACTTTTCCAATCATCAAATGGGCAAATTCTGAAGAAAATTCTTCCAATCATCAAATGGGCAAAATTCTAACTAGAGTTTCCCTTTATTGTCCTCACCAAAACAGAAACTTTCTTTTGTTGGGGAATACTTCAATAATTCAGAGTGGATAAATATAGAAGCACCATATTTTTTCTGGGAATTGTGTGAAATTGCATTTATTAGAGTCCCACATTTGAAGGTCACCAGTCTAGAAAAAATACTGCACAACAGTATGTCTGTGTGTGGTCAAACTTAAGTATACCAACTACCAAACAACCAACCATATTAAATGAAACCCTGAATTATCTTCATATTCTCTTCATAGAAAATGATACTGTAAAATCATTTCACATGAAAAAGCAATCAGAAACTAATCATCCAAAAATGTAAAAAGGAAAAAGAAGGCTAGTATAAAGATGAGGTAGGCAATTATAATTTAAAATATCATATTTTTGCAAATGATAATACAGTAGTATTGTCAGTTTTATAAAATTTTATGATGTTTTAATTTCTCTTCTTATTCCAAATAAATAACATTTTTGTTCTCATTATGTATTTTTTAAATCTCTTATTATATTTCTCTTGAAGAATTCCAAAATTGTATAAATTTTGGTTTATGAATCCTAGATTTCTCATTCGGGGAGTGACAGTTGAAGTGAATTATGCTAAGAAAACTTTGTACCTCACAGCTATTCAATATAAACTTTTTAAATTCAGTAAAGATTAAATATCATATTTCCTTCCATGTCCAAACTTTCCATCTGCTTGTGAACTCTCCTTCAACATCACACTTAAAGCAAAACTGAAAGATTTTTTGTAATTTATGCTATTGTCTCTTCTTCTAGAAAAAGATGAATTATGGTTATAATTTTTATTTTTACCATTGCCCTTTGTTCAGTCCCACAAATGTTTAAAAAGCACAATCAATCATTATTACAAAAAAATTCAGAATCATTGGCAGATAAAAATGATTCATTCTTTACCAAAAGAGCAAGAAACAATGCACTATTAAAAGTAAAATCTCTGTAAACATAGAAGTCTTGAATCCATTCCTCAAAAATCTGTTTTGCAAGACTATTCATGCTTTTCATTTAAGTTTAACATACATATAATTTACTAAACTTACATCAAATCTAATATAATGTATCTATAACATAGAATCTTAGTATGAAAGTCAGTATTTTAATATAATTGTCCATTTATATTAAAAGCCTCTTATAAAAATCTTTCCCCTTCTGAAATACCTCTTTTTCCCTCATGAGAATAATAGTCATAATTACAAAGGAGTAACATATGACAGATAATTTTCCCCGTTTTAGAAAATTAGCTCTTTCTTAGCCTTGCAATTAAACCCTTTTATCTGACTTTAGTATTGGTGTCATATAGAAAGAGGGTATCATTGGGCTTCTCGGGGTAAAGGGACACCTAGTAAAGAATTCACTAAGGCAGAACTGTTATATTAGCTAACACCAACAGAACTCAAAGAAAAACAAGATAACCACACCACAGAAAATAGATTTTATCAACTGAAGCAGTTTTTTAGAATTACACGTTAAGCCATTTCTTTAAATTAAAATCAAGTTTTATATCACAGTATGTTGCTTTTTTTTTCTGGTAAATCAGTCTATAGTGAGCCATTTCCAAATATTTTTGATGTGTGTAAGCCTAGTACTATATCTAGTCTGTTCATCACATGGTTTAAAATTTAGCCTGATAATCCTCTAACTAGTTTATCTAGAATGTTTGAATGGTTGATAATGATACAGTGAAATGAGCACTGGCCAGTGTGCCTGCACCCAGGCCTACCACTGGACAACCTCTCATTAGACCTTAATTTGCGCTTAAAGTAGGAATGGGAAGGGTGAGTTAAACCAGGTCTTTTTTTGTGGAGGAGGGAAGTGAACTTACTTTTTTTTAGTAAATACCCATCATCATGGATAAACTTATTCTCACAATAACCTTGAGAAGTAGTTATTATTTTCTCTATTTCATGAAAAAACTGAGTCTCTATTTTATGAAAAAACTGAGTCTCAGAGAAGGGGAAAAAAACAGGTAGAAAATTCCCTTTTATGAAGATTACTAGAGACTTGGCTTGTCATTGGACTTACTCTTTTAGAAATAAATCAGCCAGATCTTTATCCTACCGAATAGTAAACGTGGTCGCAGAAAGTTGATAGCATATTGCTAATCAGTGGCAAACTGACTATAGGGCCTTGTGTTTCTGCTCACTACTGATGCTTCTTTTTTCCATTTTTTAATTGTTATCAGATCACTTCACATGAAATCTGCCTTCTTAACAAAATTTTAAACACACATAATACAGTAGTGTTAACTATAGGCAAATGTTGTACAACAGATCTCTGAAACTTTTCATTTTACATAAATAAGACTTACGCTCATTGAGCAGCAATTTCCCATACTCCCTCCCCCTGCCCTTGGCACCTATCATTCTCCTCTCTGTTTCTGAGTTTCACTCTCTTCGAAACTTTATATAAGTGGAATCAGGCAACGTTTGTCCATCTATAACTGGCTTATTTTACTTAGCAAAATATTCATCCATGTTGTCATAAATGGTAGGATTTCCCTATTTTTAATGCTGAATAATATTTCACTATATATATGTACCCCATTTTCTTTATGTATTCATCTATTTGTGATCATGTAAGTTGTTATGTCTAGAGCGTGGCTATTGTGGATAATGCTGCAGTGAACATAAGAATACAAATATTTCCTCAAGATTCTGATTTCAATTATTTTGGAGATATATACCCAGAAGTAGGATTGCTGAATTATATGGCAATTCTATTTTTTAGTTTTTGAGGAACCTCCATATCATTTTCCATAGTGGCTGCACAATTTTGTATTCCCATCAACAGTATACAAGGTTCCAATTTCTTCACATCCTCTCCAGCACTCACTATCTTTTGTGTTTTTCATATTAATCATCTAAAACAAGTTTGAGGTGATACTGTAGTTTTCACTAGCATTTTTCTAATTATTAGGGATATTGAGTATCTTTTCTTAGACCTGTTGGCCATTTGTAAGTCTCTTTGGATGCAAGTCTATTCAAGTCCTTTGCTCATTTTTAATTAAATTACTTGGGAAATTTTTTGCTATTAAGTTGTAAGAATTCCTTATATATTTTGAATAATAACTCCATATAAGCTATATGGTTTGCAAATATTTTATCCTATTCCATGGGTTCGTTTTCACTCTGTTGACTATTTCCTGTGCTATGCACTGCTTTTTCATTTGAGGCAGTCCAACATATCTATTTTTGTTACGTTTCCCTTTGGTTCATAGCTAAGAGACCAATGCTATGAAGCTTTTCCACTGTGCTTTCTTCTAGATTTACAGTTTAAGGTTTTACATTTAAATATGTCATCCATTTTTAGTTGATTTTTTTGAATGGTGACAGCATTCAAAAAATGCTGAAGAGACCATTCGCTGAAGAGACTATCCTTTCCCCATGTGTCTTTTTTGGACCCTTGTTGACTTCATGTACATGAGTCAACAAGTCAACAATAGAAGTCTAAACTTTCTATTCAACACCTTTTCAGAATAAAAACTCTCAACAAATTAGGTACAAACAGAATTTTTATAGGTATAATTACCAAATATGAGAAGTCCACAGCTAACACCATAGTTGACTAGGAAGACCAGAAGTTTCTTTTATGAAGAACAATTCAAGGATACCCACTCTTGCCATTTCTATTCAACACAATCCTGAAGTTCGAGCCAGAGAAGTTAGGCAACAAAAATAAATAAGTAAATAAATAAATAAATGATATCCAAATAGAAAAGAAAGAAGTAAAATTGTCCCAATTTGCCAGAAGCCAATTCTAGCATTTCATAATTGCAAGAGTTTCATCAAAATGTTGATTGAACTTGGGAACTCAACAAGGGCTGAGTCACATATGTTATCGCCTGTTGGAAATAGCTGAAGGC
Organism: Antrozous pallidus; assembly: GCA_027563665.1. Taxonomy (NCBI): domain Eukaryota; kingdom Metazoa; phylum Chordata; class Mammalia; order Chiroptera; family Vespertilionidae; genus Antrozous; species Antrozous pallidus. The sequence continues at coordinate 66,347,474 of CM050508.1, read as the reverse complement.
ATTTCCGCAAACCTGAAAAGGATGATTGTTTGCCGCCAGACAGCTCAGGGCATCTTAATCTACATGTTATTGCCTCCTACTGGCCAAAAACCTGAACAACCATAGGCTATTCCCCAATCTGACAGTGGATTCTGTACCTAACCCTACCCTTTGATGTGTATATCTCCACCTTGCCTTATGACAAAGTGTGTTAATAAAAAGCAAGGGGTCCTGAGACAAGGAGAACTCAGTTCCTTTAGCTAAGTCTTTCTCTGACTCCCCATGATGCCTTTCAAAATTATGTTTTGTCTCTGGACTCTTGATTAATTTACACACAGCCCTTCTCCAGATTGCTGAACGCTTCTAGATGCCAGATCATCATCGGCATTACCAATTTGAAAATGATATGATTTTATATGTAGAAAACTCTAATACTTGGTAATGCAACAATAAAACAGAACTAATAAATTCAATAAAGATACAGGATACAAATCAACATATAAAAATAAGTTTCATATTTATACCTGAACATTGAATTACATGAATAGAAAATCAAAACCAATTTCATTTAAAGTGGCATCTAAAGGAATAAAAAATACTTAGAAATAAACTTAACCAAGAAGGTTAAAGACTTGTAAATCTGTACACACAAAAAAACACACACAAAACAACAAACACTGATGAAAGTAACGGAAGAAAATAAAATAAATGAAAAGACATCCCATTTTACAGATCAGAAGATTTAATATTGTTAAAATGTCCACAGTCTCCATAGCATCTATATATTTAATGAAATCCCTACCAAAATCCCAATGGCATTTACCTAGAAATAAAAAGGGCAATCCTAAAGTCCACATGGAACCACAAACAACCCTGATGGCAAAAGAAATTTTGAGAAAGAAAAACAAAGCTAGAGTCACTATAGTTCCTGGTTCAAAGTATATTACAAAGCTATAGTAATTAACGTAGTGTGCTACAGGCGTAGTGCCTGCTTTTTGAATAAATGTTTCTCTCAGCTCTCTTCCAGTCAGATAAATGGACCAATGAGAGTGAGGGAATTGCTTAACCTTCAAAGATAGTTCAAAGTTTCCCTCCAAGAAAAGCTCTAATTATACTTGTGAATACACATTTCCCAGAGTATTACCATCAGCTCAACAGCAGTTCGGAAGACAGGAAATTACTTAGAACCCCAATTTCATTTAAGTTCTGATGGTCCAGAGAAACTGTCATCATCATTTTTGAGGAAGAACTACAATATGAAATCTGTTTATAAGAATCATTAATCTCTAAAGATATTACTACCACAAATCACAAAGAAGTGTTTTTAAACACATACTAGTAAATCTGGATAAAATGGAAAGTGAGACATATTAATCGCAAAATGCTCTAATCAGCAGCTTCACTGAGTGAACTGACTCAGCCATACTACAAGTTATATCATTTCTAAATCAAGAAACTTTTCTAGGGAATAGTCTTGCTTTAAAAACCTGAACTCTCAATGTCTTCTTCCTAAGATCAATAAGATTCAGTGGCAGCAGACACCTACCCAGCCCACATCATGGACCAGATATCAAAGCCACCTGAACAACCTTGGCCTGGAACATAGCTGCTACTCTGGGCAGAAGAATGGAATTAAACCCCACTATCAACAGTTTACTAAAAACTGGATAACTGAGTGTCTGAAAATCAGTCAAAAAGGTTATTAAGCCGAGACCGGTTTGGCTCAGTGGATAGAGCGTCAAACTGAGGACTGAAGGGTCCCGGGTTCGATTCCGGCAAGGGCATGTACCTTGGCTGCGGGCACATCCCCAGTAGGGGGCGTGCAAGAGGCAGCTGATCGATGTTTCTCTCTCATCGGTGTTTCTGACTTTCTATCCCTCTCCCTTCCGCTCTGTAAAAAATCAATAAAATATATTTTTTAAAAAAGGTTATTAAAAAGACTGACATAAACTAAACCAAAAGAATAATTGAGATATAAGCAACTTGGGGACCTAAGACAAATGCACGAGTAAAATATTCTAGTTCTTATTGAAACATGGGGATTTATCAAAACTGGTCACTAGCTACTGAGATTTCTTTGAATTACATAACCTCTCTTCTTAGGGAGCAGAAAGCAGATCCTATTTCACTATGACAGGACTTAAGAGGTATCAAGGACTTAAGAGGTCAATATTATTTCTCCAGATGAATCTACGTTATGGGAATACATAAAGGATTTTGTCACATAATTTCACTATCTTGAAGATTGTGGGCAAATTTCTAAAATATTAATGTACCCTTAACTGCATGAATAAATCAGCAAATTGAGAACCCTGTCTTATGATGAAAATATAAAATTCTATATATTTTGCCTGTTTGATTATAATATCTTACCAGCAACACCTGCCACAGCATCTGTTCTTTAACAATAAGAAAATACCCAGGTTTGCTCTTTGTATTTTTCCTATTAGTTTCAACTGCTCCCTAAGCCATAACACCAAAAATAAATCAGTTTAAATGATAAGCTTGAGGTTCTGAAAAAAGTAGAAAAAGGAACCAATGAGATAGTGAAAAAAACAAGAGATACAAAGGACAAAGCAAGCAATCAAAAGCTGAATCCGGGAGGAGACGAGGGTCTGGGGAGCCTTTCATCTCTAAATAACCAATTCAATCTGCCACTGATATGTCCCTGATATGTTGTTGCTGGAAATTGCCACCATCTGACAGATACCTGGAGGATGGTAAAATTCTGCAGCTTGGTCTACCTCCTGGGAAAATCAGAACCAATCTTCCCTTCTTACCTCAACCACACAGTGGTATTTTTCCAGGGACCCCTTAGCAGATCTGATATCTGGATTCAAGGAAAAACCACTGCAGATATAATGCAAATTTCTCATTACATAAGAAATATGTTCTTTCCTTCAGAGAGCTGTTATATTCTATTACAGTCTTCTTACTCCCCTAAGAATTGTATTGAAAATGTCTCCTTGACAAAGGCAGACCAAGTGGATTGCCTTTTACCTCTCTCTGACTCAAATTCATTTCTACTCCCTAAAATGGTGTGCATTTGATACGACCCCCTCAAGCTAGTGTAGAAAATAAGACAATGCAGAATCTAAACTAAGATCTGGTTGATTTTACTTAAATCTGCCACTCTACTTCTTTTAACACAGAAAAATTATAGGGTTCCTTTTATACATACCCATAGCCCATGAGCCTCTTTGATAAAGATGCTCAAAGAAAGTGGAAGGGAATATATTGTGATAATCAGAGGAAGTTGAATTTGTAACATTTAGGGAAGTATTAAATGTCAACATGAGTACATTTTTACTTGAAAGACTCTTCCCCAAAGTCTATCATTTCTCCAACAAAATGTTGGAGTTCTGTCAATTTTCTTTGTTTAATCGGTTATATTACATGATGATCTGCCTATTGTGGAGGCTGATTTCTTCTTCAATAGATATTAAATGCCACTGCACTACTAAAATCCCTGACATACTCCAGCACCTATAGCAGCTCCTGGCTTATTGCCCTGAGGATTCCCAGACTAAACCTTGCTGGACCCTCAGCACCACAGCTCAGCATGTCATTAACTCCTGAGTGTTCTTCAACCTTCCCAGGTTCACCTTCTTGGTGGTCTTATCATTCTTATACATCCAAAAACATGGATTTAATGTTGTCCTTAGCCAACTGATGTTGCCCTGTTGCAAGACTGTAAAATGACCTCTTAACCCACAGCCTTCATGCAATTATCCAATGCAAGCGCAAGTGGATGTGGACATCAGTCCAAACCCATCTCCCCTCTGTGAGGAAATGAATGAAGACCCAATCCTCCTGATGCAGAGGCAGTCTGCATGTGCTTATACCAGTAGGTGTGTTTTTCTCATATCCGCAATGAATGCAGGCCTTATTTATGAGATGTAAATAAAAATTTCTGTTATCCAACAAGGCTAACCAGGAGTAAGGGTTATGTTTGTATTGACAGGAACATACTGAGGTCTAATCTGTCATGCAAATCTCCTTCATCTTAATATATTATGGATTCAAGACAGAGATTTGGAGTAATAATGATGAGTTGTCTCTTCAATGCCCAGGAAAACCCATTTAATGGATTTCCCACCACCATGTATCAGAATCAGAGGAGAGTGGCTGGCTCTGTAGGAGACTTGCTATGCCATTGATGGTACTGTTGGTATAGGATAAACACACTTCTGTGTGTTTCTTCTTTACTATTCATACAGAGCACTTTACTTCTGACACTTCTGGGCACCAAATGTATGAGAAATTTTGCCCAGCAAGCAATTCTCTGCAATACCAACTGGACATCTTGCAGTTTAACTCATTTTGACACTACCTAGAAATAACATCGGATGCCACAGTTAAGGGCTCTGTCCCACAAAACTGTCCCTGTCCAATACAGATGCCAATCTCCAGCCACGAGTCACCAACCAGCCATAATGTGGGGTTCCTATGATACTCCTCCCCTTGGGTTTGATAATTTGCTAGAAACTCAGGAAAATACATTTGCCAGTTTGTTATAAAAGGATATGATAAAGGACACACATGAACATACAGATAGAAGAGATGCATATGGGGGGAAGTGGTGCTGAGCTCCCAGGCCCTCCCTAGAAGCACGCTACCCTCCCAGTATCTCCATGTGACCAGCGTCCTGAAATCTCTCTGAACTCCATACTCTGGGATGTTTATTGAGGTTGCATCTCATAGGCATGATTTATCATCTACTCAATCTCTAGCCCTTCTCCCCTTTCTAGAGGATGGGAGGAGGGGACAGGGCAGGGTGCAGAGTACTGAAAGTTGTAAGCTTCTAATCATGGCTTGGTCTTTCTGGTGACCATCCCCCATTTAAGAGCTGTACAGGAGCCCACTTAGAGTCACCTCATAGAACAAAAGACAAAGATGCTTTATGTACCAAGCAAATTCCAAGGGATTTAGAAACTCTGTGTCCAGAATCTGGGTCAAAAACAAAACAGGCTTCTCCAAGTGCTCTTATTACTGAAGAAGTTACAAATTATATCTGCCAGGAATTTGAGGCAGAGATATTTATATATTTTTCCCATTATTTCACACTACCCATCTGTCCTTTCTTCTCTGGAAGGTCTACTTGTTCCCAAATTTCTCATAGTCTAGGAATACTGAAATTGATCCCAAAAGATATAAAGGCCAGGACCTTTTGGTCCCCTATTTCATCATTTAATAATTCACAGAGTTATCCATTTCATCATTCCCATCAATAAATCCCCCCAGGACTTCCCAATATTCTCCCTGAAACCTCTGTGTTCCTTGCTTAATTGTTGAACACGCAAAGGGTTTAACTGCATCATTATAAGTAAAAGAAAATAGTAAATTAATCAAAGTGGTTACCTCACATGCTGTTCTCTTGACTCTAAGTAGCAATTATGCCATTCTGCTTTAAGACGTTCATGTCAACTCTCATACAAACTAAAAAAGATATTACCTCAGGTTCAAACATTTATAAACAATGAAGGCCACATTAAAGGAATTGGAATAAAGGCCAGTGCTTGCCACCTTAATACTTTGCTGTGACTGGCAACTACAGTGGGTCTTGCATGTTTAACTCAGGAAAATGTTTGACTTCTTACCAAAGGAAGACTACATTTGTAGTTTTCATTATATAAACAAATCTCAACAACCAAGAAAGAGGTGTCAAAGAGCCCTCCTTTTATCCTAGTCTTATTTCTTTCCCTTTCTACGTTTTTAATCTTCATCCTTTTTAACTCAATTATTGATGTAAAAATAGACATTCTTTTAACTTAAGAATTGCTTTGTCTGTTTGAAATGGATATTGGAGGGATTTATCATAAAAATGCCAGGAACTAGATTTTAACTTAACATATCTCCTTAGTGTCTTGTTGCACCTGGTACATTTCCAACCCTGGAAATTCCTCTGTCAGATTAAGTGACACTTCATGACTGAATAAGACTTCACCCCACTGCCCCCAATGCTAATCTACAGCCAGAAATGAAAGCAACTGCTTTCATAGCAGAAGCCAACACTGAGTGGAACAGGAAATGCCTGAGAATGCTTAGTCTGTCAGGCGGCTATGCTAAGGCTCATGAGGGAGGCTCTGGTTCCAGGTTTGCCATGGCAACCTCTAGAGATACATATCTAGTATGTTAGTGCATGCTGACATCACAGTTTGCTCCTTGAAAGAGGAGCACTTGCAGAGGCAAGACTCCCTGATTATCATTGTGAGGTTAAAATGATGCCTTGGGAGGGAGCTGCCATTACATAGTTTAAATTGCTGCCTGAGATAAAAGCAGGAAATATGTTACTGTTTTGCAACTTCTTTTCCAGAAGAAATGTGATCTGCTGTAGCAGATAAAAGTCTATTGGCATTTAACAATAAGAAATCTAGTTCATTATTTAGCCTTTAAACAATACTTTGCCCTTTTGAAAATAAACTACAGAATCCTGTTTGTTACTATGCCACAAGTATTAGGTGCTTTTAATCTTAAATTTTTGTTTTATCAAGCATTGAAATGGCAATGAGTTATTATTTTAGTGGGGTACTGCAGTGATTAATGGCTGGATTAAAAAAAAAACGGGTTCTTTCAACATAGTATCCCTGAAAACAGAATGAACACACCAGATGGATGGTGCATAATGGGAGTTAGTGATGATTTTTGAGAATCACCCTATCTGCCCTACTCTTTGAATGGGAAGAAGGGTATGGGTAGCATGAAGCATGTCAGAGATACAGCAGAGCAGCATGAAAGACTGGGATTATCGTTGTCAGGGTCTGATGTGAAGAATTTCATATTAAACTCACTAACTTTTGAATCTTCCAGATGTGCTTCCAACTCTGGGAAAAGGAAAGAGAAACTGAACAGGTTCTGTGAAGGTGCTGTCTTTGCGCTTACCAAAATCAAACTAGTTCTCTTCCATTTTTATCATAATTAGACAGAAATTACAGGGCACTAGGAGACACAAACTGACTAAAAATGTTTCCCTCTCATATTATTCATTTTTATTGCAATATGAAGTCACATCTAGACATTATCTTCTCTTGTTATCGCTTCTCCTACCAGCTTCCATCCTGTTTTTGTTGTTGTTGTTGTTGTTGTTGTTGTTCTCTTTTGACTTCTCTTCTCCCACTGATTTCTATCTTGTTTCTCTATTCTCTTATCTATTCCCAAGGTCTTCAACTCCTTTTTCCCCATTTTTTATTAAATCCAATCTCTCAAAAATTGAGATTTGAAAAATAGGTTAGAAAGAATTGAATTTTAGGACTGTAGATGGTCAAAGAAAAAGTGAATGTACAGGTAACTGAGAAAAGTAGTAGAAAGTCCTAAAGTGCCACAGACATATATATATAAAGGCTGGATTTGATGGCATTAGTTTGTAAAAAAGTTTAGATCACATAAAGAAATTTAGAAAGATTGTCTTTTCATCCATCTTATCTTCTGGTTTGGAAAACCTTTTCCATAATATGCCTTTAGGTCATAATTCTTGGGAGACCTTTATGTTCAGTGTGTAGGATACTTTGGATGTGGATTTGAAGGTTTGTTACCATTAAGCAATAAATAAGAAAAAAATCATGCCAACTCAACAACTCAGACAGATCCCAAATATAACACATTAATTGAAAAAAGTTCATCTCAAATCACCCTTTCTGTCCTACTCTTGATATCAGGCAGCTTCTTCATGATACATACCACATGCTTTCCTTTCTAAGGTAATCTCTAAGTGACACAGTATTAGTGATGGAGAACAAATTAGTAGTTGCAGGAGTTAGGTTTGGAGGAAGGTTGTGACTTTTATGGGAAAGCACCGGGAGTTTCTTTGTGGTGATGGACTAGTTTTGAATCTTAATGATGATGTTGGTTACTAGAATCTGCACATGTGGTCCAACTATATAGAACTACACACACACACACACACACATACACACACACACACACACACACACACACACACACACACACACACACAAGAATGCATTTAAAACCTGGTGAGATCTGAATAAGGCGTGTACCAACACCAACATCCTGACTTGTCCAACACATGGTAGTTCTGAAAAGATATTATCATTGGGGAAGCTGACTGAAGGGCACACTGTATTTTTCAACTCTTTTGTGAGTCTTAAGCTATGCTGTTTCCCAGAAAGTAAGACAGCCCCGAAAATAAGACCTGCTTCCAGTTTTGCCTCTCACTGTAATATAAGGCATCCCCGAAAAATAAGACCTCCCCAATAATATATTTTTTCTTGAAACTAAAAAAGACTGGGCCGTACAGCAATTATAAGGAAGTGGGTTGATTTAATGCTGCTGCTTGTTATGCAAGGGAGCCAAAGAGGTCTGCTAGTCTGGGATGTAGCCAGCACTTACCACACTAAAGACATGAAGAAATTTCTTCACGAAAAAAAAAATAGATCAAATAATGATTCCCGCAGGAATGACGGCCTATCTCCAGACTCTTGATATTGCAATAAACAAGCCATTCAAGGACAATTTGCACATGGAAATTAATGACTACATTGAAAATAGAATGGAGAGAAATCAGTGTGGAAACTTTGTGAAACCCAAACTGCAAGAGGTTGTGACTTGGGTGAAGAATTCATGGGAGAAAATCACTGACAGCCGCATTGTAAATGCACTACGAGCAGGCTACTTTGACAAAAAATACTCATTTAAGGACAGTGCTATTGCTAAACATGAGAAATTTGGTCCACTGATTCTGAGAGAAATGGAATCACAAGAAATTCACCAGGAAATTCAGGGTTTGGATTGTTATGATGATGTTCCAGAAGATGATTATATGACTGTCATTGAATAAATCTTACTTTGTGTTCATACTGGTAAATATCAGTATCAGTAAATGCACCATAGGTTGTTGTACATGGAAATTATGGTAGTAACAAGAAATTCTTGATACCATAGGATTCACAGTTTGTCTGGTTATGCTGGTTTGTGATGACAACTTCTACCGTACCATATACAGGTCATAAATTTCCTTGTTTTTGGTTCAACAATAAATGTGTACCATATTCTTCTTCATGGAAAAAATAAGACATCCCCTGAAAATAAGACCTAGCACATATTTGGGAGCAAAAATTAATATAAGACACTGTCTTATTTTGGGGGAAACAAGGTATTTCAAAATAAAAGGCTATTTTACAAAATAAAACATATAACTTTCTAAAAGAAAATAAAAGGTAATAGCAGACTGTTCAAAATTATCCAATTAAGGAAGTATATGGGGGAAATGTACAGATTTGTTAACTACCACAATTATGAATAAAATGGTCATAATTTTATTAATATTTTCTAAGTATTTGTAGCCTCAATTCCTAATCCTCAAACCTAAAATCTTATTAAAAATTCAGTTTTTCACAGATTTGCAAAAACAAACAACAAATATATAATAATTATACAGAACCAAAGTCCACTTGGCCTTGGGTTTTTAGCTTTAAGATGCATTCTAGCCTAAACAAATGGTAAACATATAATTTAATAAAGAATATATCAGCATTTTAAATAATATGTCCTTTTATCTGTTGGAATAGAATCAATTAAAAGAGTTATTTGACCTGTAACAATACACAAATCAACTTCATTTCTGAGAACAGTAGTATAAAGAATTAAATGCATGTTAGTTATTTTTACTCCTCATAAGGATTTATGAGGTGCCTACTTTCTAATCAGTTCTGTGTGTGACACTGGGAATACAAAATAAATAAGCATGATTTGTGACTTCAGAGCATTCACATTGGGCACTGAGAGCAAAAATAAACATGATTATACATATGTCTACCAACCTCCCCACCCAACTCATTTTACAGTAACTCTTTTGTCTTCCAGTGCGGTGAAGGCAGACAAATGAGTTTGCCAAAGTTCCACTGCAACAGAATTAAAACTTGTTATTAAGCAGCTTCCTCATGACCAGAGCTGGGTAATAGGAGTTAATAGTTCTCAATGTGGAGTGGAAGCAAAGGCAAGATAACAGGTGACTGATTATGGTAATAAAATAATTAAATTTCATTAAGATCAATTACCGACAGAGTGATTTTAGCAATTTTCTTTTTAGTCATTCACAATGGTCCCTTCCCTCTCTTATTACTTTATGCCACAATATTTATTATCTAGAAGGGAAATTAACCCAATCTGCTCTTTTCCCTGGTTTGATGCAGTGCTCATATTCTCATCAGAAAGAATCCTGCCTTCACTTTCTTCATTGCTTGTGCCCCCAGCACAACACAATCTCAACACCAGTATCAAGTCACGTACTGCAAAGCATGACTGGTCCTTGTTTAGGTCTCTGTAAGCCAGGGCTTGTATCTGCTTTATTCCTAATCTATTCCTACTTTACTGAACATACTTGTTTTAAAATATCATGTGCTTATACAGACAGTGTGTCTCAGTAGTTGAGCATTGACCTATGAACCAGGAAGTCATGGTTTGATTCCTGGTGGTTTCAGGTTCAATCCCCAGTGTGGGGCATGCAGCCTATCAATGACGCTCTCTCATCATTGATGTTTCTCTCTCTCTCTCCCTCTCCCTTCTCTGAAACTAATCATATGCTTAACCTTCTTGAGGGTATTGTAAACTTTAACTTCAAAAAGTTATAGGTATTATGCCTATTTATTACTGATATATATTTTTAAATTTATTTGTTAGCTCTAAGAGGCAATCCTATGTCTACTCACCAAATGGCAATTATAATCTTGAATGCAGAGTTTGATCCATTTAAACCAGATCACTTTGAAGCAGGTCCAAGCTTAGAGTCATTGATCCAGCATGACAAACTGCCCATTAATAAAATGAGTTCTGTGTATCCCTCATCCTTCTGTTTTTTACCTTATTCATCCCTGATTAGTTCCCATGTTGAAGAGGAAGAGGGAAAGTTAGAAACTTATCTTCTTTTGGATTTTGGAATAAATTTTATAATAAAATAGAAATTAGCCCAAATTGACATTTTCTTCACACACACCTCACTTCCATATGGCAAAAAGAAAAGAAAAGAAAAGAAAAGAAAGGAAAGAAAGGAAAGGAAAAGAAAAGAAAAGAAAAGGTTAGTGTGTAATCCTTATATATTAATTTATTCAACAAAATGTGTATTAAGCACAGAGATTGTGATATATACAGTGAACAAATCAAACACCCCTGAGCTCACAAATCTTTCATTCTAACAAGGGAGAAATAATCCACAGATACAAGAAATAATCCAGGGCATGACAAAGAAACTACTCATTTGCATGGAAATTTAGGGGCTATTTATTTCATAGGGGGCACAAAGGTATGTGACATGAGGACTAGTATTTTTTTCATGTGTAATTAGAAAACTATGGATCACTTTTTGGTAGAGTGTAGTATGCTTGCTTCTTGGGTAAACAAGTGAGAGAAATGTTCATTGCTCTCACCATTTTGTAGACAAAACAAGAACTGGCACTCACATTCATTCTTAGTCCCTGAATCTGATCCCAGCTCCTCTTGATGGGCAGAGCAGAGCCTCCACTAACACCCAGACTAATATGAAGCCTGGAGTTTATGAGACCCCTGAAGGGATCAAAGGTATAGGCTGAGACTGAAGTTTCCCAGTGAAGGCCTGAGGGCACATGTCTAAGGGAAATGAGAATCTGCTTTGAAGTTAGAGGAAAAGGAAAGAGAAGGAGGGATTTGGAGAGAATATCCACACGTGAGCACCCTCACCTTGAAGCAGAGGATCCATAAGCCCTTACCCTGGGTCCTGAAAAGGAACAACAAAGCCACAACTTTCTATATAAATGTGCTTCCTCCATTCTAATCATGTATGTGTTTGATCAGAGAAAAACTAAGCATTTAAGAGAATATCAGGAAAAGCATGACAAATACTCCTGAGACATACTGCTTGGCTTTCCAGCAGACACCACACATACACACACACACACATAGGCAGAGTGTTCACATGTTATCAGAAACACAATGATCCCTGATGAGGGGGTGGGGAGCCTCCTATACCAGAGATCGTGGAACTAAATGCTAGATTATCACACACACACACACACACACACACACACACACACACACACACACACACGTGCACATGCTCGTGCTAAGGAGGAATGTTCTTTAGGACAAACGAGGGGCTTGGTCATACTAGAGTAAGTATGTATAAAGAATACATAATATATTACATACATACAATGTTTGGAATTTCTTTGAGGAAGAGTTCTCTATTATTCCAGAGAATAATTATTCAAGTAAAGTTCCCAGCTCCTTCCATCTTGTTCTATACCATGTAATTAGGTCAATATAGAGTCTAAGCCCTAGGTGACCAGTTAACTTTACAAACACATACTGAAACTTAGTACAAATTTGAGCCACATCATCAAATGATATAAATCTCTGTATTTATGTTCTGCCTGCTAATAGTTTACATATGGATTTTACACAAAATATACTACATTACTGAAAATGGCCCAGAATACACAGCACATTTTTTATTAATATTTCTGGAGCATATGGAATAGGATAGAGCCCACAGGAAAAGAGATAAGCAGGTACAAGACTAATTTTTTGGTTAGTATATTATGTATTTTCTTTCTTTTACTTAGATCTTGAACCATGTGTATATCATAATTTATGAATACATACTTTATTAATTAAATTCTAACCTTATAGAGGTGAAATTATGAATGTCATTAAGTTCTTTTTGAAAGAAATTTTTTAAGGTTTTCATGTTTAAGTAATTAACTAGTTTAGTTAATGTATTGAATATGTTATATTTTGCTCATATCCCTTTGTGGAGTATCAATTGAGTGCATATCTCCAAAACTAATTATAGAGCCACCAAAACATTTATATTGCTTTAAAAAATAAAACAATGCCTCATAATATGTTTCACTTCAAAGTACAACCTTGATATATTAAATTATTTTAACCATAGCCAGAACAAACACATTTTAAAAGCAGCACAATTTAAATTCAGAGTTGGTGATATTTCAGGTTATCATTAAAAGTTCTAGCAGCTTACCTATTGGAAAATATGCTACAAAGAGAGAGCTTTGAAATAACAAAGAAAACATTGGGTTTAATATCACATTCAGCCTGAATGGTCTTGAGGATCCTGGCTTCTTTGGAGTGCAAATAGCTAGACTTCAAGGAGAATGAGAAAGCTAAACACAAACAACTGGGATGTCAGATATTGCCAGAGCCCACAGCCAACAGGAGATATGCTGGGAAGGTGATCTGTCTTACCTTCTTCTTCTTTATTTTATTTTTAATATATATATTTTTATTGTTGATAGTATTATAGATGTCTCCCATTTCTCCCCTTTTATTCCTCTCCTCCCTCCTCTTCTTACTTCAGAAAATACATATACATACATATATATATATACACACACACACACACATATATATATATATATATATATATATATATATATATATATATATATCTTCTAGTCACAGCTCAGTGAGTGGAATCACTCTTCAAAACCCTAGGGGAGGAGTTACTGCTCCCTGGTAGGAGGATCCCTGTAGTGGCTAGATCAAAGAGTAAGCATTTCCATGAGCCTGCTAGAGAGGAGGGTATGACAGTCTCCCTAACTTCACTTCATGATCTTCCACTGAAGGGTTACAGAAATTTAGGAAACTAATCCATTCTCTACTCTCTAGAATCAGTATTTTTCTAAAAATGACTCTGAAGAGCCCTGGCTGTGTAGCTCAGTTAGTTAGAGTGCTGTCCATACACCAAGGTTGCAGGTTTGATTGCCCGTCAAGGCCCATATGAGAATGCACAAATTAGTCGAACAGCAAATTGATGTTTCTATCTCTCTTTCTCTCCCTTCCACTCTTTGTCTAAAATCAATTTTTTTAGAGAAAGAAACCAAGATGGCAGCATAGTTAAACACCTAAACTGCTGCCTTGCACAACAATTTCAAAACTACAAGTAAAATACAAAACAGACATCATCCAGACCCACAGGAAAGCTGGCTGAGTGGAAATTCTACAACTAGAAGGAAAGAGAAAAGCACACAGAGAATCAGAGGAGCTGCAAAAGACTGAGGTATGGAGACCCGTGCACAGAGAGGACGAACAGCTGGGTGCCTAGCTGGCTTTCTCTGGTGGGAAGAAGACAATAGCTCCTGACTGCACTGAATCCCAGTTCCAGGCGAGACCCCAGGGACCCAGAATCATACAGGGGAAATCTAGACTGTCAGATGGAAACTCAGGGGAGCCGCAAAAGGCAGAGGTCTGGGGACACGCACATGCAGAGAGGACTGACTGTTCAGTGTGCCACTGGCTTTCTCTCATGGGAAGGAGACAAAAGCTCCCAACTGCACTGAACCCCAATTCTGACTGTGCTAAACTCCAGTTCCAGGCAAGAATCTGGGAATCCAGGTTCATTGGAGGAGAAATTGGACTATCTGGCAGCAGGTGAAACTCTAGGACTTTCTCTCAAAGGTGCTTGCAGCAATTACCGAGAGAGACTGATACCCAGGGGCCTCAAAGGGTAAGGCTGATGGGAAGCCAAGGCTGTCTGCTTAGCCCTGAGACTCTGCCTCATCCAAGCTGATCATAGAGGCTTCTGCAATTTTGCAAGTCTTATCACATAAGGCTGTCTCCAGCACAGAATTTCTCCCAGTGTAGACACAGCTGATCTTCACAGCCAATTGGCCTGGAGGTCAATTCCTCCCAGTGATACCAACAGCAAACAAGGCTTAACTACAACAAGGCTGTACACACAGTCCACAAAGGGGTGCACCAAGAGTGTCCACCTCAGGTAACAGGGGAGGCTGAGACACTAGGCCATATAGAACACCCAGCACACAAAGATACCCTACCAACTCAGGGAATCAGTGAAAATGCAGAAGCAAAGAAACAGGTCACAAACAAAAGAAATGGAGAAAAGCAAATGACTGGATATAGAGTTCAAAACCACAGTTATAAGGTTTTTCAAGAATTTCCTAGAAAAGGCCAATAAATTTAGTGAGTCCCTACAGGATATGAAAAAGGGCCAACTAGAAATTAAACATACACTGACTGAAATAACAAATATTATACAGAGACCCAGCAGCAGACTAGAGGAACACACAAATCAAGTCAAAGATTTGAAATACAAAGAAGCAAAAAACACTCAACTGGAAATACAAAAAGAAAAAAGAATCCAAAAATTTGACCATAGTATAAGAAGCCTCTGGGACAACTTCAAGCATACCAACATCAGAATTATGGGGCTGCCAGAAGAGAGATAGAGAGATAGATAGATAGAGAGAGAGAGAGAGAGAGAGAGAGAGAGAGAGAGAGAGAGAGAGAGAGACTGAAAACCTATTTGAAGAAACAATGACTGACAACTTCCCCCACCTGGTGAAATAGACTTACAAGTCCAGGAAGTGCACAGAACCCCAAACGATAGGAATCCAAAGAGGACCACACCAAGACACATCATAATTAAAATGCCAAGAGCAAAAGATAGAGACTATTAAAAGAGAAAGACAGTTAGTTACCTACAAGGGAGTACCCATAAGCTTGTCAGCTGATTTCTCAACATAAACTATGCAGGCCAGATGGGAGTGGCAAGAAATATTCAAAGTGATGAATAGCAAGAACCTACAACCAAGATTACTCTATCCAGGAAAGCTATCATTCAGAACTGAAAGTCAGATAAAAAGCTTTACATATAAGAAAAAGCTAAAAAAAAGTTCATCACCACCAAACCAGTAATATATGAAATGCTTAAAGGTATTCTTTAAGAAGAGGAAGAAGAAGAAAAAGGTAAAGATAAAAATTATGAACAACAAATACATATCTATTAATAAGTGAATTTAAAAATAAAGTGACTTTGTACCTTCTGGGAAGCACCAAAGTCAATGCACCTGGCAGCACCAAAGCCAAAGCTTCAGATCACACCAGACTACAACTCTACACATCTACAAGTGACACACTCAAGGGGCAGACTCAGTGAACACCTATGCTCCACTGAATCAAATCCTGCTCCATATGTGTGTCTTCTGCACAGCAGCTCTTCCATTGTAGATGCAGCTGGACCTCACAGCCAATTGGCCTGGAGGTCAATTCCTTCCAGTGATGCCAACATCAATCAGGGCTCAACTACAATAAGATTGTGCACATAGCCCACCCAGGGGTACATCTAGAGTGCCTAGCTCGGATGACTGAGGCGCCTAAGCCACTGGGCCCTACAATACACCTATTATAGAAGTCTACTCTACCAATTTCAGGAGACATAATAGCTCTATATAACACATAGAAACAAACACAGGGAAAGCAGTCAGAATGCAGAGACAAAGTAATATGTTGCAAATGAAGAAATGGAAGCAAGCAAACTGCTGAATACAAAGTTCAAAACAATCCTATATAATAAAAGGCTAATATGCAAAGCGACCAAACAGTGGAACAACTGGTCGTTATGATGTGCACTGACCACCAGGTGGCAGAAGTTCAATGCAGGAGCTGCCTCCTGATGGTCAGTGTGTTCCCAGGCTCATAGATGGCAAGTGCAGCAGCAGTGGCAGGAGCTTCTTTTGCCTCTACAGCAATGCTAAGGATGTCCAACTCAGTTGAACTTTCCCCAAGGACTCTTGGACTGTTAGAGGGCACAGGCTGGGCTGAGAGACACCCCCTCCCCCGAATGCATGAATTTCATGCACAGGGCCTCTAGTCATTTTAAGGTTGCTAAAGGATCTTAATGGAGCTTAAAGGGACTTAATGAGAGCTTCAAGGGACTTAGTGAGACTATTAAGGATCTTAGTGAGAATGACAAAGACATGAAAAAGGGCCAGTCAGAAATTAAGCATACACTGAAATAAAGAATAATTTACAGGGATTCAACAATAAAGTAGAGGATTATGGGAATCAAATAAACTATTTGAGAAAGCAAAAAATAGAAGACAAAAAAGAAAAAAGTATACAAAAATATGAATATAGTGTAAGGAGCTTCTGAGATAACTTCAAGTTGACCAACATCAACATTACGGAGGTGCCAGAAAGAGGAGAGTGAGAGCAATGAATTGAAAACTTATTTGAAGAAATAATGACATAAAACTTCTCCTACCTGATGAAAGAAATAGATTTACAATTTCAGAAAACCCAGGGAGTCCCAAACCCAAAGAGGACCACACCAAGACACATCATAATTAAAATACCAAGAGTGAAAGACAAAGAGAGGACCTTAAAAATAGCAAGAGAAAATCAACTAGTTACCTACAAGGAAGTGCCCATGAGACTGATTTCTTAACAGAAATTTTGCAGTCCAGAAGGGAGTAGCAAGAAATATTCAAAGTGATGAATAGCAAGGACCTACAACCAAGATTACTCTACCCAGCAAAGCTACCATCTATAATAATAAAAGAGAAACATGCAGATTGACTGTCCCTCTGCTATCCCACCAGCTACTCAGAAACGAGTATGCAAATTAACCCAACAAAGATGAAGGTTAATTTGCATATGCAGGCAAGGAGCAGAGACTGAAGACAGTGTAGAAGGAAGCCAAGTGCTGCAGAAGGGAGCAGGGAGCAAGGCAGCAGAGAAGGAAACAAGGCAGTGGAGAAGGGAGGGAGATAAGCTGCAGAGATGAGTGAGGTGGGCTTCACTCCCTTCTTGGCTTCACTCAGGCCACAGCAATCCCTAATCTTGCAGGAATCTTCCTGCAACAGGCCTCTAGTTTAGAATTAAAGGGCAGATAAAGAACACTCCAAGCAATAAAAAGCTAAAGAAGTTCACCACCACCAAACCAGTATTATATGAAATCTTAAAAGTCTTCTGTAAGAAGAAGAAGGAAAAAAGGATAAAAAATATGAACAATAAAAGGGAATTAAATGCATGTCTATCAACAATTAAATCTAGCCCTAGTTGATTTGGCTCAGTGGATAGAGAGCATCAGCCTAAGGACTGAAGGGTCCCAGGTTCAATTCTAGTCAAGGGCAGATGTTCGGGTTGAGAGCTTGATCCCCAGTAGGGGACATGCAAGAGGCAGCCAATTGATTATTCTCTCTTATCATTGATGTTTCTCTCTCTCTCTCTCTCTTGCCCTTCCTTTCTGAACTCAATTTAAAAAAAAATCTATTTAAAAAAACTATAAAACAAACAAAAATAAATGAACAAGCAGTACAGACTCACAGATACAGAAAACATTTTGACAGGTGCCAGATGGTAGGAGTGTTAGAGAGATGTGTGAAAAAGGTGAAGGGATTAAAAAGTACTAATTAATTGTTACAGAATAGTCATGGAGATGTAAAGTACAGAATAGGAAATATGGTCAATAATATTCTGATAATTATGTATATGTGGTGTTAGATGACTACAAAATTTATCAGGATGATTACTTAGTAAGTTATATAATGTCTAATCACTAGGGTGTACACATGAAACTAATATAAAATTGTATGTCAATAGTAATTGAAAAAATGATTTAAATTTCAAAAATAAAACAGTAAGAACGGATGGAGAGGAGGATATATCCTGGGGTTGTGGGTGTGGTTTTTTAAGAGCACCAAATGTTTAACTTCCATAATAGAAAGTCAGTAAATAACACCTAAAGCTGAAAGAAATAAATCAAGAAATAATGTTTTAAACTAGGAACTGCTTGGAGTTGAAAGAGATTGCCTCCTGAGACTAGAAATCAAAGAAAAGAAGGGTGTAGCATGAGATTTCTGTTTTACATTATGAATTTTATAAAAGATTTGACTTTTTAACAGTGTACATGTAGAACTTTGATAAAATAATATTAAATTTTAAAAGAGAGAGGGTGATATAAAGCTTTGCGAGCTTCAAAATAAAACTAAAATGAGTCATTGGTATGACACTAAGCTTAAAGTGCTTGAACACTAAAAGGAAAACCTTGCTTTTTTTATTCCTCATTTTTTTTCTCCAGGGATTGATTAATTCGGAGGGTTTTAAAAAAAAAAAAAAAAAGCTCTATGAACTAGTAGTTATTAGCAATTAATGTCCCTTTGCCTTGTGTGCAGTTGCAAATTATTGTTGCCTAAAAACTAGGACTGCCAGTTTCATTCTAAGAAGGTGTATACAGGTCATAATGTACCTTATAAAAGCCAAGGTGAAAATCTACACTTTTTGTTCCATTTCCCTTGTGTGACTAAACAAAAGGCATGAATAGCAATGTGACTCTCTGTAAAGCTGAATGTGTACCAGGTGCAAGGACAGATCACACTTCATGTTAGTGAATACACCAAGGATTTTACTGCTAAACACTTCACTCTGCTGCAAAGAATTACTGCCACCAAAAGACCTCTATTAGCAGAAGCAACTATGAATGAATGAAAATGCAACATAAAGCAGCACAGCACTGACTGAAGATCAATGGCTCTTTTGGATTTTTCCAAAGAAGAGCTCCTCCTCCCTACTTTCAGATCCAGCCAGCAATGGTGCTGCTTTATGACACCAGTTTTTCAGATCAATATAAACAAAGAAGCTTCTCCTCTGCAGCTTTCTTCTACCTGTAAGCATTTTCAAGCTAATTGGAGTGTAATAACATCAGGTTAGCATGGCATTGCAGCCATAATTCTCATCTATGTTTGGGGGGAAATTAAAGTATAAAAATGGAATTCTCTCAGGCATCCTCTTATTTTGCTCATTACTTACTTGTGTAAATACTGATTCTTGCCCAATGACTATAACTAGTAAAATTTACAATGGGGGTTTCTTTGTCCCACTAGGCAAATGAATACAGGGTACTTCAATTCCAGTTAGTAAGTTCAGCTATATCTAGTTTTACCTGTTCTTAGCTGCCAACAAGCAAATATTCCTCCCATTTTGAAATACATCCTCCACCAGGTGGGAGGGGTGGGATTCAACATCTATAGAAAACAGTTATGTATCATGCCTTGTGGGAAGACACCAATGTGATCTGGGTTTTTAAAAATTCTGTCTGTGGAATGTTTTTGAAAATGATTATGCAGTCACAGCATCCAGTTAGCAATTTCTGAAAACTTGATTTCCATTGTGCTGGCCATTTTGGCATGCTTTCTAATTCTCAGATGGTTCCCATTCGTTCTACTAAAAAAAAAAACAACAACAAAAAAAAAACAGCATAAGCACTAATTGCCCTACTCTGGATTTTCTTAGTAGGTGTAAACTTTCCATCTGAGACAGGAGGGTCTTGTCCCATGATTCTTGTTAATGTTAATAAGTAAAGCTCTATAGTAAAATGTTGGCCAGGGTAAAATAATTTTCAAAACATATGGACTCAAGATGATCGGCCACATACAGGCAACAAAGAACTGAATCCAAGAACCTAAATGTTTACTTTTCTTCCCAGTTCAGACTAGTTTTCTGCCTCATATGTCTGCAAATAGGTGAAAATAATTTATCCCTTGACCTTTCTATTCATTAGCTTATAGTTAGGAAAAATCATGTTGCACTTTTTCCACCCATCATTACCCGCTGTAAGAAAGATATTTATAAGATATGACACAGGGACTTCAAATATTTGAGAACAGACAGGACCTACACATGAAATAATTAATAATGATAAAGAAAGTTTCCTAAAAGACAACTGAATGATGCAAACCAAGAAATGCTATAGGAATTTGGGAAGGGGAGGTACACTATTTGGGCAGGGAAGGTAGATTAGGAGGAAGGGACAATACACTGGGATTTTAAACGAGTTTGAGATTAGCTAAATGGAGAGGTGGCATAGTATAATTTTTGAGAATATGAACTCTGGAACAAACTACCTGGTTTCAAATCCCAGCTCTGCCAGTTAGTAGCTGTGTGACCCTGAACATTGCCAAACTTTAATTTCTGCACTCATAAAAGTGAGATTAAATAGTATTTGCCATATTAAGGGGTGTTGAGATGAAAATTAGCTAAAATATATAAAGGACTTAGAGCAAGTCCATAAATATATAGCTGCTATAACATTACTATTAATCATATTATTCCTGTTTTTATTATTATAACAGGAGAAGAGTGGACAAGACATTCCTACCAAGGAACATATTCCCAAATTAATCAAATTAATAAATTTGTTAATCATATTTAATCACATTATAATTATGCTGATATGCAAAGCTCATGCCAGCATCTGCATAGGCAACATTTTCCACTTGCCCTTGATACTAGTAAACTGGCAATTTAAAAAGGTGACTATTTAAACAGTGAGATTTGACTTAAATTACACATTGCCCATAGCTGCATTAGAAATGTTATTATTTGCCCAAAAGGTAAAAAGTGTCATTAATTTAAAAAGAGACAGATTACATATTTATTTAATGACTTCAGCTCAATCAGACATGAAGACCCAGGTGCATTGGATGCAGGCATTAGTCAATACTAAAAAACAAGAAAATGAGGTGCCAAACAGTCCTCATGATTTAGAACTCATTCCTCCAGGAACTATGAATGCAAATGTCTCATTTACATAAAATCCACTCATACTGATGCTAATCGGGAGCAAAGGAGCGGCTATCACTTCTCCATCCAGCATCAGAAACAGGAAATCTGAATTCAAATTATTCCCCTTGGAAATGGCGATAGGGTCTCTCAAATTGCTATGCTGATCAGCTCTAAGATTTGTATATTAATTAAAGAAATATTTATTGAATAAGAAGCATGTATTGAGTGCTTACCATGACCCAGGCATTGTCCTTAATGTTTTTATGCATTTTTCATATAATTTTTACAATAATCCTAATAAGAAGGTTCAATTATTATCCCATCTTTACTGATAAAAAAAAAATTGAGGCTTAAAGAGAATGAGTAACTTGCCTTGTATCCCATAGAGTGTCTATCTAATTGTAGAGGCCATGCTGCCTGCTCACTATTAATTAAGGTATTTAATCTAATTCCATTGGCACACCTCCATCTGCTCATTCACACTCCCATTCCTCAAATCCAAACAAAGCATCCAAAGAACGACTCATTTTCCTTTAAGCCCAGCAGAAAATCATGCAAGGGAGAAATATGGAAGAATTAAGAAGGGTACTAGTAAAAGTATCATTCACATGTCCACCCAATACACAAATTATCATTACCTGCCATTCTGTTTTAACCAACCAACGGTAGCAATAATCTATCTGAGGCACTACATTGCCACATTAGGTAAGAAAAGACAAACTGCTTAAATGACTGTTTTTAGCAAATATTGAGGACAATTGGAAAAATTTAATGCAAGGAAATAAGATTTGTGCATTTACAGCTAGATGCATCTGATAATTTCTCACAGTAGCAGAGTTCTTCCAATATTTTATTTCAGGCAATTTGTAGGAGTAAAACAGATGAGCCAAATGAATCAGCATAGAAACTTGCAGTGGAGTCTGATTTTGACAGCAATATTTTTCATCTTGAGAAGATGGTCTTGGGATCTTGCATCACTTTCTATCCCATGGAGGGATCCTTTTAGCATTGCATCTCTTCATTTCAAGCACCATCCACATTACAAGATTCAGAGGAAACTCACTTTACAAACAAGTTGGGGGCAATTAAAATCAAGTCCAACATGAGAAAACAACTTTAAAACTTTTATTTAAGTGTGGTTATTTCCAGGATTCATGGGAACAGTAAAAACACAAAACACAAAAATTAAACTCTTCTCAGATGAATGCCAAGGAAAAAAATCCATACGCTTGTAGGGATTTTTCCTTCCTTCCTTCCTTCCTTCCTTCCTTCCTTCCTTCCTTCCTTCCTTCCTTCCTTCCTTTCTTCTTCTGAGATAGGCTCTTTCTTCAAACCTTTAAATCACAGGTCTACACCCATCCTTCCAAGAGAAAACCTACCTGACCACAGTGGATAGTGGGGTGAATTGAAGGAGCTCAATACTCTAGTTCTGTCCTCCTACAGATCCAAGTAACCCTCTCATTCTTCCAGGTTCTCCCATAGAGAAGCACTGTATCCAACAAATGTTACCAAAGAATTTTCAGAAAACTATAATCTCAATCCATATTAAGAAAAATAATTATTTCTATAAAGTACAACGTATGTTGACTTTATTCTGAGTATGTGAATTCCCAGGGACTCATTCTCAGGCGCATAATCCAAGTGCAGGTAAGGCAAAATTTTTTTCCTACCGCTGAGCCAGATGCCCCTAATTACAATCTTCTGACTATACCAAATCCTGGCCCACACTTCAGATAAGACCCTTTCCTTGTCCCTCAAGCTTGATCAAATTCCTAGACATGCATTTCTCATACTCATGTAAACAGAAGGTTCAAAACAGGGCGCTCAGATGTTTATAGCAACCATTCTATAGTGGAGTGTGATGTTCTACCACTTCCATTTGAGGGGGAAAAAAGATCACTTAATATAAAATTTCTTTACATACTTTCATCCTAAAATTGCATAATTTGAAGTTCTATGGGTTTTGTAAAATATTTAACTGTAGTTGGTTCCATTGTTCTAGATAACACCTACTTAGTGCAAAAATCCTGTGTGTGTCTTTATTTTATAGGGCTGTCATACTTGCTATGGCAGGTATTTCAGAATTCGCTCTATATTATACTAGCCTGAGTCTTAGAATGCTACAAATAGTTCTTTTCTTAATAGTCCAGACTCCCCTGCTCCTTCATTCATTTCCCACTGTTCTCTTTCTATGGCATGCTTTATTCCCTTTCTCTATCTTTTCCCCTTCTGCTACACTATCTCCCTCCATGATATTTGAGAACTAAGGGGTAAAAACAAATCTAGAACATCTAAAATTCAAAATATATGCTTTCCCCAGGTCCCTAAAAGTCAATACATGTAATGCAATGAGCAAAGCATAGAGTCTGCTGTTGCCTTTAGAACCCTTAACTAATTTAATATTTGAAAAACATTTTTTTTAAAAAAATCCAGGGATGGGAAGAATAAAGTCTGACAGAGAAATTAAAAAGTTCTATTATTCAATGGTTCTTAGTAAAAGTACAAAGGGAATAATTTGAATAATGTGGATTCAACACTGTGCAATCCCAGTGGTAACCTGACAGGACAGAAAGTATTTATATAAACCAGAAGTCTTGAAACTGAGGACCACAGATCAAAGCCAGGCAACTGGCTATTTTTGTTAATAAGGTAATATGGGGATACAGACAAGCCCATTCATTTACATAGTGTTCATGGCTGTTTTTGCACTGCAGTGGCCAAGTTGAGTAGTCAAAGACTCTGAGATCTCTAAAGTCTAAAATATTTACTATCTAGTCCTTTACAGAAAAACTAGAAAACTTGTGTCCCATGTTAATTAATATAAACAGAAACAATATCTCTAAAAAATATAGTCATCAAATTTGCATCTTATATTGTCCTTATATTTGGAAGTTGCCATTGCTGTTGTGATTGCTACAACACATTGTGTCTATGCCCTAAAGTGTGTATGTTTATTAGTTAAAAAGAGTGTTGCTCACAGTCTTTTTCACAAGTGCAATGTGTAAAAATGGGCATTTGACTTAGTCTTTGCCAAATCCATCAGCAAAACCTTGTTCAGACTTCTTGGAGCCTTTTTGGAGTGCTGTTTCTGATTGCTATGAAGGTCCAACAACCTGAAGGCATTAACACAGTAGCTAAGTATAGTACCAGATTTCATTGGGTCAAATTCTAATTCTACAATTAATAGTTATGTCTCTGTAAAAGGGGAATACTAACTTATAGGTAAAGACATCTAGAAGAGCGCTGGGCAATTTGTGCTTAATTAGCATGCCATAAATATTAGCTGCAATTATTATTATTTGAGGGTATTCTTCACTTTGTCCCAAAACATGGCCTCCAAGATAATACTTACTTCACTTTATCTTATAGTTCTGGAATTAATTATGTGTTCTATATAGTGGTTTCATGTTAATCAGTAATAGTCAATTAGTAAATATTTATAGAGCAGCCACCCCCATGCTGCTCTAAAGTAAAAACTTTGGGCATACAAAGTAAGCATAAGCTATTGTTCTGTCTCTGGTAAAATTACTAGCATTAATACCTGAGGGAATAACTATATCTACCTAGAAAATAAGCAAACAGAAAAGAGACAGTGATTATCCTCTGATATTCTTCCAAGCAAAAGTGGATGAATGGGGAGGTCAGGACATCTTTATTGTGGATTGAGGCATGAAAGTTCCACTGTCACTAATCTGTTACTCAATTTGTCATTTGTAAAAATTCAAAGAAAAGAGAGAGCTCAACAAAGCCTGCAGTGGTCACACAGGAAGGCTTTAAAAGCAGGGGAAAAAATATGAGTTGATGTGAGTTGGTAGAGAGAACAGAATAGGTCTTGAAAAGCAAAGTTTGTGTGTGGCGTGGGCAGTAAATAGACCATGTTGTTGGTGGTTGTGGGGCACAGTGGTCAGGGGCCACACGTGAGCTGTGGAGCTAATGGCACATATAATACAAGAAAATGAATTAAGGACATAGAGAGGCTTGGAGTGAGCTTCTTATGGAAATTGCCAACCTCTCAAGTTTTCAAATAGGGACATTGGTTTGATGGGATGTGTTGCAGGTAAAGTTCAGCTCATGGTTGGCTGCCAAGTGTAATGCTGACTGTGGGGGCAGGAAAGAAGTTTGGGGAAGGTCATTTTAACTTAGAGTGGGACAATGAAATGGGGTGTTAGATTCTAAACAACATTTCAAGTGGTTCAGAAGCCACAGTCAAGATTAGTAAAGTGGGAAGCCTGTAAAATGGAGACAGGGAAGTCTTGCAAAGTGATAATTGAGAAGATTAATAATAGGCTAAACACAGGGAATGAAGGGAGAAGGGGAACTAAAGGTCACTCAAGGGTTGTTCCAAATGACTTCAGAAGCAATGATCCCTGGCCACAATCGAAAAGTGGTGGGGAGTACATGCTCTGGACCTTTATTCCCAGTTCTCTTCAAGTGTACAGTAGAAAGGACTTGTCAGAACGACTTTACAAACACATCATATAAATATCTAATGCATCTCTTTTGTGTGAGCTTCAAAAGAATAGTCACAGCTCCAATATTTTTTATGCCACCCATAACTCATTTTTTGAAAATATTTTCTATAAAACTGAACTGTAATATGTATGTGGGAAGCTGACTCAAAGCCAAACTGTCCCTTTGGCAGCAATCTGGAGAGAACCACCTACTGCTGCAAACATGTATATCTGATTTTAAAAAATACCTCAGTGTTCTAAACAGACTTCCCCATACACCCACTTTCACAAAATTTGTCTAAACAGCTCACTACTCAACATCCTGAATCCTAATAAGTAAGTCCCTGGAACAGAAGAATAGGTCTTTGACACCCAATGGGTGATTATGTTGTAAAGAAAAAGGTAGGAGCATGGACCTAAAATTTATCAACTTAGGGCATATCTGATTTTTTCCATTTAAGCAATTCTTTTTATGTAAATGTTGTCCTTCAGAATTTTTCATTTTTATGCTGCTCCCCAAGGTGACATCTGCTTATATTTAGGAGTTAAAAGATGTTGAGGATACAGGAAGAGTGCTCCATATCAATACACTTGGGTTCATTGCTGGCCTAAGGACTCCATGACAATGTGGCTGTTTGGAAGCTCTGTGACTCTAAATAAATAGGAGAGAGGTGAGGAGAGAGGCATTGGCCTCTTCTTCAACCCAGGACATTACCCTGCTTTCCTACCTTATGTCTCCAGTGCACCAAGGTGAGTATGCTCAACAGACAGGGCCAATAATGGCAGCCTCAGTGCTGCATCGTGGCTGTGCCCACTGGCTCAGCAGTACCCAGCAGCACCCCGTGGTGCCAAGCTGACTGTCTAGAATCCAAGGAAGGAGTCAGGGCCAAGAAATAGAAGGCAAAATAAGTGCTGACATTCATGAATTCATTTGACCCAAACTTCCTGAGTTCTTAGAGAAAATATCGGCTTGGGTTTCTAAGGGACTCAAAGCTCTGCAATGGTCAATAAGGGTAGAAGCCAGTCCACCTGTTATGTAAATGTACAATTTGCATTATCCTAACTTTAGCCAGGATCTCATTCTGTTGCCATGGTCAGCAGTTTAAGAGAAGAGCTGCTCCCAATCTCTGCTTCACCAGCACTACTGACCAGCCCCATCACCTGCCTTTCTTTCTATAGTTGAGGACTGAGTCACAGAGAGGTTAATCAGCTTGTTGTAGGTCACACAGTCAGTTAAGTGGCAGAATTAGAACACAAACACAGGCATTGTGATTCCAGAGCTTTTTTATTAATCAGATATAGATAGTTAGATACATGGATGATACATACATACATATGATAAATGGATGGATGGATGAATGGATGGATAGATGGAGGGATGAATGGGCAGACAGAAATGCACCGACAATATACCTGAAAATTAAAAGGAAGCAATATTGTAAGTAGGCTCTAGAAATATCTATGTGATGTGAAAGGTACTTCAGAGACCAACTAGTATAGTGATTTTCAACCTGGAGTAAATCCTCTTGAGGAAGGACTCTCAAGGACTATCATGTAGGTGGGATGATAAGGGAAGTGAACAAGCCTACAGGGCTCAGAGCCTCTCTATCCCTGATGTAAACTGAGCAACTCTGCATTTATCTGTTTTATATACTGGGGTTCTATATAAGATTTTTTCATAAAAAGAATTATGCTGCTAGGAATAATTTTAGAATCAGTTATCAATCCCAATGTTCTCATCAAAAATGAGAAAACTAAGGCCCTGCTTCATCCGGATCACACAGCAAGGTTACAGCAAAGTTAAACCAAGCATTCACTCTATTAACTCATATTTAGAGAATAGGAAACACCCATTGGTGATTTTTAACATTCCCGACAAGATCTGTTGTTGAGAAAACTGACTCACATTTTTAGGGAAGAGGGAAGAGATAACGACTGTCATGTTATGACAAAAGAGCAATCCTTTATTATTAAGGTAAATGTGTCCTACAAAAAAAAATGGCAAGGGCTCTTGTTCTCTTATCTGCCACTTATTCCTTAATTAGGAGTTTTCCCTGTGGTTTACTTGAGTCTTTTATTCAAATAAGAGAACACACTTCTAGCATTATATCTTATGCTATGGGCCAGGACTACTTAATAGAGAAGAAATAATTCCTCAGCACTCCTCATCTGAGGGCATCTAAGTCCTCCTGGGTATCAGAGAAGGATGGCACAGAGTTTCTAATAAATTTTATACAAGGATGAAGTACAAATATTGTGCCACAAGCAGCACATAAATGCTATGAGATAATTCACAATGGAAGGTGTACCAAGGTGAAATCTACTTACAGACTCAGAAACTCAGACTTGCTGTCTCATCAAGAGGAACTCTATCTCACATGATTAATCAAACACATAGATACTCAAACACATACACACACACATACGCACACACACACACACACACACACATACACACACACACACACACACACACACACACACACACACACATACCACTATGACCATTCATTAACTCACATTGGAAAAATCTGCTCCTTAAGTAGACTGAATTGTTCACACCTACAAAATATTGCATTCCTTCTCCAAGCCTATAAGCAAGCTATGCATGTAATAGGTGTTCAATATGTATCTGTTGAATTAATGAGGAAAATCTAATTATGAATAGAATGTCAAGTCATTGACCAATAGGGAGAAACGTAACTCCCAAAGAGACTGGATGATCATAGTCAGCACAGTCATTCCCTGTTAAAAAAAAAAATAGATCTTGAAGGGGAGAGTGGCTATGATTGGAAGCCTAGCTTTAACTTCAACCAGGAAGAATCGAATACCTCCTGGGACACTATAACCACAACATCCAGGGACCAATTGTAAACCCACAAACACCGGGTTTCAAGCAGCTTGAATATGTGGACTCCAACAAGCTCTACATCTTCTCCTGGAAAGGTCAGATTTCTCACAGAGAAAGGTGAGGTCTGCAATCCAGCCTGGAGGGAGAAACATGCACAGCAAGAACTAGAGGTTCAGAGGAAGTCTGTGCCCCACAAAATCTGCAGCTGTTGGGGCCAGTGTAGTCCGCAAATGTGGAAGGGTGTCCACAGGGCTGCTGGCAGAAGGGAACTCTAGAAATCAACCCATAGCTGGGCTGGGCACAAAAAGGCAGCCTGAAATTTTACCAGTATACTACTGGCTTCACTATACCAGGGGGAAAAGATGTGCACAGAGTCGCACGTAGTGCCAGGGTGAAAAAGTCATGAGTTCACATGCATCACATGGCTTTTTTTCCTCTTCAAATCCTTGCTTTTTATTACTAAATCCAATACATAGGATCACCCAATTAAAAACACTCTCACAGACTGAAGGGGAAAGTTGTCTTTGTGGAACCTGGGGATCAGAGTGGGGAGAAATGATCAGAAAATCAGCTCTGGGGCAGTCCACTCCCCTAAACCAGTATAAGTGGGCAGGGAAAACAAAATCTAAATACTGGGAGGAGAGGACTTATAGGCCCAGATGTCAATACAGAAACACTGCCACCCAGGGGTTGAAGCACAAATTGACTCTTGTGTAAGTATCACTATAGTCAGGCTAAGAAACAAAGAAATACTGCCTGTTTGAAACAAGATTGTGGCTTACAACACAGAGGAGCAGTGGAATGCAGGGAACTTCAGTTTTGTCCTGACTACCTGACAGAAAACAGGCATGCCAAACAGAACAGTAGAGGAAGTGAATGACTTTCACTACTGCACATTTTTATTTTTTATCCTTTACTTAAGAAACTAATTTTTTTCATTTTCTCTCACTTGATTTTACCTTTTCAATTATATATTTTTATTTTAAATCAGTATTATTACTACTATTATTTTACCTTTTTAAGTTTCATTTCATTTTTTATTTTTTTAATTTATTTTTTAATCTTTATTGTTCAGTTTATTAATTACATTGTTCCTCCTTTTTTTCCCCCTATAGCTCCCCTCCACCCGGTACCCATTTTTATTTTTCCCTTAGCATCATTTTATTCTATCTCAGCTTTACCTTTATGCCAATACTCTCTTCCTCATGTTTGCCCTTCAGTCATCCTGTTTCTCTTACCCTATTCTTGCTTTAGATTTTCCCTATTTCTTCTTTTTACCCCCTGTTAAAAGTTCATTCTATTTATATATCTAATTTCCAATCCCCTGCTCCAAGTCCATACACACTTCTCTCTTCTCTTACTTCACTATCAAAATTTTTTTCTCTCACCCCTTTTTTTTGTTTGTTTTGTTTTTTGTTTTTTTGTTTTTTGTTGTATTTTTTGTTTTGTTTTGCCCTTCTTTCTCTCTGTCCTATTATTGTTGATTGTTTGATTGTAGATTAGATTGATTTTCTTTGTTTGTTTGTTTCTGTGATTGTTTCTCTTTTTTTCTTAATTTTTTTCCTCTCCTCACTTATTATTAGCTGTTGTCGTAGTTTGCATTCCTATCTGCAAATTAGTTGTTTGAATGTTTTTGGATGAGTTGTTGTCCTATTGAAGTTTCCTCCCCATGTATATATGTTTTTTCCCCTTCTTTTTTTATTCTCTTTCTTTTCTCTCTTACTTTTTCCCCTTTATCAATATCATTTTTGCACCCATTTTATTATTATTATTATTATTATTATTATTATTATTATTATTTCCTAATTCTCTTTTCTATGGTGGTCACCTTTATTTGGGACTATTAATATTGTGAATATATTTGTGTGTTATGCCCTGTTGTGTTGTATTTTGTGCCTCAAAGTCAACAAAGAAGAGAGAGAGCTACAACACCGGACACTTGGAGAGGAGAGATCATGGGAGACAAAGAAATAGGCCACATGCTAAAAAAAAGGTGGCATCACCAGAAAATGAAGTAAACGAAATGGAGGCAAGCAATATGTCAGAGAAAGAATTCAGAGAAATAGTCATAAGGTCACTGAAAAGGTTGGAAGACAAATTCAACACTATGTATAAGAACAAAGAGGAAATGAAGAAGAAATGAAAAATGACATTGTTGCAATAAAGAACTCAATAGAAAGCATCCACAGGAGACGAGAAGAGGCGGAGGACAACACTGGTGAGCTAGAAGACAATGCAGGAAAAAATACCCAAGCAGAGCAGCATAAAGAAAAAAAAAAACTTAGAGCAAAGATGGCGGAATAGGTGAACACCTATTGTTCTGCCGCGCGCAACGATTTAGGAACTACAACATAACAGCAGAACAGACAGCACCCAGAATTGCCAGAAAGCTGGCTGAATGAAAACTCCACTAACTGGAGTGGAGGTGGGACACTGAGACTCAGAAGCCCCGGGAGCGCAGTCTTTCAGACGGAAACAGGTTAGGAGCCGTCCTGGTCGCGCGCGCATGGGCTGGGGCTGGAGCAGCAACGCCCTTCCCACTGCCCGGATCCCCCAGCGCTGGGCGAGGTCCGGCTGAGGTTCGGGGGACTCACCCTGGAAGCGGGGCGCGGCAGAGGCTCCTGAACTGCGAGTTTCCGAGAAAGGGTCGCGCAAACCCGTGACTTGCCCCCTGGAAACTTGTCTCCTGGTTCTGGAAACCATTTATTTTTACAATCCTGGGCTAGACTTTTGGTGTGCAGGCACATTTGGGGAAAGGCGGAGTGGTCTGGCAAGGGGAAGAGACTAGCGGCTTTCTCTTGGAGGTGTCTGCAGCCATCCCCATCCAACAGAGACCCGTGCACGAGCGACGCATAGGACGCAGCTGACGCTGATGCTACCTGCACAGCTCAGAGACTCCGCCCATCCAACCTGAACACAGTCTCCCTTCACAGCCAATTGGCCTGGAGGTCAAACCCTCCTAGGGCTAACAACAAAAAGCTGGGCTTAAATTCAAAAATACTGAATACAACCCATAAAGGATTGCAGTAAGAGCACCCACCTCAGGTAACTGGGGAGGCTGAGCCACTGTCCCTTTGAAGATATCCACCACATAAAGCAGCCACCATGCAGAGACGTGGAAAGAAATCAGGTGTGAAAGAAATGGAGGAGAAAAGACGACAAGACATAGAGTTCAAAACCACGGTTATAAGGCTTTTCAAGAGGCTCCTACAAAAGGCCGATCAACTTAATGAGAATTACCAGGAAATAAACAAGACCAACCAGCAAATGAATGAGAATTACAAAGAAATGAATGAGAACCTCAAGCAAATGAATGAGACCCTAAAGGAAATGAACAAGGCCTCTCAGGATATGAACCAGACCCTCACGGATAAAAAAAAAGGACCAACTAGAAATCAAGCTTACACAGACTGAAATAAAAAATAATACACAAAGTCCTAAAAGCAGTCCAGAGGGCCACAAGAACCAAGTCAAAAATTTGAAATACAAAGAACCAAAATCCACTCAGCTGGAAAAGCAAGAAACAAAAAGAATTCAGATAATTGAAGATAGCGTAAAGGGCCTCTGGGACAACCTCAAGCATGCCAACATCCAAATTATTGGGGTGCCAGAAAAAGAGAGAGCAAGTTAATGAAAACCTACTTGAAGAAATAGTGACTGAAAACTTCCCACACCTGGTGAAAGAAACTGACTTAAAAGCCCAAGAAGTACACAGAACCCCAAAATATAGGAATCTAAAGAGGACCACACCAAGACACATCATAATTAAAATGCCAAGAGCAAAAGATAAAGAGAGAATATTAAAAGCAGCAAGAGAAAAACAGTTGGTTACCTACAGGGGAGCACCCATACGATTGTCATCGGATTTCTCAACAGAAACGATGCAGGCCAGACGCGAGTGGCAAGAAATATTCAAAATAATGAAGAGCAAGAATCTACAACCAAGATTACTCTATCCAGCAAAGCTATCATTCAGAATTGAGGATCAGATAAAGTGCTTCGCAGATAAGAAAAAGCTAAAGGAGTTCATCACCACCAAACCAGTATTATATGAAATGCTGAAAGATATTCTTTAAGAAGAGGAAGAAGAAAAAGGTAAAAATATAAATTATGAACAACAAATACACATCCATCAACAAATGAACATAAAAATCAAGTGAATTGATAGGCTGATGAACAAGATAAACTGGTGACTATAACAGAAACATGGTCATAGAGAGGGAATGGACTGACAATTCTTGGGGAGAAAAGGGTTGTGGGAAGTACAGCAAGAGATTGGACAAAAATCTTGCAAAAATGGGAGAGGACATTGGGGAGGGGGAGGTGAGGGTGGAGGATGGGATAGGTACAGGGTGGAGGGGAGATATAGGGGGATAAAAAAAGGGGAAACAATGTAATTAATTAACTGAACAATAAAGAAAAAAATATTTTAAAAAATTAAAAAAAAAACTTAAAAAAACAGGAGTAGAGCCTCAGAGAACTTTGGGACAACACAAAACAAAACAACATCCACATAATAAGAGTTCCAGAAGGAGAGGAAACTGAGCAAGTAATAGAAAATCTGTTTGAAGAAATAATGACAGAAAACTTCCCTGATATAGGGAAGAAAAAATTCACACAAGACCAAGAAGCTCACAGACTCCCAAACAAAATGAACCCCAAAATACTGACATCAAGGCACATTATAATTAAATTGGCAAACACCAACAACAAAGTAAGAATCTTAAAAGTGGCCAGGAGAGACAGAAAGTTACCTACAAAAGATCCCCCATCAGACTAGCAACTGATTTCTCAACACAAACACATCAGGCCAGAAGGGAATGGAATGAGATATACAAAGTCATGCAAAAGAAGGATCTGAATCCAAGAACACTGCACCCAGCAAGGCTATCAATCAAAATTGAGGGTGAAATCAGGAGCTTCACAGATTAAAAAAAAGACTAAGGGAGTTTGTCATCACCAACCCAGCAATGCAAGAAATGCTAACGGGTATGCTGTAAAAAGAAGAGATAGGAAGCGAAGAAGGAATACAGACATAATGAATAAAAATGGTGACAAACAACTACCTATCAATAATAACTTTAAATGTAAATGGATTAAATGCCCCAATCAAAAGACATAGGGTAGCTCATGGGATAAGAAAAGATGACCCATATATCTGCTGTCTACAGGAAACCCACTTTACCTTAGAAAAAAAAAGGACTCACACAGACTGATGGTGAAGGGATGGAAAAAGATTTTACAGAGAATGGAAATTAAAAAAAAAAAGCTGGGGTAACTATACTTGTATCTCACAAATTAAATCTCAAAGTGAAGGATATAACAGGAAATAAGGAAGGTCATTTCATAATACCAAAGGGATCAATCTAACAAGAAGAAATAAGTCTGGTAAACATATACACACCCAATATAGAAGCATCCAGATACATAAAAAAAAAACTTTCGGACGATATCAAGGGAGAGATTGACAGCAATACAGTCATAGTAAGGGACTTTAATACCCCACTAATACAACTGGACAAACCCTCTAAACGAAAAAATCAGCAAAGAAATAGCAATTCTAAATGACTCACTAAATCAGATGAAATTAATTGACATCTTCAGAACATTTCACCTCAAAGCCACAGAATATATATTCTTCTCAAGTACACATGGGTCATTTTCAAAGATAGACCATATATTGGAACACAGGCAAAGTCTATTCAAATTCAAGAAGATAGAAATCATATCAAGCATCTTATCATATCACAATGGCATAAAACTAGAAAGCAACCACAATTTTAAAAAATCAAACACCTGGAGGCTAAATTGCATGCTATTAAACAAAGACTGAGTTGCCAGAGAGATCAAAGAAGAAATAAAAAGCATCATGGCAACAAATGACAATGAAAACACAACAATTCAAAATCTATGAGACACAGTGAAAGTAGTCTTGAGAGGGAAGCTCATAGCTTTGAAGGCCTACCTCAAAAAACAAGAAAACATGGTAATAAATTACCTAACCCTATAACTTAAAGAGTTAGAAAGAGAGCAACAGTAATAAGCCAGTTTAAGCTGAAGGGAGGAAATAATAAAGATCAGAGAGGAGATAGATAACATAGAGACCAAACAAACAATACAAAAGATCAACAAAACCAAGAGCTGACGGGATAAACAATATTGATGAAGCTCTAGTCAGGCTCACCAAGAAGCAGAGAGAGGACCTAAATAAACAAAATCAGAAATCAAAGAGGTGAAGTAACAAACGATCCCACAGAAATACAAATGATTATGAAAAAATACTCTATTCCAACAAAATAGAGAACATAGATGAAATGGACATATTCTTAAAAAAATACAAGCTCCCGAGGAACCAAGATGGCAGCATAGGTAAACATCTATTGTACTGCCCCGCGCAACAATTCCAAAACTACAACATAACAACAAAACAAACATCATCCAGAATCACCGGAAAGCTGGCTGAGTGAAAATTCCACAAATAAAAGTAAAGGTGGGACACTGAGACTCAGAAAAGCGGTGAAGCACAGCCTTGAAGATATGCACGGAGCCAGAGGTTCCAGAGCCGTAGGGTGCACGCAGACTGTAGGGTTGGCAGCAGCAACCCCGCTGGATCTCTCCAACAGGGAGGGCAGAGACATCCCACTGCACAGATTCCCCAGTGTCAGGCAAGGTCCAAGGTCCGGAGTACACACCTTAAAAGCTGAGTGCGGCAGAGGCCTCCAAGTTTGAGGAGAATGCACCCTAAAAGCCGGGCGCGGCAGAGGTGTGCAAGTTTGAGAAGAGGAGACACCCTAAAAGCCAGTGTGGCAGAGATCTCTGAGTCTGAAGAGAGTGAGCGTAGCTTGGAGCAGCAGTTTTGTGCTTGAAGTGCGCTACAGCACAGACGTACGACTTGCTCCCTGACAACT
Source organism: Antrozous pallidus (assembly GCA_027563665.1). Lineage (NCBI taxonomy): Eukaryota > Metazoa > Chordata > Mammalia > Chiroptera > Vespertilionidae > Antrozous > Antrozous pallidus. Next base: position 66,311,967 of record CM050508.1, on the reverse strand, counting down.
TGCTCCCTGATTCGAGAGACCAACAGACTGCTTTGTTTTACAATCCTGGGCGAGACTTTGGAGGTGCAGACTCATTTGGGGAGAGGCAGAGTTGTCTGGCAACAGGTGGAGACCAGTGGCTGCTTTCTCTTGGAGGTGTCTGCAGCCATTACCACCCAACACAGAGACCCGCGCGCCTCATAGGGCATAGCTGACACTGACGCTGCCTGCTCAGCTCAGAGACTCTGCCCATCCAACCTGAACACAGTTTCCCTGCACAGCCAATTGGCCTGAAGGTCAAACCCTCCTAGGACTAACAACAACAAGCTGGGCTTAAATTCAAAAATACTGTAAACCCATAAAGGATTGCAGTAAGAGTATCCACCTCAGATAACTGGGGAGGCTGAGCCACTGTCCCTTAGAGGACACCTACCACATAAAGCTAATCGACCAACTCAGGAAAGCAGCCATGATGCAGAGACATGGAAAGAAATCAGGTGTGAAAGAAATGGAGCAAAAAAAGACTCTAGACATAGAGGTCAAAACCACGGTTATAAGGCTTTTCAAGAGGCTCCTACAAAAGGCCGATCAACTTAATGAGTACTACGAGGAAATGAACAAGACCTATGAGGAAATGAACAAGACCTATGAGGAAACGAATGAGACCTACAAGGAAATGAATGAGACCTCCAAGGAAATGAACAAGACCTACAAGGATATGAACGAGACCCTCAAGGATATGAAAAAGGACCAACTAGAAATCAAGCATTCACTGACTGAAATAAAAAATATTACACAAAGTCCTAAAAGCATTCCAGAAGGCTGCAAGAACCAAGTCAAAGATTTGAAATACAAAGAACCAAAATCCACTCGGCTGGAAAAGCAAGAAACAAAAAGAATCCAGAAAATTGAAGATAGTGTAAGGGGCCTCTGGGACAACCTCAAGCATGCCAACATCCGAATTATTGGGGTGCCAGAAAAAGAGAGAGAGCAAGGTAATGAAAACCTACTTGAAGAAATAGTGACTGAAAACTTCCCCCACCTGGTGAAAGAAACTGACTTAAAAGCCCAAGAAGTACACAGAACCCCAAAATATAGGAATCTAAAGAGGACCACACCAAGACACATCATAATTAAAATGCCAAGAGCAAAAGATAAAGAGAGAATATTAAAAGCAGCAAGAGAAAACCAGTTATTTACCTATAAGAGAGCACCCATACAATTGTCAGCAGATTTCTCAACAGAAACGATACAGGCCAGACATGAGTGGCAAGAAATATTCAAAGTGATGAATAGCAAGAATCTACAACCAAGATTACTCTATCCAGCAAAGCTATCATTCAGAATTGAAGGTCAGATAAAGTGCTTCGCTGATAAGAAAAAGCTAAAGGAGTTCATCACCACCAAACCAATATTATATGAAATGCTGAAAGATATTCTTTAAGAAGAGGAAGAAGGAAAAGGTAAAAATATAAATTGTGAACAACAAATACATATCTATCAACAAATGAACCTAAAAATCAAGTGAATTAATAATCTGATGAACAGGATAAACTGGTGAATGTAACAGAATCGTGGACATAGAGAGGAATGGACTGACAATTCTTGAGGAGAAAAGGGGTGTGGGAAGTGCAGCAAGAGACTGGACAAAAATCTTGCAACAATGTGAGAGGACAGTGGGGAGGGGGAGGTGAGGGTGGAGGGTGGGATGGGTACAGGGTGGAGGGGAGTTATAGAGGGATAAAAAGGGGGGACCAATGTAATTAATAAACTGAACAATAAAGATAAAAGCAATACAAGCTCCCAAAACCCAACCAAGAAGAATTAAAACCTGGATAGGCTGATAATTACCAAAGAAATTGAAACAGTGATCAAAAATCTTCTAGCAAACAAAAGCCCTGGTCCAGATGGCTTTACAGGGGAGTTCTACCAAGCATTTAAAGAACTAAAACCTATCCTCCTCAGACTATTTCAAAATAATTCAAGAGGAAGGCACTCTTTCAAGCCCTTTCTATAAAGCCAGCATTACGCTAATACTAAAACCAGATAAAGTCACCCCAAAAAAGAGAATTACAGGCCAATATCCTTGATGAACATAGATGCTAAAATCATCAACAAAATCTAGCAAATTGGATTCAGCAATACATTAGAAAGGTCATATAACATGACCATGTTGGATTTATACCAGGGATGCAAAGATGGTACAATATCCACAAATCAATAAATGTGATACATCATATAACAAACTGAGAGACAAAAATCACATAATCATATCAATTGATACAGAAAAAGCACTTGACAAAATCCAACACTCTTTCTTGATAAAAACTCTCAGCAAAGTGGAAATAGAGGGATCATACCTCAACGTAATAAAAGCCCTATATGACAAACCTACAGCCAACATCATACTCAATGGGCAAAAACTAAACACATTTCCCCTAAGAACAGGAACAAGACAAGGATACCCACTTTCACCACTCCTGTTCAACATAGTACTAGAAGTACCAGCCATAGGATCAGACAAGGAGAAGAAGTAAAAGTCATCTAAATTGGGAAAGAGGAAGTAGAAAACACTAAAGACTCCATCAAAAAACTACTAGACCTAATAAATGAATTTGGCAATGTAGTAGGATACAAAATTAACACCCAAAAATCTATGGCCATTTTATACACCAATAATGAACTCACAGAAAGAGAAATGAAAAAACAATCTCATTTACCATTGCACCAAAAAAATTAAGATACCTAGAATAAACTTAACCAAGGATGTAAAAGACTGATACTCGGAAAACTACAGGACATTTTAAAAAAGAAATAGACAAAGACAAAAAAAAAATGGAAGAACATACTATGTTCATGGATTGGTAGAATCAACATCATTAAAATGTCCATACGACCTAAAGCAATCTATAGATTTAATGCAATGCATATTAAAATACCAATGGCATATTTCAAAGATCTAGAAAAAAAACTCTGCAAAAATTCATCTGGAATTAAAAAAAAAAAAAAACCTGTATAGCCACAGCTATCCTGAGAAAGAAGAACAAAGTTGGAGGGATTACAATACCAGACATGAAGCTTTATTACCAACCATGGTTCTCAAAACTGTCTGGTACTGGCACAAGAACAGGCATATAGACACAAAACCCAGAAATTGACCCGAGCCATTATACTCAATATTTGACAAAGGAGGCAAAAGTATACAATGGAATCTCTTTAATAAATGGTGCTGGAAAATTTGGTCAGATACATGCACAAAAATGAAACTAAACCACTAATTTACATCATACACGAAAACAAACTCAAAATGGCTAAAGGACTCGAATGTAAGAAGGGAAACCATAAAAATATTACAAGATTCCATAGGCAGCCAAATTGTAGACATATGTTGTAGCAATATCTTTACAGACACAGATCCTTGGGCAAGAGAGACTAAGGAGAATATAAACAAATGGGACTAAATCAAAATAATAAAAAAACTTCTGCACAACAAGAGAAACCATCAACAAAACAACAAGAAAGCCCGCCCATTTTATGGGAGAACATATTTGCCAATGTTATCTCTGATAAAGATTTAATCGCCAACATTTACAGGGAACTCATACAACTTAACAAAAGGAAGATAAACAATCCAATTAAAAAAAAAAAAGCAAAAAACTAAATAGACACTTTTCGAAAGAGGACATTCAGAAATCCAAGAGACATATGAAAACATACTCATGGTGATTGATCATCCAAGACATGCAAATCAAAATAATGAGGTACCACCTCATACCTGTCGGAATAGCTATCATCAACAAACGACAAGTGCTGTGAGGATGGGGAGAAAAAGAAACCCTCCTTCACTGCTGGTGGGCATGCAGACCTGTGCAGTCATTGTGGAAAACAGTATGGCATTTCTTCAAAAATTTTAAAATGGAACTGCCATTTGACCCAGTAATACCATTTCTATGAATATATCCCCCCAAAACAGAAACACCAATCAAAAAGGATATATGCACCCCTATGTTCATAGCAGCATCATTTACAATAGCTAAGATTTGGAAACAGCCTAAATGCCCATCAGCAGATGAATGGATTAGAAAACCATCACACATCTACATAATGGAATACTAGGCTGCTATAAAAAAGAAGGAATTCTTACCATTTGCAGTAGCATGGATGGAACTGGAGAGCATTGTGCTAAGTGAAGTAAGCCAGCCAGTGAAAGAAAAATACCACATGATCTTACTCATTTATGGATAATAAAGAACATTATAACCTGATGAACAAAAAGATAGATACAGAGGCAGAGAGGATTCAAACAGACTGTCAAATTACAGCGGGAAGACAGGGGAGGGTTGGGGCGGGGAGGGAAGAAGGAAGGTAAGAGATCAACCGAAGGACTTGTATGCATGCTTATAAGCAAGACCCTGGGTGGGGGTTGGGGAAAGGGCATGTGCTGGGGGATATTGGAGGTGGGGGGAAGATCAATGAGGGGGAAAAAGGAGACATATGTACTACTATTTGCAATACTTTAAACAATAAAATAAAATTTATAAAATATAGTCACTTATATAGGATGCCAAGTTATCTGAAGGTTGCTAGGAAGTTAAGAAATTAGAATTAAGAGATACGAGTACCTTAAGAAATGACTATCAAAAAGAAATGATTAAGGCCCACCCAATTCATCTAATACTGAGTTATCCCTGCAAAAAACAAACAAACAAACATAATGTTTGAGTGCACTAACCTAGAGCCCTCGCTTCTTGAGGAAGCTGGACAGTCTCTGCCCACACTTGCCCCTCATCCTCCTTCCATAATTCCCATGTCTACCCAGACCCATTCTGATGAACTTAGACTTTTCCCCTTTAGATCATAGCTGTCTCACCAGCCTTGAGATGGTTCTGTTTTTCTTCACATTGCCTGGGTCTGCTCTAAGCCCTGATATACTGATTTTAAACATTAACCTGTCAAAAGTAGTCTTACTTTCCTCATCTATTTATTTTTGTTATTGTTGTTATTTGTGAGGGATAAAAGAGGAAGAAATGAAACATGTAGCATCTTGATAACCACAATCAAGATTATAGAAAATGAATTTCTGCCAAGACCGGTTTGGCTCAGTGGATGAAGCGTCGGACTGCGGACTGAAGGGTCCCGGGTTCGATTCCGGCAAGGGCATGTACCTTGGCTGTGGGCACAACCCCAGTAGGGGGCGTGCAAGAGGCAGCTGATCGATGTCTCTCTCTCATCGATGTTTCTGACTTTCTATCCCTCTCCCTTCTGCTCTGTAAAAAATCAATAAAATATATTTAAAAAAAAAAAAGAAAATGAATTTCTTTTTTTTTTTTTTAATCCTCACCCAATGATATTTTACCATACATTTTTAGAGAGAGTAGAAGGGAGGAGAGACAAAAAGAAATATCGATGTGAGAGAAACACACTGATTAGTTGCCTCCTGCACAAGCCCAGACCAGGGCCCCAGCCGAGGAGGAACCTGCAACCCAGGTACATGCCCTTGACCAGAATCAAACTTGGGACCCTTCAATAAGCAGGCCAATGCTTTATTCACTAAGCCAAACTGGCAAGGGCTATAAAATAAATTATTTCTCATTTAACTAATTATGTAAGTTTAGAACTCCATTTAGGGAGAATTTGTATGCCCCCCAATGTAAGATGAAGCAATGTTATGAGAGAATTATAAGTCAAGTCCACTTTTCAACTCTTTATTCTATTATGAAAGTACTAGAGGCCCAGTGCACTTGTATGGTCTCTAGTGGCTGCCAGCTGCCAGCCGGGTACTCCCTCCCTTTCCCTGGCTGGCCCTGCCCCCTGGTCAAACTCCTGACAACTTGCATACTACGCTTTTATTATATAGGACTAGTGGCTCAGTGCACGAAATTTGTGTAGGGGGGGATCCCTTAGCCTGGCCTGCATCCTCTCTAATCTGGGACCCCTGTGGGATCGGGCCTAAACTGGCAGTTGGACAACCTCCTTGCAATCGGGGACGACTGGCTCCTAACTACTCACCTGCCTGCCTGCTTGATCTCCCCTAACTACTTTTCCTGCTGGCCTGCTTGCCCCCAACTGCACCCCCTGCCAGCCTGATCACCCCCAATTGCCCTCCCCTCCTGGCCTGATCAAGTGTAACCGCCTCTGCCTCACCCCGCCACCATGGCTTTGTCCAGAGACCGGGGCCACTCCTGCCTATGGACCCCCCAGCCTCTGTCCAGGCCGCCTGCCGGATCCCAATAGCCGCCTGGACCCCGAAGGCAACATCAGGAGCTGCCTGTTGGAACTGCCTGGTCCCGATCACCACCTGGATCCCTCAGACAGCTTCAGGAGCTTCCTGCTGGAGCTGCACAGCCCCAGTCACCACCTGGACCCCCCTGGCAATGTCAGGAGCTGCCTACTGAAACTGCCCAGTTCCAATTGCCTCCTGGACTCCGCCGGGGGCATCAGGCACCGTGATGCCTTTTGCCCGGTCCCCGATAGCTGCCAGGACTCTGAGGGCAACATCAGGAACTGCCTGCTGGAACTGCCTGGTCTGATCACTGCCTGAACACTGCAGGCAGCGTCAGACACTGTCCATGCCACTTGCCCGGTCCCAATCAATGCCTGGACCCCGTGGACAACATCAGGCACTGTCCATACCGCCTGCCCGGTCCCAATCAATGCCTGGACTCTGGGAGCAACATCAGGCGCTGTCCCCGGGCCTTCCTGGTTCCCACGCTGCCTGGAGCCCAGGGGAAACATCAGGCTCTATCTATGCTGCCTGACCCATACCGATCGCCACCTGGACCTGGTGGGCGAAATCATGAGGTGCCTGCTGGAACTGCACAGTCCTTATCACCGCTTGGACATAGCAGATAGCATCAGGCGTTATCCATGCTGCCTGCCCAGTCCCAACTGCTGTGGACAGGGTCAGGTGCTGCCTCCCAGGTCTACCCAGTCCTGATCGCAGCCTGGACCCCGCAGGCAGCTTCAGGCGCTGACCGCCAGGTCTACCAAGTCCATGGTGGCCTGGATCCTGCAGGCTACATCAGGTGCTGCCTGTCCCACCAGCATGTGCAAATTTACCTGTCCTGGGCACCCTGCCATCGCCCTGTCATCTGGGGCCCTCCACCCATCCCAGCCTACAGCACTGCTACAATCAATGGGGGGCTGGACATCGCTGCCTGGCCCCGCCCTCCACTCGCCCCAGCCTACAGCCACTGTACTGCTGCGATTGATCAAGGCCCATCATCACTGCCCCGCCCGGCCTGCCCTCCTCCTCGCGCTGCTTGGCCCTGCCCCTCGCTCCTGATTAGCTGGTAGCTTAGTGAAGGTATAGTCAAATTTGGATATTACCCTTTTAATAGATAGGATGCTTTTATAGCCTTATCAAGCTAATGAGATTTAAAATATTGACTTGATAGATATGTTAAACATAATAAATGTTGTAATAACAACATAAGGACAGACTCACCAATATTCTGTGCGTTAACAAAGCAAAATAGATTCCTTTTTAATAATTTCATGTATAATGCTCCCTCCACTAAAACTCAACCATCTATTCTTGTGCCTGAAACCCTGCCCCATCATAAGTATAGTATGTATTCAAATAGATATATTTTACATTATATCCTTGATTTTAACAAACTTACACTAGCATATGTGGGGTATACCTATTCTGAATCTAAAGACTTTCAACTAAGAACACTTACCTTTCTCTCATCCTATAATAGGCAGAAATATAACCCAAGTGTTACAAAGGCAACAGAGAGTCCAGCAGATGAACAAAGAAACAAAAATCCCTCCTGGGTGCAATAGGGTTGAGGCCAGTGAAACTCTATCTGAAAATGCCAGCTCTGGGATTTCTCCAAAAACAAATGAAAAGCCTACATAGAGCATGCATTCCAGGGATTATAAACTCATTTTGGCTTATGCTCTTTAAAGAGGTCCACAGCTGCATTCAGAATACATCCAGTTCATCTGTAGGCCTGGGGACTGACACGAAGCCAGGAGCCCCAGCTGGGACATACAGGCAGGAATCAATTTAAGCCTTTCTGGCAGAACCTGGGGCGGTTTGCTATAATGAATGTTAAGGAGAGATACCAGACCATGGAGAATTGGGTGTTTATCTTTTCTGAGTATTAACGAGATGATAAATTGATGGATAAAAGTATGTAGGAGACTCTCAGAAAAGATATTGTTCATGCTGGGTAAATCCTATGTCAGTTTGACAATGAGGACTTAATAAAAATAAATCAGGGTTCCAGGGTTGGGGAAATCCTGCCTGTGCTGTTGAGAGGAGAAAGATCACCTGGTGTTTCCCCAGGCTTAACAGAAAAGAGGAGGCATTTATTTGTAGGCACCTCAACACCAGTGAAGCAACAAAGCTTCCAAAGTTCTTAGAATTCTACATATTTTTAATAGCTACTGCCAAAGGAGCTAATAATTGTATTGGGGAAGCATAACTCAAAAGTAAAAATGATAGATGAGGGAAATATTTTAAGCCCAAAATCAATCTTATAAGTACCATGTGAACTGTAAATACAGTTATAATCCAAGCTGTGCCCATTCAGGTTATGAGAATTCACATTTAAGAGGCATTTCATATACTATTCTTTTCTTTGGCTTCTAAGGTATTTCTTCCCATTAACAGAACCAATTTAGACTTTCTTCACCTCCTGAGCCACATGCAGTCATCTTTACACTTGTAGTTAGCTCATATTACATTAAATTTTCCTCTCAGGAAACTTTGGTTTTGCTTATTTATAGCAGCAGCAATAATCTCAGGCATCAAGCCACTTATGATATCAACTTGTCCAGTAAGTGTGGCATAATTTGCATTGTTTTCACTGCTTTCCTTTATCTTTGGTTTGGATTTATTGTTGTTATTTATGTGTTTGCTTGTTTTGAAGTAAAGTTTGAATTATACTATTATTTTGTTACACTGAAGTATGGTAGCAACCATCTCAGGTAGAAACTGCTGTTTGGGTTCTGTACTTATTTGTTTGCTAAAACAATAGAAAGTTATTTTGATTTTCTGGAACTTATGTATGCTATCCGATACTCCACTGAGGATGACTTGAATATCCCAATGATTGTGATCTCACTGGTCATAGAAGCACATTCCTCTGGGATCCAGGACAGAACAGTTATCCTAAATTGTCTCAGTAGCTATAGATAACTGAGTTTCAGTTGACACAGTGGTCCCAGAATCAAAACATAACCTAAATTGCCTAAGTAGCTACAGATAGTGCATTCCTGTTGACTCAGTGATCCCAGAATCTGGACAGCACAATTATTCTAAATTGCTCAGGTGGTCCCAGATAATGTGTTTCTGTTGATTTAGTGATTCTTACATACTAACTTGCTCAATTTTTGCTTTTGTAAAAAAAAAAAAGTGCTTTTTCGCAAAGCAGGTTCCTCATTCCAGACCCAAAGATGTAATCAATACTTTTGTGCTAGCCTGCCAATATAATAAGCCAGACATGTTGAGCTGTTTGGGGCTGCGAGGTTTGAAGAGCATTAGCCACTCATATGCCGCCGGCTTTTAATAAATGACTCCATAATTCGACTTTTTGAGGTGTCCTATGTAAAATGGGGGTACAGCACAACAACAATAATGTTAATATACGATATATAGCTTTTTGAGCATTGACATTGGGTAAGGCATTATTCTTAAGTACTTTTACATATTAGTTAGGCTTCACTCATCCTAAGAGACAGATATTATTATTGTCCCCGTTTTTCTGATGAAGAATATGAAGCACAAGCAAATTAAGTAATTTATTCAAGATTATAGAGTTAGTAAGTGGCAGAACTGGGATGTTTTGTTTTGAAGTATAGTCAGATATAATGTGATAAGTGGTTAAAATTGCTTAACAAGAACAAGCAAACAGCTATTTTCTCATTAAGGAAGAGAAAACACCTTGTCAGAGTCTATTATGACAAGTTATTTTAACAATTATTAAAATAATTATGCCTACCTTAATGGGATATTGTGTTGTTTTAGTCTAAGTGGATGTTAATTTGAGGCCTAAAAAAACATTTGACCTAACAAAACATATACAGGATCTCTGAATGCTAAAAATTATAGTATGCTGATGAAAAAAAGTGAAAGAAAATCTAAATACAGAGATTATACCATATCCATGCATTGGAAAACTAAACTAGCAAAGGTATTAATTATCCCAAAATTGATCTATAGCATAACCTTTATCAAAATCTCAGCAAAGTTTTTTATAGACATAGATATCTTATTCTAAAATTCATATAAGAAGACATCAGAAAATTAGAATTGTTAAACAATTTTGAAAAAGGCAAATAAAATGAGAGGAGTGACTCTACCCAATACTAAAGCTTACTATCTAGCTGCAATGATTCAGACAACTGGTACTGGTGGAGGGAAAGACCCATAGATAAATGGACATAATAGACAAATAGAATACCCATATAAATATGCCAAATTGATTTTTTGCCAAAAGTGCAAAGCAACTCAATAGAGAAAGGATAGCCTTTTCAATAAATGATGCTGAAATCATTGGACATAATAGGAAAGAAAGAAGGAAGGGAAAGAGGAAGGGGAAATGAGAGGGAGAAAGGAAAGGAGAAAGGAAGGGAGAAATAAAAGGGAAGGTGAGAAATAGAAGGAAAGGAAAGGAAAAAGAAAAGGAGGGAGAAGGAAAGGAAAAAAGAAGGAAATTCCACAGAAACCTCATACGTTACACAAAAATTAACACAAAACAGTTCATGAACTTAAATGTAAAGCTATAAAACTTTTCTTAAAATAGGAAAATATCCTCATGACCTGGAGCTAGTTAAAGAGTTCTCAGACTTGACACCAAAATTTCAGTCCATAAAAGGAAAAATTGATAAATTTAACTTCATAAAATTAAAAATGTTTTATCTACAAAAGACCCTATTAAAATGATTTTTTTTAAAAAATAAGCTACATACTCTGATAAAATATTTACAAACTACATATCAGACAAAAGAATAGCATCTAGACTATAGAAAGAACTCTCTAAACTCAACAATAAAATAAATCCAAATAGAAAACAGTCAAATGACATCAGCTAACATTTCATTAAAGAGCATATACAAATAGTAGGTAAGCACACAAATATATGTTTACATCACCATTGGCAACTAGGAAAACACAGATTAAAACCAAAATGAGATATCAGTACGTGTCTATCAGAATATTTAAAATAAAAATAGTGATAATACCAAATACTAGCAAGGACGCAGAGAAACTGATTGCTTGAACATTGCTGGTGGAAATGTAAAGGGATACGGCCACTCTGGAAAAATGTTTGGCAGTTTCCTACAAAATTAACTTACACTTACTGTATGACAATTGCATTCTTAGAAATTTATCCCATATGTATGAAAACTTAAGTCCTTTCAATGTTCTTAAATGTTCATAACAGCTTTATTCATAAAGGACAAAACCAGAAAATAATCCAAATGTCCTTCCTTTTTGTGTGTGAATGGTTAAAGTAACTGTGATACATCCATACTATGGAGTAGTATGTCGCAATAAGAAGAAACAAATGTTAATTCATGGAACAGTTTGGAAAGGATCTCTAGGGAATTATGCTGACTGGGGGGAAAAAAACATCTCAAGTCCAAAAGGCCACATACTGCACTATTACATTTATATAGCATTCTTGAAATAAAATTATATAAATGAAAAACAGATTTGTGATTGCCAGGGGCTAGGGATGGTAAGAATAGGTATGGATGTGGTGAAGAGGATTAAGATGGGGGGAGCCTCATGGTGATGGGACAGTCTTGTATCTGGATTGTGGTGTTTGTTATACAAATCTACACAGATAAAATGGAATACAACTACACGCACACACACACACAAATGCATGTGCCTTAATTGTACCACAGTCACATACCTGGTTTTGGTATTGTGTGTTAGCTGTACAAAACATCAGGGAAAACTGGGTGAACTGTATTCAGCACCTTCCTTCACATTTTTTCACAACTTCCTGTGAATCTATAATTTTCAAAATAAAAAAGTATGAACATTTAAATTATTGGCAATTACACTTTTTAATTATGAGTATTTATCCCTTAAAGGATTTTATTTCTCAAGAATAAATTACCATTGCAAAACAGGAGAAGACTACTAAGATAAAAAGCTGTCCTTTCCCTTTGAGCAGAATGTTCCCCAGAGGGCATTGGGAGAAGATGTAAAGTACATTATGTTTTGAGTTCCCCTCCCTGAAGCACCCATACAAACTCCCAACATTTTGATACCAGGGAAACCACATTTTATTAACATCCAAGATAACCTTGAAGAAAAAAATAATTCACTGAAAGACAACACTCAGACTGAGAAATTAAATATGCATTTTATTTCATTAAGAATCTAAAACAAATCTTACTAACTTTATAGCAAGTTCAAAAATTACTTTTTAACAAATTTTAAATTCACTGTCTGTACAAATTCACCTGTAAGCTATCTGGCACTATATCACAATGTAGATACATCTATTCTATACTAATAAAAGGCTAATATGCAAATTGGTCATGACACCCTCACAGTAACAACCAAACAGCAAGGGTATGTGGGGCAACCAGACCAGCAGGGGTGTTAGCAAGGGACGACCAAATGACTGAGCAGCAGGCTGCATGGGGTGACCAGGCCAGCAGAAGGGGCGACCAGGTTGGCAGAGAGAGGCAGTGAGGGACAACCAGGCTAGCAAGTCGGGGGAGGGGGCACCAGTTGGGAGCAACCAGGCCAGCAGGGATGCACTAAGGGGTGAACAGGCCTGCAGAGGGAGGCTGATGGGGGTGAACTGGCTGATGAGCTGGGGGGGAGTTAGGGGCAATCAGGCTGGCAGTCAGAGGTGGTTAGGGGTGATAAGGTTGGCAGGGGGACAGTTAGGGGCGATCAGGCAGGCGAGTAGTTAGGAGCCAGCAGTCCTGGATTGTGAGAGGGATGTCCGACTGCCAGTTTTGGCCCAATCCCTGGGGTGGGGCCAAAACCGGCAGTCGGACATCCCCTGAGGGATCCCAAATTGGAGAGAATCCAGGCTGGGCTGAGGAGACACCCCTCCATGCACAAATTTTGTGCACTGGGCCTCTAGTATATAGTATATAGACAGATCTAGATTTACATATGTACTTGCTTATATATAATTTTTAAGAACAGATTGTCTGGCCCTGACTGGTGTGACTCGTTTGGTTAGGCATAACCCCATGCACTGAAAGGTTGCCAGTTTGATTCCCACTCAGGGCACATGCCAGGGTTATGGGACTTATCCCTGGTAGGTGCCATGCAGGAGGCTCAATGTTTCACTCTCATATCTGTTTCTCTGACTCTCTCCCTCTCACTTCCTCTCTCTAAACATAAATAAAAAATAGTTTTAAGAATATATTATCTGGCTCCCACTATCAGGAAAGGGGTGGGAGAACCTTGAGATGGGAAGACTCCTCAAGAGTTTATGAAAATGTTGAAAACAACTCCTACATGGATACTATTATGTTTTTAACAAACATTATTTAAAATTTTGACAGTAAATGAGTTAGAATCATATAGATCATATATACCTTTCAAGTTCATGTGACTGTAAAAATGAAAGGGAATTTGGCAAAACTCAGAACACTTTCTCAATGTTTTGGTAATGTAGAAAAATGTGTCTGGATTTTTCAACCAAACCTTTCTATGGCACGTGGCTATAGTTTACTACAGGATGGTTTCAATGATCATCATTTAAAAATAACTTGAAATCAGAGGCTATCTAGTTCTCCCATAAAATTGATAACAAATTTTTGGACTGGAATCCGGATTCTTTGTCCACCGAAATAAAAAAATGAATCCAGACAAGTGGTGATAAATCCACTGACAGATAGTGGAATAGCAAAGGTGGAGATTTATTGAAGAGCAAGTATAGACTCCCACAAGGGGAAAGGGAAGAGTCCCACAGAATGGACTCACATATAGGGAGGGGGAATAGTCCCAGTGGGAGTATTCCCTTTCCCTATGGGTTATAAAGGCTGCATATCCTGATGCCTTGATATCCCCTCTGATTGGTCACTATTCCCTTAGACTGGTTACTGTAGTAACTCCTGGGCTCAAAGGTTGAACCTCCTGTGAGACTTGTGAGATTCTACTCCCTCCTTCCTTATAGTTTTCCTATTTCCTTTGGGCTTTCTTCTCCTTCTGGAAGAAGAGCTTCCTTCTCTTTATTTTGTAAATATAGACCTTTCTTGGCTACTTCCAGTTTCCTTGTCTTATGGAAATATATCTGTTGCTGCTTCCTTGTGTTATGGAGATGTAACTGTACCAGGCTTCCTGGTATTATGGAAATGTACCTTCTCCCAGTCTGTGGCCCTGTGTTTTTTCCCATGGACCCCAATTCTAAAAAATCCCTAAGTCTGCCTATATCTCCCTAAGATTTCTGCTTCAAAAATGACAAAGATGTCTCCTGAAATACTGTGTAAAACAACTTGTTCCTAGAACTAGCTGAGGAAGCAGAAGATGGTTATATCATCTCAGTTTATGCACCTTCCCCTCAGGTGCACAACTTAGTGTAGTTTATCCTGGTTTGAGATGTCTGCCGTTCATTCTGATTCTCTATCATAAAATCCAAAGCTCTTTACCATATGGTATCAGTTTTGAAATGTTACTAAGTGGAGCTTGTGATGCCAGCTAGGTTCCCAGCTGGTCTCTGCATTGGCTATTTCACAGACATTAGCCCTATTTCGAATGAAACTAAATTAGAGAATAAAATGAGATATTGTCATGCAAAGTCAGGCAATACTATTTGACATCTGCGCCATCTCTGAGAGCTTTATTGAGTGGTTATTTTTAAATTTAAGCTAAGAAGAAAAGAAATACAAACAGTAAGTTAGGACCAGATAACATACTGGTATTACATTTTAGGAGATTATAATAATAGTAATAATAATAGTGTTGCTTGAAGAAAGGCCTCTATCTACATGACACCTCTATTTGGGCCAGAGACTAGGGAGAAAAATAGCTTTGCATAAGATATATACAGACCCAAATTTTCAGTTTTTCCTGGCTATGGAAATAGCCATAAAAATGTATGCGTGTTAGAAATGCACCTATGTTTTTTTTTCCCTTCCTGTCATTTCAAAGGGCACTATTGGAAAGCAGAGAGATGAATAAAAGAAATTAATGCTGTTTTGCATAATAATCTAACATACAAAGCCCACTGGAAGAGAGGAACCTTGGTAAAAATCACATGGGGTTAGAGATGACTAAACTCTCTCATTCTTCTATGACTTAAGACTGTCTTTTCCCTAAAAATTAATATTTCTCTGTGGCAGGTGTATGTGTATGTGTTTGTGTAAACATGCATGCATTCATGCCAGCGTATTCATGTGCACATGCATATAAACAGTTAGTTATGTATGGAAAAATCAGAAACAACATTCCTCTCTAACTCACATTGGCAGTAGACCTTGAAAAGGAATGTACGTAGACCACCAAACCTCCTGCACAACATCCTCACTTGCAGATTTTCTGCAGGAGTTGAGAAATCAGAGCAGTGGAGCCTAATTCCATCCTAAGTCCACAGACTTGGGGAAAGGCTCAGCTGTGAGAGAGAGATGGGTCCAGTGTGCCCACGATCCATGTTGTCAGAGTAGTTTCCTACAGGGTGAGTGGAGATTTGCCCAGGGAGGTCTTAAAAGCAGCTCTCACAGAGTGGAGAAGACCTGTGGACAGGGGACAAGGGCAAGAATGGATTTGGAGGTGCCCTGAGAAGACCACCTGTGAAGCCTTTAACTTTTTGGAGGCTTGCCCTCTGAGTGTTTCCTTAGGATAGTATTAAATGCTTTTTATGTAAATTCCCTTAAATGGGATGTCATCCTTCAGTGACATGTGGTGCATCCATTAACCTGGGTGTCCTCAGTGCAATGAGAAGTAATGGCAGGAGATTAGATGAGTCTGCATTTACCTCTCCCCATGTCGCCCTTCTTCCTAGTTAAACCTTTGCCTCACTGAGGAGGCCTGCTGTCCTGAGTCCCAGGGCCCGAGCTGAAGACAAATGATTAGAGGCTGTGTTATGAACTAGATACTTGTTTCCCCCTCAACTTCACCTGTTGAACCCCTAACCCCCAATGTGATGGTATAGAAAGTGGAGCCTTTGGGAAGTGATTGGGTTTATATTAGGTAATGAGAATGGGATTAGTGCCATTATAAGAAGAGAACAATCTCTCTCTCTCTCTCTCTCTCTCTCTCTCTCTCTCTCTCTCTCTCTCTCTCTCTCTCTCTCTCTCTCTCCCCCCCCCTCTCTCTCCACACACACAAGCAGACATGTAAGCATATGCACCAAGGGAGGGCCATGCAAGCCCACAGTGAAAAGACAGCTGTGTACAAGCTAGGAAAAGGGCTCTCAACAAAAATGAATCTGCCAGCACATTGATCTTGATCTTCCCAAGCTCCAGAATGGTGAGAAAGCATGTTTGTTGTTTAAGCCACCCAGTCTGTGGTGTTGTCATAGCAGCTCAAGTTAAGACAGACTGCAGCTCAGAAAAGAAGCAGTGGAGAAGTAGAGTAACAGAATCAGACTTAACACAAGTTCCTTCTTTTCCAAATTACAATTCAGGGACGGAAGTTGTAAGAGCTGTACAAAACTGGCCCTTAGGTTAGACTAGACGACATTTATTATTTTCCAGGTGCCAGTTGTTCTCATCGCTTTGCTTGCATTATATTCAAACAATGCAGGGAGGTAGATGCAATCACTTCATCTTGTAGATGTATGCAGACTTAATTCACTTGTTCAAGATCAGAGAGGTGAAAATGGTGAATTCCAGATCTGAAAGCAGGTGATTCGACTCCAAAGTCTGAGCACTTGGTCATCATGCTAGTCCAGTCTCTTTCTGGCTTTCTCTGAGCTAATCACTGCTAATTGATAGGTACTGCCTGCCCCAACTGGTGGGTGGAGTTATGATGTAATTGACATCTGCCACAGAGACATTGAGCCACCAATCAACCGCATACCAGAGTGCCCTGTGTCCCACCCCTTCCCATTCTGCCCTGGGCCCAACCCTTGCCTGTTCCGGCCCTTAAAGGGTGTCTCGGTGTGCCATGTGGCACCTTTTCTCCCAGACTGTTCTCCCAGGCGGTCCGGCTGGGTCCCCTCTTTTCCCCTTCCACTAGTTTCTCTGCCTTCACCCCGCACGTGAGCTCTTTCTCCCTTGGAAAGGGTCTCCTCAATAAAGTCTGTGTCCTGGTACCCTGCTCTCTCTCTCTCTCTGGTCCTTCTGTTTCATCTTTCACTAATAGACTTTAATCCTTCACATTTTTTTCCAAAGGCTAGGACTTTCCAAAGTTCTACCCTCTGCTCTGAGCCTGTCCTATTTTGCCCAGGAAATGTGCTGGCCCATGCCTCTGTAATCCCAGCAAACCTACGAGCTGGTCAAGGCAGAGTAATTGTCATTAACTAGTACCATTCTTCCAAGGGCCTGTTTTTCTCAGGTGATTTGATAAACAGTATTATTCTTTTCAAAACCTGTATTTGGTGTCTGTCCCTGTAGAAGAATTACATTTCCTCACTCTAATGCAATAAGGTAGGGCCATAAGATTTGCTTTGTCAATGAAATGTGAGTACAAGTGGCAGGTGTCTCTTCCAGGTGGAAGTTTTAAGAGCCAACATCTCCTTTGTCTGAGCAACTGGAAATACTCAGATAGAAGCTATTCCCTTTTCCTGGGTCCCAGACTGGAAATGACATGGAGCAGAGCCTCAGCCAAGCCACCACAGCCACAAAGCTTGATGGGCAAGAAACAAACGTTGCTGGAATATTCAAATCCTGTTTTACTGTAGCATAAACAAACCCATCCTGGCTGATCCAGGAGAATCTGCATTTCTGATGCAGTGTAAGTCCCCTGCATCAGTGTAAGTCCCATCTTGCTGTGCCTCTGCTTTTTCAGCAGGTTTGA
Source organism: Antrozous pallidus (assembly GCA_027563665.1). Lineage (NCBI taxonomy): Eukaryota > Metazoa > Chordata > Mammalia > Chiroptera > Vespertilionidae > Antrozous > Antrozous pallidus. The sequence continues at coordinate 66,294,086 of CM050508.1, read as the reverse complement.
TTTGTCTCCCAGGAGATAATGTCTTAAGACATTTTAGGTTGTCAGTTCTTGGGGATGCTACTGGTGCTGAGTGGATAGAGGGCAGAGATGCTGTTAAACATCTTACAATGTACAGATATTTCCCTACAATGAAGAATTATCCAGCCCAAAAATCAATAGCTCCAAGATACAAACCTTGTTCTACACCATGCATCAAATGTATTTAATTTATTGCATCAGTTAGAAATGATTTGTTTTCACGGAACAAATGCCTAATAACTGATAGATACTCCCTCTGCCCAGCTGGTGGGCGGAGTTATGATACAACTGGCATCTATCAGAGACATTGAGCCACCAATCAAGCGCATGCCGAGTGCCCTGTGTCCTACCCCTTCCTGTTCCTGCCCTTAAAAGGTGTCTCAGTGCGCCACGTAGCACCTTTTCTCCCGGACTGTTCTCCAACAGTCCTGCTGGATCCTTTCTTCCCCTCCCCCTCCCCTGGTTTCTCTGCCTCCTCCGCTGGGCCCAATCCTCTCCCCTCACAGGTGCCTTCACCCCCGACATGAGCCTTCACCCCCCACGTGAGCTCTTTCTCCTTGGGAAGAGTCTTCTCCTCAATAAAGTCTGTATCCTGGTACCCTGGTCTCTCTGCCCCATCTGTTTCATCTTTCAATAACAATACCTTAAACAATATAGTTCACTTTGTTTTGTTTTATTTTACATTTGGGTTTTTTTTCTGCCTAACAAAAAGGAAGGAGCAGTAGAAAGTCCAAGAATGGTCTAAAGGCTTGACGATATCAGGATTTACAATATTCCTGCTTCCTGTGATGCCATTCTTGGTATGTTAGCTCATAAATTCATGACCACAAGAAAACTTCTGCTCCTTCAGCCATACCCAAACAGCCATACACACCAGACAGACAAAGAAAGAGTCAATGGCCTGAGGCAACTACATCTAACCCATTTTATGAAGAAAGCAAACCTTTTCAAACACCCCACAGAAGATCTCCCTCCTTTAGGTCCCATTGGCCAAAGTTTCTCCACTTAATATTCTGAGTATCAAAGAAAGTTAGGAATGTGCATATTCAGTTTTCCCAGTCTATAGTAGAAAAAGTAAGTGGGGAAAAGTGCTGGTAATTGGTGTTTAGAGAGCAACCCTATAGTATCTTTCCCTGCTCTAAGCTCTAAACCAGTTATCATTAACTTGTGCCCTGAGTGAGCGAGACAGAAGACACGCAAGATGGTTTTGAGAGACCCATGTCCCAGGTTCTATAAGCAGTTTCGTTAAGTGAGATGAAAACAACCTCTTCCCTCTCTTTTCAATGTCTCTTCCAGCTATTTAGTGATTCATCTTCCTGTTTCAAGTTCATGCCCAGTCCCAAGCACCTGTCTATGAACTGCACAGCTTCCCAGAATATACCTATAGAACTATATGAATGTTGGTTTTCCCAACATTACCAAGTGTGGACTCTAAGATCCCAAGGAAATAATAGCAAGGAGTTAGACTTCTAAGGCATTAATCTGGGAGATTGGCAGAAAGACAAAAACAATGATCTTTGCCTGAAAGTCCCAAATCATTGGCAATAGCTAGGTCTTTCATCCCACCTCTCACTGCTCCCTCACATCAGGCTAGTAGGTTCTCCTGGGTTTATACAATCTATGACTCAGTTAATAGGAGCACTATGTGCCGGGGAGGACTTCTAATAGAAAATACATCCATATGGAAATGAAATCTGAAAATACAGAGAAGCACAGACGATGCATTATGATAACCTTAGTCCATTCAGTAAGCCAACAAAAAGTGTGTTTCACAGTAAATTAAAATGACTAAACGTTGGTCTTTTTGCCCATTTAGGTAATATTCTTTAATGATCTTAAATGACACAGAAAATTAAAAATCTGTGAGATGAAGAGAAGGGCAAATTGAAATACTTGCTCAGATATGCTATGATGGCAGCAAGAAGTTAATAGGCATTTCTATGTTTAGTGCACTGATGGAAAAAATGAGTTGTTATAAGCTCTTTACAATGTTACACTGTGAGTGCTATTTTTAGGGTTACTTTTCATTCAGAGGCGGAATGCAAAAGGTTAGGGAAAAGGGTAATATATAGAAAAGAAATGACTCAGTGTGTGGGCCAGGTCAGAAATCGGGGCATAAGTAAGGTACTTAACTTCTTCCAGATTTGACTATTACAATGCTGCCTTAATCAGAGAAAATAGTTTTAGATACCAGCCAATAAATGGAAAGCTTTATGCTGCACACAATTTGACAAAGGAAATAAGATTTGGACATCTTAATTCCTAAGAGGTCCATGGCTTTACACTTGAAACCTATCAGAATGAACCTATCTATGTCAACACTGTCCTTACTGAAGTGAAAACACAGATCCTCACATGGTTCTTTGGGCTAGGAGGACACTGTGGTGTTGGAGATGAAAAGAGCACTGACTCTGATCAGAAAAGATGTTCTTCCTTGGCTCCACCACTTATGTCCTAGATAGGACATTTTGGACAAGTCTCTATCTCCAAGAGCCTCAGTTTTCTCCAAAATCTATTTACATTATCTGTTGCTGCAAACCTTAGCAGCTTAGAATAGTAATGAATATTCATTATCTCAACAGTTTCTGTGAGCCAGGATTTCAGGAGCAGCTTACCTGGGTGGTTCTTGGTTCTGAGTCCCTCATCAGCTATTGAGATGTTGTCCCTGGCATTATTCATTTTAAGACCTGACTGGCCTCGGAATCCAGTTCCAAGATGAAGTGGTTATACAGCTTGCACATTAGTAACTGTCTATGGCAGTGGTCGGCAAACTGCAACTTGTGAGCCACATGCGGCTCTTTGGCCCCTTGAGTGTGGCTCTTCCACAAAATACCATGTGTGGGTGCGCACGTACAGTGCAACTGAAACTTCGTGGCCTATGTGCAGAAGTTGGTTTTTGGCTCTGAAAAGAAATTTCAGTCATTGTACTGTTGATGTTTGGCTCTGTTGACTAATGAGTTTGCCAACCACTGGTCTATGGGACCACCCACCATGTAAAGTCTCCATAGGACTATGAGCTTTCTCACAACAATGAAGCTGGCTTCTTCCAGAGCAATGTGCTATGAAATGGCTTTTTAAATAATAACATTCTACAGTATTTAAAATGTATCATCCAGATTCCATTCTATGGTCAGGAATATAAAATTTGTAATGGGTTGATCAACCAATCTATGAATGTATTCATCTGTATATACATGTATTACATAGTACTTGCAGAATTATAGGGGGAAATGTCAGTAACATACCCTATTCCCACACTTCTCAGACACAATAACTTCCAACATTTTAATTCAACTTATACAAATAATATATATAAACTTTATTTCCTAAATAAAGGTAATTTATTGGCTCTGTAATATTAAAGGTAAAGTTTTAGTTCTCTTATTTTCACCCTTTCTACAACTCCCAAAAGAATATATTATAATTTAAGGTAAAATCAACATATAGTAAATATACAATTACTAATGTTGACATAAAATTAGGTCTTGGCTAAGCTGTATAATATATTATGTAATTTTTAATGAAAATATGCATTTTGTTTGGGAAACCTATCAATATTTCTCAATTTCATATGATAAGAGAAATTAAACAATTTTTCTAACGCTTTGTTAGCAAGAAATCAGGTTGAAATGTTTGATTATTCTGTGTTCAGGAAGGCAGTTTGTTGATGCAAAGTGAAAAATACAGAAAATTTACCATCTTAACCATATTTTAAGTGGATAGTTCAGTGGCATTAAGACATTTGCAATGATGTGCAACCATCATCATAGTCCGTCTCTGTTATTTCTTCATCTTCCCCAACTGAAACTCTGTACCCATTAAATAATAACTGCCTGTTATCTATTCCCTCTCCAAATACCATCCACTAGCAATTGCTCCCCTAGCAATTACCATCCACTTTGTCTCTATGAATTTGACTACTCTAAGTACTGCATACAAGTGAAAACATATGGCATTTGTCTTTTTATAGCTGGTTTATCTCATTTAACATAGTATTTACAACTTATCTCATCATGTTGTAGCATGTATCAGAATTTACTTCCTTTGTAAGGCTGAATTTTATATATATATATCACATTTCCTTTATCCATTCATCCATGTTAGACACTTGGGTTGCTTCCACCTTTTAGCTTTGGGAATAAGCTACTATGAATATGAGTGTACATATATCTCTTCACACGCCTGTCTTAAATTCTTTTAGGTATATTTGCAGAGTGAAGTTGATAGATCATATGGTAATTCAATGTTCAATTTGGGGGGAAACTACCATATTGTTTTTCACAGTGGTTGCACCATTTTGCATTCCCACTAATACACAAGGGTTCCAATTTTCCTTTTGTTTTGTTTTTCCAATAATGGCCATCCTAATCAGTGTGAAATGATATCTCATCGTGCTTTTCATTTGCATTTCCCTAATCATTTGTGATACTGAGCATCTCTTTATGTGCTTGTTGGCCATTTGTATATGTTCTTGAGGGGGGGTGGGGGGGAGCCTATTCAAGTCCCATGCCTGTGTTTTCTTCCTTGTTGAGTTACAGGAGTTCTTTAAATATTCTGAATACTAATCTCCTTTCAGATCTATAATTTGCAAATATTTCTTCCTATGCTGTAGGATGCCTTTTCACTCTGTTGGCAGTGTCTTTTGATGCACAAACGTTATTCATTTTGTTTTAGTCCCATTTATCTATTTTTGTTTTTGCTTTTGGTGTTACATCCAAAAAAAATCATTGCCGAATCCAAGGTCATGAAGCTTTTTCCCTATGTTTTAATGTAAGAGTTCCATAGTTTCACCTCTTCTTTTAAGCCATTGATCTATTTTGAGTTAATATCTTTACATGGTTCAAGATAAGGGTCCAACTTCATTTCTTGCAGGTGAATATCCAGTTTTTTCAGAACCATTTGTTGGAAAGACTGTCCTCTTCTCTTGAATAATCTTGAAACCTTGGTCAAAAACCTTTCTTTTTCATTTTTTTAGCTTGTATTATGTAGTTTCTTGAGCTATTTTTTGTTGTCTTTAGAGTTAATAATGGCTTCATTCTTTCATTTTCTTAATTATCTTTGTACTTATCAGTAATTTATACCCAATTGTCCTAAGATATATAAAATTTTTCTCATTATAGTTTTTAAAACCTGGCAATATAACAGTTTAATATATTTTCTTGGCTGTTTTTTAGGGGATACATTGCTCTTAGAGCCCTCTGCCTTCCTTCTCCTCATTACAGGTTTCTGCAGAGCTGCTATCTGGAAATTCATCTTCACTATCAACCTGGAAATCCCCATTATTTCTTCTTTTTGTGGGGCCCCAGTTCCCAGGATTCCATATCTTCCCCTCTCTTTTACTTGCTTATATTCATGAAGCACCTCATTCAGTGGCTTCCTGAAAACATTTATTACATCTTCCCATTTTAGCTTTACATGACTAAGTATAAAATTCTAGGTTTGAAATATATGACCTCAAAATGTTAAAGGCTTTGCTCCACTGTTTTTTAGCCTCTAATGTAACTGTTACAAAGTCTCATTTTAGACAACAGCACATCACTAAAGGATTTTAGATAGAAAATTTCATAGTTGTAGTGTCTTTTTAAATTGGGTCACATTGTCTGCTGTACAGAGGATGAACCTAAGAGGTATGGTAATAAGCTGGGAGACTAGCAGAAGTCCAAGGTAGAAATGACAACACCTGAACCAAGACAGGAGCCACAGAGATGGAAAGAACGGATAAAATTCAAGAAATACTTAAGAGGCAATATAAGCAGGATTGTTGGTAGAATCTAGGATGAGTCTCAATGTCTTGGCAAAAACAGGTAAAGTCTCTGAATTTAGAAGTACCTTCTAATAGTTAAATATATTCAAAAATAAAGTTAGCTCCTTATGAAATGATAAATGCCTCATTTCTGAATACGTTCAAGCGCAGATCAAAGGAGTATTTTTAGTCTCCTTTGAATTATGAATCACTTGAGAATAGAATAGAAGCAAAACTTCATGCGCGCGCATGCACACCTTTTCCATACATAGTTTAACCTTTAAATCTATCAGGTCAAGATAAAATGGACCAATTGATTGCTTGCAAAGGTACAGTATAAAAAGGATTCCTACATTGACTATGAAGTACGATCACTGACCTCTAATTGGTTTCCATCTTTTTTCCCATTATTCTAATTCCATAAAAATAAAGTGTTACCTATTAGCTACTTTCCAGCACCAAAAGTGTATTGCCAAACTCATCCCACCATTACTGTTAATTACTTACATGTGGACCTCCATGAGGTTAAGGATTTACTTTTATTCATCTTGATATCCTTGATATGGAGCACAAGATTTACTTAATAAGTATTGTGAAAAGTGGCATAAGGAAAGCAAAATAGTATGGCCTGTGCCCCTCTAGCAAAACAGTGTTTTATTTTTGTTTTCTTCACCTGCATCACCATAGTCATTACCCACTGAAATCGTACCCAAGCTTTCAAATTAAATTTTGTATCCTAAGTGATTTAATATGCTTATGGGACCCTGGAAATGCTAGTGAGTCACTTGAAATTAGTTTTAGATTTTAAAAGAAATTTTGATGTCCCCAGTATAGTTTCCCCAACTAGAGCAACCAAAAATAAATAAATGAATAAATAAGTAAATAAATAAATAAATAAATAAATAAATAAATCTAGATTTTAATCCATTGCTTACTGCTGATGAGAAGACATGGTGGTAAAATAGGAAGGCATGAAGCTGGAATTTAGGGATTAATATTCTGTCCTTAACTAAGTCTGAGTCCCATGATGAACTCCTTATCTCTCTGGGCTTTGGTTTTTTCCATCTGTAAACAGATTTGATTGTACCTTTTGTGTGGATAGGCTTTATCTGGGACCAGCTCTGATTGGTTGGTTATAACTGTGTGGAGGAAGATCATGTATCTAAGTGTGGACTGAGCAGCACTGTTTGTACAGCAATGACTGCTGTGGAAGGGGCAGCACCGGTGCCGTTAAGATGCCAGTCCTGGAGTGGATGATCACTAAACCCTTTCAGATTTCAGACCCTGTGACTAGTGTGCTTTATTTTTCAGACCTTTGCCTTTTTGGTTGCTCTAAGCCAGTAATCGGCAAACTGCAGCTCACGAGCCACATGCGGCTCTTTGGCCCCTTTGAGTGTAGCTCTTCCACAAAATACCATGGCCTGGGTGAGTCTATTTTGAAAAAGTGGCGTTAGAAGAAGTTTAAGTTTAAAAAATTTGAGTCTCAAAAGTAATTTCAATCATTGTAACTGTTGATATTTGGCTCTGTTGACTAATGAGTTTGCCGACCACTGCTCTAAGCTAAAGTGTTTCTGAATTTTCCATGCCTCCTTTTAATAGAAAAGACTACAATTAGGTAAAAATCTCTTGAAAAACTTACCAGATTTACTGTCATAGTTCCTAAATTCTACATTCCTACTCACTCACCATAATGTTTGCTTCTTTAATTACAGAGTTGAAGTGCCAACTGATGATACATGGAACAGATGATACTATTAATAACTTCCAGCTATAGAAAGCTATGCAAAGTAAAATAACTCAACACAGCATACTGTATTCATTTCCTAGAGCTGCTGTAACACATTACCACAAACTGGATGGCTAAAAAACAGAAATTTACTCCCATCAGTCTGGGAGGATAGAAGTCCGAAATCAAGGTGTCAGGAGGGTCATGCTCTTCTGGAGAGTTCTAGGAGAGAACCCATTTGTGCCTCTTTGTAGCTCCCAGTGGTTGGTGGCAATCCTGGAATTCATTGGTTTTAGATGCATCACTTCAATCTCTGCCTTCATAGTCGAATGGCCTTCTTCCCTGTGTTACTGTGTCTCCAAATCTCTCTATAAGAAAACCAGTCATTAGATTTAGGCCTGTCCTAATCGAGTATGATTTCACTTTAAATTGGTTACTTCTATAAAAGTCCTATTTCCAAACAAGGTCACATTGACATGTGCCAGGGGTTATGACTTCACCATATTTTTTGAACATTCAATTCACAAATTATAGCTAGCAACTTCTGCATTTGTCCAAAACAATAAAATTACTAACACATGACAAACATTCACCTTCTGTTTTGCATAGATTGATGATAAAGATCTATAATTATTTACCTTGATGATAAATATCTATAATTATTCCACTGATTGTGGAATAAAAATACCAGACTACAGTCCAGTAAAATCTCATTTGTAGCAGGTTATATAAAATATCTTCCCCAATAAATTCAATAAAAAGGAAAAATAAAATATTTATATGTATATACACACTTTGAAAGACATTTGGATAAAACAAGTATCATTTTTACCAAAAAAAAATAAAGCTGTAAAGTTATAGGCTGCACATAACTAATCTATATATAAAAACCCTAATATGCAAATAGACCAAACAACAGAACAACCAAACAACTAAACAACTACTTGCTATGATGTCTGCTGACCACCAGGGGCACACGTGGAACATAGCAGGTGTTGGCAGCAGGTGGTAGAATGCAGAAGATGGTGGGCATTGGTTGTGGCAGGATGGTGGAACAGGTAAGCAGGGATGCCAGACCAAGGCGGGGTGCCGGTCACTGTCATTGGGGCAAGCCTCTGGTGGTTACTGAAAATTCTTTGCTCCCACACGCTGTGGTCCTGCAGGGTGCTTGCACCTGTTGCTGGTTCCAGCACTGCTTGCACCCACTGCCAGCATCCAGCGCCGGTCCCAATTGCTCAGCACCATCAATGCGTATGAGTGGCGGTTGCCAGCCTCAATCATCCCTGAGGGCTTCTCCATCTCCCCCTGCTTCTGAGGGGTGACAGGAGCAGCACCCGCAATTTGCACCTATTGACAGCACCAGCACCACTCACACCTGTTGCTGGCACCAGTCCCAATTGCTCCATGCCATCAGTGGTTGCAAGCGGGCCAGCATAGTCAGTGAGTGGGAATGGCAGCAGTGAGAGTGGGACTGCCAGCAGACAGGACTAGAGGAGTGCAACCCACGGTTCCTTTCAAGGTGCATGAATTTGTGCCCCTAGTAAACTGTATATATAAAAGCCTACATGACCATTTGACTGTTCGACCAGTAGCTATGACACACACTGACCACCAGGGGGAAGATTCTCAGCACATAGGCATGGAAACATGGAACAGACTGATGCATCTCAGAGAGAAGGGGGGAGGGGAAGAGTAGGAAGATATTAACTAAAGATCTTATATGCATACTAGAGGTCTGGTGCACAGACTTGTGCATTGGTGGGGTCCCTAAGCCTGGCCTGCAAGGATCAAGCTGAAACTGGCAGTCTGACATCCCCCAAGGGGTCCCAGATTGTGAGAGGGTGCAGGCTTGGTCAAGGGACCTCACTGGTGCACAAAGGGCCTTTAGTAATAATAATAATAGTAATACCAACAATAAAAATTTTTAATTATTTACAATGCTTTATACTTTACAAAATAAATAAGCAAAAGTACAAATAAAGACACCATTTTAAAAGATGTATTTTTAATTTAAATTCTTTATTGTTGAAAGTATTACATATGTCTCTTTTCCCCCCATTGAAAAGATGTTTTTTAAATATTTTTAACAAATAAAGGTGGGTTTGTTTTATGTTCAGTCCTTATCTATATAAAATTTTTGGTTTATCAATAATCAGAGATAAAAAGAGTTTTACCTTGTTCCTCATAAAGGAAGAAATTCCTTCAGTAAAATCCAGAATAAATTTATTCAATAGGTCATTTTATGTCTGGTAATATTATGTAGGAGACTGTCCCCATTATGTTATCACTATCTAGGTTGTAGTAAAAACAGAGATGACATCAGGTATTCCCTCTTAAGTGATCCTACAACATTGAATTCAGAAAAGCATTTCAAAGAAAAGAGCCCAGCCAAACATGAGCCTGGAGACTGAACAGAGACTCAACTATGCACTGTTGAGCAATTCTGCAGGGACTCCCTTGGCTGACAACTGAAATCCTTGGTCAGTGGGGCATGCAGCTTCACTCCTTCCACCCGTCTTTTAGTGTGTCATTATTGCAAATTAAATAATTCAGTTGAAAGCTAAAACATTTGCGGCACTGTCTGCAGAACCTCTCGACTCCAACATGTGACATACATAATTGAGTTCTCTTCCACTAAAAGTCAAAATATCACAGAGTTCCAACCTAAGTCTCTCAGACCTTCTCTGCTCCATTTAAGAAGGATGACTGTATAGAATCTGACACAGTTGACTTTTTAACTGCAAGGGAAGGAAGTTCCTTTAAGCCTAAGAAAGCAAAACCATCTGGTATTGCACAGCTGTGGAAATATTGTGTATAAAATTATTTATGGGCTTACCTATTATTTGGTCTTGATATATCCCAAAAGACTTTGAATAAACAGAGTTTCATAGTGACTTCAGATCAATAGCTTCTAAATCATTATTCTTGTTCAAAATTTTTCTCATCAGAATGAAGAATGGGAAAATCCTGTTTTCATTAAAGAAAAACAGAGATGTCATCCTAGGTTATGGAGAAGCATGAGAGATGGCAGCATCATGTAGTACTGTAGAAAAAGTAAATCTGTCAATTGTTCCATAATCTTGACCTTTCAATTCCATCAATCAGAACAAGTAAACATTTATACTATATATTCAACAAAAAATGGGATATCTAAACACTCAACTATTATTTGTCTTACATTCTTTACAGATTGACTACTAAGAAAGAGTAATACACCCATTTTAAAATAGAATCATAAAAGGATAGAATTTTAGAGTTTAACACTTGAGAGAGATTTTCTGCTTCCTAAGGAGCAGATTAGAGTTTTGACTTTGTTTTCTTTGTGTGTTATTTGTCAGAAAAATCTTCCTCCTGAGAACTAATGGAAAACCAGAAAGACATTTAAAAAATATAAATGTTTGAAGTATCGGAGATTTTTCCAAAAAGTGAGATTTTTAAAAAGCTGATTTTAAAAAAGAAAAGGAATACAGAGAAAATGAGTTCAATAGTTAGTGTGTTGCTTTTATCCTGTAGACTTTTGCCAATTTACCAGTGACAGCTTATAGGCTGAAACAGGGAACAGAATCCTGTTTCTGGGAGGATGAGAAGCTGAATAGAACTTTCAGCCATCTTGAGAGGCTGCGGAAGACATAAATTGGAATTCGGAGTATACTAAGGAAAAAGAATGTTGATAAATCACCAAAACTTTCTGTTAGGACCCCTGAAAGACTTTTGTGAAACCCTGAAATAGTGGTAAATCAGAAAGACATTGTTGAATCCATCCTCATAAATACTAAAACTGAACTTTGAATCAGCCCAATTCCTGGCTAGATTAAGGTGGCATTCCCCTAACTTAACTGCCTGTTTGAAACAAGCAAGTCCTCTCAGAAAAAAATAGGAAAATCATTCAGAAGCAAATTTTTCATATATGATGTCTGGCATTAAATTCAAAATTACAAGGAAACAAGAACACTTGACCAAAATCAAGATAATAACAGTATGATCAGATCTACAGAAAATTTATTGGTGTTCTTAGACATACATTTTTTAAAACTATAGTTAATACCTTCAAGAAATTAGGTAGCATGTTGAAGAATTTCAGCAGAGAAATGGAAATTATTTTTAAAAATCAAATAAAAATTTTAGAACTAAAAATATAGTAAGTAAAATTAGAAGTTTAATTGATAGATTTAATGGTAGATTAAATAAAGCTGATGATAAGATTCATAAACTGTAAGGTAGGTCAGGAAACATACAAACTGATGTAAAGAAAAACAAATGATTAGAAAATACAGAAAACCAAAGACAAAAAAAAGTATAAGCAACAGTGGTAAAAATGGTAATATATCATTCAAAGAAACAAGTAGATGAGCAAATAAACTGACAGATGACTCCAGAAAAGAAATAATGCAATCTGGAAAAAATTGAAATTACCCAAAGTGTAAAAATAGCATGACTACTTTTTCAGTACAAACTCTGCATCCCTCTCTCTTTAATAAGGAACGTAGAAAAACGGATTCAAAGTTTCAGGGAGATTGGAATGTTAGAAGAGATTAATCAATTAAGGCCTACTCATCCACTCTGCATGAGTTCAGAAGACATACCTTTCATTAATACTTTGGTAAATAAATGTGTGAGAGGATCCTCAACATCTTTAAAGAGCTCCATGATTGCAGTTTTCCGTAGAGTAGGCCTTACAGGGGGGACCACAGCAACTCAATTGGAAAATATAAATGCAATGGGAGTAATTGAATCCTGGAGTTCCAGGGGCCAAATGGTGGCACTCAACGCAAAGGCAAAATGGGCGTAATTACAATGGGCAGCAAATCTCAAAACAGCTATCAGAGTAGACTGACAGATAATACCACAAAAGAAACTAAAATTAAAAAATACTTGGAGTGGCATATTCAAAGTGTGGAATATTATTTATTTAGTCTCACTATGCCATACTAAAACCTAATGAGAAAAGAACATGTGCAGAAGGGTTAAGAATCTAGCCCAAAATAAGAAAGTACAGCCAGACCAAACCTTCTGGTTGCCCATCAGTCTTCTAGCTTACTTGTATTCTTTCCCATTGTCTTACTTATACAACCACCCAAAGAAAATAAAAAACAGCCTACCCCAACAAAGAAATCACTGCTTTCTCTACATATTCCTTTTCAAATATCTATTTAGATATCCCTTATGTAAAGAAAATAATCTTTTACACAACCCAACAGCTAAATTTTGACCAAGCATATTAACTTATCTGAAAACATTCAGATTCCATTCTGGTTCTTTGCAAAGAATTCTTGCTAGGAAAATGCCTATTAAAAACAAAATCCCTAGATTATAAGCCTCATCAATTTAATTGCTGCATTCCCAACTTGTCTGGGAATTGGGTAAGGAGGAGCATCATTATTCTGTATGTGTGACCCTTTATTCAACTGAGTACTTTTATCAATCCAATATTTCAAACACGACACACCTGCATTTTTAGACACCCTAAATAGACCTTTAAAAAAAAGTTTTGAATTTGCAACAAAGATTTTTTGATGCATAAAAACCTCTACTTTCCTAAATCATCTGTTTCACAGTTCCAGCAGTAAAGATTTATAAATGTCATTCTTCTTAATACCACCCCTAAAAATGTGGCCTTTCAACATGCACATTTATTTGTGCAATTCAAAACAATGGGGGGTCTCCTTAAATGGCTTTCTCTGAATACATTCAGGGATACAAATTGCTCTGCATGATGAAAGAGATCAGTAATATTTCTCATTTTTTGAAAACGTTATTTCTTTTTTTTACCTAATTGAAATAGTTAAAGAGGCTCTAGCAAATAAAATGGAGGTGGCTCACATTTGGATTTTTAAAAATAAAACAACTACGGGATTTTCTGTCAGTTTAATAGGAAAGAATCAGAACATGTAATGCCTAAGGTCTTAATTCAAGGAATATGAGAGAGCATTTCCTGTCACCAACTTAGCACTGCCTTTTAATATTCTTGTAAAATGCTAGACAGCACTCAGAGCACCAAGTGAATGGCTGGGGCGGGGGTGGGGAGTAATATTCATTTTACTACTTCTAAATACAGAACTTTGTCTCTCTGACTAATGCTTTAAACCTAGTCATCACCTTAAAATAGTCTCATTATTTGTATTAATATTAGCCCTTTAAGTAAGGTCCATGAGTGGGCAAACTTTGCAGTAGCATCTGTTTTAACATAATCTTACTGTGCTAACTATCTCAGTAACCACCCATGTGTGTGCCAGATGGAGGTGACTGCTCTAACTCTACATGGTACCTGTCAGCAGTCCAGCAATTTAAAGGAATTAAATTACTCCATCTGCTCTTCCAAATTGCCCAGCGACTAACCCTCAAATGTTAATGTTCTTGTTTGTTAATAAATAATAAAAGGACACTTTGTCAATTATGTGACTTGAATGATTCATAATTCGTGCATCACCCAAGAAGCATTCATTAAGTACTCACTATATACTTTTACTGTACTAGTTATTACAAGATATTAGAAAAAATAACTCTGTCATTTAAAGGAGAACGTACCTAGAGAATAATTCATAGTTCCAGCAGTATTATGCATGGCAGCTAATATAATAATGTTATAAATTATGTGATACTGACAAAGAAGAGACCAACATAAAGAAAATAATTTTTAAATTTTTTTTCATCTCCATTTATCCCCACTGTACCTTCCTCTACCTTCATCCACAACCACACCTCCCTCTACTATAACCACACTGTTGCCCATGCTCATGATTTCTTTCTCTTATTTTTTCTTTTTTGCTCAATCCCTGACACACCCAGAGCAGTCAACCTGCTGTCTGTCTATGAGTCTGTCTCTATTTTGCTTATTAGTTCAATTTGTTCACTAGATTCTACATATGAGTGAAATGATATGGTACTGGTCTTTCTCTCACTGGTTTATTACTTGGCATAATGTCCATCCATGCTATCTCAAAGGGTAAAATTTCTTTCTTTTTACAGCCAAGTAGTGGTTATAAGACCTCTCCAGCTAGTCTTCTATTGGTTATTCAGGATGATTTCTTCCTAATTTAGTTATAATTCCAGTTTGGTCTTGGGAGGAGGTTAGAGTAGCTTTCACCTAATCTGACACCATCTTGGTCTCCCCAATTTGATCTTTTCTTATTGTGAAAGATGATATGTTCAAAGTCACAGTGCTGGCAGATTTCATGTCTGGTGAGAACCCACTTCTGGTTCATAGATTTTTGTCTTCTCACTATGTCCTCATATGTAGAATAGTGGAAAATATCTTTTAAAAAGAAGAAAAACTAAGATTATAATAATATGTGAACATTATGTGTGTTTGCTTAGGAGTACAAGTGAAGGAATCCAAGTTTATTTAACCAACAAATACTTATTAAATGTAGATTGCGTGCTTCAAACAATGCTAAAAATAGTAAAGAAAAGAGGAATAGGACATAAATCCTCTCTTGTAAGAGATTTCATACTTTCAGATGTAATAAGACACAATCACACATATCTCTAATAAATTGGGGTTTAAAATTGCCTACTTAAGAGCTGATATTAAAAATTGCCTTAAAAAGTTGGAGGTAAGCTATGAAGTAACATTGCAATAGCAATAATGGTTCCTTTTGATATTTTGAGAAACAATAATCTAGTCTTGCCAGCTATCTCCTCCAACATTTGACTTCAATTTGTCAGGATTTAGTATTCTCTACATTGTCCTAGTCTGACCATTTGCCTTTTTGAGACATTGTAATTGATAATCCACTGGTGGCCAGTGACTGATATAAACATATTACTGCAGCAGAAATCTGAGATGGAAGACAGACCACTTGAAAACAAAGAAAAGTGAACACAAATGGAATGTTTATTAAAGTCTAGATGCCTTTCTAGATCTAAAAATGAGCGGTCAAAGCTTTATTTTATGTCCTATAGAAATGCAAAGCCCTCTCAAAATCTTCAAAGAATTTCTTAGAAATCTACATGCTAAACCTCTAGTTTCAGTTCTTAAAAATTTTGTATTAGTTCCATTAAAAAACATCTCACCATCCTGTATATGCATCCTGTTTCATTTCACACTACATTGATCTAACTGTGAAACCGTTTTTCCTAACTTCCCACAAACCAATCACTCCTGTGGGTATCTATATGTGGAACAAAACCGGACTGCAAATTTAGGATATCAGAGAATTTGTATGGCCACACCACAAACAAACCAAAAACCCAGGTTTAAATATTCCTGCTCCAAAAGTCACTTGGCCATTTGTGTAACTGGTATTTAAATCTCCTGCCATGTTATGCCCTCTTAAAGGCTGGCGCACGAATTTACACAGTTCCACTCCATCTGAGCTCCAGTGCTGGATGGCAGCATTGGGGGAATCTGAGCTGACTGGTAGCCATACATGAGTTTCTATCAACATGGCTCTCACTGTTCACTCCACCCTGGGGATTCCCTGAGACCCTGTCCCATGCAAATTGCAGCCCCACCCAGGCTGTTTGCAGTGGTTTTTCCATTTGAATGGCCTGTCCTGGCTCTGGCTTCCTATAATCTCTCCAACAAGCAGCAGCTGGTGTCAGACTACCCCATACCTATCAATAAGAGGCCTAAGACCTGGCACTAGCACCAGCCTGCCTTATAAATCTATAAGAAATAGGTAAAATATACTAAGATAGTCTTAATTTCTGGGCCATAAAATAAGTCTCAATAAATTTAAATGATTTCAAATCTTACAAAGTTTGTTCTCTGACCACATGGAATTTAATTAGAAATAAGAAAATATATCTGGGAAAACCTCCACATATTTGGATATTGAATGACAAACTTCTTCATAAACCAATGGAATTTAGAAAGTATATGGAGCTAAATGAAAATGAAAACACAACATAGTAACATTCATGAGATGTGACTAAAGCAATATTTGGAGGAATATCTGTAGTTCAAAATGCCTATATTAGGACAAAAATATTCTCAAGTCAATGACCTCCACTTTCTATCTCATAAATTAGAAAAAAATTAAACAGATGAAAGGTAATAATAAAGGTAAAAACAAAAGACAATGTAATCAAAACAGGAAAACAATAGAAAAAATTTATGAAACCAAAAGCTTATTATTTTATTTTTTTAATATATTTTGTTGATTTTTTACAGAGAGAAAGGGAGAGGGATAGAAAGTCAGAAACATTGATGAGAGAGAAACATCAATCAGCTGCCTTCTGCACACCCCCCACTGGGGATGTGCCCACAACCAATGTACATGCCCTTGACCGGAATCGAACCTGGGACCCTTCAGTCCACAGGCCGACACTCTATCCACTGAGCCAAACCGGTTTTGGCCAAAAGCTTATTATTTTAGATCAATCAACTTGATAAACCTTTAGCCAGACTAACCACAAATAAAGAAGATAAAACAAATTACAAATATCAAAAGTGAGAGAGGGAATATTACCATAAATTCTCCAAATATTAAAAGGAAAATAAGAGAGTATTATGAGTGATTTTAGGCCAATTATTTTGACAAACTTTGATGAAATGGACAATCTGCTTGAAGATCTCAAACTACCAAAGCTCACTCAAGTAGGAGATAACTTAAGTAGTCTTTTTATCTATTGAAAAAATTGACTTCATATTTAAAAGCCTTTTTTTAAAGAAAGTCCTGGCCCAGATAGCTTCAGTGAGAAATTCTAGCAAACAAGAATTAATATTATTCTACACAAACTCTTCCACAAAACTAAAGAGGTAATACTTCCTAGTTAATTCTAGAAGGTCAACTTTACTTAGATAGCAAAACCAGAACAACATTTTACAATAAAAGAAAACTACAGTCTAATATCTCTCATAAACCTAAATGTATAAACTCTGAAGAAATATATTAAAATGATGACATGTCATTGCCAAATAGGCCATATCCCAGACATGCTAAATTGGCTTAACATCCAGCAATTAATCAACATAATTAACCATATCAGCCAACTAAAAAAGAAAAACCATATGATCATCTCAATAGATGCATAAAAAGCATTTGAAGGAATCCAATACCTATATCTGATAAAAATTCTCAGCACACTGGGAATATCTAATAAAAGGAACCAATGTAAAATTCACAGCTAAAATCTTAGTAAAGATTAGAAATAATGATAACCATCATCAAGACACTTCCACTTATCATTGTAATGAAATTTCTAGCAAATGTTGTAAGGAAAAAAATATATATCTTATCTAATAAGAGTGATATGCAAATTAACCATCACTCTGCTACACCCATCAGCCACACCCACCAGCCAAACAGGAGCAAATATCCAAATTAACCCAACCAAGATGGCTGTGGCCATGAGGAGACTAGGAGGCTTGGGTTTCCTGGCAATGGAGGAAGCCAAGCTTTCCACCTACCCTGGCCTGCCTTGGCCTCCACTTAAGGCTACAAAGTTTAAATTATAGTATATAAATAAATCCCAACAGAAATGGCTGTGGTCACAGAATAAGCAGGAGGCTAGGCTCTGCTCAAGGCTACAAAGTTTCAATTGTAGAAGATAAATAAATCCCAGACACCAAGGCCTCTGCTTGGGTTGCCGGGGGGGGGGGGTGGGCGGGGCATGCATGGCTGGCCTGCAAACCACCACAGGCCCCTCACCCAGGCTGCCCCATGGGCAAAGGAACCCCCACCCTGATCTGGGACACTCTTCAGGGTAAACCAGCTGGCCCCCACCTGTGCACCAGGCCTCTATCCTATCTAATCCTCCTATCTAATGAAAGAGTAATATGCAAATTGACTGCACTCCAATACACAACATGGCTGCCCCCATGTGGTCAAAGATGACTGCCCCCATGTGGACACAAGATGGCTGCCACAAGATGACCAGCAGGGGAGGGTAGCTGGGAGGGACCAGGCCTGCAAGGGAGGGAACTTGGGGGCAATCAAGCCTGCATGGGAGAGCAGTTAGGGGTGACCATGCTGGAAGAGGAGGGAAATTAGGGGTGACCGAACCTTCAGGGAAGAGCAGTTGGGGGGGACCCAGGCCTGCAGGGAAGGGCAGTTAAAGGTGATCAGGCCTGCAAGGGAGGGCAGTTAGGGGCAAACAGGCTGGCAGAGGAGTGGTTAGAGGATGATCAGGCTGGCAGGCTGAAACAGTTAGGGGCAATCAGGAAGGCAGGCAGGCAAGTAGTTGGGAGCCAGCAGTCCTGGATTGTGAGAGGGATGTTGAATATCCCTCGAGGGGTCCCAGATTGGAGAGGGTACAGACTGGGCTGAGGGACAGCTGCTCCCCCTGCACAAATTTTGTGCACTGGGCCTCTAGTATACATATAATACATAAATGCATTCAGATTAGAAAGGATGGAAAATTTGTAGATAACATAATTGATTATCTATAAAAAAAAGTTTTACAAAATTTACCAAAAGCTACTAGAACTAATAAGTGAGTTAACAAGATTGGAAGACATAATATCATGATATTGATATGGGTATAAAAATGAATTGCATTTCTATATATAATCAGTAAATAAACAGAAATTAACGTTTTAAATATATATTTTATAATAGCACAGAAATAGAAAATATTTAAGGACAACGTTGAAGAGATTATAAGATTGGTTCACTAAAAACAATAGTTTTCTATGTTTTCACTTGATTTCACTGGTCCACCTATAATTTTTGCCCACATTTATTGCTTATATCTGCAGTCACATGGAAAACAAGAATGTCACCCAGGTCTCTAAGATACCATTCTGGCCTGACCCTCTGTGATACATTGAACTAACCTGCTCCAGAAATGGTTCCACTTAGCATGAAGTCATAATACTATTGAGCATCAGGGCAGCAACATCATGTCCTCTGTTTATAAGGAAGGCTCTTCTTTGGTTGTTGCAGATTACTCATGTCTAAGGAAAAATAATTTGCCAACCATCAAGTGGATTGGGACATTATTCCCATTCTAAAACAAGAACAGGAATATCATATTACTTTTCCAAACATGACATTAAGGAAGGAATATTTGGACTACACAGCTCTTTTCAAATTCTGTTTTGTTTATTTAAAAGAAGATACATTCATTCATAAGAAAAATCTTATATATTTTTGGAATTCCATACCACAGGGCTTTTCTCATAACAGGGCCACAGTTTCAATGCCTTTAGGCTGTAGACCTGGAGCCACTGTTAAATGCTCCTTCAACACGGTTTCATGCAAGTTTTTCTCAGATGTATTCTCTTTGGCTACACTGCCATTCACAGACATAAAACAGAAAAATACTTAAAGAAAACATTTCCAATGCATTATTAATTAATAATGACCAGAAGTTTTTTTCTTAATAAATTATCATAAAGCTTTCCAAGGCAGATTGGAAAGCCACATGTAAACAGCTTTATATATTTTTATCTATGGATATTTTATAATCAATTTTAATAGCACTAGTGACCCAGTGCACAGATTCATGCACATTGAAAGGAAATTAATTAGAAGATGGCTGGTGGGGAGGGAATGGGCAAAATGGGCTGAACAGGCCCTGGAGCCAACCCCCCATGGTTCCTCCCTGGTGTCTGTGTAGTGAGCAAGGTTTCTCTGCAGGTGGGGGGTCTTTCAGCCTGGGCTGTGGGGATCAGGCCGAAACCAACTCTCCGATGTTCCCCAAGGGGTCCCAGATTTCAGAGGGCACTCTGCAAAGTTGCGTTTGTACAGGATGTGGAACACAAATGCAAGTGTGCAATAAACCAGATTCAGGGATGACAGTGCCTCACCAAAAACATAACCCATGACAGAAGGTGGAATTGCACTGCCCAGTGAGGAATTAGGCTCTCTCTTCTCTGGTCCGGGTGTGTCACCTGCCGCTGTCGAGTTACAGCAGCTCAGCAGCTCCTGTGTTGAGCATCTGCTCCCTGATGGTCAGTGGCCGTCATAGCCACCAGTTGGATTGTCAAACACTTAGCATATTAGCCTTTTGTATATATAGTTAATATACCTCATTTCTGCCTTGATGTATTCAATTACACATTTAACATTTCCTGCTAACCTTTCAAACACAGGAAAGCAAATCTCACCCACCTGATTGGTATGTTTGTCTAATGTATATATTATTCTCGTTTTTTTAATTCAAGTGGACATTTGCTTTCTTTGGTTACATTGCTGAATAACCAGTTATGTAACTGATTTGTAGATGCATTTAAACTCTTATGCCTCAGGGGATTGAATCATACATATTGTTGTCATTATACTTTATCTCAACAATTTATCTGTCCCAACAGTCTCATAAAGTGGGTTGGTATAACTACTCCTTTTTATAGGAACCCAGAGACATTACACTATATTTCTGCGTGAATTTGTGCCACTCAGTCAGAAGTGGCTTAACCCATGAGGTTCTAATCTATATCACAAACCAGACATATCCCACATCCCATGAGAGCCACAATTTTATGGGCCATTATAGCAAAGAGTTAAAATGGTAGATACCATTTTGAAAAGTACATTTATAACACAGGTGACTAATGATTAGTACTACTAAGTAATTATAATGCTACCAAACATAAGAGACCCTCTACAAATACATATTATTCTGAGTTAACTTGTCTGACCATGGAGTAGGAGAAATTGAAAATCATAGACTACTTGTATAAGGTTTGGATTCTTAGGGGTGTTTTGTTTTATTTGGCATAAGCAATGGACTTGAAAGGAGAGGCAAACTTGAAGTATAAAATATGCACCTGTGTTTAATTAAGAGCATTTTGAAGAGTGCATATTAAGCAATGTGATTTTAAGACTCAATCATTGTAATATGACCAAAAGCTGAGCAAAGAGCCAATCAATCAGCTTGCTGTTTTGTCTATAGACTAATTTTTGTTCTCACTAACTTTGTTTTTGTCTGAACAAGTTAGTGGTGTTTATTTTGTATAATATATACTTATCCTAAAGTATAAGAAAATTTCCTAAAATTACAGGTGCTCTGAAATCCACCTTCAATTTCATTTACTAAAATTAGGAAAGCCAATTACTTGCACATGCAAAATATCTTAAATATTTTCAGATCCAGTTGACTCTCCATTCTATTAATTCTGACTCCATTCGTTTTTACCCCCTGATAAAAACGATACCTTTGATAGTAGGTTTATAGGTTTATTCAACCTTAAATCACATCCTATAGAAACTATAAAGACAGTGCCGTGGCCCAGAGGTACCAGATATTTGGTCTTTATCTGACCCCAACACAAACATATCAATACAATTACCCCAGGACCACAGACCAAATTCTTCACTGTTCAATAGCAAAAATTTTGGTCCCAACCACTGGAGCAAAGTATTCTTTCACAAAGTACCTCAAGATATTTAATATTCATCCACAACTAGGTTAAGTGTAGTTGAGGCTAATGTTTAAGTCCTAGTTTAGGACACACCTATACAAAATTAACTTTGTACAACCAAAGTTGACCCAAAGAAGTTACAATTAGTTTAACTAGCAGTCAACCCTTTCAGGACAACTAAGCCAAAACATATATATAAAATGTAAATATATTTTATGTAAATACAAATATATTTATTAAATTTACCAATTAAAATAACTTGATATTTACCATTTGTTTACCTGAGGAAAAGCAAGAAATTCTACTGAGAGAGACACAGAAAGAGATCTTAGGGCAGAAATTCTTTATCCCTAAGGGTGAGGATTCTTTTTTTTAATTTTTATTGAAAAATTAGAGGCCTGATGCACAATATTTGGGACAGGGGGTGTGGGGAGACTCAGCTCAGCCTGCATCCTCTTGCAGTCCAGGATCCTTCGGGGGATGTCCAACTGCCGGCTTCGGCCCACTCCCGGGGGACCTAAGCTGGCAGTTAGACATACCCCAAGGTGTCCTAGGCGCTGCCACAGAGGCAGGAGAGGCTCCTGACACCACCGCTGCGCTCGCCAGCCATGAGCCCAGCTTCTAGCTGAGCAGCACTCCCCCTGTGGAAGCACACTGACCACCAGGGAGCAGGTCCTGCATTGATCATCTGCCCCCTGGTGATCAGTGCTCGTCATAGCTACAGATCATTCCACTGACTGGTCAATTTGCATATTAGCTTTTATTATATAGAATATATAGTGGGAAAAGTGCACATAGTGTTCATTTTGACAAATTTTCACAAGCTGGATATGCCTGTTTAAGTAGTTCATAGACCAAAGAAGATAAAATGTCCAGCACCCCAAAAGTCTCTCTTACACCCATTGCCATCATGTTTATTCATAAACGCACACACACACACACACACACACACACACACACACACACACACACACACAAAACCTATGAAGTAGGCAATAACATTCCCAATGTACAGATAAGAAAACAGATATAGATATAATGCTACTTGCTCAAAGTTATATTACCAGCAAATTGGGATTTTAATCCAGGCAGCCTAAACCCATAACCCAGTGGTCAGCAAACTGCGGCTCGCAAGCCACATGCAGCTCTATGGCCCCTTGAGTGTGGCTCTTCCACAAAATACCACGGCCTGGGTGAGTCTATTTTGAAGAAGTGGTGTTAGAAGAAGTTTAAGTTTAAAAAATTTGCTCTCAAAAGAAATTTCAATCATTGTACTGTTGATATTTGGCTCTGTTGACTAATGAGTTTGCCGACCACTGCCATAACCTATGCTTCTTACCTTTACACCAATTTTCTAACTTATCTATCCATTGAAAGTTGATACAAAATCTTAACCTTTTCTTTACCTATCACAAATGTTCCTGTTAAAAGGAACCAATTTTCCCCAGGGCCTAATCTGCTCCCCTGTTGCCTATGCCACCCACAGCAGAAAAACAGGAAGTCAGTTCTTAGAGACAGTTGGTAACTGTTGAACTCGAGAGACCCAGTACATTTTCTTTTGGCAAATTTTACCACCAGACAGTCAGCCAGACACTAGGAGAATTTAGACTCATTAACAATTACTGTGTCTACCATCTATCGCTGCCTTAGGGCAGGAGTCAAGCAAACAGAAGGGGCACTGCAGGCTCCAGACTCAATGTCATTCAGTCACAGCAGCCAGTACCTGGTAGCACTTGTACTGTAGCCCTAGAGAGGGATCACCTGTGGGGGGAGCAGTGGGATTCATAAAGTGCGTTGAGCAATGGCAACATCATTGAACTTCCTGGGGTGAGGAATCTGAAGGTCAAACTTCTGTGGGGTGTACTGATGTCATTGTTTTAAAAGTATACCTCATTATTTCACAGATAAATGTTACAATGTTAAGGGCCCATATTGATGAAAATATAAGTGAGAAAGTGCATACATCTCTTTACTAAGAAGAGTATTAGAGGGCTAAGCATTACCTGGTGTGCTGGTTCTGAGCTCTAGGCATCTTCCATTCTTTCACTCAGCAAATATTCATTGAGAACCTCCTAGCTGCCACATACTATTCTGGGTATTAGAGATGGAGTGGTAAATAAACAGACAAGATACAGCCCATTAAACTTTCACCTCTACTTTCAGAACCAACTATTAGCTTCCTTTCATGAGGCTTCTAAGTCTTTTTTGGCAAGAAATGATTATGTGTCTCACCAATAACAATTTTGTTACTGACCCATAGGCAGAGGTGAGAAAGAGGATGACAACTTTTAAATGCTACAACCATGTGAAAAATATCCATATGGTAAGGTTTAAAGATGATGATGGTAAGTCCATGCCCTGAGTTCACTGCTTAAACTCCTAAAATATCTTTAAGGAGGGACAGAGTAGAGGCAGTGAGGGCCCAGGTCTACACAGCCAGAACTCTGAACTTTGTCCTGGTGTGAAATGTACAATTTAGAAGTTATTGTTCACTTGTGAAATGAAACAACTCTTTCTCTTACTAATGACCACATGACCTTATATACTAATAGCTATATTAATGACAAAGTCTCTCAATCAAATAAACCACTGGTTAGAGAGTTAAACACAAAACACAATTAAGAAGTGTGTTAACTTTTTTCTTACTAAAGACAGTATTCTGTCATTGCTCTTGGACAGATAGGCATTTTCCATAATAAATCAGATATAAATAGATTCATTTAGGGAACACTCATTTCCTGCCATAATCACCTCACTTAACATTTTGCCTATATATATAATTAGAAATGCTAAATAAAATATCAAGTATATTTTGGAAATTAGAATGTAAAATAGGCAGCTGGTGACATAATCTTAATGTGGCAGAGTGGGCTTTTCTTATCCTTGCATTCCCTTCTCGCCTTACCTCTTCACTCCTTCCTAGGTGGGAGTAGAGGCGACTTAGGTACAAAGAGAACTAGATGAAAATGTTTTCAGCATAACAATTGTATCAGCCAGCCGAAATCAGTTTGGCTCAGTCGATAGAGCATCAGCCTGTGGACTGAAAGGTCCCAGGTTTGATTCCAGTCAAGGGCATGTACCTTGGTTGTGGGCAAATCCCCAGTAGGGGGTGTGCAGGAGGCAGCTGATTTATGTTTCTCTCTCATCCATGTTTCTGGCTTTCTATTCCTCTCCCTTCCTCTCTGTAAACAAATCAATAAAATATATTTAAAAAACAAACAAACAAACAATTGTATCAGCCAGGATAGAAGAGATCAGGCTGTGGTGATAAATTTTCCCAAGGTCTGAGAGTCTCCAATACAAAGGTTTACTCCCTGCTGTGCTGTGTGTCCATGGGCATTTGGAGGAGGCTCTGCTTCATGTCATCAGCACTGGGAACCCAGGTTGAAGACCCTGCATCTTCTGGAATGATGTTGCGGGGGGAGGGAAAGAGGGAGATGGAGAGAGACAGAGAGTGAGAGCTTAAAGCACAAACTGACTCCTAAAGTCTGTTTTAGATTTTACCCTGTTTCCTTGAAAATAAGACAGTGTCTTATATTAATTTTTACTCTCAAAGATGCGCTAGGTCTTATTTTCAGGGGATGTCTTATTTTCCCATGAAGAAGAATACGGTACACATTTATTGCTGAAAAAAAAAAGAAAATTTATTACCTGTATACGGTATGGTAGTAGTTGTCATCACAAACCGGCATAACCAAACTGTGAATCCTATGGTATCAAGAATTTCTTGTTACTACCATTATTTGCATGTACAACAATCTATGGCACATTTCTGATACTGATATTTACCGGTATGAACACAAAGTAAGATTTATTCAATGACAGTCATGTCATCATCTTCTGGAACATCATCATAACAATCCAAACCCTGATTTTCCTGGTGAATTTCTTGTGACTCCATTTCTTTCAGAATCAGTGGACCAAATCTCTCATGTTTAGCAATAACACTGTCCTTAAACGAGTACTTCTTGTCAAGGTAGACTGCTCATAGTGCATTTGCAAGGCAACTGTCAGTGATTTTCTCCCATGAATTCTTCACCCAAGTCACAACCTCTTACAGTTTAGGTTTGACAAAGTTTCCACGCTGATTTCTCTCCATTCTATTTTCAATGTAGTCATTAATTTCCATGTGCAAATTGTCCTTGAATGGCTTGTTTATTGCAATATCAAGAGACTGAGATAGGCTGTCATTCCTGCGGGAATCATTATTTGATCTATTTTTCTTTCATGAAGAAATTCTTCATGTCTTTAGTGTGGTAAGTGCTGGCTGCATCCCAGACTAGCAGACCTCTTTGGCTCCCTTGCATAACAAGTGGCAGCATTAAATCGACCCACTTCCTTATAACTGCTTGTGTGGCCCAGGCCTTTTCAGTTTCAAGAATAAAAATATTGTCGGGGAGGTCTTATTTTCAGGGGATGCCTTATATTACAATGAGGGGCAAAACTGGAAGTAGGTCTTATTTCCAGGGGATGCCTTATATTACAATGAGGGGCAAAACTGGAAGTAGGTCTTATTTTCGGGGGATGTCCTACTTTCGGGGAAACAGGGTATTAGCTGAAGCAAGTCACATGATCAATCAATGGGATGGGTGAGTGTGATTCTTTCCTAAGGGTAGGGAAGCAGATATTAGTAAAAAATAAAATAAAGATACAATCCAGCAAATAAAAATAAAATCCAGCACATAAAGCTTTCTATGAAAGGCAGGTTAGTTTAGCAAAATTAAGTTTTTCTTGTCTTTTAGAGTGTTTGTTCTAATGAACCAGAAGGACCCATAACCAATGAACAACATAGAGAACTTAGAAACATTCTTATGGAGCTGAGTCCTAGAAGAAAGCAAGATACTTGGAAAAATATCAAAGGACACTGGGGAGGGAAAAGAGATAAATATCTGGGGGAAAAGGGTTCAAAGATGCCCAAGTCTGTCAAAAACTGCCATTTTCTTCAAATATGCATCCTTTCTTCTCTTATAACTACACTAGTGCTCTGGTGCACAGATTTGTGCACATTGAAGGGAAATTAATTAAAAAGTGGCATGTGAGGCAGGACTGGATGAGATGGGCCTGACACACCCTGGAGGAAACCTCCTGTGGTCCCTCCCTGGATGGCACCACTGCTCAAAGGCTGTCTACAGCGTGAGCAGGCTCCCTCTGGCAGGTGGGGACTCTCAGCCTGGCCTGCGGGGATTGGGCTGAAACTAGCTCTCCAACATCCCCTGAGGGATCCCAAATTGTGAGAGGGTGGCTCTCAGGTGACACACCCCAGAATCAGGCTTCCTCCTCTCTGGTTCTGGGTGTGTCACCCAAAAACTTCAGCTGCCAAGTCACTGCAACTCGGTAGCTCCTTTGTTGAGCATCTGGCCCCTGGTAGTCAGTGCGCATCATAGCTAGCAGTTGGTTGGATGAATGGTCGGCTAATCACTTAGTCTTTTACATATATAAACTAGAGGCCTGGTGTACAAAATTCGTGCACAAGGGTGTGGGGGTGTTCCTCAGCCCAGCCTGCACCGTCTGCAATCTGGGACTCCTGGAGAGATGTCTGACTGTCTGTTTAGGCCTGATCCAAGTAGGAAAGGGCCTAAATGGGCAGTTGGACATCCTTCTCACAATCCAGGACTGCTGGCTCCAAACTGCTCATCTGCCTGCCTCCGTGATTGCCCTTAACCGCTTTTGCCTGCCAGCCTGATCACCCACTAACCACTACCCTGCCAGCCTAATTGAATGTCTAACTGCTCTCCTCCAAGCCTGTTTGGCCCCAATTTCCCTCCTCTGCCAGCCTGGTCACCCCTAACTTCCCTCCCCTACAGGCTTGATCCCCCACAACTGCCCTCCCTTGCAGGCCTGGTCCCTCCCAACTGCCCTCCCCTGCTGGCCTGATTGCCCACAACTGCCCTCCTTTGCAGGGCCTGGAACCTCCCAATGGCCCTCCCCTGCTGGCCATCTTGTGGTGGCCATCTTGTGTCCACCTGGGGGCAATATATTTGACCACATCAGGGCAGCCCTCTGGTGTGTTGGAATGATGGTCAATCTGCAAATTACTCTTTTATTAGATAGGATAGAGGCCTGGTGCATGGATGGAGGCCAGTTGGTTTGCCCTGAAGAGTGTCCCAGATCAGGGTGGGGGTTCTCTTGGGGAAGGGGCGGCCTGGGCGAGGGGCCTGTGGAGGTTTGAAGGCCGGCCATGCCCCCCAGTGACCCAAGAGGAGGCCCTGGGATCTGGGACTAATTTATGTCTACAATTGAAACTTTGTAGCCTGGAGCAGAGCCAAGGCTTCTGCTCACTCCATGACTGCAGCCATTTCTGTTTGAAACTTTGTAGCCTAGAGTGGAGGCCTAGGCAACAGCAGGTGGAAAGCTTGGCTTCCTCCATTGCCAGGGAAACCCAAGCCTCTGTTCTCTCGAGCTCAGTGGCTGCTGCATTTCTATAACTTTTATAATTGAAACTTTGTAGCATTGAGTGGAGGCCTAGGCCGACAATGGCAGGTGGAAAGCTTGGCTTCCTCTGTTGCTGGAGAAACCAAGCCTTCCTCCTGCTCTCAGTGGTGGTAGCCATCTTGGTTAGGGTTTATTTGCATAATCTGCTCCTGATTGGCTGGTGGGCATGGCTATGGGCATGGCTTATGGGTGTAGTGAAGGTACAGTCAAATTTGCATATTACTCTTTTATTAGATAGAATTGGACATATGATCTCCTACAATAAAGATAATTCATAGCCTCCTTGTAGCTGGTGTGGCCATGTGATTAAATTCTGGCAAAGGATATAAATGAAGATAAAATATGGCAACTTCTAGGTACTTCTTTAAGGGAAAGTAGATCATCATCCTTTGCCCTGTTCTCTAACCCATCCTTTGTCCTGTTGACTTTCAGCAACATTGCCACTAGAGTTTTTAATATTAGTACCAGACTCTAGAGTCAGAAGAAGCCTAGGATGAGCAGAAGACTACTGCTATTTGTTCTAAGCCTTCTGTGCCGTTTGTTACTATCTATTTCAATATTTGACTTTTAAATAATTAAATTAAGAAAATAAAATTTAAAAAATTGATCAAGGAAGCATCCAGATAGGTTTAAAGTGGGTCTTAAAGAATCATTAGACAGGGAGAACCAAGATGGCGGCATAGGTAAAACACCTATCTTGCTGTCATACACAGCAATTTTAAAACTACAACTTAACGAAAGAACAAACACCTTCCAGAATCACCAGAAAGCTGGCCGAGTGAAAATTCCACAAATAAAAGTGAAGATAAGACATTGTTACTCGGAGGAGCGGTGGTGGACAGCATTGAAGATTCACGCGGAGAGAGGTTTGGAGCATGCGCCGCGGAGAGGGCGGGCAGCTGAAAATCAGCCAGTTTTCTCGAACGGGAGACAAAGACGTCCCACTGGACTGATTCTCCAGCTCTGGGCAAAGTCCACGGAACCCACTATCATACAGGGTAAAAACTAGACAGTGGGAGGGCACGCCGAAGCTCGTGGAGAAGGCGAGCTTGCGCGTGAACTTGGGAACAGCGCAGCTGCCTGACCTTGTAGTGAGAACTCGCGACTTGCTCTCCCATTCGGAGAACAGTTAGTTACCTATAAGGGAGCACCCATATGATTGTTAGCAGATTTCTCAACAGAAACAATGCAGGCTAGACGGGAGTGGCAAGAAATATTCAAAGTGATGAATAGCAAGAATCTACAACCAAGATTACTCTATCCAGCAAAGCTATCATTCAGAATTGAAGGTCAGATAAAGTGCTTCGCAGATAAGAAAGAGCTAAAGGAGTTCATCACCACCAAACCAATATTATATGAAATGCTGAAAGATATTCTTTAAGAAGAGGAAGAAGAAAAAGATAAAAGTGTAAATTATGAACAACAAATACACATCTATCAACAAATGAATCTAAAAATCAAGTGAAATGATAGGCTGATGAACAGGATAAACTGGTGAATGTAACAATCACGGACATAGAGAGGGAATGGACTGACAATTCTTGGGGAGAAACGGGGTGTGAGAGGTGCAGCAAGAGACTGGACAAAAATCATGCAACTATGGGAGAGGACAGTGGATGGGGGTGAGGGCGGAGGGTGGGATGGGTACCAGGTGGAGGGGAGCTACTTGGGAAAAAAAGGGAACAATGTAATTAATAAACTGAACAATAAAGATAAAAAAAGAATCATTAGAGTTTAGATAAAGAGTTCAAGTGAAGAAAGAGGGAAGGAAAGTAGACTTACATTTGTCATGAAATTCCCAATAATAACTTGTAATTTCTGAGCACTTTCATTATCCCATGAACTTGTGCTAAGCATGTTATTTCATTCAATTCTTACAACAACCCAGAAATGCCTGCATTATTATTGCCATTTTCAGATTAAGAAACTGAAATTCTTTTTCACAGAGTTTGAACACTTGCTCAGAGTTATACAGTTAGTAACTGGTGGGGCTATCGCTCTAACCAAAATTTCTCTGTTGTAGAAGCTCTTCCCTTTCCAAAAGGTAAAAATAAACATAGATGTGCTAGAAGAAATGTGCCTGATATTTTTTGCAAAGGCAATCCACTGGAACCAAGTAAATTTTAGGGAAACACTAAAACCTCCTCCCATTAATTGGTGAATGCTCTCTGAATTAAATCTAAATTTAATATTGATTTTAAAAGAACACAATTTGCAACCAAAATAAAAATCACACAATACTTTCCAAAGTCAAATGAAAATATTTTTATTATGAGCATTTACAAATTATTTATAACACTAATCTTCTCCATCTGTGTAGAAAATTAATTTCTTTGTATTCTAAATGAAGCATTCCTTTAGATTTGAAGAGTGCTTACATTTCAAATAGCATGTATTTTATATCGTACTTGTTTAACCATCTTAGTTATATTTTTCAATGTTGGAATAGTGCCCATATTTACAAAATATTTTGCAAACAACATATACTGCAGTATATGTCCATTTATCAATATAACATAAATATCAAAAACATTTAGGAAAATAATCTAGGTCTGTCTAATAGAATGCTTTACTGTGGTTACTAACTTTTGTTTTCAATATTCTCATCAGTGGTAGAAATGACTGCTGAATTTGTAGTGTTCAAACTTACATTTAATAAGCAAATATAATTCTATCTAATAAAAGAGTAATATGCAAATTGACCATACTTCCACTACACCCACAAGCCATGCCCATCAGCTAATCAGGAGCAAATATGCAAATAAACCCAAACAAGATGGCTGCGGCTACTGAGAGCAGGAGGGAGGTTTGGGTTTCCCTGGCAATGGAGGAAGCCAAGCTTTCTACCTGTCCTTGCAGGCCTAGGCCTCCACTCAATGCTATAAAGTTTCAATTATACAAGATAAGTAAATCCCAACAGAAATGGAGCAAGCAGAAGGCTTGGCTCAATTCCAGGCTATAAAGTTTCAACTGTAGAAGATAAATAAATCCCAGATACCAGGGCTTCCACTTGGGTCACCGGGGAGGGGGGTGGTGTGTGGTTGGCCTGCAAACCACCACAGGCCCCTTGCCCAGGCTGCCTGATGCCCTAAGGGAACCCCCAACCTGATCTGGGACATCCTTCAGGATAAACCAACTGGCCCCCACCCATGTACCAGGCCTGTATCCTATCTAATGAAAGAGTAATATGCAGATTGACCATCACTCCAACACACAAGACAGCTGCCCCCATGTGGTCAAACATCCTGCCTCCATGTAGACACAAGTTAGCCAGCAGGGGAGGGCAATTGGGAGGAACCATACCTGCAAGGGAGGGCAGTTGTGGGTGACCAGGCTGGCAGAGGAGGGAAGCTGTGGCTGACCAGGCCTACAGGGGAGGGCATTTGGGAGGGACCAGGCTTGCAAGGGAGAGCAGTTGGGGATGATCAAGCCTGTAGTGGAGGGCAGTTAGGGATGACCAGGCCAGCAGAGGAGGTAAGTTGGGGGCAAACAGGCTGGCAGGGGAGCAGTTAGACATAAATCAGGCTGGCAGGGGAGTGGTTAGGGGGTGATCAGGCTGGCAGGCAGAAGCAGTTAAGGGCAATCAGGAAGGCAGGCAGGTGAGCAGTTGGGAGCCAGCAATCCTAGATTGTGAGAGGATGGGATCGGGCCTAAATGGGCAGTCGGACATTCCTCTGGGGTGCCAGATTGGAGAGGGTGCAGACTGGGCTGAGGGACACTCCTCCATCCCATGCATGAATTTCGTGCTCCAGGCCTCTAGTTCTGCATAATATGCCAAGTATAATATACATTTTATGGTTCTTTAGAAAAGTGTAATTATAGTATCTGCCTGTAACAACTAAACTTGCAATTGTCTGGCCTTGAGAGGCTTCAGTTGATTGAAATTAGAAAATTTCCTCATTTTCCCACTTTATATTTTATTCTTTTATTTTTTAAGCCTCACCTGAGGATCTTTCCATTGATTTTACAGAGAGAGAAAGGGAGAGAAAGAGACAGAAACATCATTATGAGAAACGTCAATTAGTTGCCTCCCGTATGGGCCCTGACCAGGAATCAAACCCAAGACATTTCAGTGTGTGGAAGATGCTCCAACCAGCTAAACCACACCAGCCAGAACTCATCTTCCCACTTTAAAGCCAAGCACTTTCAGTAATCAAAGGACTTCTCCAGCTATGCCAGACTGCAAAGAACATTTGCGTTTCATCTAG
The DNA here is from genome assembly GCA_027563665.1 of Antrozous pallidus. Taxonomy (NCBI): domain Eukaryota; kingdom Metazoa; phylum Chordata; class Mammalia; order Chiroptera; family Vespertilionidae; genus Antrozous; species Antrozous pallidus. The sequence goes on along the minus strand of CM050508.1, from coordinate 66,261,708 downwards.
ATATGAACTTAGGATCTACAGCAACTATTTAAACTAAAATAAATTATTGAAAACGGTCCACAGCTGACAAAGGTTACAACACAAAACCATCTAATGCCATGTTGTATAATGGCGGAAATTATATAGACTGAGAATGCATTGCCTGTTCCTTAAATCTGACACAGGAAGTTTTCACATAGGCCTTTAATGTCTGTTTCTTGTCTAAACTGATATGTTTTCATAAATGTGGATAGCTTTTCCATCTGGTCTCAACAGTATTAGTATATGGAGTTCATATTTTTCTTTATACAAATCTATGAAAGTACAAGTTTTTGTTCAAACTCATTTTAACCATTGTTAGTGGAATATGTTAGAAGATGTGGAAGAATGTCCCAGCAACTATAGTTCTTGATTTGAAAACAGTGAAGAGCCCTAATATATATATATACTAAAATGCCCATTTATTGTGCTAAAATATATCCCCCCCCCCTATCTTTTGTCATTTCTCGCTCTCCCCAACTCTTTCAGAGAACCCCATTGAATCGGCTAAAGTAAAAATCAAGATAAAAGACTATAGTCTGATGACATGCAAACACGTACACATTCCTCCTTTGGGTGATTCTCAGTTCATCCTGGGGTGCAGTAACAAAAAGCTAACATGCATGGGAATGTAGACAGGACTATTTGGGGTACATCATGAATCCAATTGATTAAATAGATATCCTCCATAATTTGAAAAGTAGTTTAATTTTTTCATGCTATGTGAACCAAATGACAAAGTGTAACTAAAACTACCTTTAGAACAATCAAAATATTTCACAAATACTTGTTTACTTCCTCTTTGAAAGATATGAAAATTTAGATAATTGCCATTGACAATTCTTTATTGAGCCCAGTGTTTCCTACCAGCTTACAAAATATATTCATACTTCAAAAGCATGATGAAGTTTTTCTGCATGTGAAATGTAAGTTTGAGATTAGAGCCAGATTCCTTTTAATCATCAAACTTTCACATACTTTTCTAACACAGCACAGATTGAGTCCTTCCATTGTTTCATTTTGTACTCTACTTGCCATTGACCCACCCTGCAATGTTTAAAACAAACAATCCGGAGGAAGAACAGTTGAAATGCTATCAGTAAAGAAACCAGTTCATACTAACTACAAAGTCTATATGTTGTGGAGGTCCTGCAGCAGAGCCAAGCAATAGGTCTTTTATGGAGAAATAAGTCCAAGGTCATGTTAAATTAAAAAAAATTAAAAAATAAAAAAAAACTATTTTAAAGCAATAGTTCTAAATACAGGAAACAATATCATGCACAAAAGTGTTGTTTAGGGATTGATTATTTACAATAAACAAATGGAAAGAACAACACACTAATAGCAGAACTATTCAATAAATTCATTGCTCTCTCAAAGGAATATTATAACCATTTAAAGTGAAACACTTTCCAAAAAAAAGAGGAGAATGTTTATGTTGAATGACAATTTGGTGTTACCAGACTATATCAAACAAGCTATAACTCTGCCTAGGCCAGTGGTCGGCAAACTGCGGCTCTTGAGCCACATGTGGCTCTTTGGCCCCTTGAGTATGGCTCTTCCACAAAATACCATATACCCTAATTAAATTAATAACAATGTACTTACATATATAGTTTAAGTTTAAAAAATGTGGCTCTCAAAAGAAATTTCAATCGTTGTACTGTTGTTATTTGGCTCTGTTGACTAATGAGTTTGCCAACCACTGGCCTAGACAAAAAGTGAAATGTGAGCACAATGTTTTTTTCCTTCCGTGGTGGGACTTCTCTGTATTTGTGTAATTATCTGTAAAGAAGACATATTGCTTTTTGCAAAAAAAACAAAAAAAATTTAAGTCTGATAAATTTTATCTTTATATAAATAAATCAGAAAACCCTCTACAAAAAGTTAAATGAGGATAAAGTCCAAAGAAGGAAATAAAGAGACTGAGTGTTTATTTTCTCTCGCCCATTAGCTAAATATAGTCCCATGATGTTGATCCAGCCTTTGGGTTTTTCTACTTCTAATGAGGGGCCTGCCACAACTCTCCATAAGGCTCTTTATTATTCAGTGCAGGCTAGCAGTCAAAGCTCCGTCGGCGGAGTGGATTAAACAAGGAGGCTGTGCATGTTGCTCAGTTTATCAGCAAATCCACAGTGACATGCATTTTCTTTTTTCCTCCACTCATGAATACTAAAACCCTCAGCTGTGAACGTCTCCATTACATCTGTGCTGCAGGCTAAGAAGCCATCTTCCTAGCCCTGAGTGCTGGTGGGCGGGTTGCAGCTTCACAGTCCCCTGCTCATTACTAGCAAGGCCCGGTGGGGCAGCCAAGAGCCAAGAGTAACATGAGCAATGTCTTTGAATAATGATTAAGAAAGGATGGGTGGATGAACAAATGAAAGAAAAACTCAATTTTTCCTTCTTCTAGTGAAAGAAGGCCAGCTTAGCCACAACTGAAACATCAAAGTCACTGACTGTTTTTAAAGGCTGAAAAGACCAAAGGGTGAGGGGATTCATTTGGTGAAAAAATGAATTTTTTAATGGAAAAGCTCAATTGAGGCAAATAGAAGTCACATCCCTCTTTATTTAATCTATTCATCCTCCTTTCCTCATACCTTCTGAAAAGTCCAATGAGGCCAAGTTGTGCTGTCAAAATATATCCTCTATCAAGTCATATCAGACTATAATTAGCTTCCTTGGGTTCGGGGTCATTTCATCTGCTCAAAATGCTAATTTTAAAACCCAGGTAGAGACATCAGGTTGACTCTTTGTTTTTTGTTTGTTTTATGCTGCTGACCCAGAAAGCCCTTATCTGTAATTCAGTCACTAGAATGCCAGAAGTTATAGTGCTTACTTGTCATTTGCATAGGACCTCTCTGAGCATGCAGACAATTGAAAAAAGAAAAATTAAAATGGATATTCTCTATAAAGGAATGTTTCAGCACCTTCTCCTATAGCACCCAACAACATGAGTGCTCAAAAAATGTTTAATAAGCCAATGAAAGGTATACTGTTCTAAAATCATTTCGTAGGCAAGAACCACATCTTATAAATCTTTTGTCTATTCCAACACACAGTATAGTCTCGGATTCATAATAGGCAGTTGGTCGAATATTTAGGTAAATAAATCTCTCAAAACTGATATTATAAACAAATGTATAAAACCCGCTAAGCAAGTTTTATATAAGCTAAGAATAATTTTTTTTCTTTGCCCCATGTAATTTTTGTCCAATTGACTCTCATAGACTTTTATATAATTCTTTCCCCCCTTTTAAATTTAATCAAATACCATGGCTTCCCACTTATACAAGCTTGAATTGAATTTGAACATGGATGTGAATGACTGAGAATTATGACTCATAATGAGCTTTTCTTGCCCTATTTTTGTGCAACCTCACTTGGTGTGAAAAACGCACCCTGCCACCCAAAAGGAAATGTGTTAGCCCCGAGACAATATCAAACCACCACGTACACAGCTGAGAAGAATCATAATCACTGTACATTGGTATTTGACCAGAAGCAAGGCAGCTGTATTTCCAAATCTGATTTTTTTTAAGGGCAGTGATAAAACAAAGCAGATTATGCAGACATTTAATGTCTGAAACCTCCCAAAGCAATTTTGCCTTTAAGAGGGCAGTAATGCAATAAATACACTGCCATATAAATATATGACAGAATGCATTTGAGTAACTTACATAGTCATTCAGAGCAGCAGATAAAACTGACAAGCTAAATAATAAGTCTGTACTGAAGATCCTGGGCAAATATTATAAGAAACAGGATTGGGAATTAGGTTTGTCTAATGAAACCTGGTCCAGTGCAAGTTCAATCTGGCAGACCTTGCAAAGATGAGAGGATATTAAAAACAACCCAATTACACAGGAAGACTTGAATAAAATAATTTAGTAGAAAAATAAATGTGCCCGGGATGTTGCATTCTTATTAGGTTTGGGGGGATGAAATGTTGGTAATTCCCAAATTACTGCAAAGTTCAGCTTATGTGAGAACTATCTTTGGTCCCATTTGACTTTGCCGGAGCAGTGTTTTGTTCCTCACCCTTATTCTTTTGACTAACTACACCCACTACTCATGCTCAGCTTCCTCAGAAGTAGTTGAGGACAACCCTAAACCATCTGCCAGTCCTCCTCTTACCTCTCCAACCTCATATCCTAGTTCCCTCTCCCTTTCTTCATCCCCTCGCTCATCCCTTCTGCCATCCTGGCCTCCTTATTGTTCTTTGAACAAATTAGGTCTCCATCCACCTTTGTTCCCTTGTGGCTGCTATTCCCTCTGAATGGAACAGTCACAGTCTTCATACTTCCACATGCCTTGCTCCTTCACCTCCTGTTCAGACAGCATCTTCCTAGTGTTGTGATGTACCCCCATTTTACATCAGACACCTCAAAAAAAGTCGAATTATGGAGTCATTTTATTAAAAGCCGGCGGCATATGAGTGGCTAATGCTCTCCAAACCTCATAGCCCCGAACAGCTCAACATGTCTGGCTTATATTGGCAGGCTAGCACAAAAATATTGATTACATCTTTGGATCTGGAATGAGGAACCTGCTTCACAAAAAAAGCATTTTTTTACAGAAGCAAAATTGAGCAAGTTAGTATGTAAGAATCATTAAATCAACAGAAACACATTATCTGGGACTACCTGGTTGGGCAATTTAGAATAATTGTGCTGTTCAGATTTTGGGATCACTGAGTCAACAGGAATGCACTCTCAGCAGCTACTTGAGGCAATTTAGGATAATTGTGCTCTCCTGACTCCAGGACCACTAAGTCAACTGAAACTCAGTTATCTGTAGCTACTGAGACAATTGGGATAATTGTTCTGTCCTGGTTCCCAGAGGAATGTGCTTCGATGACCAGTGAGATCACAATCATTGGGATATTCAGCAAAAGAACATTCAATAATACATCAGTTCAGAAAATCAAAATACCTCTTCTATTATTTTAGCAAGCAAGCAAATGGGTGCAGAAGCCAATTAGCAGGTTAAGATTAAAACTGTAGTGTCTACCTAAGACAATTGCTGCCCTACTTCACTAATAGATCTTCTCAAATGCCCCATTTAATCTTTCTCCCTCTCTCCCTTTCTCTCTCCCTCTACTCTCGATATAAGTCTCATTAAATCAAGAGTTTCTGTTGAGTTTGTTTACTATTGTCTTCTCAGTAGCTACAAAACGACTTGGAACATAGTAGGCTCACACTAACATTTGTTGAATGACTGAATAGAAGACTGGATGCTACTGTGAGATTAATTGGGTTCTTTTAAATCTCAACTGATAACATATGAAAAATTTTGTTTTTGCATTGTTTTAGATAACAGTGCCAAGATAAAATATAGATCAAACCTTATCTTCTTATCTCTCCAACCATAATAGCAATTATCAATGATTCATTGGAACAAAGTATTTTAAAAACCTATGTTCACTTTATCCATTTGTCAAAATTATTGAGCCTTAGCGATTTGGCTCAATTGATAGAGCATTGGCCTGTGGACCGAAGGGTCCCAGGTTGGCTGGATCCTGAGTAGGGTGTGTGCAAGAGGAAGCTGATCAACTACTCTCTCATCACTGGTGTTTCTACCTCTCCCTTCCTCTCTGAAATCAATAAAAATATTTTTTTAAAAAAAATATTGATTGGGGGGGCAAGAAGTAGAAGGAAGATGAAATAAGAATGGCAGATGTTGGCAGTTGTTGAAGCTGGATGGAAGGTACAATGGAAGCCCATTATACTATTTATGTTGTAAAGATTTGAAATGTTTCATATGCAAATATCCTTTTAAAACCTATATTGAAATTTCTTTACAAACTGAATTAAGAAATAACAAAAAAAGAAGCTTATCAATTTTCATGCTAGCCTGAAGGCTATTTAATATTTGATATCTTGCTGTATGTTCACATTTGTTAAACTGTGAACTTTCCTCTGAAAATTTGCTCAGAAACACAACCACTAGATGCCAAAATTCCCCCAGGTAAACTTTAATGGCTTTCCTATCTCGATTGAGGTCATGAAGCCATCAAGGTATGAGGCCACACTGGATAGAACACCATGTTTGGAAAAGAGGATGCAGATTGCAGCCTTCGGAGGCAGTCAAGGGAAGGCCCTCCTAGCAGGAATGAACGCAGGTAAAAGCACATTGTACACACCTGCACCAACCTCCCCTTCTGCTTGGAAGGGGACAATAGACCTGACTGCATGCCCAGCTGTGGTGAGCCAGTTCTCCATCCTCCTGACTCATCTCTCTAAAATACAGTCAATCTACTACTCCAGGAATAGCTAAAATCTTTTACAAATAAGGATGGGTTTTTGGATTTATAAACAAACAACTTTTTGGAATGCTAAACAGTCCTGAAAAGAAAGTCAGTATTGGTTTTTATATATATATATATATATCTTTTTTTAGATTTCTACAGTCTTCAAAATGAAAAAAAAAAACTCATAATTTTATACAAGAAACTGTGTCTGCTTTATAGCATGTAATCATTCAACATTATTGATACACTTTTATAATTTACTAGAAGTCCGGTGCACAAAATTTACTAGAAGCTTGGTGCAGGGCAGGTTGGAAAGGGGGTGTTCCTCATCCCAGCCTGGACCCTCTCCAATCTGGGACCCCTTGAGGGATGTTCAACTGCCCGGGATTGGGCCTAAACAGGCAATCAGATTGTGAGTTCCCTCTCACAATCCAGGATTGCTGGCTCCCAATTTCTCACCTTCCTGCCTGCCTTCCTGATTGCCCCTAACCTCTTCTGCCTGCCAGCCTGATCACTCCCTAACCACTTCCCTGACAGCCTGATTGATGCCTAACTACTCCCCTGCCAGCCTGATTGCCCCTAATTGCCCTCCCTTGCAGGCCTGGTCATTCCCAACTGCCCTCTTCTGCAGGCCTGGTTCCTTCCAACTGCCCCCCTCTGCAAGCCTGGGTGACCCCCAACTGCCCTTCCTTGCCAGCCCAGACACCTCCAACTTCCCTCCTCTGCCAGCCTAGTCACCCTCAACTGTGCTCCCCTGCAGGATTAATCACCCCAACTGCCCTCCCTTGCAGGCCTGGTCCTTCTCAACCTCCCCTGCTAGCCTGATCACCCACAAATGCCCTTTCTTGCAGGCCTAGTCCCTCCCAACTGTCCTCTTCTGCTAGCCATCTTCTGATGGCCATCTTGTGTCCACATAGAGGCAGGATCTTTGACCACATAGGAGCAGCCATCTTGTGTATTGGAGTGATGGTCAATTTCATATTACTCTTTCATAACATAGAAGGATAGAGGCCTGGTGCACAGGTAGGGGCCAGCTGGTTTGCCCTGAAGGGTGTCCCAGATCAGGGTGAGGGTTCCCTTGGGCTATGAGAGAGATCTGTGGTGGTTTGCAAGCCAGCCATGCCCCCCAGTGACCCAAGTGGAGGCCCTGGGATCTGGGATTTATTTAACTTCTGTAATTGAAACTTTGTAGCCTTGAGTAAAGGCCAGGGCAGGCCAGGAAGTTTGGCTTCCTCCATCACCAGGGAAACCCAGGGCTCCTGCTCACTCTGTGGCTGCAGCCATGTTTGTTGGGATTTATTTATCTTTTATAATTGAAACTTTGTAGCCTTGAGCAGAGGCCAGGGCCAGCCAGAGTGGGCAAAAAGCTTGGCTTCCTCCTTTTCCAGGGAAACCCAACCCTCCTGCTCGCTTCATGGCCTTCCACCATCTTGGTTGGGTTAATTTGCATAGTTGCTCCTGATTGGCTGGTGGACATGTCTTGTGGGTGTGGCAGAGTTATAGTTAATTTGCATGTTTCTCTTTTATTAGTGTAGATTAAGCATATGAAGTGTTTTTCAGAGGCTAGGTGGAGTTCTAGCCTTATTATTGGAGAAAGATATCTTCTCAAACAGCTTTGAAGAATATACTACATATCTTGCCTCCTTGAATGTGATCAATTGAATTTAAAAGAGATATTAGAGTTTAATGAATCTACTCTGACCTCCAATCTATTTGCCTGTCTCAATTCACCAATTCATTGTAGCCCTTACAAGTAAAAACAGAATATTATCCTTGGCTAATTTAAGCCCCAGATTCCTTGTCCAATTATAACATAGTGAATAACTAGAGTAAATATTTTCAAAAACAAGTATTTAACTAGAGTTTTGTGGGTTTTAGGTGGGGTTTATTTAGGGTTTACTAGTTGTTTTTATTTTCTTTTGCACTTTCCTATTTTCTCCAAATTGTCTTTTTTTTAAATTTCTTTATTATTTAAAATATTACATGTCTCCTTTTTCTCTCATTGACCTCTTCCAGCCCACCCCAACACAGGCTCTCACCCACCTACTGTTTATGTGCATGGGTTATGCTTATATGCACGCATACAAGTTCTTTGGTTAATCACTAACCTGCCCTCCCCCCACCCCTGCCTTCCCTCTGAGGTTTAATGGTCTATTCAATGCCTCAATGACTGTCTATTTTTGTTTATCAGTTTATGTTGTTCATTACATTTCACAAATGAATGAGATCATGTGATACTTCTCTTTCTCTACTGGCTTATTTCACTTGGCATAATGCTCTCCAGGTCCATCCATAACTAGATATTTTTAAGACTGGTAACTAGCAACAATGTAATGAATTTGGGTGTGTCTGTTATCCACCTTACATATTTGTTGTAAATAATTACAGATAAGTAATTTTTAAACACAAGAAGACATTAATTCAACAAACAAGTTTTTGTCATTACCTAATACTCATTAGGATGGCTACTACCCAAGAAAAACAGAAAATAAAAACTGTTGATGACAATGTGGAGAAATTTGAACCCTTGTGCACTGTTGGCAGGAATGTAAAATGATGCATTTACTATGGAAAACAGAATGTTGGTTATTTAAAAATTAAAAACAGAATTTCCATATGATTGCTGGATCACATGGTATACACCCAAGAGAACTGAAAGCACTATCTTGAAGAGAGATATTTGTTCACCCATGTTCCTAGCAGCATTATTCACAACAGCCAAAAGGTGGAAGCAACCCAAAGGCCTACCAACAGGTGAATGAATGAATAAAAATGTGAATAAAATAGAATATTTTTCAGCTTAAAAAGGAAATTTCAACATGCAAATCTGCCAGGAGCCAATTCCAGCATGTCATAATCACAAGAGTTTTATCAAAAGGTTCAACAATGGCTGAGTCACGTATGTAATTACCTGTTGGAATAGCTGGGAGGCACTTCCCCCAAACCTGAATAGGATGATTGTCTGCTGCCAGACAGCTCAGGGCATCTTAATCTACATGTTATTGCCTCCTGTTGGCCAAACACCTGAACAGCTGGCGGCTATTCCCCAATCTGACAATGCTTCTGTAAACCCTACCCTTTCAAGTGTATTACCTCCATCTTGCCTTAAGACAAATTGTGTTTAAAAAAAAGCATGAGATCCTGAGTCAAGGAGAAATCTTTATCTCCTTTAGCTGAAGTTCTTCTAACCTCCAATGCATTTCAAAAATATCTTTCATCTTTGGACTCCTTAATCATGTATGTACAGCCTTTCTCCAGATTGCTGAACTCCTTCTTAATGCTGGGACAAGAACCCCAGCACAAAACATGATTAACCTTGAGGACATTACACTAAGTGAAATATGCCAATCACCAAATACATGCACACACACATATACCATATAATTCCACTTATATGATGTACCTAGAGGAGTAAAATTCACAGAGACAGAAAGTAGAATGCTGGTTGTCAGAGACTTGGGAAGGAGGAATGGGGACTTGTTGCTTAGTGAGTGTAGTTTCAACTTTAAAAGATTAAAAGAGTTCTAGAGATTGGTTGCACAAAAATGTGAATATATTTAACACTATTGAACTGTATACTTTAAAATTGCTAAGATGATGAATTTTATTTTGTATGCATTTTACTATAATTTTTTAAAGCCAAGAAACAAAGGTTTTTGTCCAGCTGATGTAACAAATTCTCTGGAGTTTTTTGAAATTGTAACTGACTCTTCATGCACAGGAAGTCTTGTTTCTGACACTTAGAACATTCAGAATGGCTCCAAGTGTCCTGTGTAAATCAACTGGAAGCAGCAGAGCATGGCTGCTGACAGCAGAGAAGAATCCAAGGCTGGTAGAGCTTGATGAGGTGCCACTTTGAAGGATAGGGAGTTGGGTTTTGGCTGTGTCCAATACCACAAAAGGCTCTAGACTGAGAAAGTCCAGATCAGGCTTTCAACTGTCTTGACAACTGACACATGCTGTAGCAAGGTCCATCTTATAAAATGCACCATTAGAGGCCAAAAGAGGTGAATTTATAGATACAATTTTAGGTTAAACAATGCATCAACAACTGTAATCACGTCACTCCTTCCGGCCACTCGCCCATCCCTTATGTTCCTTGTCCACAGACATAATGAACAACTACTGATTTAACTGAAGAATTCTAGAGCCAGAAGAGCTTTCAGGGATAATATGTCTCAAAGAAAGAAAATAAGTTTTAACTTCCATGGCAACCTCCATCATTTGGTATTAGCTGCCTTGAATGTGGTCCTGAGAAAAACTGTTAAACTATATCTGGGCTCAGTGGGAAGCCATGACTTGATGGCTTAGTTATGTCTGTCTCGGATCATTTGGAGAAACTGAAGAAGAGCTGGGAATAAAACTACCAGTCCTGAGTCTGTTCTGTTGAAGAGCACAGCTACAAGATGGAATTTGCTTTACATATCCCTGCCAAATTCAAGCCCACAAAATAGGAGATGACTTGGAAGAGAAAAAGGTGTGGGTTGTAGAATATCTTTCAGTCGGGCTAGAAATTTTCATAAGTGAGGTGGGCCTCTGGGTCTGGATGAACTCATCAGGAAGGAGATGGTAGAGAATCACACAGGCATGAAGCCTCCAACAGGAAAACAAAAAAGGCAAGTAAGGAAAAAATAAATCCATAACAAGATATGCTTTTTAAGAACCCAAAGAGACCTTAGAAATTTCCAGTCCAACATATTTGATCCGTTTTTTGTATACTTAATTTTATACTAGAGGCCCGGTGCACAAAATTCGGGCACGGGGGGCAGAGGATGTCCCTTAGCCCAGCCTGCACCCTCTCCGATTTGGGACCTCTCAAGGTATGTCCAATTGCCCATCTAGGCCCGATCCTGGTAGGATCGGGCCTAAACGGGCAATCAGACATCCTTCTCACAATCCAGGACTGCTGGCTCCAAACTGCTCACCTGCCTGCTTCCCTGATGGCCCCTAACCGCTTCTGCCTGCCAGCCTGATCATCCCCTAACCACTACCCTGACAGCCTAATTGATGTCTAACTGCTCTCCTGCCAGCCCATTTGCCCCCAACTTCCCTCCTCTGCCAGCCTGGTCACCGCTAACTGCCCTCCCTTGCAGGCCTGGTCCCTCCCAACTGTCCTCCCCTGCTGGCCTGATCACCCACAACTGCCTTCCCTTGCAGGGCCTAGAACCTCTAACAGCCCTCCCCGCTGGCCATCTTGTGGTGGCCATCTTGTGTCCACATGGGGGCAGGATCTTGGACCACATGTAGGCAGCCCTCTTGTGTGTTGGAGTGACGGTCAATCTGAAAATTACTCTTTTATTAGATAGGATAGAGGCCTGGTACATGGGTGGGGGCCAGTTGGTTTGTCCTGAAGAGTGTCCCAGATCAGGGTGGGGGTTCCCTTGGGGTGAGGGGGCAGCCTGGGCAAGGAGCCTGTGGAGGTTTGCAGGCTGGCCACACCCCCCAGTGACCCAAGCAGAGGCCTGGGATCTATGTCTATCTATTAATCTATGTCTACAATTGAAACTTTGTAGCCTGGAGTGTAGCCAAGCCTCTGCTCGCTCTGGGGCAGCAGTCATTTCTGTTTGAAACACTTTATCCTAGAGTGGAGGCCTAGGCCAGCAAGGGCAGACTGAAAGCTTGGCTTCCTCCATTGCCAGGGAAACCCAAGCCTCTGTTCTCTACGGCTCAGTGGTTGCCCCCATTTCTGTATCTTTTATAACTGAAACTTTGTAACATTGAGTGGAGGCCTAGTGAGGCAGAAAGCTTGGCTTCCTCTGTTGCCAAGGAAATCCAAGCCTTCCTCCTGCTCTCAGTGGTGGCAGCCATCTTGGTTGGAGTTTATTTGCATAATTTGCTCCTGATTGGATGGTGGGCATGGCTGTGGGTGTGGCTTGTGGGTATGGCAAAGGTATGGTCAAATATGCATATTACTCTTTTATTAGATAGGATAAATTGTCCATCGTATCATCTCTGTTCTTGAACACATTGATCATCTCATTTTAGAGTTGTTGTCTAATGGCTCTCATATTTGGGTCATCTATGAATATAGTATCTATTTTTCCTTTGTATTTTTAGTTATATGGTCCTACCTCCTGGCATCTCAGTTAACTCTTAATTGCCATGTGATGCAAATGAAAAATTATAGAGGACATGCTAGTTTCCTCAAGAGAGCATTTCATTTTCTTCCCAAAAGCAGTTAGACAAAAGGCAGATCTAATCAGGAGTTGAGATGCTTTGAAACTAGACTTTAGCCTTTGAAAAGGCTGTTCTATTTCTGGTTTATCTTTGGATCTAGTTTTTCAACAGCCTCAATTCAGCCATCCAGCACAGCCCAACTCCAGTGGAGTCTTTTGTTTTTGTTTGGTTGGTTAGTTGATTTTGAAGGGGATTGTTCTTGTTTTTGAGGATATTTGCATCTCCTTAGCTCTAAAAGAAAATAAAAATCTCTGGGACTCCACTTTTTACCCAGCCTCTCCTCCATGCTTACAAATCAGCAAAAAGTTGGAAGGAAAACGTAGCAGTTTCTTTTTTTCTGTCTTGGCCTCTCGAGTCCTGGATGTGTTAGTTGTTTTCTCAATATGTATTTTTATTGATTTCATAAAGAAAGGGAGGGGGAGAGAGAGATAGAAACATCAATGATGAGAGAGAATCATTGATGGGCTGCCCCCTGCATGCTCCATACTGGAGATTGAGCCTGGGCATGTGCCCTTGACTGGAATTAAAGCTGGGATCCTTCAATCCAGAGATTGATACTCTATCCACTGAGCCAAACCAGCAAGGGTGGTTGTTTTCTGATGAATTTGACAACTGTGTGTGTGTGTGTGTGTGTGTGTGTGTGTGTGTGTATTTTTATACCAAAAAATACATAATAAAATTGAAAAAGACAAAAGGAAATAAGCTCACCATCATCCTATCATCTGAAGTATTCAGTTTAGTATTTTGCTATTTTCTTATATCTTTTCTCCTATGTATTTGTGTTGATCTTTTTACATCATTATAAAAATAGTATAAATATATTTTATATCTTATAAAGAAGTCTAAGAAAAAATATATAAAATTTTAAAGTGTAAATACCTTTAGAATTATTTAGTATGTGGTGTGAGGATTCAAATAGTCCAATGTAGTCCAAGGCACCAAAGAGCTTATGATCTGGTTAAAGAGACCCCAAAAATGCATAACATTTAAAGGTTTCAAATCACTGATGAGGCCTGTTTTCTAACTACTTGATTTAGCAATAAATAATGACTTTTTTCATAAACAAATAGCAAAAAAAAAAAAAAAAAGCTTAAACCAGAAAACTGGATGAAATTAATGCTGTAGAAGAAACCCATAAATAAAAAGTAAAAAAGATCTGTCAGAACTTTTCTTTAAGCTTCCATTCTTTAAAAATAAATCTATAAAAATTGCTTTCCTTGACCTTTCATTTATTATATCCTCCCAGTAGTAAATATTCTATATGTGCCTGTGAGCCAGCCGACATATATATCTAGTTAATTTAAAATCAAGCCACCATGATACTAAGCTGACCATAACCCCTACTTCTGATGAGCTGTTATCCTGTGAAGTCACTGTGCTAAGCATAGAATTTCATAGCAGGGATTTTCCACATATATGTTGTATAAGAAATTATTTGTTGTGTGATAGATTTTTTTGCTAGACCACCTAAGTCAGCACTTGTGTCAATAGTTTATACCTATTCCCTCTGAGGTTTTAGATTCATGCTTGTCCTGAAATCAAGGCAGGCCAGCATGATGCCCTAGAAGTCACTCTTCATATTAGAGAGGGCCAGAAAGGGCTCAGGACATTTCTCATGCCTTTGCAGCTAGACCTGGTGAGTAGCTGCCTTTAGAGAACCCTTCTAGCCCACTTCACCCCAACCCCAATCCAGGATAGTTAAACTGCTTAGGCAATGAGCCTATGAAGTATGTCCTGTGTATTTTAACCTGGCTAATATGTATGAAGCTAAGAATTTCTCAAAAGCAAATTGTAAAATTATGGGAAAATATTATTTGTCCTTCTGAATAAAGTGACTCAGCTATTTGCATACCCAAATTTAAATTTCTTTATAAATAAAGCCTGGTAAAATATGAAGCTTATGTTTTAAAAAATACTGCTAATAATACCTTGAGTTTTAGAATATCTATTATGTTTGACATAAACAAATGAACAAGCCCATTAAGACAAATAATTTAACATGAAGCTGGGAGATGTTTCAGGTAAGTCACAGAAGATTTTGTTTGCAGGGAAGTACAATTCCCAGATTCCTTTAAAATGATTGTAAGTAGCCCTTTGACACTTATAACTACATGTTCCCGGATATTCATAAATTCCCAAATTTTTAATAAGAATTATTTTGATGCCCCCTGGTTCTCTTGCAATTCATGTTTCAAGAGCCACATGTGTTCTAGGCACACTCCCTCATGACCATCTTCAAACACACACACTTACACATATACACATACTCATGGGGCTATTGTGTATGAAACTCAGCAAGAACAACAAAATTTTAAAACTGTAAGAAACAATAGGGGCTAGGAAGCTGTCTCAGCTCACCTACTATCCTTTACCCTACCACAACTCACATCTTTTCCATTGCAATAAAGTGTACATCGTGAACCTTGAGATCCAAAAGAAAGCACTATCATTACAAACTTCTAATGTCAAATCTTTCAAGGAAAATGGTCAATTGCTACTTACTGTCTGAGAATGATGCACAACTCAGTGTGGTATATCAATATTCCTGAAAAGCTTTAAAAAGACACTGAGAGAAAGGAACCAAGATGGCAGCATAGATAAACACCTATCTTGCTGCCCCACACAACAATTTCAAAACTACAACTTAACGACACAACAAACATCATCCAGAATCACTGGAAAGCTGGCTGAGTGAAAATTCCACAAATAAAAGTAAAGATAGGACACTGTGACTCAGAGGAGCAACAGAGGGCAGCAGTGAAGATACGTGCAAAGTCAGAGGTTTGGAGCCGTGCACGCGTGTGAGCTGACAGGGCGGGTGGCTGCAAACCCGGCCAGTTTTCTCAAACACAGGAGGAAGACAAAGGCATCCCACTGCACTGATTACCTAGTTTCAGGTGAGGTCCGGGGAACCCACACTCATATGGGGTGAATCTGGACAGTAAAGAAGCACGCTGAAATCTGGGTGGGGCAGAGGTCTGCGAGCTTGCTGAGCGGGCGCACGAGCACACAGAGAGGACTTGTGACTTGCTCTCTTGTTCAGGAGAAAAAAGAAAGAAAGAAAGGAAAGCACTAGACTGCATTGTCTTACAACCCTGGGTGAGACTTTGGCTGTGCAGACTCATTTGGGGAGAGGCTAAATTGTCCACCAGCGGGTAGAGCTCGGCAGCAGCTTTCTCTCAGAGGTGTGTGCAGCCATTGCCACCAGGCACAAAGACCCAGGTGCCACATAGGGTGAAGCTGACGCTGCCTGCTCAGCCCGGAAACTCCGCCCATCCAACCTGAGCACAGCTGATCCTCAAAGCCAATTGGCCTGGAGGTCAAACCCTCCAGGTTTTGATTATTAACCACAATAATCTAGGCTTAACTTCAACAAAACTGTGCAACCCATAAAGGGCTGCACCAAGAGTATCCACCTCAGGTAACTGGGGAGGCTGAGCTACTGTCCCTTAGAGGACATCTACCCAGCTAATCGACCAACACAGGAAAGCAGCCACCATGCAGAGACATGGAAAGAAATCAGATGTGAAAGAAAGGGAGGAAAAAAGACGATTGGACATAGAGTTCAAAACCACAGTTATAAGACTTTTCAAGAGGCTCCTAGAAAAGGCCAATGAACTTAATGAGACCTTCAAGGAAATGAACAAGACCTTAGAGAATATGAAAAAGGACCAACTAGAAATTAAGCATACACTGACTGAAATAAAAAAATATTATATAAAGACCTAAAAGCAGTCTAGAGGACCACAAGAACCAAGTCAAAGATTTGAAATACAAAGAAGCAAAATCCACTCAACTGGAAAAGCAAGAAACCAAAAGAATCCAAAAAATTGAAGATAGTGTAAGGGGCCTCTGGGACAACCTCAAGCATACCAACATCCGAATTATAGGGGTGCCAGAAAAAGAGAGAGAGCAAGATAATGTAAACCTATTTGAAGAAATAGTGACCGAAAACTTCCCCCACCTGGTGAAAGAAATTGACTTAAAAGTCCAAGAAGTGCACAGAACCCCAAACTATAGAAATCCAAAGAGGACCACACCAAGACACATCATAATTAAAATTCCAAGAGCAAAAGACAAAGAAAGAATATTAAAAGCAGCAAGAGAAAAACATTAGTTACCTGTAAGGGAGCACCCATACGACTGTCAGCGGATTTCTCAACTGACACAATGCAGGCCAGACGGGAATGGCAAGAAATATTCAAAGTGATGTATAGCAAGAACCTACAACCAAGATTACTCTACCCAGCAAAGCTATCATTCAGAATTGAAGGTCAGATAAAGTGCTTCGCAGATAAGAAAAAGCTAAAGGAGTTCATCGCCACCAAACCAGTATTATATGAAATGCTGAAAGGTATTCTTTAAGAAGAGGAAGAAGAAAAAGGTAAAAATAAAAATTATGAACAACAAATACACATCTATCAACAAATGAATCTAAAAATCAAGTGAATTAAAAATCTGATTAACAGAATAAACTGGTGAATATAACAGAATAATGGTCATAGAAAGGGAATGGACTGACAATTCTTGGGGAGAAAAGGGGTGTGGGAGGTACAGCAAGAGACTGGACAAAATTCATGCACCTATGGGAGAGGACAGTTGGGGGGGGTGAGTATGGAGGGTGGGATGGGTACTGGGTGGAGGGGAGCTTTAGGGGGAAAAGGGGGGAACAATGTAATTAATTAACTGAACAATAAAGATTAATATATATATATTTAAAAAACAAAAAAATAAAAACAATAAATCATGTACATGTATGTGTGGGAGGCAGAGTTGGATCATTGAAACAAACTTGTCAAATGTGGATAATTTTTAGCATTGAGTGATGGGTATCTGGGGGGCTCATAACACTATTTCGTTTTTGGTGTGTGTTAGAATTTTTCCATAATAAACTTTTAAAAAAATTTAAAAAAGACATTGAAAGACTCATAGTATAAAATGGAAGTATTTAACATTCAGAAAACAATATCATAAATTTCAAAAGGTTCACTTTAATAAATGGCTGGTGCAAGTACAGAGGGTCAACTAAACCAAATCAACTCTTCCTTGTGCAGGTTATATCTTTGAGGGATCACTGAAGGTAGGTGGTCGATTTAATAGTTTACTTCTTTTTTTTAATTTATCTTTATTGTTGATAATAATACAGATGTACCCTTTTTTTCCTTGTTGACCCCTTCCAGCCTGACCAATAGTATACTTCTGACATATAAGAACTTCTGGTATTTATTCTACCCATATTTATAGGAGACTTATTTCCATAAGTAAATATTTTTATAAATAATGACATCTTAATTGCTTTTAAAAATTATTCTATTGCTCCAGCACCCAAGATAGTATATTCCAATCTTTTTAAAAGGTCTTGAAAGAAACCTAAGCAAAAAAAGACAGAATGTGACAACAATTAATTATTATACCAATAAATTAGCTTTTTACCCCCATAGCCAGTCAGAGTTTAAGCCAGGAAAAAAGCTTGAGCAATAACCAAGGAAAATGCCTTTTTAAAAATAATCCTTCCAATTCCTTTAAGATTGTCAAAGGATCACTAAAGTAATCCAAGTAAACCACAGAAGAAATGGTGGCAAATGACAGTGATAGGATTAAGCACAGAGATGCTAACACTGGGAATACACTGAAATGAAATTCTGGTTTGATAGATTGTGACAGTATAGTAAACGCTAACAAATGATATTAGGCAAGCTTTTCTCACTGGCTCAAAGACTCAGACCTGAATTTGACAAATGTGTTTCCCACTTAAAATGTATTAGATCTTTAAAAATTCAAACATGCATAAAGAAAAAAAAAAAGTCTTCTAGTGTAGATTGGAAAAACAAAGGTGTATGCTTGAAATGCAATGAGAAGGGGGCTTTCCTTTGGCAGTGTTTACAAACTAGAATCCTTTAAAGAGATACCAAGTGTGCCCGAGCTTTAAAAGCGTGAGAAAGCATTCGACCTGCTGTTCTTTGACATCTGTCAAGTATTCAAGGACTGAAAGGCAAAAGCAAAAGAGGGAAATAAAGAAATATCCCAGCCCAGCTGGCGTGGCTCAGTGGTTGAGTGTCAACCTATGAACCAGGAGGTCACAGGTTCCATCCCTGGTCAGGGCACATGCAGGTTGCAGGCTCGATCCCCAGAGTGGGGAGTGTAGGAGGTAGCCAATCAATGATTCTCTCTCATTACTGATGTTACTATCTTTCTTTCCCTCTCCCTTCCTCTCTGAAATCAATAAAAAATATATATTAAAAAGGAAAGAATTGAAGGGAGAGAGAGAGAGAGAGAGAGAGAGAGAGAGAGAGAGAGAGAGAGAGAGAGAGAATCTCAGTGATTTGTTTAGGCTTTGCCTCTGCCCACATGGATGAGAATATGCAGAGAGGTCAATCACTGTCTTTTCCCATGTGGTTAAGAATTGAGTTAATAAAGGAGAAAGGGATTTGAACATGTACTTAAGAAGGAAGATATGTTTTAGACTTGGGGACTTCTGTGTGATAGTTTTCATAAAGCAAGTAGTTTAACATTAAATTTCCTGCTCTTTATGTCACAATACGAAGCCTGTCTTGGGCAAGTCAGTTTAGCTACCTGGGTCTTAGCTTTGCATCTATATAATGAAGAGACTGAGGGATCATCCCTATCTTTAATCCCGGCTCTAAAAGGCCTTCAATCAGTGAGTAAGAAAGACCCTTTCATATGTGGACACAAGCAGTTTTCACCATTGTTGCTCCTTCTAAGTCAAAACCCTCACTTAGATTCATGTCCTCAGCAGCCTAACAAAAATAACATATGTGATTCATTTATGATTCTCTGGAGTGAAGTATACTAGGTGGGAAATTACATACTAGGATTACATGGGCAATTAACCAGCTTTGTCAACTGAAGTAGTGACAGCTGTTAATCATATCTTTTAACTCTTCACCGTTTTTTAATCTGTTATTATTACTCTTATAATAATTTTCTGATCTCTTTACTTTCTCCCAACCTTTTTCTCCTTCAGAAAATTCTAACTGAACTCTCTCTGACCTTCTTTTATGCTAGATAATTTTTCCCCTGGAAACTCTCACTTCATTTCATTTTCAGTTTTCTAGCTTTCTGATTCTAGCTCCCTCTGCTGATTATAACCAATTTGCCTTCAAGAGTCAAGGCAGACTTCAAATAAAAGCACTAACTTACACTCCTGTTCTTTAATCTCCAATGATCATAGAAAAGAATATATTACTAGTTGAACTTGGAGACACCATTCAGACTGTATGGGTCCAACCTTTTATAAATAAGAAAAGTGATTTTTTTTTTAAAGCTCCATTGAAAGTAACTGGACTATGTGATTTTAACATTCCTTCAGTATCTGACACTGTAATCAGACAAAACAATGGGTCCATGCTGCCTGTCACTGCTTGAGCCAATTAAGCAGAGACAGGGTTGAATCACATATGAGTGTTTATTCCATTATCACTGGCAATATGGGAGAGCAGCAGGTCATCTGCAAAAAATCTGCTCTGCACCCCACCATAAGTTAGCTTCTGATATTGGGCAGAAGGACAAAGATTACATAGGGAAGTAGGCAAAGGTATGCCAAATGGGCAATTTACAGGTAATGCCAGCTGGATATTTGCAAAGGCCTACGGGTATGCAAAGGCTGGGGGGGGGGGTCTTCAAAGGGCTGGCTACTCTCGTTTCTGCAACATGGTTGTTAATCTTTTCGTGTTAATAGCCATTAATCAGGTGGAGAGGATGGGCTGCATTTCCACGTGAGCTCCCAGGTCCCATGTGCAACCCCCAGCCAGGTTAGAATGTGCCTTCTTTAATCAGAACAACACAATCACAGTTAACAGATCATGATTAATATTTCTTACAATATAGCTGGTCCCCAACATTCTATTTCTGCCCTGATCAACATGATGTATGGGGGAATCCACTGACTTCTTCCTCTGGTTTTAAGTCCTCAGCTCCAAACAAACCACGTTATTATCATTACAACCCCCTGAAAGTTCTGGACCAGAAAAGTTGGTTCAATAGCAGCTCTATTAGATTTTCCAGTGGAAAACAACAAACTTCCCTCTGACTAACTTAAGCAGAAAAAAAATCATAAGAGGATATTAGATGACTTACAAAATCATAGGGCAGCTAGAGGCTCAGGTTCCAGAAATCCTGCAAATGATGCCTCAGAACTGGCCTGAGAGGACACTGTTGCTGTCTCCATGAATCAATTTACGGCGCCTCCAGTCCAATGCTTCATCTTATCCCCGCTGCCGCACCTGAAAGTCAGCTCCTCCATCGCCATGCAAGTCAGGGCACGGCAGTCCTCACTGTCCTCTTCCTCCTGCTCCTCCAAACCAAAGCCTCACACTGGCATGTCTTATTAGAAGCCCAGCATCCCACTTGTCTCCTAACTGCAAAGACACTGAGAGCATAATTCGGGATTTTCCCCAAATATGCAAAGCACATTCAAAATGAATGGGCAGCCGAAGATCTCATATTGAAAACATGTAGGCTTTGGTTGCTAAATGAAAAGCAGAATTCCATGCTCCATCCTCTGGTCTTGCCCATTTTATTAAAGGACAATTACATTAATAAATGACAGGTTCTGCACTCGACAAAGAGCTATAAACATTATCTTTACCCACACCCACATCCAGAACAATACTGGAAGGCAGCAAGTGTTCAGCCAGGCTTATTCAAACAATGAGTGCTGATACAGGCCTAATGTTTAATCCAACAAATACACATCAAGCACCTGTTTTATACAGGGCTTGTTTGAGGTGCTGAGGGATGATAAGTAGTTGAATAAAATATAGGGGTAGGGGGGAAGCAGGTTGAAGAAGTTAATGGGAAGTGAGGAGGAGGACCTATGTAATACTTTAAACAATAAATAGTTTTTTTAAGTATGGTCCAGCCCTCAAGGAATTTATAGCTTTGGGAATAAGAGAAATATTTAGGTACTAAAATTAATACATCTTGATAAATACTGTACAATAATAAAAATACATGAAACGTGTCAGGAAAACAAAAAGAATAAGCAATTAATTCTGCCTTGAATTAGAAAGCTGAGGAGATGGGGTAGTAACATTTGACCCCAAGCGCAAAAGGGTTTTATAGAGAAGAAAGGGCACTACAAGCAGAGACACTAGTGAGAGCTAAGCTTGTAAGCATTCAGCAATCCCGGCCATTCTTCCAAACATTTCACACGTAGTCACTCATTTAAGCCACCTGACAAGACTGTGATATAGCTGCTATTAATATTCCTGTTAGACACAGGAGTTGAGTGTGGGTGCCCCAATCCCAGCATCCAGGCTCATGCCATGCTCCGAGCACCCATGCTTCTATTTTATAATAGCAAAGGCACAGATACAGAGGCATGAAACAGTACAATGGGTTCACCAAAAAGCAGGAGTTTCAAGTGTTGTCATTGTATATAATGGGTTGGGGGTAAAGAAGAGGTTGAAAGATATAATCATTATTAACCACCTTAGATTTAAATAGCATTCTTAATCAGCAAGAGCTAAGACCAATGTGGCTTATCTTTGCCAGCACCAGTGGTGAGAAGGAATGGTAACCTTTTTATAAAAAAGTTTTTAGAGTCATAGAAGCATGAACAGACTGTTGAACCTCAGAGGGAAGGCAGGGGATGGTGGACACAGACAATGGGGTGGGGAGAGCCTGGTGAGAGGAGGGCGTGAGTGGGCTGGAAGAGGTTTATGGGGGGAGGGAGGGGAGGACCAAAAAAATTTTGCCAAAACATGATAGAGCCCTGGCCAGTTTGCTGAGTGGCTAGAGCACCGGCCCTTGGACCAAAGCGTCACAGTTTCAATTCTAAGTCAAGAGCATGTACTGTGGTTGCAGGTTCAATTCTGGGCCAGTCAGGTGTGTGCAAGAGGCAACCAATCCATGTGTCTCTACCACATGTCTCTCTCTCTCTCTCTCTCTCTCTCTCTCTCTCTCTCTCTCTCTCTCTCTCTCTCTCTTCCTCTTCCTTCTCCCTTCCCCTCCTTCTAAAAATCAATGGGGAAAATCAATAAACGTTAAAAACTGGTGATGGAAAAAGTGAAATCTGTGCTAAGGGAAGTGAGTGCTGCTCTGTGCTGCAATGTTTCACAGGTTCAGTTCGGGGCCTGAGTGTGCCCGGTGGCAAGAGGCTTCTTCCTCGATTTGACAGTGATGATGTGACTTGTGTAGGCTCTCCTTCGTTCCCTAGGACTGCAATCACTTCAGAGGGAAGCACAGCAAATAATCTATTGAGGGCAAGTTCAGAAACCTTGTCAGTTGAGGCACAGAAAATTAAATCAGCTACCTTTTTGAAACTCTCCTAACAGGCTATTTCCCCACTAGAAAAGCAGGATCCTCTGGCTGGCTTATATGTCTCGTCCATCCCTGACACCTGCGATCCTGTGATATGGTCCCAGTTTGCCTCCATGGAGGTCTGTCTGCTGAGCTAATTGTATGCACTCCTTTGTGCTCGCCTCTAATGTTTATTTCATTACAATATTTACAAAAGGACTTCAGAAATAAGTCACTATGCAAATGGCAGTATGAATACACGATCCAGAGGAATATTAAAATTCATTAACCTTATTTACATTTAAACTATTATCATGTATATTTGAGCACTGTGCACCTGCCAGAATGGATGGGAAGCCACATCAGCAGTCCATTGAATAATCTATTCACTGTCTCTATTTCCTTGTCAAATAAAGTAAAAATTTCCTCCTCTTGGATACATTCAAAATCACTACCACGATGATTTATTTATTAGCAGTTCTTAATGCTAGAGAAGTCCATGCATATTTCAAGTTGTCCTTTGGCATTTAAAGGGTCTGTACCCTTAAACAAATTTTCCCATCTTTGTTAATTTTGCCATGTTTCACTTGGAAATGAAGTAGACCAAGCTTATCATTTTAAAGACTGACAAATAAAAGCTATATCCCTCACCCTCCATCCCCCCCCAAAAAAAAATTTGATTCTAAAAGAAAAGGATAAATTTTTTTTTTAAAGCAGTCAAATTGGTGGCTTGGTATTAATTAGGTAAAGCAACCAGTTAATTGGAATTTTCTTTTTCTTTCTTTTTTTTTTTTTTTTGTCACTTACTTGCCACTATCTCAATCCAGTTAGCATACAGAACCAAGTGGCAAGTCAAAACAGTGAGTCAAGTCACCAGGATGGCATTGGATGTTTTCCATGGCAATGAGTGCTAAGACTGCCTTAGACAGCCCACTTGGATTATGTAGCAGGAAAAACAACAGGAAACAATGTTGTATAATCTATAACTTCTTTCTAACAATGTATAGGCATGCCTCAGAGATATTGCAAATTCGGATCCAGACCACCACAATAAAGCTAATCTTATCTAATAAAAGAGTAATATGCAAATTTGACCATACCTTCACTACGCTACCAGCCAATCTGGACCGGGGACCGGGCTGAGGCGCATGTGAGGCAAGGGGTGGTGTGAGGGGGGGGGGGCCGCAGGGCCGCAGCGGCTCCAGCAGGCTAAGGCAGCCGCTGGGCCGGCGGGGTCCAATCACAGCCCCAGAGTCAGCAGGGGGTCCAGACTCATGCCAGCAACCCCAAGACCTGGCCCCAGCAAACCTGAGGTGGTGGCGGGGGCCCCCCCATGGCCACCCTGGACCAGCAGGGAGTCTGGATCTGCACCAGCCACCCCAAGGCCCGGTCACACCACATTAAAGCTTCTTTTATTATTAGCATCTTAAATTAATGTGATATATTTATTACAATTGATGAGCCTTTATCAACACATTATTAACAAAAGTAAAATCTGCAGTTTACATTAGGGTTCATTCTTTGTGTTGAACATCTTATGGTCTTGACAAATGTACCATTAATGTAGTATCAGACAGAACAGTTTCATTGCCCTAAAGATCACCTGTGGCCTACCTATTCATCCCTCCCTGCTCTGAACCCCTGGCAGCCAGGGGGGTGATCAGGATGGCATGCAGAAGGGGTTAGGGGCAATCAGGAAGGCAGGCAGGCAAGTAGTTGGAAGCCAGCAGTCCTGGATTGTGAGATGGATGTAGGATCGGGCCTAAATGGGCAGTCAGATATCCCTGAGGGGTCCCAGATTAGAAAGGGTGCAAGCTGGGCTGAGGGACAACCCCCCCCCCCCCATGCACGAATTTCATGCACTGGGCCTCTAGTATTGTAATAAAGCAAGTCACTTACATTTTTTTGGTTTCTCAATACATGCAAAAGTTATATTTACTCTACATGGTGCTCTTTTAAGTGTGCAAATGCATTATGTCTTAAAAATGAACATACCTTAATTTTAAAATATTTATTGTTAAAAATGCCAACTATCATCTGAGTCTTCAACAAGTCATAATCTTTTTGGTGTGTAAGTTCATATTAACTTGTAAATATCACAATATCTACAAAACACAAGAAAGCAAAGAGTAATAAAATGAGGTATGCCTATAAAGCCAATTAAAGGGTTTTGTTTTTCTCCTAATGACTTGATGGGTTTGTAAATACAAGTTGATAAGTGGGAGCTAATAAGAGATCACTATAACAGAAAGGTGATATTTTTAATATCTGCAAGAGCTAACGAGTGGAGGGGAAGCTGAGAACTGCATGGTACAAGGATCAAAACAGCCCCAAAGGACAGAACAGCTAAAAAGAGAGGACAGGAATTTCCAGTAGCCCATTGTTAATTTGTTTCCTGTGGGTTATGCGATATAAACACCTTGCCACTCTTCTACTTATCTGTAGTAAAGTCTGCATATTCACAAATGTTTCTTTATGAGTGAGTTCACAGAAATGTTTAGATTTCTGTTCATGTCTATGTGGTGTGATGCCAGGATCAGAAGGCACCTCCCTAAGGTAACAATCAAAACAAATCCCCAAATCTCCAACACAAAAACTCAAAAACTCTGATGTGGAAATGGACAGCAGAGCATTCTGGTTTAAATGGACAACCCCAGATTGTGGAGAGGCAGCATTTAAAGAACTACAACATAGCTGATAATTACAAAGGCACAAGGGTAGCAAGCAGTCAACAATGGGGTAGTCCCCTGGCTAGTGTGGCTTCAGTTTGTTGGAGCATTGTCCCATACACCAAAAGGTGGCCGGTTCAGTTGCAGATCAGGGCACGTACTTGAGGCAACTGATCGATGTTTCTCTTTCTCTCCCTTCCTTTCTCTAAAATCAATAGAAAGCATATTCTCAGGTGAAAAAAATAAAATATTGCTTTTAAAAGTGAAGTAGTCTTCTCTAGGTAAAGGCCTGAAGATTAACAAGGCTCAAAATAAGAGTAGGAAGCAACTACAAAATCATCCATAGGTGGTGTAGTTTACAAGTCTTTGCATTAGAGCTATAGGAAAAAAAAGCCTATCAATCTCTTTAGCTAAATCCACACATAACAGTAACACCATTATCCTAACACTATGAATATAGTTGAAATGCAGGAGCTGAAGAGAAATAAACATGATAGGAGGAAGATATTTTGAATAGTCAAAGGAGCTAATCAGTGTGCGTGCGTGTGTGTGTGTGTGTGTGTGTGTGTGTGTGTGTGTGTGCGCGCGCGCGCCAGAAGAGTTGGAGCTGAGGCCTAAGGACATCTACATTGAGGCAGTAGATGAAATTTCCCACCTTCCACTAGTCACATCATTTGATGTGCACAGAGCCCAGAGACCTCCTGTAAAGAATATGGAACACTCTTGGAGGTCCAAACTCCCAGATAGATTTGTGCTCCCACTTCAGAGAAAGGACCCACTCGGGCTAAATTATGTGGACCTCTATGGAGCACATAAGGAAAAAGCTCTTGAGGGGAAAAAATCATGGAAGATGGTAAAAGAAAACACCTGGCCACCAAATGGTGTTTGCTACCCTGCTTGCTACCCTTGTGCCTTTGTAATTGGCAGCTATGTTGTAGTTCTCTAAATGCTGCTTCTCCACAGTCTGGGGTTGACAATTTAAACCAGGGTGTCCTGCTGTCCATTTCCACATCAGAGTTTTTGTGCTGGAGATTTGGGGATTTGTTTTGATTGTTGCAAAAGACTCTACAAAAGAATCCAAACATCTGGGAAAGTAATGGTTTCAGGTACTCTATGAGCCTTTATTTGAATCATTTTACATTCACTAGAAATCCTTTTGAGGGGGCGGAGGTGGTGGTGGTGGTTCTTTTGTTGTTGCTGTTTGTTATTAAAAAGCCTTTTGTAAAGCAAAAAATTATGGCATCAGGATTTTCACACTTTATTTTTAGCATAGAAACACTGTCATCAAAAATCATATCAGAGCCCTTGCTGGTTTGGCTCAGTGGACAGAGTGTCAGCCTGTGGACTGAAGGGTCCTGGGTTTGATCTCGGTCAAGGGCACATGCGAGGGTTGTGCACTCAATCCCTAGTAGGGGATGTGCAGAAGGCAGTCAATCAATGATCCCCTCTCATCACTGATGTTTCTATCTCTCTCTCTCCCTTTCCCTTCCTCTCTGAAATCAATAAAAACTACATCTTTTTAAAAAATCATATCAGAAACAGAATTATAGAGCAAAAAAATACAGACCTGCTCCCAAGTGAAAAGTGGTAATCCTGGTCCCCAAATCGGGACTCACCTTACTCCAGATGCAGTCCCTGAGAGGCCCCAAAGATCTGAATTTGCAAATCACTGGATAGCTTCATTAGCAACGTGAATCTGAATTCTTCACTACATGATAAAAAGAGAACTGGGGTGTTTTCTTTGAACACTGGCAAATAAGAAATTATACTATCCTTTGGTTTTTCAAGTTATGAGAACTGCTGGAAGAAGAACTATTAACAGACTTTAGTACAGCTCGGAAAGCAGTACCGGTGTTGATCTCTGATACAACTGCCTTGGTCAGCAAACCAATTAATGTAGTTTCAGTCTGTGCACAAGTCCACAGAGTAGTAAATCACTGTCCCAGGCTTTTTATCTCTGTGTGTTTATTTTCTTAGGATCAAAAGAAGGTAGACTCTGAAGTACCTTGACACTAAGCATCAATGTCAACCTGCCTAAAACCTATTATATAGCATAAATGTTTTTACAGCTGGGTAGTTTATTAGATTAAAAACCTTGTATCACCAAACAACATAAGGTATCTGTAAAGTAGGAGGCATAGCAATGAAGGAAGACAACTGGAATAGGAATATATACCTCTAGTCCAGTAGGTGGGTATACCTACTGGACCAGATGCCCAATTGGAATGCCCATTTGGAGTTATCTCGATACCTTGCCCATCCCTGCTTCCCTTCACCCTGCCTTCATATTTTTTAAATTAAATTTTTATTCGACTTCTACTCACTATCACCATTTAATGTTTTTCTACCCTCCCTACTCCAAACACCATTTCACATGTTCAGGACTCCTATCATAGAATCAGGATGATGTCCAATCTGGGTGTGTGCAATAGTACAAATATTTCCAGATCCCAGGAAAAGCTAGAATGATTATCCTTGCTCACTTTTCTGAGTTATGATTTCTCTGTTAAATACTATCCAGACTTGTGCTTTCTCAGGAGTGATAGTGCATAATGGCTGAAATAATATGGACACCCAGGGCCCTACTGGTACCCACCAACTGAATGACAGTCCATCGTTTATGACTTCAGCAGCCTTTGATGTAAACACTTTGAATTCTCAATAAAATAATATCTTTACAGATCCCAAGAAAGAGAGTTAAATAAAAGTTTATTAATATATTTGTGGAAAAAAATACCAAACAGGGAGGAACCAAGATGGCAGCATAGGTAAACACCCATCTTGCTGCCCCACACAGCAATTTCAAAACTACAACTTAATGATAGAACAAACATCATCCAGAATCACAGGAAAGCTGGCTGATTGAAAATTCCACAAATAAAAGTAAAGAGGGGGGAAAAAAATGGCAGCAGAACAGAGGGATGTGATCTGAATCATGCCCCAGGGAAGACGGAGGGAGCAACTGAGGGTCATGTGGGAATGGTTTGTTGGTGAGTTGGGATACAGCTGTGCTCCAGGAGAAGATAAGGGACTACTGGATTGGCCTCCCCTGAACAAGCGGCCCAGGTATTGCTAGATTCTATTGTGGAGCCACCAGCTCAGAGGCAGACCACGACATCTTGAAGGGGAAGGGCCTGAAAATATACAAAAGCCCCCATTAATCAAAAAGCGGGGGGATAGTGGGGTAATATCATGTAAAGAAAAATATCCTGTAAGTAAAATACATCTAGAAAAATCTTACTCCAGAAAAGTAACTTCCATTTGTAATGCCAACAGCAAGACATCCATGAAAAACACATATGGTATCAAAGTAAGCTAAAGGAAAATCATTTGGGCAAAAATAAAAAGAAACTCAAATCTAATTTGCAGAGAGGATCCCTTTGTTAACTTTTGGTCGAGAATGTTTTTGTGTGTTTTCAGAGAACAACTCTAAGACCATGTGGGTTCCTGCGACAGTGAGGAACTGACGGGTCTGTTCCAGCCATGAGGATGGTCCAGAGATGGGGGACACTGACCACACCTTTTCATGCTAGCAGTCAGCAGCTATGCATTGCTGCAGGTGGCTCAGGACCAAACCAGAGAGGATGGAACTTGCATTGCCACCATGTGTCCACCATCCGGATACCATTGCTGACATGTACACATAAAGAACTATTTGACATTGAATCTGGGACTCAGAACAGTTGGACATTGAAACTGAGACTCAAACATTTTTTGTTCTTATACATTTATTTCTAGTATGCAGATGCAAGATGTTTTTGAAGAAAAGAAACAGGGGAGAGCAATTGATATAGAGGCAGGGAGGCATGTCAAGCTACAGGGGGAAGGCTGGGGAGGATGGGGGCAGGTGCTGTGGGAGATCAACTGAAGGACTTATATGCATGCATATGAGCATAACCAATGAATACAAGACACTGGGGTGGGGGGCAGGTGGGGACATGTGCTGGGGGTAGGGGAGGCTGGGGGGAGGACAATGGTAGGAAAACATATGTACTACTTATTAAATCTAAGTTACACTGTAAAAAAAATTAAAAAATATATTTTTTTTAAAGTAAAGATAGGACACTGTGACTCAGAGGAGCGGCAGAGGGCAGCGTTGAAAATAACGTGTGGAGTCAGAGGTTTGGAGCCCTGCACGCACAAGAGTGAGCGGAGAGGGCAGGCAGCTGCAAAGACAAAGGTGTCCCACTGCACTGATTCCCCGAGGAAGAATTCTGGACAAGGTCCAGGGAACCCACACTCATACGGGGTGAACTGGACAGTAGGGAAGCACGCTGAAACTAGGGCACTGCAAAGGTCTGCGAGCTCGTGGAGAGGGTGAGCTTGTGGAGAGTGTGCATAAACTTGGGAACAGCTGAGTTACGCAAATGCGCAGAGAGGACTTGTGACTTGCTCTCTCGTTCGGAAAAACCACTGGACTGCACTGTTTTACAACGCTGGGTGAGACTTTGGAAGTGCAGACTCATTTGGGGAGAGGCTGAATTGTCCAGTAGTGGGTAGAGCTCAGCAGCAGCTTTCTCTCAGAGGTGCTTGCAGCCATTACCACTCAGCACAGAGATACAGGTGTCACATAGGGCGGAGCTGACGGGAAATAAAGCCTCCCTGCTCAGCCCGGAGACTCCGCCCATCCAACCTGAACACAGCTGACCCTCACAGCCAACTGGCCTGGAGGTTAAACCCTCCTAGTGCTAACAACAATAATTTAGGCTGAACTTCAACAAGATTGTGCAACCCATAAAGGGCTGCTGCAAGAGTATCCACCTCAGGTAACTGGGGAGGCTGAGCCACTGTCCCTTAGAGGCCATCTACCACACAGAGCTAATCGACCAACACAGGAAAGCAGCCACCATGCAGAGACATGGAAAGCAATCAGATGTGAAAGAAATGGAGGACAAAAAACGACTGGACATAAAATTCAAAACCACGGTTATAAGGTTTTTCAAGGGGCTCCTAGAAAAGGCCGAGACCTACAAAGAAATGAGCAAGACCTACGAGGAAATGAAAAAGTAACAACCAGAAATTAAGCATTCACTGACTGAAATAAAAAATATTATACAAAGACCTAAAAGCAATCTAGAGGACCACAAGAACCAAGTCAAAGACTTGAAATACAAAGAGGAAAAATCCACTCGGCCAGAAAAGCAAGAAGCCAAAAGAATCCAAAAAATTGAAGATAGTGTCAGAGGCCTCTGGGACAACCTCAAGCATACCAACATCCATCTTATAGGGGTGCCAGAAAAAGAGAGAGAGCAAGATAATGAAAACCTATTTGAAGAAATAGTGACCGAAAAATTCCCCTACCTGGTGAAAGAAATTGACTTAAAAGTCCAAGAAGTACACAGAACCCCAAACTATAGGAATCCAAAGAGGACCACACCAAGACACATCATAATTAAAATGCCAAGAGCAAAAAACAAAGAGAGAATATTAAAAGCAGCAAGAGAAAAACAGTTATCTATAAGGGAGCACCCATACGATTGTCAGCGATTTCTCAACAGAAACTATGCAGGCCAGATGGGAGTGGCAAGAAATATTCAAAGTGATGAATAGCAAGAATCTACAACCAAGATTACTCTACCCAGCAAAACTATCATTCAGAATTGAAGGTCAGATAAAGTGCTTCACAGATAAGAAAAAGCTAGAGGAGTTCATCACCACCAAACCAATATTATATGAAATGCTGAAAGCTATTCTTTAAGAAGAGGAAGAAGAAAAAGGTAAAAATAAAAATTATGAACAACAAATACATCTATCAACAAATGAATATAAAAATCAAGTGAATTAAAAATCTGATGAACAGGATAAACTCATGAATATAACAGAATCATGGGCATAGAGAGGAAATGGACTGACAATTTTTGGGGAGAAAAGGGGTGTGGGAGGTACAGCAAGACACTGGACAAAAATCATGCACCTATGAGAGAGGACAGTGGTGGGGAGGTGAGGGCAGAGGGTGGGATGGGTACCAGGTGGAGGGGAGCTATAGGGGGGAAAAAGGAGAACAATGTAATTAATAAACTGAACAATAAAGATTAAATTTAAATATATATATGTATATATATATATATATATATATATATGTACACACACACACATTTGTGACTATGCCACTGTAAAAGAGATCCAAGTGAACTTGTGCACTTTTAAATACATTGTAATAGATTATGTTATAAAAATAATTTAATATATATAATTTGTAATTATTATTCTCTATTTTTAACTGAGTTATATTATTCCCACATACCTCACCATCCCTACTAGTAAAATACCCATAAACCTACATCAGAGAAGATTAATATAATAAAATCAGAAATTAATTTTATTCCTAAAAGTCAAGCATCTTAATCAAGAGATTGACCAACTCTTATTATTCAACTGTTTCTCACTCAGGCACTTGTTCTTTTCTATCAAAGCCGTATTAGTATCGTATTGCTCTTTGGCATGTACCTCCTTCCACCTTCTGGAACAAAGAATTATAATGCAGTCATGAAGGAAGAAAGATTTAAGATCTCCCCTTCCAGAGTAAATCAAATCAGACTTAATTTAAAGGTAGGTACATTTCATTTTAAGGGCTTTTTATAAGAGAAGAAAGAGGTCATTAATTTTGCAGCTTATAGTAAAAGTAAATTACAAATAAAGCTCCCCATGTATTGTTTACCTTCTTTGTATATGTTGAATTTCATTGTAGTTAGCTTTTTGCAAAGTGTTTAAACCAGAAAATCATCTTAGCTAGCCAGAAAGACCCATTTGCTTTGATTTTCCTTTGCCCACTTATAATCAGTGCCAATTTGCTAATTCTGGATTGTTTGAATTCTGGATTATTGCTGGATAATGTTACTTTTTAGCTTTGAGAAGTACTTTTGAATTTTAAAAAATAAACTTTGTATGACTTTGATGTTCTTATTACAGTAGAGATAAATAAATAAAAAGTCTGTTGCTTCAGACAGACCTCTCCTCAGTAAAATGGATGAACTTGGGTATAGAAATAAATTAGTGGTTCACCTAGGGCTCCTGGGAGAAAGGGACTACATCTTACAAGACAATGATTTAGAAAGCAGAATGCCAACTTCTTAATTTACCATCATAGGATCTTGCCTCTGGAAATGGTCACCAGGAAATCCAGTCACAAACCAGAAAGATGTTAATGACCCTAAAATTATTAGGAAAAACAGTATTAGTTAACCCAATGTATGGAGATTAATCTAAAATATGAAAATTAATCTAAAGCAGTGATTCTCAATCCCTAGCTTGCATTAGAATGACCTTAGGGGCTTGTTAAACAAAGATTATTGGCCCCATACTTGTATTCCAAATAAGTGGCTCTGTAATAGGATCCAAGAATTTGCATTTTTACAACTTCTGAGATGAGGCTTCGACTGGTCCCAGACCCACAGTCCCAGGAACTAGATGAATCATCCTTGCCCGCTAATGGAAATATTTGTCTATGTAACTAGTACTGGTGTTCAGAATGAAAGTCCATCCTGCCCTAAACAAAGATGAATTCACAAATTTTTACTCTGCAGATTAAGAATTCTTTATCAATCATGGGACAGCTCTACCTCACGTTATAATTCTCATAAAACATAAAGCATGCCGCTTGTGCTTTACATTAGAGGCTTTCTGGTGAGATTATTTGAAAATATGCTATTCTCTCATTTTAAAAGAATATTTACAATAGACCTCTTAAATGTGCTACTTTTGCAGGTTGTTAATTTTGTTCACTGAACAATG
Organism: Antrozous pallidus; assembly: GCA_027563665.1. Taxonomy (NCBI): domain Eukaryota; kingdom Metazoa; phylum Chordata; class Mammalia; order Chiroptera; family Vespertilionidae; genus Antrozous; species Antrozous pallidus. Next base: position 66,228,600 of record CM050508.1, on the reverse strand, counting down.
ACTATTCTTAGCTTCTACATCAGTCAACATTTTACTGATTTCAAGCCCTGATGATACTGCTTGGATCAATAAGAATTGCATTCATCTAAAAGTAACAAAACAATGATTTACAGAAGCCTTGACCACAGGTTTATTTTTCACAGGCTAAGAAACCTGAATTGAGACAGTCCAGAGCTGCTGCATCTTTTCAAGTATGCTGCCAGCGACCCAGACTCACTTTATGCTCTGCCATCGCTTGCATGTTGGATTTAGTCCTCCTGCTTATTGTCTCATTGTAAAAAAGATGGATGCTGCATCCTCAGCCTCGTGTCATTATTCCAGGCAGAAAGAATAATAAAGCAGGGAAGAAGAGAGAGTAACTATATTAGAAACTATAAAGTTTGCCATAAAATCAAATTTAAATTTCATTGGCTGGTACTATAAAAAATGACCACCTCTAGCTGTTCAGAAAGGTGGAATTTTTTGCTGAATACAAGACTGTCCCTATCTCCATAAAATTGGCATTCCATTAGGAAAGATAGTGCATGCTCCCGATGTATGCTTCACCACTGTATTTGAATATGACATCCTCATTCAATACTCCCAGCACTCACTACAATAAAGGATGTCAGAACAGTCCTGATTTTTCAACCTAGACATAAGATCACCAAACCAGGTTGGAGAGAGAGACAGAGAGACAGAGAGAGAGATCCCTCAGCCCAGCCTGCCTCCCTCTCACAGTCTGGAAGCCCTCAGGGGCGGGGAAACAACCCAGCAATTAGAGGAAGGCAACACCCCCATCACATCTCTGCTGCTGCCACTGCTGGCAGTACAAGCCTCAGCCAGCCCTGGTTACCTGCTCCTCAGGTGGCCCATCCAAGGCTTGCCTGCACCTTAAACTAGCCCTGAGCAGATGTACAGCTGCTATCTAAGGCTTGCTGTGCTTTGGGCATTGGCTGTGTAGCCAACATCCAAAGCTTGCCTGCACCTTGGGCCAGCCCTGGGAGACTGGGCAGCCACCATCCAAGGCTTGCCTGCACCTTGGCTGGCCTTGGGTGGCTGGGAAGCTGGGGGGCTTAAAGAACTGGGAGACTCTGGAGGCAAGTGCGTGGAATGGCCAGACCCACTTAGGGGCAGGCCCGGCTATGCTGTGCACCTACCACCCTGGCAGAGCTGAGGAGACTGGGTATTGCTATCTTTTGGCTATAGGTGCCGCCATCTTTGAAAGTGTGGCAGTCAATTAGCATATTCCCTATTCATTAGATAGGATAACTATAATGATGTCAGATGGCTACAGACTTAGTGGGGTGACCACTTCATAACATATATAAATGTCTAATCACAATGTTGTAAACCTGAATCTAATATAATACTGTATGGTAACTATAATTTTAAAAAATGTAAAAATATTGTTGAAATTTTTTTTTTAAGTGATACAACCAGGTCATGATGGAACAGAATTCCTGGCCCACCTCTGTAGGGATTCATTACCCAATTATTGTGTCTCCTCTATTCCCAAGAAAAACTATCCCCAAACCCAGTCTGTCACAGTGATTAACAGTGGAAGCCCTGGGGTTAATGGCCAGCACTTATACTTGCTTGCATGAACCTAGGGCAAGCCCTTAACCTCTCTGCGCCTTAGTTTCTTCATTGGAATCTGAGAGGGATGATAACAGAACAGAATTGATCTCATAGACTCTGCCATAGGTTTCAAACGTATAAATACACCTGGAGAACTGTGCTTGACAGAGAGGCACCAGGGGAGCGTTAGCTGTCTTCATGAACATCATCATATTTGAGAAGCTAGGAGTTTCATCACCCACAGCACTTCATACTCATTCTTCTTCACACAGTGCCTGGATCTTTCTCATAAAAACCCCCAAAAATTGTTGCTCAAGAATTTTTATCATAGGCCTAATCGAAGTGGCTCAGTTGGTTGAGCATTTTCCTGTGCACCTAAAGGTTGCAGGTTCAATTACCAGTCAAGGCACATACCTGGGTTGTGGGTTCAATGCCCAGTTGGGGCACCTGTGGAAGGCAACCAATTGATGTTTCTCTCTCTCTCTCTCTCTCTCTCTCTCTCTCTCTCTCTCTCTCTCTCTCTCTCTCTCTCTCTCTCTCCCCTCCCACCTCGGGTGAGGATTAAAAAAAGAAAAAAAGAATTTTGCCATAAAAAGATCTGTTTCACATCTAAGGCCTGTGTCCTGTGTCTAGACTCAGTCTTCACAACATCAAAATCTTTTATTTTCCAGGGTAGAAAGCCAGGAGATGAGCTTATTTTTACAATAAAAGAGTTGGCAGGACCCAGGGAAAACAGTTTCTCCTCTTACGGGCGAGTCGCAGACACAAAGCAATTGAAGTAAAAATTTGACTTCGTTAGAATGCTTTTGGCCACCTAACTTCATTTCTCCATGTGCTTATTAAACAAGGCAAAATAAGCCGCAGAGGAGTCAGGTTGACAGAAGTTGAAACATAAAAACTATTATTTTAACCTTAAACTGGCAACTAAAAGACTCCCAACCAGGCTGTCCTGAGCAGATCCTGGCATTCACACCCAGAGACTGGGGATTTGGCGGCAGTCAGTTCCAGGGGTGGAGCTGAGGCCTGTGGGCCTTGTCGGCCTTGGCTAGACAGTTCCAAGCAGGTCCAGCGCTCATCAGCTCACTTACAAACACCCCCAGCTCCCTGAGGAGAAACGATTTTCACAGTCCATGGCAGCCCAAGATGAAAACAGAAACTGTTTGCTGTTCCTCTAACATGTAGGAGTCCCTTACAGATGGTGTTTGGCGCAATAGGTTAGGCCCTTCCTGTCACCTTCCTGGGGCCAGAGCTGTGCATTCCTCTTCTCTCTCTCTTTCTAACTCCCACAGTTTTATTCCTGCCTCTTGGACACGGTGGGTATTCAATAAATATTTGCTATACATGTAAATGGCTGATAATCCAAATGCCACCTTGGGTGCAGTAACTGCTGGCCCGTTATCTCTGAATGAGATCTTTTCTACTGCAGTCAGTTCCAAGACAGGATTAGAAACAGCTTGGGCAAGCACAGCAGAGGGCCACGGCCAAGAGAATCTTGGCCCTGAATTCACCATTCGGTGTCACTGGGACTTTGCTTTGGAAGCTGACAGAAAAGCTATAGCCAAAACGGAGCCAAGCCATTGCCCTCAAGGATGCGCGAGCAGGGAGTGCCAGGTTGGCTCAGCTGTTTGGATACCTTCAAACCATCCCCTCTTTGATTTGTCAGGTTAATCACAGCTGTGTAAATCCTACTGCAAATGGAAATGAAAGCACTGAGGCGCTGCTCCATTACCCCATCAGGTATACATCCTGTCCCCCTGTCCTCACCAGCAGACAGCCAGAGATGCTCACTCCTCACCTTCTAAAGTATTCATTAAGACCTGGACAGTCTTCTCAACTCTCCTCCTTACCTTGGGAACATTGCAACATGTCATTCCCAGAATTCACCATGATAGAATTCCCTCAAGCTTTGGGGGAGTCAGTGGATTGCCTCCTCCCCAAATGAGGACCAAGGTTTTCTTCCTTCTGCTTACTGGACTCTGTCTCTTTGCCCTGGCACATTTCAGCATTCCTGCACTTCATGGTGGCCTCAGCATAGCTGTTTGCGCCTTTTGACATTCATTTCAGCAGCTCAGAATCTAAACCCTCTCTATGTTTGGTGCATTTCTACCTGACGAGTTTCCTATCAATGCTAAAAATACCAGGTACTTGCTTTCTTAGCATCCTACATAATAAAGATGTAATATGCAAATGGTTGTTATGTCATGAAGTGTAATGACAGACCTCGAAATGACTGGATCACGGATCAGCAGGAGGATGGGGCAGGGCAGCAAGTTATGGGGGGTGGGGAGTGAGGGGAGCTACTGGAGGGCGCACAGATTCATGTGCAAGGCTACTAGTTATTCATAACTAGGCTCAAGTTTGTAACTAAGCAAAAGGAGACCCATCCATATAGTCTAGCCTCAGGAGCTAGGGACTCAAGCAAAACAGAATACAGGGTTCTTTCTCCCTTTCCCTCTTCCTCTCCCACCAATCCCCAGACCCCATATACTCACCTGTGTTCAGTGCCATCAGGGAGCAGTGACTACAAGATTGAGTCCTTGAAAACAATAGTGTCAGCACTGGTTGTGGTAAAAGCAATTTCCTAATGCAGAAGTAGTACAATTGTTTACATCCGTGTCTTGGTGGCAGCTGAATACTAGTTATGATGCTTGATTTGGGATGTTGATTCTGGCAGCTTTGCCTATGGGTTGGCATTACAGCCCTCCCAAGGGTTCTGCCCCCACATCCAAGTTGATGTATATTGTTTACAACTTAGAGCTCTGACTAATGCAATAAATTTTCTATAAAACTAATGCTTTTCTCCAAAATCTCATCTCATTTATTGTGATTGTTTTGAACCCCATAGACTAAGTCTAAATCTTTAGTCAGAATGCAACTTTCGGACGTGTAAACAGGCGCATTGAGGTGGTTCAAGTAAAGCCCATGCTCACCTAGCCAGGGAGTGGCAGAGCTGAGACCTGGATCCAGGTTTTCCAAACCTAGTACTTTTTATTCTTTGTTTCTCACAGAACAAATAAAAAAAATCCCTCTTGAGCTGTCAAGCCAGCTTAAGAAAGTGCTGTATTTTACATTTTCTTAAAATAACTTGAACATTATATTAAAAGTATGAACTATACATCCTAACCCAATGAAATCCTTATATATTGTCTCTTGTTGTCACACAGCGTAGATCATTACTAATAACACACAGTTTTGCAGGCCAGTCAAGGCAAAGTTTATGCTAAATCTGCAAAACCTTTTTCCTACACACAGCTAATTGGCTCTTCTGAAATGTGCAATTTCTGCTCCCACTCATGGAATCATATATATATACATATATATATGGTTGTTGATAGTATTACAGATATCTCCCATTTCTTCCCCCTCCACTTTATCCCCTTCCTCCAAGCCCCTATCCACCTCCTAAACTGTATTCTTATCAAGCGTCAATTGTGTTTGTTCTGAAACTTATTTATGACCATTGCACATGTTATTGCAATTTCATAATTTAGTGAAATGTTAGAAGAAAACAATGAAGTACTACTACAAAAAGAATTTATTGTTTTGAAAGGACTCAATAGAAGCAAATTGGTGAGGAATTGGAACGTTTATAATCATGAAACTTCAAAAAAATGTAGAAGTATGGAAATATTCTGTTCTTAGAATATATTCTAACTACATTTAAGTTCTCAATCAAATTTAAAGATTTTGACACTCAATTACAGAATATGCATTATGGACATGGTTTATATGAGAAAAAAAAAACAAGTATTTCAAACAGTAGAACAGTTCTTAAAGAATGATCTGAGTTCATATCAAAATATTGAAGAATGAACACAAATACATGCTTTAAAGTATACTTAAATAAATTGCAGCTTTTATGACTTTATACTTTTAGCTGATTTGTTGATTAACTAACCACCTATCTCATGAGCCTAGTCATATCAGATAGTACACAACTATTGTAATTACATTCATCGTCATTCTCCTGGCAGGGAAACACACTTGTTCTGGATAATGTGGCTAGAGGACAGGCTTGATTTACCTGTGGCCTTTGTCAGGGTGCTGTTGACCTAGTTTCTAGACCATTTTTGCTGTATCAGACAGCTTTGGGGAAGTGGATTTGTCCTTCTAATCCTAAAACAGAGAATCTGGAATCCAGTGCTTGCAGGAGAATTTCCAGAGATTTAGCTCTCTTAAAGAAACCATTAGCCCTGGCCGGTTTAGCTCAGTGGATAGAGCATCAGCCTGCAGACTGAAGGGTCCCAGATTCAATTCTTGCCAAGAACATGTACCTTGGGATGTGCAGGAGGCAGCTGATCGATGTTTTTCTCTCATTGATGTTTCTAATTCTCTATCCCTCTCCCTTCCTCTCTGTAAAAAAAAAAAAACAAAAAAAAAAAAACCCACTATATATATATAGTTGTTTTTTCTTTTAAAGGAAACCATTAGTTTGTGGTTTGCCCTATGCAGAAAGATAGTCCTGAGAGAATACTAGGTGATGTGAAATTTATATCAAACCTATCATTGTTGACTGGATGTTTGTGTCATAACCCTCCTCCTCCAAATTCATATGTTAAAGTCATAATACCCAATGTGATGGTACTTGAAGGTAGGATCTTTAGTAGGTACTTAAGTTTAGATGAGGCCATGAGGGTGGATCTCCCATGATGCTTTAATGCCCTATAAGAAGATAGACAGTAACCAAAGGACTTGTATGCATGCATATTAGCATAACAAATGGACACAGATACTGGGGCAGTGGGAGTTTGCCCGGGGTGGAAATGGTTGGTGGAGGGGAGGTCAATTGGGGGCAAAGGAGACATATGTAAAACTTTAGATGATAAAAAAATGGTTAACTTTAAAACAAAAAAGATGATGAAGAAGAGCTATGAGATCTCTCTCTTTCCCTCTTTCTATTAGCATGCCAAGGAAAGATCATGTGAGCACACAGCAAGAAGGAAACTATCCGCAAACCAGGAAATGAGACTTCACCGGACACTGAATCTACAGGCACCTTGATCTTGGACTTCCAGCTTCCAGAGCTCTGAGAAGTAAATGTCTATTGTATAAGCCACCTAGTCTATGATCTTTTGTAATAGCAACCTAAATGGGCTAAGATACCTAGTATGTGCCAAAAACAATTTTAGACATTGGGGATACAAGGGTGAACAAAACAAAGCTCTGCTCTCATGGAAGTTAGATTCCAGTGGAACCATTTATCTTGTGAGCTTCTGGAGGACATGAATTGTGTGTAAATCATCTTTGTATTTCTAGCACTTAGTATTATGTCTGGCACAATGTGTATATTTAATGAGTTGAATTAAATATAATTTAATTCAATCAAACCTAATTTTCTAAAAGTAAGAAATCATCAAACTTGATAGTTATTTTTCTATCATATGAGAGGTTCAGACTATTCTCTATTTCTTAAAATTTGTTTTGAATGACATAACAACCCTGTTTGAATTATGCCTCAACTGGACATAGACAAACCTATTTCCCAAGGAGAATCTTTTTGCCAGAAGCAGACTTTACTTCAGAAAATTGAATTCCAAAAGATTATATCAGGGCTTCTAAAACAATTTTTAAATATGGCATGTTTACATACAGGAAACTTGGGTCTTGAGAGAAAGTTCCAAAGTAAGCAATGGAAACAGTCAAAGATCAAGATATATAACAAGAGAATTTCATCCAATCATAACATAAAAGGAATAAATATTAAATCTCCACAAACTGTATATAAATATTCTGAATGTATATGCATGTATAAACATTAATCAGTTTGTCTTCTTCCTGTAACACCCCCTATGGGAACTTAATATTTAAATGGCTATTTTTATATTTTCAGTTCATAGATATTTTTAACACAGAAATTTTAATTGGGCTAATATTTGCATGCCTACTTTGTGCCAGGCACTGTGCTAGGGACACCAGATGGTTTAGGATGAGCATCAGCCCATTTTCATACTGATTTCTCCCCTGAAACAGATAGATGTTCTCTTTTAAATCTGCTTCCACAGATAAGACTTTTCCCAGCTTGTGAGAAGACAGCTGTTATATAATTCTCAGTTCTCACTTCATCATCACTCCTAAAAGAAAATTATATTCTCAAAATAGTAGAAGAAAAGTACTGTGCCTCCATGAAATCTGACAGTTTGTACTGAGATGTTGTTTTCTAGAGCTGGCAACCATGAAATTTGCCTGTGGAACTGAATAAATGGTGTCTGGTGAGGCCAAAATGGAAAGGAAGGTTCTGGTTACCCCACTCTTCCTGCCCTATCTGGGCTCATAGGCAACTCATCAAGAAGCACTCATCTACGCTTTAATAAATAAAGGAAATTATAATTTTAACAATATTATTAGTGCTATTATTCTTAAAAGTTGGCCTCAACAATCAAAAGTTGTTGGGCCATAGGGACTGGTGCAGAAACTTTCAGGAGTGACACAACATTACACATCTAACTGACAAACTTTAATCTATAGTAAATCCTCGAGATCTTCCAAAGATGTAAATAAATGTCTTTAGAAATGTCTTCTTCAGATAATTAGGTGGCCACGGAAGCATCAAAGCCTAATGCTCTGGGAGAAGACTGAGGCAATGTGGGGAGTTAATTTTAACTTTCTTTAATTGACGTGATAATCAGCAAGAGGATAAATGGAGAAAAGTACAATATATTCATGGGACAGAATCCTGGATCTCAATAAACTCTAAGTCATGGGTGTCTGTTTACCTGAACCTTTAGATGGCTTGTCCAGTTTGTATCCTTTCAGAAACAAAACAACAAAGAATGAACATCATTCATGCCCTCTGGACAGCTGCCAGCTCATCTCTAAAGACGCTCACTCTAGGAAGCTAAGCATCTGAACAAAGCAAAAGCAAATGGTATTCGGTTAAATGCTATTTTAAAAAATTAAAGGTGGCTTTCCCATTGTGTGATTTTTCCACCCTAAATGCACAGCTTCTCCTGAATGGAGCTGTTATATAACTGCACTTACAGAGGGAGGATAATTTGCTGGCCCCAAAGGAGTTCTTGGAATACTGAGAGAATATGTTACGAGATGGGCCCCAAAAGAGTAGCATCTGGTTGCCCAAAGTATAATGCTTGTGGCAGAGAAATCACCATAAATAGCTTTAACAGAGACCAAATGTGTCCACTTCAGTCCAGTGTTTTATCACTCCCAAGGGAATTTACCAAGGTGAAGGGAAAAGAGGGAGAGGGAAATCATTTTAGCAGAGCAACTTTTTTTAAGACCAACAGGTTAGGGTCTTTGATAGCTGCAAGATGGAACATTGTTATCCAGACACATTTAATGAATGAAAACAAATAAAACAGAGAAAAAAAGAAAACTAGTCTCTCTAAAGAATGGGGGAAGAGGTGGGATTGTATTTAAAAGGCAATTTGAAGAAACAGAGAGGAAAATTTTATGTGTTCTTGTTGTTTCCTTAATTGAAATGTACACTGGTTGGGGGGAATCATAACTAAAATTTCCCAAGTTGTACAATATCCTGATCCTGATAAATTCAGTATTTTCTTACCCTGTCTCCAATAAAATGAATTGAAGACTCTGGTCTCAGGAGAAGCAGCATGTACTAAAAGTGAAATAACAGGATGTGCATAGAAGGAACATAACCATCAAATACGCTGATTTGCTGAATTAACAAAATACACAACAGGCCTAAACCAAGATGGCAACATAGGTAAACACCTAAACTGCTGCCTCACACAACAATTTCAAAACTACAACTAAAAGACAAAACAAACACCATCCAAAACCATAAGAAGGCTGGCTGAGTGAAATTCTACAACTAGAAGAAAAGAGAAAAGCACGCTGAGACTCAGATGAACTGCAAAAGGCAGAGGTACTGAGGAGTACACATTGGGAGGGTGGGCAACTGAGTACGTGGCTAGCTTTCTCAAGCGGGAGGGAGACAAAAGTTCCTGACGACACTGAACTCCAGTTCCAGGTGAGACTCTGGGGACCCAGACTCATTTGAGGAGAAACTAGACTGTCTGGCATTGCATGGAACTTGAGGGTGGCTTTTTCTCAGATGTGCTTGCAGCAATTACCATGGGACACTGAGACACAGGGGCCTATTAGGGCAGGCCCAACAGGAAATCAGTGCTGTCTGCTCCACCCTGAGACTCTGCCCCATCCAAGTTGAGCACAGAGGCTCTTTGCAAGTCTTGTCTCATAAGGGTTTCTCCAGCACAAAAGTTCTCCCAGCATAGACACAGCTGATCCTCACAGCCAGCTGGCCCAGAGGTCAATTCCTCCCAGTGATACCAACAACAATCAAGGCTTAACTGTAACAAAACTGTGCACACAGCCTGCAAAGAGGTGTGCCAAGAGTGTCCACCTCAGGTAACTGGAGAAGCTGACCCACTGGGCCCTATAGGACACCTAGCACACAAAGCCACTTTATCAACTCAGGGAAGCAGCCAAAATGTGGAGACAAAGAAACAGATCACAAATAAAATAAATGGGGTAAAGCAAATGACTGGATATAGAGTTCAAAACCACAGTTATAAGGTTTTTCAGGAATTTCCTAGAAAAGGCTGATAAATTTAGAGAGACACTTGAGCATATGAAAAAGGATCAACTATAAATTAAGCATATACTGACTGAAATAAAAAATATTATACAGAGATCTAACAGCAGACTAGAGGACCACAAGTATCAAATCAAAGGTTTAAAATAAGAAGAAGAAGAAAAATACTCAACCGAAAAAGAAAAAAGAATCCAAAAATATAAAGACAGTGTAAGGAGCCTCTGGGACAACTTAAAGCATACCAACATCAGAATTATGGGGGTGCCAGAAGAAGAGAGAGAGCAAGATCCTGAAAACATACTTGAAGAAATAATGACTGAAAACTTCCCCCACCTGGTGAAAGAAATAAACTTACAAGTCCAGAAAGTGCAGAGAACCCCAAACTATAGGAATCCAAAGAGGACCACACCAAGACACATCATAATTAAAATGCCAAGAGCAAAAGACAAAGAGAGAATATTAAAAGCAGCAAGAGAAAAACAGTTAGTAACCTACAAGAGATCACCCATATGACTGTCAGCTGATTTCTCCACAGAAATTATGCAGGCCATATGGGAGTGGCAAGAAATTTTCAAAGTGATGATTAGCAAGAACCTACAACCAAGATTACTCTACCCAGCAAAGCTATCATTCAGAATTGAAGGGCAAATAAAGTGCTTCGCAGATAAGAAAAAGCTAAAGGAGTTCATCACCACCAAAACAGTATTATATGAAATGCTGAAAGGTATTCTTTAAGAAGAGGAAAAAGAAGAAAAAGGTAAAGATAAAAATTATGAACAACAAATACATGTCTATCAACAAGTGAATATAAAAATCAAGTGAATAAAAATCTGATGAACAGAATAAACTGGTGAATATAATAGGATCAGGGACACAGAAAGGGACTGGACTGACAATTCTCAGGGGAAGGGGATGTGGGAGTGTGGAAAGAGACTGGACAAAAATTGTACACCTATGGATGAGGATGAGGTAGGGAGTAAGGGCAAAAGGTGGGGTGGGACCCAGGTAGAGGAGAGCAATGGGAGGGGGGGGGAAGAGGAACAATTCTAATAATCTGAACAATAAAGATTTATTAAATTAAAATCATACACACAACAGTTGGTAATTCACATTTGTGTCCATGCAAAAAGTACACGCATATTAAAGAATTATTTGCTTTATTTAAATAGTAAAAGCAACCATGTGGCATGGATAACAAACATTTTAATACAATGTAAAAGGAACATCTCACTCTCTTTCTTAGGATGTCAGAGGAATACCACACATAAAAAGCAATGGACTGAATTCTAGTGAAATATAACCTCAAAGGAAAATTCAGGTTTCCCATGGAGGGTCCAATAGAATAACTAGATCACTGGCATTTCACTGCCAATGAATGGCAGTGAATGGCCATTCTGAAGACTTTGGCCAATGTCCTGGCATCAGCAGAATCCTGTAGCTTTGAAAAACTAATCTGAACTTGGACGTGAAATTCAACCATAGTAACCACTGCACTGTACTCCTTATGTGGTTTGTTTTGGACTGCTCTGAATCCACTCGCCAGTGAAGTCATTGGGTGTCTTTTGGATTCAGTTGCATGTACATCCATTTAAATAATGTTGTACAAATAGAATAATTAAATATAAATAAGGCCTGGCATATGGGCAAGACTGAGGTTTCTATCTCATTCCATCTTGCAAACTATTCTTTTTATATCTAACTGTGTGCAGGCAATTTAGATCAGAAATGGCTCTAGTGTTTCCCCTGCTGCTATCCCACCACTCGTATAATGAAAGAGCTACCTGTCATCTTCATCAGCACATTGCAGCACGCAAAGAACCCAAAGCTTAACACAATGATTGATTGAGCCACTAAAGGCATCCAAGTCCTATAATTGAGCTGTCTGAACAATATCAAACGCCCACAAGATGTAGTGGGGGGGGGGGGAGAACTATCTCATCAAAAATAAACCCTGTTTAATTGGGATCACCAGTCTCCTGCCTTTGTCTTACCCTCTAACACTATGAAGTCCTATGGTTTCCTTGCCCTTGAAGAATTTTGTGATTTCATAAAGTACCAACACCTTGACCAGTATAATCTGTACACATTGTATACCTTCTATGACTGAACACACACCTCTGACCTCTTTTGACTCCGGCAGCTGCCTTTGTTCTCTGCACCAAACCTGCTTCTGTTGAATAACAATTCAATTAGGCTCTCTGGCCTCTACCACATCTGATATTTTTCCTTTTAGATTATCATGCTGTCCTTCATTGCAGATGTTGACTATAATTAATTCCTTTTGCTAAAGCCACAGAAAGCTAGGTCCCTCAAAAGCCGGTGCCAACATCCTGGGCTAATTACACTTGTGTAAACAGCTGCCCAACATCCACTCACTTCCACCCATTCTTCCCCTCCTCTTCTCTGAGCTGTCAGTCAAGAGTAGAAACTCTTTTAGTGTCTGCATGTTTCTCTTTATAATTAATTACAGCAAATGCTGCTTTTGTTAAAGTAAAGCCCGTCTTAGCCACACAGTTACAACTGGGTTTTGATGGTGTGTTTTCATCTAAGGATGACAGTCCCTGAAGGATGTTCTTATCACCTTAGAAGCGGCAAAAGGAAAGATTGGAGGTAACAGAAATATTCTATAACTTAGTTAGGGTGATGGTTACCTGAATATATATATTTGTCAATAAACTCTACTTAAAACTGATGCATTGTATTGTATAAAATATAATTCAAAAAGCTGATTATAAAAAGATAGCTATAATTATGCTAAGTGAAATAAGCCAGTCAGAGAAAGACAAGTATCACATGCTCTCACTTATATGTGGAATCTAATGAACAAAATAAACAAATGAACAAAATAGATCCAGAGACAAAGAAGCACAGAACAGACTGTCAAATCTCAGAGGGAAGGTGGGGGAGAGTGGGTAGGTGGGAAGAGATCAACCAAAGGACTTGTATGCATATATGCATAACCCATCGCCACAGACAATAGGGTGGTAAAGGCCTGGGGAGGGGAGTGGGGGCAGGTTAGAAGAGGTCAATGGAACATATGTAATACTTTCAACAATAAAGATTTTTTAAAGATAGCTATAGATAGGTGGATAGAGAGATGACATAGATAGATGATAGATAAATGATAGATGATAGATAGATAGATAGATAGATAGATAGATAGATAGATAGATAGATAGAGAAAAAAATGAAGCATCAGCTGACTGCAAAACAAATTTGTCCAAGTGACACACCATTAACAATTTTCTAACTTTATACTCAGGATTGAATTCCCTCTGCTGAATATAATTTGGAGTTTTCATTTCATTTAGAAACTGTTAATTCAAAACTCTAAAAGGTCAGCATGTCATCTAAGGCCTGCCAAGTGTGTGATCAAACAGTATGAATTATTACCTTGACACAGCTGTAGGAGAAGCAAGCAGCCTAATTTTCCCAATATACACACTGCTAGGGGCAAGAAATTTGGTTTTAACAGAGAATTTCCAAGAATCAGCCTCCTCCACAATTTTCACTTTCTATCTAGGGAGTTAGTCCAGACCTACAGGCAGGAACTTAAAAGACATGGGAAGAAAATTCACTAATATAACATTTATAGAGCAAAATAACATTTGTTTTCTTCACTACACAAGGATACCTTGAAGGTGAGAGCCAAGCGTGGCTGCTAATTATAAATCAAAATAACCCTTTCATGTTCACCTAACAAAGAAGAGAAAGGGAAGAGGACAAGGTTACAAGGTAGTATTCTTACCTAAGGAAATACTAGGAGAATGCCATTGTTGACGAAATGTGCAAGGTATATAAATCATATGAAAGCATGACTCTCCTTGGACAGAGTTGAATTATTCAATAGCAACCCTGGGAAGGGCTAATGCAAACATTTACAAAAATAAATTTCTGAAATGAGGTACAATTTCTGAATATCAGAAGTTATAGAGCAAAACAAAAATACCATAAAGTAGTCTGTGCATGATCAAACCTTGATTATCCAAATTAGTGATAAGTAGAAATGTACATAAATTCCAAAGTAGTTGGTAATTAAGAAAGCCATATTTAATTTCAGAGAGCAGTCTCTCTCTCTTTCTGTCTCTCTCTCTCTCTGTCTCTCTCTCTCTGTGTGTCTCTGTTTCTCTCTGTCTCTGTCTCTGTCTCTCTCTGTCTCTCTGTCTGTCTCTCTCTCCCCCCCCCCCCACACACACACACAGATTTACTGCCCTGGCCTTAGCATTCTTTACACTCTGTCCTATTGTTCACATTGTGGATTCCAGCCAAAAGTTGGAGCAGAAGAAGCCAGGCAATAAAAGATGTGTGTGCGTGTTCCATGAGAATTTTCACTGCATTTTAAGATGGATGTTGACAAATGACTTTAAAGTAGCTCAGAAAGAGAGAAATCATTCCTTGAGTATGATGTTCCTTTGCTCATATTAACTAGAATATTATAACATTTATTTTTATTTAACAAGCTGGCAGCTTTCCAGCTGTACATTAGGAGGCATTTCTAAGTCAATTGCACTGTCTTCTTCAAGGAATTTCTTCACCATTCAAGGGATTGCTGTCTAACCAATCACATCAAGAGAATCAGTCTGACCCTAACCGGTTTGGCTCCGTGGACAGAGCGTCATCCTACAGACTGAAGGGTCCAAGGTTCGATTCCGGTCAAGGGCATGTACTTGGTTGTGGGCACATCTCCAGTAGGGGGTGTGCAGGAGGCAGCTGATCAATGTTTCTAACTCTCTATCCTTTTCCCTTCCTCTGCATAAAAAAAATCAATAAAATATATTTTTTAAAAGAGAATCAGTCTAATCCAGTACACATGTCTGTGTGTTAGCTCATAGCAACTTCATGAGATTGGTATTGTTATATGATCATGCAACAGACAAAGGAACTGTGATTTAAGGATAATTCATAGGCACCAAGTCACATAGCTAGTAAATGGTGGAGCCAGTATTCAAACTCAGGGCTGTCTTAAACCTAAGACCACACAACTACAGAAAGTAAAATCAGATACTAGTGCCCAAGAGGACATCCATCTAATTAAGACATTAACAACACTAAAATCTGAAACCTCACATGCACTGAAAAGAAATTATTGAATATTGCATTTTTTCCCTTTAGAGGAGCCAATAAGTTGGAGTGGTTAAGAACACAGGCTATGTAGCCAGACGAACTGATTTCAAATTTCACCTCTGTTATTTAATTGTTGTGTAACAAGCAAGTTACTTAACTTCTCTGTGCCTCAGTTTCATTATCTGTAAAATAGGCATAATAGTGCTACTTAACATATAAGGTTTTTATAAGGATTACATTTATGTGTGATACTCGTATTGCGAGAATCTTTTTTTCAGTCTTTATCTTTTCAAGATGCACTGAATTACTTAGAAAAAAATATTTGTGGTATTAAGATAGTGGGGTTGGATGGCTACAGACTAAACAAAGGTGGCCATGAGGGAATACTAGTTAAAAATGAAACACGGATATGAGGAATTCGTGTGTTTGGAATTTTCCATAACAAACAATTTTCAAATATTTTATGTAAAACATTTAAAATTATACCTGACACTAAATTATAATTAGCACCATGTAATAGTTAACATTGTTACAGCAAGAACTGCATTTTCAAAACACTTATATGGATCTATATTAGTTTTATTTACATTTATCCTCTTTTTTAGTTCTAGCACATAAGAAAAAGTAAGCAATAAGAAGTATGTGTTCCAAAAAGAATCCCAAGTCTATTTTGCAGAGAGGATCCCTTTGTTAACTTTTGGTCGAGAGTGTGTTTGTGTCTTTGCAGAGAACAACTCCAAGACCATGTGGGTTCCTGCGACAGTGAGGAACTGACGGGTCTGTTCCAGCCACGAGGACGGTCCAGAGATGGGGGACGCTGACGACACCTTGCCATGCTAGCAGTCGGCAGCTGTGCATGGCTGCAGGCGGCCCAGGACCAAATCAGAGAGGATGGAACTTGCATTGCCACGATGTGTCCACCATCTGGATACCATTGCTGACATCTACACATAAAGAACTATTTGACACTGAAACTAGGACTCAGAACAGTTGGTCATTGAAACTGAGACTCAAACATTTTTTGTTCTTATACGTTTGTTTCTATTATGTAGAGGCAAAATATTTTTGAAGAAAAGGAAAAAAAAAGAAGTATGTGTTCCATATCTAACATTGGCTTAGAGGAAAAGGCAACTAAAACCATCCAATGAGCTGTTATCAAAGAAACCAGAGGGCAGGCTGGTGTAGCTTAGCAGTTGAGCATTGAGCCAGGAACCAGTTCAATTCCTGGTCAGGGCGCATGCCCCAGTTGTGGGCTCTCTCTCTCTCCCTCTCCCTTCCTCTCTTAAATCCATAAAAATATTTTTTAAAAAGAAAACAGAAGACTAAGCCATTGTCCAGTAAAGGATCTGATTTAGTGTCCAGGTCCTCAAAGTAAAAAATTCCAGGTCATTAGGGAAAAAAAACCTTAAAATTGAGGTTTATATACATAACGTGATTAAGTGGGATAGTACAGAATAAAGAGAATAGGATGTGGTGTCAAATAACAAAAATAGTAATTATAATAAATCACATATGTATATTGAGGAGATATGTGTGAGATACTATCACAAGAGGTTTTACAATTTATTATGCCATTTAATTGTATCAGCCACTCACCCCGTGAAGTAGACACAATAATAATTTTCTCCATTTTATAGGGATGACAATTCAGGCCAAAAGAAGTTAGGCCTGCCACATAAGACTGAGACTGGTACTATATTTTTCTTCCTCAATCCGAAGAGTTTCAAAGTCTTTACCAGGGTGGCAAATAAATGGCATGCCCATTATCACTCATTCAACTAGCTAGCTAATGCAAAAACTGCTATACCCAAGCTAGCAGCCTGATTCCAGAGTGTCACTCACTATAGAAGACCTGGGTTTGAGTCCTGATACCGTGTACACTTATAATATTGTGCAAGTCACCTGACTTTTAGCCTGTCCTGAATCATTTCAATTGCTTCTCCTTTCTGGCTTTTTGCTTCAAGCTACTTTATTTTTATTTTTATTTTTATTTTTATTTTTATTTTGAGAGAGTGGAAGGAAGGGAGGAGGAAGAGAAGGAAGAAAGAGAGAGAAAAATCAATATGAGCAATACAAGGATTGTATTGCATGTGCCCTGACTGGGGGCATGGATTGAATCTACAACCCAGGTATCTGCTCTTGGCCAGGAATTGAATCCTCGACCAAATGTGCAGGCAGTACTCTAACCACTGAAAAACACTGGCGAAGGCTTTTTTTAAATCCTCACCTGAGGATAGTTTAGTTGACTTTTAGAGACAGGAAGGAAAGAGAGAGCAATAAAAAAATAGATGTGAGAAACATCGATGACTGACAGGTGATTAAACCGGAAACCTAGATATGTGCCCTGACTGGGAATAGAACCTGTAACATTTGGCATATGGGACAATGCTCAACCAACTGAGCAACCCCCACCAGGCTAAATGGTACTCTTTTGCAAACCTCAGTAGCTCTGGGCTTCAACCATCATGACAAGAGAGAAAAGTTCTCAGTAAACTCAGAATCACCATGTGGCTGTTGTTAGGTATTGCCAGTGGTTGCTTGTCAACACATGGCCAAAACAGTGGCTGTCAACTCTTACTGTAGATTAAAT
This sequence comes from Antrozous pallidus, assembly GCA_027563665.1. NCBI lineage: Eukaryota > Metazoa > Chordata > Mammalia > Chiroptera > Vespertilionidae > Antrozous > Antrozous pallidus. The sequence goes on along the minus strand of CM050508.1, from coordinate 66,210,853 downwards.
TCATCAAGGGAACTTTAAAAATCACAAATGCCAGCCCCACTCTCAGATCAATTACATCAGAATCCCCAGAAATTGAGGCTGGGCATTAGAATTTTTTTATAGTTTCCTAAAGAGTCTATTGAATCCAGTGTTGAGAGCTGCTGAGCTAAATGGTGGGAGAAACCCATAGTTGAACATGAGGATTTAATAGAAGCCAAGCAACCTAAATATTGAAGCAAACACTCCAAAACAAAACTTCCCTATATACAACACTCTGCTTCTGCTTATTTTGAAAATCCTAATTCCAAGATTAAATACTATTCAAAAATTTATAAGGCATGCATACATAAATATGTACACATACACAAACATATTATTCGTATGCCTTGTGAATACATTATTTTCACATTACTACAGTTCTATGTTCTATGCATCATGTTCTTTAATAAAATTAACATCAAAATGCCCATTCTATCACCACACACACACACACACACACACACACACGTCATGCTAGTGCCCTATAAGGCTGGAATCTCATCTTTGCACCTTTCTAAGACTGGAGAATATAAGAAATTATTTGAGCTGCTGACACATAAAAATGTCTTAATCCTAGTTTTAGTCACCAATCTGAACAAAGGAAATAAATGCCTTAAACTCTCCTGGTTTCCTATTGTCATTTAAATTGGAGCATTTTACTTTTTATAGCAACTTCTGGATTTTTATATAGGGATGCGTTTAATAATTTTTCATGTGTCACACAGAGAATTCAATGTGTACAACAGAAAGAAAAAAGGCAATAGTATTAAGATATTTAAAATAAATTGAACATTCTTTCCACTTTTTTCTGGATGGTTTACCTCCATAAATTACACGCCACCATTTGTTTCCCCCAACTGTTTCTATATGTTACAACAATTACATGCTTCGCTGAACTCAAAAAGGTTACTGAAAGGTTAGGTGAACAGAGCACACATAAGGAAATGGAAAGCAAAACCTGCAGTTTGGTCTCTATTGGTGCATAAATGAAAATAAGTGAACAGAAATTGCAGGGAAAGGAAGGAAGACTCCATGATGCTGTTCAGATTATACTGTACGACAAGCTCTATGTTAGGAGACATATCTGGAAGCCACCTTAAAAACAGTGCGATTTTCTCATGTCCATTTTTCCTTACACAAGCAATAGAGAATCACAAAATGATATTAGGAAAATGTTCTGGAATACCATTCTAGTAGCATATAAGAACAGATAGGCAACTTATACTATGAAAATTAAAGAAGATTGGATGGTCTGTACTCACGTACTTGTGAGGAATTTGAATCAAAGCACCTCCTTTAAATAGTTTCAGTTTTGATCAAGTCGCTTAGACAGTTAAAGTTGAGAAGGCTGATAAAGCTTATCTAGTCCAAAAGCCAATATGTACCAACCAATCCTCACAGCCGATGTAAGTAAACAGCTTCAGCTTCTAACTAGCTGCCTGACCTGCCTTTCTTGGTAAGGTGAGGAATGGACATCGCTGTGTGCCTCCTTGCATTTCCTACATACTATGCTTTGCAAATCATTTTTCAAGGTTGCCCTTGTTCTTTTTCCTGTATTGAAACACAGCATGTGGAAGGAGGGATAGATGAGAAAGTAGGAAAAAAACACCTTGCGATTTGCCCTGATGTTAGCTCCCTAATAAAGAGCCCAGAGTACTCCAAATCATATCTGCTGAATTTCTAAATAGATCCCTGATAGATCAAGAACTAAAGTTATCTCATTGCCAAACATTGCAATGTGACAGCTTGTTGCTCAAGCAGCTTGTTGCCGTAAGGATACATACCATTTCCAGCAGAAAATTGGTCTGGGGAAGTCGCCCAACAGCCCAGACACAAAATAAACTTCCCTGACTTTCTACAACAGGCTAGGACCAGTGGGATTCACCCCTGGCCATTTCAACAGACTTGCATCACCTTCAAATTTTAGAATCCAAACTAACTAAACTAGAATATGCTTCAAATAGCAATACTGGCATTTCTATTGCTCGACTAACTAAATGAGAATATGCTTCAAATATCAACACTGGGACATTTCTGTTTCTTCAATGATTTTATTCCACAGAATTGCTCGTGACTACAGACATTTCTTAATTAAGCCCCAGTAGAACTGAATTTTAAGCAATCACCTGAGAAAATACATTCCAGCATTACTCAAGAATGTAGTTTGCCACTATTTGGCATGAATCGTTTAGCACTATTAAAGATATATGTAAGTTTCCAAAAAGCTCTGTGCCATTTTTTGCCTAATGAAAGCAAAACACGTAAGTCCTTGATAGTTAGCATTTAAATTTAAATAGAGAAGTTCATAACTGGATGATGTTTTCAAAATCTCTAAAGTTTTTTTAAAGATAGTTTAAAGTTTTTTATAAATTGGGCTGCCAGATGCAAATGGAACTATCATTAAGCCTTTTCTTCTAATTTTACTGATTAGAAAAAAGGAAATCCAGAGAGACCGCTGATTTGTTCAAATCATGCAATGATCTAGGGTAGAACCAAGCCCAAAATCTAGTTTTCTTGCTTCCTTCAAAGGAGCAGAGAAAGTACATGAGAAAATAGGAGGTCTAAAGAATGCAGATTCTCCCAGGACAGATGACATGTTCTTGCAGCTGACTCCTAGGGCCTATCAAGAGCTACCAAAGAGACCAGACAACTTAGAGGGGAAGAAGACAACTTAAAAATTAAAAAATCATGAGAGATGGAAGCCCCAGCTCCCCATAAAACTCAAGATTTTTTGTGTTTTGTTTGTTTTATATGCATACAATACCTTAAAGAAAATCTGAAACATAAAATTCAAATGTCTATGGTTTACTTTGCAAAAGTGGAATCTTTGCTTTACTAAGCTCTTCATTACAGTTTTTTTATGAAAAAATTTACGCTTGATAAATAGTCTATTCTGGTGCAAATCTCAGAGCCATTTCTATTGCACTAAGCAAGGTATGCTTCCATGCTGCCGACTCCACTGATTTTTTTGCTTCCCTTCTCAATGTAACCGGAGTATAATGTAAAGTACTAGATACCCATAGACAGTGGTGAGCTGATCCACCTCACAGCAGTTCCAGGAAGCGGTTTTTGTCATCTCTGCCTAAACTCTGCATTCAGTGTTTGAGAAATCTGATAGTTGCCCTAACCAGTTTGGCTCAGTGGATAGAGCATTGGCCCATGGACTGATGTGTTCCAGGTTCGATTCTAGTCAAGGGCATGGACCTTAGTTGCAGGCTCAATCCCCAGTGGGAGGAGTGCAGGAGGCAGCTGATCGGTGTTTCTCTCTCTCATCAATGTTTCTAACTCTCTATCCCACTCTCTTCCTCTCTGTAAAAGCAATAAAATATTTTTTAAAGAATATCAGAAAAAATAATTTTTTTAATCTGAGAATTGGTCCAAAGTGGGTCAACACAGGTGGACCTGGGGAAGGCATGAAGAGAAGTTTGCTTAGATTCCACCAGTTACTTAGAACAAAAAATCAAAGATCACACAGAAAAAGGTCCAGAGCTCTTATGGGATTCCATGTAGCTGAAGCCTAGACCTTAGCAATTTAACTTCTTGCAAAGAAAAAAAGTAAAGGACACCCCACTTTGATAGGAAAGTTTAGGAAAGCCCTAGCCAGTTTTTCTCAGTGGGTAGAGTGTTAGCCCTCAGACTGAGGGTCTTGAGTTTGATTCTGTTCAAGGGCACATACCAGGGTTGCAGGCTGGATCCCTGGGCCCAGTCAGGGTGTGTACAAGAAGCAACCAATAAATCTGTCTCTCTCACATCAATGTTTCTCTCTTTCTCTCTCTCCCCCTCTCTCTAAATATCAATGAAAAAATATCCTCCTTGGGTGAGAATTAACAACAAAACAAAAAAACAAAAAAAAAGAAAGAAAGGTTAGGAAACCCATCCCAGGGCCTCCCCTCTATATCAGGCACTGAGACCACAGCCCAGGCAATGCATCAGTACCTGAGGTTTGGTCTCAGTGATGTGAGGGACATACATTTATTGGTTGCTTCTTGCACACAGAGTAGCCAAGAGTACACTGGGCAGGAGATGCTTGGACTCAGTGTCCCCAAGTACACCCCTAAAAAAGGGGTGAGTATGTCAGTCTTATAGCTATCATCTGGATGCAAGAAAACCTATGGAAATATGTGGGAGAGGACAATTGGTAGGATCAAGTAGGAAAAAATGGAACCCTTGGGCTAGTGTCATCAGAAGATAAATCTGTTAAGTGGAGCATAAAGGATGGAAAAACACTAAATGAAACCTGAAATAAGGGGGGCCAATAGGAGGGAAAAAAAGGGGGGATATATGAAATACTTTCAACAATAAATATTTAATTATTTTTAAAAGGGGAAGGAAGGAAGGAAGGAAGGAAGGAAGGAAGGAAGGAAGGAAGGAAGGAAGGAAGGAAGAGAGGGAGGGAAGAGAGGAGGGAAGAAGGGAGGGAGGGAGGAAGGGAAAGAAAGAAAAAAAGAAAGAAAGAAAGAAAGAGAGAGAGAGAGAGAGAGAGAGAGAGAGAGAGAGAGAGAGAGAGAGAGAGAGAGAGAGAGAGAAGAGAAGAGAAAAGAAAAAAGGAAAAGAAAAGAAAAAGAAAAGGAAGCTGCTGCTCTGGTTGATTCATCCCAGACCTGTCCTCTGACAACCAAATCCCACTTCCTCTAAAGCCTTAATAACAGAGCAAAGAGCTGAATGAAAAAAACATGCATGTCCACTACCCTTTAGGGGCCACTAATCAATGAGACTATTTGTGTACAGGAGTAATCACTGGGCTCACAACATGTTAATGACAATACTAAATGAGGTCCATTATTTCACTCTAGCAAAGAGTAGAAGGGATGTATAATTAGCAGAGTCCTGATAAATTCCAACTTTAATTGATGCTTTTGGGGATACTACATTTAGAGTCCATTTAGCATCATTATGTTCCTCATGGGCTTCTGTATGATCTTTATCAATCCAATCCATGAGCAAGGGTGATATGAACCTTTTGAACCTGACACTTGGTAAACATAACTGGGTTTGCATTAATTAAAGACACAGCATGTGAATTATCTAACATTCAAGTGTATGATCAAACCATCCTATTATTGCCCTAACATACCTGTGGGTCTACAAAATTCAGAGGAATCCCTCAAACAAGAATAGATTAAAATCATGACTGTTATTCATTCAAACTGACTTTCTAACTGGGCCAGAGAATTATGATATATACATATGTGTATGTAATAAATTTGAATAGTCAATTTCATTCATGGAACCAAATATTCCTTTTCTTATAACCTAATTCCTGAGGTATAAATAAAGCTTTAACTGAGAACAAGATTTGTTTATCTTTTCATTTTTTATCTTTTGCTCCATTTATATTATTGGGGTTAATGAAAAATTTAAGACAGGAAACATTTTTAAATTTTAATGAGGCTTATTGGACCAGTGCTTTTAAAAAATTATTATCTAATACATTTTGTGTTGGGTTAATGGTAAGATATTTCAGCAGTAAGAACAAAAGAAATTTTGCCTAAGGCTTTTCTAATTTGCAAAATGAACTACAAAATAGAGCCCAACATTCTTCTTATTCCATTACCCATTATGGGCTCAATTGGCTAATAAAAAGTATCCAGCTGAGGTACATGAATTGGGGTGCAGTCTTGATTTATTCAGTTTGAATCCTTCCAATTAATTACCTCAGCTTAGTAATTTCCAACTTTTATTTCATTTTGTCTCAGATAGACCCAGTCTAAATGACTGTTTTGGAAAAAAAGTGGTTATTTTGCCAGTCAATCAGGAAATTTCCCACTAGAAGATAAAAGGCAAGCATATTTGAATATGGAAATTTACTCAATTCCAAGAGAATTTGTTGTGTCCTGAAGTAATTTGGTGAGTTTTTTTTAATACTTTATTTTTTTATCTTTATTGTTCAGTTTATTAATTACATTGTTTCCCCTTTTTTATCCCCCTATAGCTCTCCTCCAACCTGTACCTATCCCACCCTCCACTCTCACCTGCCCCTCCCCACTGTCCTCTCCCATTGTTACAAGATTTTTGTCCAGTCTTTTGCTGTACTTCCCACAATCCTTTTCTCCCCAAGAATTGTCAGTCCATTCCCTCTCTATGTCTATGTTTCTGTTATACTCACCAGTTTATCCTGTTCATAGCATATCAATTCACTTGATTTTTATGTTCATTTGTTGATAGATGTGTATTTGTTGTTCATAATTTATATTTTTACCTTTTTTCTTCTTCCTCTTCTTAAAGAATATCTTTCAGCATTTCATATAATATTGGTTTGGTGGTGATGAACTCCTTTAGCTTTTTCTTATCTGCTAAGCACTTTATCCAATCTTCAATTCTGAATGATAGCTTTGCTGGATAGAGTAATCTTGGTTGTAGATTCTTGCTATTCATCACTTTGAATATTTCTTGCCACTCGCGTCTGGCCTGCATCATTTCTATTGAGAAATCCGATGACAATCGTATGGGTGCTCCCCTGTAGGTAACCAACTGTTTTTCTCTTGCTGCTTTTAATATTCTCTCTTTATCTTTTGCTCTTGGCATTTTAATTATGATATGTCTTGGTGTGGTCCTCTTTAGATTCCTATATTTTGGGGTTCTGTGTACTTCTTGGGCTTTTAAGTCAGTTTCTTTCACCAGGTGGGGGAAGTTTTCAGTCACTATTTCTTCAAGTAGGTTTTCATTACCTTGCTCTCTCTCTTTTTCTGGCACCCCAATAATTCGGATGTTGGCATGCTTGAGGTTGTCCCAGAGGCCCCTTACACTATCTTCAATTATCTGGATTCTTTTTGTTTCTTGCTTTTCCAGCCGAGTGGATTTTGCTTCTTTGTATTTCAAATATTTGACTTGGTTCTTGTGGCCCTCTGGACTGCTTTTAGGACTTTGTGTAATATTTTTTATTTCAGTCTGTGTATGCTTGATTTCTAGTTGGTCCTTTTTCATATCCGTGAGGGTCTCGTTCATATCCTCAGAGGTCTTGTTCATTTCCTTGAGGGTCTCATTCATTTCCTTGTAAGTCTCATTCATTTCCTGGTTGGTTTTGTTTATTTCCTCGTAGTTCTCATTAAGTTCATCGGCCTTTTCTAGGAACCTCTTGAAAAGCCTTATAACCGTGGTTTTGAACTCTATGTCTAGGCATCTTTTTTCCTCCATTTCTTTCACACCTGATTTCTTTCCATATCTCTGCATGGTGGCTGCTTTATGTGGTAGATGTCCTCTAAGGGTCAGTGGCACAGCCTCCCCAGTTACTTGAGGTGGGCACTCTTACTGCAATCCTTTATGGGTTTACAGTATTTTTGAATTTAAACCCAGCTTGTTTTGTTAGCCCTAGGAGGGTTTGACCTCCAGGCCAATTGGCTCTGAAGGGAGATTGTGTTCAGGTTGGATGGGCGGAGTCTCTGAGCTGAGCAGGCAGCCTCAGTGTCAGCTTTGTCCTATGCAGCGCCCGCGCGCGGGTCTCTGTTGGATGGGGTTGGGTGCAGGCACCTCCAAGAGAAAGCCGGTAGTCTCTTCCCCTTGCCAGACAACTCTGCCTCTCCCCAAAAGAGTCTGCACACCCAAAGTCTCGCCCAGGGTTGTAAAACAGGTGGTTTCCGCGACCAGGAGACAAGTTTCCAGGGAGCAAGTCGCATGTCTGTGCTGTCGCACAGTTTACTTGCATGCAAACATCTTTTCCCAGCTACCCGGTTTCTCCTCATACTAGGAGACCTCTGCTGCACCCAGCTTCCAGGGTGCGTCCCCCAGACCTTGGACCTTGCCTGGCACTGGGGAATCTGTGCAGTGGGACGTCTCCACGTACCCCGGATCTCGGACCTCGCCTGGCGATGGGGAATCCTTGTAGTGGGAGGTCTCCGCCCTCCCCGTTGGAGAAATCAGCCAGGGTTGCTGCTCCAGCCCTACAGCCCGCACGCGACCAGGACGGCTCCTAACCTGTTTCCATCTTCAAGGCTGCGCTCCGCCGCTCTTCTGAGTCTCAGTGTCCCACCTTTACTTTTATTTGTGTAGTTTTCACTCAGCCAGCTTTCTGGTGATTCTGGGTGATGTTTGTTTTGTTGTTATGTTGTAGCTTTTGAATGGTTGCACAGGGCAGAACAATAGGAGTTTACCTATGCCGCCATCTTGGTTCTCCCCTGAAGTAATTTGGTTTTACATCTGTGTTCCACCTAGGCAGGATCAGTCACCCAGTCATTGAACAAAATACCAAATTCTCAAACTATCTGCAAAAACACTACAGTTCGTTTGGGTGGATTTTTTTAAGGAACATTCTGCTTCATTGTTTTTTTTTTAATAATAATAATGTACACTATATACAATCCAGAAAGCATAAGCAAAATGATAAAGAGTCCTGGCTGGTTTAGCTCAGTGGTTGCAGATTTTTTTTATCCCTTTCTTTTCAAGATCAGAATGAAATCATTTGGATAGAGCAGTATTTTAAAGCAGTTACCTGCACATTCGCTTATGCCAAATGTTATACAGTTGTTAAAAAAAACATAATTTCCATTCTTGGAAAGCAAAGCACAGATGCATATAGCTTATCATGTTCAATCCAGACAGGAAATACTGCTGCATATTTTACAAGTTCAGAGTGTTGCAATAATATTCTTCAATGTCGATGATGTTATCACAATTTACTGCACTTAGAAATAAACTTATAATTTTCTATATGACATTCTCTAACTTGTTCTGACATTGGCCCTTCTGGTCCTATATTCCTATCTTGAGTCCATGCCCCAACTGCTCTTCAATTATTAATACTAATAATTACCATTATAGGAGAAGTTTGCATTTTTGTTTTAACCTAACCTAACCATGACTACCTGAAAGCTTTTATTGTTTTATCCTGGTTGAATATGGATACCTTAAACTAACAATACACAGTTGTTATGAAAATTCTAGGAAATCCAAAAATTGGGCTTCTCAAGAGTTCTGATTTTTTTTTTCTCTGATATGTAACTCATCCATTCTGCTACATTATTCAGAATGCCTAAAGCGTGCAGGAGGTAGCCATTTATTGTTTCTCTCTCGTCAATGCTTCTCTCTCTCTCTCTCCTTCTCCCTTCCTCTCTTTTAAAATGAAAAAAGCAGACAATCTCTAACTGATAGGAAAAAAAGAAGGTCTAGGCAAGCAGACAGAGCACCAAGTCCCATCTCCTCGTCCAGGTTAAGGAATTTCTCCAGCAATTCTCTTTCTCTCATACACCAGATTTTCTGTCCCTAATGGATCATTTCCATCAACCTGCAACTTAAGACATGGAATGATTATAGTTGTAGTTTTTGAATTGTTGCACAGGGCAGAACAATAGGTGTTTACCTATGCCACCATCTTGGTTCTCCCTATAGATGACTTTAGAGGACAAATTCAAAAGGACCAAAATTAAAAATGAGGAAATCAAGATGGCAGCATAGGTAAACACCTAAACTGCTGCCTCGCACAATAATTTCAAAACTACAACTAAAAGACAAAACATCTATCTCCCAGAACCACGGGAAAGCTGGCTGAGTGGAAGTTCTACAACTAGAAGGAAAGAGAAAAGATCATTGAGACATGCACTAGCACTGAAAAAGTGAGGTATGGAGGTGCACAAACAGGGCTGGCGGCAGGCAACTGGGTGTGCTGCTTTTTTCAACTCGAAGGGACACAAGCTCCTGATTACTCTGAACTCCAGTTTCTGGGAAGCACTGGGGACCCAAACTCCTATGGGGAGAAGCTGGACTATCTGCCATCAGGTCAGAAAGTGAAGGTGTCTTGCTTGCAGAGGTGCACACAGCAATCATTGTTTACTGCGCAAGGGCATGGAACATGTGACTTAGAAATGGCTGACTAGCAGCCATCTCTGTTTGCCACGCCCTAGCCTAGTGACTCCCTGAGATCCCACCCCGCACAATCTGCAAACCTGCCCAAGCTGTGCACAGTGGAATTTACATATAAATGGCCTGCCCTGTCACAACTTAATCTAACAAACTGCAGCTCGGGTCAGACAGCTAGCTCCAAAACCTCCAAACCCCAAACAAAGAGAAAACTGTAGTTCTTGCTGTAGCTCCTGCTGGGTGGCCTCAGACCTGCACCCTATTGGAGATCCAGAAGCTAGTATATCTAGAGGTCAGTGTGAGATGACACCAGATTTCAACTACCCACATCCATAAGTGACACATTCAAGAGGCAGACTCAGTGAGTACCAAAGCCCCACTGAAGAAAGTCCTGCCGCATAAGGGTATCTCCAGCCTAGAACTTCTTCCACTCCATCAACACAGGGAAGCAGCAAAATGCAGAGACAAAGAAACATGTCATGAATGAAAGAAATGGAGGAAAGCAAACTACTGGACATAGAGTTCAAAACCGCATTTATAAGATTACTCAAGAATCTTCTAAAAACCACCAAGAAACTTGGCAAGACCTCTGAGGAGCTTAGTGAGACCTTCAAGGACCTTAATGAGAATGCCAAACAATGGAAAAGGATCAGTCAGAAATTAAGCATACACTGTCTGAAATAAAGAATATACAGAAGTTCAACTGTACATCAAAGGCCCCCAAGAATCAAACAAAAGATCTGAAATATGAGAAAACAAAAAAACACCAACCAGAAAAACAAAAAGAAAAAGGAATTCAAAAATTATAAAGATAGTGTAAGGAGCCTCTGGGACAACCTCAAGCATACTAACATCTGAATTATTGCGGTGCCAGAAGAAAAGAGAGAGCAAAATCTTGATAAACCTATTAGAAGAAATAATGACAGAATACTTTCCCTACCTGGTGAAAGAAATAGACTTACAAGTTCAGGAAATGCAGAGAACCCCAAACAAGAGGAATCCAAAGAGGACCACACCAAGACACATCATAATTAAAATGCCAAGGGCAAAAGACAAAGAGAGACTATTAAAGAAGCAAGAGAAAAAACAGTTAGTTATCCACAAGGGAGTACCCATACGACTGTCAGCTGATTTCTCAACAGAAACTATGCATTCCAGATGGGAGTGGCAAGAAATATTCAAAGTGATGAATAGTAAGAACCTACAACCAAGATTACCCATCAAAGCTATCATTCAGAATTGAAGGTCAGACAAAAGAGCTTCACAGACAAGAAAAAGCTAAAGGAATTCATCACCACCAAACCAGTATTATATGAAATACTGAAGGGTACTCTTTAAGAAAAGGAAGAAGAAGAAAAAGGTAAAGATAAAAACCAGGAACAATAAAATGACAACAAATGCATACCTACCAACAAGTGAATCTAAAAATCAAGTGAATAAAAAAATCTGATGAACAGAATGGACTGATGAATGTAATAGAATAAGGGACACAGAAGGAGAGTGGACTGAAAATTCTCAGGAGGAAGAGGGTGTGAGGGGTGTGGGAAGAGATTGGACAAAAATCTTACACCTATGGATAAAGACAGTGGCGAAGAGTAAGGGCATGGGGTGGGTTGGGGAATCAGGGGGAGGGGAGCTATGGGGGGAAAAAATAGGAACACCTGTAATAATCTGAACAATAAAGATTTATTTTTAAAAATTAAAAACAAGGAGACTACTTACAAGGCTATGTGTGATGGTTAATTTTATGTATTACCCTCATGGCTGGGCCATGAGGTGCCCAAAATAGTTGGTCAAACATCATTCTGGGTATCTCTGTGAGGGAGTTTTTGGATGAGATTAACATTTAAATCAGTGGGCTTGTGTAAAGCAGATTACTCTCTATAATGTGGATGGGCTTCATGCAATCATTTGAAAGGCTACATAGAAAAAAGACAAATTCTCCCTTGAGTAGGAGAGAATTCTCCAACTAACTGCCTTAGAACTTCACTTGCAACATTGGTTCTTTCTGCCTGAAGGAAAAGGAACTAAAATATTGCTTCTTCCTAGGTCTCCCACACCACCAGCTGACCTTGCAGATTTTGGGCTCACCAGCCTCTATAATCACATAGGCCAATTCTTTATAATAAATCTATACATCTATCTATCCAGTTATCCTTCTTTCTCCTAATAGAGAGGGATGAATGGATAGATGATAGATATAGATGATAGATAGATAGATAGATAGATAGATAGATAGATAGATAGACAGATAGATGATAGATGATCTATAATAATAAAAGCATAATATTCTAATTAGACCAGACAGCCAAATGACTTTCTGGACAACCTTCCAGATGAAGCCAGGGCTGTGAGGGCCAAGCCCCTTGCACAAATTTTGTGCACTGGACCTCTAGTATCTATATATTACTCTGAAAAACCCTGACTAAGACATGATTGTAGTGGCCTAAAACATGGATTGTGAGGGCTCAAAGTAGAGTAGTGATAATAAAGGTAAAAGTGAATCTGATTTAAGAAGGAAAATCAGTAATGTTGTACCAGTGATTAAAATATGGAGAGGTGAGAGGAGGATAGAAGTAAAAAAATCATTACTTAGCTCAAGTGCCTACCTGAATGGCTGCACCACCAACTGAGGTAGAGACCCTGGAGGTAAAGGTCCAGGCAGGAGAGGTATAAGTAATTAGTATGACACATGCTAAGTATGAGATACCCTGAACACCAGGGTTGTATATAGGAATCCAGAGCTCAGAAGAAACATCAAGGCTAGAAATGCATATTTGGAAGACATTCTCTATCATTTCAAAAAACACATATGAGACTAAATGACATCACACATAGAAAGGATGAAAGAAGAGAACAGTAAGCCAGAGGTAGAACTTTTGGAAACACTCATATTTTATGACTGGGCAATGAGAGTAGAACACACAGCAGCTTATAACAGAAATGTCAGGAACTGCGAAGCGTCAGGTTTTACCCAGCTTGCAAATTAGTCTACAACAGTTTCATGCATGCCGACAGGAGACATGAGACTCCTGGGTCAGAGATTAAAAGACTTTATTACTGACAATAATAGCAAGAGGCAGAATATCAGCCTTTTCTTGCACTGGCCTTCCATGTACTAATTCCCACAGGGTGGTGCTAAACTACATCTCTTCCTTCTACCTTAAGTAAAGGTCAAATAAAGGAAAGAGCTAGTAGATTTGTGAGGAAAAGTCATTCTATACAGTGAAGCTACAAAAATTAGCCAAAGGGAATAAGCCCTCTCCATGGTGACCTGAGGCATTTTCTGCCACAGACCAGAACTATTACATCCACCAAGCAAAGTACATTTGTTATATCCATCAGCCTTCTAAGTAGACTATCACTGAGCCTAGATCATTGAGAACAAACCCAAATGGACCCATAATGGGAAGACACCCAGGTTTAGTTACAGCAACAACAAGAAACAGTGAGAAATCCTAACCAGAGAAATTAAAACCCTATATCTATTATTTACTAATTCATAGTATTCCAAGCCACAAGATCAAAACTACATTCTCAGAATTAAACACACACACACACACACACACACACACACACACACATATACACACACACACAAATGATCAAATCTCTGTGTTGAGGAAATCTGGTCCTTGGGTGTTGTTTAGTGGTGCAAATCACTGCTGTGTTGAGAACTGGCATACGCTTTTTTAGGCAAGCAGTTCTCTGGAAAAATACTTACAAACTTGTTTGGGAATTTCAAGAATGTTTTAACTTTATAAGTACCCTTAATTACTTGAGCATATGTGTTTTATAGTTCACTGAGGAAGTTATAATCTCTACACACAGGTTTATAAATTTGGGGCACCTCAAAGACCATACCTCATTGCAAAATATGGCACCTCAATGGAGATTTAAAGAGCAGGTTTTTTTAAAAAATAAAATGACTAGGAGAAAAAGAATCTAATTGTGGGTCATAAAAATGTATACCAGTATATGTATTTTAATTTAATTGATTATATATGTCTTACTAAATACCATAGTCATTAAGACAACAAAAAAGCACTCAAATACCATTTAAATCAGTTTTTATACAAAGCATGTGGTATATAAAGAGATCACCTATAGTTTTATATGTCCTGTGAAAGAACTTAACCAGCCACACAAACCCATTTTAACCACAGTTTCTGTCACCCGACACTTCAATCACAGGATTTTTAAACTCTTACAAGACTTACATGATCCTTTTATGCCCGTGCTTCATAATGAATTTATTCATCTCTCAAAACCCAAACAGGATCCATGTGCCCTAACATTACCCCCTTCACCACTCCCACCCTCATAGAGCTTGTCACTCTCTCCAGAAACGGCATAAGTCTGTCTATTGTTGTTCTTCCAATGCTGTATGGTAATTCATTCGCTCACGCATTTGTCTCCCCAACAGTCTTCCTAGCAAGCTGCCTTACCCATCTTCGAAGGGGATACTAGGGCGGGTACAGAATCATCTTCAAAGCTTATAAGGCAAGTAAAGAAATTCCACGGGAAAAGAGAGCTGTCAACAGGAAGATTTTAATGAGGGTTTTCCTCCAGCAGTCATCACTGCCCCTTCTTGTCCTGACTACTTCTAAATCTACTTACTGTTAATTTGTCAGAGAATGAATATATCCCATATATCAAGCAAACAAGCAATTGGTACTATAACTACATCCCAAGAGAAATACATTGGAAGCTCAGGAATGGAACCAGCTGCTTTGAAAATACGGTGAAACCACTGATTGATTCAGTGGTGCAGACTACTGGACATTCTGGGCCACAGAATCAGTAGCTATGCCACACCTCCCAGAATCAGGTAGGGAGGCTTCCTCCATGTGTCTCAATGCAATGTCAAAGACTGAGAGAAAAGACTGCAAAATCCAACAGTCCACAGAATCACATGTAAGAGACTTCTAATAGTCCAGAGGCAGGGGCAGAAAAATCCTAGAAGTCATTAACATCTTCATTAATCAAGAAAGAAAAAAAAACAGTTATTCAATTCCTTCTATCATTTCTTACTAATCATTCAATTATTATTAATACATATCAATTCTTACTAATCACTCTATTAGATGCTCCTAGGGATCTAAAAAATAAAGTAAAAGTCAAGGTGCTGGCTAATGAACGGTTAAGAAGTAAAACAAGACTTTGTCTATGAAACAAAATAGTGCCAGGCAGCACACAATCAATGCTAAAATTGAATACAGTGAGTGTACTATATAAGATGACCACATATTCTGGTTTACACTTTTTGTCACTGTTGATATGAAAATTATATAGTCTGGTGTCATTAAAGAGAAAGAGTTTACCCCTTTGGAGTCATGATGTGCATTGTTGCTTCTTTGCTAGGATAAAAGAAGTAAGCCATCGTTTTTGCCTTTGGAAATGGGTCCTAGTAATCAGATATTATAGACATTTTCCTGGATTTGGTTTTGTTGCTTTGTTTTGTCTTTTTGGCTATGGTTCTGCTGTTCAATCTGGTTACTGCTGACTAGTTACTTTAGTTTTATAAATATAGCCCAATCTTTTTTGGGGGGTGAGGAGGATCAAAGTGTATCTCAAAGTAAAAGCAGAGCTAAAGAATGGGAACTTTACCTTTTAATTTATTCTTTTCTGTATTGTTTTAAATTTGTCTTTGTGAATGTACTATCTTTATGGCAAAAGTAATAATGTTTGGGATTTTTCTTATTGTGTCTTATCTTTACAATAAAAATATCTTGAAAGCAAGGATAGAATGAGAAATATAAACATACAAATGTTGACTTGCTGTTAACATCTCTTTCACAGAAGAAAGCCACAGTCCTTATAAAAATGCCTGAAAAAACAAATACATGGGTTTTTAAAGGTACTGACAAACCTGTAGTCATTGCACATAGCAACATGTGCTGCTGTAGTAGAAATGTTTTTATGGACTGTTTGTTGTTGTTTTACATTCACTTTGATATCCTAAGGAAAGTAGAGGGAGGGATTAAAGGTTCATAATAAACTTTACAAGCCTGGGCAGTGAAGAAAAACTCCAGAGGTTTATGAGGTGTTAAATAAATTGAATTGGCTTAACTTTCTGCACCATTGTCATGAAGACCTTTGCACTTCTCACAATGTGGGAACAATTAGGTGTTAGCCCATCTTGGAAAGATAAATGTCCAACTTCCAGGCAACAGTGTGGATTTAGCAAGTGTTGCATGGGCCACTAAACTCTTCTAATCAATTCTGGTTTTAATCTTTGCACAAATACAAATAAGTATGAATAAACAAGCAAGACAGAAAACAATGGCAAAACTTAATTTAAAATGCAAATATTTTCATTTCATTTTCTCCCTCATTATTGATGTTTTTATGCAGGGATAATCATAAAAGGATCTCAGAAGCAGAATAGAACTGGTAGAGCTATTTTAAATATGACTAAGAATCCCATCTTCTAAGCATTTTAGGTGCAAGCTCAAAATGGATGCATACTATTTTGTGCAAAATCATTTACCAGTTTCCTATCTAATAAAAGAGTAATATGCATCCACAAGATGGCTGCCCCTGTGTAGTCAAAGATCCTGCCCCCATGTGGACACAAGATGGCCACCATAAGATGGCCAGGAGGAGAGGGCATTTGGAAGGGACCAGGCCTGCAAGGGAGGGCAGTTGGGGGGGGGGGTACAAGACCTGCAGTGGAGGGCAGTTAGGGGTGACCAGGCTTGCAGGGGAGGGCTGTTAGGGGCAAACAGGCTGGCAAGGGAGCAGTTAGACATCAAACAGGCTGGCAAGGGAGTGGTTAGGGGGTGATCAGGCTGGCAGATAGAAGCAGTTAAGGGAAATCAGGAAGGCAGGCAGGTGAGCAGTTGGGAGCCAGCAGTCCTGGATTGTGAGAGGGATCCCAGACTGGAGATGGTGCATGCTGGGCTGAAGGACCACCCTACCCCTGCACAAATTTTGTGCACTGGGGCCTCTAGTTATTATATAAGTTGTTTTACCCCAGGAGGTTTTGCCTGGTCCATTATATAATCTTCTTATTACCTAATAAATTTATGCATTATGGAGAGGACTACAATAATAACTTTTAGAAAATGGTCATTTTATCTTGCCTGAGATCATTCCAGTTTGATCCAAGCCAGTTTGTTAAAGAAAAAACACCAATGAAATTCTGATGGGATGTATGTAGCCTAACACGTTTGAAAACCTGCAAATCTGTGAACACCACTCTAGAATACAGGTTCTCCCCTACTGAGAAAAGAGAATAGGAAATTTTAAGCAACCCAAAACTTCTATTTTGTGGGTATGAGAGTAATCAGGACTTGTTTGAACTTCCTTTATTAAAATTTTTACTTTATTGTTGACAATATTATAGATGTCTCTCATTCTCTCCCTTTTTGCCTCCTTCCACCCTACTCCTACCCCACCCAGGTCTTACCATACTATTGTCTGTGTTCAGGGATTATGCATATATACATATATGTTCTTTGGTTAATCTCTCTCCTGTTCCCCAACACTTAGCACCCCCACACACACTGAGGTCTGTTATTCTGTTCCATGCATCCATACCTTTGGACCTATTTTTGAACTTCCTTTTTGATCACCAATATATTTCCAGTCAAAATTTTTTTCCAAAATATTACGGGTTGTAAATGGTTATGTAATGTTAGCTTGTTTATTAAAATAGTAGAAATCAATAAAGTAAATACAAAACTGGTTGCTTCAGAAGACTAGTAAAATAGACAAATTTTGGTAAACTTAATTAAAGAAAAAAAACACAAATAACAACATTAGGATATGGGCAAGGCAGAAAATATAAGGCCCTGATCTACTAACTCAGTTGGTTAGAATGTCTTCCCAATACTCTAAGATTGTAGGTTTGATTCCTGGTCAGAACACATACAAAAATCAACCAATTCTATATAATAAAGAAGTAATATGCAAAATGACCCTCATGCCCTCATGTCACAAGATGGCTGCCCTCACGTTGTCACAAGATAATTGCCCCATGTCATTACAAGATGGCCGCCCCCACATCATTACAAGATTGCCACCCCCACATTGTCATAAAATGGCTGGCAGGGGAGAGCAGTTGGGGTGACCAGGCCTGCAAGGGAGGGCAGTTGGAAGGGACCAGGCCTGCAGGGGAGCAGTTAGGATGTGATTAGGCTAGCAGGCAGAAGCAGTTAGGGGCAATCAGGCAGGTAGGCAGGCAAGTTGTTAGTTGTTACCTAAACCGGCAGTTGGGCAACCCAGATTATGAGAGGAATGCCCGACTGCAGGTTTAGGTAATAATAAAGAGGTAATATGAAAATTGACCCTCACGCCCTCACATCACAAGATGGCCACCCCCACATTGTCACATGATGGCCACCCCCACATCGTCACAAGATGGCCACCCCCACATCGTCACAAGATGGGGGAGCAGCCACCGGTAGTCAGACATCCCTTGAGGGGTCCCAAATTGGAGAGGGTGCAGGCCAGGCTGAGGGACATGCCCCCCTTCCAGTGTACAAATTTTGTACACCGGGCCTCTAGTGAATACATAAATAAGTAGAATGACAAATTGATGTTTCTCTCTCAAATCAATAAATAGAAAGGAAAGAGAATAGATGATACATATAAAGAATATTATTTTTACTTTTCAGATAATATGCTACAAGTTTATATCATAAATTTAAAAATCTAGATAACTAGTATTTACCGAGGAAAATATAAGTTAACTCAAAAAAAGATAGTAAACCACCCTGACCTGTTTGGCTCAGAGGTAAGGCCTAAGGCCTGAAGGGTCTCAGTTCAATTATGGTCAAGGGCATGTACTTTGGTTGCAGGCTGGATTCCTGGCCCCTACTGTGGCAGGTTTGAGAGGCAATCAATCAATGGGTCTCTCTCACATTGATGTTTCTCTCTCTTTCTCTCTTCCTCTCCCTGCTTCCTTCCACTCTCTCTAACAATGGAAAAAAATATTCTCACTTCTAGGGTGAGGATTAAAAACAAATCTGTCCTATAGTAAAGGTACTAGCAAAAGATAGTTTTATAAGAGCATTATCAAATCCTCAAAGAACAAATAATTTCTATGTCATATGAAAACAAATAGAATTTTTCCTAGGAATACAAGGATGGTCAACATTAGAAAATCTACTAATGCAAATTACTACACTAAGAGATTACAGGAGAAAAATGTGAGTTTCTTTTAAAGTACTTGATACATTTAAACTAATTCTCCTTTTTTAAACATATCTTATTAAGCAATAAGTAGAAGGAAATTGCTTAAATTTATAAATTGGCTTCTACCAGAGACCTATAGAAAATCTTATACTTAATGATGAAACTTAAGAAGCATTCACATTAAAGCTAAGAATAAAACAAGTACTTCTATCACTGTTTCTAATTAACCTTTCCAAGTTAATGACTTCTTTGTTTTGAGCACTCAGTGACATATATGATTGAAAGTGTACAGTTTAAGTCGTGAAGACCACAGATAGAGAAATTATTGTAGTTAGAAAATGCAAAAAAAAAGTATATTTTTAAAAGAAGTATCCAAAATTTAGTATCTAAATGTTTTTGATGACTGTTTTCTTTTTATAAGCCTACTGAAGAAGCTCTATCCTTTCTAAATACAATTCTCTGCTATAAAGTCACTTAAAATTAAAGAAAATAAATCTTCTTACATATGCTGCTTGACAGGAATATGAGTCAAATGATAATCAGTACAGTAAGAAGCATTCTAATGCCTCAAGTTTTATAGCAGCTCAGGTTAACTGCAACATAAATTCATCTCAGCAGACCTAATTCAGGGGAAATGCCATTACAATAAGTGAACGGATCGTAAGCTTCACAGGTGCTGTGACTTTCATGAGTGGTTTTCACTGCTAACAGAGAATGTTGACTGCATTTATTTTAATAAAAGTCTGTGACTCGTGTACAAGTAAAAGAGCATTTTTTCAGTACATCAATTTTATCTTCTTTGGGATTTAGGATATAAGTTATAGATTAAAGGAAAGGCTCCTAGAATATTCTGGGTCTTTGTGACATAACACCTCTAAAATGTGTTACAAAAAGAAATACATCACAAAATAAACATAGTAATTAACATTGGATTATATAATCCAATATATAAAATACCCATGAGTCAATATGGGTATTGACTTTTTAATAAATTAATTATTGAACAAATAAATGAGGAGAGAAAGGATAAATCTATCATGCAGAAGAATTTTGAATAATTTATGTACATACATACCCTCAGGGAGATGGAGCATAATCTCCACCCATAAGTATGAGCTACATACACATAGGGATTCCTTGAGCCAACTACAGTAAGAAAATAGAGGTGGGGACCTAGCCAGTTTGGCTCAGTGGATAGAGCATTGACCTGTGGACTGAAAGGTCCTGGGTTTGATTCCAGTCAAGGGCATATGCCTGGGTTGCAGGCTCAATCCGCAGTAAGAGGCAGGCAGGAGGCAGCCAATCAATGATTCTCGTCATTGATGTTTCTATCTCTCTCTCCCTTCCTCTCTGAAATATTTTTTAATAAGATAAAAGAAAATGGAGGTGGGGAAGATAGGATAACTTTACAGAGGAACAACCTGATACACACTACTTTAGCCAGGTGATCAAGGTCAACATTAACAATGATAAATTATGTTGATAGTATATACTCTTGACATAATGTGATAAAAACGGTACTTTACTTGTGTGATCTCCCTCCCAAAAACCTATAACCCCAATGTAATAAGAAAAATATCAGGTAAGTTCCAATTGAGGGGCTTTCCACAAAATGCCCAACTAGTGTTCCTCTAAACTGTTAAGTTTGTTAAAAATTAGGAAAATTTCTAAAACCATGATAACTCATATTCCTGTTAAGCAATTAAAGCCTAAAAAGATGTGACATCTAAATGTAATATGGTATTCTTAATAGAATCCTAGAATAGAAGAAAAACATTAGGTAAAAGTTAAGAAAATCTGAATAAAGTATGGACTTCCATTTAAAATACTATATTAATATCAATTCATAATTTGTGACAAATCTACCATACTAATGTAGGATGCTACTAATAAGGCAAAACTGGGTATAAAGAAATTGGGACTCACTGCACATTTTTCTGTAAATATGAAGTTATTCTAAAATTAAAATTTTATTTTAAAAAGAAGACAACAAAAGGGAAATACAGAGAAGTGGCCTATCTTATCATTTCTCTAACAGAACTCAGTAAGTAAAATAGTAAAGTAGAGCCTCGGCACTCACAAATTTAATACTTATTGGATTCCTTGATTAATAAATTAGTGAGTTATAAAATTTTTAATTGGAGATCATTTTCCACTATAGTTGTGAAGACATTTCTCCATTATCATCTAGCTTCCAGCATTGCTATTCCAATATTGATATCATTCTAATTTCTAAAACTTTTTAATGTCTCTCTAAAAATTAGTGGAGTGCTTTTATGGTCCTGGTGTCCTAAGGTTTCCTAATGCTGTACCATTCTGCTGGGAACTTTATGGGTACTTCAACTGAAAAATTCAAGTGTTCCATTCTAGATAATTTTTGCATATTATTTTTTTATTTCCTCCCCCTCCATTTTCTCTGTTCTCTCTACTAGAACTCCTATTTTTTCTCTATATTTTATTTTTTTCTATCATCAGTTATCCCACCTATACCCTCTTCCAGAGGATTCCTATTATTTTGGATTTTGAATTTTCTGAACTATTACCTAATTTTTTTCTCTCATTTTTCATCTTGTTATCTCCACTTTCTGAGATATTTCCCCAGCTAATATTCTCACCATCTTTTGAGTTTTCCCAAGAACTCCTTTTGTTCTGTTTGATTTTGTTTTTATTGTTTCTTTATTTGAAAGTAATTATCCCATTCTTACTATTCTTTGTATGGTATCTTCTATTCTCTTATGTTTTAATTGATGTTTATATTTATTTGTGTCTGTCTTTCAAAGTTCTCCTCTAGTGCATTGGAATTGTACATCATTGCCTGTCCATTTTTATTAGAAACTCATATATTATTCCAACTTAATAAGACAAAAATCCTATCACACAGTATAACATAAATGACAGACATTATGATTAAGTGAAATATACCAGTCACAAAGACAAATACTTTATGATTCCACTTATATGAAGTATCTAAAGTAGTATAACTCATAGAAACAGAAGAATAATGGTTAACCAGGGGATGCAGGGATGGGGAAGTGGTCAGTTGTTCAATGGATATAGAGTTACAGTTTTGCAAGATGAAAAATTTCTAGATATTTATTGTTCGACAATATAAATAAATGCTACTAAGCCATACACTTAAAAATTGTTAAGATGGTAAATTTTATGTTAAGTTTTTTCTTTTTTCTTAATTTAAATTCTTTATTGTTGAAAATATTACATATGTCTCCTTACTATGTTAAGTTTTCTTAAAATTATTATTTTAGGTGTTGATTAGGAGCTCTGAGGAAAAAGATGGTACTGGCTGGACATGGACTTCAGTTCCAAGTTAGGAGGCAGATTGTTTTGGTGAAGAATTCCTGGTGTTGATTTCATCCAACTTATCTTCCTAGAGAACCATTGGCTGCTCAGATTTGTAAGCCACTGCTTTTTGACTCTCTTAATTGGAGCAATGCATAGGACCAGGCTGCCAGCTTTCTTGAAGGTGATTTTACCATTGAATATACAAATTTCAACTCTTTCCTCCCACTTTCAGTATGGTGCCCTGTCCTTCATTGTATTTGGGATCCTGCAGTGACTTTCTGCATTACCATCACCAGAAAATACATCTTCAGTCTTCTAGGATGTGAGACGAGGGAGCTCGGCAGCGGCTCCCTCTCAGAGGTGCTGGCGGCCATTGCCACAGGCACAGAGTCCCTGGGGCCACCTAGGGCGGAGCTGATGCTGTCTGCTTGGCCAGGAGACTCCGCCCATCCCACCCAAGCACAGCTGAACTTCACAGACAATTGGCCTGGAGGTCAACCCCTCCAAGTGCTAACAACGATTAACCTGGACTTAACTTCAACAAGACTGTGCAACCCATATCCACCTCAGGAAACTGGGGAAGCTGAGCCACTGTCTCTTGTAGGACATCTACCACACAAAGCTAATTGACCAACTCTGGAAGCAGCTGCCATGCAGAGACATGGAAAGAAATCAGATGTGAAAGAAATGGAGGGAAAAAAATGACCGGACATAGAATTCAAAACCACAGTTATAGGGCTTCTCAAGAGGCTCCTACAAAAGGCCGAGACCTATAAGGAAATAAGCAAGACCTACAAGCAAATGAATGAGACCTATAAGGAAATGAAGAAGACACTCAAGGATATGAACGAGACCCTCAAGGATATGAAAAAGGACCAACCAGAAATTAAGCATACACTGACTGAAATAAAAAATATTATACAAAGACCTAAAAGTACTCTAGAGCACCCCAAGAACCAAGTTAAAGATTTGAAATACAAAGAGGTAAAATCCACTCAGCTGGAAAAGCAAGATACCAAAAGAATCCAAAAAATTGAAGATAGTGTAAGGGGCCTCTGGGACAACCTCAAGCATACCAACATCCGAATTATAGGGGTGCCAGAAAAAGAGAGAGAGCAAGACAATGAAAACCTATTTGAAGAAATAGTGACCAAAAACTCCCCACACCTGGTGAAAGAAATTGACTTAAGAGTCCAAGAAGCGCACCGAACCCCAATATATAGGAACCTTAAGAGGACCACACTAAGGCACATCATAATTAAAATGCCAAGAGCAAAAGACAAAGAGAATATTAAAAGCAGCAAGAGAAAAACAGATGGTTACCTATAAGGGAGCACCCATACAATTGTCAGCTGATTTCTCAACAGAAACTATGCAGGCCAGACGGGAGTGGCAAGAAATATTCAAAGTGATGAATAGCAAGAATCTACAACCAAGAATACTCTATACAGCAAAGTATCATTCGGAATTGAAAGTCAGATAAAGTGCTTCACAGATAAGAAAAAGCTAAAGGAGTTCATCACCCCCAAACCAATATTATATGAAATGCTGAAAGATATTCTTTGAGAAGAGGAAGAAAAGGGTAAAAATAAAAATTATGAACAACAAATACACATCTACCAACAAATGAATCTAAAATCAAGTGAATTAATAATTTGATGAACAGGATAAACTGGTGAATGTAACAGAATCACGGACATAGAGAGGGAATGGACTGACAATTCTTGGGGAGAAAAGGGGTGTGGGAAGTAGAGCAACAGACTGAACTAAAATCATGCAACTATGGGAGAGGACAGTGAGTGGGGGTGAGGGCAGATGGTAGGATGGGTACCTTGTGGAGGGGAGCTATAGGGGGGAAAAGGGAACAATGTAATTAATAAACTGAACAATAAAGATTAAAAAAAAAAGAAAAGTAACTTCCATTTGTAAAGCCAATAGCAGGACACTCATGAAAAAACAAACATGGTGTCAAAATAAGCCAAAGGAAAATCATTTGGGCAAAAATAAAAAGAATCCCAAGTCTATTTTGCAGAGAGGACCCCTTTGTTAACTTTCGGTAGAGAATGTGTTTGTGTCTTTTCAGAGAACAACTCCAAGACCATGTGGGTTCCTGCAACAGTGAGGATCTGACAGGTCTGTTCCTGTCATGAGGACGGTCCAGAGATGAGGGACACTGACGACACCTTGCCATGCTAGCAGTCGGCAGCTGTGCGTGGCTGCAGGCGGCCCAGGACCAAACCAGAGAGGACAGAACTTGCATTGCCACGATATGTCCACCATCTGGATACCATTGCTGACATGTACACATAAAGTACTATTTGACATTGAAACTGGGACTCAGAACAGTTGGACATTGAAACTGAGACTCAAACATTTTTTTTCTTATACATTTATTTTTAATATGCAGAGGCAAGATATTTTTGAAGAAAAGAAACGGGAGAGTGATTGAAATAGAGGCAGGGAGACATTGAACAGGCTGTCAAGCTACAGGGGGAAGGCTGGAGTGGATGGGAGGCGGATGCTGGGGGAGATCAACCGAAGGACTTGTATGCATGCATATGAGCATAACCAATGAATGAAAGACACTGGGGCAGGGAAGGGGGCAGATGAGGACATGTGCTGGGCGGTAGGGGAGCCTGGGGGGAAAAAAGGAAAACATATATACTTCTATTAAATATAAGTTATACTGCAAAAAAAAAGAGAGAGAGAGAGAGAGAGAGATAAGCAAAGTAGAATTTTGGGCAGTAAAACTACTCTTCATGATAACGTAATCATGGATACACACCATTATACATTTTCCACTCCCATAAAATGTACAATTACCAAGAGTGAATCCTAAGGTAAACTGTGGACTTTGGGTGATTATGATGTATCCATGTGGGTTCATCAATTATAACAAATGTCCCACCTCTAGTGGAGAATGTTGGTAATGGAAGAAGCTATGCATGTGTTAATTTTTCTATGAACCTAAAATGTCTCTAAAAATAGTCTTAATTTTAAAAAGAAAAAGAAAATTAGTATGTTTAAGCCAAAATAGGGGAAATGAGTGATAGACAACCAAAACACAAAACATGTCTCCTACCACAAGTGCCACTCCAGAATTTCTACATAGGGATTTAGAGGTAGCAATCTGAGAGGAGGCAATAGGGTATTTTTCTTAACGCTGCATTTTTATAGCAATTATACTCTTTTGACTTGGATTGTGTCTCTGTTTGTGTAGTTTTGAAGGGCTGCTGAAGATTATTGACTATATTAAACCTCTCCAAGTCACACCTTGCCACTCTACTGACCACAATCCCAAAGATACCCTGATTTCTATTGCAGTTTGCTTCATCTCATTCTAAAATCCCCAATAGGATCAGCTTAAAGAGGCTGCCAAACGGAATCATTTCACTACAATGGCCTTTAGAAATAAACCACAAAGTATATCCTAGACTGAAATAAACAACCATCAGCCAATTGGATTACTCTTATATATTTTTAATTATACAGGGAGGAACATTTCAGAAGTTAACATAAGGAGCCTCTGAAATATAGTAGCAACATAGACTTGAACCCTCCACCCAAGTCAATACATGAAAACAGGCAAAACAATTATATAACAAAACTAAAAAGCTGCAGACAATATATACAAGAAAACTAAGTTTTTTCAGTTATTATATTGTGAGTGATTGTATTATTATTCTGAGAAGATTCTGTGTTTAATAATGGATAAAACAAACTAGTAATGATAAAATATTGTAATTTTTTCATCTTTCCTGTACTTGACAACCATGACTCCCACTGTCAAAGAAGATACAGATTTAATTTAGGAGAACATAAGTGAAAACCTTGTATTCCTGAATTTGAATTGGAAATATAAACACATGAGGTTTTATCTCCAAGGTTTCTAGGAAAAAAAGATTGATATCAGATTAGAAGCAGGAGTCTGAAAGAGTTGTCATACCAGAGAGTAAGGAAGCCATCAGTGCCTATAGGAGCATGTCAAAAGAACCTGGAAGGCCATTTGAAGGAGCCCTCAGTAGCAAAAAGGAGAATACTATATAAGTATTGAATGACTAAATGTACCAAGTTTCTATATTTATATGGATGTATTTCCTGGCTTTTAATTTTGTTCAGAAGATTTGCCTATTCTTGCACTAACAATATTTTGTTTTAATTAGTGTACTTAGTAATATATTTAAAGTGACTGATTCTTAATATGTAGTAGCAGGACTGCTATCCGTATTCTTCTTCAAAATGTTCTAAGCTCAGGATCCCAAGTTTCATGAAAAAAGAAAAAAAATGATATTTTCATTTGAATGCCACTGTCTATAAATTATTTTAGGGACAGTTGCCACATGATATTGAGTAATCTTCTCCATGAACACAGAGTGCTTCTCATTTAGATTTTATTTCATATTTTTCAATGAAATTTTATAATTTTAGGAAAAAGATCTTGCATATTTTTTGTATACAGTATCTCTAGTCTAATTACATTTTCTAATTACTTTTTTATCTCTGAATAAAATGACATTAACTGTTTTATAATATTATTATATCTAGAAATTATTGGCTATAATTCTCTTGGATTATCTATACAATCATATATGAATACCAACCATTTTGTTTCTTGCCTTCCAAACCTTATGCCTGTTCTATTTCTTTCTCATGCCATGCAATAGCAGGAGGCTCAGTATAATGTTCATAGCAATCATTGTTATCTTATGCCATAAGTTAATGGCAACACCACTGTTATGGATTTTTCCATGACTTTGTATTTTATTTATATATGAATAAGATCTTGTATGAAATGTATATATAATCAGATTTAAGGATGAGCTTAAGTTGGAATGCTCTAAAATATAAGCAGCCTGCCTTTGTGTAAATGTCAAAACTAAACATTTAGCCCTGATATCTGGAAGTGCTTGAATGAACTGTTTGACACCTAGTAATAAACTATTTGTAGATCACAGCTCTTCTGACATGAACTGCAATTTATCACTTAGTATAAAAGTTTTCAAATACATAGTTCTTTGAGATACAAAAGAGAACATTTCCCAATCATCCTAAATAAATCCCAAATAAACAAATCTGCTGAGCAGAGTGTAGTGTGTTTTCTTTTCCAATATATCATCACTAAGCAATGATGCTTTCTGTGAGTTTGACACATACCTTTTTATCAGCTTAGGAAGAGCTCCTTATTTGCAATTGCATTTTATCCAATGTTAATGTACTTTATTCCTGGAGTAAAACCCACTTAGATATGATGCATTTGATCAGGATAAGCACTTGCAAATTTTTTTTGCTGATATTTTATTTAGCATTTTTATATCTATGTTCATAATTTCTCTTTTCTGTATCATGTACATTTTTCTTTCTATCAAAATTATACAAATACCATAAGATGAATTTAATAATAACAAATTCCCCTTTACTCATTATAATAATTTGTAAAGATGGTTAGAATTTACCTTAAGCCATCTGGGCCTATATATTATGCTTTTTTAAAAAACATGTTTTCATTTATTTCAGAGAGAAGAAGGAAGAGGGAGAAAAAAATAGAATTATTGATGAGAGAGAAACATCAATTGGCTGCCTCCTGCATGCCCATACTGGGGGGGTCAAGCCTGTAATCTGGGCATGTGCCCTGACCACGAATCGAACCTGAGACTTCTTGGTGCATGAGATGACCCTCCACTAGCTAAGCCACACCATATGGGATGATTTTATTTTACTCAAATGTTGTTAATGAATCATGCTCCATTCTAGTATTCTCTTTCTTCTTTAAGCTAATTCTAAAATGTTGTAGTGTGTGCTTTTTAGAAAATTGTTTCTTTACTATAAGGTTTCAAATGCATTAATAGAACATTGTTCACGATAATCTCATACCTATTTAAATCTCTCCAGCATCAGTAATTACATCTCCTGTTTTTCCCTCTAATATTATTCTATTTTGCATTCTCTCTTCTTAGTAAAAAATACCATTTAGTAATTCTTTTTTTTTCTTTATTGTTCAGTTTATTAATTATATTGTTTCCCCTTTTTTATCCCCCTATTTCTTCCCTCCACCCTGTACCTATCACACCCTCCGCCCTCACCTCCCCCTCCCCAATGTCCTCTCCCATTGTTGCAAGATTTTTGTCCAATCTCTTGCTGTACTTCCAACAACACTTTTCTCCCCAAGAATTGTCAGTCCATTCCCTCTCTATGTCCATGTTTCTGTTATAGTCACCAGTTTATCTTGTTCATCAGCCTATCAGTTCACTTGATTTTTATGTTCATTTGTTGATAGATGTGTATTTGTTGTTCATAATTTATATTTTTACCTTTTTCTTCTTCCTCTTCTTAAAGAATATCTTTCAGCATTTCATATAATACTGGTTTGGTGGTGATGAACTCCTTTAGCTTTTTCTTATCTGCGAAGCACTTTATCTGATCCTCAATTCTGAATGATAGCTTTGCTGGATAGAGTAATCTTGGTTGTAGATTCTTGCTCTTCATTATTTTGAATATTTCTTGCCACTCGCGTCTGGCCTGCATTGTTTCTGTTGAGAAATCCGATGACAATCGTATGGGTGCTCCCCTGTAGGTAACCAACTGTTTTTCTCTTGCTGCTTTTAATATTCTCTCTTTATCTTTTGCTCTTGGCATTTGAATTATGATGTGTCTTGGTGTGGTCCTCTTTAGATTCCTATATTTTGGGGTTCTGTGTACTTCTTGGGCTTTTAAGTCAGATTCTTTCACCAGGTGGGGAAAGTTTTCAGTCACTATTTCTTCAAGTAGGTTTTCATTAACTTGCTCTCTCTCTTTTTCTGGCACCCCAATAATTCGGATGTTGGCATGCTTGAGGTTGTCCCAGAGGCCCCTTACACTATCTTCAATTATCTGAATTCTTTTTGTTTCTTGCTTTTCCAGCTGAGTGGATTTTGGTTCTTTGTATTTCAAATCTTTGACTTGGTTCTTGTGGCCCTCTGGACTGCTTTTAGGACTTTGTGTAATATTTTTTATTTCAGGCTGTGTATGCTTGATTTCTAGTTGGTCCTTTTTTTTATCCGTGAGGGTCTGGTTCGTATCCTCAGAGGTCTTGTTCATTTCCTTGAGGGTCTCATTCATTTCCTTGTAATTCTCATTCATTTCCTGGTTGGTCATGTTTATTTCCTGGTAATTCTCATTAAGTTGATCGGCCTTTTGTAGGAGCCTCTTGAATAGTCTTATAACTGTGGTTTTGAACTCTATGTCTACTCGTCTTTTCTCCTCCATTTCTTTCAGACCTGATTTCTTTCCATGTCTCTGCATGGTGGCTGCTTTATGTGGTGGATATCCTCAAAGGGACAATGGCTCAGCCTCCCCAGTTACCTGAGGTGGGTACTCTTACTGCAATCCTTTATGGGTTGTATTCAGTATTTTTTAATTTAAACCCAGCTTGTTGTTGTTAGCCCTAGGAGGGTTTGACCTCCAGGCCAATTGGCTGTGAAGGGAGACTGTTCAGGTTGGATGGGCGGAGCCTCTGAACTGCGCAGGCTGCGTCAGCATCAGCTGCGTCCTATGCGGCGCTCACGCGTGGGTCTCTGTTGGATGGGGCTGGCTGCAGACACCTCCAAGAGAAAGCTGCTAGTCTCTTCCCCTTGCCAGACAACTCTGCCTTTCCCCAAATGTGCCTGCACACCAAAAGTCTAGCCCAGGATTGTAAAATAGATGGTTTCCGGAACCAGGAGACAAGTTTCCAGGGGGCAAGTCACGGGTTTGCGCGACCCTTGCGCGGAAACTCGCAGACTAGGCGCCTCTGCAGCGCCCCGCTTCCAGGGTGCGTCCCCCGGACCTCAGACCTCGCCTGGCACTGGGGAATCTGTGCAGTGGGACGTCTCCACGTACCCCAGATCTTGGACCTCGCCTGGCGCTGGGTAGTCCGTGCAGTGGGAAGTCTCCGCCCTCCCTGTTTGGCGAAATCCGGCCGGGGTTGCTGCTCCAGCCCCAGCCTGCGCGCGCGCGACCAGGCCGGCTCCTAACCTGTTTCTGTCTGAAAGGCTGCGCTCCCGCTGCTCCTGAATCTCAGTGTCCCACCTCTACTCCTATTAGTGGAGTTTTCATTCAGCCAGCTTTCTGGCGATTCTGGGTGCTGTCTGTTCTGCTGTTATGTTGTGGTTCTTAAATCGTTGCGTGGGGCAGAACAATAGGTGTTTGCCTATGCCGCCATCTTGGTGTTCTCTCTCCCATTTAGTAATTCTTATAGGGGAGAATTAAATTACTTGAGTCTTTCTCTGAAAAAATGTCTTTATTTCACTTTTTCTCTTTTGATAGAGAGTTGGTTGAGCTTGATAAAGAATTCTAAGTTGATAGTTTCAACACTTTAAATATATGGTTTCCCTATCTTTTGACTTATATTCATATTAATGTGAAACCTGTTGCCAGTTTTGTTTCTTTATAAATATTTTTTTTTCTTTCAGATTGTTTAGCAGATTTTTCTCTTTGTCTTTGGCAATGTGTACTTTTACAATAATATCTCTGAATAAAAGAGAGAAATTTAAAATTAGAAAAGTGGTAGAACTATATTCAACTAAAACAGAGACAGAAATTTTTCTGGGACTTTTGAAAAGCATATTTGCTTAAATTAGAGAAATACAACATATAGGAAATTTAAGATAAACCTACTACATAGAATATCCAAAATTACATATCTGAAGGTAAACAAAAATAACAAAAGAATTTAGCAAAGTCACAAGATACAGGGTCAGCTGAGACCGGTTTGGCTCAGTGGATAGAGTGTCGGACTGTGGACTGAAGGGTTCCGGGTTCGATTCCAGCAAGGGAATGTACCTTGGCTGTGGGCACATCCCCGGTAGGGGGCGTGTAAGAGGCAGCTGATCGATGTTTCTCTCTCATCGATGTTTCTGACTTTCTATCCCGCTCCCTTCCGCTCTGTAAAAAATCAATAAAATAAATAAATAAAAATAAATACAGGGTCAGTATTTCTATATGAGCAATAAATTTCTACATGAGCATTAAATAATAAAAAATAAACCTTTAAAATATATAATTTACTCTAGCATTAGAAAACATCAAATACCTAGGTATAAATCTAACAAGAAAGATGGACCAGACCTCCTTGCAAAAAGTAACAGATGCATGGTTTAGAAAGTTGATCTTATCGATTCAAAGTAGCTCTAGTCAAAATAGTACCAAATAGCAGCAGAGTAGGGGGCAATTAAAAACCTAATTATAAAATAGCCAAGATTATCTTCAAGAAAAAAAACATAAGATTATTGTTTGAGTATTAAATTTGACAATAAAATAGTAATCAAGTTTTCAGATTAATTTAAATTGGCTAATTGAAATAAGTGAATACTCAAGAAAATTTAATTGTACTTGACATAAAGCTATTCCTAAAATATTAACTAAAATTTGTATCAGTAGTTCATCTCATCGTAAAATTGATTAAAATGCAATGAATCTAAAGCAGTCGTATTTTGGGGCAAAATTTTAAATTTAAAGTTCCAAGACTGTAATATAAAATTTCTAAAAGCCTCCATTGATCAAAAAAAGGGGGGAGGGGAGAGATAGTGGGGCAATATCATGTAAGAAAAAATATCCTATAAGTAAATTACAGCTAGAAAATTTTTACTTCAGAAAATTAATTCCATTTGTAATGCTAACAGCAAGACACCTATGAAAAACACACATGTTGTCAAAGTAAGCCAAAGGAAAATCATTTGGGCAAAAATAAAAAGAATCCCAAGTTTAATTTACAGAAAAGATTCCTCTATTAACTTTTGGTCGAGAATATGTTTGTATATTTTCAGAAAACAATTACAAGACCATATGGATTCCTGCAACAAAGAGGAACTGACAGGTCTGCTCCAACCACGAAGACAAGAACAGAAACAGTCCAGAGATGGAAGACGCTGCCAACACTTTGCCATGCTAGCAGTCAGCAGCTCTGTGTCGCTGCAGGCGGCCCAGGACCAAACCAGAGAGGGTGAGAACTGCATTGCCACCATGTGTCCACCACCCAGATATCATTGCTGACATGTACACATAAGGAACTATTTGACATTGAAACTAGGTCTCAGAAATGTTGGACATTGAAATTGAGACTCAAATATTTTTTGTTCTTATATGTTTATTTCTAGTATGCAGATGCAAGATTTTTTAAAGAAAAGAAATGGGGGGAAAATAGATACAGAAGCAAAGAAGCATTGAACAAACTGTCAAACTACAGGGGGAAGGCAGGGGATGTTGAGGAGCAAGGGCTATAAGAGATCAACCCAAGGAATTGTGTGCATGCATATAAGCATAACCAATGGATACAAGACACTGGGAGAGGGCAGGTGAGGGCATGTGCTAGGGGGTAGGGGAGGCAGGGGGGAGGTCAATGGGGGAAAAATGGAAACATATGTACTACTATTTGTAATACTTTAAACAATAAAAAGAAAAAGAAGGAAAAAAAAGACAAGAAACAAAGTTGAAGAACTTCACTACCAGATATCAAGATGTATTATAAGGCTATAGAAATTAAAATATCTTATTGGTACAAGAATAGACAAATAGGCCAATGGGGGAAAAATGAGTCCATAAAAATGCCTATACACATATAGTCACCCAATTTATGATAAAGGTATCACTGCAATATTGTGCAGAATGAGATTATCAATAAATGGTTATAAATCAACTGGGGATAGGAAATGTTGATGTCTACCTCATATCATATATATAAACTTTCATTCCAAATGAATCACAGACCTAAATGTGAAAAGCAAATAATTAAATCTTCCAAAAATTGCATGGGAAAATGTGTTCTTGATCTTAGGTGAGACAAATATTTTTTTTAAAAGAAACAAAAAGCACTACGTATAAAGGAAAAGATCAATAAACTAGACTTTATTTAACTTTACAATTACTGTTAATTAAAAGGCATCATTTAAGAAAGTGAGAAGATCACAAACTTGAGGATTATTTATTACTATTATTATTACTATTGCTTTGAATCTCTATGTCAGTTTCTATTTTTCATTTTCTATTTTTTAAAATATACATATTTTATTGATTTTTTTTTTTTTTACAGAGAAGAAGGGAGAGGGATAGAAAATCAGAAACAATGATCAGCTGCCTCTTGCACACCCGCTACTGAGTATGTGCCCACAGCCAAGGTACATGCCCTTGATCAGAATCGAACCCGGGACCTTTCAGTCTGCAGGCTGACGCTCTATCCACTGAGCTAAACCAATTTCGGCTCACTTTCTACAAATAAATTCCCAGTAGCAACAAAAGACTAATTAATATTGTGTTTACAAACATAGATATAAAAGTTGTATTCAAAACCCACAAATGCTTTAGGAGATCATGAAAAGAGAAACTAAAGAAGTTGGGATAATCAGAGGAAGTCTCAGTTAAGAATAAATATGTGAGCATGAACCTTGAATAATAAATGGGCTTTATAAGGATTGAAGAGCAGGCATTCCCGGTGAGAGAACAAAGACAAACAAGAAGTTAAACACAGAAGTTTAACTAAACACCACAAGTCGTAGCCTGATATGACAGAGGTTAAATGCAAGAAAGGAGGGCTAAAATTATAAAGAAGGGGTGGTTCCAAGGATAGAAGTCACTAAAGGGCATTAAAATAAATATGAGTTTGATGTGGGGGGAAAAATAGAAGCCATTGAAGATGTCTAGCTAAAGCCATTTTCATTAGGAGGATTATTATGCTAAAATGAATAATGACCCACCAAAGAAGTCTGCCTCCTAATCCCCAAAACCAGAACATATACAAAACAAAAGTGACTTTGCAGATGTGATAATGCTAAGGAACTTGAGATAGGAATATTATCTTGAATGATCCTGCTGAGTCAATTGTAATCACAGGGGTTTTAAAAGAGGGATGCAAGAAGGTCAGAGCCAGAGAAACAGATATGACAAAGGAAGCAATGGTCAGAGTGATATGGCACCATGGACCAAGGAATGCAGGCAATCTCTAAAAGCAGGAAATGGCTAAGAATAGGTTCTCCCCAAAAGTCTCCGGAAGGAACCAGCCTCACCAAGGCATTGATTTTAGACCTATAAAACACATTTCAAACTCCTGTCCATCAGAACTATACTACATCTGTGTTGTTTTAAGCCAACAAGTTGGTGGTAATTTGTTATAGCAGTAGTAGGAAACTAATACAGAGTAGGTATCGTGAAAACCTCAACTTAAGAAGGCCAGTTGCAATTTTGCTAGTGCTTCAGAAGGATCAAATGGTCAGAGCATTCAGTCACACAGAGGATTCTTTGAAGAGATTGGGCACATAACTCATGTATGCTCTTCCACTATCACAGCAGAAGTCAAGAATAGAGAATGGAGCTTGGATTACTCAGGAAATCTCTTCAGAGGAGATTCTTATCTAGTGGAGTAAGTCCCCATGACATACACAGAAGATCCACAGGGGTCTTGACAATATTAAAGCAACAGAAACACTGCCACTGGACTAAGAGAACAGAGAATGGATAAAATGAAAGAAAGTTCTCAGATTCCTAAACTCCTACAGGCAGGAAACAGATATGTAAAATTACTCATCTACAAACACATACTATCCTTCATGAAGAAGAAAGGATGACTTCCAAGGCAGAGCCTTGAGCACAGACAGTGGAGCTGCAAACCACAGAGGATTGTTCTCAGGCTTGGGAACCCAACTTTTGTCCAGCTGGATTTTGAAGTTGCTTAGGACTGGTGACTTCTTTGTTATTTCCATTTTTTCCCCTTTCAAATTGGCATACCTATATCTGTTATCCTGTGTCTATCCCTCCATTTGGGAAGCAGGTAAATCATTTATTGAGTTTCACAGGTTCACAGATAAAGACTAGTTGTGCCTAAGGATTAGCCAAACACTGACCAATACCTGATGAGATTTGGGAGTTTTGAGCTGATGAGCTTTTAGACTGAGTTGATACTGTAATGGGTTGACATCTTTGGAAATGTTGGAATGGAGGTGAATGTATTTTACATGTGGGAGTAAAGTCAATCTTTGGGAGACAAGAAGTAGACGGTAGTAGGTAGAATAACAGCCCCAATGATCTCCATATCCTAGTCCCCAAAACTTCTGAATATGTTATTTTATATAGCAAAAGTGGCTCTGCAGATGTGACTATATTAAGAATCTTGATATGTAGAGATTAACTTGATGGGTCTATTTTAAGGGTTAAGCAGCAATAAAAACTAATACAAGTGACCACTAAAGATACTTTTTTTTAACATATCCTGGATCTATAGGAGATATGTATATATATAATATATATGATAGATGTACATATATATCATACATATATGTGCATATATAACATATATACTAATCCATGATAATTTGTATGTTTGAAAATATTTTTCCATCTGTGATCTGTCTCATAACTTCATATGTTGTTTATTATTAAACAGAACCTTAAAATAAAATAAAAAATAAAGTGTAGCTATAACTCTAAAAAAAAAAAATCCAACCAAGGTCTTTGCATCATCAACAAATAATTCTTGTTCCTCTGAGGAACAATTTTTGGTCTTCTTTTTAGTCAAATTTGGCAAATAAAGATTTCCTTAATAATGAAGCAATAGGCTTGGAACATCAGGCAACATGCAAAATTACTTCTTCCCAGTAAACAAGTAAGAGTTCCCTCTTCTGACACTTTAGTGTCCAGACTGAGAAATTCCATGGAGACAAGGACACAGGGCAGGAGGTCCTCTCTGACGTTCCTACCTCCTGATCCACAGAAAAACGGCAGGAAATGAATCCAGAAGCAGCAAAGTTGATCATTGTGCTCCCTTGCATTGTAGAGAACTAGGCACAAAATAAGCCTTTTCGTCATGCCCATTGGGTTCCTGGCTCCCAGGGAATTCTGAAGAGCCAGGGATCCAGACTCTCAGAGAGCAACTGCAGTTGAAAAGCCAAGATAAAAATCTGCCACTCAGCTGCATCTGGTTTAGCTCAGACTAGAGCATCGGCCTGTGGACTGAAGGGTCCCAGGTCTGATTCCGGTCAAGGGCACATGCCTGTGTTGTGGGCCCCATCCCCAGGAGGGGGCATGCAGGAGGTGGCCCATTGTGATTCTCTCTCATTGTTGATGTTTCAATCTCTCTCCCTTCTCCCTTCCTCTCTGAAGTCAATAAAAATATTTTTTAAAACAAAATGAAATAAAATACCCTGGATCTGAGAGTTCTGTGTTAAATAGTAGTATGAGATCAATTAATTTCTGAGTCACATTTTTTTTTATAGAACCAACTTTAAATAGTAAAACATTAAAACTGAATGTATCGCCCTAACCTGTTTGGCTCAGTGAATAGAGCATCGGCCTACGACTGAAGGGTCCCAGGTTCGATTCCAGTCAAGGGCATGTACCTTGGTTGTGGCACATTTCCAGTAGGGGGTATAGGAGGCAGCTGATTGATGTTTCTCTCTCATCAATGTTTCTAACTCTCTCTCCCTCTCCCTTCCTCTCTGTAAAAAATCAATAAAATATATTTTTAAAAAATAAAAATAATAAAATTGAATATATCATGAAGGGAATATAATATTGATTAATATTTTATATCTAGATAAAGAGCCCTTATATATCTGAGACTGCAGTTTCTTACTCCAAGCCAAATCTTGGCACCTTACCTACACCATACAACCTTTAGAAAGAAGCTAAGTACACAGCTAGACAGCTCTACAAAAGAGATTGAAATTCAATGTCCAAGAGCAAAGAGGAACCAGAAGCCAGTTGAACATGGAATCACTGTCAAGGCCTCCCAGGAAAAGAAAGCAGCAATTTCTTCTGCTCTAATCCAGAACACCACAGCCATCAAAGGAGGGGTGCAGCAGAGGTGCGGGGGGGGAGGGGGGAAGCCTGGGTAAAATAACTGCTTTTTCTTAGAATGCAGGAAAGGAACATGGCATTTGTTTAGATTTTTTTTCACTCTGAGCAGCAGGTCTTGGCAATAAACATCTGGAAACTTGTCTACTATAAATTGTTTGGTTTCCTCCCTCCTGTTTCATGAGGCCATGGTGATATTATACTGCTGAAATTCCTCCTTTCATCTGCTTCCTTTCTACTGACAACTCATATAGGATGGGCCACACCGGGCAGGTAAGCTAAGAAGTTATTTCTTAACATACCAAGAGAATTGGGTTCTATATACCTAGAATTAGATGCAGAGATAGAACTTTTTTTTCCCTCTAAGTTACAGTAGTCTGTTTCCTGGGGCTACACTCAAATTCACTCATGGTCCTGTAAGACCTGATCTTATAACTTGCAAAGTCCTAGGGGAAAGGTCCAATAACCAGATGTAAAAAATGCATATAGGGTCCTTTTTGCTTTTCTTACTCCTTTTTTTAAAGAGTTTTTTATTGATTTTTTTAGAGGTAGATGAAGGGAGAGAGAGAGAGAGAAACATCACTGTAAGAGTGAAACATTGATTGGCTGCCTCTTACACATCCCTCCTACTGGCAATCAAGCCCAGAACCCAGTCATGTGTCCTGACCAGGAATCAAACGAGCAACTGTTGAGTTCACAGAATGAGGCTCAACCAACTGAGCCACACCAGCTAGGACTCTTCTGTTATTCATAATAAAAATAGTGGCCATTAATTGGTTTTAAAGGGCCAAATTCTGTTTGTGTACTTTCTACATATATTCTTATTTACCCTCCTCAAAACATTTTAAATATTACTGCCTCTGCTTTATATTGAAGAAAATGGAAGTTTGAAAACCTCAGCAAATGTATACCTGATCCTTACTAAAAAGACACAGAGGCAGGATTACACCACCAGTCTACCTAATCCTAGAACCCACATTCTTAACTGCTGTTTACCTACTGCTTCCCTGGCTTATTTCTGTATGAAAAGCAAGTGGCATGTTTTTTTTTAATTAAAATTATTCAATGGGATAACATATATTTCTTCATAATTCCTTAGCCCTTGACTCTTCTCTGCATCCAGATCTCTGAAGGACTTTGGTCATGTTTATGCCATAAGCAATCATTAAGGAAGATTCTGTGCTAGGCCTACCCACCAGACCAGCCAGAGATACCACAGGCTTCAGGGAGATATTAGATATTGTGATATTTCCTTTTTAAAAAAAATGGCCTAGCCCTTACCAGTTTGGTTGAGTGGATAGAGTGCTGGCCCATGGACTGAAGAGTCTCAGGTTCGATTCTGGTCAAGAGCATGTACCTTGGTTTCAGGTTCCCCGGCCCTGGTCAGCATGCATTCAGGAGATAACCAATTGATGTGTTTTTCTCACACCAACATTTCTCTCTGTTCTTTTTTTTCCCTTCCATTCTCTCTAAAAATCAATGGAAAAATATCCTCAGGTGAAGATTAAAAAAAAATAAAAGGTGGCCTGTGTATAGCCCTCTCTTCTGAGTATGTCCTAATGCCTCTAGGTTTATAAAGGGGTTTGAAAGCAGAATATACCTGTGCTTTTGTCCCCAAATAGAGCCTGAAAAAGTGACAAGTGTCCTAAAGAAGTCCTTCAGGGCCTTTAATAACACACATGGTAAAGGAGAAGTAGAGCTGAAATGTCTAAGCAGGAAGGACAAGAAAGCCAGTGTTGGTATGTCTCTCCCATTCCAAGAAAGGTTTGGCAACAGAAGGGAGGGCATATCTAGAGAGGACTTGCAAATAATTGCCAGGCACCATGGCTGTCATCTGCAGAACAAACTGACTACGAAGGTGACGACCAAGGGCCAGCCCCTACCTCACCATCACCACCTCCTACTCGCTGGCTTTCACTCAGGAGTTCTACTGAATTTAGACCCTGCTATGCAACTAGAAGTGGGAAAGCCCAGAATTAACCAAGATTACCTTGAATTAAGTTTTTTAGTGCAATGTGAGATTACTCTGAATAAAATGATACTTTGTTTCTGATATATAGCAAAATAAAAACTCAAATTAGAAATTAAATGATAGCGTTGTATGAAAGGAAAATAAATTTCCACTCTAGCCTTCTGAGTTCTTAGTTAAGACCCTTGTTACCTCATGTATATATGGGAGATACTCAGGGGGAAATGATTAACTTCTCAAGGTAGCTTAGAATTCAGGCTTAAATACCATCTTAATCTGGAAAGTGGGAGATGGATGTAGACTCCTTAGGGAAGAGCAAATGATTTATTTAAAAAGATGAATGGGCCCTTAGAAGAATAGGCAGGAGATCTGATAGTTTGTAAAGACTTCTGTCTGGGTGTGGTGTCAACTTCTAACGTCTCCTCTGTGATGAGAGTGAATCTTCCTTGGTTGGTGGAACTCCTGGGAAGGGATTTTTGACATTTGCGTTCTTTTGGGGGGATCTGTCTTTAGGCAGGTAAGAGGACTTCATAGGAAACTTCTCCTGCATTTGCTGTTTTTCAAGTGCTTTTTTATTTTTACCTTTAATGGAAATCTTCAAACACTCATCAAAATAGAACAAATAGTATAATGAACCTTAGTTCCAGCAATAATCAAGATGTTGTCAGTCTTGTCTCATCTATTTCACACACACATACATACACATACACACACATACACACACACACACAAAAAAAAATTCTGTATTGTGAAAAAATTTAGAATTAATTATAGATATCAAATAATTTCATGAAAAAAATCTTCTGGCCCAGCTGGTATGGCTCAGTGGTTGAGGATCAACCTATGAACCAGGAGGTCAGGGAATATGCCCTGGTTGTAGGCTCAATCCCCAGTAGGAGGCATGCAGGAAGCAGCTGATTGATGATTCTCACTCATCATTGATGTTTCTATCTCTCTCCCTCTCCCTTCCTCTTCTGAAATCAATAAAAAATATTTTTAAATCTTCTGTATCTTTAATAGAATTTAAGAGGAAATTTTTAGCATCACCAATATATAGCATCACCAAATATAGCATCAGCATGCCATATAAAATTAACAATATTTCTCTAAATATAAGATTTAGTGCCTATTCAAATTTTCCTAGTTGTCCCACAAACATATTTTTAAGACTGGTTTGTTTGAATGCAAACACGGTCTGTAGATAGTATTCAGATAATAGGTCGCTTAAGACCCTTTTAATGTATAACAGTTTATTCTCTAAAATCTGTGATTTTTCAATTTCAAATATTCAAGTAATCCTGTCTGTGGACTGAGATGAGCACTGAATTCACAAGTTTACAAAGCTGATCTAAACATGGGCTGGAGTTGTGCTCCAGCTCCAGGACAAAGGAAAATACTTCAGAAAGGGGTCTGGCTCCCTCTAGTGTTTTTCTAAATTATAACTGTCTCTGATTCTCAAACCAATTAAGGAAGAAAAACAATCCTGATGTAAATAGTTCTATGCCATATGGCCATGTAACTGCATATTTCTTACATCACACCACTCAGCAATGAAAAAGGAATTATTATCTTCTTTGTAATAATGAGAGGTTTGAAATGCCAAGGTCAGAGTCAATTTCTCATGATATTTTCTATCATAGAAGATGTCAGTCATTCTAATACTACCATCATTTATTTCTTTTTTATATATTTTTATTTATTTCAGAGAGGAAGGGAGGAGAGAGAAAGAGAGAGAGACGTCAATGATGAGAGAGAACCATTGATCAGCTGTCTCCCGCATGCCCCCTCCTTACTAAGCATCAAGCTTGAAACCCAAACATGTACTCCAACCATGAACTGAACCATGACCTACCCCCTGGTTCAACCACTGAGCCACACCGGCCAAGTCAAAGTAATACAACCATGGTTTAGATCAAACTGACCTACCGCTATTTCAAAAATATGCCTAGTGTTTTAATAGCTTTCTTATTTCAAACTGTATTTGGGGGAAGAGGGTGTAGTCAGGATTTTCTCAAAATGCAATTTGATGTCTTAGTTGCTTTTGTCATTGCATAGAATGAAGGCTAGAACAGAACAGGTAAGATGAAAAAAGAAAACATGCACACAGAAAGGCAAAGATTCTATTATACATAATCAATAGATACTCAATTACTATTTGAAAATAATAGGTATTTTTCTTTATTTATGTTTAAAATTGGCATTGCTCTGCTATAAGCCTTTTTTTAATGCATTCCTGAAAGCAGTAAAGCTGAATTAAAGTGAAAAAGTAGCAAGGTATAAATTATACCCCATCTCTTTAATATTGGATGAACAACCCCCAAGTCCCTTATATAGAAATTCTCAGGGTAGCAATAACTTCTCTATTCAAGATGATCTCTTACACATTTGAGAAATCTTTTAAACTGTATCAAGAGAATGCCAAATTTAGAATATTACCACCTTTGAATTCTTCATTAAAAGGTAAAGTTCAACAACAAAACCCATTATAGTCTTGATTAAACTTAAATGCAATCTTCAGCCCACCTCAAACCTGACTTGACTGTGGGCAGCGTTGATTTACTCCTGGCTTTCCAATAAAGCCTGAGGTTTTTATTTTAGGAATGATAAAGACAGGGCCTACTGATAACTGTTCTAAGTATTTACATCACTACCTCTCAGGGTGACCTTGGCTACAACTGAACAGCTCAGATCTTGAGAAATGTACTAGTGTCAGATTGTTTTATTTTTTCAATTATATGTTGGGGCGATGAGAGCAGAAACAGTAGATGTTTCCCCTGCAAATCATTCTGAGGCCAGAATGAGGAATTTTCTCCATATCGGGCCCAAAGGAGAGAGAAATCACAGGAGTGGGAATGGCGGGAGGCTGCCTGAGAGAGGCGAGCATCAGTCAGATGGTCACCACTATGGATTACCCTCCCTGCCTAGGCCACACCCCACTCTACCACCAGACCCTGGCTGGAAGCTGTGACAAGGAAGACAGAGACACCTTGTTCAGTACCAGGAGAGAACAACAAGAGGGACAGGCTGGCCCTCTGGAAACTAAGAAAATCTGGTTCTCACACAAGGTTTTACAAAAGGATAATGTCTGACTCATTCTCCTTGACCATGAGCACATCTTAGGGAAATGACTATATACACAGTCAATTCTCATTATTCACAGTGGTCTTGTCCTATAACGTGGCCATGAACACTGAATTGGCTAATAATACTGAGCCATTGCTCTTAGGAGAAATAATACAAGGTTAGCTTCCCGCTTCTGGCCACAATATCTTCGTCAACCCATCAATACATGACCTTGTTTTATGTGTGTTTCTGCTTAGCGATGCCGTATTTAATATCTATTGCTGACTCATTAGCACTGAATTCACGTCCAACAGCACTATAATGTGTGCCTCAATGAAGTTTGTCCCTGCGTGTATTTTCTTGGTATAACACATCGCAGCCTGCTCACCTTTGGGCACCCTAAATAGTACTTCAGCACTACATGTGGGAGTCCTTTTAAATGGC
This sequence comes from Antrozous pallidus, assembly GCA_027563665.1. Taxonomy (NCBI): domain Eukaryota; kingdom Metazoa; phylum Chordata; class Mammalia; order Chiroptera; family Vespertilionidae; genus Antrozous; species Antrozous pallidus. The sequence continues at coordinate 66,168,333 of CM050508.1, read as the reverse complement.
AAAATCCCCCCAAAGAAGCATAGAAATGTGAAAACGTGGCAGTAAATATCAGGGAAAGGACACCTGCTTGCAAGGAGAGCTGAAATAAGAAGGCAGAGTGTCACCTCTTTATACCTCTGCTGGGAACTTGCTTGTCAAGTGACTCAATATGTTTTTTTTTTTAATCTTTTGTGCATTTCTGGGCACAGGGATAACAAATAAACTTTATCAATAGGTGAACCCACAAACACAGAATCCACGAATAATGACAGAGGACTGCGAACATCAGAGGAGAGAGCTCTGTCCCTAAATATCTATATCGCTGGGCACGGACCCACTGAGCCTATAGGAAGTACTGCTCAGTGAAACCCAGTCCTCTCTGCTCACCTGCAGAACCCACCACGGGATCAGGGCTGGTCACGGGTCTTGATCATCTTGAGGACAAGGAAGCATTTGCTGAAGAATCTCAACCTAAAATGGAACCAGAGGATCGGAACCAGGGAATCACATGAGCCCTCGGAACGAAATGTAAGCACTGAGACTGATTGCCAGTGAATAACTGATTCGCAGAAGACTTCAACCAGGTAACTCCTGACCAATGAACATCCACAAAAAATCCCTCCCCATCCTCAAGCCTGCTGGGACTCTGGCAGGACTTTCCCGTCTTTGAAGTCCTGGTCACAAGCACAGCCAGCCCCAAACCTTCAGCAGACTTGCTTGGTGCTGTGCAGCACGTTTTCAAACTGAGATTCCTCTGCTATTCCCACATAAACTCAATCTGAGTTTGCCTCTATTTGACCCTTTGTTTAGGTTGATACACTGAAATGACAGACCACTAGTGACAACATCAACCAGGATGGGTTTCCGTAGCAAACTGGGCAGGCTTACCAGGTTTCTTTCCTTCAGGCCCTCCCTTCTACTGAGTAAGTATCCCTGGGATTTTACTGCTAGAGAGAGAAGAAGGGGAGAGGAGATGAGGGAGGAAGGGAGAAGAAAAGAGAGGAAAGGAGGGAAGGAGGGAAGGAGGGAAGGAAGGAGGGAAGTACTGCTCAGTGAAGGGAGGAAGGGCCAAACCTTAGAAAAAGAAAATAAGGGGCCTTCTCACAAGGGAAAAAAGTAAAAATTGGAGTAATTCGTTGAAATATTAAAAAGGTATGTAAGCTGGCTGTCTGGCTGGCTCAGTGGTTGAGCATTGACCTATGAACCAGGAGGTCAAAGTTGGATTCCCAGTTGAGCCACGTGCCCAGGTTGTGGGCTTAGTCCCCTATGAGAGGTTTGCAGGAGGCCACCGATCAACGATTCTCTCTCATCATTGATGTTTCTCTCTCTCTCTCCCTCTCTCTTCCTCTCCGAAATCAATAAAAATACATATTTTTAAAAGGCATATAATATATACCCCAGTGTGATGAAATAGAATAGAATGATCAAAAGAGTTTAAAGCAATTTTTTGTTTAACATGGTTTATGACATACTGCTAAGTGCAGAAGACTCCCACTCCCACCCCCCTGCCTCTGGGAAAGAAAAAAAAAAATCCAGGGGAAATTAGAAAACTATAAGAAGCTAATATAAACTGGTCCAAGATGTCCTGGAAGCAGAAGACTTCACAGAGTTCAGTGTTACTCAACATAACAAAGCTAGTACTCAGCCCTCAGGAGGTGATGTCACCTATTGTCTTCATCCTGGACAGAAACCACTCCCTCTCCCCCAAGCGTGTCCTCCTGGGCAGTGTTGCTCAGTTGAGCATGGTCCCATTCTCCCAAAGGTCGCCAGTTTGATCCCCATCTGGGTGCTTAAGTGAGGCAATTGATGGTGTTTCTGTCTCACATTGATCTCTCTCTCTCTCTCTCTCTCTCTCTCTCTCTCTCTCTCTCTCTCTCTCTCTCCTCTCCCTCTCCCTTTCCCTCTCCCCCCACACCTTCCTTTCTCTTTAAAGCAATGGTTACCTATGTGGGGCACACACCCCAAAGGGGGCAAAAATTTTATTTTTAAGGGGAGTCAAGTTGCAAATGAGTTATTAACAGTGAATTTTTTGCATTTCTTGTGGTTCTAGAGGCCTTATATACAATATATATAAATATATATATATATATATAGTGACATATTGATGCATTCAGTTCTCTATTGTAAGTTTTTAAACTTCGTTTGCTATTTTTTTCAAATCACTTAATATTATTATCACTTTTTTAACAATTTCTTAGTGATTTCTTCCTCAGGACTTAACCTGTCCTTTAATTCTTTTATTTTTCTCTTTCATGGATGCCAAGTTCTTTGGAAGCTTTTTTAGAACGAGTTAATGGCCTTTTGAGCTTCGTCCGCATGAATAATTTACTTTTTGAATAATTATAATTATGTGTCGGGGAGGGGGGAAGCATCAGAATTTTAGAGATGCTTGCCCAAAAAAGGTTGGGGAAACACTGCTCTCAAGGCAATAAAAATGTCTCTTTTTTTAAAGAAAAATATCAAGGTATAATTCTGATATTCCCTCCCAAGATAATGCTGTGAAACAGTGAGTCCTGCTTCAGGTGTATCTTTGTCCATCTGGGGCGACTGCTTCAGAGGGCATTCTCTCTCTCTCTCTTTTTTTTCTTTTTTTTTTAAGACAGCATCCTGTGATAAATGCTAAACATTTCCTTGGAGGTTGAAATCAACCTCTATATGCAGTTTGCTTGTTTTGTTCATTTTTAATATATTTTTATTGATTTTAGAGAAGAAGGGAGAATCATTGATGGGCTACCTCCTACACACCCCCCTCCTGGGGATCAAGCCCACAATCCAGGCACGTGCCCTTGACCAGAATCGAACCTGGAACTCTTCAGTCCGCAGGCTGATTCCCTCTCCACTGAGCCAAACCAGCTAGGGTGGGCATTCTCTACTACAAGAGATGTTTTATAGTATCAAGTGTCTTCCTTGCTATGTTCCTCCTATTACATAAAGACCTGAAGCAAAGCAACTATAAAGAATACTTTTCAAATTATATTACAAGAGGCCTGGTGCACAGATTCATGTGCTGGAAGGGTCCTTCAGCCTGGCCTGCGGGGATCGGACTGAAACTGGCTCTCCAGCATCCCCTGAGGGGTCCCAGATTGCAAGAGGGTTCAGGCCAGGCCAAGGGTCCCCACTGGTACATGATTGGGGTGCAGGGGCATGCGGGGGGGGGGGGAGGAGAAGAACCACAGGAGGGATCCAGGGCACATCAGGCCTGTCTCGCCCAGTCCCAATCAGCCAGACCCCAGCAGCAAGCTAGCCTACCAGTCAGAGTGTCTATTCCCTGGTGGTCAGTGTACATCATAGTGACTGGTTGAATGGTCAAACAGTTGAAGGGACAATTAGCATATTGGGCTTTTATATCAAGAGATATTTGCACTGAACTATGTGGCACATTCTCTCCTACAATTGACAGGAATGATAAGAATGGTTTTCATTTGCTACAAGGAAACAAGCCCCAGGCTCAGGGCTTCACCTTATTATCATAAAATCTTATGTGGCCATAGTTATCATTCCCATGTTATAGATGTGGAAACTGAAAGAACATCATGTCAAGCTAGTAAGCAGTGTTGCTAAAATTCAGTCTTCAATCTATCAAGCTACACAGTATATCTGACATAGGCAGTGTTCTTCTGACACAGAGCTGCCTATTTTTCCATGTATAAGATGCCGCCATGTTAAGACGCCCCTGACTTTTCCAACCCAAAATCAAGAAATCAATATTTTAAACATTTTACCGGTATTACTCTTAGCATCTTAAGGAGATGTTCTTCCTGCTTTCTCCACTGTCTGATCATACACTCTGTGGGAGGAGGTCCAAATTGTCTCTCTGCAAATCTATTTCCATGCTCTTTTGCATAGCTGATTACATTCAGTTGAATTTTGCAGAGTAAGACAACTACTTACTGGTATTTATCTTCTTTATTTTTTGACATCTTTATGAGTTCAGAATGCTCAGGTCCCTGTTGCATCTGTGCACTCTCCACCTCCACCTCCAGTACAGCATCAGCTGACATCAGTAACAATAAGGCTTGTGATTGGAGGAAGCCTGTCTGACAAGGTATGGGCAGCTATATGCACCCCTGGCTCCCTCCTTGGCTGACTTTAGTGTATAAGGTGCCCCTTGATTTCCAATCTAACAATTTTAAGGGGAAAAAATAGTATATTATACACAGAAAAATATAGTAAATGATGACAAAATACTAATCTCTTATGAGCTTAAATAATTTTTTTGCTATCAGATAATATATGTTGTGAAGATAAGATTAAATGTTGCAATGAAATTTCAGAGTAGGACAATGAACACCAGCCAGATAGTATAAGCCTCTCAAATACCACTAATCACTTTAGACACATTAACGTGATAATGGTTTAAAGGGTGAGTTGAGAGCATGGGGGTGGGTACAGCTGAGCCAGGAAGGCCACTTAGAATATTGCAAACTCAGGTATGAGCTAATTACATTAATGGAGTAAGTGAATGTGGAGGGGCTAGTATTCAACCCACTAATTCAGGTAAGACATGATATAGGCCTGATATAATGCAGTGGCCATGGAAATGGAGGAAAAAGAAAAAAGTCCAGAGTGACTTCCTGTTTTGAAGCTTGAGTACCATGTTTGTGCCAGCTCTGAGATTACACATTCCAAGCAGAGGGAGCTTTCTTAGGGTGTTGGTATTACCAAGTTCTTCAAATAATAACTACTGTTTTTGAACACTTATTCCCTTAACATATTTCTAAAACTCACAATAGCCCTGTAAAATAGGCTACAGCTGAGAACACTGAGGCCAGAGGGGTAAGGAACTTCCCCAGGATCATTCCGTTTTGGAGGAGGAGAAAGATGAGAGAGATACGGTCAGTGGAGACCATGGAAGAGAGCCCACTGGAGTGAAAAGGTCGTCTTCCTTGGCCAAGATTCACACCAGAAATGATTTAAGAATAATAAAATCCAGGCAGGAAAATGAAATTCCTTAAATTACTATTTTTTAAAACTTTATACATTGTCACTACATGGTTTACAAAGAGAAATTCACAGAGCAAATTAGACATTGCCTTACCTGAGGAATCCTGTCCATCAAACAAAAGTTGTAAAAACTAAGCTATCAAAATTCAGCCATGCTGCCCTAGCTGGTTTGCCTCAGTGTCAGACTGTGGACTGAAGGGTCCTGAGTTCAATTCCAGTCAAGGACACATGCCTGGGTTGCGGGCTCGATCCCTAGTGTGGGGCGTGTGGGAGGCAGCCGATCATGATTCTCTCTGATCGTTGATGTTTTTCTCTCTCTCTCCCCCTCTCCCTTCTTCTCTGAAATCAATAAAAATATATATTTTTTTAAAATTCAGCCATCCCTAAACTTGGTACTCTTCTACCAAACCAAGTGCTGAATTGCCTTCCCTCCTCATCCTTTCTCTCAGCCTCTCGGAAGTTTCACCTGACCCTTGTTAAAGAAAATAACTCAAAACACAGAAATAAAGCAAATTATGTAGATCTTTTAATGCCACGCTAGACATGTTCTAATAACCCTCTGGTGGTCATTGCTTTTGGGGAATGTAACTTGGTTTCACTTAATATCACCTTTGATTAGGGCAAGGACATTTTACAACTCTGTAAAGTCAGAAATTAAATTCCTCAAAAAGACCAATAGTGTGAATATTTTCTTTCCTGTTTAGAAGTATAAATAATCCCCCAAATCACAATTTTATAGCATCATAGGACATTGATCAGTTCTGTTCTCAGGTCAGCAGTCTTTACTAACATGCTTTTCTCCAGTGATCTTTTTAATTCCATTTATGTTCTTTTTGAACCAGTTTTGTCATTGTGCTAGTTTACTCCTCGATAATATGGTAAAGAAAACTTAAACATACACTTTTTGTATGAGAATTATGCCAATAAGTTGGAAATGACTCGGTAAGAATTCACACACATACACACACTCAATGCCAAGTACTTCTACAGTCAACCTGCTGTAATGGGTTGTTTGCCTGCCTTCTCTGCTAGACTTCTAAGGAGTCAGTGAATATTTCTATCTTATGTTCTGCTGCTGTCTTCAGAACACAGCAAAATAGTGTCCCAGAGCATGAGATCAACAAAAATTTCTGAATGAGTTTCTTACCCAAATACCTAAGCGCCCTTTCTCCCACTCTTTTCCTTTGTACATCATGATCTCAAAACTCCTGCATCCTTTTAAACATTGATTATGGCTCTCTTCACATCCTGCAGCCTCTGAAAAGTATCAGCTTGTTATCTAATGAAATGATAGGTTTTTCTCTCAATGGCAGACATATAACAGGATTTAGGCGTGATAAAAAGATGGAATTCACATCATTTGCCTGGGCATCAGTAACACTCAAAAATAAATTTTAATAAAAATCATTACTTCCACTTTGAGGGGAAAAGGTTTTTTTAAGGATAGAAATTGGTTACACAGCTAGCATATTATAAGAAGAGTGCTGTTAAATAAACTCTGAGATGGACAGCCATATATAAAAACACCTGAGAGATATCATCTTCTCAAGCAGAAGATTCTACACCAGTTCCTTTAAGTCCAATGAGTATTTAATTTATATCAGATCATGGAATGAGATTCACTATTCTGATCCAGTTCTTTGTTGAAAGACTTTTATGTTGGTATTTAATATCTGGTAATAATGAAAGCCTATATAACTCAAATATAACTCTTCCAGTTATTAATTTACTGATTCAGCTTTAAATTCATCTTATGTGCATAGTCTATAAAAATAGATCTGCTCCCTTGATTTTTCTTGTGTATCTGACAGGATGCTAAGCTTTGTCAGCAGAGGGCGCCAGAGAGACATTGCAAGAAAAAGGACTGTAGTTCCTGTTTCAGTGTATTTCAATAGACAGGCTACCCAGAATCCAGCTCTCCAAGCACCAGCTTCTGAAGCATGGGCACTTCTCAACCATCAGACTTATGCACCATGGGCAGCCTCTCCAGTGTTCACTCCCCAGCAACTCCTTAGCCATTTTGTAATGGAATGCCTTTAGTGAGATACTCCCTAAAGCGGGGTCGGCAAACTGTGGCTTACGAGCTACATGCAGCTCTTTGACCCCTTGAGTGTGGCTCTTTCACAAAATACCACGGCCTGGGCGAGTCTATTTTGAAGAAGTAGCGTTAGAAGTTTGAATTTTAAAAATTTTCTCAAAAGATATTTCAATCGTTGTACTGTTGATATTTGGCTCTGTCAACTAGTTTGCCAACCACTACCCTAGTACAAGCCCTCCAGCAAGGACTGGCTCTCAGAGGGGGCTGAGTTCTTCCTTGGTTGCTCTATTTAAACTACTTCTTATATCTTTTATTCCTATATTTTTTTAATTCTCTTTATTTCTTGCTAGTCAATCCCTCATTAGTTCAATGCTCTATTATAGTTAGCAACTACTTTATATTACTTTCCCTATTCAAATTATTGTGTGCCTTCTCTCTCCTGATTGGACCCAAACTAAGACAAACTTCTTTTTTCTTTTCTTTTTAAATATATTTTATTGATTTTTTTACAGAGAGGGAGAGGGATAGTTAGAAACATCAATGAGAGAAAAACATCAATCAGCTGCCTCCTGCACACCTTCTGCTAGGGATGTGCCCGCATCCAAGGTACATGCCCTTGACCGAAATCAAACCTGGGATCCTTCAGTCCACAGGCCAACACCCTATCCACTGAGCAAAACAGGCTAGGGCTGAGACAAACTTCTTGAAGATACTTTATTAGGCACTCAATATAAGTAGCAAATTTTCAGTGATATGTTTACTCATACAGAAATGAAATGCTGTGTTTAAAGAAATAGGAATTACTTACATATTTGGAATTTAGATAGCTGAGAAAAGTGAAAACATATGGAGGTTTTCCATAATCTTTTGATATAAACAATCCCAATCATCATAAACATGATTGCTTATTAGAGCTATGTGAGAGATATACACTTTATTATCCTAGGAGGGTCTCTGCAGTGGCCCAGCCACTTAAAACTGGCTTAATCCAAAGTTAAATTCAGGGTAGTCATACAACTCAATGATTTACAAGCCCTGGCTTCCCTTCTTCACTAAAGAATTTTCAAATCCTTTGTCATTTTTAAGGAAAGACTTCTCAATTCTTTAGAATTGTAGGCTAGTTCTATAAAAGGGAGAAGCATAGTACAGTAATTAAGAGCACAGACAAGTTACATCAGTACACATCAGTTTCCTCATCTGTAAAAAAGACATAACACATCACCTACATCATAGGGTTGCTATAAGAATCCAATGAAGATATGTAAAGCCCTTGAAACTATGCCTGGCAAGTAGTATTTGTTATTCTTTTTGTATTGTTTCATTTGATTTACTTTACTCTTAGTTCCATATGTGAAAACTGACTTTATTGTTAAATTACAGTTTGCTTTTAATATTACTGACTTTATTGTTAAATTAGTTTGCTTTTAATATTACTTTGTATTGGTTTTAGGTGTACAGCATAGAGGTTAGATAATCGTATACTTTACGAAGTGTCCCCTCTGATAGTGCCAGAACCCATGTTATTATTTTTATCACCTATGATCAACTCCTCAAATGTTGTTGCTTTAACAATACAATTATAAAAGGGGGAATAAAGAAAAAAAGATGCTACACTATATAACAAAACCAACATTTTATATAAGCAGTGAGGTTAGATAAAAATGTTCCATATATCTAGTAGCCTTTTATCAATAAGATTTAGTCAAGTAATAATTTAACTTGCATCAGAAATACTTCCCAAGTGATTTTTCCAAGCATTATTTTCTTAAATTTATTGATTTTGAGAAAATAGCTTCTCAGGTGACTTTTGCCAACATTTTTTTTTATTGATTTTTAGAGATAAAGGATAGAGACATCAATTTGTTGCTCTATCTATTCATCTATTCATTCGTTGATTCCTGTATGTGCACTGACTGGGGATCAAACCTGAAATCTTGATATATCTAGATGATGCACTAACCAACTGAGCTACCTGACCAGGGCTTGCCAGCATCCTTATTCTATTTAGAATAAATGCTGGAAATGCTAAGAAATTGCCAATATAATAATTATCATCATCTGAACTTTTTGAATATTAGAATTTAAGCTACTTCCTTTTCTGAGAATTTGGGGTTTCAGAGAAAGTGAGATTTCTTCAAAGCTTAATGAGATTTTTTTCAAAGTTTTATACTTTAGATTTTATCTTTGTAGTCTCAGAGTGGGTTTAATCCCAGCCCCATTCCTTGCCAGCTAGATAACCTCAGACAATTGTTTTAACCTCACCAAATCCTAGTTTCTTCCCCTATAACATGCAGATAGTAATGCCTCTAATGAAGGATGGTCACAAGGATTAAATGAGATAAAATGGGTAAAGCTAGCATCATGCATGGCATCCTCACTGCTCAGTATGGAAAAACAGCAGCCATTATCATCTCGACTGCTGAGATTCTATCGCCTCACTGTTTGCCTTATGAATTTCATGACCTCATTTTTAAATGAGTAAACGTCAGAAGAAGATCCTATAATATCAATGTGTGTCTTGTAAAAATTAATCAGAAGTTTCTGATGGTATCTCGAACTTATTTGTTCACATGCCAACTTAATATTTTCTCTCTCTCTCTTTTCCTTTCCTTCCAATTCAAACGTCTCTTTTCTAAGCTCAAAGTGAAGAGCATGTGAATATTTCTCAATGTATTCTTTTACAAGTTTTTCATTGTTTGGCCGCAAACAATCTCGAGCATTTTTTATGCAAATTGTGGTGATTTCACCTTCCATTCTCTCCTGACATAGCACATGATATTTTTTCAAAGTGCTTTCATAAAAGCTGCTCTTCTTTTTCAGGTACAGAAAAACATCTGTATCGAGAACAAGCATCTCTCCACATCTGGCAGTCTCTCCATGTCTAGCAATCTCAGGTACTGAAGACCTGGGTGACAGCAAAGAGTTATTACTTCTCTGTAGATCCCTTTTGGGGCTCTGTCTACTCTTCTTTTCCTCCTTACTGATACAACTCCTGTTTTTTTCTAAAAGAGAACTTGCTTTAAATAGCAAAAAATCTTTGAGCTTCTTGATAGCCAGAAACGATCCTTGAACGGAGATTCTTCCATTTTGTTCCAAAGGACTAAAGCATAAACTTGGAATTTTCTTTTTCAGGTCCCTCACCAGACTTTCCAGAAGGAATTGACCTCGAAAAACAGAGAGATCAAGAATAGCATTTACAGAGATCAAGACCTAAAATTAAAGAGAGAGAAATTAAAACAGACAGCATAAACACAATCTTTTTCTGCCACTGTCTCTGCAACAGCTACCCTAAACCAGTCCCCAATTCCCTAACACAGACTGTCTTCTTGCGCCATAGCAGCCCATCAAAGGGATCCCACAACCCCATAGAGCCCACAATGTTCAATTTGGGATTCACAGTCGCTCACTGCATTCCCCAAAACAGAGCTGGCTAAATATTTTTAGCAGAATGCTTTTTTGAAACAATGTCTTAAGTAGAACCCAGAGATATATACTGTTCTGGTTCTGCTCTGTGGATAAAGTGGTCCCCCTCGACAGCCCCCAAGTTTCAAGTTCATCAGATGACTGCACACAAGCCTGGGTTTCTTACCAAATAAAGTTTAAACCAATGCTTTGAATTTTAACTTTTCCTCTGATTTCTTCCTTTCCTGTATCTTCAAAGCTTCTTTTTAATGTTCATGGGCTTTGGTTTTTTCCCCAAAATAAGTTTTTAGGTAGATACCTGACATTATCCATGAGAACATAAAAGCTCTCTATCACTTTAAAAGTATCTCATGGTATATAGAAACATAAAAACAGACCAAGCTGTAATCAAAAAATTTTAAGATAAGGATTGGCCTTTAACACTGACTCAGATTAAGGAGTTTGCATTTTCTTTCCAAATCATGGGATAACAGTGCCTTGTGTCTCCTCTGTAGGAACACTTTGCAGAAAACCAGGATCCAAGACGACCAGCAGCCCTTCAGCGTCACACCTTACCTTTTCACTGAAATGAGAGACTCTGAGTTGAATGAATCCAGCCTCTGCTAGATAGTGTTTCTTTTTTCTGATGATATTCTCTGCAACTAAGTGGAAACAGTGCCATCAGAAATGTTTGTGCCTTGATACACTAATAATTATTTTAATTAATAATAATAGAGCCCTCACTGGTTTTGCTCAGTGGGTAGAGCGTCGGCCTGGGTACTGTAGGGTCGCAGGTCCAATTCTAGTCAAGGGCACATGCCCAGGTTATGGGCTCGATCCTCATTAGGGGTTTTGCAGGGGTCAGATGATCAATGACTCTCTCACATCATTGATGTTTCTCTCTCTCTCCTTTCCTCTCTAAAATCAATAAAAGTATCTTTATGAAAACCCTGGGTCATAATGTCCAATAATGACCAAGGCTCGACCAACCAGCAGTCAAATCTGCAACCCAGCGCTAACTGCTTCCACTGCAGGCATAGTGCCCCAGCACTAACTGCTGAGGGTGCTGCAGATCAGGGCCAGAGAGAGGCCTGAAGAGAGAAGCAGGGATTGCCTCTGTGGCAGCTTTTGATCAGCACTTGCCTCTCTCTTTCTCTCACAATCTGGCCACCAGCAGCCACACCTCCATTTCTCCACCGGGGCTGCTGATCAGCCCCGCCTTTCTGATCAGGCCCCGTTGATAGACTCAGAGATGCTGACTGGCATAGAAACCAACCATTCAGAACCAAATCTAGGTCAACTGTGAGGAGCCAATGCAGCCCAGGAGGCAGAGCTTTTGACACTGACTGGCATAGAAACTAACCAATCAGAACCAAATCTGAGTGAAGTGTGAGAAGACAATGGCTGCCTAGGAGGCAAGGCTTTTGACACAAACTGGCATAGAAACCAACCAATCAGAACCAAATTGGCTAGCAGAGGAGGGCCACTGGGGGTGAGATCAGGTCAGCAGGGGAGAGCTTTCGGGGGAGAGCTGTTGGGAGCAAGATCAGGCTGGCAGGGGAGGGCAGTTGGGGGTGAGATCAGGCTGGCAGGGGAGGGCAGTTAGGGGTGATCAGGCAGGCAGGCAGAGGGGTTAGCGGCAATCAGGCAGGCAGGCAGGTGTGCAAAATTAGGAGCCAGCAGTCCCAGATTTCGAGAGGGATGTCTAACTGCCAGTTTAGACCTGATTCCTATGGGTCCCTGATTAGAGACAGTGCAGGCTGGGCTGAGAGAATCCCCACCTCCATGCACGAATTTTGTGCACTGGGCCCACTAGTTTTTAAATAACAATAATAGAGATGTTCAACTCTATTGGTTAGAATGCTTGAGATTTTTTTCTATATTTTTCCTCTAAATTCAACTTTTAATATTTTCCCTTCTACTTTTAATACATTAAAATTCATTTGTGTAAATATAATCCTAATCAGACTTTTAAAAACATACATAGTTATATATGACTAGAAAATAAACAGCTAAAAGTGAATCCCCCGCTCTGTTAATTATGGCCTACAGGAGACTTCATTTTCTCAAATTGAAGATACCACAATATCTGCTTTTCCTCTTATTCACTGGTTGACCTACTCAGTCTCCCCTGCTAATTCTCCTTTTCTTCCCATTTTCTAGATGTTGGCATGCTTATATCTCAGGCTAACTCTCTTTGCTAACTTACACGCACCTCCTGGGTGATTCATGGCTTTAGATACCATCACTACATGTATCTCTGTCTATTTTTTTACCTTAGGACATAAAGAGAGGAAGAGACAGGGAGGGGGAGAAACATCAATGTGAGAGTAAAACATTCATCTGCTGAGTCTTGTATACCCTTATGGGGGATCAAGCCTGCAACCTAGGCATGTGCCCTGCAAACTAAAACACCCAACCAATTGAACCACACCAGCCACAGCAATTTCCACATATATTCTTGCTAGTGCAATATTGTGCTACTTTTATATTCAGAATACAATATTTCTTTTAAAAGCCACTTTAAACTTTACCAATCCCATGATGCATTTTAATGAAATTCAATTTTTCATTCATTACAAAAGCATTTATAAGATTACAGAAATTTGATTTAGAAATACCTTCTTTTTCTTTGAATGTTACATATGCAACTCCCCTGGTTCTTGTTGGATATATCACATTTTCAACAACCCCGCCTTCATTCTTGATATCTTGGAAATGTCCCTTCACTATTTTGATTAATGATAGATCATTTAAAAGGCCTGGCAGACCAGCAACTACAACTGTTCTTTCAGAAGCTTTGGATTCCTTGACATTCAAAACTGATGCCTGTAAAAGAAATAAGAATGCTCTTTAAAATATGTTAAGATTCTACTTAAGATAGGCAACATATCACATACCAGTAGGAGAGGCTATTTTATTCAACAAATGTACCAGTGCAGGTGATTAGATACTTGATTGATTGATAGATAGATAGATAGATAGATAGTTAAGGGGCTTTTATGTAAATGTCTTAATTTGTCCCCAATCTATTTAAGATAGACAGATAGACAGATAGAATATAGGATTCACATAAAAATTTGAGAGTTAAATATAAAAAGTGAATCCATTTTTATACATGAAAAACATTGGTTAATATCTGTCCAATTTTAGAAATGCCTAAAAGTAATAGAAGTCACAAAGGAAAAGATCAAGAAAGACACACTTGAATTAAAATCTTAATTAAAGAAAAAGGTCAAGCTAACCCTAGATGGTGTGGCCCAGTGGTTGAGCTTTGACCTATGAACCAGGAGGTTACCATTTGATTCCTGGTCAGGACACATGCCTGGGTTTGGGGGCTCCATCCCCAGTGGAGGCATGCAGCAGGCAGCCAATCAATGAATCTCCTTCATCACTGATATTTCTATTGCTCCTTCTCTCTCTCTGAAATCCATTTTTTTTAAAAAGCCATGCTAACCACAAAATACGTTCATTTGGACATGTATGTTTTGATTGTAGAGTTCAAAAACATAAGCCAATAAGAAACACATCCCCTACTTTTTTGTCAGAATCAAGAAAAAGTCACCATAAAAAAATAAAACCCTGGCAATAATACTAGGGCTGCAGTGGAGTAAATCCTGCCTCCGAGCACATATGTGAGATGGAATTGAACCACTAAGTGCATCTGCCATTGCAGACCCTGCCACCACACTGGGCACGGGGAACCAGCTACAAGTAGGTCTTTCCCTGGACTCACTGGCTTTGAACTTGTTGTATTATCCAGTTAAGGGGCTTTTATGTAAATGTCTTAATTTGTCCGCAATCTATTTAAGGAAGTGGACCCATAAGCTTCCCTGCCCAGGGCGTATAGGTGGTACACAGCTTGACTGTACCAGAGCTCAGACATAATCCCTCCTAATTTACCCCCTGGAAGGACGGCATGCCTCACGGGCCTGAGTAATGGTTAACAGATCACAGAGATGTTGTGGGCTCTCCGTTGAAAGAACTCTGTACTCAGAGTAGGACTTCACTGGGGAAAGGCAAACTACTTCTGACCTTCCAGGTCAAGTTCATGGTCTAAGTACACACACAGTGACCTGTCCATCCCAAAGGCACATTAAAAGGGGTGGGGATGAAAATGGCTCATGTTGAGACACATAAAACAAAGGGAGTATTTCCTGGAAAGGGAACCCATAATAATCTATTGACTGATTACTATGGAAAGTACTTTTTTTTTTTAATCTTCATCCAAGAATATGTTTTTATTTATTTTTTGGAGAGGAAGAGAGTGAGAAAGCAACAAAAACAAACAAACATTAATTGGGCCTACTTGCCCAGAGCTAGGATGGAACCCGAAACCTAGGCGTGTGTCTTGACCAGAATCGAACCTGCAATCTTTTGCTGCACAGGACAATGCTCCAACCAACTGAGCCATCCAGCCAGGGATGGGAGGTATTTAATGGCAGAAAACAGATTCTGAACAGTAAAAATCTGTAAAGGTGTTTCTCCATCCTAACAGTAAGTGGTAAGATGTAAGTACCCCAAAATAGGTCTTCCTAGCAGTGGAAAAAATGACAAGAGGGATTTGTCAGATGTTCAGGGAATTTTACTTCACAGGAGACTTGTCTTCCTTACCATACATCTGCTGTAAGGTCCATGCCTACTTCAATGGGTAAATACTAGTGAGTTAACTTCCTTTCTGCTTTTTGCCAAAGTCAACAAAAAACTTTCCGTTTAAATTCGGAAAACCTCACCTTGGCCTTCATCAACACTAATGCCACACAGTATTTCTTTATTCAAGTATCTACATTTAACTTATCTTTGAAATCACGGGAACTTCTCCTTGATAGCTATTAACCTCTTCCATCCCCTTAAGATAAACCGGTGTCTTCGGAGAAAGCCCTTTCAAGAGTTACCTCTGAGATACAGGATTTTGAAACGAGCAGCATCTTAGCCAGGACGTATTAAGGTGATGGCATTTTCCCTGTATCAGTGATATATTTTAAGAGGTTTCTGACCATCGTGTCAGAAACCAAAAAGATACAAAGAAAAACTGAGCCCAAACTGGTTTGGCTCAGTGGATAGAGCATCGGACTGCGTACTGAAAGGTCCCAGGTTCGATTCCGGTCAAGGGCATGTACCTAGGCTGCGGGCACATCCCCAGTAGGGGGCGTGCAAGAGACCGCTGATCGATTTTTCTGACTTTCTATCCCTCTCCCTTCTGCTCTGTAAAAAAATCAATACAATATATTGAAAAAAAGACCAAATGAGGACAGTCCTTAGGTTAAAAAAAAGAAGAAGAAAAGAAAAAACTTGAGTTTATTTTTGTAAGTCATTGGGTGAAGGGAATTAGATCCGTCACGGCATCTGCTTATTTTTATTTTCTTAAAACCAGTTGTTTATTGTCACTGCAGTAAACAAAACCACACTTGCATCTCACACTGCTTGGGCGTTTCCGGGCCCCTGGCACTTGTGAGAATTCAGGGCCCTGCCACTGCTTTCAAAGGCTTGACGGAAGGCTATCTCTTGAATTTGCTAGCTGTTCTTGCTGGCCCTCACCGAGGGCGAAAACACAGAGCCCGTGTCCAGAGAAAGGACTAAGGCCACAAGAGAGAACTCTTGGTAAATCTGGATGCTTTCCCCGCCTGCGTCCTTGGCTGGAACCCTTCTGACTGGCCCTTTTCAAAAGGAAACTGCGGCCTCCATTCCTGGGTAACTCCCTCCGCTCTTGGTCACCAAAGCGGGGTGGGGCGGGGTGGGGTGGGGGTGAGGAGTGGGGGTGGGAGGTGGAATGAGGAACGGCAGTTAAGCCCTCACACAGCCTGCGAGGCGACTCCCCGACGGAACAGCTGTGTCCCTGGCGACGCGGCACTGGGAACGGGAGGCGGCCGCGCCCGGCAGGCCCTTTGGAGCGCAGCCCCTGGCGCGGCCGCTGGCGCGCGGTCCCCGCGCGGGCCGGTGCCGAGAGGCAGGGAGACGCTCGCCGGCGGGGTGCCCCCAGGGCAGTGGGCTCTCCCCCACCCCGGACCCCTGTGCCCTCGGCCCGCCCCCACCATGCTCCGCGTCCTTCTAGGGGATCCCCGTCCACCCCCACCAGGCCTCGCATCCTTCTAGGGGCCCTCAGCGACGGCACGGAGGCGGCCCGCCCCTACAACACCCGAAGTTAAAGCAACTTGCCATGGCGGAGCGGAGACGCGCACTCGGCTGTCGGCGGGCCCGGAACCTAGCGGGGCGCGGGCTGCAGGCAGCTTTCGGTTTTCTTTTCCCCGCTCCCCTGGAGACCACGCGGCCCCAGGGCGGCCACGGGATGGCAGCTCGGGCCCGGATGGGATGCTTGTCGGCGCTGGCCGGAACCCGCGAGAGTTTCACAACTTTTGAAACCACGCGGGAGCGAAGCCAGGGTACCCCGCGGGAATTCGGGGATTCCCGGCGTCTGCCCCGGGTTCGGTGGGAGCTGATCGTCCTTCCTACGCCTCCCCAGCCCTCCTCCCACCCCGGCCCCTCCGGGCCTCCTCCTCGTCATCTGTCCAGCCCCGGCCAGCCGCGGGCCCCGCCAGACGTGCGGGGCCCAGGAGAAAAGCGCAGCCCTGCTAACAACGAGCTCAAGTCAGCATGCTGACCACGCCAAACTCGGACCCGCGTCTGGCACCTGGGAGGACCCGGGGACCCACATACACAGCCTCAAAGTCAAGGAGCGTGAAGAAGAGAAGCAAAAAATATGAAGAAGCTTAGTTTTACTCTTAAGAAATACAAATTGAAATCATGAGATCCGTTTTTTCTGTGATTAGATTGACAAAAGTTGAAGTGTGCTAATATCTAGTGTTGGCCAGTGTTGCGAGCCTAGATAGGTGCAAACATTTCTGAGGATTTGGGCTCCTTTCAAAATGTAAAATGCAAAAAATAAAAATAAAAAAATAGAAATGTAAAAATGAGCATAAATTTAGCAATTTCACTTTCAGAATTTTACTTAAGTTGTAGTGCCCAAGCAAAACTAAGATATTATACAGACATTTTAGTTGTCTGTTTCTTGTAATTGTTTTGGGTGCGTATTTTTCCCCACATAATTGTTTTAAAAGCGGATCCACCCGAAGCTATGAAGATTGTAAAATAACATGAATTCTATATGTAATTCCCCAATTTATATTTCATCTTCAGATACCTATACCAAATACCTACTCTAATAAACATGTGAAATTTAACAAGGCCAAACAGAACTCTGCGTCCTCTCTTTCTTCAGGAAATAGTTACACTATTTACTATTCAGCAATACCTACTCAGCGCAAGCTCAGGCGCACAGGTGTTCCTTCATTTCTCTTTTTCTTGGCCCAATTAGTATAGTCTGTAAACACAGCACCTCCAAGGCCACCTCTACCCTCCAGATCAAGTTCACATCCTGCCTTGTGCCTCTTAAATTCTTTCTGGATAACCACACCCAGGATAACATTTTAAAATGCAAATCAGCTTTAGTTTCTATTTACACACCTAATTGTTTCTCCTTTGCACTTTATTTTTTCAATATATTTTATTGATTTTTTTTTTTTTTTTTTACAGAGAAGAAAGGAGAGGGAGAGTTAGAAACATCGATGAGAGAGAAACATCAATCAGCTGCCTCTTGCATACCTCCCACTGGGGTTGTGCCCACAACCAAAGTACATGCACCTGACCGGAATCAAACCTGGGACCCTTGAGTCAGCAGGCCAACACTCTATCCACTGAGCCAAACCAGGTAGGGCTCGACTTTGCACTTTAAATGAAATTTACATTCCTCACCATGAAAGCAAAATGACCTTGATTTGTTTTCTTTGGCCAGATCTTCTAGAACTGCCCTTTCTGCCTCTGTTCCAACCACACAAGCACCTCACTGGGGCTCTTCCGGGCCTTGGTTCTGTTTCCAGGCCTGAAAGCTCCTGCCCGATCCTCATTCAACTGGCTGCTTCCTGTCATTGGAATCTTAGCGCAAATGACACTGTTTCTGATCACCTAGTGTAAACTTGTTCCCTCCAACATTGCTTGTGTGGCTCAGTGGTTGAGCATCCACCTATGAACCTAGAGATCACGGTTCGAATCCGTGGCCGGGGTTTAGGGCTCAATCCCCAGTGGGGGTGGTATAAAACAGGCAGCTGATCAAGAATTTCTGTCATCATTGATGTTTCTTCCTCTCCCTCTCCCTTCCTCTCTGAAATCAATAAACATATTTTTAAAAATAAATAAATCTGTTTCCCCCAGTTAATTGTCATTCCACCATCCTGTCATTTCATCATAATAGCACTCACCCCTTTCTAAAAGTATCTTTTTTTTTCTTGCTTGTCTCTCCCCAGGATAGATAGCCATTAGTACTATTCACCAATATTCTTTACTCTTTTCCATTCAGGCACATTGGAGGAATAACCCTAACTCACTCAATGTTTGAGGTCACACATTTTCATATGCTTCAGGCAGCCAATGAAATGTGAGAAGAATTGACATATCTCATATATTTGGGTGGAAGCATTTTACTTCTTGCACAAGAGTCTCCAAGACTCTCTTTGCCTGGGTGCTCAGATGTGGGGGGCGCCCCAGGCAAGACACCTTGAGCTTTCCTTAACTGTTTGTGGGCTAAATCCAAGGCGTTTGGCTATCTCTTTTGTTCAGGTTTGGGATACACCCATTGCCCTTCGGCAGGCAATTCCAGTAACAGACAGATTATTTTATCAGTAAGGATTTACATGATTGTTTGATGGGGAAGCTGCTTTAATTAACAATGTTTTAGCTCTAACCTTTCAGAGCCTATTAAGGTTGTTTATCAGTCTTCCAGGCTTCCTATCCACATCTTTCTATTGGTGAGATCTGGATTGGATTCAGACACCTTTGTATTTTTGGGTTATAAATTATCTGCTGCTATTTGGGTGTCAGATGCTGTCTCTCCCTAAAAGAGAACAGACATCCCACCTGGCCTCAGCTATTTTCTCTATTACTGCCTCTTCCTCTTCTAAACTTTAATTTCTTAATCTCCAGCTCCTCTTCTCAGAAACTGGACCCAATCTCTCTCCTCGCTGGACGTGGAAAAGAGAGAAAAACACCCAAACTCATGTGTTGAAGAGAACATGCATCACCTAGAACACAAAGAGCACAATTGCAGGAGGGAGTTACCTGGACCCACCACAAAATGTACATGAATGAAAAATAAAACTTTGAAGTTTTAAGCCACTGAACTTTTTCAGCAATACTACCTAGCATACCCTCACTAATAAATCCCACTATAATGAAAGAGCACCATGAAAATATTTGCAAATCGGCCCTAAACAGTTTGGCTTAGTGAATAGAGCGTCGGCCTGTAGACTGAGTTCGATTCCGGTCAAGGGCACATGCTCCAGTAGCAGGGTTGCAGGCTGGATCCCCCAATGGGGGATCAATGATTCTCATTATTGATGTTTCTATCTCTCTTTCCCTCTCTCTTCCTCTCTGAAATACATAAAAACATATTAAAGAAAAAATATATATTTGCAAATCAGATAAGGTATTTGTATCCAGAATATATAGCTAATCCTTACAATTCAAAAATACTAAGACAATTCAATTTAAAAATTGACAAAAAAACGAATGGGGGAAAAAAAAAACGAATGGGTGTTTTATCAAAGAAGATACATTAGTGGATAATATGCACATGACAATATGCCTAACATCATTAGTCATTTAAAGAAGTATAAATTAAAACCACAATGAGATAACACTTCACACAAGTAATCAAAAAGAAAGATAACTAATGTCAAGAATATGGAGAAATGAGAACTCTCATACATGGTGGGAAAGTAAAATGCTACAGCCACATTTTAAAACAGTTTAGCAGTTTCTTAAAATATGAAGGATGAATTTACCATATGACCGAGAAATCCACTCTTAGATAACAAATCAAGAGAAATGAAAACATGTCCAAACAAAGACTTACATGCAAATACTCATACCATAATAGGTAATAGTTACAAAGTGGAAATGCCTAAATGACCATCAGTTGTTTAAAGGATAAACCAAATGCAGTTTGTGCATATAGTATGTACGATGTAATAGTAGCGAAATACTGATGCATG
Source organism: Antrozous pallidus (assembly GCA_027563665.1). Taxonomy (NCBI): domain Eukaryota; kingdom Metazoa; phylum Chordata; class Mammalia; order Chiroptera; family Vespertilionidae; genus Antrozous; species Antrozous pallidus. Next base: position 66,147,927 of record CM050508.1, on the reverse strand, counting down.
CTATAAGAAAGATGAAGTTCAAAACATCATGCCATGTGAAAGAAACCAGACCCAAAGATCACATATTGCACAATTCTACTTAATCAGGAAAGGTAAGTCTATGAAGAGAAAAAGTAAAAAAGTGGTGGTGCGGGCTAGAGATGGGAACAAAGATTAACTGTAAATGAACATGAGCACCATAATCCAAGGGGGGATCCTTTCTAGGAATAATGAGAGATATAATATTAGCCAGGAATGCAGGTTTACCCTTCTGTGCCAGTCAACCGGGTATAGAGCAACCCTTAACCTTGTATATGGCAACTATTCCAATTTGTATGTGCTGACAGGGACGTGCTTCCCCGAAACATGATACCTCGGCATAGTGAACATTTAAAATTGAAAGAATATGAGAAATGGCAAGAAGGACTTACTGACCTTCCCCCAGAAGTAAGTCATAAAAGCCTCCTGTGAGGAGTGCTCTCCTTTACCCAGAGGGAAGAAGGACCCTTATCTCCAAATACTAAGGGACACAGAGAACAATCTGAATGAAGAGGCCAACTTTCCCCTGGTTTAATACATGTGGAAGGCCTATCCTATCATTTTCACTTGCTATAACTTGACACTCTTCAGGTTTAACCATTCTGGGTTTTAGTTCCATGGAAGGCTCCTGTGTCACATAAAATTTATGTTAAGTAAATGTGTATGCTTTTCTCCTGTCTTTGTTAATCTGTCGTTGTCAGTTTAATTTCCAGATTCAGGGGCTCTAAAAAAGCTAAGGAAAACTTTTTTCTCCCCTATAGAGCCAAACTATCCTTGAGGGAGCATGACTCCACAGGTGGCCAAATCATTCTAGCAGCTTACAACTGAATCTTCATCCAAAAAAAAAAAAACATTTTAACCTCTAATAGCCCCTGTTATAAGGCCTCCTAACTCACTGTACTTGTCTTTGTCTCACAGCTTAAGTAAAATCAAACTGGTTGACATTTTCTTGAATGTTTTAAAATTTGTGAGACTAAAAAACAAAACAAAACCTGTTACTTGTATCTTGAAAATCATTTATTTTCATAATATGTGACATGCATTGTGAATATTTCTAAAAGTGGGACAAAAAAATTATTTTAAAGGAGTAGCACTTGATGTTTGAAAGAGAGCAATGACTTTTATTGAACTATAAACAAAATACAGACCATAGCCTACCTTTCTAGAAAGTAATTGTAGCCAAAGGTATTTAGATCCTTAAAAAAAATTATATCCTTTAACCTATCAACCTAGCTGAAATAAAGTCAGAACTGCAGAAAAATATTTGTGCACCAAGATAACACAGGGTTTATGAATAGCATAGCACTTATAAATGTGAAAAAATTGAAAATAACTTTGATGGACAACAATAGGGAAATAATATTCACAAGATTAAATATGATACAGTTGTAGGAGGGAGAGATTAGAAGGGAGGACATAGAATGTTTACATTATCGCTGAGGGGAGATTTTTTATGATCTTTTCTCTAAGCTTCACTTAGGGATATGTTTTAATTGATTTTTAGAGAAAGAACAAGGGGTGGGGAGAGAAAGAGAAAGGGAGGGAAACACATTGATGCTAAAGAGAAACATCTATCAGTTTCCTCCATACACACTCTGATGGGAGAATTGAACCTGCAATTTAGGTATGTGCCCTGACCAGGAATAGAACCCTCAACCTTTTTGGTGTATGAGACATCACTTCGACCAACCAAGCTACCCAGCCAGGGTAAATTTTTAATGACTTTTATTATCATCACGAGAGGTCTGATGCACGAAATTCATCCTAGCCTGCACTCTCTCCGATCCGGGACACCTCGAAGGATGGGGCCTAAATGGGCCATCAGTCATCCTTCTCACAATCCAGGACTGCTGGCTCCCAACTGCTCACCTGTCTGCCTCCCTGATTGCCCCTAACTGCTTCTGCCTGCCAGCCTGATCACCCCTAACCACTCCCCTGCCAGCCTGATTGATGCCTAATTGCTCCCCTGCCATCCTGATTGCTTCTAAGTGCCTTCTCCTGCAGGCTCAGTCACCCCTAACTGCCCTCCCCTGCAGGTCTGAGTCCCCCCCAACTGTCCTTCCCTGCAGGTCCAGTTGACCCCAACTTTCCTCCTCTGCCAGCCTGGTCACCCCTGTCCTCTCCTGCAGGCTTTATCACCCCCAACTGCCCTTCTTTGCAGGCCTGATCCCTCCCAACTGCCTTCCCTTGCTGACCTGATCACCCACAACTGCCCTTTCCTTGCAGGCCTGTTCCCTCCCAACTACCTTTCTCTGCTGGCCTTCTTGTGGTGGCCATCTTGTGTCCACATGGGTCCAGCCATATTTAACCACATGTGTTGGAGTGATGGTCAATTTGCATATTACTCTTTTATTAGATAGGATAGAGGCCTGGTGCATGGGAGGGGGCTGGCTGGTTTGCCCTGAAGGGTGTCCTGGATCAGGGTGGGGATTCCCTTGGAGCATGGAGGGGCCTGGGTCAGAGCCCTGTGGTGGTTTGCAGGCCAGCCTCATCCCCTGGTGACCTAAGTAGAAGCCCTGGTATCTGGGATTTATTTATCTTCTATAATTGAAACTTTGTAGCCTTGAGTGGAGGCTTAGACTGGCCCAGGTGTGCGGAAAGCTTGGCTTCCTCCATTACCAGGAAAACCCAAGCCTCCTGCTGGCTCTTTGGCCACATCCATCTTGGTTGGGTTAATTTGCATACTTACTCCTGATTGGCTGGTGGGCATGTCTTGTGGGTGTAGCAGAGTGATGGTTAATTTGCATATTACTCTTTTATTAGATAGGATTATACTTTGTGTACTTTTCAAGAATGAGCATCTTTTCTTTTTGAATACCAACCAGTGTAGAGAGCCTCCTGGATGACACATGGACATTTCTTTGATTATTGTCAGCTAAACTCAAAGCAACAGGCAGAGCCATGCCCTGGGAACACGCTTCACCAAAAAGGCTGATGTGTTAACAGTACTGACTCTTGACTTTGCCCAGGTGTCCTTGGGAGCAGGTATTGATATGTAAATCCAGCCTAGCACCAGGAATGCTCAGGGCCTACTCAAGAATGCAACTAATCTCCTTTAGTCTTGACCTTTTGGTGTAACTTTCTGGTATTTTGGGGAGGTATAAAATAAACTTGCTGCATGGACTCTGGTTCCCGGTCTCTCCATGAGAGAGAAGACAGCTTCCCACTAGGTACCCAGCTTTCTTATATTCTCTCTTCATTGTCTCAATCCCTGGCAGCCTCCATTCAGAACCAAGTCCATCTCTCTTTTCATGGTGGACGTGGAAAAGGGAGATCCCCACCATATTTGCTCCGTGCCACATCTGGCGCCCCCGCAAACCGGATATTATGAATATTATTCACTATAGAGTTTTGGTTGTCTGTTTTCTAAGCACAATATAGAATTAAACACCCAAGCTCCTTCATGGTTGGGAAGAGCCATATACTCTGTTTTGGTTGAGTTGTGAATGGAAAGGACATTTCTGGACCAAGAATTTAATGGCCAGTTCAAAACCTTTCAAGGTTCTTTCCCTCCAGCACAGCATCCAACAATAAAGATGATGGCTGCTCTTAGCCTGGTTCTCCAAGTGCATTCTTTTTATTGACTCATCATGGGCATGTATTATGAGCGAGGAGTAACCTTTTGTTGTTTTAGATCTCTGAAATTTAGAGGTAATTTATCATGTAGTTTATCCTGATTGATACAGAAATTGGTATTCAGAATGGGAGTTATAGCCCAAGGAGGTGGCGGGGGGAGGGGGGAGCAGTGCGGGAGACAATCCACAACACAATAGAAAATACTACATGGCCTGGCCAGTGTGGCTCAGTAGTTGAGCATAGGCCCATTAACTAAGAGGTCACAGTTCCATTCTCTGTCAGGGCATGTGCCAGGGTTTTGGGCTAGATCCCCAGTAAGGCATGTGTAGGAGGCAGTTGACTTATCTTCTCTCTCATCAATGTTCCTATGTCTCTATCCCTCTACCTTCCTCTCTCTAAAATTAATTTAAAAAAAAAAAATATATATATATATATATATATATATATATATATATATATATATATATATATATTTAACACTACTGGCTTTGGCTTAAGAATCAAGTGGCAGGTTATTAAAAATAATTACCAGAGGATACTGCTCCATATATAGTCAAAAAACATGTGGTGAAACTCACACATGATAAATTAGGAGGCAGTTAATATGCCTAATTAGTTTGTAGTGTGTTTGTTTTTTTAGAGAAGCATGTGAACAGCAAAATTAATAGTGTTACTAAATTAAAGGCGTTTGTTTGCCTGCACACATCAAAGCCCTTGAAAATGCCAACAGGCGTGTGTAGCAAAGAAAGAACAGGTTTATTTAAGGAAATGATGCTAAGCCCAGAGATACAGGTGAGCTTGTCTGAGACCTGGTTGACTCCTCGCTGTCCTCTAGGGGATTGATTACAAAGTGGGGAAATCATTAGTCATAGCAACTAAAGGAGCTGGGGCCATGGGCTCTGCTAATTGGTTGGGGCCAGCAGAGTGAGTAGTTGAACATTAAATCAAGTCCAGAAAGCAGCCTTGGCAGAGTTCTGGTTTGCTGAGTGTATGATGGGTTTGGGTCCTCCACTTTCATAGGCCAGGAGCTGAAACACAACTGAGGTCAAGATGTTATCTTTAATGTGACCGAAACTTTGTTCCCTTGATCAGCAGATCTGAGGCTTTATTCTTAAGACAGTTTGGTGCTGACCAGAGCCTGATGTCATAAGGCTTGATGATGAGTGGAGTGAGCATGCAGTATGTGTGAAAGTGGAAAGATCTGGTGAAAGAAGGCAAGGGAGTCAGTGCTGTTACACTGGCAAAGCCAGCTTGAATTAAGGAAGAAGTCATATTAAAGAAATGAAGTTCCTGTGAGGTTATAATAGCATATGTCTGCTATATAGGAGCGTTTGACAAAGTAATAAAAGAAGGAAATGAGCTTATAAATTGGCCTTTTCCTTTTATATTGTTGTTTTTAATCCTCACTGGAGGATATTTTTTCCATTGTTTTTTCAGAAAAGTGGAAGGGAGGGAACAGAGGGAGGAGGAGGGGAGAGAGAGGAGGGTGGAAGAGAGAGAAAGAGAGAGAGAGAGAGGACACATTGAGTAGTTGCCTCCTGTACGTGTCCCAACCAAGCACCGCAAGTGAACTCACAACCCAGGTATGTGCTCTTGAGGAGGAATCGAACTGTGATCCTTCAGTACTCAGGCCAACGATCTAACTACTGAGCAACATTAGCCATTTTGCAAGCAAGAATGAAAGGAAATCAAGTCCAGAAATATGGGAACTTTTAATGTTGGAAGTAACAACACTTCTCATTCTCAAATGATAAAGCTAACAAGACTATTGAGTAACAAACTCTGCCTTCGGGCAAGTATCAAATCAATGCTTAAATCAAGGTTTAAATCTCTGAACAGATTAAGATCTCTCAAAGTAAAAACACCAATTAGGCTGCAGAATTCAGTAAACCCTTTCGACTGGACAAACTGGCTCAAGGAAAAAAAAAAAAAACAACACAAAAATGTCTTGATAGACTCAAAGTACCCACAGTTTAATGAAGGGAGGGAGAGATGAATGGACCAAGAAAACAGAATTATTGTAACGCTAAAAAGTAAATTTAGAAAAAACCTGTGAGTGTGCCTATTAAGGCATGTAAGCTGATCAGGATAAAATTGATAAGAAACCTATTTTTTTAATTGTACCAGCTAACTAGCCACCAGGAGTAAAGACTGTGAATGTGCAAAATTCAAAAACTTTGATCCCAAACATTGATCACTGGAAGTATACTGAGTCAGAAAGCTTTTTGATATCCAAGAAAGATATATTTTGAATGCCCATTCTAGGTATGACCAAGAAGAGTAATGAGAAAAGAAGAATGTCCAGGACTTATGAGGACAACGAGTAAGAGAATTCCCAGGGAATGGATTGTAGCCCAATCAAAATTCCACATCCAGAAGGTGTGGAGTCCACATCTACTGAGTGGAATTTCAGCATGGCTTTGGCTCAGTAACTGCTGTGTCTCCCATACTATCCTTTTCCAGAGGTGACAGAGTCTATTGCTGTTATTTTGAAACAGTTCCACCAAATGTAAATTAAACTTTTATTTTGTTAGGCCACTGAGGTTTGGAAGGTAGTTACTTCTCTAGATAAAGAGAAGTAACATTCAAACCTGACACAGAAACTACTTCATAACATCTAGAGTTCATGCATTTTTAGTTTGCTCCCGTTGGGGGGAATATTTTGTTTTTCTCCCTTGGGGATGGGGAGAGTGTATTTTGTATGTGAAGAAGAGTGATCTAAAGATTGATGGTGAAGAGATCAAGACAAAATATGCTTCTTATCATCTGGTTCCACTCTCTCTGGTCCTCCTCATTTTTAGACAAAATTTTTTAGTCTCCTTATGTTTCCGTGAAGCCATGTGATTATTTCTGGCCAATGAGATGTGAGAGGAAATGACACAGGTCAGTTCTGAGCCACAGCATTTAATTGCTGGTGCAAGATTTTCCCAACATCACGTTTTCCCACCTCCATGAATCCGGAAGAATGTCTTAAGATGGAGCCTTCAGTGATTAGGACAGAATCCCATACCAACCTTTGTTAAACATTCAACATGAATGAGAATTAAACTTTTATTTTGTTAGGCCACTGAGATTTGGGAGGTGATTTGGTATCACAGAATAACCTAGCCTGCTTTGACTGGTAAACCCACATAGCAAGATGAACTTGTAATTTCCAAGGATCTACCTTTCCTGACATATATTAACTAGTGACCCGATGCATTAAATTCGTGCACATTGAAATAGGATTAATTAGAGGAAATAATTTAATATTGCTATTTGCCCTTCCTCTATAATATAAGAATCAGGGATGAAAGAAAATTAGTAAAATGTATATGAAAAACTTCCTTGTGTCAGAGTCTGGGACTCACCACGGGACTGAGTTGAGTCCCTGTTCATCCACATGAACCTCAAAATCACGTGAGATCCTGATCCGGTTGCCACAATCCCCTCCCCCCCCCCCCCCCACACACACACAGACGCACACATTGGGCTAGATCCAGACCCCACCAGTCCAACCCTTGTCAAGCCCTGCTGGGCAGGGGGTGTAGCCTCAGGTCCCCTGGCCTGGCACCAGGATGGGAGGCATGGCCTGATGTCCCCCAGCCCAGACCAGGGCGGGGCTATGCCTCTGGGTCCTCTGTCAAGCCCTATCAGGTGGGGGACATGGCCTGAGGTCCCCCGTCAAGCCCTGCCAGGTGGGAGGGCACAGCCTCAGAACCTCAGACCAGCACTGGGATGGAGGCACAGCCTCAGGTTCCCTGTCAAGTCCTGCTGGGCAGGTGCATGGCCTAAGTTTCTCTGACCCAGCCCTAGGGATGCACCTTGAGGTCCCCTCTTAAGCCCTTCTGGGTGAGGGGTATGGCCTGAGGTCCCCTGTCAAGCCCCGTCAGGCAAGGGCTGCAGCCTCAGGTCCCATGGGCTGGTTCTGGGGCAGGGGGCATAACCTGAGGTTCCCTGTCAAGCTCCACAGGGGTGGGGGAGGGCATAGCCTCTGGTCCCTGCTGATGGCTCATTAAGGCTCCTTATGGGAACTTGGCCTCAGCTGTGGGTGCAACCATCTTTGTGATGGAGTGATGGTCAATTTGCATATTCTCTACTATATAGGATAACATCTTTTCACAGCTTTAGTAAAAGCTATTTCATCCTGGACACACAATTTAAGTCTTCCTAACTTAAAATACAATGTGTTAAATAGTCAATACAATATCTCTTGAAAAATTTTCAGACAACTTTCCTTCTGTAAAATCTTTAAAACCCTATAAATAAGCAGGGAAGCCAATGCTTGATTTCTGGGGTCCAGCGATATCATGCATGGATGGTGTGATGAAAAGAGAAAAGATATAATTTTCTAAAATAAGTAACATTTATTAAAAAACCTTTGTGAAAATTTAGAATTAAATAAAATTATCTAATTTACTGCCTGGAAAGGGCCCCCAAAAGAAATAAAAGTGACTGTTTCAAATCTTGTCCTAAATATTAGAAAAAGTTTATTTCTGATTGGCAGTCTGCCCACACTGAAAAGGACACTCTCAGGCTAGTAAGACTGAACCAATAGAAATCAAATAAGTTCTTTCCATTTTTCTTCTTATATTTTGGGAAACTGAAATAATCTTACTGTTTCCAAAGAATAACTAACACAATGAGAGATTTTTTTCCTTAAAACAGTGAATGTGAAGGTTTATTATAAATGCCTAGTTTGTAGGCACCATCTCTCATTTCAAAGAGAAGTGAGAGAATAATGACTACTTCTGATATAGTATAACGACTTTAAAACCTAAAAATATCGGAAGAAAAACAAAGCACATGTTTTTTTGTTTGTTTGTTTTGGGGGGATAGTTTTAGGCTTAGAATCTTTCCTAAAACCATTTCATTTCTACCAGCATTTTAATATGAATTTAATTCTGCTGTTGACTTCATAAAACATACTCTATTAACATAAGATAATTTTACCTCCTCTGAATAGGAACCCTGCATTTTATCATTTTAAGTTTCTGCAAGTTAAAACAGTGGGATGCTATTAAACTGGGTCTCTCTCCAGCTCAAGTTTTAGCTCCTAAAGGACAGGTACTGTGTTTTTACCTTCAGGCATTCCCCAGCACCAAGCATGAGTGATAAGTAGCTTTGCACTTACCTTTCTCTTTATTCCAAGGTTTTCAATCCCTTAAAACTATTTTTTCACAAGGAGAGTAAAATAAAATTCTGGTCTTTACAAGTTCTGTTTGGAGAGGGGATGTCTTGGAAAGAAAGAATAGAGGGCATTTGACACTTTGGGTAAAGGAAAGTTCAAGAAGAAAGCCACACAGCACCTTTGGAGCTGTGGAAATACTACAGAAAACAGGAAATGATTACTCTTAAAGTTCCTTAGAAATTCAGTCAAGCCTACAGAAATAAAAAACTCCTGAATGTAACAATTCTTTTGGGAAATGTCAAGAGTCAAGTCTGCACATTGATGGAGCTGGGGTCAAAACAGAATTGGCATGTGGTGAAGGCCTGGGGTGGGAGGGGGGGTGCTAGAAGAAGCCAATGTGGGTGTGGGGGGGTAAGGGTACATCTGTAATACTTTCAATGCTAAAGATAAATTTAAAAAACAAAAAATGAAACAAAACAGAATTGGTCCACATAACTATGACAGAAGCAGCCAACATGGCAGGGAAACAACTGTATCACTTCCGGTTGATTTCAACAGACATGGCACCAATCCACATTAGTTATGAACACAAGTGTTTTTAATACAGCCGCCCTCGTGTTTGTAAATATACAGCACAGTTAGGAACAAAGAACTCAGAACCATAAAAATATATTTGTCTCTATGAATATATGAACACTAAAAATTAAAAGTTTAATTTTTTAAGGAGAAAGGTACTTATTTTTGTAAAACATTGATAGTGATTTGGGCTCAGAAGCTCTAATTGTCATATGATTCCATAAGTCTATTCTTGAAAGTATGCTATGCAAGGTTCACTGAGAGAACATTTGATCTTATCTACTTCTCCACCTCCATTATTCCTCCGTTGAAAGTGGATGTGAACACAATCCTCTACAACTTCCTCATCCATCAAGTAAAAATTTTCCAATCCAGTCAGAAGCACTGTCCTCTTAGATATTCCTGAAAATACCTAAAAAGGAAAGTAAAAAAGGTAAATAGAAAATTTGCTAAGAACTTTGAATTGCAAACCTTTACATGGATTAGTTCTGCTTAATATTTTGGAGTTATCTTAGGAAAGACAGGGAGCCTCAGTAAGATTTTTCAAGCAAGAGCATATCACAGTCAGATCTGAGTTTCAGAAAGACAACTTTGGTGGCATCAGACAAATAGAGAAAAGAAGGGCAACTCTGCTGATAGAAAGGCCAGTGAGAGAAGAGGTCAGAAGTGCAAGTGACAAGATTGAGTGACTAAATAAATGTTCAAGCTGAAGAAAAACAAAGAGCTAATCATGAATTCTAGCTTTCAGGTTGGTGGAATAAGTAGATGGTGGTGCCATTTAAGAACTGAATAGAGTCATGAACACAAACCACAGTGTGGTGGTTGCTAGAGGGAAGGGGGGTGGAGAGAGAAGGGGGTCCTAATATAAGGTGACAAAAGAGATTTGTCTTTGGATGATGGGCATACAGTGCAATATACAGATCTTGTAACATAGAAACCCATACCTGAAACTTATTTGTTCATGTTGACCAATGTCACCACAATCCTATATAATACAGAGATAATACGCAAATTGGCCAATCACTCAAACACTTAAGATGGTAGCCCACATGTGGTCAAAGATGGCTACCCCCATGTGGACACAAGATGGCTGCCTCAATATGGCTGGCAGGGGAGGGCAGTTAGGGGCAACCAGGTCTGCAGAGGAGTGGTTAGGGCAGTGATGGGCAACATTTTGAACTTGGTGTGTAAAATTCGCCAAAAAATCGAGCATAACTTGGGTGGTGTGTCACTTCGAGAAAAGAAAAAAAAAACACCATACTTCCAAGGTATTTATAGTTTAAATAACAAAAAATGTATAATTGTAATATGTAACTGTATTTAATAAACCAAAAACTAATTATTTAACTAATCTGCTTAGTGACTTCTTTGTTCATCTGTCAGTCAGTTTCTTTTGTTGTCTTGATATTATTTAACTTGTGTGGGGAGCCGTGAACTAAGATAAGTGAGGGGGAGGGGAATTCTTTAACTAACCTGCCTATTAGTGACTTTTTTGTTGCTGAATTTCATTGGCTAAACCTTCAATCGAAGGTTGGTATTTTGTACACTTCAAACCCAAGCAAGGGCTACTAACTTCATCTGTCAATCTGTTTCTTTTGTTGGTTTTGATATTATTTAATGCTGAGAATAAGGTCTCACAAAAGTACGAAGAGAGAAAAATTGTGAGTAAAGCCATTGCTATATTTCTCAAGGTGCTGAAAGTGTCTGGTAATCAGTTCCAGGCACTCCAAATTTCCTGTTCGTGGTGGCACTCCTCTTGATTCTCCAAGTGGCACCTTTCCAGATTTTCAAGCTTTTACCTCAAGTCAACAAACACCTGAGTCCAGATGCTGTCTTGAAATTCTGCAAGTTGCATCTCCAAATCATCAATTTGAATCCATTGGAAACCATTTAATTCCAAACTACTGTAGACTACTACATCCGGATACTTAATTATTTTATGGTCTGTTTTAGGCTTCTAAATTGATTAAATCTATCACTGAACTGGTCAAGTAACAAGTCTAAAACATGCTGGTACTTTATATGCAAGGATTCCATTTCATTATGTACAGCTGCATTGGCCTTCTCAAAATACTTTGTTACTTGAGGAAAATACTTATAAGGTTTAGTTTCTTCATCTTGCTTGAAAATTTTAAGATTTCTTTCAAAAGCTTTTATGTATCCAAACATAACGTCAATACTTTTGCCAAAACCTTGTTACTTTAAGTTCAGTTCATTAATTGAACAGAGAGATCTGTTAAAAACTATCAGGGTGTTGACCCACTTATCATCATTGAGCTGAGAAAAGTTTCCCAGATCCTTATCCTCAAGAAATACCTTAATTTCTTCCAAAGCACTCCACAAAGCGCTCAAGAACTTTGCCTCGGCTCAGCCATCTTACATTACTGTACATCAACAGTCCACTGTAGGTGGAATCAACCTCCAGTAAAAGTGCAGAAAATTCTCGCTTGTGAAGGGGGCGAGCAGTTATTAAATTAACTATTTTTGTAACAACTGACATTAAGTCGTTTAAGTCGGTGAATCCTGCCTTGGCACATAAAACCTCCTGATGGATAAAACAATGAAAAGGCACAATCGGATGTCCAATAGCTTCTGTAAACAATTTGACAAATCCGACTTTTTTCCCCACCATGTTTGGTGCCCCATCTGTTGTCACTGACACAACTTTAGAGATATCAATGCTTAGGTCATGGAATGTTTGTATAGCAACCTTACGTATTTTGCTTCCTGATGTACTGTTGGTACTGATACTCACTATCAACTCTTCTCTCAGTGTGAGACCATCAGAATATCGACCAATAATGGCCAACTGAGCATGTGATGTGCCATCAGTAGTTTCATCAAGAGAGATCGAAAAATATTTACTTATGTCTCTCTTTAATTGATGTTGTACGATTGTGTTCAATCTCATTATTTGGTCTTTTATGATATTTCTACTGAGTGGTAACTCAGATATTCTCTTAATAATTGCATCTTTATTCTGCATATCATAAAATAGAACTGGTGCACATCTTAGGAGAGTTTCTTTAATAATTTCTCCCTCGCTAGTGATTTTCCATGCTGAGCTATGGAGTGAGCAATGCTCAAACTTGCAGATGTTAAATTTGTAGAGCCTTTTATAAATTTAAGGATGGAATTAGATTGGCTCTTTTAAAGGTGTAGCTGCCTGGAAATGTATTCCTTCCTTTCATCCTCACTTTTTTTCAAGAGCTGGGAATGATCAGTTTCAAAATATCTATTTATATTCCACATTCTGCTTAGTACCATTTCAGTACATAGAACGCAAAATGATATGCCATTTTTTTCTATAATGCCATACATCTCTCTCCATGTCTCTTGAAAGAGTTGGCTACTGCTACTACCACTTCCTTTACTTAGCCTTGGTTTTTTTTTATTTTTTGGGTTCTCCATCAGGGAGGCAGTGACAGAAGATAGAATTATAGATAGCCTGTTAGCCCTGCAGACAATTAGGGGTTAACTAGCCTAACTGACCACAAGATGGCACATGTAACTGTCTTTTAGGAAAGGGCAGGGTTAATAAGCAGATATAGGGTTAATAAGGATGCACAACAGTAATAGTGGTGAAATGGAGTCTGCACTATGCTGCAAAATGATGTTCCTTATATAAATTAAGATGGCTGCCGCTATTTCAAAAGGTGGAAAACGGCACCCATAGCACAGGCCCTCACCTCTCCCATCCTCCCCCTCACTTATCTCAGTAATGATGGTCAATTAGAAATCCAGAACAGTAGATTGGATGATGGTTGCTGTGGTTAGGTAGTTGCTGGTAATGGCAATCTCGAGGCCCCTAGAGATGCATCCCCTGCAGCATTCCGCTGCTCCCTGCTCTGGTGGCCAGAAGTGAGATCAAAGATCCCCTAATGGCCTAATGGGAAGTCCCAGAACTAAACACTCTGTGTCGGAGTTCTATTGTTTTGGCCTACAGACCTCTGTACTACACTACAGCAAATGTTTCATCCTCAGCTGCTGCATGGTGCAGTAGCCAAGGATAAAATGTCCTTCTCGGCATGTAGTCCCATACGTCTCTGTATGCAACCACATGAGGCTGTGTGATATCGAAAATGGCTGCACGTGTCAGTGCTGACACGTGTGTCATAGGTTCTCGATCACGGAGATAGGGGATGATCAGGCTGGCAGGCAGAAGTGGTTGGGGGCAATCAGGCAGACAAGCAAGCGAGTGTTTGGGGGCCAGCAGTCCTGAATTGTGAGAAGAGTTCCAGATTGGAGAGGGTGCAGACTGGGCTGAGGGACACACACACCCCCATGCACGAATTTCGTGCACCAGGCCTCTAATCAATTTAATAAAAAAAAAAAAAAAAAAAGAAAGAAATGAAATCTAAAAAAAAAAAAGTCATGAACACAATCATTTGTGTTTGCCTCAGTAAAAAGAAAAAAAAATGTTTTCTTAAGGTATAAAATATTTCCCTCTTCCATTCTCTTCTTTTTATTGGTAATAAACTTCTATGATATGTCAATAAATTACAATTTCAATTAAAAACAAACAAACACATGAGTAGGAACAGAAAAGGGGGGCAGTTCCAGTAGGCAGATGCAAGATCTTTTTAAAGAAAAGAAACAGGGGGGAAAGATTGATATAGAGTCAAAGAAGTATTAAACAGACTGTCAAACTACAGTGGGAAGACAGGGGAGGGTGCGGGGTGGGGGCTGTAAGAGATTAACTGAAGGACTTTTATGTATGCATATAAGCATAACAAATGGATACAAGACACTGGGGTGGGCGGGCAGGTGAAGACATGGGCTGGGGGGTAGGGAAGGCTGGGGGGAGCACAATGGCAGGGGAAGAGGAAAACATGTACTACTATTTGTAATACTTTAAAGAATAAAAAAAAACTAAAAAGAAGAAAAGGGGGGCAGCTTTGGATTAAAGATAATAAATTCAGAGAAAATGAGCAGGAAACATTATTGTTAATGCCCAATGACACAAGAGAGAAATGTAGCTATGCCTCTGCATAAAAAAATATTGCGTCATTATTGGAGTAATTTTAAAAGTTTATAATAAACTAAATAAGGTACATTAAAAGATTTATTTTCAAAGATCACCTCATTCTGCACCAAGCAGATATGAGGAAACTATTTTGATATCCCTCTTTAATAAGATTCAACAGTAACAGACTCACAACTTTTTCTTTATTTTTGAGGGGTGGGATCAAGCGGTAAGTTCCCAAAAATGGAAGAAAAGAGGACCTTACCTGAAACTTTTTCAAGTGAGTTTCTATGTACGATGAAACAACAACTCTGTGGCAGTCCTGGTTTATATACAGCGGATAGTCTTTCTTTTTCAAAATTCTGTCAGCAACTAGGAGTAAATTTAAAAAAATACTTTATTTGTAGAATAAACATTTTAACTTAAGTTAAAGCTTCTTTCAAACAGAACAGTATCACAATAAACATTAAATTGAGTGATTAAAATTTAAGAAATTGTAGTCTGCTTTAAAGACTTCATGGTACATAACTCTGAAACCTGTAAGACCAATATAATGAGGTTTAGGTAGATCCTCTCTCTTGAAACATTTACCGGAGTCAATCAAAGCAGAGAGAGTTTCAATGTCCTCAAATAGCCCCACCTGAGTAGCTATATAAAATGCAATTACCAAAAAAAAAAAAATGCATTTACCATCTGCAAAAAATAACCCACCCACCCTAAAAAACTGTCGCCCCGTTTCTAAAGAAGTATCAAGAAAAACTATGATTAGAATCTAATATATATTTCATAATAAGTATTTTACTATATATGTATACACTATATACTATAGTGTATGTGTTTATGGATGTGTTACTTATCCTATAACTAATACATGATACTCAGTAAACATATAATGATGTTAAGCAAAGGGGTTGGGGAGTATTGAATGCCATTGAAAAAGTGAAGGCAAATTGTAATAAAAATTCATCACTCTTCTCCAAAACAAAGAATAATCAGATTTAAGTTTAGCAGCATTTCCCTTCTAGAGGGTAAAAAGGCAATGTGTCAAGACAGCATGAAATATAACAGAAACAGTTCAGAAGAATATCCAATCACTCTGTTTTTCTCTCCTTTCCCCACTCAACCTTGGATCAGCAGTATGTTCAGTGGCCAGAAGTACAGGCCCTTACTGGCAAGTATGTGGACATTGCTGGTTGGAATGTAAAATGGTGCAGCCACAGCGAATAACAGTATGGCAGTTCCTCAAAACATTAAATATAGAATCACCACATGATCCAGCAATTCCAGAAAAATCCATAACTAACTACAGCATAGGCAAAAGGGAAGGAAATGTCTCAATTTTGACTAAACTAATGCTCTTCTCTATTATTTCCACTTTCTTTAGAAAGCATGGATTATTTTGTTACGAAAAAACCTAATCAATGTTTTTAATTATAGGTGCAAATCCAGGAGAAGCCTTAAGACTTAAAGCAAGAGATTTCACTTGAACAAATTAACAAAAGCATCTGTAGAATCTTCTATTTTTAATTATAAGAATATAAGCCTCCTAAGATAATTTGGTAATAGTCCTTTTCTACCTAAAAAGGGAACAGATGTCTACCTGTTTCTTTCCAAGGAAGACTCCTTGTCTTCCCTGTTATCGATTTTCTTCACCTAAGAGACCCTTGTCAGTCCTAATAGGTGGGATGAAATATATAGTTTAACATTTATAGATATTAACATATTAATAATAAGTATATATGTAAACTTCTCTGCCACACATCCACTGTGTGGTCTTGGGTTAGTTACTTAACTTTCCCAGGCCTCAATTTCCTCATCAATAAAATGGTACACAACCACCTCCAATTGTGCTTCTGATCAGAAGAGATAAATGTATACAACACCTGACTCCATGCCTGGGACATGATGAGGATGTATATACTCATTATCTGTAATATTACCATTCTCAGTAGCATTCATGAAAATCAGGACTCTACCTACCATTTTATAAGATTTAAAAACAACCCCTATTTTTATGCTGTCTTATAAATTTCAAATAAAAGAAGTAGATAAATTCTAGTAGTTTTTTGATGGAGTCTTTAGGGTCTTCTATGTACAGTATCATGTCATCTGTGAATAATGACAGTCTTACTTCTTTTCCAATTTGGATGTCTTTTATTTCTTCTTGTCTGATTGCTATGGCTAGGACTGCCAGTACTGTGTTGAACAGGAGTAGTGAAAGTGGACATCCCTGTCTTGTTCCTGTTCTTAAAGGGAATGGTTTTAGTTTTTGCCCACTGAGTATGATATTGACTGTAGGTTTGTCATATAAGGCTTTTATTATGTTGAGGTATGATCCCTCTATTCGCACTTTGCTGAGAGTTTTTATCAAGAAAGTATGTTGGGGCCTAGCTGGTTTGGCTCAGTGGATAGAATGTCAGCCTATGGAAGCAAGGGTCCCAGGTTCCATTCCAGTCAAGGGCATATGCCTTGGTTGTGGGTTTGATCCCTCTGTAGCAGGTGTGCAGGATGCAGCTAATCAATGATTCTCTCTTCATCATTGATGTTTCTCTCTCTCCCTCCCTCTTCCTCTCTGAAATCAATAAAAATATATTTTTTAAAAAGGGTGTTGGATTCTGTCAAATATTTTTTCTGCATCGATTGATATGATTATGTGATTTTTGTCCCTCAATTTGTTTATGTGATGTATAGCATTTATTAATTTACAGATATTGTACCATCCTTGCATCCCTGGATGAACATGGAGAGCATTATGCTAAGCGAAATAAGCCAGTCAGGGAAAGATAAATATCACATAATCTCACTCATATGTGGGATATAATGAACAACATAAACTGATGAACAAAAATAGATCCAAATACTAAGAAACACTGAACAGACAGTCCAACCTCAGAGAGAAGGTAAGGTGGTGGGGGAAGAGGGATGAGAGATCAACCAAAGGACTTGTATGCATGCAAATTAGTATACCAATGGACACAGACAATGGGGCCATGGGGCTTGTCCTGGGTTGGGGGGGAGGAAGTGGTGGGGAGGGGCATCAATCTGGGAAAAAGGAGACATATGTAATACTTTCAACAATTAAAAAAAAGACACACACACATACAAAAAAAAAACAAACAAACTAAAAAAAGAATACCTTTACATATGGCAGAGCATAATTTAAATGGCAGGGTATTTTTTTAACTTTCTAAATACATAAATACCTCCAGTTTCCACAAATGTGATGACAGCACTTCCAGCCTTCTTATCATACTCCACGCATTCCACTTCTCCGCCTCCGTTTCGGGACTTAGAAAAGCTCAGTTCTAGCTTGTCTCTCATCTGCTCTTCAGGCAATTCATCAGGAATTTCAGTAACATTGACCTTCATTTTAGACACTCCTACAGAAACCTGGGAAATCATTTCATGTTCAGGGATATGAATGAGAACACTATCCGTGTTTAACAGAATTCTGAAAATCTTCAATCACCGTGTTACCTGGAATTTGACTCCTGAATTTAATCGAACTGGCTTGGCCATAATCTCCACATTTATATCCATTATTTTGACGTGATGTTTCTCCATTCCGATCACATTTTGGGCAACTGAAAAATAAATTGGGAAGTATTAATTTCCAGTATTTCAATGTATTTTTACCCTTTGATTTAATAACAAATTATCCTAGATCAGTGGTCAGCAAACTGCGGCTCGCGAGCCACATGCAGCTCTTTGGCCCCTTGAGTGTGGTGCTTCCACAAAATACCACAGCTGGGACGAGTCTGTTTTGAAAAAGTGGCATTAGAAGAAGTTTAAGTTTAAAAATTTGGCTCTCAAAAGAAATTTCAATCGTTGTACTGTTGATTTCTGGCTCTGTTGACTAATGAGTTTGCCGACCACTGTCCTAGATGGATACAGTGTACAGATGATGATGTGTTGTAGAATTGCATACCTCAAATCTATATAATTTTAATAACCAGTGTCACCCTAACAATTCAATTAAAAAAGAACAAACTATCCTAAATATTTTAAATTTTGGAAACAGCCTAGGTGCCCATCAGCAGATGAGTGGATCGGAAAACTATGGTACATCTACACAATGGAATACTATACTGCCATAAAACGGAAGGAATTTTTACCATTTGCTGCAACCTTGATGGAACTAGAGAGCATTATGCTAAGTGAAATAAGCCAGTCAATGAAAGAAAAATACCACATGATCTCACTCATTTATGGCTAATAAAAACATTATAAATTGATGAACAAAAAGATAGATACAGAGGCAGTAAAGCACCAAACAGGCTGTCAAAATACAGCAGGAAGGTTAGGGAGAGGTGGAGGAGATAAGAGATCAGTTGAAGGACTTGATGTATGCATATAAGCATAACCAATGGATGCAAGACACTGGCGGGCAAGGGCATATACGGGAGTGGGGGGCGAAGTGGGAAGCTATGTACACATGTAATACTTTAATAAAAAGTGGGAAAAATTTGACTTAAGTTTTTAAAGATTTCTTTAGAGAGAGAGGAAGGAAGAGGGAGAGAGAAACATCTAGGGAAAGAGCCTGCAACCCAGGCATGTTCCCTGACCAGAAATTGAACATGCGACCTTTCAGTGCATAGGAGGACACTCAAATCAATTGAGCCTCACCAGCCAGGACAATTTTCTTTCATTTTCAAGGATCTAACTTTTTAAAATATATATATTTCTTTTATTGATTTCAAATTTCAGAGAGGAAGGGAGAGGGAGAGAGAGACAAATATCAAAGATGAGAGAGAATCATTGATTGGCTGCCTCCTGCCCAAACCCCACTACGGATCGAGCCCGCAACCCAGGCACGTGCTCTTGACTGGAATCAAACCTGGAACCTTTAGTCTGCATGTAGGCTAACGCTCTATCTACTGAACCAAACAGACCAGGGCAAGTATCTAACTTTTAAAACTTTCCTTCAGATTCCCAACTGATAATGGTCTTGCCATCAAAGTAGGATATATTAATGTCAAAATACATCAGCAAAAATTACAATGTAAAATTCTCATCAAGTTATAGATTCATCATCTCCTAAGAGATGAGCCTGATAATTCTTTGGAAATTCATATATGATTTCAGTATAGTCACACCCTTTCTTTCCACTGTTGACAATTAACAGAGAATTCCTTTAGGACATTTAAGTACAGCCAGAAAGTTCTTTTGTGTTGAGTAAGCTGGGAAAGCCTTTGTGGGTCAGTGTCGTCCTGGCAATCAACTGTGTGTATCGTCTGTTGTTCCTTTTCAATATGCTAGAAGCACCACAGAAGCAAATATTTTTCTCTCTGTCCTTCCCAAGGATTACATATTAAAGACCACTTAGGTTTGAATACCAAAAAGTAAATCTCTCTCTTTTTTTTGCCATATTTAATTAGCAATTCTACTTTCACTAAATTTTTTTTTTTAGATAATTCAGTGAAAAGTTGATAGCCTTCCTGTGCCGATCACAAAACTATCACATTAAATTTACCTATGCAAATAGGAGACACTCAGTAACATAATTATGCCAAAAATTATTAGAATTGTAAACAGCAACTGTGTATCCATTTAAAATTCATGTGAGTGTGTTTATTTTTAATTGTGTGACATGAGAGGTTATAACTCTTCAGTTAGTATTCAGAGCTGTTTGTTCTAATTTGTCATGAAAATAAGAGATGCCCACCCATTCCTCATTCTATAAACCTCACATGTGTTTACAGCAACCAGCTTGCACAGCACAGCTGGAGGAAGAGAGAAACTGGGCTAGAAGACAGGGCCTTGTCATGTGGGAATTCACATTCATTGTACTATGCTATGACTCTTGAATTATGACTTTTTTTGTTAACGACAACAGACAATAACAGAAAATATTAATGAAGTAATACTTAAAGGATGCTCTTCCTCTCTCATTCCCCACACCCAAATCTCCAACATCTGCTGATCTGACGCAGCTGAAACACTGTGCTTCGACTTCTGGGACACTGACCATCAAAAGCCAACCCAAAGTTGTCCCAGGAGACCAGGACCTCAGAGCCATGGCCGTGGTGGAAGCAGTGATGCAGCTGTTTCTGAAGAGAATAGTATTCTCAGCATTCCCGGGTAATTCCTGTGCAGAATCTCTGCCTCCCAAATCTTCAGTTTGGTCTTTGAGGTTAATTCCGATGCCCACTGCCAACTGCCAGCATGACTCTTGGTCTCCCACTCCACCTTCAGCTGCAGGGGTGGACCCGGGATGAACGAATAGTATGAGTATATACTGACCTGCTAGAAGGTCATTGTTTTGTTTTGAATTAAGGTAAAATTGACATATAACATATTAGTTTCAGGTGTACATTATATTTGATATGTGTATATATTGCAAATTGACCACCATAATAAGTTACCATCGCCACCATACAAAGTAACAAAAAAGTTTTTGTAATAAGAACTTTTAAGATTTACTCTCTTGGTGACTTCCAAATATTCAATACAATGTTACTGATTATAGTTGCCATGCTGTACAGTACACCCCTGTGGCGTATCTATTTTATATCTGGAAGGTTGTACCTCTTGATCCCTTGAATCCCTTTCTTTCTAATACTTATTTTCAGGCTAAAGTAGTTGACCAAACACCAAGAGACATGAGTTACAATAACAGCATCTGAGCACTTGATGAGTTTCTGAGGACCATCTGACTCCCTCCCATAATTTTTTGGGGGGATGGGGAGTGACAAGGCTAAAACCTGAAGGAGCACCTTTATTTTAATTTTTTTTAATTTTCAAATCATATATATAATTGATTTTAGAGAGGGAGAGAGAAATAGAAACAACAATGATGAGAGAGAATCCCTGATCAGCTGCTTCCTGCACACCCCACACTGGGGATCAAGCCCACAACATGGGCATGTGTTCTGATGGGGAATTGAATCGTGACCTCCTGGTTCATAGGTCAATGCTCAACCACTAAGCCACCCTGGCAGGGCTATTTTTTTTAATCTTTATTGTTGAAAGTATTGCATATGTCTCCTCCCTGCCCTCTTCTACCTCTTACAATGACCTCTTCTAGCCCACCCCTGCCCCAGGCCACCCCATAACTTGACATATGGTGGACTGCTCAGAGGAATGCCACTTCAGTAGAAAGTAAATGGGGACTCAGTGTTTGACTCTCAGCTCTGCAATTTGTTAACTGGATGAACCTTGAGCAAGATCCCTATCTTCTTTAAAGTTCCCTATCTTTGTCTCTTATCTGGAAAATTCCTAACTTGTAGCAATAATAACAGCTAACATTTACTAAGTGTTTGTTATGTGTCAGATACTGTGCTAAATATGTTATCACATTTCTCATTTAATACTCAAAACAACTCCATCAGGTAGATATGATCACAAAGCCTGTCATAAGAAACAGGAGATTTATAAAGAACTCAACCCAAATCACACTTCTAGCAAGTATGACACTAAAAGCCAGATTATCCTAATTAAGGTGCTCCCAGCTCTGAACAAGATCCCACACCAGGGCAGACTTAGCAAATATCAGGTTCCATCCCACATCTCTGGCTCCTGAGCTCTGTCCATCCATTGGTCACAGCCCGTTGGTAAATCACATAAACACCTGAGAATGTTTGTTGGCTGTAAAATGTAAATAGTAACTTTCTTACATTACAGACTCATGTGAGTATAAAATGAGATAATGCCTGGGAGAACTCTCTGATAACTGTGTAGAGCTCTATGTCCTTAAAACATCAGTATTATCATTTGGAAGTGGCTGGTAGGATAGGAAGACGCTCGTATTGGACATCACAACACTTGGGCTTGAGTCTCAGAGCCACTGCATTCTGAATGAGTGATCATTTTCAAGTCACTTAACGTCTCAAAGTCAGTTTGCACATCTATGAAATGGGGATAATCATACCTGCCTCAGAGTTTCACTTTGAGAATGGGATGAAATTGTAAAGCAATACTCAAATATTTACGAAAACTCTTTGAAAGTGCAAGTGCTTTCCAAAAGTGACTTGGTCACAAGGTTGAACATTTGTCATACCTTCTTCTTCTTCAAAGGTGATGAGTGCTTCTCCTTTTTGTAGCTCATAAGGAACTAGTGAGTTCACTTGAAATGAACAGGAAATATTTGAAAACCTGCTGTCATCCTCAGGATTTTCTAAAGATGTGAATTTTATCTTTGTTTCAGGAATATCCTCTTTAATCTATTTCAAAATGAAATGTTTGATTAAAATCAAGACAAGAAATAACTTAAGCCCTTCCAGTGACAATGTTATCTGATCACCCAATAATTCATTCTTCACTGATTTCAAAATCTCACAGAATACTCAGAGTGGTCTTATTTAATAACTTAGTAATTGCTTCTGGCTAGGTAAGTCCTCAGTAATGCAATCAGATACTGATCTTTTTATCTTATTTCACAGATCAAATTATAAGTATATAATATCTCATTTTTTCTAATCAATATTTAAACTGGTCAATATTGTATTGTGTTTGTTTCTAAAGACTACATACTTCATAGAAAGTACCTTTTAGACAACCGTACCAAGGATAGGCTAGGGAATCATTAGAAAGAATATTTACTCTTCTTGCAAAGAGGTATGAAATGGAGTTGGGAGTACACTATAGTTAATTTGATAGCAAACCCAGAAAATTTCATCCCAAAAAGAAAGACTCCTGAAGTATATGACTTATTTTTTTAATAAGTTAAATTTTTTATGAACATTAAAAAAATACAGAGGAATATACAAAAGAAAGTACTTCTAAAATATACCATGTGGTGGTCGAGGTTACAATTACAACTTTTAGTAATAATGATTTAAACAAACATGATATATCCATATCTGCACTTAACAATACAACATATCCAAAATGTCACCTATTTTTTCACATTTTCTCATTTTAATTTTAAAGCCTCACTTTTACTTGTGTCTCTTTCATAGACAATTATTCAGCTGTAAAATTATGAAGTTGTAAAACGTTAATTTCCCCAAACTTTACATCACACATGTGATCCTAAAGCAGTTTTTTAAAAAATGTTGTGTTGAATAAATGGTCTGAAATCTAAATTATATAATTTAAATATATCAAATTTAATTTCTCCCTTCCCCATTACCTGCCCTGCCAGAAACCCATCATTGTCTCACTAATAGAAACATGTGGACAGGAAACCCGGAAGGCTGGTCAGCAACCTTATTTGCTCTAAAAGGTCAGAGCTAAAACATTGTTAGCTGAAGCAGCCTCCACCTCTGTTTGTCTTATGTAAATTTCTGTTATTGGAATTTCCTGCCTAAAGGCTATGGGTATATCAGAGAGTCTTAATGAAAGAGATAGCAAGGACAGAGCTGTGTGTAGTCTTCCCACTAGAGGTAGGCTCCTGCCTGGCCCCAATATTCCCAAATTAATAATTTTCTAGTCTCTTTTATTTGTGCGGGGTCCTCTACAGAACCCGAACCCTGAACCACGTGGGATGTGAAAGGGGTACCCACACTGCCCTTCAAAATTTTATCTAATATTACAACTTAGGTTTATAAAAATGTGAAGGGACACTATCAACAAGATTTTTAATATGGAGGAAAAAGTTAAGTGGTTATACTTAGCTGCTTAAAAATCAAAGGAATCAACAGATCTATATAGTTCATTTAATAAAAGAGTAATATGCAAATTGACTGTACCTTCGCTACCCCAAATAAGCCATACTCACAAAGCCAATCAGGAGCTATATGCAAATTAACACACAACCAAGATGGCTGCTGCCAATGGCAGGCCGGGCCAGGCGGGCTAGGGGCAGGGCCAAACAACGATGGCCCTGATCACAGGGCAATCGCTTCGCTGGGTGTCCCAGGCCAGGGGTGAAAAGGCCTCGCCAAGAGGCCTTTTTGCCCCAGGCCTTGGGTAGGCTGAGCCAGGCTGGGGGCATGACCAGGCAGCAATCAGCCCCAATCGCAGGGCAATGGCTGGCTGGGGTTCCCTGGCCGAGGTCCCCTGCCCAAGCATGGAAAGTCTGGCCCAGAAGCTTTTGGTCTTGGGCAGCCTGGGGGTGAGCCCTCAGTAGGACATCCCCTGAGGGCTCCCAGTATGTGAGACAGGGCAGGTTGAGCTGAGGGACCACCCACCCCCAGTGCACGAATTTCGTGCACTGGGCCCCTAGTTACAAATAAATGCATAAATGATTTTTGTGTTTTCATTTCTAGTTCCCACACTGAAATAAAAGGTTATCTCAAAGAGATTAGACATATTCATTGAGTCATTTGATGTAATCTTCTATTCATTGTTTATCTACATGTGACTTCAATGGAATTTCTGATTACCATCATTCCAATTTCAAAACAATCTGTAATACCCTAACCAATTTAGCTCAGTGGATAGAGCATGGGCCTTCAGACTGGAGGGTCCCAGGTTTGATTCCAGTCAAGGGCATGTACCTTAGTTGTGGGCACATCCCCAGTAGGAGGTGTGCAGGAGGCAACTGATCGATGTTTCTCTTTCATTTAATGTTTCTAACTCTCTATCCCTGACCCTTCCTCTCTGTAAAAGAATCAATAAAATATATATTTTAAAAAAGTAATCTGTAATGTCTGAGAAAAGGCAACATGTTTCCCAATTATGTAGAGATATCCAGTATACAGGCATACCTCGTTTTATTGTGCTTTGCTTATTATACTTCATAGATATTGCATATTTTACAAACTGAACACCCTCCTCCAGCAAAAAGATTGCGATTCATCGACAATTCAGATAATGGTTAACAGTTTTTTAGCAATGAAGTATTTTTTAACTAAGGTATTACATTGTTTTTTAGACATTATACTACTTCACAGTTAATAGACTACCGTATAGTATAAACATATCTTTTATATGCACTGAGAAACCAGAAAATTCACGTGACTCACCTATATTGCCATATTTGCTTTACTGCAGTGTTCTGGGACTGAACCTGCCATATCTCTGAGAGCACCTGATTCTACTCCTGAACACACTGTGGCAGAAAGCAAGTCACTATGCCCTCTGGACCACAGCTTCAGCCCTCAATAATGTGTATCAACTACACTGGCTGGTTTCTCAAGGTCCTTTGAGTTCTAAGACTAAGTGATTCTGGCTCCAGTCTGAAGTAGCCAGAATCTTAAATCTTCTCTAAGTGCCATAAACATGGGAAACTGTACTTCCTGATATTTAATATCCTATTCCCCATTTCAGAGACAAAAAAAGGCAATGTTTGAAGCATTTAAATCATGTAGAGAAACAATTATGGCCCAGACAGCATGGTTCAGTGGTTGAGCATCTACCTATGAATCAGGAGGTCAAGATTCCATTCCCGGTCAGGGCACATGCACACGTTGCAGGCTCAATCCCCAGTGCAGAGTGTGCAGGAGGCAGCAATCAATGATTCTCTCTCATTACTGATGTTTCTCTCTCCCCCTCTCACTTCCTCTCTGAAATCAATAAAAATATATTTTTAAAAGAAAGAAAGAATTATGAGTTGTTATGAAGAAAAAAGGCAGTGAAAGTTATGTCTAATTCAAATACAGGGAAATTTAGGAGAGACTAATGGTGAAGATATGCATCCTTTTTAAAAAGTGATTGATAATAACCATTATTTTTTGCAAGGTTTTTAAAAATTTCACTAATGTATACATAAATATAAAAAGTGCATTATCATAAGTGTACAGCAAGATTAAATTTTACAAAGTGATCACACACATGTGACCAGCACCCAGATCAAAAATAAAACATGATATTACCAACCAACACCCAGACTCCTCTTGGGTTCCCTTCTAGTTCCTACCTGGTAATTCCTATCATGCTAACTTCTAACATCCTACTTTTGTGCTATATTTAAGTGGAAGCATTCCTTTTTTGGCTCTACACTGTGTTTATGAAATTCATCCACGATGTTAGATGAAACTGTTCATTCTCATTCTGTGAAGTATGTCATTGTGTGAATGTACTCCAATTTATGGACTCACTCTACTATGGGGGGACACTGAGTTGTTTTCATGTCTGGATTATTACAAACAGTGGTGCCATGGATGACCATGATTTTTTTGTTTGTTTGTTTTTTTTTTTGGGGGGGGGGGTTGACCATGATGTTTTAAAAGTGAATTTTATATCATGAAATCCCTTTTTCTGGAAAATGGTATCATTAAAAATGGGATACATAAAATAAGTAAAGGTGTACCTGAGAGCTTCCGGTGGATTCTTGTAACTCAGCTTCAAGCTTTTTGATCTCCATTGTTAAGTAAATATTTTCCTCTAATATTTGATCAATTAATTTCTAAAAAACAAAACACACACACACACAAAAAAAAAACACACACACACACAAATATATTAAATAGCATCAAAAATTTAAACAGCTCCTGACCTCATTTTTCTAAAAAAATTAAAGAAGCTAAATTTCTCTGAACAAAGCAAAGAAAGACATTGGACAGTCCCAGAATAAATAAAATCATGTGAATAATAAATGTGTTTTACATCATCTCCTATCACTCCCAAATGTTATTATCTCTACTTCACAAATAAGGAAACCGCCTTTCACACAGACTAAAGCCACAGAAATTTTTATAGTAGAGCAAGGATTGAGACCTAGGTCTTCTGAGTCTACGTCCAATGCTCTATCAACTCCTCTCCCAGCTATTTATGACTACAATATAACTTTCAAATTGCACACCTGTTACTTTGGGAAAATTGTTTTTTAAAGGTTGTGATTTTTTTTTCTACTTTGATATGCCAGATATATGGCCTTGGGTAAAAGGTTTAAGCTACCTGAGCCACACTTCCTTTTTGGGTATGTCTGGTCAGATCATTGTTAACTATGCTCTTAACTTCTGGGTGTAAACCAAAGAAATGAGGGGGGTGGGGGGAAGCAGTAATGTTGTAAGCCTTGGAAAAGACAAACTAGAAATATGATTCTTCTTTTAACATTTGAATAATGGAAGTAAATGTATTTTAGAAAACACTAATACTCTCCAAAATTCAAGGTAATGGATAAAAACATACAAAACATGCTTCACTGAAAAATGAATGTATATAAATTAATTTTTAATAATACCCAGTAATTTTTTCCTATTTACCTGCTTTTGTTCATCTTTCATACATTCTTCATCTTTCCAATACTCCTTCATGACTTTGTTTGTATCTTCTCCAGCTGCCATGATTCCCTAATGTCAAAATGTTTAATATTTTAAAGATAGTATTTTACACACAAACTCAATAAGAAGGAAATAACGAACCTGACCCTTTTACAGAAAAAAAAAAAATCTCTCCTTTGCTACATCTTTCCCCTGTCATCAAATTCTTTTTTATCATGTGGCTTATATCCACAGTCTCTATTTCAAGTAACTTTACACCCATAAATATATAAAAGGGTTCTAAAAAGCTTTTGCTTTTCAACAAAGTAGTAGAAAATGATGGATATTAACATTCCTTTGTAGTTAACATTGCAATCATAATATGCTCCCTTTTAAAAGATTACTATTTTGGTGTTCTAACCTTTCTAACCTGAGACGGAAAAGATACAAGACAGTACTTTATGGTGCCAAAAGCAAGGAAGCGCTTGCAGAATGATGAGGATATGCAAAAAGGACAAAAGATCCAGCTTGAGGAAGGTCTCACTGACCAAACGCAAGGAGAAATTAAGCATACCAGTAAATAAGGACCATAACAATTCAATCCAGAGTATATAAATTTATACTGATGTAAATAAATAAATTAAAATTATGATGAGGAAATGAGCATCTAGTGAATTGTAAAATACTTCCCCACAATTAAAATACTTATCAATTTCAAAGAGGAAAAGAGTAACTTTTGTATTCTGGGGAAGCAGCCAGACGCCACCAGAATGAAATAATCGAAGTCAATAACGTGGTGACTGGAAGTCCTACGCCATGTGACAGGGTGCGTTGAGAACACAGCATGACTCCTATGATATTCCTGCC
The DNA here is from genome assembly GCA_027563665.1 of Antrozous pallidus. Taxonomy (NCBI): domain Eukaryota; kingdom Metazoa; phylum Chordata; class Mammalia; order Chiroptera; family Vespertilionidae; genus Antrozous; species Antrozous pallidus. Next base: position 66,119,786 of record CM050508.1, on the reverse strand, counting down.
AAAGATGCTCGATCTGAATCTGAGCATGAAGAAACATTACACAAACTTCAAAAGTGTCATGTTCATAAAAGCCCAGGGAAGACGGAGAAACTGTGCCAGACAGAAAGAGACTGCAGAGACATCACCACTAAACCCAACGTGCGATTCTGAACTGGGTCTTTTTGTTACCCGGGATATTATTGAGACACCTGGCAGCATCTTAATTGGACCCAAGAATTAGATGTTAGCAATCTCAATTCCCTGATTTTGATCACTGTATTTCAGTTATGTAAAGAACACCTTTTTGTAGGAAATACATATTCAAGAATTCCAGCCCAGCCAACATGGCTCAGTGGTTGAGCTTCGACCTAAGAGAACCGGGAGATTGTTCTATTCCCCGTCAGGGCACATGCCCAGGCTGAAGGCTGGAGGCAGCTGATCAATGATTCTCTCTCATTATTGAGGTTTCTATCTCTCTCTCTCTCTCCTTTCCTCTCTGAAATCAATACAAATACATTTTTTTAAAAACTATGGAGCTCATCCTGAATTACCAGAGGGGCCCAATGTAACCACCAGTCCTTTGAAATGGAAGAGGAAGGCAGCAGACCAGAGTCCGGGTGAGAGGTGACAACAGAGCAGTCAGAGAGATAAAATGTTTCCGACTTTGAAGATGGGCAAAGGGCAGCACTGAGCCAAAGCAGCTGGGCAGCCAGCCTATAGAATCAGAAAAAAAGGCAAGAAAACAGTTTCTCCCCAGCAGCCTAGAGAAAGGAAGGCAGCCCTGCAGACGCACTGATTTTAGCCCAGTGAGTACACAGGTAGGGCTTCTAACCTCAGAATTGTAAGAAAATAAATGTGTGGTTTTTAAGCTGCTAAATTAGGGGTACTTTGTTAGGCCACACATGACAAAGCCAATACAAATCGCCTCCACCTATCACCTATTCTAATATACTCTCATCCTTGTGGTGCCAGGCCGGAGAGAAGGGAACTTTCTCATTTGCATGCCTGGTAGCAAGAAAGAAAGATTGGGGACAGGCAAGGAAGAGGGTGGTAATTAGTTACAACGGTGATACATATAAACAGTTTTTTTAAGGAACGTATGTGTGTTGCATAGACAGGGAAACATCATATTCTCCGTTGGATGCCTCTGAGAGGAATATCCCTGCCTGTTCTGAGAAGTGAGGCATGGCTGCCAAACCCTGTGCCTGCCAAGCGCAGTCAGTCCGTCTGAGAACTGGGAGAAGCCCTGCAGGGACAGGGGGAAACGCAAACCATTTTAAGTTTCAGTTTCCCAGAAGTAGCAAAGCAACCTAAAGAGCCGGGGTGAGAGGCGGGGGCAGCCAAGGGAAGGCGCCCTGGGCCGAGGCAGGCGCGCCCCCTCGGTAGCGCGTCGCCCGGCGCAGCGACCCGGGAGGCGGGCAGCTCAGGGGCGCGGGGAAGGGGAAAGGGGCGCGGGACGCAGAGCCACCACCCAGGCGCTTTCGGCCCCGCGATCGCGCGCGTCCGGGGCCCCGTGGGACCACCCTCCCTCCGCACGCAGGGCCCCTCCAGCCCGGGGACTGCTGGCAGCAGGGATGGCAGTCGGGGAACCCGGCGCCCCACTCACCCGCCTCCGCCGGCCGAGCCCCGCACCCCAGGTCCAAAGTGCCCGACCTTCCCGGAAGCCGGGGCGGCGGCCGCGGAGGAGCTCGCGCCGAGCGTCCGTAACCCCCGGGACTGGGCGGGAGGACCGGTGGGTGCTGTCTTATTCCCAGTGGGTGTCGCTCAGATGAACGGTTTGGTTCCTTAAAAAAGAAAAAGAAAACTCTGCTCAAATGGCGATTTTCTCTAAATCTGATTTTCCGGAATACCAGACCTGGTGTCTCAGTGACTAACAAGTTATAACAATTTTCACTTTCGGTTTTAAAAACATGGTTGTTTCGCCAGGCCGGGTGGCCCAATGGTTGGGCCATTTACCTGTGAGCAGGGAGCTCAAGGTTTGATTCCTGGTAGGGGCAGTGCCAGGGTTCCGGGCTTGGTCCCCAGGGTGGGGCGTGCAGGACGCAACCGATTAACGATTCTCTCCCATCATTGATGTTCCTAGCTTTCTCTCCGTCTCCCTTCCTCTCTGAAAGCCAATAAAAATATATTTTTTAAAAGCAAACAAATCAAAACAACACATGGTTGTTTTGCCCTGGCCGAGCTGGTTGTAGGCACATGGAAAGGTCCTGGGTTGATTCCAGGTCAGGGCCTTATCTATGTTGCAGGTCCTATCTCCGATGGGGGTGCATCTGGGAGGCAACCCACCCATGTTTCTCTCTCCACCGTCCCTTCTCTGAAAATCAATGACTAGGTCCTCGGGTAAGAATAAACACACACACACACACACACACACACACACACACACACACATACACACACACACATACACACACACACACACACTCACACACACTCACACACACACACACACACATACACACACACACACACACACACACACACACACACGCACGCACCGTTGTTTTGTTTTTGTTTTGAAGAAATCTTTCACAAAAGTAGTGTATATTACCAGAAGTATTGTTTAAATGTGGATTGACACACCAAGTAGTCAAAGTGGGTGTCTCTCTTCAGCTTGAAACTTTCATTGTAATTTATTGGTCATTATAACTTTAATCTACAAGTTTTTACAGGCACAAGATCAACTTTTCTGTGTCTTTCGTAATGTCCTCTGGCCCCAGGAGTTGGGAAAGCTGTGGCATTCAGATGGTTTCTACATCCCTTGAAAGTTTTCTTTTCGTTTAATCTTTTATTTTGCTATGAAGCCTGTAAATAAATACTTCACTAGGTGTGATCTTTTGCTTAGAAAATAAAAACATCTGACTTATTTCAAGAAATTCAGTATTTCTTAATCCTACACACAGAACCACCCCACAGCTGTCCTTGCTCATAAATAGAGGACAGAAGCGATATGTATCAAAATGATTTTCAGGCATAAGTCCTAGTTTATAATGCCACATAATCATATACAATAAATGATAAGGTGGTCTATAAAATCAAATTAACAAAAGTCAAATTCCTTCATGTCAAGGATATTGATGGGATTCAGTTTAAAGTGGTTTTTCTAAGTCAAAAAAATTTAAATGATGTGTAGAAAGGACTTTTGTGCTCATCAGTTTAGTTAGGAAATATAAAAACTCCATCTGTGGCAACTTGATAATTTCTTCCATTCTAACTTCCATTTTCAGAGAGCATGAACACAGGTGGTTATCTAGTTCAAGCTAGTTTCTTCTTCAGTCTTATTTATGTTTTTAATATTTTTAAATTTTTTATTTATTGATTGTAGAGGAAGAGAGAAACAATGATTTGTTGTTCTGCTTATATATGCATGCATTGATTAATTCTTGTACGAATCCTGACCAGGGATCAAATCTGCAACCTTGGCATATTGGGACAACACTCTATCCCACTGGCCTACCTGGCCAGGGCCTTATTTTTATTTTTATTTTTTTTACAAGAAGATTGTCATCCCATGCACTGAAAGTTTGCCAGTTCAGGGTACACACCCAGATTATGTTTTTGTCAGTTTAATTTTCAGACTCTGTCAGGACCTTAAGAAGGTAGAGGAAAACTTTATTCCTATCCTACACTATATTATTCTGCTTCCTAATATAAAAATCATTCTGTAGGAAATATCTATCACACTCAATATTATGTTGTACATGAAATACCCTGGACATCTCATGTAAATCTACACTGCCATAATATGAAATGTATATGTGCTACACATATCTTCCCCACCAGATGGCAATGAACTCCCTCCAGACTCCCCTATAAATTCTCTCTCTCTCTCTCTCTCTCTCTCTCTCTCTCTCTCTCTCTCTCTCTCTCTCTCTCACACACACACACACACACACACACACACACACACACACACACACACGCTTCATACAGTACAATGTATGCTATGAAGAGATGGCATACCAGTAGTAGCAAAACGCAAAGAGTAGTCCCCGCTCTCTCAGGAGGTCATGGAGTTTTCTCCACAGAAGAAGTAGCTATTGAGTTGACTCTTAGAGTTAGGGAGGTGGACTGAAACAAAAGTTTGGGTGAAAAATCCCAGAAGCATGAAACAACTTGGTAGGAATTAAGAGTTTGGTGGGTGTGCAACCTATGAGAAAATAACCTTATAGCCATTATACTATTGCTCTCCCCCCTCCCGCTGCCCCCCCTCCCCCGAAAAGGTTTTGGATACCAGGTTTATGCTGCTGTTGCCAAAATTTTGATGATCTGGTTTGCAGTTAGTTCATCCCTGGGAAAGTATGAAAATTTATAATGTGCCCAGCATTCTGCAAGACCCTAGGGGATACAAAGGAATTATGGAACCTAATTATAGTTTTCAAGAGGTTTCCAATTAGAATATATAAAAGTAAGAGAATGTTGCTAAAATTATCGGTCTTAAATGTTCCCACACCCAAAAACAAATGGCAATTATGTGATATGATGGAGGTGCCCGCTAACACGATGATGGTATCATTTTGCAATATATAAGTATATGAAATCAACAAGTTGTATACCTCAAACTTACACAGTGTTATGTCAATTATATCTCAATAACGCTGGAAAAAAAATAAAACAGTAGACAACAGGTTTTTTTTTAAGTAAAGGAAAATAAGTGCCCCATCCCTTGCTCTCTATCAGGGAAGCAGTACTATATAGTTAAGAGCATGGCTTTGATATTAGATGTGGATTTGAATTCCCATTTCACATTACCCAAGTTTCCCAGCATCAGTTTTCTCACCTGTAAAATGGGGCTGTTGCGAATGATACCGATATATGTCGAGGGTTAAGCACCATGGTAAGTGCTCAACAAATGGTAGTTGTTATTTATACATCGAGACTTTTTTTTCCTCATACATTTCTTCTGCTTTGTCTTCCTACCCAGAGAAGTACTTTGACAACAAAGACCATTTTTTATTTATTTTGTCACGTACAGTTACTAATAAAGTGGCTATACCTGGTACATATTACATACTTATTCTAACAAGAGGTTAGATACAAGCCTAGCAGTCAAATACTCTGGGCCCAATGTACACATTTTCATGTTAGTGTGTATAAATAAGTTTGCATAAGTGAATAAAATATTGTGAGATATGTCAAACATTTAGAAATAGAAGTCATCCAAGTAAAATAATAAAAATAAATTTAAAAGATAAAGTATGTTATCTTTTTGAATCATGCCTAATTTATCATATAAATATAATTGGTGGGTCAGAAAAGTCTGTTTTGTTAGAGTATTTAGAGAATAATGCCACTGTCTTTGACAGTGCTGGGAAAGAGACAAGTGTTTTGTTCATGAACTAGAAGCTCAAAGAAAATTGATGCTTAAATTAATATCTGAGCTGATAAGATATCAAGCACTAAACTTCAAAATTATATTAAGGAAATCATTTTAAGGCAATCTGAGAATATTACTGTTGTTTTCCTGCTTTGCTTGTATTCAGTTTGAAGAGGTAGAATAGCAGTAGCAGTAAAACACGAAGAGTAGTCCCCTCTCTCTCAGGAAGTCAGGGAGAGTTTTCCCCACAGAGGAGGCAAAGTTAGAGGAGGTGGATTGAAACAAAAGTGAAAGCGAATGGAATGCTGCTCTGGCAGAGAGGTCTCTTAGATAAGTGATTATAGGATAAACCCAATAGTTTGGCTTGAACTTAAATCACAGGAGAGAAAAAGCTCAAAGAACCTTGAGATTCTTTTCTTGGAATGCTTAAAGAGAATGTAGCCTTGGAATATTGGGGAAAAACCAAAATAGTAAATTCTCACCCAAAATTCCAAATGAGAAAGAATCAGGTCAAGCATCCAAATAAATCAGTGTAACTCCTGGAAGCTCAGCTGTTACGAGAACATGCATAAACATACTGAAAACAGTTCAAGGAATCTTAGTAGAAATTTATTTTGCTTGACTACTTTTGTTTTTTATTTGAAATTTTGTGATTTGTCTTTACCAGAGGGCTGTTTGAGTAGTTCTAGGGATTGCCAGGGAGAAAGAGTTGGGCAGATGCTTGAATTGTATTTTCCTGGTTTGACTAGGTCTCTACAAGAGGAGTCAAATCACTACAACGAGGAAGTTCCCTGATCTCAAAAAATCTCAACTTTTTGTTCGAAGTTAAGTTTGTTTTCTCTTGGTCTTAGGGAATCTAGTTATATGCGGGGACATAATTTCTAAGATATATCTCAGTATAGTATGTAATTCTGTTGATGTCCATTGCACCATGTGCCACAGTAACAAGAAAGAGAAAATGTGATTGTGGAGAAAGGACATCTTGTAAACCAGTACTTCTCAAATCCAGATGAATCAGCTGGAGACTGTGTTAACATGCAGATTCTGATTCCATAGGTTTAGGGAGGAGAGTCTGCATTTCAGATGTAGCTAAGTGATGCTGATGGTATTGGTCTTTCACTCAACTTTAAGCCACAATGCTATAGACTGGCCAGTTCACTAGAATAGCCAAGTGGCCAGAAATGGCCATTTCAATGGACGGGTATTGTGTACTGTGTAGCTCTCTCTGTCCTGGATCAGCCAGGGAATATGGAGCCCTCTTCCTGTTTGCCAGTTTGGTAGTTGCGTCCCTGGATGGAAGACAAGACATTTGTAGGTGTCTTCCAAGCCATCTCCAACCAAGAACAATGGTCCCTTGTCTGCAGCTAGGCTACCATTACAGCAACTCTGAAATGGAAAGGGAGGAATAAACCATGAGGGTGAATTGGGTCAAAATGATGTAAAAAAGTAGAAAGAGGGAACAAGGAGAAACCAGAAGAAAAAAAAAAAGAAGAACAAACAAAAAGGAATATTCTTTTCTCTTTCATTAAGTATTCATTTCAGTTTATTTTAAATAGTTTGCCCTGGGTACAATGTAACAAGATAGAATGATCTCATATGGCAGTGCTCATTTTAATAACATAATATCTGCATGGGGCAGTTTGATGATATTGGATACATCAAGCCAAGGGTAATTTGTCTCTCTCAGTGCCTCAACTCCTCCAGAGAAATTATAAATAAAAATAGGACTCATTCCCAATAAAAATAAAACAGGAAAAGTGTCCTTCAGATCTTATTACTTAGTGACTTTATAAATTGGACTGGAAACATTATTGGCTTTGGGGAAGATGACCTCAGCTGTTTTTCAACCATTTGAAGAAGAAAAACTCTAATTTTGGTACCAATACTCAAAGCAAAGTTGTCTCAGGTGGGTGAACAACAGCTGGTAGGTTGGCTTGGCTTGGATATTGCAACACCTTAAAATGACCAGGACAGCCAGGTTAAGTCTGGTCTGACCCTTACGAACTTGGACATATGTAATGGGGTCTGGCACATAATAGATGCACACAAAAATGTGAGTTCTGATCATACTTTCCTTTAACTTTCTGAAGCTTAGTTTTTGAGTTTCCTCAAATATAAAATGAAGATAATAATGTTTATTTAATAATGATAAGGTATTTTGTGAGCATTAAATGAGACTATGTACTATGTTTTTTGAATAGTAAATTCAAAGTAAAATAATATTACTGAATATTGTCTTCTGGAGTTGAGTTTTGGGAGTGATTTGAAATAGGAGAAAACAACTAGATAATTTAAATAAAAGTTAAAATCTCATGGTGTCACCATAGTAACTGCATATAACTCTTACCATCATAACTAGCTAGTTGATATTAATAATAGGAAGAATGCAAAGGGGAGACCAGACATCATAAGCATGGTCATCTGGGCAGCTTCACCAGGAAGCTGCAACCTCACACTCTCCAGGGACCCACCGGTCCATTCCCTGCAATCACTGGGAAAACAGATTAAAGAAAGAGGGAAAGTTGGGATGCTATAGGGAAGGTGCTTGCTTGTCAGTATAACCTGGGAACAACGATCAGTGCCTAGGGGGCAGTGCAATGCAAGCATGTGAAATCCTGAAGGCTTACTTGGTTAAGCTCTTAGTTATAACCCCAAGACAAAGAATTCTCCCTCTCTTGTTCATCTTGCTCTGTTGCTTCTTCCCTGCACTCGCTTGCTTTCTCTGTGACACCCGCCAGCCCGCCATGTGACACACAATGCACTGCAGCTGGGAGGGCAAGCTAAGCTATAGATGCTAGCCGGATGCTAGACTGGACTGTGCTTTAGTATGGAGTGAAGACTCTGGGAAGTGGCTTTGATCTCGGTTCTGCTGAAAACAGAGCTGGACTTTTCCTTTTTTAAAAAAAAAAAAAATATTTTTATTGATTTCAGAGAGGAAGGGAAAGGGAGAGAGAGAGAACCGTTTGATCAGCCGCCTTCTGCATGCCCCCTACTGGAGATCAAGCCCACAACCTGGGCATGTGCCCTGACCAGGAATCAAACCGTGGCCTCCTGACTCATAGATTGATGCTCAACCACTGAGCCACGCCAGCCGTGCCAGCTGGATTTTTTCCATGGTGAGACAGGGAGATGGGACATTGGAGGGGAACTCCCTTAATTTTACATCATCAATAAAGCTTCCCATGGGGGAAGGCACCTCATCCTCCCGTGGGGGCCTTAGGAAATTCTTGTTCTTGCAGCACTGCAAGAGCTCCACTTCCACCAGAAACAGATGGGGACACAGAAGGCACCCTCCCCCATCACATAACCACACTGATGTGTACTGTATAACGCCCCTGGTGTTCCCTGGAATTGTGCAATGCATGCGAGGGAGGGTTTTTGGACTGCGAAGACTTGCTACATTGCCAGTCTAGAATTAAACAGAACAAATAAGAATAAGTCAGCCAAATAAGAAGAAGTCAGCCAAATAATAAGTCCAAGATTCATTCATATCCTCTCTCTCTCTCTCTCTCTCTCTCTCTCTCTCTCTCTCTCTCTCTCCCCTCTCCACTTTCTCTCTCTTAACTTCCATTTGTCATATTATTTCATAAACTTTACGTAAAACGTAAAATAATTGTTCATTTTGTGTCTAGTCGCCATCATACTGCCCTAAAGTTATCCCAAGAAGTAATGCAATTTTCCCTGCTCTTCATAGACCTCTCTTCTGTGGCCACCAACCTGTCTGCTCTCCTAAGGACAATGTGACCACATGACCCAGGTTTCTTGAGACTCCATTTCAAATATTCTACCCAGTTTTACTCATGTGTCGCAGCCAGGGTCTCTTTCCCTCCACACCCTCTGGCATTAAAATTATTAGTTGATGGTTTCATTTCCACAGGACTTTTCATGATGGCCAATTTATATCTGGAATTTACCCTACTAATGACTTCCTTGTCCTTTTATGCTACACACCCCTGCAAGATTATTCTTACAAAAGTGCCACATTCATCAACTCACTTCACACCTTAAGCATTCGCAAATGACATCTAAGATTACTTACAGCCCAAACTCCAGACTGCAAGGCCTACCCTTCCCATGATCTCAATCCCAAACTGTTTCCACAACAGGCTGGCTAAAGCTTGCCTTTTGAAATTTATAATACAGAATCCCCTTGTTTGTATCCAGCTAAACTAGTCAGCTACCCCACTCCAGAATAGTCTATTTACTTATTTATTTGTTTGTTTGTTTTATTGTTTAAAGTATTACATGTCTCTTTTTCCCCCCAATTAATCCCCCGGCCACTCCCACCCCACCGCCCCAGTGTCTGTGTCCATTGGTCTTGCTAATATGCATACATACAAGTCCTTTGGTTGATCCCTAACCTACACCCTTCCCTCCCTTCTCCCCAAGGTTGGAGGGTCTGTACAGTGCCACCTTGTCTCTGAATCCATTTTTGTTCATCAGTTTATGTTGATCATTATATCCCACATATGAGTGAGGTCATGTGATAGTTATCTTTCTCCAACTAGCTGATTTCATTTAGCATAATGCTCTCCAGTTCTACCCATGCTGTTGCAAATGGTAAAAGTTCCTTCTTTTTTATAGCAGCACTAGAGGCCCAGTGCACAAAAATTCATGCAAGAGTAGGCCTTCCTTCCCCGACTACTGACACCAGCTTCCCCTCCTCTGACTGCCAGCAGGCACCTGGGACCCAGGCTGGCTTCCCTCCAGCCCTGGCTTCATCAGGAAGGACATCCAGAATGACATCTGGAAAACAATTGGTCTAATTGGCATATTACCCTTTTATTATTATAGCCTAGATGCCTAGTGCACGAAATTCGTTCACGGGGGGAGAGGGGGTCCCCTCAGCGCAGCCTGCATCCTCTTCAATCCAGGACCCCTCGGGACATGTCTGACTGCCAGGGATCGGGCCTAAACCAGCAGCCTAACATCCTTTTCACATCCAGGACCACTGGCTCTTACCTGCTCACCTGCCTCCCTAATTGCCCCTAACTGGCCCCTAATAGCACCTGCCTAATTGCCCCTAACTGGATCCCCTGCCAGCCTGTTCACCCCTAATCACCTCTGTCTGCCAACCTGATTGCTCCTAACAGCCCCCCCCCCCCCGCCCACTGCTAACCTGGTCACTACCAACTGTCCCCCTGCTGGCCTGATCACCCCCAAATACCCCCCACCCCGCTGCCCTGGTTGCCCCCAAATGGCCCCCTTGCTGGCTTGGTTGTCCCTCATGGTCCCTCCTGCTAGCCTGGTTGCCAACAACTGCCCCCCCTGCTGGCCTGGTCGCCCCTCATGTCTCCACTCCCTGCCAGCCTGGTTACACCTTGCAGCCTGCTGCTCAATCACTTGGTTGTCCCTCAATAATCCCCATGCTGGCCTAGTTGCCCCACACAGCCTCCTGCTCAGTCATTTGGTCATCTCTCACTAACCCTCCTGCCGGTCTGGTTGCCCCACGTGGCCTGCAGCTCAGTTGTTGGTCACCCCTCACTAACCCCCCTGCTAGCCTGGTCACCCCATGCAGCCTATTCAGTTGTCTATTCAGTTGTTTTGGGTGTGATGGCCCCTGGCTCTTTATATATAGAGATCGTATTCCATTGTGCAGAATAGTCTTATCAACAAACTTAACAACAAACTCCTTCTCACCCTAATCATTTTCCTTTCCTAAGATGCTTTTCCTCTCCTTGCTATTATTTCCGTCCTATAGTTGTACAAGTGAACTTCCAACAAATACATAGTGTGCTTTAAATGCAGTGGTGATATCTAAAATATGAGCTGGTCAGTCCAGACACTGAATCTTCAGGGAGGGTCTAGTCAAGACTGCTGAAGGGGTGTCCTAGAGAATCCTGGGCCAGGCATCAATCCTACAGCAACTGAATCCTGGGAAGGTGGTAATGGGGTGTGTGTGGGGGATCGGGGGTGGGGAAGGGGGGTGTTGGTGAGTATTGAGAATTCCTGTTGGAGGAGCAGGTATGGCCAGGGCAATGGAGGCATTGCAGTGGGTGTAGGGAAAGACTGCAACCAATTGGCACAAAAGTATGTCATTATTTAATATGGGGTACGAACGCCCAGGGCATACTGGTGAACACCACCATCAGGCTTTGCTGATGCAGATCCAGGCTCAACTTAAGCTCCTTGTTCAAAAACCTCAGAAGCAGTGATCCTACCCCACTTTGAATTATTTTAGCATGTTGCCCATACCACGTACTAGGCACATTTACAAGCTTTCATTACTAATTTTTTTTTTAATACTATTGTGGAATTCACCCCCCGAAAATGGGAATCTTTTCCAAAACAAGAGTTGTACTGTTTCTTTGTCTCTCCCTAAATGTCAAATGTAGTACCTTTCTTAGGCAGTCACTTATCCTATATTTATTCATGAATAAATGAATGAAAATTGATTGATTGAACAATTGGGACCTACCCTGTTTCCCTAAAAGTAAGACATCCCCCCAAAATAAGATCTAATTCCAGTTTTGCCTCTCGCTGTAATATAAGACATCCCCCCAAAAATAAGACCTCCCCGACAATATTTTTATTCTTGAAACAGAAAAGGCCTGGGCCACACAAGCAGTTATAAGGAAGTGGGTCGATTTAATGCTGCCACTTGTTATGCGAGGGAGCCAAAGAGGTCTGCTAGTCTGGGATGCAGCCAGCACTCACCACTCTAAAGACATGAAGAAATTTTTTCACAAAAGAAAAATAGGTCAAATAATGATTCCCGCAGGAATGACAACCTATATCCAGACTCTTGATATTGCAATAAACAAGCCATTCAAGGACAATTTGCACATGGAAATTAATGACTACATTGAAAATAGAATGGAGAGAAATCAGCATGGAAACTTTGTCCAACCTAAACTGAAAGAGGTTGTAACTTGGGTGAAGAATTCATGGGAGAAAATCACTGACAGTTGCATTGCAAATGCACTATGAGCAGGCTACCTTGACAAGGAGTACTCATTTAAGGACAGTGTTATTGCTAAACATGAGAGATTTGGTCCACTGATTCTGAAAGAAATGGAGTCACAAGAAATTCACCAGGAAATTCAGAGTTTGGATTGTTATGATGATGTTCCAGAAGATGATGATATGACTTTCATTGAATAAATCTTACTTTGTGTTCATACCGGTAAATATCAGTATCAGTAAATGTGCCATAGATTGTTGTACACGGAAATAATGGTAGTAACAAGAAATTCTTGATACCATAGAATTCACAGTTTGTCTGGTTATGCTGGTTTGTGATGACAACTATTACCATACCGTATACAGGTAATAAATTGCCTTTTTTTGTTGTTCAATAATAAATGTGTACCGTATTCTTCTTCGTGGAAAAAATAAGACATCCCTTGAAAATAAGACCTAGCGCATCTTTGGGAGCAAAAATTAATATAAGACACTGTCTTATTTTCAGGAAACAGGATATATATACATCATAATATAGTCATTTCAAATCATTTAGAGAGTGAGGGAGTAGCATATGTCTTTGAAGCTCTCTTAAAAGCAAGGTATACTCTTCCCAGAAATATCCACAGCTACACAAAATTGGGCATATGATTTCCGGGATCACTCTTTTCTCCTAAGCCACTTATAGATTTCTAAAGAATTAACTTTAAAATCTTTGCTTCTTACAGATACATTAACTAATGCCATGAAAGAAATAGCACTTATGCAGCGAGAGTCCATGTGCTTAAATTTACAGCCAGACTGACATTTCATCTGATGTGCACTCCAAGTTAAAGCTGGTAATGATGACTACAAACAGGCCTAGAACATAAAGCTTTCAAAGCTTTACTTCTTTTATCAGCACTCTTGATTTTATATACAATGAAGCCCGTCAATCCTATTCTTACCCAAATCTTCAGGTAAGCTTGAATGTAGTAGAACTTCTTGGGGGATCCAAACTTTTTGGTTTCAATTATTGTTTATTTTTTTAGGGAGAGAGAAAGAAAAAACAAACAAACATTGATATGAGAGAGCAACATTGATTGATTGCTACCTGTATACATGCACCCTGACAGGGGATGGCACCCACTATGTGCCCTGACTGAGAATAGAACCCATGATCCTTCAATGTGTAGGGACAAAGCTCCAATCAAATGAGCCATACAGGCCAGGGCATCATAGGAGATCCAAAACCTTTTTATAATTCTTTAATTTTTTAAAATATATTTTTATTGATTTCAGAGAGGAAGGGAGAGGGAGAAAAAGAAACATCAATGCTGAGAATCATTGATAGGCTCCCTCCTACACGTCCCCAACCAGGGATCTCGTTTGCAATCAGGGCATGTGCCCTTTGATGAAATCAAACCTGGGAACCTTCAGTCCACAGGCTGATGCTCTATCCACTAAGCCAAACCAGCTAGGGCAAATGCTTTATTGTTTAAAGTATTACATATATACTTTTCTTCTTTTCTCCCCATTGACCTCTTTCTGGCCACTCCCATCCCCCAATACATGCCCTTACTCCCTGGTGTCTGTGTCCATTGGTTATGCTTATATACATGCATACAATTCCTTTGGTTGATCTCTTACCCTCCTCTCACCCTGCCTTCCCTCTTCCAAACATTTTTAATAAGGCCTTGTAGCATCTCTGTGAAGGACGAACAGTTTATACCTCATCAAAGTCCCAAAGTGAACTACTAAAGATGAATGCTGATGTTACCTAGGTATTCCAGTGGGAGAGTTACTTTAGGAGAGCTCATCCTTTTTCATCCCAGGGATCATAGTGTCTCCTTGCCTGTATCTGGAAGGCAGAAGGACAACAGGATCCATATGCTTGAGGTGGTAGTCCAGTCTCCTCCTGGGATGTTGTATTGCTGACTGAGGGTTTCACTTAAAGTGCACTCACTGCTGGTTACATCATGGACGTCAAATAACAAATGCCAGTAACTGTCTGGAGTAGGAGCATCATTCACTGGTTGAACCATTCAACAAGTACCACAGGCCTAAATGTGAAGTGTGATTCATGTCTAACTGGGAGGGGTGGCATATAAAAATGCAAGATCAACTTTGTCTCAGACAGGACTTTGTTCATCAGGGAAAGCAACCTTCCTACGTAAACCAAAGAGCAGACATGAGGTATAAAATAGTGAGATCATCTTCACTAAGGCTCTGTGTGCAAGTGACTCCCACTGAGTTACGCGCCATGACTCAAAGAGATGGGACTTCCATCAACTCCCTGAGGCAGTTAACTAGGTTCCTTGTAATAAACTTCTTTCTGGAAGGGAGAAGAGAACTTGATTACAAGGGGAACTCCTTGCCATGGAGGAGATACAAAAGTTGAGAAAAAATGGCTCTTTCTCATATTTCCTACTAATTTGCTTTACTTCTCAGAAAAGTAAATATCTTTTATGTACTATTAATTTTTGGCTGATTTCCATTGTCTGAAACTTCTTGGAGCACACTACTACTATGACAAGGACATTAGAAATGGACATGTAGAGAATCCCAGAAGAATATAATAAGGAAAAAGAGTTCTATAAATACTAACTTAATCTAGAGCTAAGCTAGGCTTTTCTGGCCTGAGACCAAAATAATGTTACTGGGAGACACACAAAAAAGTCAGTTTTCCAAGAAATCTTTGGAGAAATTGCATCAATTATCTGGAACATGTCAAAGAGAGGGTGTGCAATTGAGGAGTCTGTGACTCAGCGGCAGCTTAATTTTCATCTGCTTTGACAACTGTGATAACAAATGAAAGTTATCTCATGCAAGAAAAAAAGTTCATTCTCTATGTCATTCTATATAGCGTGGTGTTCTGCCTCCCGTGTGGCTAGATTCTTACTGAAAACATCATGACGATAATGCGAGGTTCAGGGGAGCTCACGTGGTACAGGGAAAGAGCCTTAGAAGCCATGTCCCTGGTCTCCTCTGCAACTAATTGGTCTCAAAACCAAGCTAACCAGAAGCAGGGAGTTGGCTGAGGAGGTTTGGATGGTGAGGAGATTGGGGAAGCAAAGAATTCCTTGGCTCTCTTCTGCTATTTCTTGACGTGTGACAACCCCTGTGCATGAGTGAAAAGCCATGTATTTTGGTTATTGGGCACAGAGCATAAGAGTATCAAGCCCAATGTCTAACAATTATGTCCACTATCTCCAACAAATGGACACTTGGCCATTGTGGGAAGAATGGTTACCATAGCAATGAATGTGGTGCTTTATACTCAGGCATATAGGGTGTAGAATTATGGACTATAGATATACCATTCAAAAACTTTTAATGTGATAACTGAATAAATAAAATGCAGAACTTAGAAAGCAGAAATAAATTCTGAAACAAGCTGCACTGTGGATAAGTCATATTTGCATGTGAACCTTTGTATGACATTGCAAGTAAAATGGCATGGACAAAACTAGTCACTGTCTTTATGAAGTCTAGCTATTTTCTGATTGGAAAAGAGGATGCAGATTTGTGTGAACTCCCTCTTATTTGGGAAGTGAGCCCAAGTTATTTTATATAGGAATTCAAGAAAGAGGAGGCTCAGAAAGTTGAGAGAATTTATTCATTTGATGTCAAAGTAAAGAAAAGAGGAAGAGGAAAAGAGAAGAGGAAGGAGAAGGGAGGAAGGAAAGATTCCTGAGCTTGGCACGCTTCTTTGACGAAAAACAGCTCCCTTAAGCTTCCCCTGACACGCTTACATACCCACAACTTGGGACCCAAGATGGAAAAACAAGGTTGAAACCAAACTTTCCATTCTACTTTCCCCAAACCTCCTTATATTAGTCACTTTGGTGTTGCAAAATTCAGAGTTCATCTAGTCCAACTGTCAGCCAGATGCTTGAATCCTCTCCACACAGTTGGTCCTTAAGTTGGGCTGACAGCTTACTTAGTTGATCTTTCAATCTTTTTTTCCTGTTGGACCCATAGAATTTTACATAAAAACAATTCTCAGGGAAAAGAGAAAAATAAAAATAAAGAAGCACATTCTAATTTAAATGTTACATTCTCGATTATTAATTACTAGATGTCTTGTGCACAAATTTGTGCACAGGTGGAGTCCCTTGGCCTGGCTGTCTCTCCAGTCCCAATCAGGGCTGATCAGGGCCAGCTGGAGGGACGGACCACGGAGGTTGGCTGGCTATGGAGGTTGGCTGTGGGAGCACACTGACTACCAGGGGGACAACTCCTGCATTGAGCATCTGCCTATTAATGGTCAGTGCACTTGATAGCGACTGGTTGACTAGTCCTTCGGTCATTTGGTCACTTAGGCGAGATATTTAAAAAACTGTATTTAAACCAATTGGGCCCAGCCAGGGTTGCTCAGTGGTTGAACATGACCTATGGACAAAGAGGTCACCAGGTTTGATTCCCAGGCAGGGCACTTGCCCAGGTTTCAGGCTCAATCCTAGTAGGGGGTATGCAGGAGACAGCCAATTGATGTTTCTCTCTCAGTGATGTTTCTATTGCTCCCTCCCTCTCTCTCTAAAAATCAATGAAAACATATTAAGTAAATAAATAAATCGAATTTCAGAGTATTTTGTCCCCTCCCAAATATACAGGGTGGGGCAAAAGTAAGATTATATTTGTTTTTTATGGAAAATAATACAAACTTTAATAAATAGCAATACAAGAATTGACTGTTTCTGGTACTCCCAACTATAAACCTACTTTTGCCCCAACTTGTATTTGTTTGTATGTGTACATACATAATTGTAGGGAAGAGACAAATTTCCTCAGTCCTCAGGATTCTGCTGGCTGCTCTGATAATCAAAGAGATGTGAGACACATTAGTAAGAAGAAATAACCAAATGTAATATATACATGGGATCCCACATACCATGAGAGTCAGAGACCCCACATGCAGAAGAGGTTTACAGATACAAAGGGGGATTAAGGTATATAAGACCTCCTGGTCTAGGGATGAGGTAAGGCACTTTGGGGGCTTCAAAGGGTCAGTTCAGAATGATAAGAACAAAGGCTTAGTAAATAAAAGTGTGCTCTGTCTTGTAGATAAAAGAGGTTATTTTTCATAATAGCTTATTATGGTCAAGGCCCCTAATTCAAATTCTTCTAGGTAGTTGCAGGGGATGGGAATGGGGGACAGAAGTTTCTCTCGAGTCTGAGGCTAAAGCTGCCTTTGCTGAAAATAATTTGCATACCACTGAGGCACATCTTGGGATGACACCTTCTGTTATCTGAAAGGGGACTTGGCCCTGAGAGGGTCCAGTAGTGTGTGGGTTCTTTACTTCCTGCAGGAAAAATTTCACAACACGAGTCCAGGTGAATTTTAGAAGACATTTGTTAAAGCTGAGGACCGTGAAACAAGAAAGGGCTTAGGATAACGAGAGGTGGGTAGATGAGCCTAGGGTGAGCTGTATTGGCTCACTGAGAAGACAGAGAAAGGGGTCTTGGGGACAGGTTCAAAAGGTTTGCCTGGGACCAGCACCTGCTGCCTATTGATGCCCTGGTTGCAAGCCTTAGAGTTTGGAAAATGTGTGGCTGTGGGAGAAGGAGAAGGAAAGGGGGAGAGGGAGAAGGGAGGGGAGAGGGAGAAGGGAGAGGGAAAAAAGAAGAGGAAGAGGAATAGCTAAGGCATGCTGCACTAAAGGAAAGCCTGAGCTGGGGCCTTTATTTTAGAGGTTTTGTGTTGTTGTTGTTTTTTATTATTGATTTTTAGATATATAGAAGAAGGGAGAGGGATAGAGAGATAGAAACATTGATAAGCTGCCTCTTGCATGCTCCCTATTGGAGATAGAGCCCACAACATGTGCATGTGCCCTGACTAAGAATTGAACCAGTGACCTCTTTGTTCATGGGTTAATGCTAACCACCAAGCAACACTGGCTGGGCTGCGTTTGAGGGTTTTAAAGGCTGGGCATTTAGGGGATATCTTAGAGGAGGATCCCAATAGAATATTGATCAGCTTTATGCTAATGTGCCAAAATGAGGTTTATTCTCTTAACTTGTCTGACCTTGGGTGTGGCTGGCAAATGGCACTAATTGGATTTCTGTTATGTCTCCCAGAGTAGGGTGATTTAAACTATTTACTCTTTGGTTGGGGCGGAGATGTCAAAACCATTTACTCTTAAGTGTCCTTGGTTCAGGGAAGATTTAATATTTACTAGTTTGCTGCAGATTGCTGATTAACTGTCTTGTTTCCTTATTCCATTTATTCTGGTTTACTGGCCTGTTTCAGTTACATAATTTCCTTTGAACATTTCTCTTTACAAACCTTTCTACAATTTTCACAAACCTTTTTACCCGTTCAGAAATAACCAGCTTTAGGATAACTCACTTTATTCCCTTCAAAATGTGTCTCCATTCCTCATATCTTTTATTACCAAAACCACACAATTTCTTTCTAATTAGTTAGAATTCTTAATTTTCAAAAACCTTGATTTTTTTATTGTTTTATTTTTTTTATTTTCAATGTAATAAAATTTGTTACAGCAGGGTGGAGCAAAGCATATATAGTTATCTCTGTTTCTTTAGTCCTCTTTTTGAAAATCTTTACTGTTGAAAGCATTACAGACGCTCCCTTTTTCTTCCCCATCGACCCCTTCTAGCCTAGTCCCACTCTCCCTTTCCCCTGCCTCAGACCTTCACCACTTTATATTCTGTGTCCATGGATTATACATACATGCATACAAGTTCTTTGGAAACCTTGAGTTCTTTAATGACAACTGAAAAGTAAGTAATTAGCCTTCCCGGCGTCCAAGATGTCAAAGAGAGGACATGGTGGGCCCTCCAGGGTGAAATTCTGGATTTCCCTGGGTTTTCCTATAGGAGCCATGATCAGCTGACAACACAGGAGCCGAAAATCTGTATATTATCTCTGTGAGGGGATCAAGTGATGATTGACCAGACTTCCTGCTGTCCGTGTGGGTGACATGGTGATGGCCACAGTCAAAAAAGGCAAACCAGAGCTCAGAAAGGAGGTATATCAAGCAGAGGTAATTAGACAACGAAAGTCATACCTGAGAAAAGATGGCCTGTTTATTTTGAGGATAATGCTGAGGTCATAGTAAATAATAAAGGGGAAATGAAAGGTTCTGCTATCACAGGACCAGTTAGTTGCAAAGGAGGGTGGAGAATTGTGGCCCAGGACTGCATCCAATGCTGGCAGCATTGCATGATTCTCTGGTGTATTTGTAAAGGAAAAACCCATTAAAAATTGGTGCCATAAGTAAATAAATAAAGTAAGTAAATAAGTAATTAGACCTGGCAGGTTTGACTCAACTGAGGCCTGAAAGGTCCCGGGTTCGATTCCAGGTTGTGGGCTCGATTCCTAGTGGGAAGGATGTGCAGGAGGCAGCAGATCAATGATACTCTCTCTCATCATTGATGTTTCTATCTCTCTCCCTTCCTCTCTGATTAAAAAGTAATAATAGTAAAAAAAAAAAATTTTTTTTTAAATAACTACAAAGGCTGGTCTGAATTTTTTTTTTTAAGTAAGTAATTAGCATCCTATAGATTGGAAAAAGTATTTCAAAACTTTTAGAAACTCACACTTTTAAAAGATGTACTTCTAATAAAGTGTAAGACATTTATTAACAGCTTCAAGTGTATTTTCTATTAAAAAAATAACTGGTTAACTTCAGAATTGTCTAGCAATAAGTGTTTAACAGTTGAAATTGATCTGCTTAGATAGCAAAGGTTTTTTCCTTTCAAGAAGGATTACTTCCCAGAAACTTGCATCTTAAAAGAAGGCCCAGATCAGATAAGAGTTCTTTAAAATCAGGTATTTGTATCTCAAGGTACAAGGAGAGAAATTCAAGCTGCCCCTAGTAGACTGTTGGCTTCATAAAGCCAATTATCTATAAACATTCTGAGCTGAACAGAGTATGGCTGTAGGATAATAAAAGGATTTAGTGGGCCTTTATGTTCTGTAGCCACACCTCTGGCCCTGTAAAGACTTTATTTGTAAAACAAGGACAGTCATTTTTAACACACTAAGGATTAGCAAATGCTGGCCAGAGAGTAACCTCGGTGAGAGAGAAACGTCATCAGCTGCCTCCTGCACACTCCACACTAGGGATGTGCCCACAACCAAGGTACATGCCCTTGACCAGAATGGAGCATAAGACCCTTCAGTCCGCCCACAGGTTGATGCTCTATTGACTGAGCCAAACTGGTTAGAGCGACATCTAGGTATACTTTTCTTTCAGGATCTGTAGCAATGACAGAAACCTATTTTACAGGTAGCATATAGCTGAGGGTCATTTCTGAGAACCATAATGGGTTTGCATTTATGGAAAAGACATAGATCTAATGAGGCCTCATCCTCCATTCACTTGGCTTGGAAACATCAAAACAGGTCTAGCTGTAAGATAGTATTAAATTAATAGTCTTATTAACTAGCCAATCCGCTCCATTGTCTACGTTATAATGGGGCCAGGCTATGTTTTAAAAGAAGCTTGAGCCCAGCCAGCGTGGCTGGTGGTCGAGCGTTGCGCTATGAATTAGGAGGTCATGGTTCGATTCCCAGTCAGGGCACATGCCCGGGTTGTGGACTCGATCCACAGTGTGAGGCATGCAGGAGGCAACCCATCAATGATTCGCTCTCATTGATGTTTCTACCTCTCTCTTTCTCTCTCGCTAAAATCAGTAAAAACATACTTAAAAATAAATGAAGTTTGAAGGACTCAGTCAAATTTCTCCCACTTGAAGACTATGCATCCCATCTATGGAGAGAAAGATAAATTCTGAGCTAAGAATTAGAGGTGTTCTGCTAGTCTGGGCTGTTTCAGGCTGTTTTGTAGGCACCTGGTGCCCCAACAAATATAGCCCCTTAAGCAAGGCATCCCTCTGTAGATGAACTCTGGCCTTAGCCAGCCTTACTGGGTATCCCCCTTTTCATGTCTGTCCATACGAGGAGTGCCTAGTACCTTTGTTGCCTCAGATGGAGAGGCCTCATTCTACAACTCTGGTCTCCAGTAGTCGGGGTAGAAGCCATCCCTCCAAGGGAAGTAAAGTGTCTATTAAGTTATCCATGAGGGTCTCATAGAAGTTGTTTTTAGGGACTGAAGGGAATATACAGAAAAGGTGTTTGAAAAGACAGGACACACAAGGTTCAGAGAAGATTCCTAATGACCTATGTTAGCTGGGCCAGCCAGAGGCAGCACCTCAGGCTTGAGGGCAAATCCAGTTGGCCTTCTCTAGGAAGAGTGAAAACTGCCTGGTGTCCCTTATTTTCAAAGCAGAATGAGCTTAGGCGCTCATCTAACTGGCAAACGATTTAGTTTAGACTTTCAGAAACCAATTCCAATTGTAAAGCCAAAGTTAAAAATCAGCCATCTTTCTTTAATTAATTAATTAATTTTTCTTTTATTGGTTATCTTTGTCCTGATCTATAGCCTAGGGTCTCTCCTTAAAGATTAAAAAAAAAAACAACAAACAAACAAACAAAACACATTAAAGAAATCCAGCCTTTTACCTTAAAACAAAGAGGTCCGGAATTCCAAGAAAAACACCCAAGTCCACCAGATGCAAAGCAAGAAGCCAGAGGGACATAATGGGTCCCTAGCACTGGATCAGGTCTGCAAGGTGGTCCTGGGTGGGCTTCTCTGGAATCCTGACACACAATGGGTATCCCAGCCCCAGTTGAAGCACCATTATGTAGTAAGTCGAGGAAACAGCACCAGATGTCTGACCTGACCGGTGGGGCTTTGGCAATCTTGGTACTTGAGTTCTGGCTGGCAAAGAATTCAGAGTCAAGACTCAAACTGTAAGAGAACATTTATTTATAAAATCACAGAGGTAGAAGTAATTTGTAGAAGAAATGGGCAGAGGAAACAAGTTATAGAGGCAAAGGAAGGGCCGTAGGAGCTTGGGAGTGTGGAAGGTAAATGCTATATGTAAGGCACCTGGATAGGGGGAGGACATGGGGAAGACTTGGTCATGATCCAGGGCGGGCGCTAGAACACTCTGGACCCTCCGCCCTAATGGTCTTATGGGTGAAGATTTTAGGGGTGGTCCTAGGGGAAGACCTCAATAGAACATTCAGCAACTTTGGAAAGAAGTCCTTTCAAGGTCCCCATTGATTGATTGGTCTAGGTCCCCATTGATTGCTCCAGAGGGTCATTATTCAAGGCAGCTGTTTCTGAGCTCAGTCTTAGTATGACTTGTCTGGTTTAGTTGCTTTTCTGGGCTTGGAGCTGAAATCAACTTGAGGCCTAAATGTTTTCTCTAGAAGGGGAAGGTCAGGGGGTCCAAAAACCATAACCAGTGATATGCTAGGGAGAGGAAAGGTCACCCTGGGGGCAAGGTCCCACCCTACAATTGTCCTTTGCCAGTCCACCTGGGCACCTGGCCTGCCATCCTTGCTCTGCTCATTTCTGTCTGTCTACCACATCATCATGTCTGACTAAAACATGGGAACGGAAGAGTCTCATTTTTTACTAGTAATAAAAATAAACCTAAGATTAGTCAACTACCAAGCAGAACAAAATTATATTTTTCTGCAATGTTTTCATATTTTAAAATAATCAATGTTACATGGTATACAGAAAACCCTTTTTAAAAAAAGTTTCAGCCAAAACCAGTTTGGTTCAGTGGATAAATCATCAGCCTGCAGACTGAAGGGTCCCAGGTTCGATCGATTCCAATCAAGGGCATGTACATTGGTTGCAGGCACATCCCCAGTAAGGGACATGCAAGAGGCAGCTGATCAATGTTTCTCTCATCGATGTTTCTGACTTTCTAGCCCTCTCCCTTCCTCTCTGTAAAAAATCAATAACATATATTTTTTAAAAATAATATAAATAAATAAATAAAAAGGGTTCCAAAAATGTAATGAGAATTTTTGTAATCTAAATCTTAAAGGAATGAGGTTTTTGTCTTAAAAAAAAATATAAAAGCATTCGTAAGAAAAAATTATTCTTCTCTACCGTTTTTTGTTTTTCACCTTAGTGTTTACAACTTCTTATCCTTCATTTTTTTAAGAGAAAATATTGTTGGTATTATGTAATATACTAGTTCAGTGGTAGTAAATTAACCAAGTAAATAAAAAAGCAATGAGAAGTCTGTACAAATTAGTAGTTAGTAAATTTCTCTCCCACATAACTTTTCAAGCATAAGGATGTGACAGCTCCACAGGGTTCAAGGATCCAGATTTTTTATCTTGTTGCTCTGCCAAATCTAGGGTGTGTCCTCCATCCACATTATTCATGTCTATGTTCCAGATAGCAGGATTAGTATGTGTCAACTCTTTATATTCCACTGGCCAGAAATTAGGGGAGAACAATTAGGAGTCAGTACCACAGTTATCTTCTAATGTCCTAAGAATATAGATGCTTCATAAGATTGATCATTTGGAAGAACTCACCATTTAGATATTAGAATGCACAAAGTTCAGATTGCCATTCAAATATGGCAAAGTAACACACCTATTCACCCTTATTGTCATTCCCCAAAATCTCACTGAAATTATGGTAAATAACTTTTTTAAGAAAGCCTCAAAATATCAAAAGTACGGAGAGAATGGGAGAGGGGATAATAACAGCCAAGAGATGTGAACAAAACTGACTTATATTAACTGATTGGGCAGACTAGAGGAAGTTAAAATGTTTGCTGTAGTGGGGAAGGGAGAGGATGCCAGGAAGTTTACTGATTAGGCTGCCAAACCATTAAAAGCTCAGTAATTAGGGCCACAAGCTGTCTCTGAGTGTGGGAAAAAGACTGGCTGAAAACAGAGGACTGATTGATGGCTTACATAAAAGCAGTTCAACCACTAAATTTCCTCATCACCCCTGCACAGCCAAGTAACTGACCCTCCCTCCTCTGTGAGGGCTTTGGGAGAAATGTCTCCCAGCAAATTTAAACAGATGGTTTAGTTAACGTGTTTTCCTATATTGAAAGCAGTTTTATAGTTCTGTGGAAAGTTTAGAGCTGAAACAACAATATATACAGAGAAAACTTAAGCAAATGAGGCTCTTATCTTCAGAGAAAAACAAATATTTGTATGCAAGTGTATATTTAACCATAGTATACTACTTGGCTCACCTTAAGAAAAAAATATTTACATAGTCATAACAATGTAAGCATGTAAATATTTGTTTATATTTCTAATATAATTATAATTGGGGGGATGGGGACAGGGAAGTGTGGAGATGGTAGGAAAGAGAAAAGAGCTAAATCTTTATCTTTCATAGTTGAAAATCAATGAAAAATAACTAAAATGGAAAATTTAAGAACTAGCAATATAAGCATATAATAATAGAAATATAGAGGTAACTATCTGAAAAAACTACTGAAAGAATATAAAATGATTGACTGGAAGGAGGCAATAGGAATAGATTAGATTAAAGAGAGATCAAACATCAAGTTGCTATATTATAAGTCTTACAGAATAGTCTGACTTTTAAAATTCTGATAAAAATAAAAAATTAAATTAAAAAATAAGAGGTGATAAAATGAATATTTTCTTTCCTAGAAGAAATTTTTCTGAACATAAAGTTGACTTGAAGCTATCTACCATGTTGTTTCATTAACTGGCTTTTCTGTTAAATAGTGAATAAAATTTGTTTTCCTTGTGACCAGTTTTTTCTTTAATTAAGCTTTTAATTTTGATAACGTTATAAATTTACATGCAATTGTAAGAAATAATATACAAAGATCCCATGTGGTCTTTACCTAATTTCCCTCAATGGTAGCATCTTGCAAAACTGTAATTCAATATCACAACCAAGGTATTAACATTGATATAGTCCCTTCATCAGAGAGATCCCTCATGTTACCCTTTTATAGTCATATCCAACTCCCTCTGCCCCTCCCAACTCAATCCAAGAACCCTGGCAACCACTAATCTGTTCTCCAGGTCTATAATCTTGTCACTATAAAATCCTATCTGATAAAAGAGAAACATTCAAATTACCATACCTTTGCAACGCTACCAGCCAATCAAGAGCGGGAGGGTGGGAGGGCGGGAGGGTGGGAGGGCGGGGCACACACCCTCACTGGAGGTAAACTGCCCAGGGCCTGAGCCTCAAACAGGCAGCAGGGTGATCTCGCCTGCTGGGGGTCAACCGCCCAGGGCCCCATCCTTGAAGCAGGGCGATCAAGCGCGCTGGGGGTCCCCTGCCTTAGACCTGAGTCTCGGATCCTTGGCCAGAGGCTTGGGGCCTTGGCCAGGGTGGAGCAGGGCAATCACAACTAACTGAGTGTCCCCCACCCAGGGCCAGAGGCTTTAGGCCTTGGCAGGGGTGGAGCCAGAGATCAGAGGAGATAGATGTGAACTGTAGAGGAAACACCTTTTCTGACCGATTATTGGCTAAGCTCCCTGTATGCCACTGGTAATATTCTTAGTAACTTGGGTATAAGAATCCAAAAAAGGAATCTAAGGTTCTTCCACCACACTCCTGGAGATAAAAACAAAGGTCTGCTGCTGGAGGGCTAAAAAATATCATATCCTTTCCCTAGGCAGTTTGGCTCAGTGGATAATGCCTAGGTTTTTCAACAGCTGGGTCTGGGTTATATTCTGATCAAGGGCAGGTACCTAGGTTGCAGGCTCCTCCCTGGCTAGGGTCCAGGTCAGGGCTCACGCCAGAGGTAACCAATCAAAGTGTTCCTCTCACTTTGATGTTTCTCTCTGTCTTTCCCTTTCTTTTTCACTCTCTAAAAATCAATGGAAACATATCCTCAGGAGAGGATGAAAAAAGAAAAATAAAGAAATGTTATATCCTATGAAAGACACATCTTGAAAATACCTAAAGAAAGTTGTCATTTTTTCATGGTGAAGGGACCAGAGTCTGAGTTGATGAAAACACCTTGGTGGCTGGGGTGACTGGCAGTGGCTGCAGCAGTGGGATGATGGGACTGGTGCCTTTTCTTGATCAGCCCAGTCACCTCCCACAAAGGGAGGCCAGACTGTGGCTTAGGCCCGCTCCCTGTGGGGAATGGGCCTAAGCCATCAGTAGGACATCCCCTGAGGGCTCCCAGTATGTGAGAGGGGGCAAGCTGGGCTGAGGAAACCCCCTCCCCCGAATATCATGCACCGGGTTCCTAGTCTATCTATATAAAATCCTAATATGTCAATAGACCGAATGGCAGAACAACCAAACAACCAGTGGCTATGATATGTGCTGACCACCAGAGGGTGTGCACGGAACATGACGGGCATTGGCCGTGGTGGGATTTGGAATAGGTGAGTGGGAGCATCAAACCAAGGCAGGACACCAATTGCTGTCATCAGGGCAAGCCTGTGGCGGTTACTGAAAATTCTTTGCTCCTGTTCTGCCCAGTGCTCACACCTGCTGCCAATGCCAGAGCCACTACTTGCACTTGTTGCCGGCGCCCGGCGCCAGTCCTGATCACTTGGCACCGTCAGCAGGTACAAGATACGGCTGCTGGCCCCAATCGTATCTCAGGGCTTCTCCACCTCCCCTTGCTCCTTAGGGGCAATCATGGTAGCAGCTGCTATTTGCACCCACTGACAGCACCAGCCCCAATCACTCCACACTATCAGCAGATGTGAGCGGTGCTGGCGCCATCAGTGTGTGGGTGCAGGGCAGCAAGAGTGGGCTGCCAGCAGATAGGGGACCAGAGGATGAGGCAGGAGGTGCCAGGCGGAGGTGAGGATGATGGGCCGAGACTCATCCCTGTGCCCATTGCAACCTCACAGCACACAGTTCCTTTCAAAATGCATGAATTTGTGTACTGGGCCCCTAGTATTTTATAAATGAAATCATACACTTGGGAGATTAGCTTTATTCACTCAGTATAATTCCCTGAAGATTCTTGTCTCAACAATTCATTGATTGTGTGTTTTTTAATATATTTTTATTAATTTCAGAGAGGAAGGGATAGGGAGAGAGAGATAGAAACATCAATGATGAAAGAGAATCATTGATCAGCTGCATTCTGCACATTCCTACTGAGGATTGAGCCTGCAACCTGGGTATGTGCCCTTGACTGAAATTGAAACCAGGACTCTTCAGTCCACAGGTTGACACTTTATCCACTGAGCCAAAACAGCTGGGGCAATAATTAATTGGTTTTATTCTTATTCAGTATTCCAAAGTATGGATATACCATTGTTTATTTAACCACTTGCACCTTTTTAAAATGTGTTTTATTGACTTCAGAGAGTAAGGGAGAGAGACAGAGATAGAAACATCAATGATGAGAGTGAATCATTGATTGGCTGCCTTCTGCACATCTCCCACTGGGAATCCAAGCTCACAACCCAGGCATGGGCCCTTGACCAGAATCGAACCTAGGACCCTTCATTCTGCAGGCTGATGCTCTATCCATTGAGCCAAACTGTGTAGGACAACATTTGTGTTTTTAAGTGATGTGTTTTCTGTTTCTCTAAGATAAATGCTGAAGAGTACAATTTTGGGGTCAAACAGTAGTTGCATGCTTAGGTATCTTTTGTGATTGTTTTTATTGAACTATAATTCATCAATTTAAAGTGTATAATTCAATTGTTTTTAGTATATTCACAGAGTTGTGCAACCATCACTACAATTAATTTTAAAACATTTTCATCACCTCAAAAAGAAACCTCATATCCTGAGCTATCACTCCCCAATCTCCCCAACCTTTCAATTCTAAACAACCACTAATCTAATCTATCTAGTTTCTGTATTTATATACTTGTACATTTCATATAAATGTAAACATATAATTTGTTTTTGCAGCTAGTATCTTTCACTGAGCATAATGTTTTCAGGGTTTATTCATGTTTTAATGTGCATCAGTACTCATTCCTTTAAAAAATTTTTTTATTGTTTTCAGAGAGGAAGGGGGAAAGATAGAACATCAGTGATGAGAGAATCATTGATTGGCTGCCTCCTGCATGCCCCCTACTGGAGACTGAACTTGCAATCTGGGCATGTGCCCTGACCAAGAATTAAACAGTGACCTCCTGGTTCATGGGTCAAGGCTCAACCACTGAGCTATACCAGCCAGATAGTACTCATTTCTTTTTATGGCTGAATAATATTCTATTATATAGTATACCATGTTTTGTTGATCCATTCATCAGTCGATGGTCATTTGGATTGTTTTGCTATTATGAATAATTCTGCTATGAGTATTCATTTCTCTTAGACATATATCTGGGAATGGAATTTCTGGGTCTTATGGTAATCCCATGTTTCATGAGGAACTTTCAGACTGTTTTCTAAAAAGGCTGTACCACTTGACACCCCTACCAGCAATATATGAAGGTTCCAACATCTCCATATTCTCATCAACATTTGTTATTATTTGATTTTTTTATTCTAGCCATCCTACTGGGTATCAAGTGGTATCTCATTGTTGTTTTCATTTGCATTTCTGTGATGACTAATGATACTGAGCATCTTCTCATGTGCTTATTTGCCATTTGTATGTCTTCTTTTGAGAAATGTCTATTCTCATCCCTTTCTCATTTTTTAAGTTGAGTTGTTTTTTATTGATTAGATGTAAGAGTTCTTTATGTATTTTGGATACTAGACCCTTATCAGATACATGAATTGCAAATATTTTCTCCCATTCTGAGAGTTGTCTTTTGCATATTTCATTTTATAAGAAACTACATTACCAATCTGTTTGATTCAGTGCATAGAGCATTGACCTATATATTGAAGGATCCCAGGTTTGATTCTGGTCAAGGGCACACACCTGGGTGTGCAGGAGGCAGTTGAACAATGATTCCTTCTTATCATTGATGTTTCTATCTCTCTCTCCCTCTCCCTTCCTCTTTGAAATAAAATATATATATATATATATATATATATATATATATATATATATATATTTTAAGTAATAATAATAAAATAGGGAGAAACCAAGATGGCAGCGTAGGTAAACACCTGAACTTGCTGCCTGACACAACCACTTCAAAACTACAACTAAAAGAGAAAATAGACATCATCCAGAACCACAGGAAGGCTGTTTAAGTAGAAATTCTACAACTCGAAGGGAAGAGAAAAGCACAGAGACTCAGAGGAGGTGCAAAAGTGAAGTGCAGAGGTACAGAGGCACATGCGAATGCGTAGAGGACTGGCAATTGAGTACACAGTTGGCTTTTTCAATCCACAGAGAGACACAAGCTTCTGACTGCTCTAAACTCCAGTTCTGGGTGAGACTCTGGGGACCCAGACTCATATGGGGAGAAACTGGACTGTCTGGAAGCAGGAAGAACTCAAGGGTGATTTTCTTTCAGAGGTGCTTGCAGTGATTACCAAGGGACACTGAGACCTAGGGGCCTCTTAGGGCAGAGCTGATGGGAAGCCATTGCTGTTTGCTCCACCCTGAGAATCCGCCCCATCCAAGTTGTGTGCAGAGGCTTTTGCATATTGAATGGCCTGGCTCTTTGAATTCTAAACTTACCTAATAAACTACAGCTGAGTCAGTGAAGCCCAGAACATCCAAAATAAGGCCAAAGCTCCCACAGCAGCATGCATTGCTTCACAACTGGGCCTCATCTGGGCATCTCCAAAACCCAAACAAAGAAGAGGAATCTGCAGACTCTCTGTAGCTCCTGCTGGGTGGCCTCAGGCAGAGGCTAAATTAACACCTCCTTGGAGATCCAAGAGCCAGTATACCCAGGGGTCAGAGTAAGACCTCCAGATCACAAGTCCTCAGATCCATAAGGGACAAACACAGTGAGCACCAAAGCCCCACTGAAGTCTTGCCTCATAAGGGTGTCTCCAGCACAGAAGTTCTCCCATTGTACATACAGCTGATCCTCAGAGCCAATTGGCCTGGAGGTCAATTCCTCCCAGTGATACCAACAACAATCAAGGCTTAACTACAACAGGACTGTGCACACAGTCCACAAAGGGGTGCACCAAGAGTGTCAACTTCAGGTAACTGAGGAGGCTGAGCCACTGGACCCTATAGGACACCTAGCAAACAAAGCCACTCTATCAACTCAGGGAAGCAGCCAAAATGAGGAGATAAACAGGTCACAAATGAAATAAATAGAGGAAAGCAAACAACTGGATATAGAGTTGAAAACCATGGCTATAAGTTTACTCAAGAATCTTCTAGAAACCACCAATAAATTTAGTGTGACTCTCAAGGATATGAAAAAGAATCAACTAGAAATTAAGCACACACTGACTGAAATAAAAAATAATATATGGAGATCCAACAACAGACTAGAGGATTGCAAGAATCAAGTCAAAGATTTGAAATACAAAGAAGCAAAAAACATCCAACCAGAAAAGAAAAAAGAAAAAAGAATCCAAACATTTGAAGATAGTGTAAGAAGCCTCTGAGACAACCTCAAGCTTACCAACATTAGAATTATGGGGATGCCAGAAGAAGAGAAAAAAATTATGGTGAAAGAAATAGACTTACAAGTCTAGGAAGCACACAGAACCTCAAACTATAGGAATCCAAAGAGGACCACACCAAGACACATCATAATTAAAATGCCAAGAGCAAAAGACAAAGAGAGAATATTAAAAGCAGCAAGAGAAAAACAGTTAGTTACCTACAAAGGAGCACTCATACGACTGTCAGCTGATTTCTCAACAGTAATTATGCAGCTCAGATAGGAGTGGCAAGAAATATTCAAAGTGATGAATAGCAAGAACCTACAACCAAGATTACTCTACCCAGCAAAGCTATCATTCAGAATTGAAGGGCGGATAAAGAGTTTCACAGAAAAAGCTAAAGGAGTTCATCACCACAAACCATATTACATGAAATGCTGAAAGGTATTTTTTAAGAAGAGGAAGAAGAAGAAAATGGTAAAGATAAAAATTATGAACAACAAATACATATCTATCAACAAAGTGAATCTAAAAATCAAGTGAATAAAAAAATCTGATGAACAGAATAATCTGGAGAATATACTAGAATCAGGAGCATAGAAAGGGAGTTGACTGACAATCCTCAGGGGGAAAGTGGTGTGAGAGGTGCAGGAAGAGACTGGACAAAAATCATACGCCAATGGATGAAATCAATAGTGGGCAGGGTAAGGACATGGGGCGGGGTGGGAAAATCCAAAATATGAGGTGGAGGGGAACTATGGAGAGGGGGGGGAAAGGGGAACAACTGTAATAATCTAAACAATAAAGATTTAAAAAATAAAATAAAGATGATCTTTATGTATAAAATGAAAAGGTTCTAAGATATATTGGATAAATAAAAAATGTGTGTATAATAATAGAGTAATATGTATAATAAAGCTATAAAGTATATAAAAATGCAGATGTATAAATGTGTGTAGAGAGATGCAATAATAACTTGGAAGATCACATTTATTTAACTGTTAACAGAGGTCATGTAAGGGAAAGCGAGGACATTGGGATAGATTGGGGATGGTAATAATTTGAGAACAGTCCTGAAGGTTTCACTTTATATGTTTCTTTATTGTTTGAAATTATTTTTACAACAAGCTTCTTTAGTACTTATAATAGTCTAAGGTATGTTATTTTGTGTGTGTGTTAGGTTAGATTGCTGCCAATATCAAGTAACTTCTACCATAAGTCAAACCAAACCTATTTGACTTAACTAAGTGTATAGGCGTGATAAAATATTGGCAACCAAATAACCAATTATAACCCCACCTAAAATATCAGGGTTTGCTCCCAAATATTACTAAACAACTCCCTTGGCATTTCAGACACAGGCAGATCTGGTGCTCATTAGTGAGTCATTCCCTTTGGCTCTGATAAAACAAATCTGGGATTTCAGAAGCACTGAAGTGAACGTTGACCTACTCTCAGACTGTACACAGCAGAGATTAAAAAGTCCATCGCTGGTTTCATGGGTAGGGGTTACTGGTAAGTAATTTTTAATGGGGCAAGTATTTGAAATTTATTTTCTGAAGACTTGTTGAGTTTGTGTCTGTCCATCCTCACCTCCCAACCTCCTGTGGTGCTTATAAGTTGCCTTCCTATGGTTGTCATGTTTATCAGTCAGGGTTTCTATTTGTACGTGACTAAAACATCACTGGCTAATCAGTAAACTAGAAATTTGTTAGAAGGTCATCAGGATTGGCTGAGTTGATGAGAGGCCAGATGGCCAGGCTGAAGAAATGGGAATAATCTCAGGGTGGACTGTCTGACGAGAGTGAGCAACAGAAACCCAAGCAACAATCACCCAACAGGACAACAAATCCTCTGACACTGTCAAATCTGACCCCCCTCTGTTCCCACAACCTTGTATGACAAAGTTCAAGACAGAGTGTCCAATGGGAGGATCCAAAATCATATGTCCCTTGAATCTGTCAAGGCTGAGGTTGCCACTATCTCGCACTAAAAATACATGCATTAGAAGGTTTCTCAAATGGTAGATGAGAGTTGCTAAAGCAAAATGTCACAGTTTGCATGGTGGCCATGACCTATAGCAAAGTCATCCAGCCTAATCATGAACTTATCATTAACTTGCTAATATGTGCTCTAAAAATGATATCAGAACACAGTTCTTGAGTCATCCCTGCTTTTTCACAAGATCATTCAATTCTGTGTAAGAATATTATATCTTACCAGGCTCAACAGTTATGAAGTGCTCTTGTTTCATTGGCAATCAATAAACAACTGAAGCCTGGCCAGTGTAGCTCAGTGGTTGAGTAGTGACCTATGAACCAGTAGGTCATGGTTCATTTCCCGGTCAGGCACATGTCTGGGTTGAGGGCTCAGTACCCAATGTAGGGTGTGCAGAAGGCAGCTGATCAATGATTCTCTTTTATCATTGATGTTTCTACCTCTCTCAACCTCTCCCTTTCTCTCTGAAATCAATAAAAAAATATTTTTAAAAAAGATAAAATTGTTTAAAAGTAAATTAAAAATAAACAACTGAATATTGTAGAAGAGCCTTAAAGTATTTAGAAGGCAAAGAACAGGCTATTATAAATCTCTTTCTTTAGCTATAGGAAATTATAATCAGCTTTAAATAGATAAAGATGATGTGGTGAAACAAATGCATTAATATTCTCAGTCCCACCTGAGACACGAATCATCCATTTTTCCAGCGTGCCCATGCTGTGAATCCTACCTGACCATTAGACACTTAATAGCTGTCTCAATTTTCAGATTGACTTCTCGTGGTACTACAGTGTTTGTGTTCAAGTAACCCTTATTTTACTTAATAATGGCCCCAAAGCCATTCACATAACTCCTATTAAAAGTATGTTGTTATAAATGAAAATAAACATATAAATAAATAAAATATGTTGCTATAATGTTTCTACCTTATTATTTGTTATTGTTAATCTCATACTGGGCTTAATTCATAAATTAAATATTATCATAGGTATATATGTATAAGAAAAAACATAGTATATATAGGGTCTTGTATTATCCTTGGTTTCAGGTCTTGGAAAATATCCCCCACACATAAGAGGGGACTACTGTATTTTAAAAGATATTTCTCTAATATGAAGATTTTGGAAGCTAGAAAGCAGAGGTGAGAGCAGCAACTGCCTTAGCAGAACAAGAAAGCTAAGTCCCATCTTACTAGTGAGGGGATCTGAAAAGTGACTATTACAATGTAGAGAAAAGGTGTGTGGGGAGGGGAAAGCTCAGGAATTGATAGTGTCATATACTTGTAGAAGCGGTAAAAATGTGAATATTTGTTGAAAGTGTGTTAAGGAATCATAGTAGCTCCCAGATCCATACTGTGTTTGTGATTCTGAGCAGCTTGGCTACTGATCTCCTTCTCCCGCTGTAGAAGACCGAAGGGTTTTCTCCTTTGAAGGGGCAAAATAGAGGATCTCTGAACAGGACAAAGCAGAGAGTGGAGGTGGTATACTACAATAGGGGCATTGAGTGGATATTTGCATAAGGAGTGATGAGGACCTCCCTTCTTCCCCTTCATAGCTCCCACATATGACAGCCAGGCTGTACCTTCCAAGCAAGTCATTGGAAGATTCTAATCTAGGGAATAGGACCAATCTAAGAGCTCAGACCTTAAGATGCTGGCCTTGAGGGTTTCCCAACTGCCCAATCCAGTCAGGTCACCCTAAAACTGGGATCACAACCAATAAGATTCATCCATGCACTCAGGACTTTCATTCATATTTTTACTTCCAATTATATATATATTTCAGAGAGGAAGGGAGAGGGAGAGAGTGGTAGAAATATCAATGATAAGAGAAAATCAATTGGCTGTCTCCTGCATGACCCCTACTGGAGATGGACCCTGCAACCCAGGCATGTGCCCCCAAACGGAATCCAACTCGGGACCCTTCAGTCTGCAGGCTGACACTCTATCCATTGAGCCAAACCAGCCAGGGCTACTTCCAATTTTTAAATCTGAGCAAACACTCAAGGGTTAGCAGAAGAGAAAGCATTTACCGTGAACAACAGTGATGAAAGCCAATGAACCAAAGGAAGTTGATGAAAATAGACTATGTAGGGATAAGAAAACTTCAAACCCCAACATAACCAATATCTTCAGATAGTCAAAAGAAGATATTATATACTTGAAATATAAATATCTACTTTTAAAATGGTTCATCCCAAGGGAAAAAAGTGATATCGGAAATAAAAAGTGATGGCAGATGAGGTCCAGCACAGAGCAACCCAGTGCCTTCTCTGTGTTTGAAAGGATCCCATAGAAAAAACTTAAGAATATGCAAGGATGGTTGCAGTCTTTGGGTTTATTTTATTCTATTATTATAATTGGATATCTATCTAATAAAAGAGTAATATGTAGATTGACCATCACTCCAACACACAAGAGGGCTGCTCCCATGTGGTCAAAGATTCTGCCCCCATGTGGACACAAGATGGCCACCACAATTTGGCCAGCAGGGTAGGGCAGTTGGGAGGGACCAGGCCTGCAAGGGAGGGCAGTTGGGGGCTATCAATCCTGCAGGGGAGGGCAATTAGGGGTAACCATACCAGCAGAGAAGGGAAGTTGGGGGCAAACAGGCTGGCAGGGGAGTGGTTAAGGGGTGATCAGGCTGGCAGACAGAAGAGGTTAGGGGCAATCAGGAAGTCAGGCAGGCAAGCAGTTGGGAGCCAGCAGTCTGGATTGTGACAGGGATTGGGATTGGGCCTAAGTGGGCAGTTGGAGATCCCTCCAGTGGTCCCAGATTGGAGAGGGTGCAGGCTGGGCTGAGGGATACCCCTCCACCCTTGTGCATGAATTTCGTGCACTGGGCCTATAGTATATAATAATCAATAAACAAATATATAAATAAAAATGAATGAAGTAATGTCCAATCATAAAAATACAATTTAAAAAAGTGATGGCAGAAATGAAAAAGCTCAGAAGAAGTGTTGAAAGGTAATGTTAGCTAAATAACTCAGAAAGCAAACAAAAAGACACAGAAGTGTAACAGATAGAAGGCAAGATCAGAAAAACTAGAGAATGAGACAAGATCTAATACCTAATATTATAGTTATACTAGAGGCCTGGTGCATAAAATTTGTGCATGGGGGGGGGGGGGGCTGTCCCTTAGCCAAGCCTGCACCCTCTCCAATCTGGGACCTCTCGAGGGATGTCTGACTGCCCGTTTAGGCCTGATCCTTCTTGGATCAGGCCTAAACGGGCAGTCAGACATCCTTATCACAATCCAGGACTGCTGGCTCCAAACTGCTCACCTGCCTGCCTCCCTGATTGCCCCTAACTGCTTCTGCCTGCCAGCCTGATTACCCGCTAACCACTATCCTGCCAGGCTAATTGATGTCTAACAACTCCCCTGCCAGCCTGTTTGCCCCCAACTTCCTTCCTCTGCCTGCCTGGTCACCCCTAACCACCCTCCCCTGCAGGCTTGATAGCCCCCAACTGCCCTCCCTTGCAGGCCTGGTCCCTCCCAACTGCCCTCCCCTGCTGGCCTGATCGCCCACAACTGCCCTCCCTTGCAGGGCCTGGAACTTCCCAGCAGCCCTCCCCTGCTGGCCATCTTGTGGTAGCCATCTTGTGTTCACATGGGGGCAGAATCTTTGACCACATGGGAGCAGCCCTCTTGTGAGTTGGAGTGATGGTCAATCTGCAAATTATTCTTTTATTAGATAGGATAAAGGCCTGGTGCATGGGTAGGGGCCAGCTGGTTTGTCCTGAAGAGTGTTCCAGATAAGGGTGGGGGTTCTCTAGGGGTGAGGGGCGACCTGGGCGAGGGGCCTGTGGAGGTTTGCAGGGTGGCCACGCCCAAGCGGAGGCCCTGGTATCTGGAATTAATCTGTCTACAACTGAAACTTTGTAGCCTGGAGCGGAGCCAAGCCTTCTGCTCGCTCTGGGGCAGCAGCCATTTCTGTTTGAAACATTGTAGCCTAGAGTGGAAGCCTAGGCTGGCAATGGCAGGCGAAAAGCTTGGCTTCCTCCATTACCAGGGAAACCCAAGCCTCTGTTCTCTCCAGCTCAGTGACTGCTGCCATTTCTATATCTTTTATAACTAAAACTTTGGCTTAGACAGGCAACGGCAGGCGAAAAGCTTGGCTTCCTCTGTTGCTGGGGAAGCCCAAGCTTCCCTCCTGCTCTCAGTGGCGGCAGCCATCTTGGTTGGGGTTTATTTGCATAATCTGCTCCTGATTGGCTAGTGGGCGTGGCTGTGGGTGTGGCTTTTGGGGTGTGGTGAAAGTAAGATCAAATTTGCATATTACTCTTTATTAGATAGGATGAATGCTAGCAAGAGAGGACTTGGGAAACACAGAGAAGAAAATCAACAGCAAAATAATCAAGAAAAATTTTCAACACTCTAGGACATAAATTCCAGATCCTCAGAATCCAATGTCCAACATAACAATGGAAAACATCTTTCAAAAAGACACAACTTTGTGACCTTTCACAACACCTGGAACAAAAAGAAGATTTAACAAGATTCCGAGGTTGGGGAGACAGAAATTCAGTAATTGAAATATCAGACTTTCAACAGCAACACTGGCAGCTTGAAGCGATGAAGGAATGTCATTAAAGTTCTGAGCAGGATTATTTCTAACTGAGAATTCTATAAACTATCAATCAGGCGCATCAGCCAGAATCCTGGCAGAAAAGAGATGGTGCAATTTGGGAAGGTACTGGAGGAGGTTCAATAAAGGGACTGGCAGTAAAGGTTTGGGTAGAGCATCACTACCACCGAGACACAAAGGGAGAAATGAGTTACCAGTGGCCAGGAGGGAGGCACATGCAGGGCCACAAAACAACAGCTGCATCCTTTAGTGGAGCTGGCAGGAAGGAGGCCAGGAAGCATCAACCACCCCCTCCTCCTGCCTCCCTCCAGTCTCCTGCCCATGCTTTCCATGGGCCAGACACTCTGACGGCCAGATGGCAAGTGACTCCAAAGATGTCTATAAACCTCTGCAGCCCAGGAAATTAAGTAAAGTTATAAAGTTATAGACTGAATTTGTTAAAATGTATAAAGCCTTTAGAAAAATGCCCATGACCTTTTAAACATTCAATACATCTTAGCTATTATTACTGTTACTAGTTTTGTCATCATTATTGTCATTAAGAGGGAACTATAAAAATTCACTTGAAATTAAACATTGACAAACTTCCTCATCATTTTTTAAAGTCCTTCCCCTCTTTCATTAATAAGATTCTTCAACACACACATATAAAATGTAAAATTTTATTGTAAAATTGTAAAATTTTATTAGTGTAAGAAACAACTTTCCACTGACTCCCAGGGACTTTTTAAATTTTCTCCAGATTTATTAGTGACACGTCATTTGTAATAACTTTTTATTAGACTTACTGGTAGAAATGTGTAATTCGGAAGTACTGTGAGTAGGCAGAAAAAACTATGAAGAACTGATTCAGCACTACCGGTTTCCAAGGAAATATTATGACTTTAGTAGTATTTTCCCATGAATTAACTTATCAGATCACCATAGAGCAATGCTTTGCAAAATAAATACTGTATTTCCCAGAAATGTTGAATTGGATAAGGTAAGAGATTGGGTGGGTGGGGCACATATAATAACATAATACAATTGAATAAATCTCAAAATCTGATTAGTTCAAAGCACAAATAGCCATTTCTATATAAAACATATAGTTCAATGTTTCATCTCAAAAGCAATCAATGTCATGGAAATTTAAATGATATAATGAGATGCCAATTTTGGTCAACCAAATTAGCAAAGATTTTTTTTTTAACTTATGCTTTCCAGTGTTTGTTTGTGTGGAGGAAAATGGTACTCACACTGAAAATGGGGTGAATGTTAGTTCAGTTCTTTCTAGAGGGCAAGCTGATGTTACATGCTAAAAGTCCTTAAACATGCATATGCATCACAGTCTAGTGCAGAGGACAGGTATGTAAAAAGATACAATACTTTGCACAGTAGAGATGTGTCCTGTGTGCTAGGGGAACCAGAGGCGGAAATAATTCAAGTGATTAATTGTTCAAGAGAAGCAAAGGTAATTTCACAACAAAGATGGCTTTTGGATAGATTTGGGGCAAGTAATAAAAGTTCACCTCACAGAGAGAATAATTTCAGGAGTAGTCAGACTTCTGGCGAATTGCACGTCACTACACAAAAGAATAGAGTCATGGACAGGTAAGGCATTTCCATCAATAGTAAGACTTTTGATGTGGCTGGAAAGGCAGCTAAAGATAAAATGTCATCATTTGAAAATCCTGGACCATGAAGGAAAAAGCATCTGCTTTTTAGTAAGGTGAATATTGGTTTTAAAATCACAATATAAAGAGAAGTTTAGCAATTGCCCATCTCTGCAACATCCCCTCTCCCAACCACTAAAAAAAAAAAAAAAAGAAAGAAAGAAAAAAAAATCTCAATCTGGCAAAAAAGAAGATAAAACAAGAAAGCTGACATAAAGACAAATATTTAGAAAGCTAAAGTAGAACCTGTTCCATGCAAAAGGACAACCAGGTTAGTAAGGAATTAAAGTAGCCTGAAATGCCACACCACCACTTAAAATTATCTTAAGTTTTTGAAAATAATTCTTTATTGTTGAAAGAATTGAATATGCCCCCTTTTTGCCTGCACCTGCAACCCAACTCCCCACCCTCCACCGACCCCCACCCCAAGCCTTCAGCACCCTCTCGTCTGTGTCCATGAGTTATACATATATGTATACAAGGTCTTTGGTTGATTCCTTCCACCCTCCTCCACCTTCCCTCTGAGATTCAACAGTCTGTTCCATGCTTCAAGTCTCTGGATTCACTCTGTTCATCAGTTTATTTTATTACTTAGATTCCAGACATGAGCGTGATCATGTGATACTTGTCTTTTTCTGACAGACTTATTTCACTTAGCGTGAGACTCCAGGTCCCTCCATAGTGTCTCAAAGGATAAGATATTCTTCTTTTTTAGTCCTGCATAGTATTCCACAATATAAATGTACCACAGGATTTTTTTTTATATCCACTCATCTACTGATGGTCACTTGGACTGTTTCCAGATCTTAGCTATTGTAGATTGTACTGCTATGAACATAGGGGTGCATGCATTCTTTCTGATTGGTGTTTCCGGTTTCTAGAAGTGGGTTCACCGGGTCAAATGGCAGATCCATATTTAATTTTTTGAGGAAACTCCATAATGTTTTCCATAATAAACTAACTTGAGTTTTTAAGAATAAAATAATTATATTTATTTTATAATGATAATATTGACTGTTTTGAGAAAACTTCTATTTTAATAAAGTAATTTTTACCACTTTACAAATGAACTCATCCATAAGCACACTAGAAAGGATGACACAAATCAGGAGAATTTGGAATGGATTTTCAAGAATAATAATAACCAGCAAGATGTGAATGCAGCAAGTAGCATGGTATTACCAAGAGAAAGAAGAGCATCAGATGTCTATCTGCCTACCCTGCGTTTCCACTCTTTTTTCCTCCTGGTTTACAGTGATATTTTGTCTCCTCCCCAAATGTCTCTTCTTCTGTTGCCCCATTTCTTCTCGTTTGGGAAATTCCTGACAGAAGGGATTGGGCCAGCAGTCACAAGCACAGTGCCCTTCAGGACACCTCTGGCCCTCACAATTTCTCTGAAATTCCACTTGGAGAATCCTAAATGCATTACTATTTCCTGAAATGTCTTCTCTTTATTTTCTCAAGCAAACTGGGAGAGAGAGAGAGAGAGAGAGAGAGAGAGAGAGAGAGAGAGAGAGAGAGAAGAGGGAGGGATGGAGAGAGAATTTGAAGTGTTTCAATTGCCAGTTAGTTTGCATTCCTGCTGCCATCTCCATCCTGCTCTTTTGGTAAGTGGGAAAGCTGTAAGTGTAATGGCAATCTTGTTTCATGGTTACAATCCACTCTTATCTCTTGCTTTATAAATTCAGCCTCCCCAGATGTTAGTTGAGTTTGGTACTTCCTTTTCATGGCTGTGACTTTTCCCTTAATGGTTGGTGACATTTGGTTTTCATCCCATCTGTGTCTTTGAGATCCCATGTTTCCATGTCTGAGAATTCTGCTTCTGTTCAACAGAGTATATACCAGTTCTTGCTGGGAAGGGGTAGAATCTGATGACTAATGTGTTACAGTAGCTTATCTCTCAGCAATTCCTATTCCCTTCTGAGGCTAAGAAGTCTCCGAGGGTACTGTCCTGCCTCTGGCCCACCCTTGCTGCTCCATCTGGGAGGGAACGTTCTGCTGTCTTCCTACTGCCAGGACAGAGCTGACCTGGCTGACCATTCTGGAAGTCTTCTCAATCACACTAATAATTGCCTGAGACATCCCTTTTATTCCTCACAGCCAGTGCCATGCATTCAGAGCAGGCTTGGCAGTACTTTTCTGCTCATGTATTCTCCTCTACTTGGCTAACCACATCTGTTTCTCTTTAGAATTTTTCAAAATTTCTGCTTAATGATAGCATTTTTTCTGGTTCTTGATCATTGTATGGATGTGTGCCTTTTGAATTTTTTCTTTTATGGCAGCTGTGGAATTTCTACATAAGAGAGATTTAAAGGCTACATCCTGTTTTGAAGGAGGGGACTTTTATTTTATTGATTTTTTACAGAGAGGAAGGGAGAGGGGTAGAAAGTCAGAAACATCGATGAGAGAGAAACATCAGATCAGCTGCCTCTTACACACCCCCTACTGGGGATGTGTCTGCAACCAAGGTACATGCCCTTGACCAGAATTGAAACTGGGACCTTTCAGTCTACAGGCCAAAGCTCTATCCACTGAGCCAAACTGGTTTCGGCAGAAGGAGGGGACTTTTAAATCCAATAGCTTGTGGTGGATGCTGTTGAAGTATGGGTAAATAAATAATCATTTAAAAAAATTTTATATATGTGTTTGTGCTTAACTATTTTTATTTTTATTTATTTATTCTCCCAATAGCATCTGATGGAAAAGTATACCAAATAAATGCTAACACATACACAACCCACATATACTTTGCCACTGAATTTAAAAGTTTCTTCCTTTAAAGCATTGCAGCCCTTAAATATCTCAAATAGATGCATTTAACTGGTCCAAGAAGTCACAAAAGTTCATGAACAAGAAAGAGTATGCAAGGTTAAATTAAGGAAAAAACATATTGTAGACCAAGCATATCAAACTTGTGGCCCACTGGCTGCATGCAGCTTACAATGAATATTTTTTGTGGCCCAGCCAATATAATGGTATGTAAGAAACGTTTTAATAAAAATTTTGTAACTCAATTTTTACAATATCTTGTTATGCATAATATATAATAATAAAAGGGTAATATGCTAATTTTAGACCAGACATCTTCTGGACATCATTCCGAATGTCGTTCCTGACAAAGGGGCCAGAGGGAAGCCAGCCCAGGTCCCATGTGCTAGAGGAAAGCCAGTGCTGGCAGCTGGGAGAAAGAAGATCTACTTTTGCAAGAATTTTTGTGCATCAGGCCTCTGGTTACTAATAACGAACTACAACATTTGTTAATGACTGATTACTATAATCATGTTGCATTCATTTTTCTTGCGCCTTACACATAGGCACACCGTTTCTCTCTACTAATACTAGCAGCAAATATTTTCGCAGCGGATCGCCACGTCATTAGTCTTATACTGACTTGTTCAGTGTGCGTGACAGGAAACATTTCACTTTCAGAGAACATGGAAATAAGTTTATTTGTGTTACACTTTTAATTCAGTGTCTGGTAAGCTGATGTTCAAGAAAAAATATTAATTTTATTAAAATGTTCTA
Organism: Antrozous pallidus; assembly: GCA_027563665.1. NCBI lineage: Eukaryota > Metazoa > Chordata > Mammalia > Chiroptera > Vespertilionidae > Antrozous > Antrozous pallidus. The sequence goes on along the minus strand of CM050508.1, from coordinate 66,077,571 downwards.
TTATTTTATGTTAATGATTACTCATTTATTTCAGCCATTTGTATTCAGCATGTGTCTATCAAAATAAACCTACATTTTTATGACAATCGAAGCTTTTGTGTTTTTGCGGCCCACATAAACTTAAACCCTGCTTATTTGGCCCGTTTTAGCCTGTGAGTTTGACATGCTTGTTGTAGACAGTTTCTTGGCCCCTATGAGGGGCCCTCTAATTTGCAGGATGAAATTCAAACTCCTTAAGTAAGACTTGGCTTGTGCTTCCCTCTGGTCTCATCTCCAGCTACTTCCCCATCTACTGTGCTTGTTCTACAGTTCCACTGAAGAACTTGCTATTCCTCAAAGGAGTCAGCTGTTTCAGTTTCTTATCCCCCATGTGTGTTTCCCTTTGCCTAGAACGTTTGGGCTCTGGCAAGTTTATCTCATCCAAATACTCGCGCTGTTTAAAGATAATTCTTTGTTGAAAGAACTCAATTGCTGGTGTGTTTATTGTGATTAGCTATCATGTTTCAGCTCCTCATATGCAACAGGATCTTCCTTTTCAAGGATGCCACAGCATGCTTTATGTGCCAGCCGCCCCTGGATCCCAAGGCCATCAGTATCTCGGAGCCACAGCTGTGCAGTGACAGGGCATCAGATAGGTATGAAGGCTTTCAGAAAAAAAAACCCCGCTTCCCCTCTCCACGACATAACACATGGACTTTATTAAGGATATGTGAACAGCATTCAACAAACTTGGGCCTTAGTCCAGATTCTTACAAATACGACCTTGATAAGCTAAGACAGTTTATTTCTCCAGGTCTCTGTTTCTACATTGAAGGTATAACTGCTACATAAGGATGATAGAAAGAGGCTCCCTGAGCTCTCTCTCCAGTTTCAAAAACCAATTCTAGATTAATTTAATTACAATTTAATTAATCGTCATTTAAATACTCAAATAATACTGATTAAAAGATGTTCCCCTTGTCCCCTAGACAGTTTAGCTCTCTGGGTAGAGCATCGGCCCTCAGATTGAAGGGTCCTGGGTTTGATTCTGGTCAAGGGCACATACCTGGGCTGCAGCCCTGATCACGGCCCTGGTCCGGGTGTATGTCGGGGGCAACCAATTGATGTGTCTCTCTCATACTGATGTTCCTCTCTCTGTGTGTCTACCCACCCTCTCCATTCTCTCTTAAAACCAACGGAAAGATATCCTTGGCTAAGAATTAACCTTCCCGCAAAAAAATTCCCCTTATATCTTGGAATTCTTCCTTCTCATTCTTTACACTGCTATAAGCCATCGTTTATTTAATTATTGCTTTGTTGATTAACATCATGGTTGCTTCCAATTTGTCTCATTATACATAGTGTTAGAGTGAATATCTTGGTAAGAAGTTGTATTTGTTCTAATGTATCTCTGCTTTACTTAGAGCAAAAATTCTGTCTTCTGGGCTTTGTCCTCAAACACAAATCAGCTAAGAAGAATGAAAATATAGGTCTCCAGCATATGCAGATAAAAGTCCTTTGACGTGGGAGCTAGAGAATAGTGTCAGAGTGTTTTCTTTCACTTGAATGCCATAGGAAATTTAACAATTGCAACCTAGAGGAAGTAAACATCAGCTGTGGGCAGCAGTCCCTTGGAAAAGGATGTCAGGGATGACATGTACGGTGCTGACTCCTGTGAGGTTTGGACCAAGGTTGAGCACTGAAAGGGGCTTTGAGAATGGAGTGCTGCAAATCCTAAAGACAGCCCTGGAACCTCCCAGCTCTTGGTTTGCTGAATCACTAGAGCCAAGAAGCCAGGAGACACCAGGACTCTATATTTCACTCCTTATATAGCATTGTAGGTCTTGCAAAAAAACTACATTTAATCATCATCAGAGAAGAAAGGAAACTGGAATCTTCTCTCTTCTGCTAGTAGGGAGGTTGCTGAGGAAGGTCAGTGACCATCCTAACCTGAAGAAATAACACTGGTGAGGCAGAAGCCCGGACCAGTGAAAGGCAGCACCGCAGAACAAAATAGTGACAAAGAAATACAAGAAAACCAGTCTTACTGAAAGGATCAAGCCCCAGTGAAAATTGGTAAACTGACTTCAAATGCAACAGGAACCTCTGTACTTGGAACACCATTAAACACCAGCATGGTGCTCAGGGCTTTTATCGTGAACATCTCCTATGGTCCTCACAAGTACTTTAAAGGGAATGTTTTTCTTTATTTTTATTCTTTTTGTTATTATTGTTGACACTATTACAGATATCCCCATTTCCTCCCTCTTTGCCCCTCTCCATACAACCCCCAACTCCCCTTCCCTCTGGCCATCACCACACTGCTGTCTGTGACCATGGATTATGCACATATGTTGTTGGCTAATCTAAAAGGGATATTTTTACATGTCCTCATTGGATATATAAAAACATAGAGATGCAAAGCAGTCTATTTCTCCTCCCTCCCTCTACCCCTTCATCTCTCCAACCCTTCCTCCCTTTCACAAATATCTGTTCAGAGTCTATGATGTACCAGATACTATTCCTGGCGCTGTGGGTACAGAAGTAATCCAGGAAGTAAGGTCCTATATTGATGGCAATAAAAGAAACAAAAGATTAAAATGTGAATGAATACATAAACAAGAAAGAATATTATATTGCAATAAATTTAATGCGGAGATTTAAAGTAAGGTGATAATGAAGGAACATCAATGTGGTGATGGAAATGCTCTACATGTTGATTGTGGTGGTTCCACAATTGTATGTAAATTCTAATTCAGCAAACTTGACCTTTAAAAAATAGAATCCTACAATAAAAAGCTATGGGAGCATGGCCAGTGTGCTCAGTGGTTGAGCATTGACCCATGAACCAGGAGGTCATGGTTCGATTACCAGTCAGGGCACATGGCTGGGTTGAAGGCTTGATCCCCAGTAGTGGGTGTGCAGGAGGCAGCCAATCAAAGATTCTCTCTCACCATTGACGTTTCTTTTTTTTTTTTTAATCTTTATTGTTAAAATTATTACATAGGTCCTCCTTTTTCCACCATTAACTTCTTCCAGCCCACTCCCATCTTCCTTCTCCCCATCCCAGTCATCATTAATATTTTTATTTCTCTCTTCCTCTCCTTTTCTCTCTGAAACCAATAAAAATATATTTTAAAAAATAAAATGAAGTGAGAAAAAGAATGATGGGAGATTACTTTAGATTAGGCAACAAAGTCCTTGCTGAGAGGGTAGTATTAAGTTGAAATATGACTACCAGAAAGAAAATGAAGAGAAAGATAATTCCCAGAAAAAAGGAAACAGTAATTGCAAAATCCTTATGATGGGAATGAACTTGGCATGTTCAAGTTAGAGCAGGGTGGATGAGGTTGGAAATGTGGATAGGAACCAGAGAATGTAGGATTTTAGCAACTAAGATAAAAAATGTTGGTGGTATTTTAGTGTCACAGGATAATCTGGGATTTTAGCAAGGGAGTTCCAACTTCTGATTTATACTTTAAAAAAAAAAATCACTCAGTGCTTGCTTCGGCAGCACATATACTAAAACTGGAATGATACTGAGAAGATTAGTGTGGCCCCTGCACAAGGATGACATGCAAATTCTAAAAGCATTCCTTTTTTTTTTTTTAAGAAAAAGAAGGAAAAAAAATCACTCAGGCTGCTATGCAGAGAATGACTTGTAAGAAGCACGAGTATAAGGAGGAAACCAGGAGGCTATTGTAGTAGTTCAAGCAAGGTATTATGGTGTCATGAATTAAGGTGGAAGCATAAAGATAGAAAGAGGCAGATACTCTGTAGTCCCCCCTTATTCACAGGGGATACATTCCAAGACCACCCCCCAAAGATAGTACTGAACTCTATATATACTACGTTTTTTTCCTCTATATACATCCTGTAATAGTTTAATTTATAAATTAGACACAATAAGAGATTAATAATAATAAGATAGAATAATTATAATAATATACTATAATAAAAGTTATGTGAATGTGGTAGCTGTCTCTCTCTCTCTCTCTCTCTCATAACTGATCTGATAACCAAGATGACTTCTAAGTGACTAAAGCATGGACAGCATATCCAGGGTGCATACGCTGGCCAAAGGCATGATTCATGTCCCAGGCTGGAGGGAGAGGAGCAGTGGGAGATTTTATCACACTATTCAGAATGGTAATCAACTTAAAACTTATGAGTTGTTTGCAGTTTTAGAATTTTCCATTTAATATTTTTGGACCATGTTGACTACAGGTGAAACCAAGGATGGAGGAAACTACTGTAATACAATATAATGGTATTAGTGTAACAAGTAAGTCTCAACCTCAATGGCTTAACACAATAGCATTTTATTATGAGTTCCTCACTGGTGTGCATCTCTCTATCTGGTCACATACAGAATGAGACTCCTTCTACTTTTTAACTGTACTCTAGGGCCACAAAAGTCTTCCTCATTCAGTCATCAGATGGCAAATAGGTGACCACATGTGGGAGATTCCTATGGGCCTGGTCTGAGACTAATATGCATCAAGTTAACCCACACTCTAGTAATTAGCCACATACTATATGCACCTAACTGCAAAGGAGGTAGGGAAATGTAGTTTATGATGGTATCCAGGTAGAAAGGGAACCTGGTTTGGTAATTATCTAACGATCTCTGCCACCATTTTGTTTGGAGGTAGAGACCACAGAACATAGAACCGGATTGGATGAAATTGGTGAAAAGAAGAGAGGAATCAAGAATGAAGTCTCAGCCCTGGTCAGAATGGCTCAGTTGATTGAATGTTGTCCCATGCATGGAAAGGTCGCTGGTCAGGGCACACGCCCAGGTTGCAGGCTTGATCCCTGGTAGGGTTGTGTGCAGGAAGCAACTGATCAATGTTTCTCTCCCATCAATGTTTTTCCCTCTCCTTTCCTCTCGCTAAAAATCAATAAAAACATATTTTTTAAAAAAAGAATGAAGTCTCAGGCCTTTCTCACTAGTGACACTTGGTAACAGTGTTGAAAGAAGATCTATGCTTAATTCCTATCCTTCCCATAGCATAACTCCATCTTTTATACTGAAAGAAGAGAATGATGAGTGGAAGAAGACACAAAGCAATTTGAAGACTTAATCAGAGGAATAGGGAACAGTTTTGTTGGAATGAAAGCATATGAGGGAGCACCGGTAAACAAGTTTGGAAGGCAGCTCATAGACCAGTTGGGGAGCTCTGTGTTGTAAGGAGGTGGGGTAGGGGAGAGAGAGGATATTGATTAAATTTATCATTGTCTCCTTCTCCTTGTTCTCTTCTCCTCCTCTTCCTTTTTTGCCTCCTTGTAGAAACTTTCATATCCAAATGTCCCTAGATTCCCAAACCTCTGAAGTTGCCCTTTGCTTGTGTGTGTGTTCTGTTTTGTTGTTTTAAATATGTTTTTATTGATTTCAGAGAGAGGAAGGGAGAGGGAAAGAGAGATAGAAACATCAAAGATGAGACAGAATCAATGATCGACTGCCTCCTGCCTACTGGGGATTGAGCCTGAAACCTGAACATGTGCCCTGACCAGGAAATTAAACCCTGATTTTCTGGTTCACTGGGCCATGTTAGAGTCACTGAAAAAGGAATGCACCGGGCCAAAAGGGGTAAAGAATTCTTAATTTGTTGTTACAACTTCTAGCAGAAGGGCTGAGACCAAAATGGCATCCGTGGGGGGAGCAAGTTACATATGTCTCTTGTAAAGGTCAGTTAGAGTAACTGGTCAAACCATGTGCAGGTGGGGGCTAGGTGTAGGCGGTCCACTGGAAACTGAGTGAGGCAGTTCACTGAAAACTGAAGGCCGTTAATCTTTAAACCTGTAGGAGAATAACAGGAAAATTGCTGGGAGGGGCAAGAGCCCCAAGCAGGCCATATGCAAGAATGTCTCTAACATTTCAGCCTCTTTTTTTTTTTTCTCCTGTTAGCTGGGGCTCCTATAAGCTGGGGTTCTTGCAAGCTGGGGTTGATGAGGAAGGCTGGTCTCATTTTTCTGTAACTTCTTTATACTAAGGTGGTGTGTAGAGATGTCCCTAATTAGTCAGTGATTGAGGGAGGGGATGATCTCTAGTGTAGGCCAGGAATAGCATCATTTCCCCTATGGATCTATTGGTAATTTCTTGAATGTGGTTTTGGAGAAGGAAAAAGCTCTTAGGAGCATGGGCCAAAGATGAGGGCCAGGAAGATCATTCAGAGGGGTCCAACTAGAGGTAGAAGCCAGGAGATTCAGTTAAGATTCCTTAGTCAGGAGCCCCAGGATTCTGAAAGATATTGTTGGACTTTTGAGGCCCTGTCAGCTGGTTTCTTGGCCCCATCGCTTACTATGCCAGACTGGTTGGCTTAAAAACAGCATTCTTCCTCTAGGAATAGGCATAGCCTCCCTTTCTTAGCTGTAAGGAGATCAAGTCCTCTTTGATTTTGGAGGGTAACTGCTGCCAATGAACATATCTGCTCCTGGACTGTGACCATACTTTGGGCAATCTCCTCTAAGCTATCTGCAAGGTCTTTGTTTAGGCACTGATAGTAGGAAAGGGAGGTTGCCAGTCCCCCTATCCCAGTGCCTAGGCCTGTAACTATTCCTAAGCCGGCAAAGAGGGGAAAGCACGGCAATGCCCCTCCTGGTCTGAGCGTAAGTGGTAAGAGGAACGTTAATTTTTCAATGATAACCAAAAAGTAAACAACCAGCATTTCTTAGAATATTATCACTTAAAAAAATTTTTTTTTCAACAAAACACATGACATTACATTAACAGTTCCAAATCTACTTATAGATTATCTGTAATAAAAGCTAAAATCAGGTGAATTTAAAACTTATTGAAATATTTAGATGTTTACCATTTAACCCAGCAATGCTTCAAAGCTTTTAAGTTACCAAAGACTTTGGAAAATTATCTATAGGCCTATGAGGCTGGAGAAAAGGCAGGGAGGGGCAGGCATAACAAGCCACCACTGGCTGAGACATCCTTTGTTTTAATACCCACATAAGCTCACTTCTTTACATAAATCAGAACAGATTAAATATTGCTAATAGTAATGAAGAACCCCAAAATATCAGTGACTTAAAACAATAAAGATTTGTATTTTGTTTATGCTATATATCATCAAGGATCAATCAGGGATTCGGGTGATAGAGCAGCCACCAGCTCAAACGTTTCCTTTCATGCCAAGGAGGGGGGGGGGGGGTAAGTGAGTTCTCATATGCTCATCTCTGAGATAACATGTATAATTTCTGCTCACATTTTATTAGCCAGAAATAATCACAGGATCCCACAAAACTACAGAGGGACAGGAAGTACAATGCTAAGTGCTGCCAGGAATATTGTAATTCTACTGACATATTTGTAATTCAGTGAGCTCACCCTTTTCTTTCCTTCTCATCTTGCCTTTTGTTTCCCTTTCCAATATTACAAAATATAACTAATAAATGATATAATTTATGTTTTTGTTTTCATACTGTTTGCTGAAGAGCTGCATTTTCCCACAATGTCTTGTTATTCGAATCTAGTCTTTAAGGATAACGTGATCTCTTAAAACTTGCTTCTCTTCCCTCTTTTCCTTTCTCACATCTGCGCCCATCCACCTGACATTTTTTCAATACTTTATGTATTTATTTATTTATTTATCCTCACCTGGGGGTATTTTCCCATTGATTTTTAGGGAAAATGGAAGAGAGAGGGAAAGACAGAGAGAAACATCAATGTGAGAGAAACACACCGATTGGTAGCCTCCTGCACAAGCCTTTACCAGGACCCAAGTCAGGGAGGAGCCTGCAACCAAGGTACGTGCTCTTAATCAGAATTGAACCCAGAACCCTTTGGTCCACAGGCCAATGCTGTATCCACTGAGCCAATGGCTAAGGCTCCATACATTGTCTCTGTCAGCAGAGACTGAGCATGTAAGTCAGATGGGAAAGGACAAAAACCCATATCATCTCCCTCATAGTGGAATATAGAATGAAAAGAAACAAAAGAGCCCGGCCAGTGTTGTTCAGTGGTTGAGCGTCAACCTATGAACCAGAGGATCACAGTTCGATTCCCAGTCAGGGCACAAGCTGGATCCCCAGTAGGGGGCATGCAGGAGACAGCCTATCAATGCTTCTTTCTCATCACTGATGTTTTTGTCTCTCTTCCTCTCTCTAAAAATCAATGAATATATATATATATATATATATATATACATATATATATATATATATATATACACACACACACACACACATATATATATATAGTTTTTAACTATATATATATATTTTTTTAAATAACAAAAGAACTAACAAAACAAATCAAAAACAATCTCATAGATACAGACAACTGAATGGTGGTTACCAGAGGGAGTGAATGGGGGAAATTGGGTAAAGAGAATCAAATATATAGTGATGAATGGAAACTAGACTTTTGGTGGTAAGCACACAATAGAGTATACAGATATCAAATTATAATATTGCACATCTGAAATTTATATGTGATTAACCAATGTGACCTCAGTAAAAAAATAATTAAAAATTTAAAAAGAATTTATAATGCCTTCTTCTCTTGTCCTCTGACAGATGTTTGAAATCTTACTTTAGAGTCTCAGTTGTTTTTATTGTTATTGTTTTTTAATATTTTTATTGATTTCAGAGAGGAAGGGAAAAAGAGAGAGAGAGAAACATCAATGATGAGAATCATTGATCAGCTGCCTTCTGCACACCCCTACTGGGTATCAAGCCCGCAACCCAGGCATGTGCCTTTGGCCAGAATGGGACCTGGGATGGTTCATCCACTGAGCCAAACCAGTCAGGGCTAGAGTCTCAGTTTTTTAAGGAAATTTGTGAAATAATGATGTCACTAAACCACTGTGCCAGCTTAGGAGATCTCAAGCTTATTCAGTGCAATTTCAGCCCAAACCAGATGTCTAGTAACAAGACTCTAGTTCTTCCCACCTTGTCTTTAGGTATCTAGTGGATGCTCAGGCTTATGGGCATTGGAACATTCTGGGAAAGCAACCAAAAGGGGAACTGCCTGGGGGCAGGGGGAGAAGCAGTCTTGCTGGATTTTCAGCCATTCACTGCCATGTGAAAAATAAGTCATTGCACAAAAGATGAGGGAGTGTGGTTGAGGGGGTGGTTGCATTCATCCATGAGGGCAGAGCATTTGACTGGTAGAGACTTCTGAGCCCTTGAAAAGAACTTTTATCCAGTGTATCTTCTCTCTGCTCCTCAGACACATCCTCAGTGGTGTGTACTAGGAGTTGGGCAGAGGTGCCCACTTACCTTAGGCAACTTACAAGGCAGGTTCATAGACAACACTCCTTCTACCACTCCTCTCTTTTTTCCTTCTTTTAAAAAAATATTTTTTATTGGTTTCAGAGAGGAAGGGAGAGGGAGAGAGAAATATAAATTTCAATGATGAGAGAGAATCATTGATCAGCTGCCCACTGGATATCGAGCCCACAACCCTGGCATGTGCCCTTGACAGAATCAAACCTGGGACCTTTCACTCCACAGGCCAACATTCTATCCACTGAGCTAAACAAGCCAGGGCTCTTCTTTCCTTCTTATTCTCCCCTGGTTCCCACTCACACCTATTGTATCTTTTCCATATAAAAAAACCTCATTTTCTTTTCTTGAACACCCTCTTGTGGACAAAAAAGGAGCCACATACTAAACCTGACAAGCTCAAGGGAGGCCCGCCTGGCAGGCCCTACAGAGTCAGAGACCAAAATACCCACATAGGATGATTTGAAGATAAATATTCCTAACTAAAAGTGGGTCATGAGGGTCTACATATCCTAGGTCTTTAGCTTCCTGGGCAAAGGTCAATTTTACCTTAAGTGAGCCTGTCCATTGTCTTTTTGCTTCTAGGATAACCTATATTTGAATTGTCAGAATAACCTCCTTTATCAGACCCCTTAAGACACAACCAGACACCAGAGCATGAGACCACAGAATCCCTTATTGTTATCTTGTTTTCTGAATACCATCTCTATGTGCTATAAATATTAATATCCTGTGCCCACCACTATAAAAGAAGTATGTGTCCCTCCCCTTTACTTTTTATCTAATTCCAGAGATTTCCCCACTTTGCTTTCTCTTTCTCCCTTAATCTACCACCAATGGAATTCATGTAACCCTCCTTGTCTCCACCTTTGATTCTAATGTATAAAATAATCTGCAAAACTATCTTTTTTTAGAGCATTCTCTCAATTCATTGAGATTTTGCTTCCTGAAAATTGTCAACAGTTTGGTTCAAATAAACTCATGAAATTTTTCTAAAGGTTGGGACATTTCTTAAGTCAAAACTCTCAAAACCAGAACCCACATCATTAGGCACTGTTTTCTATTTTCTGGGTGGTAGGAAGGATGGGGTTTCCAAACATTGTGCAGAGGTAAGAGGAAATACTTGTCTTCTGCATGGTGAGCTAGGAAAGGGGAAAAGAAATCCTATGCCCTCTCAAAACCATCCTTGAATGTTGTTTTTATAGAGGTTGAACATTCGCACCCCGCTCTTCCTGACGCTTCCTTAAAATGCAAATGAACAAAGAAGGGTATCTGCTGTTAGTTATTTGACCTAAGATTAATTTCCAGCCCTTTCCTGAAAATAATTTCTTATAAATGAGAACTAGGGAAGTTGGGTACTGTGAAAAAGTGCTGAGAGGAGGGCATGACCAGAGATTGTGACCAGGCAAAGAATGGGAAGGCTGTGAGGGTTTTGCTGTAGCCTTGCACAAATAAAGTTATATTTACTTCCCAAACCACAAACTTAAAATACTCATGTAATTCTGTTTTCCAGAGCAATAATTCAGTTTGTTCCTTCCATCTATTTATTCATCCTGTACTTGCTGACCATGTCTGTCTTCTCCATGGTCACACATACCTGATCTAGACTATCTCTCTCTCTCTTACACCAAACTGAAAACTTTCTAGCCCTATCAGTGAACTAGTAAAATACAATGCTCTCCTCTCTCACTTGCCATGGGCCCCAAATATAGATTTTGAACCCTAATAACTTTATGCATACCTCAGTGAGCGTCCAATAAATTCTATACCCTCAGCCTAAATTCCCACAACTGCTTTTCTGAAGAGAGATGAGATCAGGCCAAGCCTTCGATGTTCAATGAAGTGATAACTAAGAGATTTAAGGGATTTCTGAACCAGAAAGTTGTTCTTTTCTAAGGATTCCAATATCACTGGAGGAACTAAGAAAGTATAAGAGAAATGAACATAATAGAAGCAAATGGGAGGCAATTTGGCAGCAAGAGTAGAGACACTAGGTAGCAAAGAATGACCTTTAAGAAAGAGAAGCAAAAGCTGCCAAGAAATTGACTGTCAATCAACAGGAAATGACATTCACGGTAGAACAGTGCAGATAGCACCAGACATGTTACCAAAAGACCCTTCACAAAAAGAAAACAAAATTTGGGATATTTTAAGGTATGACAACTTTGATAATTATTACCTACTATTTTGATCATCTTCAAACTTAGAATGTTGTGGAAAAGCTAGGGCCATATTTTTCTTAACTTTATGACTATCTGCCCATTCACTTTTTCCCCCAAACTTCAAGGATTTGTGGCCTGGGGAAATTAGTGTTAGACTACCTGCTGAAATGCCCTAAGGCTCTGAAACAAAATTACTTTTCTGGAACTGATGTATTTACCTGATAATCACAATAACCAAGGACTGCAACAGACCTTACCCAAGGAGAAGGCAGATAGAGAATAAGGGAATCAATCCTACGTCACTGGGGATAGTTTAAGACTCCCAAATTGTGCACACTTTTTCTTTTAAATTTTCTATACAAGCCTGGCAGTGTTTAGGGAAAACTGAAGTAATATTGTCAGGGTCAAGTTCATGATCAGTGCTTCATCCCAAACTCATACTTCATAATTGACTTATTACAAATACTAAGACATTCAGGGTTTTAAAAAAAATTCCTACTGAAGTTTTTGTTGTTTTTAATGGCTGCTGACTCTGCACCAAGTTACACAAATGCCCTACCAGTAAAGTGTCTGTGACAGACAGAATTAATTAATAACAATATAGATGATCACTTTATCTTTAGCTGTAGTTGCCAATGCAAATGAGTCAGAGGGTTTGCTTTCAGACACTGAGTTAATTGTGAAACTCTGCAGCGGGAAATGCCATTGGAGAGTGCTTGCTGACCTCACAGTTGCAAAAACTATTTAAAAAGATGTGGAAACCAGATGTTTCAGTCGCATTGCAGCCTCTGCACTGAGAATTTATCCTGAGGAGTCCCTAATAGGCTATTATTTCTTTACAACTGAGATATGATCATCCTAATTTACTTATTTGTCTTGCTGTGGGAAGAGGCGCATGGATGGGGATACAAGAATGGAATTTTTCATAACTCCATATGGCTTGGTAAGAAACTGTACTTGTTGAATTTCTGGTTGAGAATGTCACTTTGAATTCGTGGAGAAGAGAATCAAAGCAGCAGATTTTTCTGTTCTGGTCAAGCCTAATGTTTTCGAAGAAAATGCTTAGGAAAGATAACTTTTGGAATGTCTAATACACTTTTTAAAATAGTGTTCCTGCCTTCTAAGATTTAAAAATAGCTTTTTATAAAGTTGTTCAGTAGGAAATAGAGGTTAATATTTATACTCTATATGAAAATATATTTAAATTTTTTTCAAAGCAGATGTGGTGGTATAGTGGGAAATGTTTCTTTAACAGAAACATCAATGTATTGTTTTGTTTTTATTTCAATGCATTTGCAATCAGATTTTATAGGAGATAATTGTAACAAAATCATAACATATACAATAACTTTATAATCATTGCTCCATGTACTCTGACCTGTAGTGTATGTCTTACTTTTTCCAAATATTCTTTTGACTGACTTGACAAAGTCAATGTATTTCTGAATGCGTTCTTACCACTCTGGTTCCTTTTGTTTGAGCTACCCGTGTACTTTTCTGCCCTTTTTGTTAGACAAGGAACGTTTCTGTTGCTGCTTTGTTTGTTAAATGTTAGTGAAGAATTAATTGGACTTAACTGTGAATATAAACAATAAACAAACAAAAAAAGCTAAATACTGAAAGCCCAAAATACCCTGTATAGTATTCCTAACAATGCTTTAATTCTCATGATACAAATTAATATTGCTCTAAGTTCATTATTGTGAGTGATAGTGAAAATATTTTTCAATTCTTAAGAAGAAAATTGAGGGATTCTTGTATAAAATAAAGAAATAAAGAGAAAGCAAAATTAACTTCAGGCCAGAGCGTGGTTTTATACTTGCTAAGCAGCGTACAGTTGTAGAATATTTCAGCGTGTTTCTCCCTGGTAATAGTAACTGCAGCCATGTGGATTTAATTAAAAAGCTTGATTTGCAATGCACAGCCTTGCCGCCTCTTTTTTCAGCTTGAGCCAGTGAACTAGCTTCATGCTGAACACTGAGATCCATTTGGCAAAGCTGGGGTCTGGAATTTACCAGAGGAATGAATACATCTCTGTTTATTTTCACTGCACACAATCAAACTAAGGAGATAGCCACAGATTTGTTAGAAAGGAAAAAGATGGTCATGAAGCTAGTAAGAATTAAACCCATGTGGATGAACTTCGAAATGCTTTAAAACTCTCTACTGCTCAAGTAATTTGGAGCTGTTATTGTTGGTGTTTTTAAAAGTGATTTTGTACTTTACAAAAATATAAACCTGCACAATAGAAATTCTGTCCTAGTGGTAGAGAGAAGCAAACCCAAGTGTTTGTTAATAGTGCTGCAGATTTGAGGCTTGGGGTAATTGCACGTTGCTCCAATCTGGGACAAATTATTGACCAGTCAGCCTAGCACAAATTGGTTACCGTTGGTTAGTCCATAGAGCATGAGAAACTATTTAAGGAGGAAGGAGGGTAGAGGACAGGACTCAGCTAGCAACTATCAAGAACAAGGCACTTGAAACCCTTGGACTCAGGGCCACATCGGTAAAATGAGGAAACAGAGGACCCCTACGGTTGGTTTTTAACTCTGGTATCGTAAATTGAACCAGCATGAATGGGGACTGTCTGTACTTGCATTGCCCACTAGTGTCAAAGTTGCTTAGGAGTAGGACTTGATCCTCTGCACCTAGCAAACTACCTGATGGTATATGCTCAAAACAACCAGATTGGAAACTAGTGAAAGATTTGTTAATGAGACTTTGCCATATGAAGGATAGTGGAAGTAGGTGAGTTTCAAAGGGGAAAATGAGTTTTGTGTTCCTTGTTTTCTCTGTAAGTATTAAGTTGACTGAGGTCTTCAGTAATGGGCTTTTACCATATAGTATATAAAAGGATCCCTTGGCCCTAGCCAGCTTGGCTCAGTGGATAGAGCATCAGCCTGCGGACTGAAGAGTCTCAGGTTCGATTCCAGCCAAGGGCTCATGCCTGGGTTGTGGGCTTGATCCCTAGTAGGGGATGTGCAGGAGGCAGGGGATCGATGATTCTCTCTCATCATTGATGTTTCTGTCTCTCTCTCCTTCTCCCTTCCTCTCTGAAATCGATAAAGATATGTTTGAGAAAAATAAAAATAAAAGGATCCCTTGGCATCGAGAAAAACAGAGAAAATGCCACACAGCATTCCTATTGAACTGTGGCAGTGTCACCTTAAGCCTGGGGAGGACAACAAGGAACAATCTTTCTAATACTGCTGGCTTCATGTCACTGCATGCCAAGATATATGTGTTCTCATTGGCAATGGTCTTGATGGTGACTGATTCCCCAGGTTAGGGCTCAAGGACTGAACCATAATCTGACAATCTACATAGAACTATTAGAGCTACGGTATGACTATTGCCCTGAGACTCTTTTCTCACTGTTTCCATGGCAAAATGCACTGCAAACTCAAAACAATCCTTTTAAGTAGTGATCTACTGGGAGATAACTCATGTGTGACTTAACACAACTGAAAATATGTTGGGAACAAATGTGAGCTAAAAAAGGACAAAGAGTTAATTTAGGCACAGTAATTAGCTGTGCTCAGGATTTTCTCTGCTGTGTTTGAATCTAGTTTTCTTCTCTTTAATGAAATATTTGTTTCTTTGGAATCCTTTCAATTTTCCCTCTGTTTTATATTTGTTTACTAAATTCTCAATTATATTGTATTAGTCATTTCCCTCAAATGGATATTGTGGCTTATTTTTCTCCATTATCAAAAGCTAACATAATGGATCAATTTTCATGGTTTCTTTGCCTTCACCTCCCTTTTTTCTCCTATTAGTTACCTTCCAAGTTTTTATGTAACTTAAAGACAAAAAAAAGTCAAAACTTGATCACCTTTGGTAGTGTAGAAATGCAATGTGGTACTGAAACCTTTTCAGGCTGTCAGTTCAGAAACTTAATTTAGCCTCAAGTTTCTATGTCCCCAGGATTCCCTAAAATTCCCCCTTATTCATATTTTTCCCCAAAGCTTTCTAATAATGAAAATGTAGCTCCCCAATGCTGCTGACCCAAGGAACCCTTTGGCAGGAACAATAGCTGATGTAATTTTCTGTCTGAGGTCACAAAATTTCCCTTGTTCTGCAAGAAGGCAAGTAGTGCATTTACGACTTTTTGTGAATTCACAGAACAAGCAGCAGGCGTATATCACAGAGAGGCGCGGTCCGGCAAATACAAGCTCACCTATGCAGAAGCCAAGGCGGTGTGTGAATATGAAGGCGGCCGTCTTGCCACCTACAAGCAGCTAGAAGCAGCCAGAAAAATTGGTAACTGAAAGAAAACAGTGGTTTTCTTTCTTGTTCACCCTTGGGAAAAAAATCCCACCTTTCCTGTAACCCTTAATAAGATTTCTCTATTTTCCCCTGCTAATAGTTGTCCAAATCCCAATGACATCTCTCATCTCTGACCCCACCCCTGCTTCTCCCATCCTCTCTGTCTACAACGAGCCAATGGAAAGTTCCTAATACTAGTAACTTATTTGGGGTTACAACCCACTGTAAGCTAATAAGTAAAAATTAAAAGAAAACGAAGGCATCTCGACATCGTTTCAATTACTCAGAAATTTAAAGCCATTGCTATTCATTTTAATATTCCTCTATCTCTTCTTGACTTTGGAGTATGCGTTTCCTCAAGTGTTGAACGATGTTACTATGTTGAGTCTTACAAGGAAATTTACTTGGTAGAAGAAATACTGAATTTAGTGGCTTTTTTCAAAATGTTTTAATTTTTTTTCAACATTAAGTGGGAGAATGCATTTGTATTTCAAGATCAAAAGCTTTGAGGAAAAGGAGGATAAGCAAGTTATAAGATGACAGAAGAAATGAATTGGGAAGATGATGTCAGGAGACCTAGTGGAAAAAACCAGTAATTAACTGTGTTTTTTTTTCTTTATTTGTTTAGAAAAGGGGGGATGGGCTGCTACCATCTCTCCTGGGCTTTCAGGAAAACCTAAAAGACCACCCTAACTTGGAACTCTTCTCCATTGAAGAAAGCCCTTGTTGATAGAAAAGTAGCTGGCAAAGCTTATGTTGGCAAAAATACAGGTGTTCTCCAAAATGCCCCACAGGCTCCCCAGATAACTGCTCAGCCTGTGCCCACAGGACTGAGTGTGACAGTGACTGGAATGATGGATACAAAGCCAGAGTCAGTGCTAGCTGCCCCGGACTAGAAGTAAAATTGTTCTTGAATGCCATTGGCAAGTATTTAAACAGCCTCTGAAGCTGAGCAAAAAAACCAGGGCTGAGGCTTTGTTTGAAATTTATGAGCACTTTTATCCCTCCTCACATTCTAAAAAATATTAGCAATATCTTGATTAATCCTAAAATAGAAATGACAAACTATGATTTGAAAAAGAAAGTTTTCAGGATCGATGGTATTTTCAGAAATTATTTCATTGCACTGGATAGGTCATAGGTGAAAAGAAGCCAACTCTGAACATGCAATGTTTTCAGATTCATGGGGTTAAGATTTCGAGTTCACCTTCATATTTCTTTATTTTTAAGTAATATGTTATTTCTTAGTAAAAGTCAGATGTTATATTTTATATGTGTTTCAATTTTATTTTTTTAAGAAAACCATTTTTCTCCTTTTACATGAACTGAATTTGGGCAGCTAAGAAACTGTCAGTGTTGGAAGGGACCATCTTTATAAAGATGACAAGTTTACCTGTTGAGCCAGTTTACCTGTTCAGTGTAAAATCCTTTCGTTCTCTTGCAGGTTTTCATGTCTGTGCTGCTGGGTGGATGGCCAAGGGCAGAGTTGGATACCCCATTGTGAAGCCAGGGCCCCACTGTGGGTTTGGAAAAGTTGGTGTTATTGATTACGGAATCCGTCTCAATAGGAGTGAAAGATGGGATGCCTATTGCTACAATCCACATGGTTTGTTAAAAATAATAATTTTGTACTTTGCAAAAACAGTTACATGTTACTAGGATGTTGTTAGAATGAAATAGCTTATTTTTCCAGAGATAAATTGGTTTAGTGATAGTAACTAGTAACTATCATTCATAGAGTGATTATGCTGTGTCAATAGGCACTGGCACTCAATATTCATTACCCTACAAGGAGCTATTCTTATACCCATTTTAGAAATCAGGAAAGTGAGAGTTAGGAATTTAAGCAACTTACCCAAAATTATGTAGCCAATAATTAGTAGGCAGGCAGAACTGTGAATTTAGGTTCCTGACCACAAAGGGGGGTCAGGGGGGGGGGCGGGTAGCAGGTTTATGAACTCACACTTAATTAACTAAAACAATAAAGTGGTACTACCAAATGTTAACTGTTCAAAGTTATCCCTTTGCTAGAATGGGGAAAAGGACACAGAATAAACAGCTTCCTAATTTATTTTTGTGCATCAATTCTTAGACTTCCAAACTAAGCAACTCTCACTCTGTGGTTTATTTCAATAGTTACATATTAGGTATACTAGTCATTATTATAGAGTAGATTTTTATTCCTATTCTTATTCCATGGTGGGTTGTAGCTAGGAAAACTTTAAAGAGCAAAATTACCTATTTTGTTTATATTCTTGGAGAAAATAATTACGCTATTCCTTTTGGATGTAATTTCTCCAGGATAATATTACAAAGTGTTAAAATGTGCTACAAAGTTTTTCCTGCATTTATGATCATAAATATCCTCAGGTGATGTCCCATTTTATCTACCTTATAAGAAAGTCCATAACACAGAGGAAAATTACGATGAAGTTTCAGAATATTATTATAGAATTTATTATTTAATGATATTAACTACTGTTCTCATGCTTTTAACTAATCTATATCTCAATATAATGTGTATTTCATGTAGAAAAGAATTTTGCCTAGAGCTATCACCTATTCCCACTTGAGACCAAATATGAATAAATGCAGTGCATTTATATAGGACTATGGTTTCCAAATCACTTTGAAATACTTTAAGCCTATCCAGTACTACACTGTATTTAGTCATTGTTAATAATGCATAAACTTTCTTTTCCTTCTCTCTCTTCTTCTTTCTTTTTCTTCAATATATTTATACAGGCAACTTTCTTTTAACTCTCAAGAGTAACTTTTATGTATATTCTCTGATTCTTTTTTTTTTTTTGCTTGATAAATTTGAGGCTCTCTGAGCATCTATCTATTCCATTGTTTTCATAAGTTAAAGTCTAGAGGAGATGATGAAGTGCTAATGGAAAGGTTCTTACAGTGTTTTATTGCCCTTTTGTAAAAATATTACTTTAATTACAAATTTTATAAGTTTCTTTTACTTCTCATAGAAGCTGAATACTTTCTACTCTGTAAATATGTGTACAGAATCCTGAATTCAATGATATGCTGATTATTTAGGATATGGTTAACTACATGGCAGATGAGGACTGCCTCAACTAGCATTGGGAGAGGAAGAGCTCATGGAAAAATAATTGGTATAAAAATTATAACAATCAGAAAAAATAAGATAATTATTGTTAATTACTCAATATCACAAAATTATAGCTTATTGAAGTCAGAAAAATAGGGTCATTAAGAAATGTTTAGAAGTAAACTTGTTCATTCAAGTTTTGAATGTATGACCTGATGCTGATTGCTTTTTATATGAACACTTTTTAAAAAATAATTCTTTATTGTTGAAAGTATTACATATGTCCCTCTTTTTCCCCATTGACCCCCTCCAGCCCACCCCCTCTGACCACCCCAGGCCTTCACCACCCTATTGTCTTTGTATATGAATACTTTTAAAGCACTTAAGTTCTCAGGGACCTAATCAACTTTGTGAATCTGTCCTTTTCTAAATTAAAAGAGATGAGGCAATAACTATATATGTAACATAAAATATACAGCTGAATAGATATAGCTAAATAGACAACTGAAATACTCCAATATATGAATTTTTATCCTAATCTAATGAAATATACAACAAAGAAAGGTCACTATAGGGCAGAGCGAGTCACTCCAAACGCTGGCACTGTACATACTTATGAACATATATAAACTATGTATTGCATAAATTGTAATAATACAATAAAAATAACTTACATTTTGTATAAAGTCCTTTTTTAAATCTTATTTGTTGGGTATGAACATATTGCTCTTTAAAAAATATACTTCTTTATTGATTTAAGTGAGGAAGGGAGAGGGAGAGAGAGAGAGAAAGATCATTGATCGGCTCCCTCCTGCACGGCTCCTACTGGGGATTGAGCCCACAAACCAGGCATGTGCCCTTGGCTGGAAATGAACTCAGAACCCTTCAGTCCACAGGCAGATGCTCTATCCACTGAGTCAAACCAGCTAGAGCTGTACAACGTCCTTATCATCTATATTTCACCCTCAGAATAATTCTGTGTGGGAAATAATAGGAGAGGCATGATTACATTCAATTACCAATGAAGAAACAGGTATAGGTCACAGAGTGCTCGAACCAAATCTATGACCTTGCTTTTTAAAAATATATTTTTTTTATTGATTTCAGAGAGGAAGGGAGAGGGAGAGAGAGAGAAACATCATTGATAAGAGAGAATCATCCATTGGCTACCTCTCACATGGCCCCGCACTGGGGGTTGAGCTCAAACCTTGACATCCTGGTTCACAGGTCGATGCTCAGCCTCAGAGCCCTGCAGTGGGGCTCTGGCCTCCCCAGCCTTTCTGAGGTCCTGGTCTGCCTCAGAGATAAGCTTCCTTAACTTCAATGGCAATAAGAATGCTAACAAGATTTAAAAAAAAAAAAAGTTACTTTAATGGAGAATATTCTTGGAAAAAACCCCTAACTGATAAAGTGAAAAATACCTTCAAATGCTACCCAGAGTCAGCATTAGCAACACCACTCAGATTATTTTTAAGTTTCCAGGTTTGGTTTGGTCTTTCAAGATCCTGGATACTTACTTGATATGGAATTAAAATGAATCAAGGCCCCTCCATACCTTTCTCTCTAGGTCATACTGTAAGTGATTGGTTCTGGAAGAGGTTGTTCTTATTACAGGTTATGTGGCACAACATAAATCTGTAAAATGAAAAATAACTTTAAAAAAACATAAATATCTTCACCAAATCCTCAAATAAGTTTAAAACCAGGAAAGAGTATAGGAAGATTATAAATTATTGCTTTCACCTGGATTAGAGTGACCTCCATAGTCTTTTGTAATCTTGAAATTCTATAATGATTTTCCAAACAGAATATGTTGGACTCATTATTCTACATATTCCAGTCTCTCAAGACACAGTGGTGACACCACAAGACAAAAACATCTGCCTGGGCTGGTGGTAACATGAATATATGTATTTGTCAAATCATATGGAAAGATTCACATAATATTTGTGCATTCTATGCTTAAAAAATATAAATAAAAAGACATCCTAAAAAATGTAACCAAGGATACAATTAATTAACTATTTTTCTTGCTATCTTACTTTTTAATTCACAAGTGTCTGCTTATTTTAGAGAATTGAACAACTATTGATGAAAATACATTTATTCTTGCCGAAACCGGTTTGGCTCAGTGGATAGAACGTCGGACTGCGGACTGAAAGGTCCCAGGTTCGATTCTGGTCAAGGGCATGTACCTTGGCTGCGGGCACGTCCCCAGTAGGGGGCGTGCAAGAGGCAGCTGATCGATGTTTCTCTCTCATTGATATTTCTGACTTTCTATCCCTCTCCCTTCCGCTCTGTAAAAAATCAATAAAATATATTTTTAAAAAAAAGAAAATACATTTATTCTTTAGCTACATGAATACATTATATACTATAGATGCTATATGTTAAGCCATTTCTTTACTTTTTTCATAAAGGGTTATAAATAAATGAACACTAAGATGTGAATATCATATTAAAGCAGGAATAATTTTTTCTAATGCTTTATTATCTTTCCACTTCCCTCTTCTCCTCCTCCCCCCATTCCAGCAAAAGAATGTGGTGGAATCTTTACAGATCCAAAGAGAATTTTTAAATCTCCAGGCTTCCCAAATGAGTATGATGATAATCAAATCTGCTACTGGCACATTAGACTCAAGTATGGTCAGCGTATTCACTTGAGTTTTTTGGACTTTGACCTTGAAGATGACCCAGCTTGCTTGGCTGACTATGTTGAAATATATGACAGTTATGATGATATCCATGGCTTTGTGGGAAGGTACGTGTTGTTTCCCAAATAGAAATTTAAAGGAACATTCAATATCATGTTTGATGTTTCTTTAATTTTCCCCCAACTGTACCTACACTATTGATTTTTCATTGTTTCTACACTCTTACAACACCATATCCTTTTTTTAGAAAGACTTTTCTTAGCATGTTAAGTCATAGTCAGTTGTTACTTATTATTAAAATAGTGATAGCTGCCTTTTTATTATTGTTAAGTTGTAACAATTATTTAAATAGTTTATTTATGAAGACCTTAAGATTGACTAACAACATGAGGAAGAAAGATGTGAGGTGAGAAATTTGTCAGGGTTTTTAAGTGTTCTAATTTCTGTCAACCTTTACAAATAATTATAAATTCAGTAATGGGTGCCTTTCTTCTACAAAGCAATGGGCTAAAGTATTGTGGGTATATGGTAAATAAACAAAGCATAGCCCTTGCTTTCATACAAGTTAGCTAAACCTACAATGGGCAGCTTCTTAAAAATAGCTTTCTTTGCCATAAAAAAACAAATGCTCTTTTCTGCAAAATTTCTTTCTTCCTTGGTCTTCAACATGCTGGCACATAATTTTTTGTATTCTCTTCTTAAATCTTTAATGCAGTTTACATTTTCAGAGCCTTACAAAATATTTCAATTTAAAGAGTGTGCAATTAGGTGTTTTATATATTCAGGTCACCATTTAATGTGTATTTTAGACTATCCATTATCAATAGGATATCAATTCTCCATTATCTATGACTATATATATATATATATATATATATATAATATATATATTATTTTAAAGGTCTTCAACAGGCTATATATTTATATTGTATGATTTAACTGTATAATATATCCCTCTCCCCACTCTGGAACAAATTATACTTTCAAAAACTGACAAAATTCAAACGTTTATATAATGTGCAAGGGAGTTCCTTTCAAGATATGATATATATATAAATGAAACCCTCTTATATCTATAAGGTCCAAGTAATTTTTCCACCTTTAAATCTGTCTACTCCAGAATTCAAAATATAATACTACCAACTATATACCCATTGACTTTCAATTATGAAGAAAACTTTGAGATTAATCAGAGACAAATTTTTAATTTTTTTCAAGAAGATTCAAATTGTCTACTACACAAGTAGTTTCATAGGTACACAGAGTAGAAATGCCACATATCCTTTCTTAAGAATTTCATTAATAGTTTGAGAAGTTTACTTCAAATAATGTACATTGTTCTCCCTTACAAATTCAAATTTAAAAACACACACACAATAAAACACCATAAAATAACAGGAAAATAAGCCATTACTTGGGGGAAATAAAACATTTTGGTTATCAGTAAGAGCTCATTGCAATAGCTGTATAATGTTCATTCGTGTGAATTCTCTTTAAAACTCCCTTTCAGATACTGTGGAGATGAGCTTCCAGAAGACATCATTAGTACAGGTAAGGGCTCTAAATAAAGGAGCAAAATTATGATTTGTTTTCTCTCAGTGTCACTGGAAGTGAAGGACCCAGTAGTCATTACTGTTTACTTTTTTTAAAGTTGAGAGACCTGCTTGCTGGCTTATAAATTCCAAGTATTTATTTATACCTAAAGAAAGATCTGTGCCAACTCTTTGCACTGAAAACACATAGACTCTTGTTATTTGTGGGAAATACAGGGTGAGATAGTCTTGAGTCTGCAAATCCATGAATACTCTCTTTGCTTATGATTTCCATAAAATGTAATAAAAGGCCAAGATTTTTCATTGATAAAGAATTAAAGTAATTTGTAAACTTGTTAAAAATACTATCACTAGAAAAATTTTTACCTTATTTATTGCATTTTTATCTTAGTATAGCATTTCCCAGAGAGAGTTGTAAAGAACAGTACTGTGAAATGTTTTTAATAGGTCTTACATGAGAAAGGGCTCTTAGGTCAGGTAAATTTGGTAACATTGAGTTAAATAATGTTAAACAGGTTTCTTTATTTGAAGATATCAGAGACTTTAATATGTTAATTATGCATAGCAAGCCTCAAACCTTTTCCAAATCTTTTTTCTCCTGCAAATTATTTTGTGTGACTTTGTTCCACAAAATGTACCTCAAGAAATGTCCTTATAGTAATATAAATTTATCTCATTAAGTAATACCACTGCTATTAACCCAAAGTTATATTTTCTGACTAAAAACTTGGGTTTTCTTAGGTATCATTTTTAATATAATCACCAGCATTAGTATTTGGTGTTTTGCATGCTCAATTTTTCCTCCAAGTCATTAAATTATCCCAATACTATGCAACTAAAAATAATAGTCCTTAAGCTCAGATACTGCTACCTAAATTATTCCCACACCCTAGTCTTGCTGTACTCACAATTCTCATTTATTCATCATTATTGCAAGACATGGAACTACTTGTTCAATTCTTGAATGAATAATGCTTAAAACTTATTAATTCATTACTCTGTTACAATTTCCCTAGGATTAGTAAAGTATTAAATCTTTTGCTTATCTCTATTTTTTGTTCTTGAGGATATATTTTATGTTAACAGAAAGTTAAAAAAAAAAAACATCATATGAGCTGTAGGGGGTATTTGGGAGATGAGAACTCTATTTTTAAAGACACAGAGAGAGGAAGAGTCAAAAAGAAGCCCTGAAATTTGCCATTTCTGTCAGCTAAATTAAAGGAGAGTAACATCTTTGTTTTTTTGCATCCTCTTCCTCCCCAGGAAATGTCATGACCTTAAAATTTCTAAGTGATGCTTCAGTGACTGCAGGAGGTTTCCAAATCAAATATGTTGCAGTGGATCCTCTATCAAAATCCAGTCAAGGAAAAAATACAAGTACTACTACTACTGGAAATAAAAACATTTTAGTTGGAAGATTTAGCCATTTATAAAACAAAACAGGACATTTAGTATTTATGTTTGTATCTTTTGGAACCCCTTGGATCTCACTTTTATATTATTATTATAGTTATTAACATTTATTTATTACTTTTCTAGATGTAAATGCTATGCCTGATAATTTTGAGAAAATTGAAAAATTCAGAAAATTTTAAATGAGAAAATAAAATCTCTCATAATCCGCTGCATGAAAATAACAGGTGTTAACATTTATATATTTTTCTTTTAGTCATTTTTTTATTTGTGGTATCTGTATATATGTTCCTATATATATTTTGTATTTGAAGTTTTGGAATTCTGCTGTATATCAGTATATCTTGTTTTGTTTTGTTTTTTAAACCTTGAGCTATCTGACTTAACTATTTTTCCAGAATATTGAGTATTATGCAAAACATCATATAAATCAGTATGATTTTGAACAGCTGTAAAATGTTCCATATGATTTTTCCATACTTTATTTAAGCCTGTCTCTATTGTGGGAATTTTAAATTGTCTTCATAAACATTGCTTCAATAAACATCTTTGAACATATGCATTTGTACAGCTCTCTAATCATTTGAGGGAGGTTCCTAGAAGTGGAATTACTGGGTCAGAGATGAATTAAAATGAAGTTTTCTTTTTTGATAAGCAAAAATGACATAACATTGCAGTTTTGTTGCCAGAGGATGGCGTGGGTGAAATTCCTCCATTGCCAGTGGGAGTGGGGTACTTGTCATGTCTTGAGAAAAAGAATTATTTAAGTACACTCAGGAGAATGAAATCTTTTATTTATGTGAAACTATATTCCTCAGTTTGTGAAGTCCCATTTTTATCCATCTAGTCCTGGAAAATGTGCAGCTGGGGCTTCAATAAAGCTAGAAGTAAAACCAGTATCCAGAGAGTTTCTGTTCCATGGTGGAGTTGGGTCTGATGTAACAACAGGCTAAAGTCCATTAGTCCATGTGTGGAATTCACATCCATGTGGGCCACCTGGGTGAGTGCTGCAGAGTGTGCAAGCCCCACAAGCCAGGAACGCCAGAGGGCCAAGCAACAAACTCCCTTTGTTCAGAAGCTTATGTATGTCAGATTTCACACCCTTGCAGTGGCCATGCCTGTTTTGGCCAATGCCCTATTCACAGGTGTGACTGACAGATAAACACCTTCCCACATCACCTCGACCTTACTGGTCATGTGTCTAAATTGAGGCTTTCCTCTGCTCCGTAACCAGTTATTAATATTTCTAGAGGCCTGGTACACAAAATTTGTGCAGGGGTGTGTGTCCCTCAGCCCAACCTGCACCCTCTAACCTGGGACCCTTTGTGGGATGTCCGACTGCCCGTTTAGGCCCTATCCTACTGGGGCCTAAACAGGCAGTCAGACATCCCTCTCACAATCCAAGACTGCTGGCTCCAAACTGCTCGCCTGCCTGCCTTCCTGATTGCCCCTAACTGCTTCTGCCTGCCAGCCTGATCACCTCCTAACCACTCCCCTGCCAGCCTGATTGTCCCTACCTGCCCTCCCCTGCAGGCTTGATCACCCCTAACTGCCCTCCCCTTCAAGTCTGGTCCCCCCAACTGCCCTCCCCTGCAGGCTTGATCACCCACAACTTTCCTCCCTTGCAGGTCTGATACCTCCCAACTGCTCTCCTCTGCTGGCCATCTTGTGGGAGCCATCTTGTGTCCACATGGGGGCAGCCATTTTTTGACCACTTGGGGGCAGTCATATTGTGTGTTGGAGTGATGGTCAGTTTGCATGTTACTCTTTTATTAGTAGGAATAGAGGCCCGGAGCATGAAATTCATGCATGGGAAAGGGGTCCCCTCAAATCAGCCTTAACTCTCTTCAATCTGAGACCCCTCAGGACCCCTGACTCCTAACCACTAACCTGCCTGTCAGCCTTATCCCTCTAACTGCTCTCCCATGCTGGCCTGATCCCCCTAACTGCTCTCCCTGTCTGCCTTATCACATCTAACCTTTTCTGCCTTGGCCCTGCCAACATGGCTTTGTCAGGAAGGACATCCGGAAGGACTTCTGGAAAGTCACCCGAAAGATGTTCAGTCGAATTAGCATATTACCCTTTTATTAGTATAGACTAGAGGCCCAGTGCACGAAATTCACACACGCAGGTGGGGAGCTGTCCCTAAGCCCAGCCTGCACCCTCTCCAATCTGGGACCCTTCAAAGGATGTCCAACTGCCCATTTAGGTCTGATCCTACTGGCAGTCAGACATCCCACTCACAATCCAGGACTGCTGGCTCCAAACTGCTTGTCTGCCTGCCTTCCTAATTGCCCCTGCCAGCCTGATCACCCCCCAACCATTCCCCTGCCAGCCCAATTGCCCCTAACTGCCCTCCCCTGCAGGCCTGGTCACCCCTAACTGTCCTCCCCTGCAGGTCTGGGTCCTCCCCCAACTGCCCTTCCCTGCTGGCCTGATCACCCACAACTGCCCTCCCTAGCAGGCCTGGTCCTTCCTAACTGCTCTCCCCTGCTGGCCATCTTGTGGTGACAATCTTGTGTCCACATAGGGGCAGAAACTTTGACCAAATGGGGGCAGCCATCTTGTGTGTTGGAGTGATGCTCAATCTGCGTATTACTGTTTTATTAGAAAGGACAGAGTCCTGGTGCACAGGTAGAGGACTGCTGGTTTGCCCTGAATGGTGTCCTGGATCAGGGTGTAGTTTTCCTTGGGGTGTAGGGTGGCCTGGGTGAAGGGCCTATGGTAGTTTGCGGGCTGGCCACGCCCCCCAGCGACCCAAGCAGAGGTCCTGGTATCTGGGATTTATTTATCTTCTACAATTGAAACTTTGTAGCCTGGAGTGGAGCCAAGACTTCTGCTCGCTCCTTGGTGGCAGCCATTTCTGTTGGGTTTTATTTACCTTCTATAATTGAAAATTTGTAGCCTTAAGTGGAGGCCTGGGCTGGCCAGGGCAGGTAGAAAGCTTGTCTTCCTCCATCTCCAGGGAAACCCAAGCCTCCTGCATGCTCTCTGTGGCCACAGCATCTTTGTTGGTGTTAATTTGCACACTCACTCTTAATTGGCTGGTGGGCGTGGCTTGTGGGTATAGCCAAGTGATGGTTAATTTGCATGTTACTTTTTTATTAGATAGGATAACCAGGTTTTTACAATATGGGGTGGGAGACATGCAGGATAGAAGGGAACAATGTGGGGGGAGGGGAACATCTGTAATATCTTCAACAATAAAGATTTTTTTCAAAAGACAGGTTATTAGCCAGGCAGAGAAAGATAAATATTACATGATCTCAAACATTTGTGGAATATAATGAACGACATATACTGATGAACAAGAACAAATCTGGAGACTGAGAAAAGTCCATCAGAATGTCAAACCTCAGGGTAAGTGGCAGGGGGTGGGAGTAAGGGGGAAAGTCAATATATTTGACCTCTTGAACTAAGGTAAGTAATTTGTTTTTACATTCATGACAAAGTTTATATAATGTTGTAAAAAAAAAAATTGGCAGCTAGTTTGAGATTGAATTGACATGGCCTAGAGCTTGTCATCTCCTATGGACACCAGTCCTTAGGCTAGGCCCTCCTTAACCTCCCGTGACACCACAATACCCTTACATAATATTATTCTACAATGTCATTATAATTTTTGATATTTGACAACAGCATATTATACAACTACCCCGAATAAACTTACAAACTAATTCTTTGAATGTTGGGCAGCAATTTAAAAAGGATAGGAAAGGAATTAATCCCTTTCAGAAGGAATTAAGGCACTGGGAAGGCACTCGAGCATTCTATATTGGCCCCTCTTGCCCTTTTTTGCCAAGAGGGACCCTCTTCTTACAATCCAAATACACACAGATGATGCCTGAGCTTTCAGTTCAAGCTGTGGCTGAAGCCTCTGGGCAGCTGGCACCATGGATCTGTCTCTCACCCAATGGTGTGAGCTGGGCCCTCTCTGGAGAAGAAACCTGGGTCCCTCGAGATATGAGATCAGTACCGGGACCCCGCCAGCAGGAGAGGGGACCCCAAGGCAGGTGCTGGACATGGAGGCCATGGGGGCATAGACTACAAAGGAGACAGAACTGAACCTCACATCACCTTGTTTGGCCCCAGAGGATGGCTGGTTAGCCAGAGATGGGTAAGATTCCTCAGGGAAGGAACAACCTAAGACAGGCACAGTCGCAGAGGGGCCAACAGGAGAGAACTAAAAGGTCAACAGAGGTGGGACATAGACCCTCACCCACAAACCTTGCAGGAGCCTGAACTCTCACCCCTTCTGAGGGAGGTCTCCTGCCCCCACGCTGCTTCGCCTCACACACACAACTCAGACTGGGACCCAGGTCGCAGACAGAGACTCGGCCAGCAATAGCTGCTCTATATCTAAATTCAGTCTATTACCAGGAATGCTCAGGGCCTACTCAAGAATGCAAATAATCCTTTCCACTAATATTTACAGGGTAACTGAGATTTCTGCTTGAGTATTAAAATTGACAGTAAAATAGTAATCAAGTTTTCAGATTAATTTAAATTGGCTAAGTGAAATAAGTGAATACTCAAGAAAATTTAAGTGTACTGGACAAAAAGTTTTTCCTGAAACATTAACTAAAATATCTATTAGTAGTTCATCTCATTGTAAAATTGCCTAACATCCAAAGAACCTAAAACAGTCATATTTGTGTGCAAAAATTAAAATTTAAAATTACCAAGACTGCAATCTAAAATTTCCAAAGCCCCCATTAATCAAAAAAGGGGTGTGTGTGTGTATAGTGGGGTAATATCATGTAAGGAAAAATATCCTGTAAAATACATCTAGAAAATTCTTACTCCAGAAAAGTAACTTCCATTTGTAAAACCAACAGCAGGACACCCATGAAAAAAACACACATGGTGTCAAAATAAGCCAAAGGAAAATCATTTAGGCAAAAATAAAAAAGAACCCCTAATCTAATCTGCAGAGAGGATCCCTTTGTTAACTTTTGGTCGAGAATGTGTTTGTGTGTTTTCAGAGAACAACTCCAAGACCATGTAGGTTCTGACGACAGTGAGGAACTGACGGGTCTGTTCCCGTCACGAGGATGGTCCAGAAATGGGGGACACTGACAACACTTTGCCATGCTAGCAGTCAGCAGCTGTGCATGGCTGCAGGCGGCCCAGGACCAAACCAGAGAGGATGAAACTTGCATTGCCACGATGTGTCCACCATCTAGATACCATTGCAGACATCTACACATAAAGAACTATTTGAGCCAAAACTGGTTTGGCTCAGTGGATAGGGCGTCGGACTACAGACTGAAAGGTCCCAGGTTCGATTCTGGTCTAGGACATGTACTTTGGCTGCAGGCATCCCCAGTAGGGGCCGTGCAAGAGGCAGCTGATCGATGTTTCTCTCTCATTGATGTTTCTGATTTTCTATCTCTCTCCCTTTCACTCTTTAAAAAATCAATAAAATATATATTTTTTAAAAAAGAACTATTTGACATTGAAACTGGGACTCAAACTTTTTTTGTTCTGATACATTTATTTCTAGTATGAAGAGGCAAGATATTTTTGAAGAAAAGAAACAGGGGAGAGTGATTGATATAGAGGCAAGGAGGCATTGAACAGGCTGTCAAGCTACAGGGGGAAGGCTGGGGAGTGTGGGGGGCAGATGCTGGGGGAGATCAACTGAAGGACTTGTATGCATGCATATGAGCATAACCAATGAATGAAAGACACTGGGAAGGGAGGGGGGCAGGTGGGGACATGTGCTGGGGGGTAGGTGGGGACATGTGCTGTATTCATAGCAATAATATACACTCTGTGACTTTCTTTCCTGATCTGGGAATGGTTCCCCAGTTCTTTGAATGTTTCCTAGCCTCTAATGTATTTTTTTTGGTAGGGGAGGCTGGGGGGCGGGTAATGGGGGGGGGGGGGAAACATATGTACTACTATTATATCTAAGTTATACTGCAAAAATTTTTTTTAAAAAAGAAAAGAAGCTAACAAAATAAAAACACAGGTTATTACAACGATATCAGTTTAAACTTGCAGTGTGATTGATATACATATATACTTTTGTCCAATTTTACTTCTTTGGTGAATTATTTTTCTATGCCTTTCACCCATTTTTTAAACCCGTGTCATCTTTTCTCCTACTGATTTATAATAAATCATTATATATTAGGTATATGATTTCATGTCTGTCATACATACTGCAATGTTGTTTGTATTTTGATTTTTTATAATGTTTTTAATGCAATAAAAGTTAAATTTTAGTTTCTGTCATACTTATTGTTGCAGACCCTTACCTTTATGTTTAGCATGAATATTCCCATTACAAATTGTGGAATGAACTCAAAAAGAGTTAAGAGGCTTTGCTAGAATATAAATGACAGAGATTTAGTCAAGGATCTTAGAGTTTTCAAACTGGAAACACGACTAAGCAAAACCTAGATGTGTTCTGAAGAAGAAAGGAAAGCTGAGGGTTGGTTCTTATAGTATACTAGTGGCCTGGTTCACAAAATTCATGCACACAGGGGGCGGGGGGTTTCTCTCATCCTGGTCTGCATCCACTCCAATCTGAGACCCCTATGGGATCTAGCCTAAACTGGCAGTTGGATAACCCCCTCGCAATCTGGGACTGCTGGCTCTTAACCACTAACCTGCCTGACTGCTTGATCACCCCTAAGTACTCAGCCTGCTGGCCTGCTCAGCCCCAACTGCCCCCCCACAAGCCTGATCACTCTCGATTGCCCTCCCCTCCTGGCCTGATCACCCCTAACCGCCTCTGCCTTGGCCCCACCACTATGGCTTTGTCCGGAAGAACTTCTGGAAGGTCTCATGGTCTAATTAGCATATTATCTTTTATTAATAAAGATAGGATATGATATACTACCATAACTATAACATATATACCAGTATTACTTTATGAAAATACATACTTCATGCGGTAGGAAGGCATCTAATACATTACACTGTATCAGGACTTTCTTTCCTGACCTGGGAATGGTTCCCCAGTTCTTTGAATGACCCCTAATGTATTTTTTTTGTCATTCATTGTAACTTTATTTACTGTTTATTGCACATGAGTCGAGGTCTTTAATTTCTAATTACCAAAGATTCAAAGGACTATTTTTTCCATTAAGTTTAACATTAACATCAGTGAATTCATGTATTCATGTGTTTTTATTGTAAACATCTGAATTATTCACATTGTCATAGATCCTGAACTCATAAGCATGGACCATGCACAGGCTGGCAGCAAGCCAGGAAGACACTCTGAAAGCAAACAGACACTCTGCATAAGGAGAAAAGTCATTGCACAACATTTAATGTCCAACCTCAGTCACCTCAGAATGTTATATATATTGACTTCTTAATTCCTATAGTATCGGGAACTCAACTGATTGGTTGGTGACGGGGTTGACCTGGTATCAGGAGGATTACTCCTGAAATAATTAAGGAAAGGGGTGCTCAATCTTTTCTTGGTTGCTTGCTCCTCCCCAGCACCTTCATCTTTCTTCTCATCTCAGCTTCTTGGGCATCTTCTCCTTCACCTTCACCTCCTTCTTCTCCCTCCTTTGCATCCTCAAATTCTTCCTTGGCACTTTCTTCTTCTCTCTTTCCGCTTTGCCAGCCACTTCCTCTCCTTCTCTTCCTTTTCAGCTTCTCCTTCAGAGGGGGGTTCATCCTTAGCTTTCTGGGCTTTTGCAGCCTCCATGGTCTCCTCCACCTTGATCTGCTCCTCCTGGAGGCAGCGGCTTTCCTACACCTCCTCCTTGGCTGCGCGCACTCCGTAGATGTTCTTGACAGTGCTCTCGTTCAGCATGGTGAAGCAGCTCTTCTACCATTCTTTTGCATTCTGCATGTTCTTGGCAGCCAGCTTCTCGTACAGGACGCAGATGTCCTTGAGCTGGCAGAGAGGTCAGACTTGGAGAACACATCCATCTCCACGGAGATCTGAGCATACTGGATTTGCACCTCCAGCTCAGCGATCTCCTCTTCATGCACCTTTTTCAGAAAGGCAATTTAGTCCATCAGGCTATCAATGCACTTTTCAAGCTCAGCTCCAAGGAGAGCCGCCTCATCTGTACCTTTGCTCACCTCCATCAGCCAGCCCTCTGTCTCATCATGGTTCAGCACCTCTTCCTGGTAGAATGCCTGCAGGTCGCTCCCAGTCCCTTCCAAGCCCTGGTGCCTGCTAACTGCCCACTGCCCTCTCCTCCCCAGGGACTGGGCTCGGTGGGCCTGGGCACAGGCATCCCATTTTCATTAAAATGTTCAACCCTGGCCTGCTCCACCTGTGTGCACAGGCAGCCCGGGGCATACAGTGATCCCAGAGACCCTGGCCACCCCTGCCTACCCAAGTCCCCGATGGCGGCCTGGACCCCTTGGGCAGAGTTAGGCATAGCCATCCCGCCCCTGACTGCCCTGTTAATGATCTCAGCCTTGACCCAGTGGGAAGCATCAGATGCAGCCAGCCCACCCTGCCCAACCCCAAAGGCTACCTGTACCCTGCAGGCGGAGTCAGGTGATGCCCACCAGGCCCGTCTGACCACAGTGGTGGACTGGCCCCCCGGGAGGCATCTGGCACTGCCACCCCGCCCTCCTCTGCCTGCCCTGTTACTGATCTCGGCCTTGATCCAGTGGGCAGCATCAGGAGCAGCCAGTCTGCCCTGCCCATCCCCAATGGCAGCCTGGACTCCACTGGTGGCATCAGGTGCTGCCGGCCAGGCCTGCCTGACCCTGATGGGGTCAGGACCTCACAGTTGGCATCAGGTGCTGCCACCTCCCCCTCCCCTCCTTCCTGCCCATTACTGATCATGGCCTTGGCACTGCCCACCTGGCCTGCCCAGTCCTCCATGGTGGGGCTACTCGCCTGGCCTGCTGGGTCTGGGGCTGCAATCTGGACCCCCACTGCCTGCAGCGAGGCGCCGCCATGGCCAGGTTTCACTGTGGGCAGCGGGGGTTCAGATCCCATGCTGGGTCTGAGGCTGTGACCCGGACCACCGCCACATGTAGTGATGCGCTGCCATGACCATGCTTAGGGCAGTGGTGGGCCGGCCCGCCATCTTGGTTGGAGTTTATTTGCTCCTGATTGACTGGTAGGCATGGCTTGATTGGAGGTATGGTCAATTTGCATATTACTCTTTTATTAGATAGGACTAGTGTCGCGGTGCATGAAAGGGTATTCCTCAGCCCAGCTTGCACCCTCTCCAATCTGGGACCCCTCAGTGTATGTCTCACTGCCGGTATAGGCCCAATTCTGCGGGAATTGGGCCTAAACCAGCAGTGGGACATCCCTCTCACAATCTGGGACTGCTGGCTCCTAACTGCTCACCTGCCAGCCTGCTTGATTGCCCCTAACTGCTTCTGCCCACTGGCCTGATTGATGCCTAACTGCTCCCTTTCCAGCCGGATCTGTCCTCCCCAGCAGTGACCCAGCAAGAACCAGCCTCCTCTGCAACATGCAGAGCCGTGGGATCTCCCGACCTCACTGCATGTGGAGCAGTCACCAAGCCCCACCTCCGCTGTGCACACAGCCATCTTGTGGCAGCCATCTTGTGATAACGTCATGCTAGGGCATGACGACCACCTAGTCTTTTATTATTATAGATAGTACAATGTTAAGAAGAATCAGTCCTGTGTTCTCAGTGTCAGGATTGATCCAAGATGTTGTAGACAAAACAGTGGCCACATACTAAACCCAACAAGCTCAGAAAAGGCCTGAATGACTGGCCCTACAAACTGAAAGTCCAAAAGCAACCACCTAAAATAAAAATTCATAACTAACAGCAAGTTATGGCAAGTAGTCAGATCTGAGGCCTGTAGCTTCCTTGACAAAGGTCAATGATTGCTTTAAATAAGCCTCTTTTTGCATCTAAAATGACATAACTTTTGAATGTGAGAGTAATCCCTTTTTCCAGACCCTTCAAGATAGACCTACAATATCAGAGCAGAGATCACAGAACCCCTTATTGTTATCTTGCTCTCCCACGTACGATTTCCATGAGCTGTAAATATTAATTGTTAACTATCCTATACCCACCAAAGTAGAAGTATTCGTCTCTCCATTTTAGCCTCTACCCAATCTCAAAGATTTCCTAGCTTTACCTTCTCCCACTTCCCTAATCTACCACCAATGGATTTCATGCACCCCCATTTACGTCTCTTCCTTTGAATCTAATGTATAAAATAAGCTGCATTCTCCACAGCATTTTCTCAATTCACTGAGATTTTGCTTCCTCGCAATTGTTGTCAGTGTGGCTTTCAAATAAACTCATGAACATTTTCTCCAGGTAATCTTCAGATGTCCAGTGGTCTGGACAATGAAACGGTTTCTTCTGGAGGTCATTCAGATGGTCATCAAACTGGTTCAGGCCTGGAAAGTTAAGAAGTTCCCAGACTAGTTAAAGCAAGAAGAGAATCATTTCCTCATGCCTAAGCCTACTTTGTTTTAATAATTTAGCAGCATGACCATAGTGAGTCCATTTTATATCTTCACTCTATTCCTTGAAGTTCAGAAATATATTCATTTACATTTTATTCTTGTTGCTTTATAGCTTTGCTTTTTTAGAAGGAAAAAGTCATGGTTGCTACTTATATGAGGGGTAAAGTCTCTATCCAACTCAATTTAACAAAAATGTATGTGCTAGGTACTATACACTTGGGAAACACCCAAGAACCAAATGAACACAAATCCCTACACTTGCAGAGATTATGTTTTGGTGGGGGGAGAGACATAATAATCAATAAACATGCTAAATTAGTAAAGTGCATGTGGGAAATAAAGGGTTGTAGAGCTTATTAAACTAAATGGAATAAGTGTAGATTGGGGAAAAAAGGCTATGAACTCAACCCTGGGAGAGAAAGATTAGCAGAGAAGACTGAATTAGGAGGAAAATCCTTTGTGCTTCTAGAAGCCAAGTGGAAAATGTATCAAGTTAGAGGAAATGATCAAGTGTGCTAAATACTGCCAGTAGGTCTAGAAATGAGTGCTGAATATAGCAACATTGGATCTAGCAACATGAAGATCATTGGTGACTTTGATGAGCAATTTCAATGGGGAGAAGGCAAAGACCCAGTTGGAGTTTACTGAAGATGGATCTAGAGGAGAGGATTGGAGATAGTGAAGCTGCCTATCAAGGAAGTGGTAGCTGTCATGGGGAACTGAGTTGAAAGAAGGCTTTCAGTTGAGAATAAATTTAGAGAAGGGAGAGATATTACAGCACTCTCCTTGAGTCAGGGTAGTACTCAGAGTTCTTGTAGGAAGTAGATGGCACAGTCAAAAGAAAGAGGCTGAAGAGACTATTACGGAAGTATGAGTTTACTTATGGGAAGCTCCCAATGGATGGTCAATCCCTGGGCATTCACCAAAGATGGAGATTCCCCCGGAAGAATAAAGTCAGGGACAGTGATCTGAATCCAGAGAAGAGGCTTAGATGCTAGAAAGGGGTTGTAAACAGAAGTTGGAACAGAGCTTCTGCCAACCCCAGCCAGTGGGGAGCAACCCTTGGATGAACACCCCAGCTTCTGCCTCCTGCCACCTTTCTATGTCGTGGCGGTGCCTCCCCTGGTCTGAGTTCAAGTGGAAGTCAGAGTACAAGGAAACCTGCTTGATGCTATCCACAGAGATCAGCGTCAGAGCAAGGAGGAGAAGGTAGAATACAGATCTGGAGGAGCGAAAGAAAGGCACCTTGCAGAGCAGGAGACAGGAGGCGGGATCTAATGCATAAGCAAGACAGGCTTTCAATAGGAAGTAGGGCAGTCCTTTTACAGAAGGGGTTCTTAATTTTTCTGTGTGCCATGAACTTATTAATAATTAAACCTAGCCAAGACCAGTTTGGCTCAGTGGATAGAGCGTCGGACTGTGGACTGAAGGGTCCCGGGTTTGATTCCGTTCGAGGGCATGTACCTTGGCTGCTGGCACATCCCCAGTGGGGGGTGTGCAAGAGGCGGCTGATTGATGTTTCTCTCTCATCGATGTTTCTGACTTTCTATCCCTCTCCCTTCTGCTCTGTAAAAAAAAAAATCAATAAAATACAAATTTTAAAAAAATAATAATAATTAAATCTAGATACACTTCTCAGAATAATTTTTTTAAATGCATAAAATACTTTTGAGTACAAAAAAACCAATTTTATTGAAATTCAAATCACTTTAGAAATAAAACCTGTGATATCCTAATGCATATGCTTCTTTATTAATGTTATAAATAATAAGATCTAGCAGTGGACCTAATAAATATTAAAATTTCAAAGTAGTGATGCATATATGTACCACATTATGTGAAAACTGTTTCATGGTATAAATATGATGTCTACTGGTGACAAAAGCATAGTTATCGTTAATGGTATGATGGTTTACAGTAGTTTGCTATTTACATCATAGTTTAAGGCAGTGGTCGGCATACTGAGGCTCTCAAGCCACATGCGGCTCTTTGGCCCCTTGAGTGTGGCTCTTCCACAAAATACCATGTGCAGGTGCACACGTACAGTGCGATTGAAACTTCATGGTCCACACGCAGAAGTCGGTTTTCAGCTCTCAAAAGAAATTTCAATTGTTGTACTGTTGATATTTGGCTCTGTTGATTAATGAGTTTCCCAATCACTGGTTTAGGGGCATGCTAGAATTGAGTTAAGAGTTCATGGAAGTAAAGATTCGTTTTTGTATGCAATATTACCAATGCTGGATTCAGTCCAAAGATCCGTTAGGAGGAAGGCAGAGTGTGGGGACACAGAAGCTGACCTGTGGAAAGATACATGGAAATCTGCAGAGCAACTATTCGAATTTCTCATTGGGAGTTAATTCAGGAGCCAAGAGTGAGGATGGAGAAGTAGATATAAAAGTTTTGACGAGACAGGAGAAGGCATGAGACGGTCTTCTAGGAAAGAAAGAAAATAACAGACTAAGGAAATGGCATGTGATTCATTATCAAGTAGCGTTAAGGGCCCATTTGAAGTTTGTAGGAGACTTTAATAAAAGACTGGTCAGCAAGGTAACGGTTTTCTCCAGCCATTTTCAGCTATACAAAAACAAAGACATGTTATGGAGGGAGCTAGAGTCACCAAAATTGGGGTTCTGCCAAGTGAGTGTGGCAAAAGGATCCAAGAGAGTAGATGATGTACATAAGAAGGGAATGTAGGAAGGGGAGGAACCAAGATGGCCGCATAAGTAAACACCTATTTTGCTGCCCCACACAACAATTCCAAAACTACAACTTAATAACAAAACAAACATCCTCCAGAATTACCAGAAAGCTGGCTGAGTGAAAATTCCACAAATAAAAGTAAATATAGGACACTGTGACTCAGAGGAGCAGTGGAGCACAACCTTGAAGATACACACGAAGAGAGGTTTGGAGCCATGCACGCACTAGAGAAAAAGGGCAGGCGGTAGCAAACCCAGCTGGTTTTCTCCAACGGGGAAGGCAGAGGTGTCCCACTGCACTGATTCTCCAGTTCCAGGAGAGGTTTGAGATCCGGGATAGGCACGCTAAAACCCGGGCGCAGGCGCGGCAGAGGTCTGCGAGCTTGAGGAGAGTGCGAGTAAACTTAGAACAGCAGTTTGCACGTAACTGGGCAGAGAGGACTTGTGACTTGCTCCCTCATTTGGGAGACCACCGAACTGCTTTGTTTTACAACCCTGGGCGAGACTTTGGGTGTGCAGACTCATTTGGGGAGAGGCAGAGTTGTCTGGCAATGGGTGGAGGCCGGTGGCGGCTTTCTCTTGGAGGTGCCTGCAGCCATTACCACCCGGCACAGAGACCCATGCGCCCCATAGGGCGGAGCTGATGCTGCCTGCTCAGCCTGGAGACTCCACCCACCCAACCTGAACATAGCTTACCCTCTCAGCCAATTGGCCTGGAGGTCAAACCCTCCTAGTGCTAACAACAATAAGATGGGCTTAACTTCAACAATATTGTACAACCCATAAAAGATTGCAGTAAGAGTATCCACCTCAGGTAACTGGGGAGGTTGAGCCACTGTCCCTTAGAGGACATCTACCACACAAAGCTAATGGACCAACTCAGGAAAGCAGCCACAATGCAGAGAAATGGAAAGAAATCAAGTGTGAAAGAAATGGAGGGAAAAAGACGACTAGACATAGAGTTAAAAACCACAGTTGTAAGGTTTTTCAAGAGGCTCTTAGAAAAGGCCGAGACCTACAAGTAAATGAACAAGACCTATGAGGAAATGAACAAAACCTACGAGGAAATGAATGAGACCTACGAGGATATGAAAAAGGACCAACTAGAAATTAAGCATAGACTGACTGAAATAAAAAATATTATACAAAGACCTACAAGCAGTCCAGAGGACCACAAGAACCAAGTCAAAGAATTGAAATACAAAGAAACAAAATCCACTCAGCCGGAAAAGCAAGAACCAAAAAGAATCCAAAAGATTGAAGATAGTGTAAGGAGCCTCTGGGACAACCTCAAGCATACCAACATCCAAATTATAGGGGTGCCAGAAAAGAGAGAGAGCAAGGTAATGAAAACCTACTTGAAGAAATAGTGACTGAAAACTTCCTGCACCTGGTAAAAGAAATTGATTTAAAAGCCCAAGAAGTGCACAGAACCCCAAAATATAGGAATCTAAAAAGGACCACACCAAGACACATCATAATTAAAATTCCAAGGGCAAAAGATAAAGAGAGAATATTAAAAGCAGCAAGAGAAAAACAGTTAGTTACCTATAAGGGAGCACCCATACGATTGTCAGTGGATTTCTCAACAGAAACGATGCAGGCCAGATGGGAGTGGCAAGAAATATTCAAAGTGATGAATAGCAAGAATCTATAACCAAGATTACTCTACCCAGCAAAGCTATCATTCAGAATTGAAGGTCAGATAAAGTGCTTTGCAGATAAGAAAAAGCTAAAGGAGTTCATCACCACCAAACCAATATTATATGAATTGCTGAAAGATATTTTATAAGAAGAGAAAGAATAAAAAGGTAAAAATATAAATTATGAACAACAAATACACATCTATCAACAAAGGAATACAAAAATCAAGTGAATTAATAATCTGATGAACAGGATAAACTGGTAAATGTAACAGAATCATGGACATAGAGAGGGAATGGACTGACAATTCTTGGGGAGAAAAGGGGAGTGGGAGGTGCAGCAAGAGACTGGACAAAAATCATGCATCTATGGGAGAGGACAGTGTGGGGGAGGTGAGAGTGGAGGGTGGGATGGGTGCTGGGTGGACGGGAGCTATAGGGGGAAAAAAGGGAATCAATGTAATTAATAAACTGAACAATAAAGATTAATTTAAAAAAAGAAGGGAATGTAATAATAACCCATGGAAATTGGTTTGATATGAGGAAAAACAGGACATCAGGAAAATGAGGGACAGTGAAAAAAGTGGTAGACAGAATAAAGTGAAGTTCCCACAAGGGCTCCAAGGACTGTAGAATCATGGTTTGAAAGATAGGAAGTAAAGAATGAGATTTTAACCAAGCCTGTTTGCATCAGCCCTTGCAATGAAGGGTCCCAGGTTAAATTTCCGTCAAGAGCACGTACCTCAGGTGCAGGGGTCAATCCCTGGCCCTGGTCGGGGCAAGTATGGGAGGCAACCAATCAATATGTGTCTCTCACATCAATGTTTAGCTCTCTTGGTATCTCCCTCTCTCTTTCACTATCTCTATAAATAAATAAATAAATAAATAAATAAATAAATAAATAAGAAAATGTCCTCGAGTGAGAATTAACAGCAACAAGAAAGAATAAGATTGTAAATATAACCTGTTATGGTAGGCAGACTAGTGCCCCCTTCCCAACATGTCTATGTACTAATCCCAAGAATTTGTGAATGTTACCGTATTGTCAAAAGAGATTTTGCACATGACAGTGAAGAACCGTAAAATGGAATATTATCCTGGAGTATCCCAGGGAGCCCAATGTGATCACAGGGATCCTTAAAAGTGACTGAGGGAGGCATACAAAAAAGAGAATCAAAGAGATCTGACAAAAAATGTGGGAGCAGAGAGATGCATCCTTGATGGATTTGAAGATGGAAGAAAGGGCTGAGCCAAGAAATGCAGGTGGCCTCTGGAAGCTGGAAAAGGCAAGGGAAGAGATTCTCCTCTAGAGCTTCCGGAACTATTGCATCCTGCTGACAGCTTGATTCTGGCCCAAGGAGATCCAGGTCATACATCTGAACTACAGAACTCTAAGATAATACATTCATATTGTTCTAAGCCACTGTGTCACACTTCTTTTTTTTTGGCAGTGATGAGAACGAACACACCTCTTAATCAGTTCCATGCAGGCTTAGACTTTGAGGAATTCAAGTCTAAGTCTAAGTGACAAAGCATAAACAAGA
This sequence comes from Antrozous pallidus, assembly GCA_027563665.1. Taxonomy (NCBI): domain Eukaryota; kingdom Metazoa; phylum Chordata; class Mammalia; order Chiroptera; family Vespertilionidae; genus Antrozous; species Antrozous pallidus. The sequence continues at coordinate 66,036,940 of CM050508.1, read as the reverse complement.
AGAAGCAGTAAACAGATATTGCTATTTTTCTAAACTTGGAGAAATTAACTTAGGTGAATAATATTTAAACTAGAACAACGTCTCCCATTTACGTCTTTTTGTCGACATCATACTTTATTTGCTTTCTCATAAATTTATTTTACTCTTTTCCTCACTTCCATAGGCTTTTTGGTCTTTATCAGATTCACATTTTTTTGTTTGTTTGTTTCCTTTGGAAGTTATGACAAACGGGATTTAAATAGGAAATTGAAGAATGTGTGTAAATTTGAAAACTATAATGCACTCTAGGATATAAGATATTACATTATTTATAAAGATGATGAATTTAAATCCTCTAAGACTTTCCTGAAATTATTCAGATGTGTGAAATATTTAGAATGATATTAAATTCCATTTATTACCAAAGACCTATATTACCCTATATCTCAGTAGTGTGGTGACAGTAATATACACAGGGACAGAAACGGGTAATAATGACTTCTGGAGATTTGACTGGATCATTTCCAAGCCTCCCCATAGAGGTCTGGGATATATTATGATTATATTCTAAAACCTATAGAAATAGTTGAAAAGGAAATACATGATTTTTTTAGTAGATTGCTAAGTGACCTTGTAGAACATTTTAAAAATTTTGATTTTCTTGCCCAGAAAGCATGGTTCAGTGGTTGAGCATTGACCTATGAATCAGAGGTCATGGTTCGATTCCCAGTCAGGACATATAGTGGGTTTCGGGTTCAATCCCCAGTGAGGGATGTGCAAGAGGCAGCCAATCAGTGATTCTTTCTCATTATTGATTTCTCTCTCTCTCACTCCCTCTCCCTTCCTCTCTGAAATCAATAAAAATATTTTTTATTTGGTTTTCTTTATCCAATTTAACATCTTTTTGTATGTCTACTTTAATATTCTTTACATTCTACTAATTCCATCTTATTTGAATGTTTTCAGTTTAAGGCCTGCTCAGATGTATTTATAATTTTTTTTTTTCTCTTTCTCGTTTATATATGGGTTTGGGAAGTTCTTTTTTTTTTTTTTTAAGTTTTCTTTATTTCAATTTAACCTGATCTTTATATCAATATCACTATATGAAAATAAAACAAATGTACTGATGATGGTATAAGTATATGTATTCAGTGTCTTATTTAATATTACATTCAAGTTAAAATTTTATGAAAGTAAATTTTTTTGAGAGAAAATTTTTTATAAATATGATTTACAACTATCTCCCACCAAATGAAACCCACAAAAACATTTTTTCCAGGATCTGTTATTGTAAAGGCAAGTTGTTTACATGTCTTGCATTGCTTTTAAATTTTCGAAAACAATAAGTCCACAGCTGTTTCATTTCCTTCTGAACAAATGGCCAGCAAAGAAAGCCGCCAGGAAAAACCACATCCCACAAAAAGTAAACTCCCTAATAACACAGGCTCTTGGGCCTCCACTGGAAGAACCATAGCCTTAAGAGTATTTACAAAATACAAAACAGTTTTTGAGCATTTATTTGACTGTCAAAAATTATAAATGGGACTTCCTTGCCTAACTATTAATAAACTCACAGTGTCCTGGCTGGTTTGGCTCAGTGACTGAAAGGTCCCAGGTTTGATTCCAGTCAAGAGCACATACCTGGGTTGAGGACTCGATTCCCAGTAGGGGGCATGCAGGAGGCAGCCAATTAATGATTCTCTTTCATCATTGTTGTTTCTCTTTCTCTCTCCTTTTCTCTTCCTCTCTGAAATCAATAAAAATATATATTTAAAAATAATAAGAATAATCTCACAGTGATTCTCATGATATCAAAGGAAAAGTTACAGTATATTAGATTTAATTGGACCAAGACATTTATTTAAAATAAAATTATATGTACAATATCTACAGTATAAAACTTTTTTTTTTTTAAATTATTTTTTATTGATTTTTTGCAGTATAATAGTAGTACATGTTTTCCTTTCCCCCTCCCCCTTATCCTCCCCCCAGCCTCCCCCACCCCCCAGCACATATCCCCAGCTTCCCCCCTCCCCGCCCCAGTGTCTTTCATTCATTGGTTATGTTCATATGCATGCATACAAGTCCTTCCGTTGATCTCCCCCCGCATCTGCCTCCCATCCACCCAAGCCTCCCCCTGTAGCTTGACAGCCTGTTCAAGGCCATCCTGCCTCTATATCAATCACTCTCCCCTGTTTCTTTTCTTCAAAAATATCTTGCCTCTGCATACTAGAAATAAATGTATAAGAACAAAAAGTGTTTCATTCTCGGTTTCAATGTCCAACTTTTCTGAGTCCCAGTTTCAGTGTCAAATAATTCATTATGTGTATAAGTCAGCAATGGTATCCAGATGGTGGACATATCATGTCAATGCATGATCCATCCTCTCTGGTTTGGTCCTGGGCTGCCTGCAGACATGCACAGCTGCTGTACAGTATAAAACTTAATCTTCACATTGCTCTCTGAAATTCTATCCAGATAGAGTGAATGGGGATCACTTACAAAACAATCTTAAAAGGGTTCTTTTTTGTTTTTCTATTCTAAAATATCAATTATTTTAGTAATTAATATTTTCAAAGACAAACTATTGCACTTAAAAAATAGTCTATTGATGATGATGATGATGATGATGATGATGATGATGATAATGATGATGATGATGATAGCCTCCTATCTCACTCAGAAGAAAAGCCAGTTATTCCTGGGGCCTAGAAGACCCATCATGATCTGGCCCCTTCTCTGACCTCTCTCATCTCTCCTCTTATTTCTCCCTTACCCTCTCCTCTACCAATTATCTCCAGCCACACTGGTGTCCTCACTGTTCTTTGACCTATTAGCACACTCCTGCTGTAGGGCCTTTATGGATGCTGTTCCTCTAACTGGAATACTTTTCCCCAGATAGCCACATGACTCACTCATTGTCTTCAGATCTTAACTCAAAAAGTGGCTCATCGGTTGAGCATCAACCCAGGAACCAAGAGGTCGCTGGTTTGATTCCCATTCAGGGCACATGCCCAGGTTATGGGATGGATCTCCAGTGGGGGGTCATGCAGAAGACAGCCAATCGATGATGTTTCTCTCTCACTGATGTTTCTATCTCTCAATTCTTCTCCCTTCCTCTTTCTCTAAAAATCAATAAAAACATAATTTTTAAAAGGTCATATTCTCTATCTTTATGGCCCTTTATTTCAAATTTTCTAAAATGTCATATCTCCTTCCCTTTTTATTATCCTAAGAGCCTATCACTATTTGGGAGATTAATAAACAGAAAACTCGTTAAAATTGAAGTTGCGTGGGCTTGTAGGGGTAGCTTTCACATCCTATCACTCATCATCAATTATCCCAACAGGAAGAGACTGGACTTTTCATTTCCAACAGGACACCCAGCAAATATTCAGACAATGAAAGATTGTTATAACTCAGGCAATGAAAAGCCACTGCACTTCATATTCCCAATTTTCTCCAAAAGACACTTTATTTACAACAGCCCCTTTGAACTCTTTCTTTTTAAATTAAAAACAAATGCTCCACTTCCTCCTCCCCAAATGCTCCTATCCTTTTGTTCTCTGGACCTGTGCTGTGGTTCACCATTAGACCGTATGTCCCAAATTGCAATTCTTTGTTCTTCCCAAATAAACTCATTTTACTAGAGAACTATCTGGCTGACTATTTATTTAAGGTCAACATTAGCATTCTACATATGTAGGTATTCAGAGTAACTGGACTTTCTAAATTGAAAATGCCATCTGTGCTCAGTGTCTACTGAACAATCTCATTCAAGTTTTAGGAGTAGTAGCTTATTAATAAGTTAATGCACTGCTCAGGAATGGTAAATTCAAGGGTAAAAGGTAAAAGGACAAAAGGAAGACTCTTTAGACTGGAAACATTCAATGTTAACTGCAGCAGTTACAAAATGTCTTTTATGGTGTAATTTTTGGTGTAAAGTTTCCACATTTGAATTACAGTAATAGAGATTGGCTTAAAATATTGTGGCATGCTTAGAACAGAAATCTAAGAAATGCCAACTCTTAATAAAACTTGGTCTGTGAAAATTGCCTATTTTCTACTAACTTAAATTTTTATTTGTTATGTTTCTTTGTAATCCCAAATGACCAGAATGTTCTTGGACAAGGCTGCTAAACATTTTCTCTCTAGGGCTCTTGGTCACAGTTATACTCAAAACATTTCCCAATAGAATCCCACAGTTTCTTCTTTATATGAGTGTACTCAAGATATATTAGATATAGCTCCTATCTAACGCCAATCTGAAAGTATAAGATAACAAAGACTTTTAAAAGTCACAGAAAATCAGATGTTGGAAGCATACATATGGATAAGTCATCAGCAAAACCAAAAAGGCTGAGTCTGGAAGGTTTGTTGTACTTGAAATCAACTTTTCCCACATTATTAAAGTACTTATAGGCACTAGCTGGTTTGGCTTAGTGGATAGAGCATCAGCCTTTGGACTGAAGGGTCCTGGGTTCAATTCTGGTCAAGGGCACATGCCCGGGTTGTGAGGTTGATCTCCAGTAGAGGACACGCAGATACAGCCAATCAATGGTTCTCCCTCCACACGGATGTTTCTATCTCTTCCCTCTCCCTTCTTCCCTGAAATCAATTAAAAAATATTTTTAAAAATATATATTAACATACAGTTTATAAACACATTCTAGACAGAAGTAGAAAAAACTTGCTCCAGTGTATGAGTTGTTTCTTATAAATAAGCAGAAAGAACAAAGTTAAAAGTTAAAAATGATTAGAGTTGTGATGTTTTCCTTCTTTTTTAATTTTTTAAATTACAGTTTACATTCAATATTATTTTGTATTAGCTGTAGGTGTACAGGATAGTGGTTAGACAATTATATACTTTACAAAGTGTTCCCTCTGATATTTAAAGTGTCCCCACCGGGCATCAAACATAGTTATTACAATATTATTGATTATATTTCCTATGCTGTATTTTATTTTATTTTTAAAATATATTCTTATTTGTTTGTTTGTTTATTTATTTATTTATTTTTCCACTTTCCCAAACTTTATTAAAGAAAAAGCAATGAGGGTAAATCTCTAAAACACAGTCAATTTTCTGGGATTCTTCCCTTGAAAATGTGATGTTTGATTTTGAAACACATACCACGGTGTGCATGGTTCCCAACTGTACTAAATAGGTGAGAAGCTGAAATCCTAAAAGGTTCATCTTCCAACTTCCCCCAGTGTGTGGTCTGTCTTTGGATCAGCAATAATTGCCTGAACAGCTACTATGGCTTCATTAATTTTTGTCTGTAGCTCTCTGAGCTCTTCTATATGCAGCAATTGCAGAATTTGAGCAGCTTCATTAAGAACTGCATCTCCTGTGTCAAAACCAAGAATATGCTTGTCTAGAGCAACAGGCAACCCCTCTTATTTGATTTGCTTTAGCAACTACATCCTGTGTCAGGCGCTCCTGGACCAAAATGCGAATTGCCTTAAGCATTACCAGGTAATCATCATGACGTTGAATCTGAAGAAGGTTAGCCAAAGCCATTACACCAGCCTTGAAGTCAGGATTATTAACATCCAAATTGATCAATGGCTCTGCATTTTTAGCTGCATTGTCAGCATTTTTGTATCATCAGATACTGAGTCCTTATATTTTTTAGTGTTATCTCCATATTCAAGTCTAACGGCTAAACCAAGAAGCCAGTCAATTGCTTCTTGTCGATCTTGAATCTTGAAAGGACAGCTAACATCTGTGAGATACCTTTCAAAGAACTTGGGCTAGTCATTGCTGTGAATGTTTCTTAAGTTACCTCTGTCTTCAATCTTGTAGTGTCTGATTTTCTGGTCTTCAAGCCAAACAATAAAGTTTCTAAATTCTGTTTCATCTTTGCAGTTGAAGCAGGCGGGGTTGTGGTAGTCGAGGGCCGTCAGCTTGCGGCAGAACATGGTCCTGGCTTCCCGCTCCGTCCCCTGGGTTTCGGCTGAGAGAGGAGGGGAGCGGAGGGGAGAGGAGAGGCGGGGAGCAGCTGGCGGCCAAGCTCCCGGCCACCCGGCCTGTTTATTTATTTCTTAATAATTCTTTATTGTTAAAGTATTACATAAGTCCCCTTTTTCTCCCCATTGACCCCACCAGCCCACCTCCATCACCCCTGCCTGCACTCTCCACTCCCATCCTCTGCCTCAAGCCCTCACTACCCCATTGTCTGTGGCCATGGGCCATGCATATCTATATACTAGTATATAAAAGACTAATATGCAAAGTGTCCCCTCGGGAGTTCAACTGGAGACCGGGAATTCGATCACTGGCTATGACATGCGCTGACCACCAGGAGGTGGCATGGAATGAAGGAAGACTCAGGCCAGCAACCAGAAGGACCTGATCAGCCCTGATCGCTGGTCAAGCCTAGGGATCCCACCCTTGCACGGATTTTGTGCACCGAGCTTCTAGATGCATATAAGGTTCTTAGTTGATTATTTCCCACTCTCCCCCATCTTCCCTCCAAGATTCTGCACTTTGTTCCAAGCTTCATGTCTCTCAATCCACTCCGTTCATCAGTTTATTTTGTTACTTAGATTATACATGAGTGAGATCATGTGATACTTGTCTTTCTCTGGCTGTGGCCCCAAAGCAAGGAGGAGGCTTGGCTCCACTCCAGGATACAAAGTTTCAGTTGTAGAAGATAAATAAATCCCAGATACCAAGACCTCGATTCGGGTCATCAGGGGGCATAGCCAGCCTGCAAACTACCGCAGGCCCCTCGTCCAGGCTGCTCCACGCCCCAAGAGAACCCCCACTCTGATCTGAAACACTCTTCAGGGAAAACCAGCTGGCCCCCACCCATGCACCAGGCCTCTATCCTATCTAATAAAAGAGTAATATGCAGATTGACCATCACTCCAATACACAAGATAGCTCCCCCCATGTGGACACAAGATGGCCACCACAAGATGACCAGCAGGGGAGGGCAATTGGGAGGGACCAGGCATGCAAGGGAGGGCAGTTGGGGGCAATTAAGCCTGCAGGGGGAGGCAGTTATGGATGACCAGGATGGCAGAGGAGGGAAGTTGGGGGCAAATAGGCTGGCAGGGGAGCAGTTAGACATCAATTAGGCTGGCAGGGTAGTGGTTAGCAGGTGATCAGGCTGGCAGGCAGAAGTGGTTAGGGACAATCAGAAAGGCAGGCAGGTGAGCAGTTGGGAGTCAGTAGTCCTGGATTGTGAGAGGGATGTCCGACTACCCATTTAGGCCTGATCTTAAATGGGTAGTCAGACATCCCTCAAGGGGTCCCATATTGGAGAGGGTGCAGGCTGGACTGAGGGACATCCCCTGTCCCACATGCATGAATTTCATTCACCAGGCCTCCAGTTTAGTTATAATGTTGATATGGTCATGGGGGAATGCAAGTACCACATTTATCAATTCCACCATCTTTACTAGAGGCCTATATCCAAAAGTTTTAAGTTTTGATGAAGTCTAATTTATCATTTGTTTCTTGGTTTGTGTTTTTTATTTGGTTTGTGTGTATTTGAAAAACATTTGCTGCCCTAGCCAGTTTTGCTCAGTGTGTAGAGCATTGGGCCTGCAGATTGAAGGTTCCCAGGTTTGGTTCTGGTCAAGGGCATGCACCTCAGTTGCAAGCTCAATCATTGGTCCCCAGGGTCCTGGGCACATGCAGGAGGGATCCAATTGATGTGTCCCTCTCACATCGATGTTTCTTTCTTTTCCCTTCTCTTCCACTTTCTCTATAAATCAATGGAAAAATATCGTTGGGTGAGGATTAACAAAAATTAAGAAAAAAAATTTGCCTATTCCAAAGTTACTAAGACTTTCTCTTGTTTTCTTCCCAAAATATTATAGATTTTATTTTGACATTTCAGGTAGTTAATGTGAGTTTAATTTTCTATGTGGTATAAAGTAACTAAATATATATATATATATATTTTTGCATCTAGATATTCAATGTCCTAGCATTCGTTTATTTAAACTCTATCCTTTTTCCCACTGAATTGCATAGGTAGCTTTGAGAAATTCAATTGACCATACACGGGTGGGTATATTTCTGGACTCTATTCTGTTCCATTGACCTACAGGTCTACCTTTACACCAATACAACATTTTCTTGATTGCTGTAGCTTTATAACAACTTTTGAAATTAGAAAGTTTTGAAAATTTCTGCCTTTTCTCTAAAATGGTTTTAGCTATTTCATTGTTTTTGTTGTGCCTTTGATTTGGCCACTTTTCACTGCTTCTTTGTATGCCTTGTGCTCATTTGCTGAGATGTAGGGATTTGAAAAATCAGTCAGCTTGGCTAGAGACTCCGGGACCCACTCAAACCTTTTTTGGCGATTTGTCTTCTCAGGGCTTGTGTATCTAATTTCCCAGATAAAGATGTTTACCCTGCCCTGGGCAACGTGGCTCAGTCACATCGATGTTTCTCTTTCTCCCTCCCGCCTTTCTCCAAAATCAATTTAAAAAGCATATTCTCTAGTGAGAAAAAAGAAAGAAAGAAAAGGAACAGGAGGTTTGCCCCGGCCACAGCTCAGGAGCCCATAATCTCCTTTTCCCTCTAGTGTTTGTCTGCAGTACTGCGGTCTCTCTGGTGCTTTAACAAGCTGTGATGCCGGCCATTGTTAGCTGCTCCCAATCTGGCCTCAAAGTACAACTTTCCTTCCCATTAGCACTCTGAGTCAGGCAAACCAACCCTGAGCAGCCCTCTTTCCCTCCCAAGGGAGAAGCTGGAAGTTGAGGGGTTTCTTCTGATGACTAGTTATGGCACTGTGCTTGGGAGGGTAAGAGTTAGGATAGACAAATGGGAAAAACTTTTCTATTTGCTTACACAGGTTTCTTCTTGGCTTTGCACTCACCTGGGGTGCTACAATATGTTAACAGTTAACTGATCTGGCGTTCTCACAAAGACAACTTGGCACTTAGAGTATTGTTAAGTGTTTCCATGGGGGAACAAGGGCCTGGAACTTCTTATTCCACCATGATGTCACCCATTTTTGTTTATATTATTTAATTTTAGAAAATATTTGAAATTTGCAGAAAAGTTACAGACTACTATAATGAATTTCACCTAAATTTACTAGCAAAATATTAATATTTTTGCCACATTTGCTTGATCCCTCTTTCATATAAACTTTTCTGAACCATTTGAAGTTGCAGACATCACATATTTTACTCTCAATATTTTTTGAAAAATTTATTTATTGATTTTTAGAGAGGGAGAGAGAGACAGAAACATCAATGATGAGAAAGAGGCATTGAGAGAAATCGCGGAGAAAATGGCGGCGGAACAGAGGGATTCGATCTGAATCTGCTCACAGGGCAGAGGGAGGGAGCAGCTGAAAGTCCCGCAGGGAGCATTTGTCGGCGACTAGGGGGACAGCTGTGCTCCAGGAGAAGATAGAGGACTGCTGGGCTGGCCTCCCCAGCCTGAGCGGCCTCAGTACTGCTGGGTTCTCTCCCTGAGCCAACTGCGCGAGGAGGCGCGCGGAGGCAGACCACGACATCTTGAAGGGGAAGGGCCTGAAAATATACAGCTACTGTACCAGTACTGGCTGGACCGCTGAGACTCCCGGAGCACCGGCGCCCAGTTGGCGCAGAGGCGCGCAGAGCCCAGGGAGCTCTAAACTCTAGCACTGAAAGGTCAGATTTCCCTGGGGGTACTTTGGGCGCGAAAGTGAGGGGGCTGGCAGTCTGGGAGATCTGCACCTTGGAACTCAAAACCTGGAGATCTGCACCTGAAATAAAATATGTGGCTGTTGAAGCTGGTAAACGTGGGAGAGGGCCCTTGGAGCTGGTGGCAGAGTTAATCCCTGGAGTGCAATCAGTTTGGACCGGACAGAGGAGGGAAACCCGGAAGATTTTGGGAGGGTTCTGGCTGCTAAAATAGCAGTCACCTTTAGAGAGGCAGTATTGTTTAGTTCAGGATAGAGAGGACCAATAGACCCAGAAGTCAATCTAGAAACACTGCCACCCAGGGGCCAAATCACAAATTGACTCTTATGTGACAGGGAATTGATTATATTTTCTCTTCGACCTTGGAAATACAGTCTATTTTCATCTACACTTTAGTATCTTTTACTCTACCTCAACTTCACCTTTATACCACCACTCTCTGGCTAACCTTTCCCTATTTAGTGCCTTGTTTCCCTTACACTTTTCCCGCTTTAGATTTACCTAATTCTTTCCCCTTACCCCCTGTTAAAATTTCACCCCACTGATATATCTAATCTCTAACCACCTAATCCAAGTGCATATATACCTCTATCTTCTCTGACTTCACTATCTTAAAGTGTTTTTATCCCTGTCCTGTTGTTGTTGTTTACTTGACTGTTGATTATATTGATTTTTTAAGCAGGTTTATGAGATTGATTTGCTTATTCTGTTATTTTGGTTTGTCTTGTAGGGGGGGTTATTTTTATTTTTGGTGTTGTTTCTTGTTTTGTTGTCCTCATCTGCATTGTTTTTGAGATAGATTTTTGCTTCTGTGTTCCCTCACCTCTCTTGATATTAGTAGTTGTATGTAATTTGTATCAATCTCCAAGTACTTGTTGCAGGTTTTGGTTCGGATTAGGGGCTGTCCTATAGGAGTTTTCACCCCACATTTATAATTTACTCCTTTTATTTCTTTTTTTCTTCTCCCCCTTTTCCCATTATCATTTTGGCATTCCTGTCTTTCTTTTTTGTGAGTGCATGTGTATGTGGGGGTCTCTTTCTTTTTGTGTGAGTGTGGGTGTGTGAGTGTCTGTGTGGGTCTGGGGGAGGTTCTCTTTCTTTTTTCCCACCTATCACCGAATTTGCCTTTCTCTGGCGGTCACCTTTATTTGGAATTACAATTACTTTGACTATATTCCGGTTCAGTGCCTGGTGCGTTGCACCTGGTTGTGTTGTATTTTGTGCCTTTAAATCAACGCAGGAGAGTGAGAACTACATAACCAGATACACAGAGAAGAGAGACCATGGGAAGACAAAGAAATAGCCCACATATGAAAGAAAAGCAAGGCTCGCCAGAAAAGGAGGTAAACGAAATGGAAGTTAACAACCTGTCAGAGAAAGAATTCAGAGAAATGGTCATAAGGTGGCTGAAAAGAATGGAAGACAAATTTGATAATATGAGTAAGAACCAAGAGGAAATGAGGAAGACCCAGGAAGAAATGATGAAGAGCCATGAAGAAATGAAGAGGAGCCAAGAAGAAATGAAGAGGAGCCAAGAAGAAATGAAAAGTAACATTGCTGAAGTAAAGAACTCAATAGAAAGTATTAAGAGTAGACTAGAAGAAGCAGAGGATCGCATCAGTGAGCTAGAAGACCAGGTAGGAAAAAATAACCAAGTAGAGTAGCTTCCAGAAAAAAAAAAAAAAACAGGAGGAGAGCCTAAGAGAACTTTGGGACAACATGAAACAAAACAACATCCGTATAATTGGGCTTCAGGAAGGACAGGAAACTGAGCAAGGAATAGAAAACCTGTTGGAAGAAATAATGACAGAAAACTTTCCTGGTATAGGAAAGGTAAAACCCACACAAATCCAAGAAGCTCACAGAGTCCCAAGCAAAATAAACCCCAAAAGACCTATACCAAGGCACATTATAATTAAATTGGCAAACACCAATGACAAAGTAAGAATCTTAAAAGCTGCCAGAGAGAGACAGAAGGTCACCTACAAAGGAACCCCCATCAGACTAACAAGTGATCTCTCAACAGAAACCTATCAGGCCAGAAGACAGTGGAATGAAATTTACAAAGTCATGCAAAGGAAGGGTCTGAATCCTAGAATACTATACCCAGCAAGGCTCTCAATCAAAATTGAAGGTCAAATCAGGAGTTTCACAGATAAAAAAGGACTAAGGGAATTCGTCACCACCAAACCAGCAATGCAAGAAATGCTAAAGGATCTGCTGTAAAAAGAAATAGGAAGCAAAGAAGGAACACAGGGGTAAAGAACAAAAATGGCAACATATAAGCACCTATCAATAATAACTTTAAATGTAAACGGTTTAAATGCTCCAATCAAAAGACATAGGGTAATAGACTGGATAAGAAAACACAACCCATGTATCTGCTGTCTACAAGAAACCCACCTCCGAAAAAAAAGACGCACACAGATTGAGGATGAAAGGTTAGAAAAAAGTTATTCAGGCGAATGGAAATGAAAAAAAAGCTGGGGTAGCCATACTTATATCTGACAAATTAGATCTCAAAGTGAAGGACATAACTAGAGATAAAGAAGGCCACTTCATAATACTAAAGGGAGCAATTCAACAAGAAGAAATAACTCTGGTAAACATATACGCACCCAATACAGGAGCACCCAAATATATACAAAAACTCCTAGAGGACATCAAGGGAGAGATAGACAGCAATACAATCATAGTAGGAGACTTTAATACCCCATTATCACCATTGGACAGATCCTCTAAACAAAAAATCAGTAAAGAAACATCAATCCTCAATCACTCACTGGACCAGATGGAATTAATTGACATCTTCAGATCATTTCACCCCAAAGCCACAGAATATACATTCTTTTCAAGTGCCCATGGGTCATTCTCAAAGATAGACCATGTGTTGGGTCATAGGCAAAGTCTCTCCAAATTCAAGAAGATAGAAATCATATCAAGTATATTCTCAGATCACAGTGGCATAAAGCTGGAAATCAACTACAATAGAAACAATCCAAAGACATCGAACACATGGAGACTAAAAAGCATGCTATTAAACTATGACTGGGTTACTAGAGAGATTAAGGAAGAGATAGAAAACATCATGGAAACAAATGATAATGATAGCACAACAATCCAAAATCTATGGGACACAGTGAAAGCAGTTCTGAGAGGGAAGTTCATAGCTCTACAATCCTACTGCAAAAAACTAGGAACAGCGGCAATAAATTACCTAACCCAACAACTCAAAGAGTTAGAAAGAAAGCAACAAGAAAAGCCCAGTGTAAGCAGAAGGAAGGAAATAGTAATGATCAGAGCAGAAATAAATGACATGGAGACCAAAGAAACAATACAGAAGATCAACAAAACCAAGAGCTGGTTCTTTGAAAGGATAAACAAGATTGATGAACCTCTAGCCAGACTCACCAAGAAGCAAAGAGAGAGGACCCTAATAAATAAAATCAGAAATGAAAGAGGTGAAATATCAACAGACCCCATTGAAATACAAAGGATTGTTAAAAAATACTATGAACAACTCTACTCCAACAAACTGGACAACCTGGAGGAAATGGATATGTTTCTAGAAAAATATAACCTCCCAAATCTCAATCAAGAAGAATCTAAACAACTCAATAGACCAATAACTGTGGAAGAAATTGAAGCAGTCATCATAAAGCTTCCAGCAAACAAAAGCCCAGGGCCAGACGGCTTCACAGGGGAGTTTTACCGAACATTCAAGGAAGAACTAAAACCTATACTCCTCAGACTATTCCAGAAAATTCAAGAGGATGGAACACTTCCAAACTCCTTCTATGAAGCTAGTATCACCCTAATACCAAAACCAGATTAAGACGACACAATGAAAGAGAATTACAGGCCAATATCCCTCATGAATATAGATGCCAAAATCCTCAATAAAATTCTAGCAAATCGGATCCAGCAGTACATCAGAAAGATCATACACCATGACCAAGTAGGATTTATCCCAGGAATGCAAGGATGGTACAATATCCGCAAATCAATAAATGTGATACATCACATTAACAAATGGAGAGATAAAAATCACATAGTCATATCAATTGATGCAGAAAAAGCATTTGACAAAATCCAACATCCTTTCTTAATAAAAACTCTCAATAAGGTAGGAATAGAAGGATCATACCTCAACATAATAAAAGCCATATATGATAAACCCACAGCATACATCATACCCAATGGGCAAAAACTACAACTATTTCCCCTAAGAACAGTAACAAGACAGGGTTGCCCACTTTCACCACTCCTGTTTAACATAGTACTGGAAGTATTAGCCGTTGCAATTAGACAAGAAGAAGAAATAAAAGGCATCCAAATTGGAAAAGAAGAAGTTAAGCTATCCTTATTTGCAGATGACATGATATTGTACATAAAAAACCCGAAAGACTCCATAAAAAAGTTAGTAGACTTAATAAATGAGTTCAGCAATGTAGCAGGCTACAAAATTAATGCCAAGAAATCTATGGCATTTCTATACACTAATAGTGAACTTACAGAAAGAGAGACTAAAAAAGCAATCCCATTTACCATCACACCAAAAAAATTAAGATACCTAGGAATAAACTTAACTAAGGAGGTAAAAGATCTATTTGTGGAAAACTACAGGACACTGAAAAAAGAGATAGAGGAAGATGTAAACAGGTGGAAGAACATTCCATGTTCATGGATTGGGAGAATCAACATAATTAAAATGTCCATACTACCCAAAGCAATCTATAAATTTAATGCACTCCCCATTAAAAATACCAATGGCATATTTCACAGACCTAGAAAGAACTCTCCAAAAATTCATCTGGAACAAAAAAAGGCCCCGAATAGCCACAGCAATCCTGAGAAAGAAGCACAAAGTCGGTGGGATTTCCATACCAGATTTCAAGCTGTATTACAAGGCTACTGTTCTTAAAACAGCCTGGTACTGGCACAAGAACAGACATATAGATAAATGGAATAGAATAGAGAATCTGGATATCAACCCAATCCACTATGCTCAATTAATATTTGATAAAGGAGGCATGAACATAAAATGTAGTCAAGACAGTCTCTTCAATAAATGGTGTTGGGAAAATTGGACAGATACATGCAAAAAAATGAAACTAGAGCACCAACTTACACCATACACAAAAATAAACTCAAAATGGATACAGGACTTAAACGTAAGACAGGAAACCATAAAAATATTAGAGGAATCTACAGGAAGAAAAATCTCAGACATATGCCAAAAGAACTTCTTTGATGATACTGCTCTGAGGGCAATGGAAGCTAAAGAGAAAATAAACAAATGGGACTACATCAAAATCAAAAGCTTTTGCACAGCTAAAGAAACCATCAACAATACAACAAGAAAACCCACTGTATGGGAGAACATATTTGCAAATGTTATTAGTGATAAAGGTTTAATCTCAAGCATCTACAGGCAACTCACCCAACTCAATAAAAGGAGGACAAATGATCCAATAAAAAAATGGGCAACAGACCTAAATAGAATCTTCACGAAAGAAGACAAAAGGAAGGCCCAGAGACATATGAAAACTTGCTCAAAGTCACTAATTATCCGAGAGATGCAAATCAAAACGACTAGGCGGTACCATCTCACACCTATCAGAATGGCTTACATCAGCAAATCAACAAACGACAAGTGCTGGCGAGGATTCGGAGAAAAAGGAACTCTCCTGCACTGCTGGTGGGATTGTAGACTATTACAGCCACTGTGGAGAACAGTATGGAGATTCCTCAAAAAACTAAAAATGGAGCTCCCATTCGACCCAGTGATCCCACTTCTAGGAATATACCCCAAGAAATTAGAAAGGCGAATTAGAAAGGATATATGTACCCCTATGTTCATAGCAGCACAATTTACCATAGCTAAGATTTGGAAACAGCCGAAGTGCCCATCAGCAGATGAGTGGATTAAAAAACTATGGTACATTTACACAATGGAATACTACGCCGCGGAAAAAAAGAAGGAGCTCCTACCATTTGTAACAACATGGATGGATTTTGAGAGCATTATGCTAAGTGAAATTAGCCAGGCAGAGAAAGACAAATATCACATGATCTCACTCATTTGAGGAATACAATCAATGACATAGACTGATGAACAAGAATGGATCCAGAGACTGAGAAAAGTCCATCAGAATGTCAAACCTCAGGGTAAGTGGCAGGTGGTGGGAGTAAGTGGAAAAGTCAATATACTTGAACTCTTGAACTGAGGTAAGTGATTTGTGTTTTTACATCCCTGACAAAGTTTATATAAAGTTATAAAAAAAATGGCAGCTAGTCTGACATTGAATTGACATGGCCTAGAGCTTGTCATATCCTATGGAGACCAGTCCTTAGGCTAGGCCCTGCTTAACCACCCATGACACCATAATACCCTTACATGATATTATTCTACAATGTCATTATAATATTTGATATTTGACAACAGCATATTATACAATTATCCCAAATAAACTTACAAACTAATTCTTTGAATGTTGGGCAGCAACTTAAAAAAGGATAGGAAAGAAATTAATCCCTTTCAGAAGGAATTAAGGCACTGGGAAGGCATCCGAGCATTCTATATTGGCCCTTCTTGCCCTTTCTGCCAAGAGGGACCTTCTTGTTACTATCCAAATACACACAGCTGATGCCTGAGTTTTCAGTTCCAGCTGTGGCTGAAGCCTTTGGGCAGCTGGCACCATGGATCTGTATCTCAACCAATGGTGTGAGCTGGGCCCTCTCTGGAGAAGAAATCTGGGTCCCCCGAGATACGTGATCAGTACCGGGACCCCGCCAGCAGGCGAGGGGACGCCAAGGCAGGTACTGGACGTGGAGGCCACAGGGGGGCATAGACTACAAAGGAGACAGAACTGAACCTCACATCACCCTGTTTGGCCCCGGAGGATGGCTGGTTAGCCAGAGACGGGTAAGATTCCTCAGGGAAGGAACAACCTAAGACAGGCACAGTCGCAGAGGGGCCAACAGGAGAGAACTAAAAGGTCAACAGAGGTGGGGCACAGACCCTCATCCACAAACCTTTCAGGGGTTTGAATTCTCACCCCTCCTGAGAGAGGTCTCCTACCCCCATGGCTGCTTCACCTCCCACACACAACTCATACGGGGACCCAGGTGGCAGACAGAGACTTGGCCAGCAATAGCTGCTCTATATCTAAATTCAGTCTATTACCAGGAATGCTCAGGACCTACTCAAAATTGCAAATATTCCTTTCCACTAGTATTCACAGGGTAAACTAAGATTTCTGCTTGAGTATTAAAATTGACAGGAAAATAGTAATCAAGTTTTCAGATTAATTTAAATTGGCCAAGTGAAATATGTGAATACTCAAGAAAATTATAGTGTACTGGACAAAAAGCTTTTCCTAAAACATTAACTAAAAAATTTATTAGTAGTTCATCTCACTGTAAAATTGCCTAACATCCAAAGAACCTAAAGCAGTCATATTTGTGTGCAAAAATTAAAATTTAAAATTACCAAGACTGCAATATAAAATTTCCAAAAGTCCCCATTAATCAAAAAAGGGGAGGGGACAGCGGGGTAATATCATGTAAGGGAAAAAAAAATATTGAGTAAGTAAAATACATCTAGAAAATTCTTACCCCAGTAAAGTAAATTCCATTTGTAAAAACAATTGCAGGACACCCATGAAAAAACACACATGGTGTCAAAATAAGCCAAAGGAAAATCATCTAGGCAAAAATTAAAAAGAATCCCAAGTCTATTTTGCATAGAGGATCCCTTTGTTAACTTTTGGTCGAGAATGTGTTTGTGTGTTTTCAGAGAACAACTCCAAGACCATGTGGGTTTCTGCGACGGTGAGGAACTGATGGATCTGTTCCAGTCACAAGGATGGTCCAGAGATGGGGGACACTGACGACACCTTGCCATGCTAGCAGTTGGCAGCTGTGCATGGCTGCAGGCAGCCCAGGACCAAACCAGAGAGGATGGATCTTGCATTGACACGATGTGTCCACCATCTGGATACCATTGCTGACTTATACACATAAAGAATTATTTGACACTGAAACTGGGACTCAGAACAGTTGGACATTGAAACTGAGACTGAAACATTTTTTGTTCTTATACATTTATTTCTAGTATGCAGAGGCAAGATATTTTTGAAGAAAAGAAACAGGGGAGAGTGATTGATATAGAGGCAGGATGGCCTTGAACAGGCTGTCAAGCTACAGGGGGAGGCTTGGGTGGATGGGAGGCAGATGCGGGGGGAGACCAACTGAAGGACTTGTATGCATGCATATGAACATAACCAATGAATGAAAGACACTGGGGTGGGGAGGGGGGGAAGCTGGGGATATGTGCTGGGGGGTGGTGGAGGCTTGGGGGAGGATAAGAAGGAGGGGGAAGGAAAACATGTACTACTATTATACTGCAAAAAATCAATAAAAAATTTTTTTAAAAACATAAAAAAAAAAGAGAGAAAGAGGCATTGATTGGCTGACTCCTGCATGTTCCACGTTGGGGATAGAGCCTGACACCTGGGCATATGCTCTGACCAGGAATCGAATCATTATCTTCTGGTTCATAGATCTGATGCTCAATCACTTAGCCAAGACAGATGGGCTTATTCTCAATATTTTATGTGTATCCATCCTTTGAGAAAAGAGTCATATTTGTCATATGATGATAAGACCAAAACTCAATATCTGGCATGTTGAGTTCATTCTTTACTATAGAAAAGGGTTTTTCATAAGACTTTTGGGATTGGTAGATTTATACATGGATTAATATCATCAGTCAAAGTGTGGATAGTTAGGTGAGGCTGCTGTTGATTGTTTGACACTCCAAGGCATGTTTATTGGAGTGAGTTCATACCTGACTTTTTTGGCAGACTTTCAAAAGCAATGAGCTGATGCTGGTTAGTTGGCTTTTAAAATTGTGTTCACTGAGATGAATTGATCAATTGCACAGGTTTAAGACCATTTCTAATTCTTACCTGTTACCCTGTTTCCCCAAAAGTAAGATATCCCCCGAAAATAAGACCTACTCGCTGTAATATAAGCCATCCCCCCGAAAATAAGATCTAGTGCATCTTTGGGAATAAAAATTAATATAAGACAGTGTCTTATTTTCGGGGAACCAGGGTATCATGGCTTCTGAACAAGCAGGGTTTTTTTCTACATTCAAGGTGACTCTTTTATTCTCAATCCTCTCTTTTAGTCCTCATCCAGCCAAAGCTGAAACAGAGATGACAAGTCCAGATCTTCACCACCAGATCTTCAACAATCTTATTGATTGTTCTTGAATATAAGGTTTCTTCGTGGAGATTTTATTTTTAATTTGCACACTGATTATTGCGATTTTTATCTTGATTTTTTACTTTGAATCATTTGCTGAATCACTGTTAATGCGAATGCCTGTGTGGAAAAATCTATTTTGGGCAACAGACATTGAACAACAGTGAGACAAACAAGTAAAACTGGAAGTACTTATAATATTAAAAGGGAAAGGAAGACACTCTCCAATCATGAACCAAGATTTCACAAGTCTGATTAATAAAACAAGGCCTATCAACTCCCTGACTCTTAGTCAGTTTGTGTTTTCTTTTAGCTTAGACGGTTTTATCTCAGCTAATGTATTGTTGCTTGCACAGCAGAAGTTTGAGTAATGGCACAGACTCCTGCTGGCTGGCCAAAAAACAAACAAACCCTTAAGATATTCTATTCTTAGAACCCTGTAGGGCTCAACCAAAGTGAAGAAACACTTTTTTTTTTAATCATCACCTTAAATTGTGTTTCTGGATAGTGGAAAAGTATCCTGGGGATCATTTCCGAGAAAGGGTTTTATCCTTTGGAATTTTTTTGTTTCAAGATCTGTATTTCATTGAGAACTATACCCATAGAATGTCCTATAGATCAATCAATATAGGTCAATTAACCCCGGTTCTGGGCCAGCATTGAAGTGATTGATTTTCACATAGGAAAAATAATCTAGGAGGTGCCCAAGGGAGATGATTAATCTCAGTGGAGTTGCAGATCCGGTGCCTCTGGGTGTAGTTATGAGAAACAGTTACTGATTGCTATAGCCCAAGAATAGTTTTATCCCCCTCTTATAACAAAAGAACATTTTCTTCATTATTGTAAACAATAATAACATAATTTTATATAATACATTTTGTTATATATTGTTAAATAACATATTGTACATAATATTACATAGTTATATAATTATTAAATATCTATGTTATAATCCTTCCTATATAATAAAGAAGTAATATGCAAATTGACCATCACTCCAACACACAAGATGGCCACCCCCATGTGGTCAAAGATGGCAGCCCTTAGGTGGACACAAGATGGTCAGCAGGGGAGGGCAGTTAGGTGCAACTAGGCCTGCAGCAGAGGGCAGTTGAGGGAACCAGGCCTGCAGAGGAGGGCAGCTGGAGGCAACCAGGCCTGTAGGGGGGTACAGTCAGGGGCAATCGGGCCAACAGGGAAGCAGTAGGCATCGATCAGGCTGGCAGGGGAGTTGTTAGGTGGTGATCAGGCTGGCACATAAAAGCAGTTAGGGGCAATCAGGCAGGCAGGAGCGCGGTTGGGATGCAGCAGTCCTGGATTGTGATGTCTGACTGCCCATTTAGGCCCAATTCCCTGCAGGGGGAATCCCTGAGATATCCCTGACCGGAAACAGTGCAGGCTGGGCTGAGGAACACCCCTCTCCCTCAGTGCACAAATTTTGTGCACCAGGCCTCTAGTATATATCATAGTATAATATAACCTCATATTATAATATAAATTATTATATTTGTATTGCATAACATACTTTCATATTATTTTTCAACTTGGTTATACTAGCAAAGCTTAGGAGACCTAAATTACAAAATTAGGAAAGTGATTGATACTGTTTTTAAATTTTTTCTTTTCCAATATTACATTTTTTCTTTTTTAAAAATTATGTTTTTATTGATTTCAGGGAGAAGGAGAGAGAGATAGAAATATCAGTGATGAGAGAGAATCATTGATCAGCTGACTCCTGCATGCCTCCTACTGGGAATCGAGCCTGAAACCATGTGTCTCCACCAAGGTCAAACTGTGACCTCCTGGTTCACCAGTCGATGCTCAACCACTGAAACACACTGACCAGGCTTCAATATTAAAATTTTTATGTTTGCATGTATTTATTTATTTTGGCTTTATTGGAAGAGAGGTAGTGATTTTTTAAAAAATAAATCTCATATCTAAGTACATCAGTAATATTAATTAAGAGAACATGATAGAGTCAAAATTACACAACTTTAAATGGGTAAAGTAAAAAGTAAAAAGTATCTATATATATAATCAGAGAATATGCTAATTAGCCAGCGTCATGACTGCTCAGGAGGAGCTGTGCACACAGATGGGCGAGAGGGAACTGCATGCCACCTCCAGCCCCAGCAGCCATAGGGAAGCTGTGGCTGGGGCCGGGCCAGAGTAGAGACACAATACACAGAGAGGTTGGGGCTGGAGGCGGGCTGGAGCAGAGACACAACACACAGGAGCACCTGCCCCCACTCCAGTGGCCACAACGTGGCGACCAGTGCTATGCGGGTCAGACACAGGTCCTGGCAACCCAAGAGGTCCCTCTTCACACGGTGGGAGGCAGGGCTCCTCCTAGTGCAATTTCAATCACACACTGGGCCTCTAGTGAATAAATAAAAGTATTTAAGAAAGTGTGACACAAAGATGTTAAGTACAGCATAGGGAATATAATCAATAATATTATAATAACTGAAAGGACAAAGCAGAACTGGCTGTCCTCCATCTTGCAGAGCTGGTCAGCCTGCTCCCCTCCTCCCCTGAAGGGAGTGACCACAGGAGCACCAGGAATGTCCTAACTCCCCCAACCACTGTCCTTGAGTAGACCAATGAAGTTACGGGAGCAGCTTAGGTCCTGATAAGGTCATATCACAAAGGTGCTCCCCCTGCATCGCTACTAACCTAACATTCAGGGGACAGTAGGTGATGGCTCTGATCTCAGAATATGAAACCCTAACCAAAGTGACCAATCTCTGTAATTCACGCCACTCTCCTAGCCCCACCCAAATGACCAGTCCTTATAACCTTTGTCTCCCCAAGCTCTCGCTCTCTCTGGTCTCACCGCTGTGCGGGTAAGGGGGCTGTGAGAGCCGAGCCCAGGCTCGAATAAAGACTCTTTTGCTTTTGCATCGGACGGCTCCCTGGTGGTCTCTGGGGATCTTGAAATCTGGGCATGACATTTGGGGGCTCATCCGGGATCCCCAAAACCCACGAGGGATCCCGATCTGGAGAGTCTGACTGACCGCGGTAGGTGTCTGTGTTGTTGTGCATGTGTGTCTGGTGTGAGCTCATGTCTGGTGTGAGCTCATTTCTGGAGTTCTAGGTGCCCGAAAGGGTCTAAGTGGACGCGCAGGTGGGCCACGGGCACGGAAGGATCGAGAGATGTTCCGACCTTTCAGGATGGACGTGGAATCCCCTCAAGAGGGACATGGAATCCCCTCAGGAGGGACGTGGAATCCCCTCAGGAACCTGAGTCTTTTTTCCTTTTCTCTTTTTTTTGGTTCTTTTGTGTGTCTATTTCTGTGTGTCTTTGTCTCATTTTGTGGACTGTGGACTTATTGGATGATGGGACACGACTGGATTACTGGCCTTTGTTTCAAGGTTCCTTACAGGATTTCACCTCTTTTAAAATAACCTTGTATATGTAACCTGTCTCTCCCTGACTAAGCACTCTCTTTTTCCCAGGTCAGCGGACTCCGGGAGCAGTTTTAACTTTTCTTTTCCTTTCACAAATTGGTCCTGCCTGTGATGGCAGCAGCAGCAGCGACGGCATTTGCAAGCTTGTCCCCTCCCCTAGGCCCTTATCTGTTTCTTTGGTCCAACATGAATGCCATTTCTGTTTTGCTGAAGCGTCGGTCGGGAGTCCTGTCTGGGATTAGGGAAAGGGAGCCTCCTCCCCCACCCCCCCATGTTCCTGTTATCTGCTCAGATCCCAAGACTGTAAGAGTATTTGTTCACTGAAAGGAAACATTTGATTTATTTAAGGCTAAATGCTCTGACGAATAGCAAACCACCCCAAGTGGCCACTGGGATTCCTTTTTCCCAGGGGTGCTTGCTTTTTGTCAGAGGAAAAACTAGCCCACCGAAATTTCTGTCTATATTTATTAATTTGATAAAGTTATAACAACTATAATCCAAAGAGGTGTTAAGCAGGGAGTCTGATTGCAGTGTAAGGGTCATCGGTTCCTCCCCCCACGCCACCTTTGTTGGCAGGAGACAAGCACTTTTTCCAGTGGGAACAGAGGAGGAAGAACTGCAGCCTTCTCCCTCAGTGGGACTGGAGCCAAGCTGTGCTCCCTGCCTCTGCCCACCCCGCACCGAACCCTCTCTGGGAGTTGTTTTGAGTAGCTGGATGTGGCAGCTGCGAGGAGAGAAATTCCCTTGTGACCCCCTGTGCCCCAATGAGACCCAAGAACCCACTCCTTGGACACTTTTCACATGCTCTGTTGGGGAACTTGAAGGCAGCAGCTAGAGATTCCCCTTTTGAGGCTCATTTGAAACTAAGATCTTTATCTCTAGGAAAATGTGACAATTTGAAATTCAAGCATCAGAGAGTTCCCTCATCCCTCTGCCTTTTCTAAATAATGGAAGGTTTAAGGCATGGTTATGTATTTTTGAAGGAAATAGAAAGAAGATTTTAAGGCTAATTTAAAAATATGAAGGTTTGTGCATGTGGGAACAGAGGAACGATGTCAGAACTGTTTGTCTCAGTTGACCATTTAAATTTAATATGGTTAATGACTAAAGCAAGTTTTGTGGACCTGTACCACGGGAACTTTAAGATTAATCTTAGGGAGGAGTGGAGACACCCTTAAGTGGACTAACTGTTTTGCCTGGAGTCATTAATTCAGATTATAAAGAAGTTAAAGTTAAACTAGACAAAAGGTAGAAATAAGATTGTCTTAAAACTTTAAATGACTCAGAAATTATTAGGGGACATTAACTGGCTGAGACCTTATCTGAAAATCTGGTGGAGAAATGATAACTTTATTTAATTCACTTGGAGGTGACTCTGATCTTTCCTCTCCCTGAACATTAACAGGTGAAGCTAGGAATGAGTTGCTAAGAATTGAGCAGGCAGTTTCCTCAGCCCAAGTAGCACGAGTAGGGCCCGAATTACCTTTATTAGGACAAATGAACCCTATTGCAAACTCCCTAGGGTATGGTAAAGAAGACTGGTAGAGAAGGCTGAATGAATTTATGAGGAAATCAGAAACCCAAGAATGCCTGAGAACGTCTTTCTTGCCAGGCTAGCCGTAATCAGCTGTATGGTGATATTAGGTAATATTACCTGGGACAAAATGGGAAAGTATTTTGGACTTATATTCCTGACCCTTCATGGGTAAGAACCCTTATGTGGGTTAATCACCTTATACCAAACACCTTGGTTAATCCAGGAGCAACAGGAGTGGGGCAAGAAAGTATAATTACATAGGTGTCGCCACCCAGCTTCCCTTTTGTATTGACACATATTCAAACCATTACTCCTTTGTGCACAAAATTAAAGAAAGGCTTCTGGCTTACATAGGCACTAAAGGAAGGTAGGCAAAAGTTAAAACACATCTACTATCACTACTTGTTTCTAGGAGAGGTGCAGAAACATATAATCAGACCTTGTCTATACAAAAAAAAAAAAGAAATTAACAGCTAATTTGAAAATTAAAATGCCATAGTTAAAGCAAAAACAATCATTTCTAACATATTTGTAAACTAATTCTTGTAATGTTTGGCAGCAATTTAAAAAGACATAAAAGGATTTAATCCCTTCCACTGTGTGGGGGGCCTCTCGAGTAGGCACCAGAACATTCTATGTTGGCCTTTTTTGCCAAGAAAGAATCCTCTTCTCACAATTCAATTGCCCACAGTTGTTGCCTGAGTTTTCTGTATATGCTACGGTTGAAGCCTCGTGATGGCTGGTACCATAGGTCTGTCTCTTGCCCAATGGTGTGAACCGGGCCCTCCCTGGAGAAGAAACCTGGGTTCCCTGAGATAATGTGAGATGAGTGCCCGGGCCCCGCCAGCAGGCGAGGGGGTCCCAAAGCAGGCACTGGGTGTGGAGGCCACGGGAGCATAGGCTACCAAGGAGACAGAATTGAACCTCACATCGCCCGGCTTGGCCCCAGAGGATGGCTGGTTAGCCAGAGACGGGTAAGATTCCTCACGGGAGGAACAACCTAAGACAGGCACAGTCGCAGAGGGGCCATCAGGAGAGAACATGGGGGCCAACAGAGGTGGGGCATAGAACCTCACCCCCCAACATTACAGGGGCTTGAACACTTGCCCCTTCTGAGGGAGGTCTCCTACCTCATGGCTACTTCACTTCCCACGCCCAGCTCAGATTGGGACCCAGGTAACAGACAAAGACTTGGACTAGCCCAGATCAGAACCAAGACAACAAACAGAAACTTGGCTAACAGCAGCTAGCACCAGGAATGCTCAAGGCCTACTCAAGAATGCAAAACAATCCTTGCCATTAATAATTACAGGATAAACTAAGATTGTTGTTAAAATATTAAATTTGACAGTAAAATAGCAGTCAAGTTTTCAGATTAATTTAATTTAGCCAAAGTAGGAAATATACAGCAAGAGAAGGACACCTTTTCTAGATAGATAGAGGCATATCCAACCAAGCATAAAACAGTTCAGGCGATGGCCAAGAAACTGCTAGAAGACATCCTACCCTGGTATAGATTTCCTGCTATGATAGGGTCAGACAATGGACCAGCTTTTATTTCACAGGTAACACAGGCAGTAGCCTAAGCTATAGGGGCAGATTAGAAATTACATTGAGCTTATAGGCCCCAAAGTTCAAGGCAGGTAGAAAGCTAAAAGAGACCCTTACCAAATTAACCATAGAAACTGGTGGGGGCTGGGTAGCTCTCCTTCCATATGCCCTTTACTAGGTAAGGAACTCTCCCTACACCCTAAGTTTTAGATCATGTTACTGAATTTGTCTATTAAGAAGGTTCCAAAAAGCACACAAGGACGTTTAGTCATGCCTCCATGCCATTCACAAGGCTAGCCCAACCCCGACGCCTTATCAGTATGGTCCGGAAGACTGGATGTTCATCAAAAGGCTCCGCGAGAGACCCTCGAGCCACGTTGGAAGGGCCCCTACACCGTCGTGCTGACAACACCCACTGCTCTCAAGGTAGACAGCGTTGAGACCTGGATTCATCACACACGCGCCCGCCCAGCTGACCCCTCTACGATCCAGGAGAACTTCATCACGCAATAGAACACCAACCAAGGCCAATCCACATCTCTGTAACAAAATCCTGGCTACCCCCAGGGAGGCGGCATATCTTTTGCTCCCTGAGAATGCATAGTAGGCCTGTTCCAGTGGCCTCGCCCCGAGCGTCAAATCCTTGGTCCTTAATCCCCAAAAGGAAGGCTTCTGCGTACTTGTCCAGCTTATCCCCAAGCTAGTATACCATTCAGGGGAGGACATCCTTAACAGATTAGGCTCTACTAACCCCCAAAGTAAGAGAGAGCCTGTTACAGCCCTAACTGTGGTCACGCTCTTAGGGCTGGGACTAGCAGGGACAGGAACTGGGATATCTTCACTTGTCATACAAGACAAGAACTATGGAGCCCTAAGAGTAGCCATTGACTTAGACATAGAGAGGATTGAAAAATCCATCACCCGCTGCAAGAATCCCTTACCTCCTTATCTGAAGTTGTACTCTAAAACAGAAGAGGACTAGACTTACTATTCATGCAGCAGGTTTATGTGCGACCTTAGGGGAAGAATGTTGCTTTTATGTTGACCATTCAGGAGTTATTACAGAGTCCAGGGCCCTCATAAGGGAAGGGCTGCAGAAGCAAAGGCTAGAAAGGGAACAATCTCAGTCTTGGTATGAATCCATGTTCAACTGGTCCCCATGGTTAACCACTCTTATTTCCACCCTCGTTGGACCCCTTGTTATTCTCCTAATGTTGTTGACTTTTGGCCCTTGTATTATTAACAAACTAGTCCAACTTGTCAAAGAACGCATAGGGACAGTCCAGTTAATGGTCTTACAAGCCCAATACCGGTCTGTAGCAATGGAAGATGAGGTGGAAATGCAGTCTGTCTCATGATTGAGCCGTAAGCTCCAAGACAAGGGGGGAATGAAAGGACAAAGCAGAACTGGCTGTCCTCCATCTTGCAGAGCTGGTCAGCCTGATCCCCTCCTCCCCTGAAGGGAGTGACCACAGGAGCACCAGGAATGTCCTAACTCCCCCAACCACTGTCCTTGAGTAGACCAATGAAGCTACGGGAGCGGCTTAGGTCCTGATAAGGTCACATCACAAAGATGCTCCCCCTGCGTTTCTACTGACCGACCATTCAGGGGACAGTAGGGGATGGCTCTGATCTCAGAATATGAAACCCTAACCAAAGTGACCAATCTCTGTAACTCACGCCACTCTCCTAGCCCCACCCAAATGACCAGTCCTTATAACCTTTGTCTCCCCAAGCTCTCGCTCTCTCTGGTCTCACCGCTGTGCGGGTAAGGGGGCTGTGAGAGCCGAGCCCGGGCTCGAATAAAGACTCTTTTGCTTTTGCATCGGATGGCTCCCTGGTGATCTCTGGGGATCTTGAAATCTGGGCTTATGCTATGTGTGGTGTCAGATATGTTACACAAATGTCTAATCATTATGCTATACACCGGAAACTAATATAATAGTGAATGTCAATTTTAATGGAGTGGGGCAGAGAATGTGTGACATACAGAAGAATATTGTTCCAATAATTGTGGGCAGACACATTCTACAATGTATAGTTATCAGCTGATTCCTAAGATCTTGAGTCAGCCATCAACTTTCAGGAACCACCAATTTCTGGAAGTTCTTTGGAAAATCTCATTTTAAAATCTCTAATAGATGTAATTTTGGTTATAGTGAGGTCCTTTATATTTTCCTAGAGGGTTGTCAGTGATACAGATAATAAGGTTTTGGAGTAAAGGGCAAAATCCTATATAAATAAAATTTATGAGTAACTTTAAATGTATTCCTATATTAATGGACAAATGAAATTGAATGACCTACACAGGATACACAATATCTAATGGTATTTTAACCATTATGAGTGCCGTGGCTTTTCAACAGGAAATGTTTTAACCTATCCTATATATAAATGCACTACTAATAGTGACCTATCAAATAAAAGTCCTGCAACCAAAATGGTGGAACGACCAAACAACCAGAGGCAGAATGACCATGGCCCCTCGCCCAGGCCGGCCTGGCACCCAAGTGAGGATCTCCACTCCAATCGGGGTGTGGCTGGCCTGAAAACTGCCTGCTGGCCCTGCCCCTCAGTGGTGACCCCTCCCACCCCAATCAGGGGCGTGGTAAGCCTGCAAACCATCCGTAGCCCCGCCCCCCAGCAGGGACCCCCACCCTGATCGGGGCCCCTATCAGGGCAGGCCGGCTGGCCTCCACCCATACACCAGTGCTCTCTCCTATATAATAAAAGAGTAATATGCAAATTGACCCTAATGGTGGAGCGAACAGAACGATTGCACTATGAAGTGCACTGACCATCTCTTGATCCCTTTCCCTGGCCAGCAGGCTCCAATTGCCTAATGTTGATGGGAAACCAGGGGTGGATGTCAGGGGATGTGGATGGCATCAGCCCAAGGCCCCTGCCTCGCCAGTCACCCCACACACAGAGGGTGACCTATGGCAGAGGTGGAGCTGGCGAGGGGGCAGGAACAGCCAACCTCTCAGTCCCTTTCCCTGGCTGTCAGGCACCGATCATCTGATAATGAATGGGGAACCAGGGGTGGGTGGCAGTGGGGGGTGGGTCAGCTGTGAACAGCTGGGGAAGATGGCCCTAATTGCAGGTACCATACCTGCACAAGAGTTTTGTACACAAGTCTCTAGTCTTATCTAATAAAAGAGTAATATGCAGATTGACCATCACTCCAACACACAAGAGGGCTGCCCCCATGTGGTCCAAGATCTTGCCCCCATATGGACACAAGCTGGCCACCACAAGATGGCCAACAGGGGAGGGCCGTTGGGAGGTTCCAAGTCTGCAAGGGAGGGCAGTTAGGGGTGACCAGGCTGGCAGAGGAGGGAAGTTGGGGGCAAACAGGCTGGCAGGGGAGAAGTTAGACATCAATTAGGCTGGCAGGGTAGTGGTTAGGGGGTGATCAGGCTGGCAGGCAGAGGTGGTTAGAGGCAATCAGAGAGGCAGGTGGATGAGCAGTTTGGAGCCAGCAGTCCTGGATTGTGAGAAGGATGTCCCACTGTCCAGACAGTCAGACATCCCTGGAGGGGATGGGCAGTCAGACATCCCTGGAGGGGATGGGCAGTCAGACATCCCTGGAGGGGTCCTAGATTAGAGAGGGTGCAGACTGGGCTGAGGGACATCCCCTGCCCCATGCACAAATTTTGTGCACTGGGCCTCTAGTGTATTCATAAAAGATGCAGGAAAGCATTTATTACAATTCAACTGGTGATGCTCAAAGGATTATACAGGGTATGATCCTAGTCTATGCCCTATCGTATAAAATAAAAGCCTAATATGCTAAGTGTCTGGCCATCTGTTTGGTCATTCAACCAATCAAATATATATATAGCTAATAATATGCTAAGGTCACTCAACTGCTCGCTATGATATGCACTGACCACCAGTGGGCAGACAGATGCTTCAACTGGTAGGTTAGCTTGCTGCTGGGGTCTGGCCAATCAGGAATGAGTGAGATAAGCTGGACATGCCCTGGAGCCCTCCCATAGTCTCTCCTTGGCCCTGATCGTGCACCAGTGGGTTCCCTCAATCTGGCCTGAACCCTCTCACAATCCAGGACCCTCCAGGGATATCAGAGAGCTGGTTTTGGCCTAATCCTGCAGGCCAAGCCAAGGGACACCACTGCTGCATGAATTTGTGCACCAGGCCTTTAGTCTTTACAATATTTCCTGGTCAATTTGGTTCCAGGTGGGATGTGAACTGGCTAAAACCTTTGTCCTAGATGTCCCATTAAAGTTTGATTTTCTGGCCAATTTATCCCTACTGTGGATGGGTTATTTCAAGGAAGCATTCATTTGGGCTTTAATGGGTACTATCTAGTGACCATCTTGGATTTGCCAGATGTTAGCCTAATGGATCTTATAACCTGATCATTCCCAGCGATTATTTTCAGAACTTGGCTGTCCAGATTTTGTGAATAATCTTTGAACTTCTACATGATTTATTGTTGGTATTTTTGTTTTGTTGTTTTATATGATGTCCTTTAATCAGAGTAATATATTTATCATGATTATCTGTTAATGTATTTCTAAAATATATTTAAAGTATTTGCAGGGGCCGACCAGCAACCCCTGAATGACAGATGATCAGATTATTCTGACACAGTTTCACTGTGAAAGAGAGGGCTAAGGGGCTCCTGGCTCTATCGGCCTGAGCAGCCTTGATTGCCTGCCTTGTTAGGCCTTTATTGGAATTTTTAGCCTTAGATACAATTAGTAGGGTGAGTAATCCTGGGAGAACACAAGTGTTTGCATTATCCTCTAGGCAAGGGCATCCAAGAATTAAGCATAAGGATTCCAGTAAACATCTAGGGATCTGCATATACACAAACTTGTTTGGAAAGGTCAAGGAATAATTAGGGGTACTGCCTTCAACACTGCCCTAAGTCTCCCCTAAGTCAGAATTCTGATAAACAGGGCAGACGGCCTTCCACACACTTCCCTTTTCTCAGAATGTCCTCCTTACAAACTTTCCAACCAACTCTCATGTGCTCCTCAACAAGTATTTATAGAATGATTATAATATAGTATATTAATTTCTGTAATACCTCTTCTATTGTGAGTCTGTAGCTTTATGACAGCAATTATTTCAGCATGAAAATATAAAGTAATTGATGTATTTGTTATTAAATTTTAGAGGATACCTTAGAGGTTGGCATTTGTATATCCTTTTAAAAGTCAATTATTCTAAAAGCTTAACAATCTTAATATCTCTATGTTTTTATATACCATGTATGTATATGCTTATATACATATACTAGAGCCCCACTGTACAAATTTGTGCACAGGTGGGAGTCCTTCAGGGTGGCCTGCAGGGATCAGGTCCCAGCTTGTGCCCCAAGGCTTACAGCCCCAGCTTGCGCCCCCAGCCTCCCAGCCCTGCAACCCTATCTAGCACCCCACCATGGCCTGGCAGTGCCCCCTCACCTGCTCCACCATCCCACCTGCAGGATGATGAAGTGGGGCCAGACCCCTGCCCCCCGTTGCCATCACTGTTTGCCATCTGAGGAACAATCAGTGGGGCAATTGGGTCACCACTCACACCCACCTTAGCCTAGTGCCACCTGCTCACCTGCTCCACCATCCTGCTGTGGTCTTGCTCTTTTAAGGGCCCATCAGGGTTGGCAGTGCCTCCACTTCCACCCGCTGCCAGCACCATGTCACTGACACCTGCCCTACTGTGTGCCGCCCCTTGGTGGTCAGCACACATCATAGCAAGTGGTTGAACCCCCAGTCAAACAATTTGCATATTAGGCTTTTATTATATAGGCTTAGAGGCCTGGTGCATGAAATTCCTGCATGGGGGAGCGAGGGGGTTTCCTCAGCCAAGCCTGCACCCTCTCCAATCTGGGACCCTTCGAGGGATGTCTGACTGCCCGTTTAGGCCCAAACCTAGGATCGGGCCTAAATGGGCAGTCGGACATCTGTCTCACAATCCAGGACTGCTGGCTCCAAACTGCTCGCCTGCCTGCCTCCCTGATTGCCCCTAACCGCTTCTTCCTACCAGCCTGATCACCCCCTAACCACTACCCTGCCAGCCTAATTGATGTCTAACTGCTCCTCTGCCAGTCTGTTTGCTCCCAACTTACCTCCTCTGCCAGCCTGGTCACCCCTAACTGCCCTCCCTTGCAGGCCTGGAACCTCCCAATTGTCCTCCCCTGCTGGCCATCTTATGTGTCCACATGGGGGCAGGATCTTTGACCACATGGGAGCAGCCCTCTTGTGTGTTGGAGTGATGGTCAATCTGTGTATTACTCTTTTATTAGATAGGATAGAGGCTTGGTGCATGGGTGGGGGCCGGCTGGTTTGCCCTGAAGGGTGTCCCGGATCAGGGTGGGGGTTCCCTTGGGGCATGGGGTGGCCTTGGTGAGGTGCCTGTGGTGGTTTTTGTTGGGGTTTATTTGCATAATTTGCTCCCGATTGGCTGATGGGTGTGGCTGTGCGTATGGCTTGATTGAAGGTATGGTCAATTTGCATATTACTCTTGTATTAGATAGGATGGCTGTAAATGGTGATTTCCTAACTCTGTCTTTCCTTTTACTCATTTGTATTTTTAGTACCAATACAGGTTCATGGATTTTCTTTTACTCAATTATTTATAACCCAATCTTACAGATTCAGTCAGCAAAAGCCCTCCAAACTGGCTCCTGAGTCCTTTTAAAATGTTCCCATCATTTTAAAGCACTTGTTTACTTCCTGGCACAAAAAGATGTTATAGGCTTTTCTTATACTTTCTCAGCCCCAGGCCTGGAACTAGTCATTTTTATAAGCAAGTCTGGTTCCCTTTAGTAAAACTTCCCTCTCTCATTAAATATATTTTGTTTTTGTTTTGTTTTGTTTTTAAATATATTTTATTGATTTTTTTACAGAGAGGAAAGGAGAGGGATACTTAAAAACATCGATGAGAGAGAGACATTCATCAGCTGCCTCCTGCAAGCCTCCCACTGGGGATGTGATGGCAACCAAGGTACATGTCCTTGACCAGAATCGAACCTGGGACCCTTGAGTCCGCAGGCCTTTGCTCTATCCACTGAGCCAAACTAGTTAAGGCTCATTAAATATATTTTGAATATTACTGTGTATATTGTTATATAGATAGCTGCATAGTATTATTCAGTATAAATGTACCACAATCTATTTAACATATCCTCATTAATTGTTTCTAATTTTTTTTTTTTTACAAACAATTCTACAATGAACAAAAGTCTTGTCAAAATAATATAACTGGAGCTACTTTCAAATGGAGCTGCCAAAGGTGCAGAGGCGGGCTAGAAGGGGTCAATGGGGAAGAAAAGGGACATAAGTAATACTTTCAACAATAAAGATTATAAATAGAATAAAATATAATGAAGCTGCCAGAGGAATTGCCCTGCATGTCCTTTGTCTCAAATGTTAAAACAGGGTAAAATAAACTTGGTACTGGGCGTACAGCAACAATGTGATCCAAAGAACTGTTTGCAAAGATAACAAGAAAGCAGTTATTATGACAACTGGACAGATGATTACCAGACTGAAAATTTAAAATATCTTTTAGAATTAGTGTCACTATATTATGTCATCTGCCCCAATAGAAATGCCTTTCTTCTAATGATGTAATTGCTCCCCTTCCCTTTCTCATAAATACCCTTTGCCTCTGTCTCCTAAGGGAATAATATATGGGCTTCTGCCTGAATTAATGATTCCTGAATAAATGCTTGTTTGGCTCTCACTCTGAAAGACTTTTGTTTTTTATTTATTTTTTCTCTTAAAACATATTTTTATTTATTTCAAAGCATAAGGAAGAGGGAGAGAGAGATAGAAACATCAATGATGAGAGAGAATCATTGATTAGCTGCCTCCTGCACACCCCCTACTGGGGATTGAGCCCACAATCTAGGCACCGTGCCCTTGACCTAAATAGAACCCAGGGGCCTTCAGTTCTCAGGTGAGTGCTTTATCCAATGAGCCAAATCAGCTAGGGCACTTTTGTACTTTTTAAAAAACATATTTTATTGATTTTTTTTTACAGAGAAGAAGAGAGAGAGATAGTTAGAAACATCAGCTGCCTCGTGCACACCTCCTGCTGGGGATGTGCCCACAACCAAGGTACATGCCCTTGACCAGAAATGAACCTGGGACTTTTCAGTTTGCAGACCAACGCTCTATCCAGTGAGCCAGACCGGGCAGGGTACACTTTTGTATTTTTAAGTTAACATTCTCCATACTTTACTTTGCATGTGAATAAGTATATTTGTAAAATAATCATCTAGAAGGGAAATTTTTGCATCAAAGATTCTGAGAATTTTAAATTTTAATAAATATTGCAAATTGTCCTTCCTAGAGGCTGTATTTATATTTCCATCAGTATCATACGAAAGCAGACAATCAAGCTTACAAATTTATTTTATTTATTTATTTAATTTTCTTTTTAAGTGAACATTAACCATTTATTCAGTTATACAAGAATTTGAAAGAGTAGTCTTCTGTGACATGAAGCCATTTCAAATAGTTTCATGTCACAGCTGAGTAGGAGAGGGTGAAAGGAGCAGTAAGTAGCCCATTTGGGCAGCGTAATGGTAAAAACAGACTCAAAAGCAGCCTCCCCCCACCCCCCGCCTGCTGTCCTCCCTGATTGCCTGCAAGCGTGGGGTTGGTAGCAGCATGCTGAGGGCCAATTTCAATGCCATTTGCTCATTATTGATGTCAAAGACTCCTTCTTGGATTTTTTCATAAATTTCTTTTGCTGTATTAATAAATGCCTCTTCTACATTGGAAGCAGTTTTAGCAGAAGTTTCCACGAAGATAAGTCCATGTTCTCATGCAAAAGCTTCACTTTCTTCTTTTTTTTACTTCTCTTCTAGATTCTAAATCACTTTTATTTCCAATAAGCATAATGACCATGTTGGAATTGGAATGCTGGCGGGCATCTTCTAACCAGGCTGTCAAGTGGTTGAATGTATCTCTCCTTGTAATGTCATATACTAGTAAAGCCCCCGCTGCACCTCTGTAATATGACCTTGTGATGGGAAGAAAGGACTCTTGCCCTGCCGTATCCCATATCTGAAGTTTTATTTGTTTCCCATCAATAGTTATCATTCGAGCACCAAACTCTACACCAAAAGTAAGATCATGAACTGGTTGAAACCTCTTGTCTGTAAACTGTAGCAATAAACATGATTTACCAACACCTGTGTCGCCAATGACGATGTACTTGAAGAGATATGCGTACGCCATGGCCGCGGCCGCTCGGTGCCAGGGCACACGGCTCCTCCTCCTGCTACTCTACAAATTTATTTTTTAAATACATTTTTATTTATTTCAGAGAGGAAGGTAGAGGGAGAGAGAGATAGAAACATAAAAGATGAGAGAGAATCATTGATTGGCTGCCTCCTGCACACCCCCTCCTGGGTATTGAGCCTGCAACCTGGCCATGTGTCTTTGACCAGGATCCAACCCAGGACCCTTCAGTCTGCAGGCCAACACTGTAGCCACTGAGCAAAACCAGCGGAGGCCCAGGCTTACAAATTTCGGTCAAAATTCTGTTTTATCAATAGCACATTTAGAAGATTTGAAATTTTCAATTGCATTAGTTTACTAGACTAGGCAGTTAAACATTTTTTTTTTCTTAGCCCATTGATCAAGAAAAATAGAGCGCTTAATCCTGCCCATGAGTAGGCATGGTGATGAATTCAAACTGGACTAATTTTCTAAATTTGTGATTACATTCTTTTTCCATAAAGGCCTTAAGCATAATAATTAGTCACTTTCCCTTTTGGCTCCTCAAGGCTGTCAGTTTAAATTATGTTTCTAGGTGCGCTCCCTCCTGGGAGCACACCCCTGCCTTTCACTTTTCCTTTCCTCCCCCAACTTCTTCCCAACTCCATGTCCCAGGCACTTAGAAAAAAAGAAAAAAAAATTGTGTTTCTAATTCCTGAGCTTCTAAAATATTTTGTTTTCTCTCCATGTTTTGAGATGTAAACAAAGGATTTCTGCTATACATAGGTGGGTTCTTTCAAAAATGGATATTTGTATTCCAATTACAAATAAAAGGAATAGTTAAGAGCTATTCTTCAACGTTAATGAAAATTTGTGCCTTGAGCATAATAGGAATCTCAAACTCTCAGAGTGCATACTAAAATTTCAGGTTGGTGGGCTTGCCCTGGAACTTCTGGTTCAGTAGATCTGACAGGTATGGCCCAGATACTTGCATATAAAGGTCTTGTGAATCAATGTTATGCAATGATAAAGGAACCAAACTTTCAGAAATATTATATTGCCCTTGTGTGGTTCAGTTGGTTCAGCATTGTCCTGGTTCAATTCCTAGGCTGTGGTATCAATCCCTGATAGGGGTGTGCAGGAGTCTTGAGAGTGTTCCTCTTACATTGATGTTTCTTTTTCCCTCTCCCTTCCTCTTTCTCTCTCTAAAAAAAGAGAGAAATATAATATTAAATTATTGCAGAATGGCTATATTTTTATGCATACATTTAAAAATTGTTTTAAAATTTTAACATATACTTTTTAATCCTCACCAGAGGAGTGAGGCTATTTTTTCCATCGATTTTTAGAGAGAGAGTAGAAGGGAGGGGGGAGAGGGAGAAAAAGAGAAAGAAACATGGATGTGAGAGAGACACGTCGATTGGTTGCCTCCTGCACACTCCAACCAGGGGCAGGTATAGAGCCTGCAACCAAAGCATGTGCCCTGACCAGAATCGAACCCAAGAACCTTCAGTCCATGGGCTGACACTCTAACCACTGAGTAAAACAGGCCAGTGGTAAATGCTATTTATTAAATTTTGATGTTGGTGCATTTCTTCTCATTTTACTGATGAAGACATGGTGAAGAAAGTATTTTTCTGAAAGATCTCAAGTTTCACAGTGACAGAGTCAGTATTTGACTTCTCATCTATCTGACTTCAAAGATGGGTTCATTATATTAACGTTTGTAATATGGGTTACAGATGGATATTTTATTTCATTGAATGAATAACTATAGGAGTCCGTTAAGTAGTGCACTTCCATTGGACTCTTTCTATATATATACTTTTTATTGATTTCAGAGAGGAAGGAAGAGGGAGAGATAGAAATATTAATGACAAGAAGGAATCATTGGAGTGCCTCCTGTATGCTCCACACTGGGGTTTGAGCCCACAACCTGAGCATATGCCCTGACCAGGAATCAAACTGTGACCTTCTAGTTCATAGGTTGATGCTCTACCACTGAGCTACACCAGCTGTGCTCCATTGAACTCTTTATATTGAATTTTCTTGGAATGTTCAAGAGTAGATCTACCATGAAAACTATACCACCATACTGCTTTAACGCAGAGGAGAGCTCATTAAATGTTGATACATAAATGCAGCTTAAATAGATTAGTTTTGGAGTTACACATGAGTACATTAAAGCTCACATGCTTATTTGTAAATCTGGGAAAAGTGCTTTTTTCACCTTAAACCACTGTAAGGAGTAAAGGAGATAATGTATATAAAGCACCTAGCACTCAATAAAAAGTAGTTTTTTAAGAACAATGTTAAAATCCTGAAATGCTACATTTAGGGTAGGGATTCTAGGTAGACCAGGGTGGACAGAGAATTATTAGATAGGAGGATTCATTAGAACCACTTAGAGCAAGTAGGAAAAAGCAGTGATTTAGAGGCATAAGGTTATAGATTTGATATTTGCTGTGTGATATTTGATGTGTGGTTAAAGACAAGAATAAGGAAGTTAGGAGTATTGGATTGAGAGTGGTAAGTCTTTTACTTCTGAAGATGTTCTGAGGAGAAAAAGAAATAAAATATTGGAAAGGCAAAGAAGATAGAAATTGTATTAGATGAACAACTACATGAAAAGATAGATGAATTAATACATGAAAAAAATTAATTCAAAACATATTTGAGGCCAGATACTATCAATTTATTATTTATTTATTTTTAAAATACATTTTTATTCATTTCAGAGAGGAAGGGGATGGAGAGAGATAGAAAAGAAACATCAATGATGAGAGAGAATCATTGATCTGCTGCCCCCTACACACCGCCCACTGGGGACTGGGCTTGCAACCCCAACATGTGCCTCGACCGAAAACTGAACCATGATCTCCAGCTTCATAGGTCGAGCCTCAACCACTGAGCCATGACAACTGAGCCAGATACTGTCAATTTCTTGTGCAGTCAAGCAGGTCCATAGTGCCTGTTCCAGACTTTCTCTAACAGTAAAGTGTAGAAATAGCAATCTGATTGAAAGGGTGGTGCATGAAGGGTCTGGTTGGGGAAGGGGATTTGTCTGGACTGCAATTTCTTAGCACTTTAGATCAGATTCAGAAAATACCAAAGAACAAGGAAGGGCACTGATTGAGATTGTGGTTGTACTAATTCCCTTCAAGCTCATCTTCAACTCAGCCACGGTAGAGGTGTGTAGCTAAACAATAGAACATTAATGAGATACTCCTTTTACAGATGTACAAAATGCTACCTCAGATAGAGGTGGAAGAATTTATTTTCCATAGAGGGAAAGATTTTATAAAAATATGTGATTTTAGTTGACTCATTTCTCATACTTGAAAAAACTGAATTAATGTTCTAATCTAAACAATAACTAAATGGAGCAACAGCCCTAACCAGTTTGGTTCAGTTGTTAGAACAGTGGCCCACGGACTGAAGGGTCTCAGGTTCAGCTCAGTCAAGGGCATGTTCGGGAGGCAAGCAGCCAGTGGATGTGTCTCTCTCACACTGATTTTTCTCTCAGTCTCTTCTCCGTCTTTCCACTCTCTCTGAAATCAATGGGAAAAGTATTCTCGAGTGAGGATTAACAAAAAAAGAAGAAACAAGGGAACAATATGGACTTTCAAAGAAACAGAAAGTCAGGGACCCTGACATGCCGCCACCTATTGGACCAGTTCAGAACCTGGCTTTAATGGAGGTAAGGCAGGAAATAAGGGTGGTTATGAGCACTCTCCCTCATTGCAAATGTAGTTTAAGTGCTGCAGCAGCACCCAGGGAACATCCGTAGGTTGGCTCACAAGTACTTGTATGCCTCCTTCCCTCTCTTCCTTCTTTTATTTAAGAAACATGTTATGTATCTAATGCTTGGCTTGGCAGACACTTTGCTGGGTGCAGATAACAGAGAAGGGCAAAACAGCCCAGGACTAAAGGCATGCAGCCTGCCTGCTGGCCGCGAGTCTGACATGCTTGCATGTAGATGTAGCTGACAGTTGTACTATGTGTGTGTAAGTGGAGGCTCAAGCCTGATGCCTGGAGCTATGAGGCCAGAGCCAGAGTGCAAGGACCTGTTGCCGTTAGGCCTTAAGGTGCCTGATTTAAAGTGAATACAGCCCTGGGTGGCCTAGTTGGTTGGAGCATGGGTCCACTATGCCAAGATTATGGGTTTGATTCCCAGCAGGGCGCATACAAGAATCAACTAATTAATGCATACATAGAACAACACGTCTATATTTTCTCTCTCACTCTCTAAAATCAAATCAATTTTTTAAAAAGTTAAAGTGAATATTAATCCTAGTGCTCTGGAGAGTGTTCAGACAAAAGCCTATAAAGAGGGGAGCAACAGATCTAGCTGGTTTGGCTCAGTTGAGAGCATTGGCCTGCAGACCGAAGGGTCCCAGGTTCCAGTCAAGGGCACATACTGGGGTTGCAGGCTCAGTCCCCGTAGGAAGGCGCGCAGACATGCAGGAGGCAGCTGATGGCTGATTCTCTCATCATTCATGTTTCTATCTCTCCCTTTCCTTTCTTCTACATATCCACGAGGGGAGCAACATATTAATAGTTAAGAATTGATTTTCATTAAGGATTTACTGCCAAGATGCCACCCTTGAACACGTGGGGACTAAAAGAATGCAGATCCTTGGGAGATATCTAAATCTACTGAATCACAATGTCCACCTAAGGGAAGGGCGGGACCCAGAAATCAGCAGTTTAATCAGGAATGTCTTCAGGCCATTGTTATGTACAGTTAAAACTTGAGAACCTTGGGCCTCACACCTTTTCTTTTCTTTTTAAACATATTTTTATTGATTTCGGAGAGGAAGGGAGAGGGGAGAGATGGAAACATCAATGATGAGAGAGAATCGTAGATCAGCTGCCTCCTGCAATCCCTCTACCGGGGATGGAGCCCACAACCCGGGCTTGTGACCTTCACCTGGATGTGAATCCAACTCAGGACCCTTGGGTTTGCAGGCCAATGCTCTAACCACTGAGCAAAACCAGCTAGGGCAACCTTTTCTTACTTCACTTTTACCTGGAGTAAGGTACCATTATTACCCCTATTTTACGGAGGAGGAAATTGAGACATAGGGTTATGAACTTGCTAAAGTCACACTGAACTAGGGTTGGCATCTAGACAAATCTAGCCCCAGCTCTGTCTTAAACATTGCAGTGCAGTTATCTCCTGTTGCTAAATGATTTCATACTAATACTTCAACAAGGATTACACTCGGAGTTCGGAAACAATCTAAAGGCGCGTTCTATTCAGTCTGCTGAACTAGGAGATTCATTAACATTTTAAGTTCCTCCCTGGTTAAATTTAGGCCAACACACCTCCAGCCCCCGCCCCCCTCGCCGGGTGTGACCAGCCTGCCCCGCAGGGCAGGGCAGCGGGCGGGGAAGGGCGGCGCTCGATGACCTCGGCGCGCCGCCGCCTGTCGGACCAGCTCGGGGCTCGTCTACCCGGCCTGCCTACTCCCGCGCGCTCCCGGCCCGCCCCCACCGCCATCTTGGCCTGGGAAGGAGCGGGCTGCACGCGTGAGTAAACAGCCCACGCCGGCAAAGTGGAGCCTTGGCCGCGTCCGTGTGGTGCGGGAAGCGGCGGAGAGGACGCAGTTCTGACCTTCTTACGTAGGGGGTACGTGTCGGGATCGCATTGCTAAGTTGCAGGAAATCCTCCATCCGGCGCTCCCTCCGCCCCCTCGCCGTGAGACGCCTCTACTCCCGGCTTCTCCCGCCCCACGCCGGTCTCCTCCCCCTGTTGAAAGCTGCCCGGGAAAGTGGTGGCGGGAGAGGGCCGGCGCCGCGTGGGCCTGGATGCGAGTTGCGAGGCGCAGGAGGAGGTTAGGGCCGAGGGTTCGTGCGCCCGGGGCCAGGGGTCCGGACGTGGTCGGTGGGCCTGGGAGGCCCTGGGCGGGCGCGCGGGGCTGGGGCCTGGGATCACGGCGGGGCGGCGCGGGGTCGTTTCCGTCGGTCACTGGGTGTTCTCCTCTTCCGGCCGGTGCCTCAGGGTGGCCGACATGACGGCCCCGGGCCAGAGCCCCCTCGCGCCGCTCTTGGAGACTTTGGAAGACCCTGCCGCCTCCTGCGGAGAGCAGACCGACGCTTACCTTTCTCTGACAAGGTGAGGCCCGCCGCGAGGAGGGAGGGGGCGTGCTGGTGGGTCTTGGGGAGAGCGAAGTTGGGGCGGGGGACGCTAGGCGAGTGCGCGTGTTTTAGGAAAGTCCGCTGCTGGGAGGACGCGGGGGTCGCGGCCGAGGGCCGAGGGCGGGCTGGGTGCGGGCTGAGCTGCCGCGGCATCGCCCGAGGTGCGCGTGCAGGTGGGTGCTCGGAATGAGGAAGTCCGCGCCTTCGTCTTGCCGTGGAGGGGTTTTTAATTGGGTTGGAAGAGGGCATGCCGGCTGGAGGAGTGGTTTTTAAAGTAAGTCGCGTGTGTACTGGGACGGTGTGGCAACCCAGAATTTTTTTTAATCGAGCTTTATTTTCATTGCAAATCCTTTGTAATATACCCCCCACCCCGCAAGCCATTGAGTTTTCTGCAGTTGGACATTGCGAGAGGAGGATAGCAACTGGTATA
Organism: Antrozous pallidus; assembly: GCA_027563665.1. NCBI lineage: Eukaryota > Metazoa > Chordata > Mammalia > Chiroptera > Vespertilionidae > Antrozous > Antrozous pallidus. Next base: position 65,995,743 of record CM050508.1, on the reverse strand, counting down.
AAATGACAAAGATTGTAAATTTGCGACTAGGGATAGGTTTCTCTGTTCCCTCTTCACAAAGAGAAACTGTCGAAACTTGTACAGTGGATGCAAAAGTTATTCTGAAGGTCATTTTTTTTTTTTTTGCTTCAGATGTATATTGCATCCTATACTTAAAGTAGCTTAGCACTAGATCAAGTTAATTTGCCAGGGTTCTAACAAACTTTAAGCTTTAGGGAGTGATTATGATTATACTTTTGTGTCTATTTGCATAAGCTTTTTTTTTTTTTTTGCTTTTCAGTCGTATTACTGGAGAAGATGGAAAAGAAGTCATTATAGAAATTGAGAAAAAACTTCCTCGGTTATGTGAAGTTTTAAAGGTACGTGTCTGTTAAGTAATATTTTATTTGTGGGGAAAAGTTTTACCATTTTACTCATAAAAACTTTGAATTTCAATAAAATTAAAGCATGATATAGTATACTCTGAGTTCCCTTATAGTTTTCTCTCACATAATCTAACTCCGTGTCCCTGTAAAATTACTCTTTAGTCCCCATTTTGCAGAACAGATTGGTTTAATTTGTCCAAGGCCAATTGAATTCAAAACCTTTGCTCCTAATTTAAAAACAGTGATCAGAGATTATTTCATCGGTTTTATTTCCTTTTGTAGGAATGTACTCCTAAGTAATGACTTTATAATTTTGTTTTTGGTGTATTTATCTTCACACACTCTTAGTTTTGCTACTCTTGCCTGGTTAAAAACCGCTATGAAGGTTATCTGTATCACGTGTTTATAGGAAGGTGGTATAGCTTAACCTCAAACTGAAGACCTGTGTTCTTGTTCTCACTTGAATACCCTGTAGCTTTGTGACCTTCCTTAAAACTTAACTTTAATTTTCTTATTTTTAGAATTAAGAGGTTGAACGCAATCTTTAAAGTCACTTTGAGTTATTATTTTTATCTTGTTTTTGTGCTTTTAAAATATAAGTATTCTATCAAGATATTCATTATACTTTTTAGCATGATTTCTACCTAAATGTTGAGGCATTTGAGGTTCTGTCTACCTCTTAGGTATCCTGTTCCAGCGATCCGGAATCAGGAGCTTACTTTATTGTGTAATAATTAGTTCAAGATATTAATAGTATTGTTATACAGTATCAGTGGTATTTATTCTCCCATTTTTTTTTCGCTCATGTTCCACATTCTAGTAATAATGCATAATGAGGTTTTAGTTAACAACTTGAACAAACCCAATATACAATGTTGGTCCCATAAGATTGTAATGAATCTGAAAAATTCCTAATGACATTTTAGCCAGCATAACACTATAGCTCAAGAGTTACTCTTGCCCTAGCTGGTTTCGCTCAGTGGATAGTGAGTGTCAGCATGCAGACAGAAGGGTCCCAGGTTGGATTCTGGTCAAGGGTGCACATGCCCGGATTGTAGGCTGGATCCACGGTGCAGGAGGCAGCCCATCAGTGATTCATCACTGATGTTTCTTTCTTTCTAAAACCAATTAAAAAAAAAAGTTATTCTTGCATCAATAGATCTAATGTAGAGACAAATGGTAGGGGATGGGAGTAGAGAGCAACCAAAAGACTTATATGCATGCATATATTAGCATAACCAATGGACACAGACTTGGGCGGTGGGTGCTTGCCCAGCTGGAAAGGGATGGGGGAGGGAGTCAAGTGGGGGAAAAGGAGACATATGTAAAATTAAACAATAAAATAAAATGTTACTCTCACCCTAACGGTTTGGCTCAGTGGATAGAGTCAGCCTGCGGACTGAAAGGTCCCAGATTCAATTCTGGTCAAGGGCATGTACCTTGGTTTCCGGCACATCAACAGTAGCGGGTGTGCAGGAAGCAGCTGATACGTGTTTCTTTCTAATTGAGGTTTTAACTATCCTTCTCCCTTTCTGTAAAAAAAAAAAAAAAAAGAAAATTCAATAAAATATATTTTAAAAATGTTACTCTTGTGATGTTGGTATAAACAAACTACTATGCTGCCAGTCCTATAAAAGTATATCACATAATTATGTACAGTGCATATAATACTTGATAATGATAAGTGACTTCTTGGCTTATGTATTTACTATATTATACTTATTAACCATTATTTTATTTAATGTGCACTCTTTCTGCTTATAAAGTACTGTAAAAAAGTATGTTAGCCTGACAGCAGCCTCATCTCACATTTACCACATCTCTTGATTGTATTGTATTTTCTTATACTTGATTTAATCTCATGTTTCATAAAGGCTTGTAGCCTAGGAGCAGCAGGTTATATATTAAGACCTGGTGCACAAAATGTGTTTGTGGGGGGAGTGTCCCTCAGCTCAGCCTGCACCCTCCAATCTGGCACCCCTCGAGGGATGTCCTACTACCCATTTAGGCCCGGGCAGTTGGACATCCCTCTCACAATCCAGGACTGCTGCCTTTCAAACACTTGCCTCTCTGCCTGGCCCCTAACCGCTTCTGTCTGCCAGCCTGATAACCCCCTAACCATTCCTCTGCCAGGCTGATGGACAGACATTCCTCTCTCAATCCACGACTGCTGGCTCCCAAACACTCACTTGCCTTCTTGTCTGCCAGCCTGATCACCCCCTAACCACTCCCCTACCAGCCTGATAGACAGCTAACTGCTCTGCTGCTGACCTGATTGTCCCTAACTGTTGTCCCCTACAGGCCTGGTCACCCCTAAGTGCCCTCCCCTGCAGGCCTGGTCCCCCCAACTGCCCTGCCCTTCAGGCCTGGTCACCCCTAACTGCTCTCCCCTGCTGGCCATCTTGTGTCCACATGGGGGCAGCAATCTTATGTCTTGGAGTGGCGGTCAATTTGAATATTACTCTTATTAGATAAGATAACCTAGGCCTGTAGTAGACTATACCTTCGAGGTTTGTATGAGTGTGCTCTATAATGTTCGCCCAATGACAAAATTGCCTAATGACGCATTTCTCAGAACATGCCCGTTATGAATTGCACAAGACTATTTGATGTGATAAACATGCATTTTCATATATTTAGTACTTGACAAGCTGTGGGATGAGCTCAGTTGCTTGCATTTTGAATCAAGATGCACTATTTTAGATTGGGTTTGTAACTAAAATACCTGATGAATTACAGTTGACTGTTGAACAGCTTGGGTTAGAAATACCAACCCTTTCTTCCTCGTAGTAAAAAAATCCACTTACAACTTTTGAGTTCCTTAGAACTTAACTGTATTTAGAAATGTCTGGGTGAGTACAATAATGATAGGACAATCAACAGAAGCTTTGTGTGAATTACTAAGCACTAAAAGGGTATTTGAATTCTTTTAGAATAGGAATCATACTAGATGAAATGTGTTATTGTTTAGAATCCTGCTAGTATTGTTTCTAAAAACCCACAACATTCTTGAAGGTAAGACACTTTTTAAGAAACTCTTTCAGGCATTATGTATTTAATAAAAGTTTATTTACGACGCATGCTAGCTATTATTCAGGAGATACAGTAGTAGTAGTACAAAGTCTTTTATTTTTTTCTTTTTAAATATGTCTTGATGGATTTTTTAGAGAGGAAGGAAGAGAGAGAGATAGAAACATAGATGAAACCGGCCGGTGTGGCTCAGTGGTTGAGTGTTGACCTATGAAATAGGAGGTCATGGTTCGATTTCCAGTCAGGGCACATGCCCAGGTTGCAGACTCATGCCCTGATTGAGTTGGCAACCTAGGCATGTGCCCCGAATGGAAATCACCCTAAGATCTTTTATGTTTGAGCCTGTTGCTTACCTATTATGGTAGGGCTTTGCTCCTATTGTTTATTTTCTGGTAGTGTCTTGAGCATCTTCCATTTGGTTTACTTTTCCTTTGCTTTCAGATATGTGGTAATGTTCTTTATCTTTAAAGAAAAATGTTCTATTTTGCATGTTTTATTGATTTTAGATATAGGAGGGGGGAGAGGGAGAAACATTGATTTTTATTTCACTTACATATTCATTGGTTGCTTCTTGTATGTGCCCTGGGATTGAACCCGCAACCTTGGTATATTGGGTCAACACTCTTAACTAACTGAACTACCTACCAGGCCGGGGCCAAAAAAATGTTCTTTATTTAGTTGATCTTTATATAGTTTCTCCCTTTGCCAAACTATGTACATAGACTCCTGGTCTTATTTCATTTACTTCAAAAGATTTATTGATTGGTTTGATTAAAAGTAATTTAATTTTTAATTAAACTTTGTTCTTTAAAGATTGGTTCACAGTTGTACTCATTTGTAACAAGTGTGTGATTTTATTTTATTTTTCCTATAGGCTCACATTTCCAGTCAAAACTCGGAGCTCAGCTGTGCTGCTCTACAAGCCTTAGGGTTTTGTTTATATAATCCCAAAATTACCTCAGGATTATCAGGTATTTACATTTATTATGCCTTAATATTTTAAGAGTTTTAAGTATATACTTTGATGTGAAAACTACTGTTAACTTCTGTTAGATTCATAATATGTTTTAAAAAGTTTTTATTTTAGTATTTTTTTTTGAGAGAGAGAGATTAAAAACATTGATGTGAGAAACATTAGTTGCCTCCTGTATGTACCCCAACTGGGACTCAAACCCAAAATCTGGATATGTGCCTTGACTGCAATTCAAACCAGCAACCTTTTGGTGCATGGGACAGGACTCAACCAATTGAGCCACACTGAACAGGGCTGATAACATAATTCAGACATTTAGATTATTATTGGAAAACTTCATTTTTTCTTAGACATAGCTCTTTGATAATTATAAAATTTGCTGTAAAAGAAAATAAGCTTATTTATAAATGTTATGAAAACTTGAACTTTCTCCTTTGGAAACTCTTATCTGCTTTAGAAATTAATAATTTAAATGATCACTTATTTTGTATAAGCACATACAGTAAGGAATGTGCTGAATTAGAATAGAATGTTTTTACATAGTAGTAAGTAGGATGATTTGAAACTAAAAATGGTAATGAAAACAAGACTTAATTGATGCTTTCTACATTTTCAGCTAATCTAATTGTTGCTTTAAGTTAGCAGTTTGACATAGTAAAGGAAACCTACGAAATGATCTTTAGTGAAGCGAAATCAAGAATTAGGAAATAAAGGTGTCAGAAAGTTGTTAACATCTTCTGAGGGAGAAGTTTCTGTTCAATTTAATGTACAGAGTGAGGAAAAAGTAGGTTTACAGTTTGTATGGAAAATAATAATACAAGAAGAATCTTTAACATGCTCATAACTATAAATCTACTTTGGCCCCAACCTGTATAGAAATGGTAGCAATCTAAAGTAGTTGTTCATTTTGAGATAGATATAGGGTACATAACATCTTGCCAAAAATTATCTTCTATATTCAAACCTACTAATGATATCTATAAAATTAATTGCACAAAATATCTGATTTAGAGGCTACGATTTTTTCAAAATATACCATCTTACCTATTTTTGTGTTTTTGCAAAGTAGTTTGACATCAGCATTGGTTCTTTGGTACTTCTCTTTGGATATGCATTTAATTTTTTTCTCTATTTTTATATTTGGTGTTTCAAAGGATGTAAACTATTTTACATAATTAATTAAAGCTGTTTGTTTTTTAGAGAAAAACATTCAAGAACTGCTTTCAAAATTGAATGATAACGTTAAGAGTTCAGACAAAAATGTACGTACAAGGGCACTTTGGGTGATATCCAAGCAGACGTTCCCCACTGAAGTTATTGGCAAAGTAGTGAGTATAGTTTTTATATGTGTCTTCTTAACACATTTCATACCATTCACGAGTTTTCTCCTGTTTCGCGCAGCCCTTCCCCTGGAGGTGCAAGGAGAGCACCTTGTAAGGTCCACCCAAAAGGTTGTTAGGTGATATGAAGCAGGATGAACCTATGTGTATTCCAGCGAATGGAAAGAAAAAATTTCCTACGAGAGCCTGCAGAGTTTGTGTTGCCCATGGAAAAAGGAGTGAAACTAGATACTTACATAATTTTGTTTGTTCCCTCTTCATAGAGGAAAAGGTTTTATGCAGTACCATACGTTAAAAAAGTACTAGGAACTTTAATTGTTTAATCGCTTAATTGTTTTTGTAAGTAAAAATGTTACAGTTACTGAAAAACAACACCTAAAGTGCATTATGATCTGTAGTTATGATGATTTAAGTAACGTTCAATTTGCCCTGGCATTTGTCTTAGAGATTTCTATGTGGTATGCAATTAAATACATGCCATTAAAAAAATAATCAGTTTTAACTGATTTGTATTTATTTTGTTCTTTCTATCTTCTAGGTACCCAGTATAATTGATTCATTAGAAGCAATATTTAATAGAGGAGAGATGCATTCTGCTGTTGTTGATTATGAAGCATTAAATGTCATCATAAGGTATGAATTTGGATGCTCTGTAAATTGGAAGAATAGTTTCAGGAAGTTCAGAATTTACTTCAACCAGAGGACTTTTTGGGACTTGAATTAGAGTTAGACATTAACAGAGGGAAATGTCTTCTAGACGAAGTCTCAAGAAAAAAATAACAGGAAGGAGGAGGAAATCTATGTGCTTTGTAGGTTTCTTTGTTAATTTTACTGAGATAGTCTTAAAAATAAAGTCTTGGTTAGGCTGTTGCTGCTAACACAATTCTGTGTTTAAAAATTATTTCTTGCTTTAGCTAGTTTGGGTCAGTGGATAGAACATCAGCCTATGGACTGAAGAGTCCTGGGTTAAGGGCACATGCCTGGGTTGCTGCAGCCGATCAGTGATTCTCTCTCATCGTTGATGTTTCTATCTCTTTCTCTCTCTCTCTTCCTCTCTGAAATCAATTAAAAAAAAATTTTTTTTTAAAGGAAGAGATGATGAATTTATAGTAAATGTAAACACATTGAGAAATGTGTTTCTGTCCTAGCGGGCATGGCTTAATGGTTGAGTGTTGACCTGTGAACCAGGAAGTTAATGTTCAATTCCCAGTGAGCGCACATGTGCAGGTTGCAGGCTCAATCCCCAGTAGGTGGTGTGCAGGAAGCAGCTGAGAGATAATTCTCTCATCATTGATACTTCTATTTCCCTCTCCCTCTTCCTTCCTTTCTGAAATCAATAAAAATACATTTAAAAAAATTATTTCAGTTAAAGCTTTTGCAAGAGTTTTAAAAAAAAGTAGACTTCTAGGTGAGTTATAGTGGGTAGTTAGAATGTAAGTAACAATGCTTAGTAGGAGATGGCAGAACAAGAAAATCCCTACTTTCTTCCTTCTCATCCAGCTCTTTGTTGACATGCTTTGTCTTACCTTTGTATTAAAGCTTTCTTTAGTAGTTGAGCTATTTGCTCTAATTAAATGTTCTGATTTCCTCGTTGATGCTCACATTACATCACAGTTTTCTGGGTGTCCCATAAGAACACTGAATTTAATTATATAAAAACTATAGGCCCAGTGCACGAAATTCATGCAACGGGGTTGGGGAGGGGGACCCTAAGCCCAGCCTGAACCCCCTCTCCAATCCAGGATTCCTCAATGGGACCTCTGGCTCCTAATTGCTCACCTGCCTGCCTGCCTGATTGCCCCTAACTCCCCCCCCCCCCCCCCCCCGCCATACTGATCGCCTCTAACCGCCCCACCTCCATTAGCCTGCTTGCCCCAAACTCTCCTCCATCCCCCCCACCAGCCTGGTCTTCCCCCAACTGCCCCCCTGCTGGCCTGGTTGCCCCTCACTGCCTCCCCCCAACAGTCTGGTTGCCCCATGCAGCCAGCTGGTCAGTTATTTGGTCGTCCCTTGCTAACCCTCCTGTTGGCCTGGTCGCCCCATGCAGCCTACTGTTATGTTATTGTGAGGGCATCATGACCAATTTGCATACTACCCTTTTATTACTATAGACTAGATGCCCAGTGCACGAAATTTGTGAACGGGGGTGAGGGGGTGGGCGGTGGGAGGGAGAGGGTGTTCTGCCCCAGCCCAGCCTGGACCCTCTCCACTCTGGGACTCCAAGATTGGGCCGAAACCGCCAGTTGGTCATCCCTCTCACAATCCAGTACCGCTGGCTCCTAACTGCTCGCCTGCCTGCCTGATTGCCCTCAACCCGCCTCCCCTGCTGCCATGGTCACCCCTCACTGCCCCCCTTGTTGGCCTGGTCGACCTATGCAGCCTGCTCAGTCGTTTGGTTGTACTTCAGTAATCCCCCTGCCAACATGGTCGCCCCATGGAGCCTGCTCTTTGGTTGTTACTGTGAGGGTGTTGTGATCAATTTGCATATTACCCTTTTACTAATATAGATAATTAGTATTCAAAAAAACTTTAAAGACAAAATACCTTTTTATTTTAAAAATGTATAAGAATAATGTAGAAGTAGAAAAATTAGCCAGAAAAATTAAATTTTTTTTTGTGTGTGTGAATATATGTACATATTCTAAAAAAAATGTTCCATACCATGCATATTTCTGTGTGTGCTGCTTATTTTCCTCCTGGTAGTTTAGATGTAAAAGGTGAAGTCAAACTAATCTATTCATTGATTTCTCTCTGATAGGCTAATTGAACAAGCCCCAATTCAAATGGGAGAAGAGTCAGTTAGGTGGGCAAAACTGGTCATACCTTTAGTTGTTCATTCGGCCCAAAAGGTACATTTGCGGGGAGCGACTGCTCTAGAGATGGGAATGCCGTTGTTGCTTCAGAAACAACAAGAAATAGCATCTATCACAGAGCAGCTTATGACTACCGTAAGTATTACTTTTTATAAGGATTTTTGAATACTACATTGTAGGGTTCTTCACCATGCTTGGATCTCATCCTATCTAATAAAATAGTAATATGCAGGTTGACATCACTCCAGCATACATGATGGCTTTCCCCATGTGCTCAAAGATCCTGCCCCCATGTGGACACAAGATGGCTACCACAAGATGGCTAGCACGCGAGGGCAGTTGGGAGGGACCAGGCCTGCAAGGGAAGGCAGTCGGGGGCGGGGCAATCAAGCCTGCAGGGGAGGGCAGTTAGGAGTGACCAGGCTGGCAGAGGAGGGAAGTTGGGTGGAGGTGACCGGGCCTTCAGGGAAAGGCTGTTGGGGAGGGACCCAGGCCCACAGGGGAGAGCAGTTGGGGGTGACCAGGCCTGCAGAGGAGGGCAGTTGGGGGCAAACAGGCTGGCAGGGGAGCAGTTAGGCATCAATCAGGCTGGCAGGGGAGTGGTTAGTAGGTGATCAGGGTGGCAGGTAGAAGCGGTTAGGGGCAATCAGGAAGGCAGGCAGGCAAGCAGTTAGATTGTGAGAAGGATCCGAGATTGAAGACCGTGCAGACTGGACTGCAAACCTCCCCACCCCCTCCACCACACGCGCGCGCACACAAACACACACTCCCATGTACAAATTTTGTGCACCGGGCCTCTAGTATTAGTATAATTGTACTGTGATCTAGAAAATTCCCCTTTGAATTAAAACAGTGAATTGCTTAAGTTAGTGTAGGCATACTGCTCCTGCACTACAGTAAGGAAGGAGCTGTTTATTCAGCGTTGCTATGATCCAGGCATTTTATACAATCCCTAGCGAATATTGATTGAAAGGGAAAGTATTAACTAATTCATTCCTATTTGGGTGCTTGTAGCATATTCCCAGTGAATATAAATTTAATGCACATAAATGCATCGGCTGTGTAATTTCCTAAAGTTTTTATTTGCCCCAGGCTTTAGGTTTTTCAACGTCTATTATATTGTTTTAGACACTGAGTATATCAGTGAACAAAAGGAATTGTGGAGCTTATTTCCTAGTGGTAGAGATAATAAAATATATAGTAGATGTAGTGAAGAACATTATGAAGAATATCAGGAATTAGATTGTGAGAGTGTGAAGTGATCAGGGAAGAAAAAAGAATGGATATTTGAACTGTGATTTGAAGATGATACAGGGGATAGATAGCTCTTTGGAGGAACCATGAGAGCAAAAGGCCCTGCTCTGATGGTTGTGTTCAGTGAACACTGAGCAGTCTAATAGTGGAATTCATGAAGGTGAGTAGGAGATGATTTCAGAGAAACAGAGAACCAAATCACATTGGGGGTCATTGTAAGACGTGGTTCTACTGAAAATCATATTTGACGATTTTGAGTCTAGGAGGGGTACTGACTTGGATTTTAAAGGTAATTCTCTGCCTATGTTGAGAATAGACTCTAAAAGGGATTGAGTAGGAGCAGGGAAACTAATTAGGGCATACTGTAGTAATCCAGACAGTGAGGGAAGCTTCCAGATTCTAAATCTTAGGGTTTTGTCTGTTCTTTAAAGTTAATTCATAGTAATTGTTGGAGTCCAATGAAGTATCTCCTTTGTTTTTGCAAGTTTTTTATTATAAGTTTATTAATTTTTAAGAGCATATGTAAAATTCTTCATAAATTTGAACTGGTTTTCTCAGTCTTATCCATGAAGCTATTAATGTATTTTTAAAGTTATCAGAGTGAGAAGTTAAATCTTCATGCACGCTGAAGATTTTAGGGAAAAGAATAATAGGATAAAAAATTAAAGCTAGATTATGAATGCAGAATGACCAGATTATGTTATTAAAACCATTAATAAAATGTTCATGATGTTTATATTTGGACATCCTAATCCTATCTAATGAAAGAGTAATATGCAAATTGACCTACCTTTGCTATACTCACAAGCCATGCTCACCAGCCATGCCAACCAGCCAATCAGGAGCTTGGGGGCAGCCAGGCCAGGGGGGCGGGGCCAAGGCCTGGGCTGGCCTGGCACAAGCTGGCTGGGGCGAAGGCCTGGGTTGAGGGGTGGGCGGGGCTGGGGCAGAGCCAGCCATTGGCCCCATTGCAGGGTGATGGCTGGTGCCCAAGGCCTTGGGTAGGCTGAGGTTGAGTGGTCAGTAGGACATCCCCTGAGGGATCACCCACCCCCAGTGCATGAATTTCGTGCACTGGGGCTCTAATCCTAATATAAAAAGCCTGGGATGTCATAACCGAAACAACTGGACGAACAACTGAACAGAAGGCTGTGAGGGATGACCAGGCCGGCAGGGAGGTTAGTGAGGGACAACCAAACGACAGAACAGCAGGCTGCATGCGCTGACATGACAGGGAGGGCAGCTGGTGGAGACCAGGTGGGCAGAGGGGGGCAGATAGGGGCGACCAGGCCAGCAGGGGGGACAATTGGGGGCGACCAGGGCAGCAAGGTGGGAAGCAGTAAGGGGCAACCAGGCCGCCGGGGAGAGGCATTTGAGGGCAACCAGACCGGCAGGCAGGTGAGCAGTTAGGAGCTAGTGGTCCCAGATTGTGAGATGGACATCCCCCGAGGGGTCCTGGATTGGTGAGTGTGTAGGCTGGGCTGAAGGGACCGCCCCCCCCCCCAACCCCCTGTGCATGAATTTTGTGTACTGGGCCTCTAGTTTATTGTAAAACTCAGCTTTGGTATGTAAGAAAATTTTTCTTACAAAGCATTGGTTAAAGTTGTTTGGCTAAGGTAATCAGCCAATTTGATACTGCATATTTTTTTTCCTTTCTAAGAGTCCTTTTGGTAAATATCTTTGCTTTTATTTGCAGAAATTACTTTCAGAACTCCAGAAGCTATTTATGAGTAAAAATGAGACATATGTTTTAAAATTATGGCCTTTGTTTGTCAAACTTCTTGGAAAGGTAAGTTCACATCTAAAGAATAGCTCAGTTTTAAATGCTAGACCCTTTCATTTCTTAACTTTATTTACATAGCATAGTCAATTTACATTATTCATCGTACCATATATGCAAATTTACCTGCTCACTAAAATTTATTTGTAAAGCTAACATCAGTACTTGTTATATATAATTTTCTAAATGTATTAACAATGTTTATAATAAACATTCAGGGTGGCAAAAAAATGTGAGTTCCCCAGTATATTTGTTTTCAGCTGACCGTGAATAAAGTTATGCTCTGCCATTTTGTTTGAATTCTCTGTATTCTCTAAATAAATGTCCTTTCCTTGACCCATTTAGTGCCACATTTTTCACATTTTGTGCTTTTTCTTGACAATCACATCGTTGAATGGCCCCCAAGCATAGTGTTGAAATGCTGTCGATGATTCCTAAATACAGAAAGACTGATATGTCCTATATTTTCATAGGATAATAGATAAAGGTTTGTTCAAACCTGAGTCATAATACTTTAGGTCAGGAGTTCAGTGTTAGTGAATTGCTGATACACAGTTAAGCACTGTCTAACGATGATTAGATCAGCAACAGATAGCATATACCATGCTGGTTCCATAAGATGATAATTGAACTGAAATTCCTCTTGCCTAGTGATCGTGTTTGTGGTGATGCTGGTTTCAAACCTGTGTTGTCAGTTGTGTAAAAGTATATCATATACAGTTTTGTATGGTACATAGTATTCGATAATGAATAAATGACTGTTACTGGTTAGTATATTTATTCTCCTATTTATCACTATTTTAGTGTACTCTTTTTGCTTATTAACAAAAACTTTCCTATGAAATAGTATGCCATGTTACCCTGGCAGCAGCCTCATACATCTTGGTCTTACGTCATCTCTTGATTGCATCATTTTATCTTGTGCTTGATTTAATCTCATGTTTTGTGCATTAGCATAATGTACAGGTATGCAGCCAAGAAATTGACTAGTGTGTAGTAGGCTATGTCACTAGGTTTGTGTAAGTACATTGTATAATTACCGCACAACAGTTGCCTTTATGTTTTTCTCAGAACGTATTTCTATTAGGCAGTGCATGACTGTAAGTAAGGTGTCTTTAAAAAAATAATCCTAAAACCAGGTTGTATATTGATTGGTGCTATTTGACCAGAAGCTCCAGGAACTTAACTTTGCATTTTTATTAGGAGTGATGTCTCAGTGTCCAAGGTGACTTATTAAAACATAAGTATGGTGCATAATGAGAATTGACATGTTCTTTCTGTAGGCCAGGTATTCTTGAGATGAGGGGGTGTGTTTTGCTTTATTGTGGTAAATAAATGGAATACTGTAGTCATCCTGAGTTTACAGTTTAGTGGCGTTAAATACATTCAGAGGTTGTGTGAAAAATCACCACTATTTATACCCAGAACTTATTTGGTATCCCCAACAAAGTCTAAATGTTAAGCAATTATTCCATCTGATCCTTTCCTTCCAGCCCCTGGTACCTTTTACGTTGTGTCTCTGTGGATTTGCATTCAATATAAATGCTGTATATGCTATTTGCCCTCCTGTGTATTATTTCACAGAATAATTTTTCAAGGTCAAGCCATATTGTACCACATATTAAAATTCCATTACTTCTTAGAGCTGAATAATATTGTGTATATATACGTCATTTGTTTATTCATTTGTTGATGAATATTGGTTTGTTTTCTTACACCTCTGGGGGATTGTGAATGTTGGTGTACAGATAACTGTTGGATTCTCTGCTTTCAGTTATTTTGGATAAAAGTGGAATGCGTGTGGTAGTTCTGTGTTTACCCTTAAGAGTAACCTCCAAACTCTACAGTGGCTGCACCATTGTACTTTCCTACCAGTAATGCTACAGGGTTCAAATTTCTCTACATCCTTGTCAGAACTTGTTATTTTCCCACTTTTTGATAGAGGAATTCCAGAAATTTTTTGTTTTTCATAAAACTGGTCCATTTTAATGTCTTTTACAATTTGATAAATAGTGCTTTTGATGATTGTGGACATGTAAGACTATTGGGTAGTATTCAGACACATAGTAATAATGGTTTTCCTGGCTGGTTTGTAGTCTTCAATAATTATAAGGAATTTCTTGTGTGAAAGAGCTGTCAAGCCAGTAAGACTGCCTTTAAGCAGCCATACATCCTTTTCAGGATAGTTAGTAATCTAGGTATATTTGCCCCAAATAATCTTGCTTCTTTGTTTCATAGGCCCAACTTGCCTGTAATCACCTCAATGATAGTATTGATTGTAATATCTTAAGTTGTATATAGTGGGGATGAGGGATTTTCAGTACTCTATGTAATGACAAACAAAAGTTGACTTTCAGTTATGAAGTACATTGTCCTTATTGAAACATAAATCCAATAACTTAAGGAATTTTTCCTACGGTATTTAGGTGGTTTTTAGTTAAAGCCATTTTCAACAGCAGAATTAAATAATCAACTTCTTTCATGCATTTTCCTTTCAATTTCCTGTTCAAATAACATAATGTTTCTGGTTCTCTGTGAGTATGAACCTTGGCAGATGGTCTGCTCTCTTTCTCTATTTTTATTTGAAAATATTCAAGATAACCTTGTGATTTGTAACCAGCATATGGGCAGTTACTGTTTCCTGTGGAGTCTTCATCATTCTTTTGTTTGGTCTTTTCTCTTTTTATCCATCTTAATATTCGTTTTCTTTCTTTCTTTTTTTTTTAAGTTTTTAAGCCCAGAAGAGGAATCAGCTGCAATTTCTGTTTTTGTTTTTTTTCATTTTATTGGTATTTTAGAGAGAAATAGAATCATCAATAAGGGAGAAATGTCTATTGTCTGTCTCTTGCACACACTCTACTGGGGATTGAGTCTGAAACTCAGGCATGTGTCCTAACTGGTGACCTCGGTTCATGGGACAGTGCTCTCTCTATTTTTTCTTCTCATCACAGCAGTCTCTTCAGCATTTCTTGCAGTGCTAGTTTGATAAACTCTTCTAGCTTTTTTTTTTTTTTTTTTTTTTTGGCCTGGGAAGCTTTTTATTTCACCATTTATTTTGAATGATACTATTTCACCATCTATTTTGAATGATAGTTTTGCTGGATATAGTAATCTTGGTTTCAGATCTTTGCTTTTTCTTACCTTGAATACTTTATGCCATTCCCTTCTGACTTGTAGAGTTTCTGATGAGAAATCAGATATCGGCCTTATGGGAGTTCCTTTGTAAGTAACAAATTGCTTTTCTCTCCCAACCTTTAAGATTTTCTCTTTGGCCTGGCCAGTGTTACTCGGTTGATTGGTTGAGCATCATCCCATGCACCAAGAAAAGAAGTTTGCTGGTACGATTTCTGGTCAGGACACATTCCTAGATTGTGGAGCTTAGTCCCCAGTAGTGGAGGCAGGAGGCAGCCAATTGATGTTTCTATTTCTTCTCCCCCTTTTCCTTCTAAAAAATCATTGAAAACATATTAAAAGATTATTTTTGTCTTTAATTTTTGGCATTTTAATTATGATGTGTCTGGGCGTGGGCTTGTTTGGGTTCTTCTAGGTTGGGACTCTTTGTGCCTCCTGAACTTGTATGACTTGACTTTACCAGGTTACAGTAGTTTTCTGCCATTATTTCTTCAAACACGTTCTCTGTCCCTTGCTCACTTTCTTCCTCTTGGTACTGCTGTTATACAAGTATTGTTATGTTTCATGTTGTTACATAGCTCCCTTAAGCTTTCCTCCTGTTTTGTTTTTTAATATATTTTATTGATTTTTTTTTTTTTTTTTTTTTTTTTTTTTTTTACAGAGAGGAAGGGAGAGGGATAGAGAGTTAAAAACATCAATGAGAGAGAAACATTGATCAGCTACCTCCTGCACGCACACCCTCTCCTGATACATGCCCTTGACAGGCTGAAGCTCTATCCACTGAGCCAAACTGGTTAGGGCTTCTCCTGTTCCTTGTTTTTTTTTTCTTTCTTTCTTTTTGGTTCTCTGGTTAATTTTTTTTCTCCTACCCTGTCTTCTAATTCCCTCAATCTGATCCTCAGCTTCCCCTAAACTGCTGTGCATTCCTTCCAATGAGTTCTTTATTAGTGCTATGTCATTTTTGACTGGACTTTTCCCCCCATACTTTATCTTTACTGATGCTGTTGATCATCTTTGCCATCATTATTCTGAACTCTGTATCTGATAAGTGTCTTATCTCCATTTTGCTTAACTCTTATGGAGAATGTTTTTGTTCTGTTTGGAGCTTTTTTTTTTCTTCCCATTTTGACTGCCTGTTTGGGTTTGAGTGTATGTATTAGGTAGATCTGCTACGACTCCCATACTCTAGTGCAGGACAATACCCCGTTTTTATTTATTTTTATTTTTTTTATTTGGAGATTGGGTCTTTATTTTTAAAAAAAAATTTTTTTTATTTACAATATAACTTATATTTAAGAGTAATACATGTTTCCCCCCCCCCCAATATCCTCCCCCCAGCCTCCCTTACCTACCAGCACATGTCCCCACCTGCCCCCTCCCCGCCCCAGTGTCTTTCATTCATTGGTTATGCTCATATGCATGCATACAAGTCCTTCAGTTGATCTCCCCCAGCATCCGCCTCCCATCCACTCCAGCCTTCCCCCTGTAGCTTGACAGCCTGTTCAAGGCCACCCTGCCTCTATATCAATCACTCCCCCCTGTTACTTTTCTTCAAAAATATCTTGCCTCTGCATACTAGAAACAAATGTGTAAGAACAAAAAAATGTTTGAGTGTCAGTTTCGATGTCCAACTGTTCTGAGTCCCAGTTTCAAAGTGTCAAATAGTTCTTCATGTGTACTTTTCAGCAATAATAGCCCGGTTTTAGCTATGCTCAATTCACAGCTTGGCTTCCTCTGCTGGCGCTGACTGCCTTTGGAAAGGATCAAGGTATACATTGGGGTCTGCTTTTCCTAGCCCCAGGCCCAGAAGTCAGGCAAAGATTCGAAGCCTCCAGAGAGCTGCCTCTAGAGGCCTGTAGTCCAATTGATAATCTTGATTAGCCTCAGGCAAAAAGCGCCTGGAAAGCAAAGGTCTGGTGGAGGAAGATGTCCTCCACAGCATGAGAGATTGACTCAGCAAGGGAAACTGAGGTGACTGCCCTCCAAACTCCAACTCAGATCCCCCCAACCTTGGATTCTCCTCACACAGCTCCAGTCCACTTTGCCCTCCCTCTGCCAGAGCCCAAGGTAGTGTGGCTGCACACAAAATTTTGTGCATTGGTCATTTAAGAGGGTACCTGCATTTCTAGACGTCTCTCACTGGCAGATAGCAACCCTGGTGCTTTTCACAGCCAGATGTTATGTGGGCATCTTTTTCACTTCTGGTGTTCTGGGCTGGGGAGCCCAGCTTGGGGTTTTGATCCCAGACTACTCAGTGGGATCCTGGTTAGCCCTTTTGTGCCTCTGCACTTCCTATCAGTTTCTATGCAGTCTCCATTTTCCATCATTGGTTATGAGGATTCTCTCCAGCTGGTCTTCAGTTGATTATTCAGGGTGGTTTTTCTGTATTTTTTTGTTTACATGAGGAAGCAGGGCCCCCTTGTGGGGTGAACAGTGAGCCCCCACAAACATCCTGAACACAGATCTTATTGTATTCTGCTCTCCATAATAAATATTGACTGGTGTCCAAGTTGTTTTGGTTTAAATCTGCCAGTCCCAAAGGTCATGTAATAATTTTCAGATAAGACATCAAGGAGTCCTTTTGTAAATGGACTGTTAGTCCCATTTTATCTAATATTTTTCCTTATTTCTTCAAAGGTATTATTCCTTATTTCTTCAAAGGTATTAAAGGAGAGCCTCTCATAAACTCTGTTACCTTGTTGATCTTACGTAATTGGGCAAGCCAAAAGCTCTCCTAAAATGGCTTGCCTGACACAGGATCCCATACTGAGGATCTAGTTGATGAACTCTGCCACACCCAAGGTGGAGGACCAGGAAATATTTCCTGGTGGGGCTTTAGGTATTATAGGCTATAGGCTCTACTTCAGGAGGAGGGGGCATTGGTAAATCCTCCTGTCTGTAGGCTTTTGATCTTCAGTATGAAGTGGGCATAATATAGCTCAAACAAGAGCCCACACAGTTCATGATAAGGGCACTTGTTTTCCCTGGGCCTGATTTCTCTTTAAATTGCTGCCCATTTGTTCCCAGAGATTAAGGTTAGTGTTCCATTATCAGAGAACCAAGGATTATAAATCATAACAGTTTGTAATAAGCTTTTTAGCTGTTCTTCTCTAACAGGCACCACCTGCTTTTAATAACAGCACTGTGATATTTTGCTGCTGGACTGAATAACTGTTGTCCCACTATGAAACCTTAGCTGAGAAGGAATTTCCTTGAATTTGGAAATCCCAAATGGACTCCAGGACTTACTGCACAGTTACCTTCATTTTCTTCATTTTCGAGGGTTCCCCGCCGTGTTTTGTTGCATTCTTGGCTTCTCAGAGGGCACTAGCTGCCGGGGCTGACCAGCAGACCCTGAGTAGATTTCTCTGACACACATTTCTGTGAAAGAGAAGGAAGGCTAAGAGGTTTGTTTGGCTTTAGGCACCGAAACTGTCTTGATTGCCTGCCTCCTTAGCCTTTTAGTGTAACAACAGCTTGAACTAAAATTAACCTTTAGATACAATCAGCATGGTAAACATCCTTGAGAAAACATGGTTCTAGAAGGTCGGGTTTGAAGACTAAACAGATTCTAGTAAAACTTGGGGGTTCCACCTTGTTTGGAAAAGTCAAGGTAGGGGCTGCTGCCTTGGGCAAGGTCCCCCTAGAGACCCCTGACCTTTCAGAGAATCCTTTTTACAGATTTTCCAACCAAGTCCTGCGCTTCCCTACATGTTTAGTTTGGTCCTGAGAGAATGTCAGTGTGGCTTCCACTTAATCTGCCTCCACTTTGGAATCCAGCCAGCCTCTTTTTTCTTAACATGGCCCTCTTTGTAGTAGAGCTTGGCCTTCTGACCAGTTTTGTCTGACTTCTTTGAGCATTTATGAGCACCTCAGTTTTGCTTTCTCTTTTTCTCATGGTAATCCTAGTACTAACTATAGTATTTATGATGGTAACTCAGAATATTTGTTTTGTGGCATAGTGATGACTGTCCAAATGCTTGGTAAAGGAGCCCTAAGTTTTTTGGATCAGAGATCCAGGAGCCAATTCCGTACAACTCACAGGACAGTAAAACGTTTAAGTTTTTAACTTATTTCCTAGGTTTTGCTCTGAAAGTAGTACTTACTGTTTTAAATTTTTTATTTTCTATTATAATTTACATTCAATATTATTTTGTATTAGTTTCAGGTATACATCACAGTGTTTAGACAACCATATACTTTACAAAGTGATTCCACCCCCTTCAATATTTCAAGTACCCCCTGGCATCATACATAGTTATTAGCATAGCATTGTCTATATTTCCTATGCTGTCCTTTATCCCCAATATTGTGCATTTTTAAATTGGGTGGTTTGTTTTTGAGTTGTAGTTCTTTATTCTGGATATTAATTCATTATCAGACATGATTTGCAAATATTTTTTCTCATTTTGTTGGTAATCTTTGCTTTTTTCTTTTTTAATTCTCGCCTGAGGATATTTTTCCATTAATATTTTAGAAAGTGGAAGAAGGGAAAGACAGAAAAATCAATGTGAGAGAAACACATCGATTGGTTGCCTCCTGCATGCGCCCCAACCAGGGCCTGAGCCGGGGAGGAGCCTGTGTAACAAAGGTATATGCCCTTGACCGAAATTGAACCTGGGACCCTCTGGTCTGCAGGCCCAAGCTCTATCCACTGAGCCAAACCAGCTAGGACTTTGCTTTCTTGATAGCATTCTTTGATGCATAAACTTAAATTTGGTAAAGTGAATATAAGTTAGGTAAATAAATAACTTTTTTCTTTTTTGTGTGAATGTGCTTTTGGTGTCATCCATGAAGTTCTTGCCAAATCTAATGCATTAATCTTTTTCTCTGTTTTCTTCTTCGATCTTTATACTTTCAGTTTTAGGTTATAAATTTCGATCTTTGATCCATTTTGAATTTATTTTGTATATAAGGCAAGAGTCCAGCTTTAATTTTACATGTGGATATTTTATTTTTCCCAGCACAATTTGTTGGGACTGTCCTTATTGAAAAGTCTCTAGGCACATTTATAAAACAACAATTGACAGTATATGAAGGACTTATTTGGGAGTTTCTGTTTTATGTGTATTCTTATGTCACTATCATAAGTTTTAGTTACTATAGTTTTATAATAAGTTTAGAAGTCTTGGAAGTGTTGAGTTCTCCAGCTTTATTTTTCAGAATAGGCTATTTGAGGCTCTTTGCAGTTCCATATTGAATTTGAGGATTGATTTTTTTTTTTGTTATTTGTTTTTCTCTGTGAAAAAGGCTGTTGAAATTTTGATAGAGATTGAGTTGAATCTGTAGATTGCTTTGGGTAGTACTGATATTTTAATGATAGATCTTTCTAACTATGAATGTGGGATGCTTTTCTACTTATCTAAGTCTCTAAATTTCTGCAATGTTTGTAGCTTTTAGTGTATAGTTCTGGCTTTCTTGATTAGATTTATTTCTAATGAGTATTTAATCTTTTAGGTGCTATTGTAAATGGAATTGCTTTTCTAGCTTCCTCTTCAGATTATTGCTGAGGTGTAGAAATAGAACTGATTTTCAGGTGTTGATCTTGTACTCTGAGGCCTTGTTGAATTAATTTCATTAGTTCTAGGAGTTTTTTTGTGAATTGCTTGTGATTTTTCTAAGCCACTTTTTTTCTTTCTATTATTATATTCTGTTTAGGTTATATGTGGTTTATAGCCACTTAGGAATTAACTAGAGGTCCGGTACATGGATTCATGCACATTGAAAGGAAATTAATTAGAAGGTAGCCAGTGGGGTAGGGTGGGACTGGGTGAGATGGGTCAGACACATCTTGGAGTCAACCTTCCGCAGTTCCTCCCTGGCTGGCTCCACCTG
Organism: Antrozous pallidus; assembly: GCA_027563665.1. Taxonomy (NCBI): domain Eukaryota; kingdom Metazoa; phylum Chordata; class Mammalia; order Chiroptera; family Vespertilionidae; genus Antrozous; species Antrozous pallidus. Next base: position 65,975,221 of record CM050508.1, on the reverse strand, counting down.
GGGTGGAACCTGGGCTCAAAGGGTATCTGTGGAGTGAGTGGGGGTCCCTTCAGTCAGGTGGGGTCCTTCAGCCTGGCCTGTGAGGATCAGGCCGAAACTGTCAGCCTGACATTCCCTGAGGAGTCCCAGAAAGTGAGAGAGCACTGTTGCTCAGCAGCTCCTGTGTTAGCATCTGTCTCCTGGTGGTCAGTGTGGGTCATAGCTAATGGTCAGATGGTCACTTAGGCCTTTATATATATATAGGTATTTTACCTTTTTATGTATTTTTTTAAGGGTGCGTGTATATTATCCTTTACCCATTTTTCCCTTAACCATTTTTCATACCTGTTTTATTTACTGTATTTGAAAAGGTGTTTTAATTTCAGGGTTTAACATTTTTTATTTATTCTTTAATATATATATATATTTTTTCATGAGCTCACTTTTTGGTATTATGTTAGTAAAATTTGGTTTTTATCTGACCTTCCTAATTTTCTGTAATGTTTTGTGTTATATATTATCTGCTTTATGAAGTTTTATATTTTGTGATCTTGAAATTTGAATGTGCATACAGAATTTGGTACTTTAAAAAATGTTAATTCCTAAGACTTATATATAACTGAAACAGAATTAAATTAGTGAATCATGCTAGTGCCTTATGTATTGTTTCAGCAAGTCAATAATCTTTTAATTATTTTTTTTTAGACCTTACATCGAAGTGGGAGTTTCATTAATTCTCTATTACAGCTGGAGGAATTGGGATTTCGTAGTGGAGCACCCATAATTAAAAAAATTGCTTTTATTGCTTGGAAGAGTTTAATAGATAATTTTGCGTTAAATCCAGGTAAGTAGAATTTTAAAAAATTGAGTATTTATGTTCAAAATATCAAATACTATTTGTGGCATTCTTAGTACATTATCACCTATCTTATTTATGGTCATAATAGACCTGAGGTACTAATTTATCAAAGATCACACAATAGATGATAGGAAACAATTGTGATTGTTATGGAATAAACATATCACTGACTGAATTTTTTAAAATATATATATTGATTTCAGAGAGGAAGGAATAGGGGGAGAGAGAGAAACATCGTTGGTGAGAGAGAATCATAGATTGGCTGCCTCCTGCATGCCCCCACTGGGGATCAAGCCCACAACCAGGGCATGTGCCCCTGACTGGAATCAAACCCGGAACCCTCCAGTCTACAAGCCAATGCTCTATCTACCAAGCCAAATCATCAGCAAGGGCAACTGGTGAACTTTTTATCTTTTAGCGCATTTAGAACTGAACCTAATAGTAGATTAATATTAATATACTAGAGGGCTGGTGCACGAAATTTGTGCATTAGGGAGGGCACCCTCTCCAGTCCGGGACCTCAATAGGGATCAGGCTTAAACTTGCAGTTGGACATCCCTCTCACAATCCAGGACTGCTGGTTCCTAAATGCTCACCTGCTGGCCTGATTGACACCTAACTGCTCCTCTGCCAGCCTGATTGCCCCTAACTACCCTCCCCTGCTGGCCTAATCACCCTCAAGGCTATTATTAGTATAGACTAGAGGCCTGGTGCACGAGATTTGTGCACGGGGGTGGGGGGTGGGGGGTGGGGGATGTCCCTTAGCCAAGCCTGCACCCTCTCCAATCTGGGACTCCTCAAGGGATGTCCGGCTGCCCGTTTAGACCCAATCCTACCAGGCAGTCAGACATCCTTCTCACAGTCCAGGACTGCTGGCTCCAAACTGTTGCTTGCCTGCCTCCCTGATTGCTCCTAACTGCTTCTGCCTGCCAGCCTAATTCATGTCTAACTGCTCTCCTGCCAGCCTGTTTGCCCCCAGCTTCCCTACTCTGCTAGCCTGGTCATCCCTAACTGCCCTCCCCTGCAGGCTTGATCGCCCCCAACTGTCATCCCTTGCAGGCCTGGTAACTCCGGACTGCCCTCCTCTACTGGTCTGATCACCCATAACTGCCCTTCCCTGCTGGCCTAATCGCCCACAACTGCCCACCCTGGTTACCGCCATTTCTGTTGGGATTATGTGTCTTCTATAATTGAAACTTTGTAACATTGAATAGAGGGCCGAGGCTGGCAAGGGCAGGTAGAAAGCTTGGCTTCCTTCATTGTTGGGGAAACCCAGGCCTCCCTCTTGCTCTCAGTGGGGGCAGCCATCTTGGTTGGGGTTTAGTTGCATAATTTGCTCCTCATTGGCTGGTGGACATGGCTGTGGGTGTGGTTTGATCAGAGGTATGGTCAATTTGCATATTACTATATATTTTTTATTATATAGGATTATATAAGATGTGTTTTCTTTTAATTTACCTTAAACTTATTATCCTATTATCCTAGTGAAGGTGTTTGATATGGAAGGAAGGAAGGGAGGAAGGAGTTTGAGATAGATAGATAGATAGATAGATAGATATACATATATAGGTATAGTTAGATATATAGATATAGATGAGAAAGAGTGTTCAGCCCAAAGGTGGGTCACTATTAGTACCTATTTACTGGGTAATTGATATTCAGTATAATAAATACTATATATTGCCAGATCTACTAAGTAATGTGGATTTCATCCTATACATACTGTATTTTCTGGCATAGAAGATGACTTTTTAACCCAGGAAAATCTTCTCAAAAGTCGGGGGTCATCTTATATGCGGGTGTAAAAATGCCATAGCTTGCAGTTATGATGGGTATTGCTAACTCACCAGGGACTTGCCCAGCACTTGCTCTCTCTCTGTTGTCTGTTATCTTCCTCCTATCATAATCAGTTCCAGTCATCTTATACGCCGGGAAATATAGTATTTTTTTTCTACCAAAGATCATTAGTTCCTTTCTCTTCTAATGTTTTATAAAGTGACTAGAGGCCCAGTGCATGAAATTTGGGACCCCGCAAGGGATATCTGACTGCTTGTTTAGGCCCAATCCTGCTTGTTTAGACTGCCCGGGCAGTCAGACATCCCTCTCACAATCCAGGACTGCTGGCTCCTAACCACTTGCCTGCTTGCCTGATTGCCCCTAACTGCTTCTGCCTGCCAGCTTGATCACCCCCTAACCACTAACCTGCCAACCTGATAGTTGCCTAAATGCTCCCTTGCCAGCCTGATGGCTCCTAACTGCCCTCTGCCCTCCCCTGTCGGTCTGGTTGCCCCCAATTCCCCTCCCATGCAGGCCTGGTTACCTCTAACTGCCCTCCCTGCAGGTCCAGTTGCCCCCATCTGCCCTCCTTTGCAGGCCTGGTCCCTTCCAACTGCCCTCCCCAGCTGGCCATCTTGTGATGGACATCTTGTGTCCACATGGGGGCAGCCATCTTATGTGTTGGAGTGATGGTGAATTTCCATATTTCTCTTACTAGATAGGATTATTTGCATTAACTATCATTACTTTTATTGAAAATGTTGGTAAAATTGCATTGCCAGGCACATTTTTAATTAGAAATATCACTTTTTTGTTGTTGCTTATGAACTATTAGCATGAGATAATGTTCATGACCAAATCTGTTGGAATTATAAATGGTTGAATGTTGCAACATAAAATAGGAGTTTAAAGAAGATGAAGTGAGTCTCGAGTTAGAGAGTCTATGACTTGTATTATGGGTCTAGGCAATCATTAACGAATCAGGTGCTTAACTTTCTTTTCTGTCTTCAGTATGCCTTAGTTGGAGAATATAGGAAAAAGGGAAGGCAGAGAGCAGAAATGAACTTTTCAGCTGAGCTGGCTATCGGTATTGAGCATTCTAGAAATCCACATTCATCACCACTTAAGTATCATTGGGTAGAATGGCTAAACAGGAGACTAGGTAAAGAAGTCAAAATTGGGCAGCCATCACTGTTATGAATGAACGCAGGTCTTGTAACTAAAAGAAAATGGATTATTATATGGCAATTGGCAATCTCTGCTACAGGGTTTTTTTTTGATTTTTGAGCTCCTCATAAGTAGGGGATTTGTTCTCACAGAAGTCTGACTTATTTTCTCACTTCAAAGTCCTTTTTAAGTGTTTTTGATAAGTTACTTTAGCGCAGACTCTTTTTTTTTTATATGTTCCCAGTCATACTGATACACTATAGACTTCTGATGTAAATATTTTGCTTAAAGAGTTAGATTTTATTTTTATGCTGAATTTTAATATGTATTTATTATTAATGTAGGTGTAGGTTTCCAAAATCTAATGGCAACAGCGGTTATAATACTTGATAAAATAAATTAACAAAATAGCCATTTTTGACAGAATATAAAAAATGCTTCTATTTTTAAAAATACGTTTTTAATTGGTTTTAGAGAGAGATAGAAACAACAGTGATGAGAGAGAGTCATCTGCCTCCTGCATACTCCCTACTGGGGATTGAGCTCCAAACCCTGGCATGTGCCCTGACCAAGAATTGAACTGTGATCTGGTTCATGGGTCGATGTTCAACCACTGAACCACACCAGCCAGGCAGTTAAGCCTCTTTTTTTTTTTTTTTTTTTTTTGCCTTTAAAGTGGAGATGACAAGAATACAAAGCAGGTTGGACAGTTTCTCAATGTTTTGGAATATCGGGCTAGCCAGTTCGTTATGGAGGACTGCTCTTGTATTGTAGGACGTTTAGCTGCATTTCTGAATCCACTTCACTAGATGCCAGGAGTGTTCTCCATACCCTGCTTCTCAAGTTGTAACAACAAAAATATTTTAGACATTGACAAATGTCCCTTGATTACAAAAATCACTCCTGGCCCTCAGTATAATAAATAAAAGTCCTTTTTTGTCGATGCCTTCCTAACTATTGTTATCTAGGTGTACTGGAGGTTTCTCAAGGGAAAATTTTGGGTGAAACAGGAACACACCTGTTGATTAAAAAAATTTTTTAACGAATTCCCTTGATATGGTAAAAAAAAAAAGGGGGGGGGGACTTGCATATTCATCTTAAAATGTAATCTTTTGCTCTTAAATGTTTTTACCTGAGTGCTTGTTTTCTTTTAAGAAATACTATGTAGTGCGAAAAGACTAAAGTTGTTAATGCAACCTTTGAGTTCCATCCATGTACGAACAGAAGCTCTAGCTCTAACAAAATTAGAAGTCTGGTGGTATTTACTAATGAGACTTGGACCTCATCTTCCTGCTAATTTTGAACAGGTAATGTTCTAAGTGTTGATTACAATATTTTGTGTTTTCTTTATTAACGTGTTTTTAATCTTTCAGTGTTACTTTTGCTGTGTTAGCACACCACAGTATATAGAAGTTCTTTTTTCTTGACAGACTTGAGTTCATTTCCCTTAAAGGATAAGCCCTTTTAATTAGCAAGCACTCAAATACCTATTTTTTTTAGAGACATGAATATTTTTAAAAAGGAATTTCAGAGGACTTAGATATAACTGAGAGTGGATTCAGTATTACTAAATAGAAATCAGGTGCTGTATTGGGTAGATAACAAAATTGGATTAATTCTTATTTTTGTTTCTCTTTTCAGGCTACATAGTGATAACCAATCATTTAAATCCCATCCTGGATTTTAAATATTGTTAAAATTGGTTTTACAAATTTCTTTAGTTATTGATATCCTCTGGGCTTTTAGACCCAGGCTTAATCTTATCTGTACGTCTTTGTTTTTGCAGTTAATCTCATCCTTGGTTTCTTAATTCTTTTCTGAAAATTTTTTATTGATTTGAGAGAGAGAGAAATGGACAAACATTGATTTGTTGTTTCACTTATTTTATGCATTCATTGGTTGGTTCTTATGTGTGCTCTGACTGGGAGAGAACGCACAACCTTTGTTGTAAGGGGATGATGCTCTAAACAAATGAGCTACCTGCCCAGGGTCTGAATTTTTTTTTTTTTTTAAGTATAAAATAGGACAGGTGTGATAGCTTTTACCTTTTTTATTGCTTATCTTGGATTTTCAGTATATTTTAATTTTGGATCTGTAAGTTCTTGTCTTCTAGTCTATGTAAATATCTAATAAGCAGTGAGTATATTGTTAGGGAGATTTTAAATATACTTGAAATTTTTAACACATGAAAATTTAATATAAAGGCTTTTAACTTGATGGAAAATGAACTAATTAAAATTGGACATTGATAGTATTACATAATTGGGACCATAATGTTTTGAAATTTTGCCATTGTAAGGTCCTATTAGGCTAACTTTATCCAGTTATCCACATTATTTGGCATAATTTATTCTCATTGGCTAGATTTGACTGGTGCAGAATGATCTTAGAAATGAGTTTGAAGTTGTCTTAGTTCATATATTTTTAACAGGTTTTAATGAAACTTAAAATGAGTCTGTCTGCCAATAACATTAAAGCTCAGGTAGGTGTTATTTGCAGAAATTATTTGTGTATAATTTGGAATTTCGAACTGAAATTTATAGATAGTATGCATCTAGGGGTAAATACAATTTAAGAGTTTTCACTTGTTCAAATTTCAGTTTTTTGCCTGTGTATTGAAATAGCTCATAAAATTCAACATATTAAGAGAATTTATATTCCTTCTTAAAGAAAATCTGTATTGTACAAGGTTTTTTTTAAAAAAAGAAAAGGAAAGGATGCAGTTTACAAAATACTTCCTTTTTATTGTTGTTGTTACCCTAATAGGTTTGTGTGCCTCTAATTCATAGCACAATAAGCATTGATGCTAATGCTTTACCTCAGGGCAGTTCATCTCGACTAGCTACTTCTCCAGGCTTAAGTCCTATGACCCCCCAACACAAAGGTAAGAGATAGTCATACTTGCTTTTTATTTATTTATTTTTTAAATGCTTTGGCTGAAAGCTTTCTTCAGTGTTATTCACATGAAATGAAGGACTTCATAATTTTGGTCCCCCATCACAAAGACCATTATATATTCTCGATTGTTAATGTTTTCTGCAATAATTGCATTGTTGTAGTTGGAAAAGAGTAACCTTTTCCCAGTACATTATGTGAGGTACATTACATACAATTGTGTTGGTTTCAGCCAGTATTTTAAGGGGCATTATTAAAAACAACATCTTAAGAGATGTAAGAAATGTGGCTTAGCATGTACACCATGAAAGAAAGTTATTTGCTATTACTATTTTCTGTTAGCTGTTCTGAGACAAAATTTTATTCTTAAGTTTAAGGAATGCCTGCATAGTAATAATTCAGGGTATGGATTAATGCCTGAGAATTATATTCATTTAAATGGTGTATAACAATTAATCTTGTTCTTAATATTTAATTAGAATTCTTTGGGTTTTAAATAAAAACTTTCAACTGTTATTTGAGAAAGACACTGTTTACATTTAAAGGTACATTTTTTTGGAAGGAAGTAACCAATATATTCATTTGGGTAGACAATTTAAGCTTACATAACTTACTTTTTTTTTTTTTTTTTTTTTTTTAAGGTGCTTCCTCATATGGAGCTTCGGTAACCACCCGGATGAACTTGAGTTCGAATATTGGTGTAATGGCCACAATCCCCTCTATTCAACTTTTAGGACTTGAAATGTTACTTCATTTTCTGTTGGGTCCAGAAGTTTTAAGTTTTGCTAAGCAAAACAAACTTGTACTGAGCTTAGGTATTTGCTTTAAAAATAATTTCAGTTATTAAAACAGTATAGAACACAGTTAATTGGAAATGATTTGATTAGTACTGGAATGATTTTATAAATGAGCTTGAAGTTTCTTAGTTCATTTTTTATTTAGCATGTGACTTTTAAAAAGCTTAAGTGAGTCTGTCTACCAGTAGCATTAAAATTCAGGTAAATGTGCCCTAGCTAGTTTGGGTCAGTGGATAGAGCATCGGCCTGGGGACTGAAAGGTCCTAGGTGTGATTCTGATCAAGCATACCTTGGTTACATGCTTCTCCCTGGCCTGCCCCCTGGTCAAGGCTTGTGTAGGAGGCAGCCAATCTGTGTGTTTCTTTCACATCAGTGTTTCTCTCTGTCTTTCCCTCTCTTATACTCTCCTTAAAAAATCAATGGAAAAATATCCTCAGGTGAGGATTAACAAAAAGAAAGAAAAAAATCAGGTAGATGTTATTTGTAAATATTATTCGTGTATAATTTGGAATTTAGAATTGAAATACAGTTTAATAAAAATATTTTGTAATTATGAAATAAGAACAAGTTTTTAAAACAGAAAACATGTCAGACCACCTAAAATTTTATATTGAGAAGTTTATTTCATAAAGTGGTTTTACACAGTTCTCTTTTTTTATTCTAGAGCCGCTCGAATATCCGTTAATCAGCAACTCTTCTTTTTTTTCCAAATATGCAAATACTCTTATCACTGCTGTTCATGATAGCTTTGTTGCAGTTGGAAAAGATGCTTCTGGTAACTAAGAAGTTTTTAAAATTATGTGTTCAAAAAGCAAATGAAATAGCAAATAGTTATATAATGTCACCTATTATCTTGGTTATGTTGTAAGATATAGTTCATTTAATCCACACAACAATCCTTTGTGTTAAGTCAGTTTTGCAGATGAGAAAATTCCATTATACTGTAAGTAAATAGCTTGTACAAAGTTACACAGTAAATGAATCAAGCCCAGACTCTTGTACCATCATCTACACTTAAATTCCTTTGTTCAGTAGCCTTTCAAATGAAGAGATTTCATAAACCACATTTCTTGCTTTAACAAAAATAAGATGATAGTGTTTTATAAACTGATCAGTTATAAAGTTGAATATTACCAGGAAAATTTATATTCGGAATTAAGTATTGCTCAATTTCTTTAGTATAAGGATGAGAGGAGTACCATTACAGTCATACTGACTACTTTGTTCTAAAGTACTTTGTTTTATTTTGACAGATGCAGTTGTCAGTGCTATTTGGAAAGAGCTAATTAACTTGGTGAAGTTAGTTATTGAATCAGGTAAGTACCATAATACTGATCAAATGATTTTTATAGCACTCAGTGAATTGTTTGGCTTTTATATATAACATTTATTTTAAAATAATTTTTTGAACTATAGCTTTCAGACTTTAGTTAACAAAGCACTTTATATATGTTTGAAGAGGGAGAGAGAGAAAGATTGATGGCTATTTCCTGCACAGCCGCCACCTGGGCATGTGTCCTGAAAGGGAACCAAGGTGACCTAGGTGCATAGGACAACACTCAACCAACTGAACTATACTGGCCAGAACACAAAGCATTTTTTGGATTTAGTAAAAAATTAATTTTCATAGCTCTTTTAAATGTATATTTTTACCCTGAAAATCATCATTCATTCATTCTTTCTATATCTAATCTATCAATCAAAGCCTAAGCAACCCAACGACTGGTCACTGTGACATGCACTGACCATCAGGGAGCAGACACTCATCACAGGAGCTGCCCTCTGGTGGCCATTGTGCTCCCACAGTGGAAGCACCACTCAGATAACGGGCCAGATGCAGGGCCCATGGCTGGCGAGCGCTGCTGCGGTGGTACGAGCCTCTCCCGATCTACTGGGGGCGAGCCTGCGGCGGGTGCAGCAGGGCTGGGATGAGTGGTAATGGCAGGCAGGAGTAGCAGGTGGTGTGCCAGTTTCAGCTCAGTCTCTGCAGGCCAAGCCGAGGGACCCCACTGGTGCACGAATCCATGCACCAGGCCTCTAGTACTTGTATGTTTAGAAGTACATTCATGCTTTTACTTGTTCATAGGTAACAAAAAAGAGAGACCAGGTTCTGAGGTTTTGACCCTCTTATTAAAATCTTTGCAAACCATAGTGAAATCAGAAGTGTTTCCTGTATCAAAAACACTGGTAAGTACAATACCTATATGCTGGTATTTAAAAACCACTCTTTGATATTGAATTTTATATTGCAGATCAGGATTTGGAAAAACATATCAAGTATTAATCATGAGTTTGTCCATGTAATAAAGGCTATTCAATTGACTTAATAGTCATTTGAAAACAAAGTAATGACTATAATGTCAACTATAAAATTCTTTCATTATGATTAGAAGGATAAGCTACAGAGAGAAAATTAGGTAAAGGACATGAAACTTGAAATGAAGAGACTTGGATAAACACTAATATTATGACAAGATTGCTAAACTCGCCCTAACCGGTTTAGCTCAGTGGATAGAGTGTCAGCCTGAAGACTGAAGGGTTCCAGGTTTGATTCCTATCAAGGGCATGTACCTTGGTTTTGGGCACATCCCCAGTGGGGGTGTGTGCAGGAGGCAGCTGATCACTGTTTCCCTCTCATTTATGTTTCTAACTCTCTATCCCTCTCCCTTCCTCTATGTAAAAAATCAATAAAATACATTTTTTTTTTAAAAAAAAGATTGCAAGGTTCCTAATTGTTACTATATACTTAAGAAAATGTAATAATCTTACGGATCTTTTGCATTTTAAATGAACCTTTTTTTTGAAGTCCTCAAGCATGTTTTTCATTGATCTTAGGGAGTGGGAGAGGGAGAGAGAGACACACACACACAGAGAGAGAGAAAACATCATGTGAGAGAGAAATACCAATTGATTGCCTCCCACATAGGCCTTGAATATCGAAACTGAAACTCTGGTTACGAACCCTTACTGGGATTAGAACCCGCCACCTTTCAATGTATGGGACGATACTCCAACCAACTGAGCCACACTGGCCAGGGCATTAAATGAAATCTCTTTAATCAACATAATGACATTGATATTAAACATCTCTCTTAAATATAGGAGAGTAGAAAAAAGCTCATTGGATATACTTTTTATAGTAGTGAATCTTCCTAAATAAGCTGCAGATGGAGCAAACTAATACTCTTACATAAAATCTGAGTCTTATTTCCTGTATGTGTTGTGACAATACCTAATATGGCAGTCAAGCATAATGTTTAATAGCAAGGACTCTGGAGCTGGCTAGGTTGTATCTCAGCCTATTTATTAGCTGAATGAAGTAGGGCAATTGATCTATTTTTCTTGTCTCTGTTAGGAAAGAATGTAGTGTTCTCACAGAATAGGTTGATATGTGTACAGTACTCCAAGAACAAAGTAAATGAGTTAACAAATGCTATTTATCATTATTATCATTACTATCTGCTTCAGATGAGTATTTGTGAAGCATATTTTCACTAACAACAGTTTTCCTTTTATATCACTTTTGTTATATAGTTCAGGTTAATATCAGTATAGTGATATTTTGGGTCAGCAGTTTTGCTAGGCTCTCACATTGAGAGGCATGTCTTAGGTTCAGCTTTTAGTTAAGAATTCTTAGAAATACTTCTGCTACTAGTGAGTACATAATTCATTGAAGAATTTTTTTTGTAATATAAAAAGGTAGAAATAGCCTTGATAGAAAAAATATTTGCATAAATTACATATGTTCATATAGCAGACATGTGTCTACATATATTGATGTGAAAACTCCACAAAGTCAGATGAAAGTCATAGTATCTTAATAAAATATCACTTGTTTAATGCTATAAAAGAGTATGATAGCCACACGTAGAAGATGTTTCTTACATATATGGAAATTGGAAATTTAGGTGGGCCAGAAAAATAAACTCTAAACTCACATTAGTTATCCCTGGAAATAAAGAAGGACTTTGTCGTTTTAGTTTTTATATTTCTGCATTTGAACTTTTTAAACTAGTGCAACATTATAATGGCGATATATTTAATGAAAGTATCATAACAAATTGTTCAATTAAAAATAGTTAATACTGTATAGATCTTTACTATATAAAGTACTATATGGATCACTTATAATAAAATCTTTGTCTTTCTTAGGTTCTCATGGAAATTACAATTAAAGGACTTCCTCAGAAAGTATTAGGTTCACCAGCATATCAGGTTGCCAATATGGATATTCTTAATGCAAGTATCTTAAATGTTATTATTATATGAATAATATGAGCCAAAAAGAAAAGTTCCATGATTTCCCTTTCTTCAAATAGGCTTAAGTTCTAAAATTTTGAGAAAATTGTATTTGGTAATTACATTAAAGAAAAAATTGATGAGTAATAATGTAAAAAATTAAGTATGTCACTATTAAGAGAACTATTTTCTGGGATTAAAAAGGGGTTTCAGAAGGAAAGTTTTCTATTTCCTTGTACCTAATAATAGTGTTGGTTACCGTTAACAGATTTTGCAAGTTTAGTAACATTGGCTAAATTGTGAAAGGTGTACTTAATATCTGCAGAATATAGGTATTGTTGGTCCAGCAAGTTTTAAGTTAACAATTTTTATGTCTGGAGTTTGTCATCATTTCTCATTGTATACTGAATAGCTATGATTAAAATAATAAAGAGCTTGATTCTTTGGTCAATTTATTCAAATACATTTTTATTCTTTTTTGGTCATATATATCATAAGTAAAATTTTGACAATTTTAAAAAGACCATGTTTCACATAATTGTAGAAAAGTGTAACAAGATTGTATGTACTCTTTATAACAAAAGATTGACTGCAATCTCTCATCTTTCTTCAGGGAACACCTGCTTTATTCTTAATTCAATTAATTTTCAACAATAACCTCTTGGGATGTGGTATAGAAGATGAAAGGTAATTTAAAATGAAAATATTCTTTTAAAAATATATAGTATTTTTTTATTGATTTCAAAGAGGAAAGGAGAGTGCAAGAGAGATATAGAAACATCAATGATGAGCGAGAATCATTGATCGGCTGCCTCCTGCACCTTCCTCCCCATACTCTCTCCTCTTTCCCCCAGAGGATTGAGCCTGCAACCTGGGCATGTGCCCTGCGTGGGAATCCAGCAGTGACTTCGTGGTTCAGAGGTCAGTGCTCAACCACTGAACCACGCTGGCTGGGCTGAAGAGAATCTGTGTTTATCTTGGGAATGTGGCTTTGTTATGAAAAAGGTTCTCTGGATTAACAATATATAATACATTTTGTCAAATAAGACTTGGAATTTATTTCTTGTTTTTGTGTTAGTTACTTTTAGAATTGTGTTGCAGTGTAATGTATTTTGGGAAAATGTACAGTTTATTTCAAGGTTCAAAATTTTCTGTTTCAGGTTTTTTCTTAACCTGGAAACACTTGTAGGTTGTGTTCTTTCTGGTCCAACTTCGCCACTAGCTTTCAGTGACTCTGTTTTAAATGTTATTGATCAAAATGCAAAACAGTTGGAAAACAAGGAGCATCTCTGGAGAATGTGGAGTATTATAGTCATTCCATTAACCGAATTGATTAATCAGGTATGATAAAATCTGCTTCATATTTGTTTCCCCCAACATTTAAGGATTTTTTTTTTCTTGTTAGAGCATTTGAATAAATAAATAGAAGCTTGCATTTGAATAGAGGTATTAAATATTTTTACCTGTGATTGGTTCATTTTCTACTTTTAAGGATTACTTGATTTCATTGCATTTCTGCCTTATTGATCAATAAAGTATAATTTAAGGGGGACTAATTAGTTCATTTTCTCAGAGCTTCCAAAGCCAGAACACTCACATATAATACAAATTTTCATGTGTATATCTTGAGTTCTTTCAGTATTTGTATTTTGGGGAATAATAACTGTCAATTGACTAGACTGTATGTTAGGATTCTCATGAGCAAGCCATGTTAGTGAAGCCATGTAGTAGTACCTAAATCAGTAATCTGTTGAGAGTTGATTAGTCCTTAACATTTAAATATGTGGCAATATTGGCAGAGTTGTGGAGTGTACGTTCTATCCCTTGGTGGTTTTCAACTATTTTATCAATCTTTAAAAATTTTTCTTTGGGGGGAAATGTTTCACCATAACTCTCAAATGAAGTGATGACTCCGAAAAATTTATTAAGTGAGATTGCAATTGCCTTTATTTCGGCTACTCAAGCCAGCACATCATTAAATACATTCTTCTGGAAGAAAATAGGTGCACGTTTTTAAATATTTTCCCAGCGTTTGAAGGACTGCAAGGCCCTGTTTTTTAAGCACTTTCCTGAATGCTGCCTTCAGTGGGTAATACCATAAACAATTTTGGAGTCATCTCTGGGATTCCTTTTTAGGGCATGAAACATAGTGCATTATTTCTCAGAGTTGCTGTAGCAAATTATACCACAAATTGATAGTTTGAAACAACAGCAGTTTATTCTCTTATAGTTCTGAAGGTCAGAAATTCAAAATCAAGGTGTTTGGCAAGTTTCTCTGGACTTCTTGAGGAAGAATCCGTTTCATGCTTCCCTCATAGCTTCCTGTGGTCACTGACAATTCTTGATGTTCCTTGACTTATTATATGCATTACTCCAACCTCAACCTTCATTTTCACATGGCATTCTTCTTTATATCTTCGCTGTCTAAATCCGCCTTTTCTTATCAGGTGACCATTTGACTCTTTAAATTTTGATTTTAAATCTGCAAAGACCCTGTTTCCAAATAAGATCACATTCTGTTACAGTGTGAGTTTACCATCTCATGAACATCTGAACAGTGGGGGACACAGTTGTATTCACTACACATTGTATGATATTAATAATTATCACACTAAAATCAGATAATATATCTAATTTCTTTATAATTTTTCTTGTTTCAGACCAATGAAGTCAATCAAGGTGATGCCTTAGAACATAATTTTAGTGCCATCTATGGTGCATTGACTCTACCAATAAATCACATTTTTTCAACACAGAAAATTCCAGGGGTAAGGCAATGTCAAATTTTTACCTAAGGAATTTGCATTTTTCTGAAAACATCATTTTATCCTTTTTAATGAATTCTCATAGTAATTGTACCAAGACTTCTTTATTACTTAATCAGAATGGAAGTAAGGAAAATGGAAAAGAGAACTTCTTTTAATACTTGGTAACTGTTGGTATTGTGGCATTATTTACAGTTACCTCAGAGCTTTGTTGGTAGATGGCAAACATTACCTTATGCTTTATTCTTTTTTTTTTTTAGCATACTAATTTTTATTTTATTTTTTTATCTTTATTCAGTTTATTAATTACATTGTTTCCCCTTTTTTATCCCCCTATAGCTCCCCTCCACCCTGTACCTATCCCACCCTCCACCCTCCCCTCCCCCTCCCCACTGTCCTCTCCCATTGTTGTGCAAGATTTTTGTCCAGTCTCTTGCTGTACTTCCCATAACCCTTTACTCCCCAAGAATTGTCAGTCCATTCCCTCTTTATGTCCATGTTTCTGTTATATTCACCAGTTCATCAGCCTATCAATTCACTTGATTTTTATGTTCATTTGTTGATAGATGTGTATTTGTTGTTCATAATTTATATTTTTACCTTTTTCTTCTTCCTCTTCTTAAAGAATATCTTTCAGCATTTCATATAATACTGGTTTGGTGGTGATGAACTCCTTTAGCTTTTTCTTATCTGCGAAGCACTTTATCTGATCCTCGATTCTGAATGATAGCTTTGCTGGATAGAGTAATCTTGGTTGTAGATTCTTGCTATTCATTATTTTGAATATTTCTTGCCACTCGCGTCTGGCCTGCATTGTTTCTGTTGAGAAATCCGCTGACAATCGTATGGGTGCTCCCCTGTAGGTAACCAACTGTTTTTCTCTTGCTGCTTTTAATATTCTCTCTTTATCTTTTGCTCTTGGCATTTTAATTATGATATGTCTTGGTGTGGTTCTCTTTAGATTCCTATATTTTGGGGTTCTGTGTACTTCTTGGGCTTTTAAGTCAGTTTCTTTCACCAGGTGGGGAAAGTTTTCAGTTATTATTTCTTCCAGTAGGTTTTCATTAACTTGCTCTCTCTTTTTCTGGCACCCCAATAATTCGGATGTTGGCATGCTTGAGGTTGTCCCAGAGGCCCCTTACGCTATCTTCAATTATCTGAATTCTTTTTGTTTCTAGCTTTTCCAGCTGAGTGGATTTTGGTTCTTTGTATTTCAAATCTTTGACTTGGTTCTTGTGGCCCTCTGGACTGCTTTTAGGACTTTGTGTAATATTTTTTATTTCAGTCTGTGTATGCTTGATTTCTAGTTGGTCCTTTTTCATATCTGTGAGGGTCTGGTTCATATCCTCAGAGGTCTTGTTCATTTCCTTGAGGGTCTCATTCATTTCCTTGTAAGTCTCATTCATTTGCTGGTTGGTCTTGTTTATTTCCTGGTAATTCTCATTAAGTTGATCGGCCTTTTCTAGGAGCCTCTTGAAAAGCCTTATAACTGTGGTTTTGAACTCTATGTCTTGTCGTCTTTTCTCCTCCATTTCTCTCACACCTGATTTCTTTCCATATCTCTGCATGGTGGCTGCTTTATGTGGTAGATGTCCTAGGACTAAGGGTCAGTGGCACAGCCTCCCCAGTTATTTGAGATGGGTACTCTTACTGCAATCCTTTATGGGTTGTACAGTATTTTTGAATTTAAACCCAGCTTGTTGTTGTTAGCCCTAGGAGGGTTTGACCTGCAGGCCAATTGGCTGTTAAGGGAGACTGTGTTCAGGTTGGATGGGCGGAGTCTCTGAGCTGAGCTGGCAGCCTCAGCTACGTCCTATGTGGTGCTCGCGCGCGCGGGTCTGTGTTGGATGGGAATGGCTGCAGGCACCTCCAAGAGAAAGCCGCCAGTCTCTTCCCCTTGCCAGACAGTTCTGCCTCTCCCCAAATGAGTCTGCACACCCAAAGTCTAGCCCAGGGTTGTAAAATAGGTGGTTTCCGGGGCCAGGAGACAAGTTTCCAGGGAGCCAGTCGCGCGTTTGTGCGACACTTGCACGCAAACTTCTTTTCCCAGCCTCCTCCGGGTTTTTCCGCAGACTAGGAGACCTCTGCCGCGCCCCGCTTCCAGGGTGCGTCCCACGGACCTCGGACTTCGCCCGGCACTGGGGAATTTGTGCAGTGGGACATTTCCACGTACCCTCGATCTCGGACCTCGCCTGGCACTGGGGAATACGTGTAGTGGCACGTCTCCGCCCTCCCCTTTGGCGAAATCCAGCCGGGGTTGCTGCTCCAGCCCTACACCCCTTGCACGCGACCAGGATGGCTCCTAACCTGTTTCCGTCTTAAAGGCTGCGCTCCCACCACTCTTCTAAGTCTCAGTGTCCCACCTTTACTTTTATTTGTGGAATTTTCACTCAGCCAGCTTTCTGGTGATTCTGGGTGATGTTTGTTTTGTTGTTATGTTGTAGTTTCTGAATCGTTGTGCAGGGCAGAACAATAGGTGTTTACCTATGCCGCCATCTTGGTTCTCCTCCTGCTTGTTTTATTCTATAACGCTTTTAATGTTAGCATTTTTTAAATGTTAATGATATATCCTATTAGGTATTTGACATGTAAATAAAACAGTTAAGTTTTTGGTGTGTGTATGTTTTGTTTTGATTGTTTGTTTGTTTTTTAATGTTATTGTTAGGCCACCATGAAGACCTTACTTAAAACTTGGTCAGAATTATATCGAGCATTTGCCCGCTGTGCTGCTTTGGTGGCAACTGCAGAAGAGAATTTGTGCTGTGAGGAGCTTTCTTCCAAGATAATGGTCAATTTAGAAGATGAAGACTTTTCGGTGAGTTTATCCTTATCTTGACCTTTTTTTTTAACTTAAAGGATTATTTCCATGTCTCTGGATCCATTCCGTTCATCAATTTTTTTCTGTTAAAAAATAGGTTGCACATATGAGTGAGATCATGTGATACTTATCTTTCTCTGGCTGACTGAGTTAATTTAGCATGATACTCTCCAAGTTGGATTTGGGGTATTCTTTGTATAAATTTATCAGTTTATTTAACCTTTCTGTATCTTACGTTGCATTATCAGTAAAGATGGGATCTATGTTTTAATAAGTATATTTAAATTCTCACATAATTAGAAATAGAGTATATATTCTTTTACATTTTTTTCATTTTGTTTTTCTCTTTACTAACATTTTATTTTATTAATTATTTTTTAAATATGTCTATTGATTTCAGAGAGGAGTGGAGAGGGATAAAGAGAAGTAGAAACATCAATGATGAGAGAGAATGAAGCATTGATTGGCTGTCTCCTGCAGGCCCCCTACTGGGAATTGAGCCCGTGAGCCAGGCTTGTCCCCTTGACTGGAATCGAATCCAGGACCCTTCAGTCCACAGGCCAACACTCTGTGCACTGAGTCAAACGGGCTAGGGCTTTAGTAACATTTTTTTTTTTAATATATTTTATTGATTTTTTACAGAGCAGAAGGGAGAGGGGTAGAAAGTCAGAAACATCGATGAGAGAGACATCGATCAGCTGCCCCCTGCTCGCCCCGCACTGGGGATGTGCCCGCAGCCAAGGTACATGCCCTTGCCGGAATCGAACCCGGGACCCCTCAGTCCACAGTCCAACGCTCTATCCACTGAGCCAAATCAGGTCTCGGCTTAGTAACATTTTAATCAGGCTTTATACTTTACATGTTTTAATATATATTTGTGTGTGTGTGTGTATCCTATTTTATCTTTTTATTTTTAATATGTTTTTATTGGTTTCAGAGAGGGGGAGAGAGAGAGAAACATCACTGATGAGAGAATCATTGATCAGCTGCCTCCTGCATGCCACCCATTGGAGATTGAGCCCACAACCCAGGCATGTATTCTGACCGGGAATCGAAGCATGACTTCCTGGTTCATAGGTAGAACGCTGAACCACTGGGCCACACCAGCTGGGCTCTATCCTATTTCTTTTAGATACATACTACTCAACACTGTCCGATTTGAAGAGTTAACATCTTATAGATGTTAAGATTCTACCCCAGCAAGTGAAGAGATGGATATATTATAATTGCACAAATTTTTGTTTTTACTACCTACCAACTTTTCAAAAGATTTAAGTTTTAGTTAATTATACAGGGTAATTTGTATCATAGAATTTTGCAGTAAAGTTAATTTGTTATCGTTTCTGTTGCAAATACATAGTTTGATGTTAATTTTCTTGTTAGCCTTGTTTTCTGTACATTTTAATATTTTTTCCCTAATATTTGTAAGTCATACATTTCACCAGGGTGTGTGTCTTAGGGAATCTTTTTTACATTATTCTTTTAAATACTGGATAAACCTTTTCAATCTAAAACACTGTGTCTTCATCTCAGGAAATTTTCTTGCATTAGCAGTACTCTGTAGTCCTTTTTGAGTACCATTTTATATGGGTTTTTATTTATTTTGTATATAAACAATTTATTTAATAAACTAATGTCATTCAGAATACAGTGCCAGAACATTATGCAGTTGAACTTGCTAGTAATATTTGTCATGGAGCACCTATGCTCATGTTAGATGGGTGGTGCTGCTCCTGCTAGTGGTTCTTGCATAAATGCAGAGCAGCACTCATTACCTGCCTTGTCCACACAGCCAGTTCAGAGAATTGCTGAACAATTCACCATTCTAATCCTACCCCAACACACATGGGTTAAAAAAAACAACACCCTGATGGCTATCAGGTATCTACACACAATTACTCTACAGTAATGCTTGTTATTAAGATGTAATGACCTGGTTGACCTGCTCTAAATCTTTATGATGGAGAAATACAACAACAGCAGTTAATACAGAAAGTGGAGGTATTTACTGATGAAAATTCCACCCAGATCCTCACAATGAGGGACTAACAGTCATGGTTTTTAGACCTTTGAGGTTTATCTTGTGTTCCTACATGTGTTTGTGCTTTGCTTCTTCTTCTTTTTTTTTTTTTTTTTTTAAGTCTAGTCTATTTTTTTTAAATATATCTTTATTGATTTTCGAGAGAGGATGAGAGGAGAGAAAGAGAGAGAAATGTCAGTGATGATTGGTTGCCTGCCTCCTACACGTCCCTTACTGGGCAGAAAGCTCTTGAGGTATACTTTGACTCATTTTGCTGGGATTTCCTTTTATTTTTAGTCTTTCCTTGAAACCTGTCCCCACATCTCCACAAAAAACCCACTCTGTTTAAATAAATTTCCAGAAAAATCTGATACTTTTATGGGCTTATTTTTATTTCAGTTGGTTTGGAGGAGGGGAAGGAAGGGGAGTGAAGCAGCTTAGCAACCTTTTCATTTTTTTTGTTTGTTTTCTCTGGGTTTAGAGACTTGTTATTTTCCAGAGGAATTTGATAAAAAATCTAATTATAAATGTAGTTCTTCTATTCCCAGTTGATTCATTTATATGTTGAGTTTTATGACCATCTTAAAGCTAAATTATTTTCTCTATATGTTGAGAAAAAAGTATAGTACATAGCACACAGCAGTTAAGTGAGGAATATTCATAACCTATTCTTATAAGATATAAACTATCACTTGTGTGTAAGATATGTATGGGAGTAAAAGCCATACAATTTTGTCAGTGTTTACTGTTTTGGAAACTATGCTAGTAATTGAAAATTTTTAATACTTTTAATTATTCTTCTCTAGAATTTGTTGTTCTTGGATAGGATCGTTCATGTTATTACTGTAGTGGTGGATTGCATCGACTTCTCACCATATAATATTAAAATTCAGTCCAGAGTTAAATGTAAGTATTTTCTTTACCTTTATTTGTTCAAATATTTTATAAATCTGGCTGTCTAAACTGTTGTCATGGCAAATTCTAATGGTTTTCCTCAGCTCATTTTACCTATTTTTGATATTGTATAACAATGTCAGTTACTGTGCTAGGAACACTTTTGAAATACACTCATTCTCTCTTTCACTTTTGAAGTACACTCATTCCCTCTCTTCCTCCGCCCCCTTCTTCCCCACACACGCACAAAATATCTTTACTCCTTGTTATAACTCAGAAAGACAAATATCCTTTCTAGACATTGCCTAGTCAAATGATTTTACTTACTCCATTTGGTGCAAGGGATTATCTGGACAAGAAACTTTGATGTTTGCTAAAATAAAAATGTTTCTTACCTGGTAGTCTAATTTGAAATAATCATTGAGTTGACATTAAGTTTAATAGAAAATCATGGCAGTGATTAGTTGGTTATGATTTACAGAAAATTTAAAGTGAATCTAAAATTTTTTATTTAGTTAACATTGCACAATTAATATAGTGGTATGACTTTTAAAACTACATGCTTTGGTTCATTCTAATAATGAGTTATTTTAATGTAATTGATTTTTTGAAATTAAATGTCTCCACGAATGAGTATACAGTTTAACCTCGTTTCTCAGTCACGCATCTCTCAGGTGACAAAGGAGAAAATGTATGAATATGAGTCAGTTTAACACTTAAAATCTCAAGATATTGTGCTGTGAATATTTTCATGTATGTTTTTTTTGCTTTTGATTTTGCTTATAATTATTATATTTTCATTTTTTTATTGTACATTTTCTTTCCTTTTTGTTAAATTTTCATATCATGTTCTTTTTAAAAAGTATAGATTAAACAGTATAATAGACATGTATATGAGAAAGGTTAAAATGGAATCATTTGGGGGTCTGGAATGAATTAGTTCAATTTACATCATTTCTAATGCGAAAAAATGATTCAGTTTTTGAACAGCCTTCCAGAGTGAATTAAGTTTGAGAAATGACATTCCACTGTATATATTTATCCTATGTAGAAAATAACCTTCCAGCAATAGAGCTAATTACTTTTCTTGAATAAAAGGTAGGAACATAATTTTAGTAAGATCTATCATTTATGAATTAGTGTAAATATTTTTAGATCATAGACTATTTTTAGAATTGTTTTTTATGTTTCAGTTTTTACTAAGTAGTAATGTAGAGAAACAATGTTATGTGCCTAGCATATAACAGGTCAGAGCATCCCTGTGTTGACACAATGTTACCTATTTTGTTAGTTCTGAAAAATTAGGATTAAATCCACAATTACAAGTTTGTCTTTTTTACTTAGAAGATGTGTTCTTGATACTTAAAATTATGGATACTGGAGGTGATTTCTAAAATCGGTCAGCAGAAGCTGAGGAGGGGGGGAGTAGAAATAGTTGAAAGAAAATATTTATGGATATGTATCAAGATCACTTGGGGTTTTTGATAACTCTGATTTTGTAATAATTTGTTTTACAGAAACATTACAAGAATTTTTCACTGACACCTTACATCATTTACTTAGATTCCTCAATTAACAGTTGGTTGTATTTTTCTTACTATTTTCACCTCTTCCCTCCATGTATAGATTTTTCTAAACAATAAGAAAGTAGTTGTAGACAAGTCTTCAATATGGAACATTTCCCGAGTTTTGTCTTTTATGACCTTCAAAAGTGAAGAACACAGGCTTATTTACTTTTTGAGAATCCCTCAATCTGGCCTTGTCGATATTTTGTCAATATTAGATTCAAGTTTCATTAATTTACTTACAATGATACTTCAGAAGTAATACTATAGTCTTTTCTAGTGCATTATGTCAGCAGGCATGCCAGTTTGTCCTATTACTGGTGATGTTAACATTTACTATGTTAGGATGGTATCTGCCAGGTTTTTCATTGTAAAGTAAACATTTGCAATTAAGAAACTGTTTTGTGGCAAATACTTTGAGATAGTTAAATATCCTGATCCTCAACAAATTTACAGTTATGAGTTTATCATTCATTGATGCTTTTTGCCTGAAATACTAGGGTGATTCCCAAAGTCAGTTTATATTTCCAAAGAACATGGTTCCATTACAAACTGTAAGATCTGTTCATTGCCACTATGGTATCGCTGTTTCTCGATCCCTTTAGTGGACAGGGGTGGGAGAAATAGATGTGTTCGTGAACTACACAGTTATTTTGTTTCTCTAGATAAGGGGTGGGGAACATCCGGCCTGCAAAATCATTTAGTCTGGCCCTGCAAATCATTAGGGGTGAGTTAATTAAATGTTGGACCAAATATAACAGGTAATTTTTAAGTTGATAGTTTTGTTGAGCCTAAGTGTCTATACTAATAAAAGAGTAACATGCTAATTGTGGTACCTTTGTCACGCCCACCAGCCAATCAGGAGTGAGTATGCAAGTTAACCAAACAAATGGATGGTTAATTTGCATACACAGGTGCAGGGAGGGGGGGGCACTTGTGTCCTTGCCATGGCGACAGCACCGGCATTCTGCACCTCCCCTGCTCTGGGCCTTTGGGCAGTGTGGGAAGGCGGAAAGCCAGGTCTGGCCAGAGTGAAGGTAGTGCCAGCAGCCAGGGGAAGGAAGGCCAATTCTTGTACAAATATTCATGCATTGGACCTCTAGTGATGTTATAAATATCAAATGGCCCTTGGCAGAAAAAAGGTTTCCCACTCCTACTCTAGATATTTGAGTCTTTTCCTTTCCTATATTTGCCCACTTTCTCTAATAGTGAGAAACCTGGCCCCCATTACCCTCAATACATTTACTGTTTAATCATTATCTTGTATGTAACCAGTCTCCATTCTTCTCAGCCTCAACATCCTGGCCATGAATTTTTGGGTAGACATTCCAGTTTATATTCATGTCTGGGAAACTGCTGTTTCTAGGGAGAATTATTGACTTTTAGTAACATTTGTTTTGCATTTAACTACATATTTTTAATTAATAAGTGCTGAATTAGAGTTTCCTCTTGACCTGACATCTTACTGTAAAAGAATGGATTGATGGAAACAAAAGTAATTTTGGAATGGAGTTTATCCCTGTAGGTTAGGCACCTTAACAGAGATGGAGGATACAAAGGAAAAGTTGGACAGTGCTTTTAAGAGACTTTTTTTTTTTCTTTAAAGGCATTTCTTCTTTAAATCTACGCCTTTTTTTAAAAAACAAACAACTTCTGCCCTACCTGGTTTGGGTCAGTGGACAGAGCATCAGCCTATGGACTGAAGGGTTCCAGGTTCCATTCCAGTCAAGGGCATATACCAGGGTTTGGGCTCAATCACCAATGTGGGGGGCATGCAGGAGGTAGCCAGTCAATGATTCTCTCTCATCATTGATGTTTCTATCCCTTCCTCTCTGAACTCAATAAAGTATTTTTTTTAATCTTATAATTTTTGGGTCTCTTAACTTGTTCAGTGTTATTTATGGGTTCATTGTAATATATAGATGAGCCAGGAAGCATCTAAGGAAAATTTTGTTTCTTATTTTTTAAATGTCTTTTTGTTGATTTTAAAGAGAGGACAGGAGAGGTATAGAGATATACGCATTGACGAGAAGAGAAATAATCAGTTTGCTGCCTCCTGCACACCCCCTACCAAGCCGGTAACCTAGGCATGTCCCCTGACCAGGAATCGAACCATGACCTCCTTCCTGGTCATGGGCTGAAACTCAGTGACTGAGTCACACCAGCTGGGCTGTTTTCTTATTTTTTAACTGACTGTTAAGATTTAATATGGGAACCTATCCTATAATTTAGTACCTTCTTACAAATTAGTTGTTGAAATTCTGAGACAGTAAAATAAACTTTTGAAATGCTTCCTTAGAGAAAATGTTTTTCCTTTTTTCTCTAATTTTGTTTTAAAGATGTTGTGATGATATTTATCCATTAATGGCATGTATATAATTTTAAGATTTGTGGGTATTATTACTGGAGCAAGTATATTATAGATGTATTTGTCATTTAAATGTTAGATATAAAGGTGGACAGTGACACTTTTCAAAGTACTTGTGTTTTTAATAAATTCAATTTTATTTTAGCATTGAAGAGAGCTTCAGATTGGTCCAAAAAGAAGAAGGAGCCCCTAGGAAAATTGGCTTCTTTATTTAAACTTATTGTGAGAGTCATCTATTCCTTCCATACTCTGAGCTTCAAGGAAGCACATTCTGATACTCTTCTCACTATTGGGAACTCAATCACCAACATTCTTTCCAATGTACTTGGACATATTTCTTTGCCTTCTATGATGCGAAAAATATTTGCAACTTTAATAAGACCTCTGGCATTATTTTATGAAAACTCAAAGTAAGTATTTGGGCTTAATAGCTTTGAAGTATAAGTAGGTAATTGAGACTTGGGTAGCAAACTTTGGTAGTTTCCTTATCAGCTTTGTTTCTGATAGTAATTTTTTACAATTTAGTGGAAAGGATAATGTATTAAACCATTCGTTTGTTAAAAAGATAGTTGAAATAATACATAAATATGAGTTAGGAGTTGGTAGCCCTTTAAGTTTATATGCTAGTCTCACCCCTTTTCCATTTAGTGGGTATCTTTTTAGATTTGTTAATACAAACAAATATACCTATTAAATGTATGATGTATATGAAAACATATTTGACATGCTACTTTGCAATTCAGTATATGGTATGCACTAAATATATGCACCTTGCTTGCACCATATGCCTAAGAAGCTCATTCTTTTTAATGTCTACACAGGGCTTCATGAAATTTATCCATATTCCTGTTAGTGGATATAATACTCTTTTTTTGTAGCCTTTCCCCTCTTAACCCTACAATGTTGCAGTTGAATGTATTTGTACTTAAGTCATTGTCTACATTTGCCACTTCCTGCAAAATAAAGCCTAGAAGTGAAATTACTGGTTTAAAAGGATATATACATTTATGTTTCTAAATTATCTCCCAAAGTTTTATTAATTTACATTGAACTGAAACAATTCCTTAAAGAAACCTGAAAAATTGCAAATAATATACTTTTTAAAAGCATTTGCTTTTAAAAAGTATATTTCATCAGTGTTCTTTATAACAAATTTATGTTGTGCAATCATAATCTATTTTATAATTCACAGAGTAAGTTTTAGGAACAGATTTTATTTATTTTTAATAATTCTTTCTTGTTGAAAGTATTACATATGCCCTCCCCTTCCTCCTCCTTTCCCCCATTGATCCCTTCCAATCCATCCCAGGCCTTCAGCACCCTATTGTCTGTGTGCATGCATGCATACAAGGTCTGATTGATTCCCTCCTTCCTTCTACCCTCCCCCACCTTCCCTTTGGGATTCCCCACTCTTAGGAACAGATTTTATAAAGAATACACTAGAGCCTCAAATCTATTAACTTTTTGGAAATCTTCCTTATAGTTCTAAAGCTTCATCAGAAATAACTGATAATTATAGGTCTATACCATACTTTATATTTGATAATAGGCCTTTTAAAAAAAAGTCTTGGGAACATTTTTTTATATCACTATACATGCATGTCTCATTTTTATGGCTACATTCATATTTTTAGGTTTAACTTTTATAAAATATAAATGATACTGTATCTTTTTTTCTTCACAGGCTTGCTGAAGTTCCTAAAGTGTATAGTTGTATGAACAACAAGGTAAAAAATAGACAATTACACATAAACATATGATGAGAACATGTTAGGGTTTAACTAATTGTCTTCCTTAAATAGAAATCTGCTGACTATTAAAGGGGTTCATTATCATACTTCAACTTTAATGGACATTTAATAATGTGGCAAACATGATTATTTATTTTGTATAGAGCATCAGCCTATGGACTGAAGGGTTTGTTTGAAATACATTATTTTTACTGTTTTCAGGTAGGGACCTGGGCCTGTTAGAATTAAATCAGGCTTTTTGCACCTCTTTCCCTGCATTGAAATTCATAGGGTTTATACCATTGGGCTTCAAACTTTCTCCTGCAGCAAAATTACCTGGAGGTCTTGTAAAAACACAACTTCTAGGCTTTAGCCTTGGAGTTGCATGGAGCCTGAGAGTATTTGCATTTCTGACAAGTTCCCAGGTGATGTTGATGTGGTCTGAGGCCCACATTTAATTAAGTTAATTTATTTTAAGAATGTATTGGTTTCAGAGAGGGAGAGAAAAACATCAGTGATGAGAGAGAATCTTTGATTGGCTGCCTCCTGCAATGCCTCCCCACTGGGGATTAGCCCCACAACCTGAGAATGTACCCTGACTGGGAATTAGAGTGACCTGGTTCATAGGTTGATGCTCAACCACTTGAGCCATGCTGGCTGAGCCGAGGGAACTTTTTCCCCATATATTTTTATTGATTTCAGAGAGAAAGGGAGAGAGAGATAGAAACATCAATGATGAGAATCACTGATCAGCTGCCTCCTACACACCCCCTACTAGGGCTAGGGATCGAGCTCGAGCCCGCAACCTAGGGATGTGCCTTTGACTGGAATTGAACTCTGGACCCTTCAGTCACCAGGCTCAGGCTCTAACCACTGAGCCGCGCTGGCTAGGGTGGGGGTCACATTCTATGAAGCATTGATTTGTACCCTCTGGACTACTTTATCACCATGCTGGTTCAGAGCACAGTTTTACTGTTTTTGAAGTATAGTTTTTTAAAAGAAGGACTTAAAAATGTCTTTTAATTCATATAACTCCTAGCATCTCTTTATAGGGGTAACTGGTTTCAATTGTTTATATATACAACTGTGGAAAATAAGCTTGAAATAAGGTTCTAATATTAGTAACCTTAAAGTCACATGATCATTTGTCAACTTATAAAGTAGCGTATATCGAAAGTGATGGATGGGAGGGAGCTTTTAAAAAGCCATTTGAAGTTTAAATTTTTAAAAATTTTCTTCCAGCAATATTATTTAAGGTTCATTATTAAAAGGCAGAAGTTGTTTTAAAAACCACTTTTAACCCCATTCAGTAGTAAGCATTATTTTAGGAATCTCTTTTACATTTTCCCGTATAAAAAGCACGAATATACATGCTACAGGGGTGTTACTTGCAGTGCGTGTGGCGTGGGAACATGCCCTTTAGCGCCAGGCCTCCAGGGCTAGGCCCGCCTCGCCATCCACCCTGCACCTTGGTGGCCTCGGAAACGTTCCAGGTTCCCGCTCCCGCAACCAGGCCCCCTCCCATCGCCCTTCCTAAGCTCTGAGGACCCTTAATCTAGCTTGGCCGCACCCTTCCCCACCTCCCACAGGCTTGGGGCAGGCAGCCCAAGCCCAAGCGGCACCCACACTGCGCCTGCCCACGGCTGTTCGAGCGCGCCGCCCACATCTCGCCAAGCCCCGCGATAGCCTACGCGGTCGCTCACAGCTGCTTCGCGTTAACGGCTCTGCGGACCTGGAATGTTCTCGAAAGCTATTTGAATTTTAAAAATAGAAATAGTCACATGTGCGTATTTTTAGTATTCTTTGTGCTTTTATTTTTTTATGCTTTAAGTGGCACATTTTTAAGTATTATCCTAATAAGCTTTTTCTTTTTCTTAGTTAGAAAAGCTACTCGGAGAAATCATTGCTTGTTTACACTTCAGCTACACTGGGACTTACGACAGTGAACTTCTTGAACAGATCTCCCCGTTATTATGCATAATATTTGTGCACAAGAATAAGCAGATTCGAAAACAGAGTGCTCAGTTCTGGAATGCCACATTTGCTAAAGTGACGACGTTGATTTATCCTGACGAGTTGAAGTATGCTAATCTTACATAGTTACTGTATTGATCATGTAAACTCACTTTTTAGTTTAAAATTTTTTTCTTATAAAGAATTATTGCAGAGGATTTCTTAGTTGAAATGTTATGTGGAATACATGCAAATTATTAAACATTATTTGACCCTTTGGGTTTTAGAGTAGTATTCTTCGTTTTAGGAAAATAAAAAAGCAATTTGAAATTATCCTTAATAAAAGAAATACAAAGGTCAGGAAATTGATGGTTATTGAATCTTGGTGATATGCACTTGGGTACGTACATAAAGTAATAATGTAGTCTACCTTTGGCATTTTCTGCAAGAAAAATTTGAAATTTGTTTTTTTATGAAGAAAATTTGGAAATGGAAGAATTTAGCAAAAATCATTAAATGTTGCCAGTAATTTCTCTCAGTTCTGTGTTTATAGAGTATGAAGTAGTCTTTAAGCTGGATGTATTTTGCCACTTTAAAATTATAATTAAAGTGTTCCTGTAGATAACTGATGCTCACCAGTACTGCTTGACTCAGGTATGCATGTTTATGTACTTTCTTTTAAAAGACCTATACTAAGACAAGCCAAAGAAAAATTTCTGCTTCTGTTGCCTGGTTTGGAAAATGTTGAAATTATGGAGGAATCCAGTGGGCCATATTCGGATGCAGTGAGTTTTTTTTTTGTTGTTGTTCGTTTTGCTTTTGAAATTAGTTTGTTTATTGGGTTTCAGCATAATTTTTATTGAAGTGATAAGCAAGTACAACCTGACAGATACTTCATAATACGGGATTTTTTCCATAAAGTCAGTTGTCTAGCTTGAAATACTTTTATGAATGAAGGGCAGTAAATTTCACCATAGATTCTTGTGTAAGTAATCTTTGTGCTTGTTCGTTAATGACCTCTTGAATTACTGTATGTCATGTGTGCTGTTTTGCTGTAAATTATTAAAATGCATTGTTAAATGTTGCTATTTAGATAAAGCTGGAGTAATAGTTATTTGTTCACATCTAAGCAAGCATTACTCTTTATTTTCTCATTTCTTTCCATTGAATCATTCATTCCTTCTGTCAGAAAGCCATCTTTGTTATTACGTCACCCGATTGTTCCAAAGTTACTTTGGCTAATGATACCTGGTGTCTGTCTGAAGATTAAGGAGTGAAGGCATGGATACTATATACCCCATGAAGTGAACATCCTCAGACAACTTATTTCTTCAATAACAATGTAGTCGTTATTTTTTTGTTTAGGACCTGTAAAAGACAAAAGGTCAAATACTCTTTAGTTTTGGTTTTTAGCTAAAATAATAGACTGTTCAGACTTTTATTGTAAGTTGGCTTGAAAAACCTATATAGTCTGTTGGGAGAGGCATGATAGTTATTATTTTATCATACATGCCTAATTAATATCTTAAAGTTTTATGGCTTTGGTTTTTCTTTTAGAACTATTTATAGTAGTAGTAGGAGCATTTAAAATATTTTTGCAGTATTTTGTAGTATGTTTTACTTTCAGAATTCATAAAATTAAGTGGTGCAAAACAGCTATTGCGTATGTTTTGGAGATACAAAATCTATTTGCTGTTAACTGAAATAGTGACTTTGTTTTCATTGACATGATTTTATTAGAGTTGAATTAAAAGAAATTGAGTATTCATTGTACTGGAAATTTTAAAATGTGAAAAAGAAAAATACTGTATTTAATGATGTTGTTTTATATGTCCTAAAACAGACAGAAAACTCACAATTAAATATGAAGATAAGTGGCATGGAAAGAAAATCGAGTGGAAAAAAAGATTCTTTTTTGGCACAAGTAAAGGTTACAAAAGAAAATATGAAATCACCAGCCAAAGTATGTTATCTCAACGTTTACTTCTTAGAACTTTTAAAGTATATGTAGGTTGAAAACACACAACTTCTAATTGGAAGAAGAAGCTGTTAAAGATTAAAAGTGTGATTGCAAGAGAATATGAGTTTGGTCTGGAAAGACTATATTAGAATGACCTGGATGTCTTGAAGCTTTAGTAGGTGATTCCTTCTTAGTAAAGTTAGATCTGCGTAATACTTTGCATCCATTAAGTAGCAATCTTCTTGAGATGGAATGAAACTAGATTTGAATAGCTGTAATAGCATAAGAGGAAAATATTGTAGAATTTGTATTATTGAATAGAAACAAAATGCCTAGGCAAGAAATCTATTTTAACCTCAAATCTAAAACTAAATATCTCTTTAGTTGCCATTTAACCAGTTTATATTATTGGTATGTAGGGCATTATTTTGGCAGCTAGAACTTGACTAATACTTCACCGTGAGAGCTGTAGATATATATACTCTCCTCCTGTTGAACAAATTGATTTCTATGTGTTGGCCTAAAAAACATTTCCCATGCTTTGTTGGTAAACACACACTTGCCTACTATTTAAAGAGATGTAATAATTTTTATTTTCTGAGTATTAGAGGAACAATGAAACAAAAGGACATTCTACTAATTGTTAAGAAGAAATGTTGTAGGTGTGATTTTTGAACTTAAAACTTCCTACTCATTATCAAAAAACTTAGTGTTTTTTAGAGATTTATTGAAATATTAGAAAAATTGGCAACTCAAATTTACTTTTTTAAAATTTATAGCTCAAACTAGAATCTTCATCCCCTAAAATAAAGAGTGGAATGCCTTTGGAAGAAGAAAAGTCTACTGAATTTGTGTTTATACCTCCAGAAGGAAAAGAAGCAAAGGAAAGAATACTAACTGAACATCAGAAAGAAGTACTCAAAACAAAGAGGTTTTTGTAGTCTTTTTATTTTGAATTGAGTAGTTTGCAGGCACACTTAGATTTCATGCATCAAACTACAGCTTTGTCTTTAGAAATAAGATTCTGTATATATTATAGTATATTTTAATGCTGGAAAAATACACTAGGTAACTACATTTCATAGTGTACACAACTTCCCTAGTAATGCGCCAGATGTTTGTAAAATGAATTCCTTTATTGAGGTGTAGCGCGGGAGGGAAAGGTAAAGAAGATGGTTTCATGGAAAATAAGCATCTAAGCCTTGATTTTTTTTTTTTTTGTTCTTAAAAGAACTACATGTATTATTGTAGGCTTTACTTTCTAATTGTAGGAATATCACAATTTTGAACTTATAAAATATTTTTCAGGTGTGATATTCCTGTCATGTATAATAATCTGGATATTTCGCAAGATGCATTATTTTCTCAATATAGTCAGGAAGAGTCTATGTAAGTATGGAAGCTGCCGAAGTAACTTTTTTAAAGCTTTATTTAACTACTCTAATTTATGATTATTTATTTCAGGGAAATTCCTAGATTAGCTGAAAAGTCAAAGGAAGATTCCAAGATGGCATTTAAGGTATACATATTTTGGGGGTTTTCTATTTACTCTTTCATTATGGAGTCTCTTGTATTCATTTTAAGAACTGTTTAGTTTGTTGACTTTCACTAGCAGATGTTAGCAGAATTATAGTAGTCGTTTATGGGCGTGGATGAGTTTAAATGTATTTGGCTTTATTGAATACTAGAAACCCAGTGCACAGATTTGTGCACCAGTAAGGTCCCTTGGCCTGGCCTGTGCCCTCTCACAATCCAGGACCCTTTGGGGAATGTTGGGGTCTCAGTGCATGGATTCGGCCCAATCCCCGCAGGCCAGGCTGAGGGACCCCACTGGTGCACAAATCTGTGCAGTGGGCCTCTAGTATTCATATAAGATCTTTGGTTACTGTCTTTCCACCCTACTCCCTACTCCCTTTCCCTCTGAGATTCATCAGTCTGTTCCATGTTTCCATGCCGATGCACTGAGCTTCTGCCCCCCTGTGGTCAGCTGGTCGAAATATCTTAACAGTCAGACACTTAACATTTCAGACTTTTATATATGTAGATTTATCATTAGGAACAGGTTAATGGGGATCTATCACCACCTTTGGAGTAATTACAAAATATCAAAAGTCAGCGATTGCCTTTGAATTACTAAAGCATTAGACTAAAATTTCCCCAGAAAGTCGGACTTGTATGCTGGTTAATCTATATATATGTACATTTCTGTGCAGGAGGAATTAATGAAGAGTGACATTGTCATTACACAAGATGTTACGGGAAAGTGTGGTGTGGAAGAACATCGTGAAAAGACTGAAAGTAGTTCTGTTGAGGAAACCCAACCCGGAATACTGAGCAGTAATAATAATGCAAAAAAAAACCCTTTAATTTCATCAAAGAAAATTTCAAATGAATGTGCATCTAGTGCAGAAAACACTTTTAGTGTTAGCAGTAGCTCAGTTTCTAATATTACCAATTCTGGAACTCCCTCACAGCCTACAAGTCGAAGGCAAACTTTTATTACTTTGGAGAAGTTTGATGGTTCAGAAAATAGACCTTTTAGTCCATCCCCCTTGAACAATATGTCATCAGCTGTTACAGTGAAAAACAGTCAGGAAAGCATGGCTAAAACAGATATGCCACCAAACGCAAAGAGAAGAGAAGTGGCTCTTTCAAAATCTGACTCTGAAAAAATAGTGCATGGAAATAAGCGGTCAGGCCTAAGGTCAAGTAAAGCTGAACAAACGGGGAATAAAAGTCCTAAGCTCTTAATGACATCTGATCAGAAGAAAAATACTCAGGAATCTATTGATAGCATGGTAGCCTTAGAAAATAACCCAGCTGGTTTGCTTAATCAAACAGAATGTGTGTTAGATAATCAGGCTCATTTCTCTGTATCTGCAGTGGAACATGAGGATACCATGCTTAAACCAACAACAGAAAATGCTTTATTAGAAAACAGTACTGTAGAGAAGAAAACCTTAGGAACTAATTTGGAGTCCAAAGAAAATACACCCCCAGCCGTAATACCAGCAGATCAAATGGTAAATGAGGATAATCATGTTCAGATAGCTTCAAATCAGAAAACCCTTAGACGATCTTTAAGGCGACGTTCAGAAATAGCAGAGCCTATCACTGATAGCCAAGATAAAGAAAATAATCTTCAGAAAAAGGAAAGACATAAAGAAGAAGAAAAAACTCTTCAGAAAAGTTCATTACATGTAAAAGATGATATGTTACCTAAGCAAAAACTGGTTCCTGAACAAACTGTACAGGAAAATTTAATTGAGAAAGATACTTCACAGGAGAAGACCTTAGGGGAAACTAGCACTAATGCTGAAATTGAAAAAAATAGAAGAAAACTAGACCTTGAGATTAGTAAATCTGAGGGAGATGCTGGCCAGGACATTGCAGATAAGTCCTCTGAGAAACAAGTAAGGGGACGGACACGGTATCAGACAAGGAGAGCATCCCAGGGCTTACTTTCCAGCATTGAAAACTCTGAATCTGATAATTCTGAGGCAAAGGAGGAAAGTTCTAGAAAGAAGAGATCTGGAAAATGGAAAAACAAAAACAGTGACAGTGTTGACATTGAAGATCAAGAAGAGAAAATGGAAAAACATGAATGTCTGCAAGTTGAAAGTCAGACACATCATAAAGCAAATTCAGAAGTGGACATAAATATAAAATCTCAAATTTGTGAAAACAAAGATGAAAATAATTCTGTACCTCTCCAAAATTCTACAGTATCTTCAGATTTAGTGCCAGTTTGTGATATATCAAATATTTATGAAGAAAAAAGTAAAACTACCAAATGTGCAGATCCCTTTTCAAATTCTTCAGTATCAGAATTAAATCTAAGGACTAGAAATGCCAATAAGAGGTTACATAAGCGAGATTCCATTGAAAATAACAATGTGGAAGAAGGGTCAAAAATAGGGACATCAGACATTTCTTTGCCTTCTGAAAAAAAATTCCAAACACCTGAATGCCAACATAAGAGAAGTAGGAGGGTAAGGAGATCTAAAAGTTGTGATTGCTGTGGAGAAAAGTCACAATCTCAAGAAAAGTCACCCCTTGGGTTGACAAATACAGAAAATTACAATGTAAAGGTCAGTGAAACCAAAAAGATAGATGTGCCAACTCCTGTAACACTACCAGAGACTACTACAGCTAATATTTACCCTGAGGCCAAACTGGCAGATGAGTGTCATAGTGTGAATTTTCACTTGGGTCTCAAGGAGGAGAACAATACTGTTGATTTATTAATTGTACCTGAAACTGAGTTGAAAGAAAGGGATATTCAAGACTCACTTCCTTCTGAAATAGTAAATTTTAAAGAAGAAATGTGTGATACGGAGGATTTTAAGGAAGCAATTTCGATTGAAAGCCCAGAGCCATCCAATAAAAAATGTAAGACTGTTAGCCCATGTTTAGGTGATTCCAAAGATAGTTCACTGGAATGTTCTAATTTGGAGACCAAAGAAGAAAAGCCAGAGGCTATACTAAAAATGGAAGTAAGTACAGAGAACCTGGTTAATGTTGAAGCAGATGCATGTAAAGTAAAAGCAGAATTCAATCCAGAAGTAGAAGCTATGGAATTGGATGTAGAATGTGATAAATCTAAAGCTAGCTCCTCTGAACAAAATGCCAAAACTGGTATTTTTGAGGAAAAGGCAACAGAGAAAAACAGTACAAGAAGTGATGAATCTGAAGCAGATGCAGCTGAAGTACTGATTGCTGAAGCAGTAACTGAGGAATTTAATTCAGCTATAGAAGTAAGACCTCAATTAGAAGTTTCTGAACAAACAGCAGTTGGTGGACTAGATGGAGAAAATGATGAATCTGATCCAGGCTCATCTGAAGAAATGACTGCTGAAATGGAAAATTCTGAAGAAAGAGTAATTGGTGAAGTGAAGGCTGAAACTGACCATGTCAGTGAAACAAAGGATGAGGACTTGATTATCAAAGCATCAAAGTCAATAGATGCTGAAACAAACAGATTGAATATAGAAATTGGCAACATTTTCCCTAACAAACTTAAGGTGAACACTGAAGAAGGAAACGGTAACTCTAATAAAACAGAAACAAGCATTGTACTTAATAAACCCGAAGAAGTAAAATTAGATGACAATCAAATGAAAGTGGAAAATGATGGTGAAACTTTACAGGAAGTTCACCATACTTCAGAGAAAGTGAAGGAAACATCACAGTCTCTGATATCTGAAAGAGATACCTCTGAACTGATAACAGAAGACAATAATATATCTCCTCAAAAATTAAACGAATTTGATCCTTTACTTCTGCCAGCAACTGAGAGTCCTAGTAGCATGCAAGCACGCTGTATCTGGTCTCCTTTGGCTTCTCCATCCAGTAGCATTTTAAAAAGAGGACTAAAAAGACCTCAAGAAGATGAGATTTCATCACCTGTTCACAAGGTAGGGGTTTGAGGCTGAATCTTTGCTCATGTTTAAATGGAATATTTTTGCATATATCTTTTCGAATTAGTGTTTTGTTTTCTTCAAATAAATACTCTGGTAGAATTGCTGGGTATATGGAAGCTCTATTTTTAATTTTTTGAAGATTCCATACTGATACCCATATTGGCTGCACCAATTTACAATCCTACCAACATCTTTATGAGAGTTCCTCCTCCACATCACCCACCAACACCGCTACCATTGACTTGTCAATTTTTTGTGGTGGTGGTTCTTACTGGTGTGAGGTGATACATTACCGTGGTTTTGATTTGCATTTCCCTGGTAATTAGTAATGTTGAGTATCTTAGGTGTCCGTGGCCATCTGTATGATCTCTGGAGAAATGTCTATTAAATCCTCTTCCTATTTTTTACTATTATTGCTCTTTCCAAAGAGTTATAACCCAAAAGATTATGCTAAGACTGTTGTCAACGGAGTTTACCCTGGCATGGTTTCTTCTAGGAGTTTTTGGTCTCAGGTCTTACATTCAAGTCTTCAATCCATTTAAAATGTGTGTGTGTGTGTGTGTGTGTGTGTGTGTGTGTGTGTGTGTATTCACATGCATACTGTATTTTCCGGCATATAAGATGACTTTTTAACCCAGGAAAATCTTCTCAAAAGTTGGGGGTTCGAAATCAAATCTGATGTTTTTTCATTTTTATTTGGTGTGCTTTGGAAGAGGGGTAGTCTTAAACGGCGAGTATATCCCAAACTCTATATTTTAACTGAAAGAGTTGGGGGTTGTCTTATATATCCAGTAATCTTATATGCCGGGAAATACGGTATGTATGTGTATAAATGTATATATATATATAAAATTTTCCCCTCCAGAAAGGAAGCAGGGAGAGAGATAAAAACATCAGAGAGAGAGAACCACTTATCAGCTGCCTCCTGCATGCCCCTTACTGGGGATTGAGCCCACAACCCAGACATGTGCCCTGTCCAGGAATCTAATCCAGGAGCCTTCAGTCCGCAGGGCAACACTATCCACTGAGCCAAACTGCCTGGGGCTTTTGAATACATTTTAAGTTTATTTTTGTATGTGGTGTAACAAAGTGTTCCAATTTCATTTTTTTCCTTGTACCTGTCCAGTTTTTCTAGCACCACTTACTGAAAAGACTATATTTACCCCATTGTATATTCTTACCTACTTTGGTGTTAATTGATCATATAAGCAAGGATTTGATTTTTGGTTCTCCAGTATGCTGTACATTGTTAATACAAATTAGATATGTTTTGTTTGATAGTATCTCGTATTTCAGTTTTATTTAGGCAACAGAATAGTGTAGTTTTTTATAGCCAATATGTACAGAATCTTCACGCTTTTTAAAATTAAAACTAGGAAACATTTGTATACATATTTAAAAATGTAAGTGCTCTGTTGTGTATTTATGTCAAATAGCTGAGTGAACATATTGTAAGTTTAGAAGAGACTTTAAGCTATAGTAAAGAAACAAAAATTGCAACCCAATTGCTGTGAATCTGGTACCCTCAAAGTTTAGAACAGAATCAATCTAAGTAAGATATAGGAGAGGCTAGTTGGTACTATGTCTAACTCTTTTAACTTGTTCTTTACGGTCATTGTAGTTAATAGTTAAACCCATAAAGTTAACAGTATTGAATTATGCAATTTTTCTTGCCACATCCACTTTCATTAGGTTTCTGCTACTCTGTTTTAATCTTTGTTGCTGTAGAACATAGATCATAGGAATGACCTGCGCTATTTGTGAAAGCAAGTCATTAGGAAAAACTACACCTATATAAGTACACTTGGTTTCTAACGAAATAATCTAAGCTTCTAAACCCCCACTCTATTTTTTGGGTAACCTTATAATAAAAATTTGTGATGTTATTTTTTAAAACTTTAATTTCCTTAAATAAAAACATGACCTGTGTTTTTAGGTTCGCCGAGTCTCCTTTGCAGATCCAATATATCAAGCAGGATTGGCAGATGACATTGATAGGCGATGTTCTCTTGTTAGGGCCCATTCTTCAAATAGTTCTCCCATAGTAAAAAATGTTAAAACTTCACCTACTGCACAATCTAAGGTAAGTTGTAGGCTTTACACACATGTATGCAGACAGAATTGCATTGTTTAGTTTGTCTTAAAATTAACTAAGGACAAAACTTGTTGATTTGGATATATTCTTTTTCTACCACTTGGTAAACAGACACGAACAGGCTATAAAGGGCAATGATGATCCAGCAAGTAATTGATTATGTAGTTTATTACATTTTAGATTTTCTGAAAAGATTAAGAAATTACTATATTCTAAATTGTGAAAATAGAGTTGGAAATTTATAATTATCTAGGGTTCTGAGTTGTTGTTTTGTTTGTTTGTTTTTTTTCTCCTTCTATCTAGCATAATACCACTTCAAGCAAAGGATTTCTGTTCCCAGGATCACGTAGCCCTAAATTTAAGAGCTCAAAGAAATGTTTAGTAAGAAGTGCTTTAGTTTTCATGCAACTTTTTTTTTCATGTTTAGTGAGGTGATATCTGTTTAACGGTTTTTGAAATTTATTCTAAGATTACAGAAATGGCTAAAGAATCTATACCATGCCCAACAGAAAGTGTTTACCCAGCTTTGGTAAACTGTATGGCACCAGTTGATATAATTTTACCTCAGATTACTTCAAACATGTGGTAAGTAATTATTTAGGCTTCTGGCTTATTCTTAAAGTTACCCCTTATTTTAGAGGATTATTTAAATTATCAAAGTCCTCATATTTAGAATTGCTTTTAAATGCACCTTTATACATATTTTAGAAATAATTCAGCTGGGAAGGTGGGTCAGAAAGGACAATAAGAGAAGCATTTATCACAGTGGCTAAGATAATTGTGTGCTTATTTTCCAGGTGCCATGGTGAATTCTTTATATACCTTATTTTATTTAATCATAAATCCTATAAGAGTAGTAGTGTTATTTTCACTTTATAAGATGAACTTTACAAAGGTTAATCCATTCAAGTCAGTCATTATGTTAGTAAAGCATGAAGCACACTTTAGGCTTAGTCTGATTCCAGTATTATTGCTTAAACCAGGCATACACATCAGATTAAAATTTTATGTTTTAAACTAGAGACCTGATGCACAAAATTCATGCACAAGAGTAGGCCTTCCTTCCCCTAGCTACCAGCACTGGTTTCTCTCTAGCGCCCAGGACCCAGTCTTCCCTCGAAGCCTTGGCTTTTTTGTCTGGAAGGTTGGTCAGAAGGACATCTGGAAGGACAACCAGTCTAATTGGCATTTTACTTTTTTTATTATTATAGATCATGTTTTCAGTGTCTGTCTTCATAGTAGGTTAGGTGGGCATATATAAATTCAGTATAGTTGAACTTAAATTCGGAAATTTACCTGGATAGACTCACAAATAGAATAAATATAAAACTATATAATAATGTTCTACCTTTTTTTTTAATTGTCTGTTCAGGGCAAGAGGACTGGGACAACTCATTAGAGCCAAGAATATAAGAACAATTGGTGATTTGAGTACTCTGACAGCATCTGAAATTAAAACTCTTCCTATCCGTTCTCCAAAAGTGTCCAATGTAAAAAAGGCTCTCAGAGTATATCATGAGCAACAGGTAAAAACTTAGATGTCAGTTATCAAGCACGCATAAACACAACCCTGTGTCACATACCAATCTTTGGTCAAAAACATACTGCATATACAGCAGTGGTTTGATAAGATAGTAGTGGAACTGAAAATTCCTATCTGTTGATGTCGTAGTGTAAATGCATTGCTCAGGTTTATAATATTGCTGGTATGAACAAATGCACTGCGCTGCCAGTCATAAGAATGTAACACATGTAATTATGTGTAATACTTGATAATATGAATGACTGTGTTGCTGGTTTACATATTTACTAAACTTCATTGTTATTTAGAATGTGCTCTTTCTATTTAAGTAAAAAAAAGGTTGCTGTGAAAGTTTGCTATGTTACCCCATCAGCAGCCCCCTAACTACATTTACTGTGTTTCTTGATTGCATTTTACTTGGTTTAATCTCATTTTTCTGTGCTGTAGCCTAGAAGCAATAGAATATACCATATAGCCATTTATGTTATAGACTGTGCCGTGTAAATTTGTGTGAGTATACTATGACACTCTCACAATGACAAAATTTGCCTAATGCGTTTTTCAGATTATATCCCTGTCAGTAAGTAGTGCATAACTGTAAATGATCTAGTAATACAGTTACACAGTTTGTGCTTAAACTGCACACGCATTTCATGACAGCTTTTCTTCCCTTCCCTCAGGAGTAACTTAAAAGATCACGTTATAATTCCACGGAGAAGTTTTTCACATTTATTTTGAACTGTTCTTATGCAGTGTACCTCTCAATTCTTTGAATTCTGTTCTACCACCTTTTCTTTTTTATTTATACAAAACTGGCTATTGCATTCCAGGGCTGTGATTCTTAAAACCTAGATGTTAAAATTTAAACGTTTATAAAAATCTTGCAGTTTTTTAATTTAACAGTATTTTGATTTTGATACCCAACCTTTTTACACATAAACATTGTGGGTCATGGATATTTTCAGAATTTCTGATGAAAGCTAATATTCTCCCCCCTATAAAAATATATGGAAAATTTTATGTTATTTTAGAAAGGTTCATAGACTCCTAAAACCCATTCAGAGATGCTTTTTATATCCATTGACATTCAGAATTGTGAGTGAATGGAAAATAGGGTCTGTTAAAGATGAAAGTCAGCATTCTAGATTTGAATCTTTGAGACTAGAGTTTGCTAACTACTTGAAAGTCCTAGAATTAGCATTAATTTGTGTTGTGATTTTTAAACACATTTGTTAGTTTTTGAAAACCCAAATACTTTAGTCTTATAGATCAAAAGTTTAGTTTCTCAAGTACTTTCTGTGGTCCATGGGCCCTGAGAATTGTCTCTGAAACATTATGTAATTAAAAAAAATATATTTTATTGATTTTTTACAGAGAGGAAGAGAGAGGGATAGAAAGTCAGAAACATCGATGAGAGAAACATTGATCAGCTGCCTCTTGCACACTCCCTACCAGGATTGTGCCTGCAGCCAAGGTACATGCCCTTGACTGGAATCGAACCTGGGACCTTCCAGTCCGCAGGCTGACGCTCTATCCACTGAGCCAAACCGGTTTTGGCACATTATATAATTTTTAAATAACTGCTTTATTGAGATAG
Source organism: Antrozous pallidus (assembly GCA_027563665.1). Classification (NCBI taxonomy): domain Eukaryota; kingdom Metazoa; phylum Chordata; class Mammalia; order Chiroptera; family Vespertilionidae; genus Antrozous; species Antrozous pallidus. Next base: position 65,934,799 of record CM050508.1, on the reverse strand, counting down.
CCACATACCATAAAATTCACTGCTAACCCCCCCCCCCCACACACACACACACACACACGCTTCAGTGATTTGTGTTGTGTTTGTTTTTAGTATATTTACAAACTTATACAATCACAACTGCAGTTAATTTTAGACCATTTTTATCACTCCAGGAAAAAACTATTACAGTTACTAGCAGTCACTCTTCATGCGCAACCCCATGGCAACCACTAATCTTTTATCTCAATAGATTTGCCTATTATAGACATTTCATATAAATCTATGGTCTTTTGTGACTGACTTTCACTGTACATAAATTCTTTTTTTTTTTTTTTTTTTGGTGTGTTACTAGAACATAGTTTCTTAGCAATATTAGTTAAGCTAGTAATCATGTGATGGGCTGTCAGATTCTGTTCTCGTGTTAGTACTGTTGTTAGTCCTATAAAGAGTAACTTTCCATTTGTTGATTTTGTTTTTTACTGACCTAAATGTTTAATCAAGGTGAAGTCTCGTGGACTAGAAGAAATTCCAGTTTTTGATATTTCTGAAAAAACAATAAATGGAACAGAAAAACCTCTGTCTGCTGATGAAGAGGGACTTGCCTCAGGTATATTTTAGCAAAGTAGGACAACTTTATAGATCACTTGACTTTCTTGAATTGTTTTGTTATGCCTTTAGCTTTAATTTGACCATGCCTGTGAATTACACAAGTTTTTCTTTTGAACTAGTTGCCAAGTATATGAAAAAATAATTGTTTTACTGTGGTCCATGGACCTTGTATATTCAGTTCCTTTTCTATAATTGTCAACTCTAGTCCAATAAGGATATGAAACTAAATGTTGTGTTCTGGCCATACTTTTAATGAAAATGAAGTAAGTGTAGAGATTTCTTTAATGGCAAAGAATAAGCCATGTTAGATTTTCCTGTTGCCTGTTCTCTTGAGAAACATGGTTACATACCTCAGCCTGCATTTTCAATATTTAAACCTAGGCACCTAGACTTTATATTGACTTGAGAGGCAATATATACAACGTTTTACCTGAAATACATCTAATTTTTCTTTTTTCCTCTTTTTTTAGGTTTAGTTGATCCTGTTGCTTTAGAAACTCCGTTATCTAAAAATCTTGTGGCACAGGTCAGTGCACTTGCTCTCCAGCTGGATTCAGAGGATCTCCATAATTATTCAGGAAGCCAACTATTTGAAATGCACGAGAAACTTGGTAGCATGGCAAACTCTATAATAAAAAATCTGCAGTCGCGTTGGAGGTCACCAGCTCATGATAATTCTGTTTAGTATTTTAAGACAAAGTTGAAACTTGTAAAATTTTCACTGAGTTTGTTATTTCATAAAATAAGTTCTGAAATATATTTGGCACAATTTCAGACTGAATGTTTCCAAATTGGTAACATTTCAGAACCTGAAGGGCAATGACTTATGTAACTTCAATTTTGTAAGTCCATTATGTAAGATGATTTTTTGATATTACGTATTTTATTGGCGGCTATGCATAATTTTTCCAAAATTTTAAATTTACTGAAATGTGAAAGCAAAAACTAGAAATAAGCAGATATTTATTTCACTTAAACTCATGCATATTTTGATTAAACATTTTATGAAAAATATCTTATTTGAAGTAAAATTGAAATTTCTTATTTGGATTTTTTTTGCTGAACTGATAAGAGGTGTTTATACTTGATTTTTTTTTAACAATTTATATTTGTTGTACCTAAGGTTAAGAAATTTGGTCTTGGTAAAATATACTTTATGTGCCATGTAAAAGAATTAGAATGTTTTTCACTAATTTCAACTATGGACAACTTTTAAGAAAAAACAAAAGTTTCAGGTTTTGGGGTAAAGTATTAAAGTAGACTTTACTAAGATACATACCATTCAATTATTTGCATTAGCAAATATTTGTACAACAGCATTTGCCTGTGAAAATTTACTCTGGGGATATAGTATTCATTTAAAAATGCACCACTACTTGTACATTATGTATAGATTACAATGTTTTTAATTTATAAATTTCAGCTTTCATTAATTGCGTGTTTTTCTGAAGCTTCTTGTGAATACTTTTGTGTAATAGAAACTATTTTGTATATATTAAATACTGAAATATCAGTATGGACAATAGAAGTGCTTTGTCAACTTGCTGCAGATGTTTGTAGAATTCTGTATTTACAAATGAAACAGCAAATAGTTTTGTACTTAGTAAATAGTCTCAGTTAAAACATGTTTATTTTCTTAAGTAACCAAAATGAGTAAAGTTAATAGAAATAAGAAAGTGTTATATGACAGTTTTACTATTCATATGTATACTTTCTTTAGTCTTTTGGAAGAGGGTTATCAGCCACTAAAAAGCATGCCTCATTACATTTCTTTTTACTAGGAGAGTTAAAATATTTTCATTACAACTTGGACTATAAGAAATTTAGTTTATCTGCTCTTTTCACCTGCACCTAAAGCAAACTTGGGAGAAATTTTAAACTATTTTTTTGAAATATGTGTGTATTGCCTACTTTACAAAAATAGGGTGTATATAGTTAAAACATTTGTGAATTATTAGTGCCTGACTTCCCCATTTTTTTTTTTAATTCATAATGAGAATATCTCATTTGTTCTCTGAATAGAATGGTAGAATGAGTGAGCAATCTCAGTTTCATGCTTTATTCAGAATTAATCCCTACTTGAAAAGGCACACATTCTTCAAATTGTTGGAAGTTTAATGTTTGTCTCTAATTCGTTTCTATATTCAGAAGGGGGCCACCAGTCAGCCACACAAAAAAAATTAGTGTTTTTTGTAATTGTAAATCCACGGTCATTACAAATACTTTAGGGTCTAAGTTTGAGATATTTATACTAAGGATGGTTTTAAAAGAAATTCTGGGGGCATTGAATTAAGGATTGTAGCTTGAAGAAATAACATGAAATATAAAAATATTTTTGTATTGTCTATCATTTCCCAAATAATATTTGACAGTAAAGAGGCATATACGTTTTTAGTGGACAGGTGTATATGTGTGTTTCAAATGAATCAAAATTACCTCATTTCCTGACTACATAAATGTTTGTGTGAACTAAAAACTTCACACAAAGTGTGAATGAAATTCTTGGGAAAGTGAACAGTATAGCAGAAAATGGGACCAAAATGATTACCATTCACTTAAGTCACTGAATTTGATACTAGCATAGGTATTTATAATATTTGGGATTCAATAAGGATATGTTTTAAATATTATGTTCCAAAATGGGTTTCATAGTGGATTTAAATTTTCAATATTTGAGTGAGCCCAATAAAGGTGCTCTGCTGTTTGAACAAGTTTGGAATTCATTGTTAAATGGTGTATGGCTTTTGCTTTAATTCCATATAGTAAAGAATGAGTCAAGTTTAGTCATAATGCTGTTTGGTAATGTAAAAAAATAAGACTTAAATCTGAACAATAAGAGCATGGTAGTTCTTTTTATGTATAAGAATCATATGACTGCAAAGCAAGTGAGACTGTATATTGCCTAAAATAAAAGTGACAGGGCAAGAAACAAAATTAGGGGCAAGTGGGATGTGTGTGTAAAGTATACAAGTAGAATTTTTTTAAAAGGGCAACAAGGAATGAGAAAATTTAAATAACTTTAAAATACTGGCTTAGTTGAACTTGAACAGGAGTTAAGAGGGCCAGGTCATGTTTTCCCTTAATGTCAGTCTCCTAACTTTGGCTTGGTAATTCAGTAAGAATTATTCTTTATTATCAATTTATAGGGAGATAAGTTGTTAACATTATTAGATTAAGACTTCAGTGAGTAGGGGAAAACTGTTAGCTCATTATCATTAGTACAACCCATGTCCAATTTATTCTCAAGTCTTTAGAAAGATCTTGTACTTTGTATACAAACAATGGAAGTTTTGACTTTTAACGGTGTTTCTCAAATTTGTATGTGTAACAGTGCAGATTCTGTCGGTATGTCTTTGGTGGAGCACAATCCTTCATTTCTCAAAAATTTCCACATGACATACTAAATAGTGATGTCTGTGGATTGCACTTGTCCTGGCGAGGCTGAAAAGGCTTCAAGCTTTAGTTTCTGATAACCCAAACTGATTAAGTCCTTATAGTTACTGTCACAAATAAATAAAAGCTAGTCTTTTTTTTAAAAGTCACTCAAATTTATGAATTGGAAATGAGATAGAACGCTTCAAATTAAAGTTCAAATGGCAAAGAAAGTTTAAGGTAGAATTTTGCCACATTTGGAGCCTTGTTAATGTGGAGGGTTTATATTTTTAAATAAGCAGATAAAAATCTTATTAAGCAGTTTGAACCATGAGTCTTGGATTATGTTCTGATTTTTTAAAAATATTAAAGTAAATTGTTTCTAAATGAATCTTGCCTTCTTAGTTACGGGACTTCATTATTTTATTTATAAACATTGAAAATTGACCACCCCAAAGATTAAGTGGCAGTGAAGTTAGCAATGTGACAGCTCTGTCTTGACACTGTACTGAAGACCTCCGGTCTCTTTGTTAAGTTACACGGCTGAAAATTGCAAAATAGAGTTTGAAAGACAGAGTTGAATAATTGTATTCTCTAAACATGAGTGTTTCGTGCTTTTTTTTTTTTTTTTGAGAGCTATCCTCATCCAAAGCATTTAAGAGAAGGAAGCCAGAAGTTAAGTGATGTACTTACTAAATTGTTTTATCAAAATTTATTGACCTATGGAACAAATCTGGGCTTTGTGGCTTGTAATGTCCCAACTAATATATCTATTATATATTTGAATATTGCTTTTGAAAGTATACATTAAAATTTGAGTCATGTGGATTTGAAGGTGTATAGATATTTAATGGAATAGTAGTCTTTAACAGAATTGAGTATTTATGCAGTTCTCTGGAATATAATGCTAAATTTTACAGTGTAGTCTTATAATTTTTTTTTGCATGACAAACCCTTCATCAAAGAACAGTTAGAACAGAACATGAATTGCCAAGCTGTATAAATGCTTACTCTCTTGAAATATGCTATTAGGATGGAAGATTTTTTTTTTTTACTTGAGAGTACAAGTTTGAAAGCAGTATTTTAAATGAAGGTCACAGAGAAGAAAAGTAAACTACCTAGCTTTTGTCCTTATAGCAGAGGAAGCATTATCTTTAGGCCACAGTGTATGGATTTGTAATTGTGGGTAAAATTGCTTATTAGCAGGTTTATAAGTTGATAGAGATTGATGCCCTGATAAGTGGTAAAATTTTCAGCAAGAGGCAGCATTATTTTTTAAATAGATAAAATGCATGTAACTAGAAAGCTCACCTTCAAAATAGTGTCATGGAACTGAAAATACAGTGTAGCAGTTATTTTCGTAATTAATTGAATAACAATACTTAAAAGAATTTTTATTTTTATAGAATGGGAATTTTGTAATATGAAAGTGGAATTAAGAACACAGAATCAGTTTTGAATATAAGAACAAAGATGGCAGTCTTAACTAGTATGTTTTTATAGATCAGGAAATGATAAACTACAACTGGACATGTGTTTTTGTATAAATCCTATGAGTGAAGAATGGTTTTACATTTTCTAAATGGTTGAAAAAAAGAATATTTTGACATTTGAAAATATATGAAGTTAATATTCAGTATCTATACGACATGACAGAGATACAGATTTTATTGGGATACAGCTATGTTTTTACATGTTATCTTTGGTGGCCTTCCTGCTACAGCAGCAGAGTTGAGTGGTCCGACAGATTGACCTGTATTACCTAGCATTTACTGCCTGGCCTTGATGTAGAGTTTACCGATCCCTGTTACAAAGGATCGTTTTTTTGTTCACACATGACATGTAATCAGTTTGGTTATTTGCTTCTAGCTGGTGGGAACGGGATCTAGCTTCTTTAATTTCTTAATCCTGTTGCTGTTATTTAGGTTTTACTTTATAAAATGTGTTCCCCTATTCCATTTATGTTTTCTTATTATTGTGCAAGTACACATGTTCTAGAAGATACTAATACTTTTAAGGAATATTTTTTTCTCTTCCTTAATCTTAAAATATAGTTAATATCCATGTGTTTGCCATGGATATGAAGGAACCATGATGTGTCAGAGGAAGGCATCTGGCACTAATTGGTTAAGTCACAGTTTGCTTTCTGAGTAATTGGATTGCTTTCAATCTACCTCCTGTGGATACACTTGACTAATACGCACTTAGAGAAAGACAAGAGAAGTCAAGTCAGACATTTATTAGCCCTGTATTTTGTTCTGATGACTTGATAAACTTTCTAAGAGAGCTTAGTTTTGCATTCAGAAAGTATTTATTTGGTAAGTTAAATGACTTAAGTTGAAACCTTATGGAAGTTCCTGTTCATTCCTCACTTAACTGCATTAGTAGATCGGAAATAAGGGTATAGTAGTCAGTTTTATCTGTGTAATGCTTTATACAATGTTTGCAGCACTGGACCTATAATAGTATATTTTCAGGTTCAAGACTGGATTGAGAGAGGGAAAAACTTTTATGATTCACAGTAAAAATTTTCATGACCCTACTGAGTTGTTACCACTTGCCAATTGAAACTGGACATTGAAACATTTTAAAGAAATGCACTTTAATCTGAAATAAAAGTATAAAAAATAAACCATAATGGTACTTGTTTGTTTGGTTTTGGGTTTTTATTATTTTAATGAGACCTGAATTGAAGAACAGAATAATCCAAATACCAGCTTAAAGTAAACATTGTATTCCTCTACAAATGAATCCATTTTTACCTCCTTTTATGGCCTGTTTTCAACTATAGGTTTTCTGTTTTATGAGTTCCACACACTTTTCAATCCATATTTTTAAATTTTTTAAAAATAGATTTGATGATGTTAAAGGGTAACATTAGTTTATTATGGTTACTATAACAGCCCCAGACAGTGGCTTAAACAGCAAATGTGCTGTCTCAGTTCTAGACTCGGAGATAAAGTGACCTTTAAGGCTGTGTGGAAAACTGTCCCATGCCTCCGTATCCTAGCTTCTGGTGGCTTATTGGCACTTCTTGGCTTTCCTGACATCCAGAAGTATTGCCCCAAGCTCTGCTCTCAATTCTACATGATGCTCTCCCTATGTGTTTGTCTACTTGTCCACAAATTTCCCTCTTAAAAAAGCACCAGTTCCTACCCTAAGGCATCAGAGCCTACCCTTAGGATCTCATCCTAACTAAAAATTTCTGCAATTACCCTATTGACATGGTCACATTCTGGGGCACGGTGAGGGCAAACACCCATAACCTTTCACAAGAGTGTAGCATTGAGTAGTACCAGGGAGCACTGGTTATTGAGAGCTGTGTTGAGTGTAATCTAGAGACATCTCCATTATAGCCTTTTTAATATCACATGAATTTCTAGTCACACAAAGGACATCTCCAGTGTCAATGCACAGACAAAAATGGGGGCTCTAACAGATGGTTACAAAGTGGGATGAAGAGGAATGTTGAACATTAGTGTTTTAAGGTGTATCAATTGAGGTTTAATTTTTAGGAAATGTATTAGGAATCCCACTAGGTAATGGGAGGAAAGCATTGGTGGAGGAGAGAACAAGATTAACCCTGAGTTGATATTGAGGCTAAGAGATGGGTAGAATAGAATTCTCAACCTTTGTATATGTTTAAATTTTTTAATTGAAGCTTTTAAAAAACTAAAATTAGATAAACGTTACATCTTTTTTCTTTGTATAGCAACTCTAAAGTGCTTGGGGCAGCTTTTTGAAGTGAATGGGAAATTTAAAAATTAAAACATTTATTGTAACTGAGCATATGCTTTGGATGTTACCCAAATTTAGGGGGGAACTAGTGTGCAATGGGATTGTTGCCCAGCTTACCCTGGATTTTTAACCCAGTTTAAGTGAAGATTGAAGATTTGGGATAGGGAGAGTGGCTTTCTCCACCATTAGGCTGCTTAGGAATGGTCGGCCTTTTTGTAGGGTCTCTAGAAGTTTCATCAGGACACCAACTGTCTCTTGTTCATCACTCAAACCCCAGCATCTCGCACAGTGCCTAGCAAATAGGTGTAGTCACTGATTATTCCCAAGTGTGGGCACTCTTCGCTAGCGTACTCCCTGAGTCTCAGACACATTAAGAAGTTTGTGGACACTACACCACTATGATGCCCAGAGGCCGGCCACCATCTAAATGTAGTGGGTGCAGCCTCTGCATGCGGAACCATGGCCCTGGATGAATCCCAGATGCTGCAGGAGGCTGGGGACAGCGGAGGCCAACGTGACAGTCACAGTGGACTGCCCAGAGTCCTGGCAGAGTCTGCGTGCCTCCCAGCAATGTTTATTCTTGAGTTCTAAAAAGGAAGAATTCAGGGCCAAGAACTCTAGTGCTAGAAGAAGTTGATTGAGCATGCAAAGTGAGAGTGCACTCTTAGAGGAGATTTGAGCAGGCCGCTCAACTGCCTTGGCCTTTTAGGTCATAGAGGCTGAAGTAGTGAACCCGCTGGACTGTGTAGACTCAGGAAATAAGATACAACGGCAAAAGAAGGGTTCTTGGAAAAGGTTCGGAGGATTAGCCTGCAACGAGCTGCTGCTGCCCACTCCCCTGGTTGCAAGTCTTGTGTGACCCTTAGAGCTTAGGAAAAAGAAAGCAAAGAAACATGCCTGAAGAAAGAAGGCACAGGCGAACTCTAGAGAGGGTCCTTTGTCTTAAAGGTTTTTATCTGTTTACTAAAGGAGGGATTTTAGGAGAGCTCTCGGAAGGATCTCAACAGAATATTCATCAGCTTTCCAGGGGTTTCCTTTAATATACCGATTCATCACAATGAGAGTATGGCCCTGGCCAGAGAGGCTCCGTTCGAGTATCATCCCTTATATAGAAAGGTTGGGGTTTGATCCCAGTCAGGACACATTACCTAGACTAGGTTCAATCCCTAGTTGGGCACGTATGGGAAGACAACCAATTGATATGTCTCTCACATCAATGTTTCTCCCCCTCTATAAAAGAGTATAAGGCTTGGATCATGGTCTAATGATTGGTCAGTACTAGGGTAGGGGGTCATTGGTCATTGCATCTGGTCCTGCTGTCAGTCATGATGTTGCTTCATCTGATTTTGCTGCTTTTCTGGGTCTGGAACACAACTGACACCTAGATGTTACTGCTAATTTGACCATAATTCTGTCTGATCAACAGACCTGAGGCTTTGTTCCTAAGATTATTGGATGCTGATCAGAACGTCATGGGCCTGAGGGCTTAATGCTTAAAGTGGTCATGCAAGGGAGAAGGAAGCAGGTGAGTCGGGTACTGGTGAGGCCAATTTGAATCAGCTGTCTGTCTTAGTGTCCCATTCCAATTGCCAAGGAATTTTCCTGGCTTCTTACTACAGGCAGTCCTGGGGTTATGTCAGACTCGACATAAACTTGGTTACGTTGCCATCATCTAGTTACTAAAAAAAAAAAAGTTCCATCATTTCGACATATGACATGTGCTTTATGTTCTTTATTATTTACCACAAATAAAGGTCAGGCATTGTTCTCTTTCTTTTATTTTTTTTTTTTTTTTTTTTTTTTTTTTTTTACTGTTTCACTTCATTACTGCTGTGTATATGCTCCATGAGTGACACAGGTGCTTATGCAGGTGGGTTCCGACTTAACAGCGATAATCATTTTATGTAGCGCCGTAGGAACGGATCTCCACTGTAACCTGAGGACCTACTATATTCTGCCTCTTAGGGCAGTATTACTACAACTCTAAAGTAACAAGGACAGATCTTTTTTTTTTTTTTCAGAAAGGATACTCTGCTAACTTGAGCATTAAGCCATCATTGGCTGGCACTCCACCTTTTGCCCACTTAATACCTTTGTCGCCTAAGCCAGCCCACTGGATTCAGAAGAGAAAGATCCCTGAGGTTAGGATTGGATCCAACACTGTTTCTAAAACTTTATAAGCTGTTCCGTAAAGGAAACTTGCGGAACACAAGTACGGATAGAGTTTTGATAAAATCTATGCTTGTGCATTTTTAACAGTACATTTTTTTAGTGAAATGTTTTATTGAAATGTTTATTTGTAGATCATCGTAAAACTATTAAAGATAAGTAATGCTACCCTAGTCGGTTTTGCTCAGTGAATAGAGCATTGGCCTGTGACTGAAGAGCCCTGGGTTCGATTCCAGTCAAGTGTACATACCTCAATTGCTGGCTCCCAGCCCTTGTCGGGGACTTGTGGGAGGCAACCAATTGATACGTCTCTCACATCAATGTTTCTCTCCGTTTCTCCCTCTCCCTTTCACTCACTATAAAAATCAATGGAAAAAATATCCTTGGGTGAGGATTGAAAAATAATAAATAAATCACATTCCATCAGTGACATTAATTGCAGAATTATATATTTTATTAGTTACTAGCTTATACCAGTTTATATTGACTATCAGCTTATAACTTCAGAACGGGATAGAAATAAAAGCATCAGCATTCAGTAAGCACGGAAAAGGTGAACATCTCTGCCATTTTCCCTTTAACGTGTACATGTTCACGTTGTTTCAGAAAAGAAATGATGTCAAACATTTTCATAATGCAGAAATGGGTTGAAACAGCAATAATATAACATTGCAGAAACTTAAAAAATGTCTATTCTGAAATTAAACTTGATTTTAAAACCCAAAAGAATGTTTGACAGTGGCAATTTAAAAAAATGAACATATGGATTTAATGTTGTCCTTTGTCTTATGTGCAAGTCCAGAAGATAATGAAGTAAAACAGTTGAATAATTGGACAGATTAATCATGCTAGCCTTTTCACTGGAGAATTGTTTAGGTTCATATATGAACAAATTGAAAGATGGTACAACAATAAATCATACGGACACAGAAAATCATTAGGTGGCTTGAGAACTTGGTAATAGTGGAGAATCTAAACTGAAATCCTGACTGCAGGAGTTGTAGATCCTGTGGGCAGGCATGATGCTTTGAAATGCCTAAATAGCTTCAACATAGTTGGCTGGGAGCATGCCGGTCCTGCCTGTCCTCTGGACAGTGCCATACATCCAACCTTCATCTATAGCTTGAACATTCACTATAGCATCTCCATCCTTGAAGGACACCTCATCAGCATCAGCAGCCATGTAGTCATACATGGCGCGGAAGATTTTCTATTTGTGAGGGTGGAAAGAAAGGGGGGGAGATATGTTAGATTTGCAACAATTAACCCAAACTCTCAATTTTAAAGTCTCCTATGACTTACTCCATAAACTGAAGTTGCCTGAAAGAGAATGTAGAACCACCAACAAGGAAGTAAAAATACAACTCACAAAATAGGAGAAAATATTTGCAAATCATATATCTGATAAGGAATTACTATTCAAAATATCTAAAGAACTACAATTCAATACCACGCGCACACACAAAGGTGTGGGGCAAAGGATCTGAATTCTAAGGTATACAAAGAACCAATAAGCACATGAAAAGATGCACCACATCACTAGTCATCAGAGAATTACAAATAAAAAAGAATGAAATACCACTTTTCACACACCAAAATGGTGAAGAGCAAAAAGACAATCAGGTGATGGGGAAGATGTGGAGAAATTGGAACCTTCCTAAACTGATGGGAATGTAAAGTGTGCAGCCATTTTGGAAAACAGTTTTGGAAGTTCTTCCCATGTTAAACATAGAATTCCCTTATAACAGCAATTCTGCTCCCAGGGCGTAGACCCAAGAGGAATAAAAACATGTCCATCCAATAATTTGCATATACTTACTCATTCACAACAGCATTATAACAGCCAAAGAAATGAAAATAACTCTGCCCACCAAGATGAATAAATTTTTTTAAAAGTATTTTCATACAATGGAATATTATTTGGTAACTAAAAGGAATAAAGTACTGATACCTGATACAACATGAATGAACTTCAAAACATTAAAAAAAAGCCAGTCACAAAGATCTCTATTGTGTGATTTCATTTATATGAAATGTCAATATGTAAATAGAGGCAAATATATACAGACAGAAAGTACATTAGTGGATACCTAGCCTTGGATAGAGAATGGAGGGAAAGATCAGGATAGGGAGTGACTGCTGATGGATACAAGGGTATTTTGGGGGGTGATGAAAATGTTCTAAAATTGCAGTATGGTTCAACTCTAAATAAACTAAAATTCAATGGAATTGTACATTTCAAATGATGAACTTCCTAGTATGTTAATAATGTATTCAATATGGATATGTATCCATGTGAAAAATGTGGACTTGTTTATATATGGACTTTTTTCCCCCCCTTTGGAGAAGGTCAAACTTGTGTTTTGCAGAAGAATTTGTAAAACCATAACAATATTGAGGTATCTCTAACTTTGGGAATTTGGGAGCATTCCAGTAGTATGCTAACTTATAATTATTTTAGGGTCCATACTTGGACTTTATCTTTTTAAATTTTTTTTCCCGTCACCATTTATTCCCCCTATACTGTCTTCCACCTTCCACCCTCCCTGAACTTTATATTTTTCAAAGATCTATCCTCATGCTAAATCCATATTTAATTATGATAGCTTTGTATATGTTTTCCTTTAACATAGTTAAGTCCTTTCCTATTGTCATTTTCAAAATTTACTTGGTTATTCTTGCATCTTTACTCTTTCAAATAAATTGTAGGCTTAACATACAACATTTAAAAAAAGCTTTTGGGATTTTGATTGTCTTGAATTTATGGATTTATTTTAGGAGATATGACATCCTTACCAGATTCCCTTCTGAAATATATTGGGTCTCAATACTTTTTTAGATCTTCATTTAGTAGATAGTTTTCTTCATACAAATATTCATTTCAATCCTAAGTAATTATGTGTTTGTGCTATTATTAATAAGATCCAGGGTCTTAAATTGAGAGTTCTGAAGTAGACTGGTGAATTGTGAACATGATTTGACTTAACTTTTCAATATATATATTAACAGGAGAGGTCTAAGATACGACCTATTCATATGTGTGATGTACATATAGATATATATTCTCTTTTTTTTTAAAGATATATATTCTTGAAGAATGATTCCAAGCAGCAAATGTCTTAGTTAGTGGGTGTGACCAAAAAGCCCAAACTAATCATGTGCTTTGTTGTTCTTTTGTTTTGCTTTAAATCATTGAATAATGCTTTATAATTAGTTTTAGTTTTGTAATGAAGGTTTTCTGATATTGCTACTAACCTGAGATATGTTGTAAAAAAAACAAAAAAAAACAAAAAGCCACAGCATTATATAAAGTCGAAAGTGTGGTGGAAAAAATCAGAATGCCTATCATTTTTTTACGTATCAAAAAAGTAAGAATGATTTGAGTAAGTTCTTTTTAAGTTACTTACTCCAGCAGTAGACGGGTGAGATGGGATAGAGGATACTGTTGTCTGTTGAGTGGCAACTGAAGATGATCGTTGTTGGAGCTCTGTGGTTTTTGCATGTTTGTAAGCTAAAAGGAAGGAAGAAAATAGTTTATAAGAAGAAAATACAGCCAGACATCATTAAATCTATGTTCAGCTGCTGAACAGTACTGGCTTTTCCCATAATTTAAAAATAATAAATTCTAAGAAAGGAGAAATGAAACATCTAACTCATGTGCCCCCTCCACAATTCTAGTCTTTTCTCATTAGAAGAAAGAATCCAGCCGCAGCCTGTTTAGTTAGGTGGATAGAGCATCAGACTGCAGACTGAAGGATCCCGGGTTTGATTCTGATGAGCGTCTCACGCTCAGATTGCAGGCTCGCAGCCAATCCATGATTCTCTCTCATCATTGATGTTTCTATGTCTCCCTTTCTGTTCCTATGTCAATAAAAATATTGCTTAAAAAGCAAGAAGAAGGAAGAATCCAGATTTATTTATTTATTTATTTATTTATTTATTTATTTATTTATTTCTCAAAGCTTCTGTGCCAGTAACTGCCAGCGAGCTGGCCGACTGTGCTGTCAGTCAGCGCCACCCACTCGTACCTGTGGAGGATGCAGAGAAGAAGATGCCGCCATTGCTATAGGTGGACAGGCGCTGGTCGGCGCCTTCTGAGTGCTCAGACTTCTCCTCGCCGCCACTGACGCTCAAAGCACTGGCTGATCGCGACTGTTCCCGGCTCCGGCGCTGAGCCTGGGCTGGGGAGGTGAGATTAGAGAAGGAGCGGAGATGAAACGTTGATGGCAGGAATGCCTAGCGGTATTTGAATCTCCATTGGTTTTTGTTTGTTTGTTTCCAAGCACGGTCTTAAGTAGCTTTCCATGGATGAAACCCCCAAAGCACTTATGATAGCGTGTGTCATCCTCATTTTCCAGGTAACAGGCAGGTGATAGTGAAGTGGTGCAGCCAGGCTGGCAATCCCAGAGTCTTCCTGAGACTGCTCCTTCCCTCCATCCAGCCCATTTTCCTGCCTCACCAAAATGCACACATGGTCATTCATACTCATATTCACATTCACACTACAACTTTGCCTTCTCCAGAAAGTCCTCCCTCACTTCCAAGTCAGTTTCGATGCCTGTTCTCTGTGCTCAGACCTTTCAAACTGTACTGTCAGGAAGCAACCACTGGTTTACTTGTCTCTCTTCATCAGTAAACTGGAGTGTAAATCCTTTGGGGACAGGCACTACATTTTATTTGACTTTTTAACATGAATAGAAGGCATAAAGGCATGCGTGTGACCTCTTTAATTGACTAATCTTTGACATAAGATAGAAAGTTGCTAAGGTCAAACCCATTCTTCCCTTTGCCTACGTATTTTTTTTCCCCTCATTTCTCTAATAGAAAGACTTACACTGAGGGAGACTTACACTGAGACAGTGAAACTTGGCTGGACATGAGTTTGGCCCACTAGTCACAGTGTTTTTATGCTGAATGGGCAACTCAGGAAACTGAAAACCCTGGAGGAATGGAACTTCAGAAAGTCATTGACTCTAGCCCACCAAATGGTGACATTTTTGTTGTGATCCTTTTGTGGCATAACGTACCATTAATCATGTGTAAGCTTCGGGATTGAATGTTGTCTTCTGCTGGGTCATAGTCAAAAACTGAGCCAGGATTAGTACGCCAGACACGTAAACCTGAAAGGGAGATGAAGGATCAGAGCAGATGTTCTTGGACTCTCTCAACGATGTGGAGAGCTAGGTACGAACTTAAACATAGGAAACTTGATTTAGCTTAGGTTCTAGAGGTGTCTCCTCGGAGGAGCAGATCAAAGCATATATAAGAGAGGTCAGGCTTGCAAGTCATGAAATAATAGAGGTTTTCTTTCACACCTAATGAAACACAAGTGGAGGTCCTTTATCCTTTGCCTCACGACAGATAATTCACTTCTGTTCCTCTGCCCCCTTACCTTCCAGTCAGCTTCCCCACTAGGGCTCAGTCACCTGTAAGAGTCTCCTGATCCTGGTCATTCCTTTTTTGTTCCATTTGCACCACTTTTCTCTGAATCCCTCTGTAGTTAATGTCACTGAAGTCCTGTGTGTTCTTCTTCACTCGTTCAGTGATAGGGTCTGTCACCACCGGTGTGAAGCAACCCTTGTGCTTCTCAAAATCTTCATGATATTTCACCTGAAATTTCATGAATTTGTTTGTGAGAAAATGACGGTGGATCATTTCCTTTGCCCCGTGCGCCCACAGGCTGGCCAGCCAATCCCGAGAGTTCCTGACTCACGGTTGAGATGTGGCGTTGGGTCTCTCTCACCCGTCTCATCTCTGGGGTGTCCAAGACATAGGCAGCTTTGCCTTGTATTTGTTTCCGGAAGCTATCGGAGTAAAGGACCTGGCAGAGGAGAAAAAACGAATGAGCACAGGTTATGGTACTGTCTTCACTCTGAAGCCTCCAGCCCTCTCCAATAGGCGGGGGTGGAAGGAGCTGGGAGGGAAGCTTGAGTCAGAAGGACCCAGCTAGACCCAAGAGTAACATGGAGCAGGTGGGCATGAGGATGGGTGGGCAGGGCTCGCATCCAGGAGGATCTTTCTGACTTTGAAAATGTAACTCGTTTTCAAAGGAGAGGAGGCACAATATAATTTTGAAGGGAAAAGGAAGGAAGTGTTCTCTCGAATTTGCTGGGAACTGTAGCACCAGCGTGTCGGATGGTATTTGGTGCTAAATGTGCTAATGACATTTGAAAGAACTATCCTTCAAAATAAGTAATGGATTTTTTGTAGGTTTATGTCAAGATTTTACCATATAAACCCATATGTAAATACAGAAATCAAAGTCCTCCAGACACGAAAAACCCAACACATCAAAACCAGTTCATCAATGTTTCTAACTCTCCCTCCCTCCCTGTAAAAAAAAAAAAAAAAATCAATAAAAAAATATAAAAACATCAAAACCAGAGAAGGCATTCATTTCAGAATATTACCTGTTTCCTAGGGTATCTTAAAAGGAAAGGAAAGCTGAAGGCTGGAGGTGTTAGGAAGTCAATTTTTTATAGGTGGTTACATAAAACTACCTCAGATGAAAGTAAAAGGGGCGAGAAATCGTTGGCAATTAACTTCTTACATCTTAGCATGATCATTTGGAATTTAAAAGCACAGTTGTGTTAATTTCAGTGTAAACTTTCAGTGGAATAAGGAAGTGCACATTTTTATGAAGTTGAAATGTTATTGTCCAAGTTGTTGCATCCCCACCACCCCTTTTTTTGTAATCCTAGAAAATACCGAGCTAATGTTTTCTTGGTTGCGCTTAGCCCTCTCCATCTCTGGAGTAACAGGTGTCGGAGTTGCTTTTCTCATGTTTTCTTTGTACAATACCTAGAGGAGCCAAGAGAGTATCCAGACATCAGAGAGCAGAAAACCATTTCTGAAAACCATCAGCTAGCTGGTGTTATGGCTCTATTATATCACACTCGATGAGAAACACCTCAGGAAGATGAAGCCATTAAAATGTTACTGTATAAAGCACAAGGTGAAGTTTGGGCTGCAGGGGTTGGTTTGTTGTTTTTAAGTAGGTAAAGAAGAATTTTAATAGATAGATAAAAGTTTAGGGAACACAGGGAGATAAATTAGTGGTATAACCATCTTTGCCAGGCTTGTTAAAAAGTGTAGCAATTTCTTTTTTCCTCTCTGAAATACCGAGCTAAAGTTTTCTTGATTGCGTTTGACTCTTTCCATCTCAGGAGTAAAAGGTGTGGGGGTCGCTTTCCCCAGGTTGTCTTTGTATAACACCTGTGAGATACAAAGTTGGACCCAAAAGTCACTAGGAGGCAATTTTCAGGCTATTAAATATAATGCAATTTGGGTGAGAAAATCCCATGTTTAATCGATTATTATTAGTGAGGCTAACTCTTGAGAAGAAAGCTTAAAGCCAGTTAATGGCTAAGTGTAGTATGTCATTTAGAGAAAGTTCTAGAAAACTGGCATGTGGTTTGTTTTTAACCTGAGATGGAGTTAGGAGCAGGCCAAACTGCAGGGGTTACTTTGCAAAAATAAAAGCACTTTCTAAAGACAATACCGAGCTAATGTTCTCTTGATTGCGTTTGACTCTCTGCATCTCTGGAGTGACAGGGGTTGGGGTGGCTTTCCCCATATTTTCTTTGTACAAAACCTACACGAGTCCAGTGGATCCGCAAAGGCAAAAAGAAGAAGGAGAAGAAGAAGAAAAAGAATTACAGTCACCAAAAGATTAAACAGAACAGGTAACTCGTTAGGAGGCTCAGGGTGCCAAACCATTTGGGCAGTGAGGTTAGAGGGAAAGGACTATGCTTCCAAAGGAAGTTGGTGTAGTTAACAGCAAGACACACGTTTCCAGGGCAGAACCCTGCGCTGACAGCCTTGCAGCCTGCAAGACAACTGCAGCGTGCGCCCCCTTCACCCTGCCCTGGCCCATGAACTCCCAGCACCTGCCAGGACACCTAAACAGCACTTAGGAGCCTGGGCTGGAAGGCCACTGAGAAGGGTGAGGCTGCTCCCGATTTTGCAGTGGGGAACCCCACCTTTTTGCAGCACTTAAACTCAGACACTTTAATAAAACCGTGGGTCCTTAAACAAGCAAAGTATATCGCCTCTCTTTCCTCCTTGCTATCATTGTGTTGTGCCTCTTCAGTTTACTACAACATCCAACTTCTCAGCAAAATGGTAGGTCAATTAAACACATGGTAACATGTCATGACAAATCCTCAACCTCGACGTCTCCCCTCAGTGTCATTCTTGGGGACATGGGAGGTTTTGGAAATGCTGCGCTAGAGGAAGACTTCTGTTAAGGCAGTGGTTCTCAAAGTGGGGTCCCTGGACAGCAAGGTCAGCAGCATCTGAGAATTTGCTAGAAAGGCACATTTTTTGGCCCCACACCAGACCTACAGAACGAGAAACAGTGGGGGCAGGACCCAGCATTCTGGTTTAACAAACCCTCCAGGTGATTCTGGCACACAACTATTGCAGAAACCTGCAGACTGTGCTCATGTGGAGGCCACGGCGTTCTTCATTATGTAAGCTAGAGTCATCCCGACAAAAACCACAACCCGGTCATTTATCAACATACAGAATATTGCAGAGCACAGGCTTACAGGAAATGGCTTACTAAGTTAGCAGTTAAAGGTCATGAAAAAGACAAATAGAGCAAAAAGAACTCAAATTGGTAAAACAAAAAACAGTTCTAGTAACACTTTCCTTTTTAAGTTAATTAATGACCATTTGCCAAAACCACTACTGAATCTTCATTTGTTATTATTTCTGAAGGAGAGGATTGGGATTATTTTCCCCAAGGTCTCTTTGTCTAAATCTGACAGATTAGAACCTAAAGTCATAGGCACAAAAACATACAAAAAACCCCCACAACTCCAATGTACCAGAAAAAGCCCTTTACACCGACTACGCCACCTCCCAAATTTCACAAATACAGAAAACAAAGAGACCTTGGGGGTAGTGAATAAAAAGTAAGTTTCGGGAGAGATGAGCAAAACAGTATTTTATTGGAAAATCCATTACTTCCTGATATTAGAATTTTAAATTGTGGATTAAAGCAATCTCGATATTACGGGGTTAAGGCTAAGGTAGCCTTATAGGGAAAAAGGATAAATGTGATCAAGAAATTCACAAAATTTAAGTTGTCTTTAAAAAGGAGGATTAATATGTATTATTTTAAATCACTTTTAAGTAGTAGTTTTTTTCTTTTCTTGCCAAAGTACCGTGCTAATATTTTCTTGATTGTGTTTGACTCTCTCCATCTCTGGAGTGACAGGTAAAGGGGTTCCCTTGCCCATGTTTTCTTTGTATAACACCTGCGTGATGAGAAAGCATCCAGAAAACAACTATAAGTAACATTTCGTTTGTTGTGAGATTTTAAGGGTGAGTTCAACTTCCTTGTTACCAAGTTACACAATTGTCGAAGAAGCCAGGAGTTATACACAGACCAAATGCCACAAGCTACTTTAATGGCAGCCATTCTTGGGATCAGAAAACACTCGCTAGGACGCCAAGGACCTCAGCCGCAGTGTGTAAGTCTGTTGGAGTTATCCATGTTATTTTTTTCATTTCTATGAGTACAGTACCTCCTAAACGATCACCTAGGGGTTTAAGATGGTTAAAACTCAAGTTTCGTTGTTATCCAAGCAAACAAAATGGTAAGGTGGTTTTAAAAATATGAATATTTTAAAATACCAAGTGGCAGAGAAATCAGGATTAACTGAAAATTTAAAAATCGAGTTGGTAGTAGTATAGAAATGCAAGCATTGTATGTATGTCCTTTTGCTAAGTGAGGTATATTAGCAGCAAAGGAAGGGAAGTGGGTTTCAAAAAAGAATAAATGTTTAGTATCAATTTAATTATGAGGTTAAATGGCATCTTCTTTTCCCTTTCTGTCCAAAATACCGAGCTAATGTTTTCTTGATTTTGTTTGACTCTCTGCATCTCAGGAGTGATGGAGACTGGAATCCCTGTTCCCACGTTTTCTTTGTATAGCACCTGTATAATAAGAAAGCATCCATAACACAGACAGCAATCAACCACTTGGCCCCTCAGTGGAGTGGTTGGGAGCAAAAGGAAGAATGTGAGTTAGAGGAAGGGAAATCCCACAAGCTTCTAGATCCAACCTATATGCGCCTAGAGTCATCTTTAAAGCCAGGAAATGCAGGAAAAAGCAGTGAACACTAGGAGACGGGAAAGGAAAGTTTTATAATTGGTGTTGTTTGAACCAATCTCTGCAGCAATGAGCGACGGAGAGTAAAGGGAATGATCAGCCCTTCTCAGCTTGTTATGAGGAGGAGGGAAATTAAAAGGGCAAGAGATAGAAAGAGAACCAAGGAAGTTATTCGTGATTTGGAAACGTTATTAACAAAACACATTAAGAACATTTGGGTTTTACAAACAAATATGAAGATTCATACACACATATCTTCTTTTGTTGACTTTCAAAAGAAGTTCAAGTATTTAATTTTCAGTTTGGGTGAACATATTGGGGAAAATTAATCCTTTTAAAGGCAAATGGAGAGTAACGCCAAAATGCCAAAAAAACAAAAAACAAAAACCCCCCACACAAACAAAACAAAACAAACAAACAAAAAACACCTTGAAAAAATCTGTACAAATATCAGTAGGGACAAAGGTTAGAATAGGAAATGAGGCCAACTGTCTGATTGATGCAGGATATTTGTAAGCTTCTGTTCAGATCAAATTGGCAAAGCAGGGTAAATGTGGGTGCTTAGGCATTGGGATTGTTACGCTTTTAAAAGCTGGACTGTAATACTGAACACTTTTTTAAAAAGTCAAATAATTATATTAATGTTTAACCAAAATGAGGAAACTAATTCATAGGAAATGGTAGCATTAAGTTGCGAACAAGACGTGTCAAAAGTTTTTATTGGGATAAGTTGATTAGATTTTAAAATATAGCCATTAATCTTTTAAAAATGTTTTTAAATAGTTAAGGGATTTTTTTCCCCCTTTTAAATACCGAACTAAAGTTTTCTTGATTGTGTTTGACTCTCTCCATCTCTGGAGTGATGGGAATCGGGATCCCCTTCCCGAGGTTCTCTTTATACAACACCTGCATGACACAAGAAAGCATCCAGAAAAACAAGAGTAGTCAGCACAGCTCTTCCCTCTCTGTCTTGCAGGGAACCAAGTATGAGATTGTGACATCAGACAGGAAAGACAACTTCAGCCTGTCCTTTCAAGCATGGAGCTGGAGGACAATATGCACCATGGATCTATAGCTAAAGTGCCAATGTATTCCATATTCAGCATTTAGTCTAACTCATATATTCAATGTTTGTTTTCTGTATCAAGAAATAATTAAAAAGATACAAATGCTATTTTCATAAGAGCACTAAAATGCTTAGTGTATAATAGAAAAATTATCTTTTAATTAGATTGGCAAATATTTCTTTTTCCTATACAGAATATCTTACAGAAGAACAGACATTCAAAATGCCAGGCCAACTCTAAGCAACATGGCGAAATTGGTCTTTGCTAAGTAACTTCAAATTGTGGAGGTGGTCCAGTCTACAAGTCAAGATTTTAATAAATACACAGCACTGTTGATTTCCCAGGGTGTCATAAGGGTTCTATGTATCACTGGACAACTTGGCCTGAATGCAACGTGTGTAATAATTAACACATAGAAAAGCATCTGCATGATAAGATCCTGTCCAGGATCATTGGAGTCATCAAGATCTTAAACAGATATATATAATAATATACTTACTCTAATATAGAAGAAAATAATTTTGAAAAATTAATGCAAATCTTTGTAAAAGAAGGAATAATAACAATAAACCCGCAAGGGAAACAGTGATGGTGACATTCCAAAAGTAGTGTTAGTTGACATTGAAAATTTAAACGAAATCAAAAGATTGTTAGTGAATAGTAATTAAAAACAAAGAAAAACAAAACAAAAACACAGTGGTACTAATAAGAGTGATCACTTTGTAAGTTATATAAATGTCTAATCACTATGTTGTATACATGAAACTAATACAGGTTTACTGTATGTCAACTGTAACTAGAAAATTAAAAAAATATTATTAAAAACAAACAATGGGACCAAAGTAACTTACTGATTTAATTAGGTGAAAGAATCAAACTTTGAGAAAATACTTACACAATTAGAAACCATTTTGGAGCCCCATTAGTATGGCTCAGTAGCTGAATGTCAACCTGTGAACCAGGTGGTCATGGTTCAATTTCTAGTCAGGGCTTGTCTCTTATAGGGGGTGTTCAGGAGGCAGCCGATCAATGATTCTTTCTCATCATAGATGTTTCTCTCTCTCTCCATCTCCCTTCCTCTCTTAAATCAACAAAAACATTAAAAAAACCATACACAAAAAAAGCACATTTTAGATCAAACCTTCTATCCCCTCCCGCCCCCCAAAAATTCAGCTACATTTTCCTAACATTTGATTAGATCTGATTCAGATTTTAGATTTGAATCTAAGATCCTTACATAGAAGTCTCACAGACCCTTTGAGGACAGTAGAGGTTTTCAGCAATAATAATGCAAGAGAAAATAACATTAAGTAAAAGCTTATGGTCTGATTTGTGTGTTAAAAACAAATCAGAAGGTTTGGATTTCTATTCATGGAATGGCTTGTTTAGAACAAGTATCAAAATGAGTTTGGGTCCTGACACTGAGCCACTTCCTTTCTCTGTACTGCTGTTTCTCCAGATAGGACCTGCGCAAGGTAACCACTGTCCCAAGCAAGAGCCATTATTTTTACATGGGGCCTCAATCCTGTGTCTTTTCTTGCGATGCTAATCCAGAAATATTGAATAAAAAGAGTTCCAAGTAAATAATGACAGTGTTTGGGGTATTTTTTTGGATATCAATTAACTTCAAAAGTCCCAGTAGTAACATAACAGGTGAAAGGATAAGAAAAGGAAGTAATTAAAAGTTTTAAGGGACTAGTATAGAAAGCATAAAACGTTAGAATCAAATGCTGGTTAAAGAAGGATTCAGTTGATGATATTTAGGAAGAGGATTTGTTAAACTGAGAATTTTAAAGGGACTCATAATAAGTTTGGATTTATAGAAAGTTAATTATTATTTTTTAAATATGGAGTTAAAGGAGCTTTCTGCTAAATACCGAGCTAAAGTTTTCTTGATTGCGTTTGACTCTCTCCATCTCAGGAGTGACAGGTATGGGGGTCCCCTTGTTCAAATTCTCTTTGTACAAAATCTGTGTGCACAAAAGCAACAATCAAATCAGCCTGGAGCCATTATTTAGGTAGACATAACCTTTAAAATAGTTTCTAAAAGTACTTTTGTTTATTTTCGTAATTATGTAAAATAGGCCTAAATAACTCTAAGAAAGAAAACTATAGGCCACCTTTGGACATTTAGTCAAACAGCACAATGACTGACTCTCAGTAGCATTAATACAGGCATAGCTGCCAGGATGCAGGCAGGAGTCACTTGCACAGGCCTTCTCTCAAAGACAGAGGACTAGGCCTTGTCAAATAGCATTCAAGTTAATTGAAATTCATATCTATAATGAGCTGTTTGTAACTCTAAATTAGCGAATGAGAGATAATAGACAGATAGAGGAGAATAGAATAAATATTAAAAGCTAAATAAATGGTAGCTTTCAATGATTCTGAAACTATGCCAAAGGAAAAGTCAGTTATATCCTGTGTGTATACAGAAACACCTAACTCAAGGAAACTTGTATTTCTGAGTTACTAAAAACTGCGTTATCTTTTGAATGAAAATGTCTAGGAATCACATTTTTTAAAGAAAAGCTGCAACCACGAAATATACATCAAACAGAGTCAGAATGAATACTACTAAAATTCTACTTAACAATGACCTTTTAACGGGATGTTAGATTTTACTTTTGACGTGTGTCACACCAGTTAGAAACACCTACTGTTATTCAAGGAGGATCTGGGGAAGGAAACACTGAGTATTACAGAAATTTAAGGAAAGTGATCAATACTATGTTTTAGGAAAACCGGTTAAAATTTCACACCAGAACTAAAGTAAATACTACATTAGATTTAGATTAAACACTGAAGTAATATTTGGTATCATTATTTTTATATAAATTTAGTAATTTTATAGGCATAAAAATCAGGTGTTTGTAATGTGTTAAAATATTATTTTAAATAAGAGTTAAGGGATTTTATTTTTGTCCCCTAGGAAATACCGAGCTAACGTTCTCTTGATTGCGTTTGACTCTCTCCATCTCTGGAGTGATAGGTGTTGGGGTTCCTGTCCCCAAATTTTCTTTGTACAAAACCTGTGAGATACAAAAAAGTACCCAGAAGACATTCAAAACAAGCATAAGGAGTAAGGAAGGGAGAAATTTAAAACAGGAGTGTGTGAGGGGGGTTATTTTAGTGAATAATATTTAGTAAGGATAGTGCTTTTACTTCACCATTTCAGTGATTTCCACAATGCTAATTCTCAGAACAAAAAAGTACGATGGAAAGCACTGAGCTTAAGATATGAGTAAAATGATGAGGAATTGTGTGTTAATTTTACTTACAGTATTGCACATCTAAGTACTCACACTTGTTAAAGAACCATCAGAAAGGGGAGTCGCTTTGTGTGAGTCCTGATGGTTTCGGTCAGGTAATAACACACACGCGCGCACACAGACACAAATACACACAGAACCGTTGTTAAGATGTTACTCTTAAAAAAAAAGGATGTTGGGTTATTCTGGTAATTTTTTTAATGGGAAAAAGAGTTTCTTATTTGATATACGTATAAATACCGAGCTAAAGTTCTCTTGATTGCGTTTGACTCTCTCAATCTCTGGAGTGACAGAGGTTGGAATGCCTGTTCCCAAGTTTTCTTTGTACATAACCTGCAGGAGATAATTAGAATACCCAAAAGGTAAATTGACCACGAATCCTTTGTATTACAGCTACACGTGTGCTATTTGGTGGACACCCATAAAAACAGTCTGGCTTTCAAATATGACACCCAAGGAATAAGGAGAAGAAATTCCACAGTACTTCCGTTCTCTCTTCAAAAGTAGTAATTTTACTACTTTAAAAACTGAGCATTCAATTGCACATTTTGTATAGTCAACATTTAAGAGATTCCTAAAATGCATTAAATAGTAGTAATGCTCTCAGCAATGAGAAAAATCTCTCCATTTTGTAACATATTAGTACCTTTTATATAGTGGGTCCACTAAAAATCTATTTTACTTAATAAATAGGTAGCTTGGTTTAAAAATTTCTAATTGCATGACAGTGTATTCCTTCAGGGTCATTGAGAATTTTCTGTTTGTTTTTTCATTTTCTACTGAACACTCCTAGCTGGCCCCTCGTCCGTAGGTATCTTTAATGCGAGGAGACTGGAGCAGTTTATTTTTTCAGAAGGAGGATCTTCCTGAAAAAGGTGGTTGTCAGATCACTTAAACTGGTGCTTGGCTAACAGGCAAGTCCCTATTTGTTAGGGTTTATATCAGAAGACTGGACACTGTCATGCAGAGTGAGGAACTTCCTGAACCTCTAGTCACCTTTCTTCTGAATGCTAAGAAGTCTCAGCCTAAAGGAATGAATTAACTCATCTTAAATGGATGGATTCTATGATGTACTAGCACCTGGTCTGAGAGCAACATGAAAAATCTAGGGGTTTGTGTCACAGATGAATTCCTAAAATCACTGACCAACTGGTGTTGACATCTTTGTTTCACTAGGAAACTTTTATGGATCTTAAAAGTCTACCATGTTGGTGCAAAATTTTGTTTCTTTACCCAGCAAGGCAGTATAACTGACCATGGACAGCAGAACAAAGTGAAACCAGAGAAAGACAGGAACTTGCATAAAAAGTGACAAAGAAGCTATGGACTAGTTTTCTTGGATTAGTGGACACAAAACTCAAAGTGAAGCTGGAACCACCAGGAAGCCAGAGTGTAGGCAGGGAGTGAAAGGGAATGACCTCTAAATAATATGAATGCCATGCAAGAGAAAGATCAAGTTCCTTCTAATGGAAACTAAATGAGAGTTCAGCCTCCAGGCACCAGAAGAATCTCTAAGAACAACGTCTACACCTTT
The DNA here is from genome assembly GCA_027563665.1 of Antrozous pallidus. Classification (NCBI taxonomy): domain Eukaryota; kingdom Metazoa; phylum Chordata; class Mammalia; order Chiroptera; family Vespertilionidae; genus Antrozous; species Antrozous pallidus. The sequence continues at coordinate 65,908,936 of CM050508.1, read as the reverse complement.
TATTGGCCATAAACTATTTCCCAAACTTCACACAGTCTCTTGCTGGTGGCCAGCAATTGTTTAGAATCTGCTTATGGATGAGAAAGTGTATGAATGTGTCTGCACCTGAAATTCCTGGTAGAGAATAGGCTTAACATGTAATATAGCCTCCTGGGAAGATGAAGGTAGCCCCTCAAACACACTCTACATTTACAAGGAGAGATCAGAGGACACAGGGCAAGGAATCTTGAAAGGAGGGGAGAAAGTTGCAGAGACTTCAAAGTCTATCTTGGGTCCTTTGGACAGTGGAGAATGTCCTGATATATACACACATGCACACATATATGTCTGTATGTTACTTCTATGTTTATATGTATATGCTTTTGGTTAACTAACTTGAGATCGTCCAATAACCATATTGCTACTATTGGCACATTCACTTTAAAAATTTCAGGTGTGGCCCTGACAGATTTGGCTCAGTGGACAGAGCGTCGGCCTGTGGACTGAAACGTCTCAGGTTTGATTCTGGTCAAGGGCATGTACCTTGGTTACGGGCACATCCCCAGTAGGGGGTGTGCAGGAGGCAGCTGATGTTTCTCTCTCATAGATGTTTCTAACTCTCTATCCCTCTCCCTTCCTTTCTCTGTAGAAAATAAATTATATATATATATTTTTTAATTGCAGATGTGATGATTAATCAAGAAGCCAAGTCCCCCCTGCTGGCTGACCATGTGAAGACAGAGGTTTCTTATCTACTCTTACAAATTGCAGTGCTCCTCTCAGGACCGAGGGAGAGTTCACATTATCCCCAAGGCATGGGAAGCCCTGGGTAGATGGAAGAAGGGGTGAGATGGAGCTAGGGAGTGACTGGGACGGGACTGGTTGCACAAACCCACACGTAGGAAGCATATGGGCCACTACCGAGCTAATGTGCTTCTGCGTCTCCTTGACACGTTTCACTTCCGGCAGATCAGGGATCGGGGTTCCTTGTCCAATTGCTTCCTTATACTTCACCTGCAGATATGAAAGGGAGGACACGTGCAATGTGTTTGATTAGAGTCCCACAATTTTTAAAATCACAATTAAATAGCAGGAGTTCTCCACTTAGTTTGAATGGGGCCCATTATGAACTGGGTCAGAGGAGAACAAAGCCAAGGACAAGGACACTGGCCGCTCTCTTGTCTCATTAGGGGTGGGGGAGGGGTGGGGCTCAGGGTTAAATCTTCAACTCAAACCTGTTTTGTTTTCTGACAAGTGACAGGGTCTCTCCTAAACCAAACTTTGATCAAACTCCTCTCAAGTCTTCTTTCTAAATAGACCTTGACTTTTGGACTTCAGCATCCATCTATGCATTGTCCAATTTTGACAAAAATCCTGACAGCATCTCCCACCCTGGCTATCTGATCTCCCTGGATATCTGACCAAATTCCTCGCCCCACCATCCCACAGGTGCAGCCTGATCACCCCACCCCACCTCCAGTAAGGGTGTGGTTAGTGGGTTTAGTTAGCCACAAGCCTCCTTACCCCAGAATCTGGGGCCCACATGTTTTCTCTGAATAATTTCCCACCCAGTGATCCTCCCTCTACCCACCGCCCAGCTATACATTCTCACTTTTCCTTGTTGTATTTGAAATGGATTCTAGTTCTGAGATCTCTTTCCCCTACAGTGCAGTGATCCTGAATAACATCTCTTTTTACCACGTTACCATCCAGCCCTGGTTTGCTCTGACATGGTATCTCCGTTTTCCATATCTAACCTCCACTCACAAAAACCACCTGGTGCTGCACTGACTATGAGGCAACCCTAACCAATCTGAGCAACTTAAGCTCCTTCCAGTGACAAGGGTTTTGGGTGCAGCTCATACATCCATGTAAATGATCAAAAGGAGGCAGAAAATATCAAAAGTAAGTCCATGGGCGTCCTTACCGAGCTAATGTGGTCCTGTGTTTGCTTCACTCTCATCATCTCAGGTGTCTTTCCAATCGCTGTTCCAGGTGAGAGGTCCTCTTTATATAAAACCTGGGCATTCAGAATCGGGACAGTGTTACAAGAAGAAAGGGAAATGGGAGTTACTGAAGAGAGTCTAGGAAATTTGGCTTCTGTGAAATCAGACACTAGAGGACGTTCTTAGGCAAGTGCCCGAGTACCTGATGGCTTCCACATCAGCGTCAATCACTCCCACATGCAATAATGGGCCACTTTCCAGATTTTGAGGTTTCTTTAATTATTCCATATTAATATGGAATGAGGAAAACCAGAAAATATTGATTAAAAAGACTCAAGCTTATATGAAATACAAAAATCCATAAAAGAAATGTGAAGTTGGTCCGTTTTTTGGGGAGGGATAAGAAAAGAAATCATCCATGGAATACTACGCTGCTGTAAAAAAGGAAGGAACGCCTGTCATTCCCAACACCAGGAATGAACCTGTAGAGCATTATGCTAAGCAAAATAAGCCAGTCCGAGAAAGATAAATATTACATGATCTCACTCATTTGTGGAATATAATGAACAACATAAATTGATGAACAAAAACAGATCCAGAGACAGTGAAGCATCAAACAGACCGTCAAATCTCAGAGAGAAGGCAGGGGAGGGTGGGGGAAGAGGAGAGAGATCAATCAAAGGACTTGTATATATGCATCTAAGCCTAACCAAATGGACACAGACACTTAGGAGGGTAAGGGTATGAGCTGGGGGGTGAGGGGGTAATGGGGGATAAGGACACATATGTAATACCTTAATAAAGAATAAAAGAGAAAAAAAAAAGAAATCACAATGTTCAAAAGAATTCTATCCTTCTGGAACAAGATAATACAGGTTACTGCTGTGGGATTTAACAAATTTCAAGAGCCCTAGCTAGTTTGGCTCAGTGGATAGAGCATCAGCCTGAAGACTGAAGGGTCCCATGTTCGATTCCAGGTTGTGGGCTCAATTCCCTAGTGTGGGGTGAGTAGAAGGCAGCCACTCAATGAATGATTCTATCTCATAATTGATGTTTCTGTCTTTCTCCCTCTCTCCCTTCCTCTCTGAAATGAATAAAAATATATTTTAAAAAATTTAAAGAAAGAAAGGTTACTTTATTAGCAGATTTAAATTGTTATGCAAATGGTTTGTGGAATGATGGTTTTATACCAAAGCATGGAGAATGTTAATAAATAACTGCTGGTATTAATTGGGGAGGTTAGACTTTAATTGTCAAGCTAGTATATTTTCAAAGAGTATGACATTATTAGATTAGCATTGAATGGAAAATAAAGAATAAATATACCGAGCTAAAATTCTTTTGATTTTCTTTCACACGCAGTATTTCTGGAGTGTCTCGAACAACTGTAATTTTTCCTTTGCTGTTTTTAAGGTCACACTGGTATTGGAGCTATGAAGAAAGAGTAAACATTTTGTTAAGATTTCAGCATTGTTTTATGTACCTTTGTCCTCTATTTTGTGAAGGAAGTGAAAATCCTGTGTTTTAAAAAATGACTATGCCACAATAATCACCATCTGATAACCAAAGGGAAACGCTTTAATAAAAATTTATGGAGAGGTTAATTTTTAAAAACCTTAAGACTTGTAACATGTCAAATTAGGGTGTATTTTTTAATGTACAGCTTACCTAGAATTAACTGTGGAAAAAACAGATTTTGCCACTAATAAAAATGATGATAGCTCATATTCAGTGACAGGAAATCACCAACAAAGTGACAGATGGGTCTATCATGCTTTGATTGGGCTTGAAGCATGAGGTGAGTGGAGAAGAGAGGGTGGTAGTTGTGGGGCTGCTCCACGCCCCAGTGCAGGGGTGATGCGCACCTGTGTGTGCCCAGGGGCAGCCTCCTTGCCCTGCCTCGACCCAGGGGCTGTGTTATAGATTCAATAGAAACTTACAAGGCTGAAGTTCTTTTGGTTCTCCCGAACTCTCTGCATCTCCGGGGTGTCCAAAACCGTTTCATAAGAGGACATGCTCTTCTCTGCATCTTCCTTGTACTTTTTCTGGGAATAGATTTAAAAAACCAGGACGGTGAACACCACAGGGAGACGATGGTCCAGTGAGACCTAAAATAGCCCTTTCTGCTCAGCAGATGGGAAATCCTTTGAATTTTCCTGGCTGTTCAAGGAGGTTAGGGAGTTACAGAGCAGAGCACGCTCTGTGGGTAGCAGAGGCCTTTTCTTCCCGGGAGGACCAAGCCCAGCTATTAAGTAGGCTCCCGACAGGCAGGGCTGGCAGAGAAGGGCGCTTGTTGGCTGGCCCATGGGAAGGAGGTGACTGTGCATGGCTTCTGCAGGGAGACGGGAATGCCTACAGGGACCTGGATGGAGCCAGGCTGTTCAGCAGCATGTGGAGAAAGCAAGGGGATTCAGAGCAATCAACAAGGCCTCCTGAAAACTGGCCTTCGTTGGCGAGAAGGACAGTTTCACTGGTCAAGAACTGCGCTGAGCCAGCCATCACTTTCCTCGGGCTCTCCCACCCCCACCCCACTGGTGGGAGTGACTGATCACAGGGGCTGGTCTTCCCCCACTAAACCAGTCACCTCCAGCTCAAACACATGGAACACTTACTCTGCCTTAGAATCTTACTTTTCCTTTACCGCTTGTCACCAAGTCCTTCCACTTTCCTCTCTGGCTTATTTATCTCTACTTTCTGACACTTTTTTGCAAAGTATGGGTGTGCAGGGTTGAGGGCTGAGGAAAGAAACTGGCTGCTTTTGTGAAGGGGTAAAACTAATCTTTCTGTATATCTTTATTTAAATTGTATTATACAGGGTGGGGCAAATGTAGCTTTACTATTGTGAGTACTTGAAACAGTTTATTCTTATATTATTATTTATTAACTACTGTATTATTTTCCATATGAACAACTGTAAGCCTACTTTTGGCCCACGCTGTATACAAATTACATTTATAAGTGTTGAAAAATTTAATATAAGAGATTTTTGTTTTTTAAGTGGTGAAATTTGTTGTTGTTGTTGTTAATTCTCACCCAAGGATATTTTTCCATTGATTTGTGGAAGGGGTGGGGGAGAAAGAGAGAGAGAGAGAGAGAGAGAGAGAGAGAGAGAGAGAGAGAGAACATCAGTGCAAGAGAGACACATCAATTGGTTGCCTCCTGCATGCGTCCTGACCAGGGCCCGGGCTGGGGAAGAGTCTGCAACCGAGGTATGTGCTCTTGACTGGAATCAAACCTGGCACCCCTCAGTCCACAGGCCAATCAATGCTCTATCCACTGAGCCAAACCAGCTAGGGCTAAGAGAAGAAATTTTGACTTGGATTTTATTGTGGAGACTGGCCAGTGTTTGGCCAGGTTCAAGCCTTGGAATAATGAGAGTATACAGTTCTCTCATGGCCACATGCAAGTCCCAGCTTGGAGGCAAGAGCCCTCCCAGCACAGTTACAGCCAACAGCGATAGTAAACTTGAGCCTATGGTCTGAACACGTGGCCCCACATGCCTGAGTGATGTGGGCTTGATAGAGTTCAGGTGCATGTAATTGAGTGAGAATGTTGTAAATACCTGACCACACCCTTACTTTGCCTCATGGAATCTGGCTATAAAATAAAGACACGGCTTGTAGTCTGTGGTGCCGTCGGTAGTTCTCCACCAGGCAGGCTCTCCTTCAGAGGACAGCGTTCCACCCAGACCCAGCTTTCTTCTCTTGTCTGTCTTTTTCCCAATCCTTCACCACCCCCTCTCAGGTTCACCCTTGGCCGTAGTGGTGCGGCAGTTTATTCATCTAACAATGGTCGGCAAACTGGGGCTCGCGAGCCACATGCGGCTCTTTGGCCCCTTGAGTGTGGCTCTTCCACGTGCGGGTGTGCACATACAGAACGATTGAAACTTTGTGGCCCATGCGCAGAAGTCGGTTTTCGGCTCTCAAAAGAAATTTCAATTGTTGTACAGTTGATATTTGGCTCTGTTGACTAACAGTTTGCCCACCACTGATCTAACAGGAAGCCAGTTAGAGCAGACATTTCTGAAAGGAAAGGGCAGGTCACCAGGACCAGATGTTTTCCTTCGGGAGAAAATCACTGGAATGACCCTTTTTAGTTATGCAAATATAATGCAAAGAGTTCTCACTGTCCTGGGAAGAGGGAAGAACCAGACCTCCTTTTCTCCAGCAAAAGCTGTTTTACCTGGTTTGCTAGTCCCTAAGAGGAGTGGTCAGTTTGCACTGGGAATTCAGCGGCATTCTGAGAGGAGGGAGTCCCACACCTCCTGGCGCGAAGGAGTGTTCAGAATATTATTCTGAATTTGTGGGTCAGCTCACAACGCTTGCATGAACACTCCTCCCCCGCACCCCCCATGTGCAGTTTATAAGTTATGAACTATGTCCTCCCAGTGGAAACCAGAAGCAGTTTTGAGGAAAGCACCAGTCCATCACCCAGGGACAAATTCTGATCTGAGCAGGAAGGAAGTGACCTGCGGGTCATCCCTCAGGCTTTGGGGCACTCGCTCAGGGGAGGCCTAGGAAAGCACACAAGAGCAGAGTAAGTGAACTAACCCCTCCCTGGAAAAGGTGCACATGCTGAGGTTGTCTCTGAGGGTTAACAAGGTCAAAAGGCAGAGGTTATTTGGCTGGTAAGCCTCTCACAGTCCTCAGAATTTTGGCCTCCCTGGCTCCCGCAACGAACACAATATGGTAGTTTGGAGCCCACATAATTTTGCTAATTAAATTCTTCCCCTCTCCCACCTCTAAAATAAAAGGTTCAGTCCTCCCATTTGAATATATCTGCTTCCTAATTAGCCCATTTCCTGGAAATAACTATATTTTTTCATATCTAACTTTATGATAAAAAATTATGTGTTGCTAAAGAAATGTTTAAATTTGTGATTCTTCCAACGTGATTGTCATTAAGTTGATCATCTCTGAAGATTAAAAACAAACAAATAAATATACAAAACAGATTTCCAGGGTCTACATCAGACTTACTAGCTTCAAAATTCCAGGTGGAACCAGGAAAATCTACATTCCCAGGTGTTTATAAAGCATAGCCAGGTCAGGTAACTATTGCTTTAGAACTCACTGATCAGAAGACAGAAAATATCCTAATCCAGGGCTACCCAAATAAATGACAGACTCCCAATATCATGGAAGATTAAAACAAATGAGGGTATGACTGATGTATGAAGGACATCCCACATTTCTTCATCTCTCTATTTGTAGGACGATGGAGAATTATCCACCATGGGAGGAATCAGGGCTAGCATTGATGACATAATCTTAATCCATTAAAGAAATTGATAATCCAAATGTAGACTATTTACTTTGTTTCTTTAGTTCTGCTGAATGTTCTTCAGTAACTTAAGAGTCTCTCATTTAATTTGTTGTAATTCTGATGCAAAAATCTAAACTTTGATTCAAATTTGCATCATAGATAAATCCCATCTCTTTTATTGGGTAAGATTGTGATTTGAAAGGACCTCCTTACGAATAAATGCAAAGATTTTGTACTTCATGATTGGGGTTAATGAGTGATATCCTGATGAATGTCCTTACCTGGCTTGAAAGGTTTTTGACTTGTTGGGCATGAATGATCTCAGGTGTATCAACCACAGAAGTGAAATTGGCTTTTTCCATTTCTGCTGAATGCTTATACTTAATCTGCAAAAGAATACCCAACAATTGAGTAAATGTTTACAATGTGCACAATACTTGTTGATTTAATTTGATTAAGAGATGATCAGTATTTCTTTTTCCCCAAATTCATGTATTTGACAATCAACAGACATTTTCCCTTTTATGTTTATAGCTTTATACTAAAGAGTGAAATTCAGAAAGAATGAGTTCTAGCTGTTGAGAGACTATCTAGTTGGTCATGGGGGACAGAACTGGGGGAAAAAAAGAGGGGGAGGGGAGAAGTAATGGGAAATGAGGAAGATAATCAGCAGACAGTAAAGCGTAGATATACACAAGTAAGCAAAAGACCCAAACCAATCACTGTAAGACACTGTGGGATGACTAAAAACTGTGTTTTCAATTTAGGCCTTGAAAAGGGGGAAAGAAAGGACTCCCAAAATGTACTAAGCAAGGAATTCTTGGTGCCAAAAGAGGAGTGTAATGATTAAGAAACAAGGCCAGGATGGCAGAGGTCTACACCATTTCCAAGCAGCTATTTGGTTCCCCAATTTCCACCATTTGCTCTGAATGTCTCCTGTGGCTGCAGCCTCAGAAAGGCAGACGGAAGCAGGCCTAGCAAAGGGTCCCTGATTCTTTTATTAGATGGATTCACCAGGCAGATGTTTAAGAATGATATGATAGCCGAGACCGGTTTGGCTCAGTGGATAGAGCGTCGGACTGCGGACTGAAGGGTCCCGGGTTCGATTCCGGTCAAGGGCATGTACCTTGGCTACGGGCACAACCCCAGTAGGAGGCGTGGAGGCAGCTGATCGATGTTTCTGACTTTCTATCCCTCTCCCTTCTGTTCTGTAAAAAGTCAATAAAATATATTAAAAAAAAAAAGAATGATACTATATGCATTCGCCGGTCATGGACCAACAAGTTAGATAATAGAAGGGCAGTCTGTGTCCTTATAATGACAGTCCTTTTTTTTTTTTTTTGAAGATTGACATGAAATAGGAACACTGACCTGACTGGCAATATCAGTAGCGTTCTTGGCCCTCATGAAGTCAGGAGTTTCATTGGCCATGGCGTTCAGGCCTTTTCCTTTGACTTCCAGCTCCAGGTCTCTCTTATATTCTTTCTAAAGTAACATTTTTAAAAAAGTTTCCTTATTTCCATGATTACATAAAAAATGTACAGAGTGAATATAAATCCACATAACATGCAACCTTAGTTATTAGTGTTCATCCTTCCCTATGGTAGGATGCAGTTGACCACCAAAATCCATTTTAAGGCCTCCTTTTGAACACTTTAACATCCTTTATTTAGAAAATTAATTACAAAGCACATTTTAAATCTGGTTTGGTAACAACTAGGATTAAACTTAGAGCACACCACTCCCATTTGGTGTTTTTATTTAACGAGCACACCAAATGAATCAAGGTTAATAATATTAGATAAATAATATGTAATGATAGTGCTAGCCACTGCAGACACAGATTGTTATGATGTCAATTAATTAGAAATTAAGATATATTTTATTTAATGGTAATAATCATGTTGGATATGAAATCTGAAATTCAAATACTCTCTTTTCAACTATTTGGATTTGTATGTGTGTGTGTACCTTGACTAAGAAGGAGAATATGCTCTGTGAATTATGTGCATGCAGTTGGCTAGGGACCCACCTCATTGAGGATTTGAGTGGCGTTCTTTGCTCTTATCATGTCAGGAGTATCTTCCATTTCATGGAGACCCTTCCCACGGATGCTTTCCTCCAGATCTCTCCTGTACTCTTTCTGTATCACAAAATAAAAGCAGCAACGATGACCAGAAAGCCTGGACTGCTCTTCTTGGTAAAGAGTCAAAATACCCAAAGATAAAAAGCCCTTTCAATTTTAAACAGTTGCAATTTAGTAAATAAAGATATCAATAAAAGCAGGGTATAAGCTTCATCAGTTAATATGAAATACTCAGTAAAAACTAGAAATTAATAGAATGGTAAGGTAAGCACATTTTATTAGGTACTCAATTAAAATATCAGAAGAATGTACATGGGTCATAGATTAGGTGACCAAATGTGAACTCAACTCGAAAAATGGTTAAAAAGGGGGAAGGAGGTGAAAGTGGCATTAGTGCAGTTATTGGGATCAAGAGGGAAAGAAAAGACCAACTGGGCACTACCTCACTGATTATTTTGGTTGCATATTTGGCATGTAATGAAGCTGGCGTGACCTCCAGGCCAGTCAGGTTTCTGCCTTTGATGGACTCATCATATTCTTTCCTATATTCTTTCTAATGTAAGTAGGAAGAAAAGATAAGTTAAGAAAAAAAAGTTATTATTTATTAGAGGCCCGGTGCACGAACATTCATGTACTCAAGGTGGGGAGTCCCTCAGCCCAGCCTGTGCCCTCTTGCAGTCCAGGAGCCCTCAAGGGGATGTCCAACTGATGGCTTAGGCCTGCTACCCATGGGTAGCAGGTCTAAGCTGCAGTCTGGCCTTCCTCTGTGGGAGGTGACCAGTGGGCCAATCAGGGGATGACACCAGCCAGGGAGTGGCCAGCCCTGCTGCCCTCCACCCCCTATTGCCCCTCCACCACCACTGGTCACCATTGCCCTCCCTCCCCCTTGCTGTCCCCTTCTTCTTCCCACTGGTATGCACCTTGGCTGGCCTGGTGCCACCTGTTCACTGGCCCTATCCCCCTAACCCATCATTGTGCCATTTGGTCTACTTGCATATTATGCTTTTACTAGTGGCCTGGTGCATGAAATTCGTGCACAGAGCGGGGGTTCCCTCAGCCCAGCCTGCACCCTCTCCAATCAGGGACCCCTTTGGGGATGTCTCACTGTTGGCAGTCAGAGATGTCTGGCTGTCAGCAGTTGGACATCCCTCTTGCAATCTAGGACCACTGGCCCCCAACTGCTCACTGGCCTGCCTGCCTGATTGCCCCTAACTGTCTCTGCCTGCCTGCCTGATCCCTCCTAACTACTTCTGCCTGCCTGATCACCCCTAACCACCTCTGCCTGCCTGCCTGATTGCCCCTAACTGCTCCCCTACCAGTCTGATCACCCCTAAGTGCTCCCCTGCTGGCCTGATTGCCCCTAACTGCCTCTGCCTTGCCCCACACCTGGGACCCAGGCTTCCCTCCCTCTGGCCAGCTATAGGCACCCAGAACCTGGGCCAGCTTCACTCAGGCCAGCCACAGCTACAGGCAGCCACAGGCAGCTGCAGGCACCCAGGACCACAGGGCATGCGGCTTGTCCCTCTCCTGGGCTGCAGGCACAGGTGCAGCTGCTGGCGCCCAGGACTGCAAGGCAGGCGACTTGTCCCTTTCCTGGGCCAGAGAGGCAGGCACAGTTGTTGGCATCTGGGATCGTGGAGTGGGTGGCTTGTTCCTCTCCCAGTCCATAGCCTGGTCTGGTCCCCATTTTGCTCTCCCCAGTGTTGAGTGTCTGAGTTGTTATGGCATGATGACATGAAGGTGTGATGCATATTTGCATATTAGCTCTTCATTATATAGGATTTTAACTTGTCACAGTCTATCTTCAAGTGGATATTTTACCACTTCACATCTTGTATTGAAACGTCACTGTAACAAAATTTCATTTTTCCCAGGCAATTTTTGTGCTATTGTCATGTATTTTACTTACACAGATGTTATAAAACTGGTACTACATTATTTGTTTAAATAGTTAATTATCTTTAAATATATTTAAATAATAAGAAACTTCTATTATATTTTTTCCTATGCATATACTGTCTTTGGTGTTTTCCATTTCTTGGTATAAATCATTATTTGTATCTGGCAAAATTTTATTTCTGCTTGCAGGACTTCTTTTAACATTTCTTACACTACAAATCTGCTGGTGATTAAAAAAATTCAATCTTTTATATACATAAAATATTTTAAACTATTTCTAAAATAGTTTAAAATAGTTAAAATTTATTTGGACTATTTTAAACTATTTTTAAATTATTTTCACTCAGTCTAGAATTATAAATTGAGAGGATTTTCCCCCTTGTGAGTACTTTAATGATGTTGCTCTACCATCTTCTCCCTTACACTGGTTCTGATGAGAAATCTTTTGTAATCTTTATGTTTATTCCTGTGTATAGTGTGTCTCTTTTCTTCTGACTACAGCCCGGCCCGGTACCTGGCCATCACAGGGCCCTGTGATCGGGGCCCCGCCATCACATGCTGGCCCTCCCCACAGTTTGGCTGGCCTAACCCAGGGCACCCGGCTATCGCCCTGTGATTGGCTTGTGGGTGTGGCTTGTGGGCATGGCTTACTGGGTGTAGAGAAGGTATGGTCAATTTGCATATTACTCTTTTATTTGATTGGATTATATAGGATGTCTCAATTTTAAGAAGATATTTCATTTTCTTTCTATGTTGGCCTCTTAACTTGGTCATAGTTCTGCTGATGGTCACATACTTGAAACATGTCTGATTTTTTTGGAGCAAATGGCCTCAAGGAAATGTGACTGGGGCTGACCCTCCAGAGAGCAGAGCGAAGGACCCAGGAATCCACTGTCATCTCTCCTGATGACATTTTTCTTAAGGCAACAAAAGATTTTACTTCTGAATTAGAGGTAAGCGACTCAAGGGAAAAAAATAAAACAACCCAGAGGAAGGAGAGCCTGAGGTCACCAGATACAAACTTGACCCTTTTCATAATCATTATCTATTATTTTTAATCGCTAAATAGGTTATGCAGACAAAATTATTTTTAGATGCCTCTGCTAACATTTCTAAAATAGAAATTATGACACCCTGACTTTTGATGTTTTGTTAAACACCTTGATCACTAATCTCCTTTTGTTGGCTTAGGACTACCTATCAAGAGAAGAGCAATCCAGCCCTGATCAGTTGCTCGCTCAACGAGTAGAGCATCAGCCTGTGGACTGAAGGGTCCTGCGTTCGATTCTGGTCAAGGGTACATGCCCAGGTGCAGGCTTGATCCCCAGTAAGGGGCATGCAGAAGGCAGCCACTCAATGATTCTCTCTCATCATTGATATTTCTCTTTCTCTCTCCCTCTCCTTTCCTCTCTGAAATCAATAAAAACATATAAAAATAAATTAAATAAAGAGAGAGAGAGAGAGAGGAGTAATCCAAAGCTGATGGTAAGTTATGCAGAGGGAATGTTTCATTCATGAAAAAAAATTATATTCAATATAATTTCAGCATTAGAAATAGTTTACTATGTTCTATTTCTATGAAAATGATAGTTAAAATAAAACATATGTGATAAATTTTACTGTTCAGATCATTTTCAATAACTGAACCATAGGATTTTAATGATCATATGGTAAAACATCCCATCATCTACTGGTTTGGGATAACAGAAAGCTGGATACATTTTTGGGCAGAGCATGTTTTCATCAGGTTGAGGGTGTTTTTGTTGCATGGTGTGTTTGTGTGTGTGCAGGACTTACCCCGCTCTGCATCTGCTGAGATTCTTTGGCAGTGATGTACGTTGGTGTTTCAAAGTCCAACATGGGCTTTCCTCGTTCCTTTTCATACTTTTCTTTGTATTTCACCTAGTGATGAAAAGCCTTATTAAATATCCCTCTTCGGGTAATTTGTAGATAGATACAGTTTAAGGATAGTATTTATCAATTGACACATTATGTCCAATTGGGGGGCATCTCTGCCACTCAAGACAGATCCAGAACTTTTTTGTTGCCTGCGAGGAAAAACACCATTTCTGTCTGCAAGGCATAATCAGGATGTGTGTTCAACTCATGGAGACAACAGAATCACTAGAGAAGGATCAGCAGAGCAAAACGCTGAGGCAAAGAAACACCTGGGGAAGATCACCCCCTAGACAAGGTTGGCCAAGACTTGATATGTATAGATGTGAACATTTCACCTGGCATTAGTCAAAACTTATGATTTTTAAAAATCTCGTTTTTTTATCGGACAACTGGAGTCTTGATTTGATGGATAATGGATGCAAGTTGATAGGTTAATAACTCTTTCTTGGTCATAACCATAAACCTATTTAAGTCAACCCACATAAACTGGTATAAAAATAAAAACTAGTTTATATGTGACTGACTTACTAATAAACCTGACATTCTCTAAAAACCCCCAACACTATTTTACAAACACAATCCTTCATGGGATGAAAGTCAGAGGTCCTTGTTCATGCAATATCTTAGCGGCAATGCTCAATGTCAGCTCTTTTTATTATAACAACACATCATTCAGGCCTGGGGGCAAGCACTACTTTATGGATGACATGGGGATATTTCTAGTAATTTAGGCCTTGTGGTTAATGCCAAACCCGGGACATTAATAATGCTGAGTTTGTAACAAAGGAGGACATGCGATAGCAACCTCCTTCTCTCAATTCTTTCATAATTTGCAAATTTTGCAATATCTAATACACCCAGAGACTACTTCCTTGGTAGGACTGATCATATCACTTATCTGCTTAATATCTTCCCAAGCCTCCCTATTATCCATTGTTTCTTAACTTGCAGTGCAGGCTCATGGGGCATATTGGGGTCATTGTAAGGCCTTTGTTCCCCTTTGTAACATAACCTTATGCTTCCAGTCCCAGTCAGTAAGCTGACTCACACACACTGTACTGTTTCTCCAATACATGTTGATGCTGTTATCACTGATAACATAAACATTTGTTTCAAAATGTTACTAAATTCAAAGCCCCTGTATTTATGAACATTTTCTCAAGCAGTAGTTACTAGAACTGTCACTACTGCAATGAGCACCAGGGGAAAGGTCAGTCTTGATCAACTTACAATGCTCTGCAGTTCCGTGGCCTCCTTTAGGTGCAGCTGCTCCAGGTTGTCGGGTATGGTGTGGTAGTGGCCTTTACTCTTCTCATACTTCTTCTTGTACTGGTACTGAGGGGAAGGTGGCAAAAAGGGCACGTGGATGTTAAGGCTGCGTGGCATTCCTATTTCCTTTTTGGATTAGACATGTACACAGCAGCAGGAGCAAGGCCACATTAAAATGAGCACATGCTAACTAGGGTGGTAAGAAAAAGCTTTAAAGGCTGGAGATCCACAGTCAGCTTTGTCAGTTAATATAGGTCGTGCACACTTAGGGCATACGGCATATTCGAATTGGGGTTTAGAGTGAAAAGTGAAAGAGGTCCTTGAAAGAAGGAAGGAAATTGGTTAATGGAAAAAAAAAGTTGAAATATTCTAAAAATAAAAGCATTTTGTTAATATTCTGGAGGTGTTACAGTCAGTGGAGAGGTGGTAGGTTACTGTTGCAATTTAGAAGAATGCTCTCAAACAAGAGAGGAGGTTTTTAATCAACCTAGTGTGACAGTAGCAGAGAAGTTAGATGCCCGTGAGCTCAGAGGAGGAATTTAGCTGCGACTGGCTGAAACAAGCTGATTCTGGAGCAAATGACAGCTTACAGAACTGGCGAGTTGGCTTGTATTCAACACATGATTCATTATCAGAGATTCCTTCATGTCAGTCACAGGTTTGTGAAGTTTCTTGAGGTCAGCTTTATATTTTACCTGCATGTTAAGAGGGAAAAGGATATTATGTAAATAGGGGACAGTAAACAACACAAATGGAAACCATAGTAAGACTCATCCGGAAACAAATGCTAGAGATGGTGTTGAAAAACTGGTTCTTAGTCATGTAGCCAAAAAATGGAAACAACATAATTCATCAACAGATGAATGAATAAACGGAATGTCTATGCATGCAATGGAATATTACTTATCCATAAAAAGGAACGAAATTCTGGATACACATTACAACATGGATGAACCTTGACAATATTATGTGGGTGAAATCAGCCAGGCAAAAGAGACAAATATTAAATAATTCCACTTTTAAGAAATTTCTAGTTGGCAAATTTATTAGAATGCAAAGTAGTTTAGAGATTACCAGTGGGGGTAATGGAAAGTTTTTTGCTTAATATATTGGAAATTATGGTGGTAGCTGGATAAAATTGTGATGTAATTAATGTCTGAAAAATAGTTGAATGACAAATTTCATGTTATCTATTTTACCACAATTTAAAAAACATACCTCACTTGCGAGATTGTTAGCATCTTTCATGACTTTGTAGAGCTGGCTGTCTTTTGGATTGTATTTTGGTGTCTTGCCCTTCTCTTTGTCGAAATTTTCTCGGTATTTAATCTAACAGCAAATGCAAACATCCAAATTATTCCTGAACATAAGTTAACTCGAGGAGTGAGAATTGGAAAAAAAATATAAGTGAAAAAAAATGTTATACATAAAGTGATCATATAATTTATTATCCAAGCGAGGACTCTCTTAATAGTGAAAGGGGCACTATGGTAATTAGGTTGGAACAACAGTCAATCAAGAATAAGATCCAGTGGAATTGTATTTGCCATCTTTCATCACTCTGGCTAGTCATTTTCAGATTAGCCAGAGTGATAAAAGATGATCGCTTCCTTTTTTTTATCAGTTCCTTTTAATGCAAAACAAAAACAAAAGGAAAATGCATTAGGCTAACTTCAGAGAAGTGATCTGATGTATTTGATTTGGAGCACCGTGGCCCTCCTAATTAGACAAGCTGAAAGCATTTTAGGTCTGTTTCAAGGAGTTCCAAGAGGGATTGCAATGATCCGAAGGGTGAGATGTCAGGCATATGTTAAATTAGGAGAATTTATTGTTATTTTAAAATAGTACTTGGCTACATCATTTTAATTTTTTTAAACTTGGCAAAGAATAAAATGGCTTAGCTTTCGAGTAAAAAAGACAAAGTTTAGGAATTAATGGTTTCTATATCATTTCAGACTAGAAGAAAGAAGCGAACTAGCTAATTTAGAATAATGGGAAAATAGGATTAAATATATTTTTAGGTTCATAACACTAAGACTATGCAAAGAACTAAAGTAGTTCAATTTTTAAAAATAAGCATAATGTCTGACACTAATAGTTGCTCAATAAATGTGATTTGATGGAACGAAAGGAAGAAACAGTCATTATGCCTGGGTAAAATAGCTAAAGAAGATGTTTCATTTATAAGAAAATTCAACAGGGTAAACTGTAACAGGAGCATTTCCTTACTGAAAGACAGACTAACGCCTTTGTCAAGAGTATGGTAGGATTAAGTCCCCTAGTTGTTCAATCTAAGAATGAAAAATGAGTTATCTCTAGATACTGGCCAGCTAACAGGGCAATATTTGACTCTCTGGAAAATCTAGAATTTCTGTTACTAGTAAGATGAAAGATTCGCCATTCATTTAGCACCCCAGGACCTGCTCACCCCAATATTTTACTCTCTAGACATTTAAAAGCGGCACCCCTCATGCTCCATCATTTTGCTTCCCTTCCCCACCACTTTACGCATTCAGCAGGACAGACACAAATGAGACCACTCAAATGCTAAGAACAATGACATCTGCCACCACAGAGGAAATGCATCCACAAAGCTGACACTCAGTCCTTTTGAATAAACCTTCTTGGAAATGCATAGGGAAAAATCAGCATGCAAAACAGTACCGCGTGATGCAGGCACATGGGACAGATACATAAAGGAAGAGGAGGAACACAAGAGAAAAGGAAAAGGAAATGTAAATAACTGGCTCGTCTCTGAAAAAAAATTCATTCTCAAAATAAAGAAATGAGAGGCCTGCTAAGGAAAGTCAGAGGTTATGAGGAAACTTCTTGTAAGGGACATAGAAACCCAAAAGGCTGGGGGTGATTCTAAGAGCAGTGAAACACAGAGAGGCAACGGAAACCAGATGTCCAGAGTCAGACCGAGGAAGAAGGATTGCAAAAGGCCCATTCTCGGGTGAAAATAAAATCTGCTTCGTTTAAAATAGGTTAGATTCCTCTTTCTATCTTTTAGAAAATAAGTTGTTTCTGAAGAAATATTTCCTTAACGAGCAGCAAATCCATTGGTCTTGCTTCTGTATCTTTTTCTTCTGTTAATTTCAAGTAAAGTTAAATTTTCAACTTTTTAATTAAAAAAAAAAATCCATGCCTCCGTTTTCCTCAGGAAGACTCCCAGGCAAATGTAACCTAGAAAACTACTATTATGAATCTGAGTTCAGCACCAAACGGACTTCCTTTTTGACTGGATCTCCTTAAGAATTACTTACTACATTTTGAAAGATATGGACACACATCAGAATCAGGACTCCAGGAATTCTAGGATTAGGCAGTAAGTATAGTAAATTCCTGGCATTGGACTAGGAGTGAGTACAGTAAAACTACATACATGCGCATTACAGAATGGTAAAGACTTCTTTTTCTTGTTAATCATGGAACCTGAGAGGCAACCATGCAATGCCATGTATTGGCAAGTGCAACACCAGCATTTATAATCCCATCAGGCTCAGCTATTGGCTTAAATGGATGTGGTATAGGAAATATTTTCAAATCAATTATTCTTCCAAAATTTAATTTAATTTAATGTCTGAGATCCAAGTGTTCAGCTCCTTATCAAGGAATTGGTACTTGTAAAGACTGAAGACCAGGCCCAAGAATTAGAAAACTTCTTGCTATTAAGACTGTAAAACAGAGGATGAAAGAACTGTAAGTTCACATTATGCCTGAGTGGAGAGACTGTATTAAGCGCCAGTCTCAAATGTATTAAACATCAGCAATGGCCATCAGCAGAGGTTTTCTTTGTGTGGTTGAAGATCATATTCTTCATCTGTTTTCATTTCATCTTTTCATTTGCTTTTTGCTACCCAAAATACACAGGGAGGCCATGTCCAAGTCTAGTCTATCTTCCTACTCCAAGTGGTATGTTCCAGAGGGCACGCTTCATGCATTAGAAGATGGGTGTGTACAATAGTATATTCTTTAACAAATTTCCATAGCATTCTACACATGCCGACACAAAATCAACAGAAAAGAGTGCAACTTGGTCAGTCAGTACCCTGACCAAGGCTAGGAAATTCGACAAGAGAAAGAGGAAGACAGAGATCTCAGCTTGCTGGTGCCAGTCTTACATCACTCATGAGTGCATTAACTTTCTTAAGATGCCTCATCATAGGGGTGTCATATGATGCGGTGCCGTGCCCGTGTCCTCTCCTTTGGCCTTTGAGGTAGTCTGCCTAGAGTGCCAGCAAGACAGCAAAGTCAGAATGGGGAAGGTCCACAAATAGGTGGGCCAGGGGGTCACACCATGAAGCTGTAAATGCAGAGGCAAGCCTTTCACAGAAAGTAAACACAGGAAGGTGAACTCATAAAATAATCTGGTTGGGTCTCATTCTCCATATCAGATCATTCACTTAGAATTAGGAATATGAGCCTCTTGATTTTTAAATACAGCAAAGTCTTTAAAATGGCAACATGCAAAGTCATTTCTTTGTGTTTAACTTGATAATGGTCTGACCTTGGGAATTTAAAAACATATTAAAATTTTTTCCATTAGAAAGTTCTTGTTGCATTTCATTATTCTTAGAGATTACACTGTTTTTTGTTGTTGTTGTTGTTGGTGGTGATTTCATATTTTGGTATCAAATGCTTATACAAGTCCATTAATTTATAATAAAACATTGCATAGGAGTATTACATTAAAAAACTTAAAAAGTCATATTTGTTTGTCATCAGACATCTGAACCTTTTGTCTCTTCATCATTATGGCTTGTTTTGTCACTTGGTATTACTACTTTATACCGTCTAAAAGATTGGAATCCCATGTGTGCTATTGCTGAAAGTCATACATAAAACAACCAATTGTATGCCAAATCTGTTTCTTTAAACAAATACTTGTGAGAACAGACAATGAAGAAGAAGGTAGGACCTCTAAATTAGAAAAGAAATAAGTTATTCTTAAGCTCAAGTCCTACAGGACTAAGACTGGCTCTCTGAAAGAGCTGGTGGTGGATCATGGAATCTCTGAGCTCAAGTCTGAAAGCCTGTCATAGCTCAGGAGTATTATAGGTAATTGGTCTAACAAGGGAAATTAGGTAATGTGGCAATTAGGTTTGAGCAACACATTTCTGAGTCCATCTTCTCAATAATATCAAATCTGCTAGAATAGAGTATTCTATTCAGCACCCTGGGAATACCTTGATCAAACATTTGTCACCCCTATGATACTTATCCATGGATGGATAGATAGTCTCAGGGTATCTTCCCTAGGTCCTAGCGCAGGCACTTCATATATGTATGTTGAATGAAAGAATAAAGGTTACTGCATCTGGTTGGATTCTAGAAGTTAGAATTTAATGACACTTGCATGTTAACAAGACCTCACAGGTGAGTTAAGTGTGGATTAAGCCCTTGGGATGTAACCTCCAATGTCCAGAGACAGGTTCCAAGAGGAGCTCTGGATCTGATGTTCTTATCACATGAAAATAGCTAAGCACTCAACACCTAGACACATACCCATACATGGGAAAGTGGAGAAAAAGAGAGGCCTCAAGAAGTTAGCCATAAACAAGAAAGATGGTCCTTAACACACATGTTCTGGTACATTTCAAAGCTACCAGTAATATCCTCACGTTAGAGATGCCTCTTGCCCATCTGTGTTACCTGGCTGCTCAGCTTGGCTGCCTTTTTGGCCATTTCAATGTCTGGGCGACCAAGCATGCTTAACCCGTGGCTTCCCTCCTTCCGGTGCTTGGCTCTGTACTCCACCTGGTTCAAAGAAAACCAAAATGGACAATGCATTCTAGATGGTGTGGCCCTTGGGGATCAGGCACATGTTACCCACATCTTTACCTCGCTGGCCTGCTTGGCTGCCTGCGTGGCCTTCTTGATGTCGGGCCGATCAGCCACTGTGGTGTAATGCAGATTTTCTTTGGCATCTTTTCTGTAAGCAACCTTTGGGGGGGGGGGGGGAGTTCACTCCTTTGAGAGATATGCTATTTTTCCAAAGTCCTCATTAAGTACAAAGGACTTTTTTTTTTTTATTAAAACCAAACTAATCCCACCACAATATTTATTAAACTAGAAGACACAGAAGTTAGGGTGATGGAAACCAGCATGCACCAATTTGAAACCCATGGGCTCAGTGCTCCTCCAAAGAATGTCGAGAAGAGAAACTTACGTCACTCTGCTTCTTGGCCACTTCCATGGCATGTTTCACGTCTGGGGGCTCCAGCATGATGGAATAGTTGGATTTCCCCTTCTCCTTGACAAACTTCTTTTTGTAATTTGTCTGAAAAGAGCCGGAATTCTTATGTGAGTAGAGGAAGCTGGGAACAGGATTGATTTACTTGAAGAACTTTGAGAAGATCTCCAGGGAAACCCCCGGCTCCCCATTTTGGACCTGTCTGGAACCTGGGTCTCTCGGTCCATATTCTAGTTCTTCCCTGTCACCTCTGTCCCATAGCCCAACACTGGAACCACATACCAATCTTTGGAGAAATGACCACAGGGAACTTAAGCTCTGTCACGCATCATTTCCACCTTTTTAAAACAGATGGAGCTACGATATCGTGATTATTAATGTATTATTGATTAGGCCATAGTAGTCAGAGATTACCAAGATACAGAGGTGGTTTGCTTCTCTAAAATTGTTTAGCAGTTTAATGGTAGGAGAGGCCAATCTCCACTAGCAATCTTTTCTCCCCTTATCAGAATTAGATTAATAACAGTTCACTTATATTGCTAGATAACAATGACCCATGGCAAAACC
Organism: Antrozous pallidus; assembly: GCA_027563665.1. Taxonomy (NCBI): domain Eukaryota; kingdom Metazoa; phylum Chordata; class Mammalia; order Chiroptera; family Vespertilionidae; genus Antrozous; species Antrozous pallidus. Next base: position 65,887,830 of record CM050508.1, on the reverse strand, counting down.
CACATCTGCCATAGTTGCCATAATTGGATAAATAATAAGTTGTCCTTTTAACCAGAGTTCAAAATTGTGACCTCAGACAGGTGTTGATGGTAAGAACACAATGACATAAAGGAAGTTGTTTGGCAGCTTTCGGTCTGGCTGGATCCTAAGGTAAAGGGGCTGTGCTGCTGCCCAGTGCGCTGGGGCTGTCACTCACGTCGCTGACATGCTTGGTCACTTCCTTGACACGAATAGTGTTCGGGGTCTCCGGCAGCGTCGTGTATGAGCCCTGGGCCAAGTGCTTCTTCACGTAGTCCTTGTACTTGTTCTGAGGGAATCCACAGAAAGTGTTAGAGCGTCTGGCTGGGCGTGAGCCCAAGATGAAAGCGGAGCCCATGGCAGCAGGAGGGGTACCTCGGACACCAGGTTGCTGACAGCCTTTGCCAGGAGGATCTGAGGAGTGTCGGGCACAGCGTGACAGCTTCCTCTTTCCTTGACATGTTTCTCTTTGTATTTCAGCTGTGGGGGTGAAGAAAGCGTGTCATCAGCTGCTCTGGGTCTCCTGCATAATTTTATTAACCTTCCAGGTCACTAGACCGAGCTGGGAGGACAGCATGGTTGACACCGTGGGCACATTAAACTTAACACAACGCGTGATGTTTGGAAATCTTGGGAAATATGCGGTCATGATTTTCTTTATCTCTCCAAGTTGAGGTTAGATTGTAATAATAATGAAAATGGGGCTTGAGCTGAATCTTCATACATGAAGCGTAGTTCAAAGCACTTCCAAATATGTCACTTAACCCTCCCCCAAAGCCCGGGATGCGCTGTTATTCTTTTTTTTTTTTTCCCCCAGATGAGGAGAGTGCAGCACAGGAAGAATGGGGCCCACAAATTCGAATTAGTTTCCCTATGGAACCCAGCAGGGCCTCACATTCCTGATTCTTGCTGTGCGAGTGCCAGAATGGTCAAGACAGTCACCAGGGTTTAATACCTTCCCACTGTGCTGCCCTGCTCTGCCATGTCAGGTCCTATTCCAGGATCCACACCCACAGCAGCAGCCCTGGTCCTTCCCTGGTGTCCCTGAGTGGGGTTAGGTGTCATGGAAGGGACAGGTACTCACGTCACTTTCTATTAAGGAATTCCTCAGGGCCAGCACCATGTCTTTATCATCGGTGACAGACAGCTTGCAACCCTTGAGGAACTCTCGGTCCAGCTTGTATTCAAACTGTCACAGAAGAAAGGCAGAGGAAGATGGGAAAGGGGGACAGGCAAAGGAGAAAGCCAACCTTTGATCAAACCCATAAGGAGGCCGCCTCTTAAAGAGGGTTTGCTACAGAATGGCCCCTCGCTTCCCGCTGAGCTCCTCCTTTCCAGCTCCGAGGCCAAGACCAAGCTCCCAAGCCTGCTCGCCTCCAGCCCCACCCCAGCCTCATTGAGGTCTCCGAACCATCTGTGTGTGGGCCCAGCTGTGGGAGCCAGCCTCGGAGGCCAGGTCTGCTTCCTGAGCCAGCCTTCTACTCCCACAACCCCTGTTCTTGGATCTCAAATGGGCTAGGTTAGCACTCTCCATGGTGGTTATCATGACTAATTATTGATTTTCTGTCTCGGGCGTGTCTCCTCTATCTCACATCGCTCTGCTGCAGGGAGGACTTGGCAGCCTGGAGGAAGTCTGGTCGGTCAGGGATCCACCTCCAGTGGGCTTTGTTGGCTTCATACAGCTTCTTGTAGTCCAGCTGTTTTTAATAAGAAGAAAACGAGTCGCATCAGTCAGGGGGCTGAGTTCCTAATCACATGCATGGCACAGAGGGACTCACCCTGTATTTTAACATACAACAAAGCGTCATTCTTTATGCAAGAGAGAGGTCCAATTAAAATTTCTCTACAATTTATGCAGCTGATCAGCCACTCAAGAGGGTCATCTTGTGGGACCCTTTGGTCTCAATAGGGGCTAATATTTTTAAAGGCCTCTGGGGGAAAAGATTCCACAATCTTTCCAGCTCTGCCAACATAGCTTAGTCATCTTCAGAGCACTTGAGCACTTTTAACTTCTAACTAAATTCAGGCTTAACTAAAATAATATTAAACTTATATACTACACTAGAGGCCTGGTGCATGAAATTCGTGCCCAGGAGACTGGGGATGTCTCTTAGCCTAGCCTGCACCCTCTCCAATCTGGGACCCCTCGAGGGATATTGGACTGCCCATTTAGGCCCGATCTTACCGGGATTGGGCCTAAACAGGCAGTCGGACATCCTTCTCAAAATCCAGGACTTCTGGCTCCAAACTGCTCACCTGCCTGCCTCCCTGATTGCTCCTAACTGCTTCTGCCTGCCAGCCTGATCACCTGCTAACCACTACCCTGCCAGCCTAATTGATGTCTAACTGCTCCCCTGCCAGCCTGTTTGCCCCAACTTCCTTCCTCTGCTGGCCTGGTCACCCCCAACTGCCCTCCCTTGCATGCCTGATCTCCCTCAACTGCCCTCTACTGCTGGCCTGATTGCCCACAACTGCCCTCTCTTGCAGGGCCTGGAACCTCCCAACAGCCCTCCCCTGCTGGCCATTTTGTGGTGGCCATCCTGTGTCCAAATGGGGGCAGGATCTTTGACCACATGAGGGAAGCCCTCTTGTGTATTGGAGTGATGGTCAATCTGCAAATTACTCTTTTATTAGATAGGATAGAGGCCTGGTGCATGGGTGGGGGCCAGCTGGTCTGCCCTGAAGAGTGTCCCAGATCAAGGCGGGGGGTTCCCTTGGGGTGAGAGGCGGCCTGGGCAAGGGGCCTGTGGAGGTTTGCAGGACAGCCACACACCCCCGGGACCCAAGTGGAGGCCCTGGGATCTGAGATTAATTTATGTCTACAATTGAAACTTTGTAGCCTGGAGCAGAGCCAAGCCTTCTGCTTGCTCCATGGCGGCAGCCATTTCTGTTTGAAACTTTGTAGCCTAGAGTGGAGGCTTAGGCTGGCAACAGCAGGTGGAAAGCTTGGCTTCCTCCATTGCCAGGGAAACCCAAGCCTCTGTTCTCTCAAGCTCAGTGGCTGCTGCCATTTCTGTATCTTTTATAATTGAAACTTTGTAGCATTGAGTGGAGGCCTAGGCCTGCAATGGCAGGCAGAAAGCTTGGCTTCCTCTGTTGCCAGGGAAACCCAAGCCTTCCTTCTGCTCTCAGTGGCGGCAGCCATCTTGGTTGGGGTTTATTGGCATAATCTGCTCCTGATTGGCTGGTGGGTGTGACGGTGGGTGTGGCTTGTGGGTGTAGCAAAGGTACTGTCAAATTTACTCTTTTATTAGATAGGATTCTTTCATGCCAGGCACTTTTCTAAGTGCTTTATAATTATTAGCTTATTTAATCTTCGCAAGAACTGCATGCAGTCGACAGCTGAGGATTTGCCCAGAAGGGTTGTAACCTGCCCAAGGTGAGACAGCGAGTGAAAGGTGGAACTGGGATTCAAAGCCAGGCCACCTGGCTTTAGGGTGCCTTCAGACCTGCATCTGAGCCAGAGAACTGGCTGCCTCGAGCCCATCTGAGGTATAGAAGTGTCTGCAATTTAATTTGTGTCCTTGGGAAGAGCCCTCTCTACCAGGCACATTCTTTCCTCTCTCTCTCTTTTTTGTCAAGGGTTAATTTGCACACAAAATGTGCACACATCTATGTATACTACTTGATGAGTCCCCCATCCCCACCGCATGTTATTGTGAAATTTTTCAAACATACAACAGAATTACAAGAATCTTATAGAGACTACCCGCCACCTGCATTCTACAATGTGCATTTTACTGCCATTGCCTTTCCCGACATCCATCCTGCTTCCCATCCCTCAATCTAGCCTCAGGACATCTGTAAGTTACCTGCCAGCCCCTACAGGCATTTCAGTTTGCTGGCCCTAACAAACATATGTCCTCTCTGGCACTAGTGGGCACTAGTTGAGTTGTAATGGTTTCATTTTATAACTATATATGTGTATATGTGTGTGTGTGTGTGTGTGTGTGTATATATATATATATATATATATATATATATATATATACATATATAAAGCTGATACTCATCTAAATGAACAAAAATGAGGCTGTTTGAAGCTCCACTACAAAGAAATGAGTTAGTGCAAGGAGATCTGAGCAGAAGGAAGGCTTAAGCCAGTGGTGGGCAAACAGCGGCTCACGAGCTACATGCGGCTCTTTGGCCCCTTGAGTGTGCCTCTTCCACTAAATACCACGTGCAAGCGTGCACATACAGTGCGATTGAAGCTTCATGGCCCATGCGAAGAAGTCAGTTTTCAGCCTGGGCGAGTCTATTTTAAAGAAGTAGCGTTAGAACACTCAAGGGGCCAAAGAGCCTCATATGGCTCACGAGCCACAGTTTGCAGACTCCTGACAGCACCAAGTGGTTAAATTTTTTTTATCTATAAAAAACAGGCTCTAGGGTGTGGGGCAGGAGGAGAACATGGAAGGTAGAGGGAATGAAAGATACTAAGATACTTTCTAAAACGCAACTTTCATTTCAGAATTAAGTCTCATATTCCTCAGCCACCTCGCACCAAGGCTGAGTGGGTGTAAAGACTGTGGCACAGGCTGGCCACCCTTGTCCTTCCCCATTGACCTCTATAAGAACCAGAGGCAGCATGTAGATTTCAGCGTCCTTATGCATGCTCCTGGTGCCTAACTCTTGATCTGGACTCAGTCGCTGGAAGAGATGTGAGAGATCCTTTGTCCCGCAGAAGCTGATGAGTCACTCGTGAGGCTAAGGGAAATTTATGGAACTTACGTTGGTGTTGACTTTGTAGGCGTCCTTGGCTGCTTTGATATGAACAGCATCTGGCTTAATGGTGCAGTTGGACTTATTTCTTTGGTAAACTTCTTTGTATTTCAACTGTGGGAGGCAACACAATGACCAGCTTAACTTTTTATAGCACTCTACTAAGATACTTAAAACATAAGAATGAAAACTGTGATTATAGTACACACTGCTCCCTAGGACAGAATGAATCTGCGGACAGAACGGTTGTGGCCATGCAGACATGTGTGTTCCTGTCTCAGATCTTAAAACCAGCTCCCAGAACACACTGAGTGTGCTCACTAGTGTCACAGTGGCACTCATGTCCCCTGAGCTTGTGATGGAAGGGCCAGCTGCACAGCCTTCCCTGTATGTTCTCCCTTTTCTAAATCAGAAAATTCCAAGTTCAGAACATCTTGAAAACTGCTGATGGAAGCGAAGCTCCTCCCACCCAGATGGAATGAGTCTTGCTCTCCTTCTGTACCCCCCACAGTTCCAGCTGTTATCACCTCATGTTGTAATTATTTGCTTAACTGTCTATTCTTTCCATTAAGCTAACTCCAAGGGCAAAGACTGTGTCATTCATCATTGTTCCTGGTGTCAGGGACATTTGTTCCTGGTGTCAGGCACATAGAAACCCAATAAATGTTTGATGAATGAGTGAACGGACGGATGGATGGATGGATGCAGTCATCATCACCATCATCGCTGCTAGAGCCACATCTGGCCAGTTTGGGCATAAGAGGGTTTGGATGAGGGGGAGAGTGTCAGGGAAGGCTCAGTCTCAGGGCCCAACAGGTAGTTTCCCCATCCTGGGCCCAGAAGTTCTAGCTGTACCCAATTGTGCTCCTCATAAATTTCAGGGCGCTGGGCCTCACTTGGGTTTTCTCACTAATTGTTGCTGAGGGATCCCAAGTGTTAAAGTGGTCAGATCTGAAGTGAAACTGTTCTAAGGAAGCCTAGTAGCATTACTAAACTTGATGATCACAATTTTCTGCATTCCACCACACATATACATCAATATCTTTAGGGGAAAGGCCTGGAAATCCATATTTTACATCCATATCTCAGGTTATTGTTATAATCAGAAAATGTGGGAGAATGGACACCAAAATGCTTCATTTTTTTTTCTACAGTGAAAGGGGAAGGGCTGCTCTGCATAAAGAATTGACCTGACAGATGTTTATGAATACCTAGGTGTCCATGTTTGAAATGCCAATACTTAATTTAACATGAAAAATATGAAAAAATATTTATAGGCATTTCTGCCTTCATACATGTGCACGAATGTATTTAACATTTTTTCACGGCAGCTCAGGGCCAGCATTGTGAACACATTTATTCATCTATCAGGGAATTCCTGAGCACCAGCCAAGGTCAAGGCTATGGGTAAGGATGCGTGTATTCCACAGCTGCCTTTAATATTCTCTCCGGTGCAGTATAGCCATAGACTTCCTTAATTTTTTTAAACAAAAAATCATGACAGTTTTCAACCATAGAATCTATCTATATATCTGGAAATTTCTGAATACAATTTCTCCTCAAATTCAGGATATTTGAATTTAATGGCTACCTTGTTCCTCTTAGTCAAAATAAAGTATATAGATTCTATACTATAGAATATTCTTAACATTTATGGAATGTTGCATTTTTCAAAATGGTATCTACAACACTTCCCCCCCTTTTTTACACTGTAACCCTGCCATTTGTTCATCCAAAGGTGGCACCTATATTTCATCCACTGAATCTGGGTATCCACTGTGCCAATAAAACACAGCAAAAGTGTCTCTTGTCAGTTCTAAGATTAGCCATTAACTGGTCTGGAAGCTTTTATTCCAGCCTCTTGGAACCCACCCACTGTGCTGTGAGATGTCCACACCACACAGGGGAGGGGGGTAAAGGGGGAGGGCTGTCTATGCAACAACAGAGCTCTAGCCCAGAACCATCATCAACGACCAGCCATGTGAGTGAGCCTTCGAGAGGTGCTGGCCCACCTGAGCCTCAGCTGTCTGCCAACAGCTTGTGGGATAGAAGAGCCACTGGGCTGTGCCTACTCAGCTCACAGAATCACTGGGGGAGGGGGAGGTGATTGCTATTTTAAATCGCTGGGTTTTAGGGAGATTGTTACACAGAAATAGCTAACTGAACCAGGGTTTGTTAGATCACATTAGAGAGGTCAAGCTGAGAGGACTGTGAAGCCATTCTGATACTTACATCACTGACTTCATCTTTGACCTTCCGGACATGCAGCAACATGGGCGTGTCGTGGATTGTGGTGTAGCCTCTAGGCTTGGCCTTGTTGTATTCCAATTTGTAAAGTATCTGAAGGAGATGAAAAAGCAGGAGGAGACAATGTTATACATCTCCATTTACAGTGCAACGTGATGTGACATCAGAAGTGCAAAGGGCTTTTGTCAGTGTGTATAAAGGTGAGTAAATTCTATAAATTCAACAGGTGCTTTCATGCTTTCTGCCAAGGCCCTGGTGCTTCTAAAATGGGGTGTCCCCAGTTTGGTTGGAACAGTTGTATATTGTAATAGAAGTTCTGAGTATAGCAGGACATTTAGCACCCTCGCCTCACTCCCACTGAATGGCAGGAGAGTTTCTGGACATTGTGACAGTCTAGAATACCTTCTACATTTGCAAATGCCTCCTGAGTTTGAGAATCTGTTCAATGTTTCTTGTACTTACATCACTGATTTGTTTGTTGACTTTGGTAGTACGCAGGTGTTCTGGAGTGTCCACAATTGAGGTAAATTTGTCCTTAGATTTTTCATACTTTTTCCTGTACTTGATCTAAATTGTGTAGCAGAAGAACAAGTTAATTCTAAGAAATGGAAGAGAGGGCTTTAAGGAATCTAATTTTCCTCTTTAGAGAGTCCCACAGCAAATAGTAGGATTATTATACAAGCCACTGATGTGAGCGAATGGGGTCATGCTTTCTCTTTAAATCCTAATTGAAAACATTTAATATAAATCTGTACTTAATAGCAAGCTTGCAATGGAGTGAGCAAACAATAACAATAAATGATAATTCCCATACATTTTATACATGCAGAAACTGAGGCCCACATGGGGTAAGAGACTAAACTAAGGGTACATGTAGATTGAAACTCAGAGCCAAGACTTGACCCTCAATCTCTGGACTCTGAAAAGTAATGATTCACTCACAATATAGGGTGGGGCAAAAAGTAGGTTATTAGTTGTTCATATGAAAAATAATACCATAATTAGATTTACAGTTCTGAGTATGGAAGATAACACAATAATCCTATATAATAAAAGGCTAATATGCAAACTGTCCCCTTGGGAGTTTGACTGCTCACTATGATGTGTGTTGACCATCATGGGGCAGTGCAGAACAGAGGAAGGCCCCTGATTGGTCCTGATCACTGGCCAGGCCTAGGGACCCTATCTGTGCATGAGTTTCATGCACCGGGCCTCTAATACTAATATAAGAATAAACTGTGTTTCCCATACTCACAACTGTACCCCTACTCTTGCCCCATCCTGTATGCTGCATCAAATATGTATCACCTCTTAAGATACGTTTTCATATAAAAAATGAAATAGATGTAAAATAAAAAACCAAGTATATAGTATTTAAAGTATTTATTATTTTAGAGAACACATTCATTTTTATAATTTTCAAGTCATTTTTTTTTCATGCACATAAGCTGATTCAAGCAGCACAAACACAGAGAGCACAGCAATATGTCATGCACAACGATTTGATGATCATACTAGGACAAAAAGAAGTGGCAGGCAAATAGGATATTCCTAGGGAGACCTCATCCCCCTCATTTCATATGCTGATGATGTCACAATGAAGTGATAAAACAAGTTCCTAATACAAAAGATTGATTAAAACTTTTTTTGTATGGGGACAATGACATTTTATTAACTTGGTATCTGGTAGTTAAGCAATCATCACCATTTTTTGCTGCTTCAAATTTACCTTTCAGCATATGATGGAAAGGCGGTGGTGGTATGTTTCTACTGACCTTGTGGGAAGGCAATGTTATCAGCAACGCTGTTAACAAGTATGCGAGAGGGCAGATGTGCCTGAAATTACCTAGCAAATTCAGCATCAAACTCAAGAGGGGCCATGACTATGTCCAATTGTAAACGAGCTGTACTGTAATCCTCATCTGTCCTAAATGGTACACTTGTAGTGATCATTGAACAATAGCCAAATTAGATAAAAATATTACATATTCAGACCTTTTAAATGCTGTTGAATCTGTTTAATATACCCATTCTCTCAGGAATCTATTTGGGGAGGGGGCATATATTGAAAAATATAAGTTAATGTTATACCAATTTGGAAACAAAGTTTGGAAAAGTCTCAGCTAATCTTACTAGGAGTTCCCTCGGTGTCAGATGGTATACAGATGGCATCATCACAGTGGTGGCCACATCCAGTGTTCATTTACAAGGAATGAACATTTATTTATGGAGTTTTATCATGTGAAACCACGGGCAGGGGGCAGGGAAGGAAGTCAAGGAAAGCATAAAGGCGAATGCCCCCAAGACTTCTTCCCATCACATCCGAAATTACCTGGCTCCACATGTATGTGTTGTAGAGGGCAGTCAACATATCTGGACGCAGAATTTCATTACATCCTCGCTTCAGAAGCATCTTGGCACTAGATTTATATTTTCTCTGTTCATGCAAAGAGCAGTGAAGCACAAAAGAGACATAAGAACATGGCTCTATATCCCCATCACCTCTGAGTGAAGAGATGTAGGCAGACATACTTTATGTGCTCACATATACATGTGGTGAAGATACCAAATATATTACAATGCCAAGCAGAGTGACTACACACCTGCTGTTGACCATCCATCATCCTAGTGAATGGGTAATGAATGATATGGAAAATGCCTTATAGGAAAAAGGACATCATTGGAGTATAGGAAAATATGGCAGAGAGTTTTGTCTTCTTTCCTTCCATTAATTTGCTTCTTTGTTTTTGCAACTCAATTTGCAATTTACAACTGCAGGCTAAAAGCAGGGCTGCCAGAGGAATAAAAGCTTTCCTTTTCCTCCTCACTGCAGCACATGTGAGCACACAGAGCATGGACTGGCACACTCAAATAGCTCCTGGGCTCTTTGGGTGGCTAGACAGATACTGTGGAACAGAACATCCCAATATCATAGGCAGAACCTATGACATCCTTGCAGCAGACAGGACAACATCTCATGAGAAACCTGGAGCACAGTCCTGCCTGGGCTGGCCAACCAGCCCCATCACAGTACCTGACTGAGCTGCTCGCCTGCGATCTTAGCCAGCAGATGTCTAGGCTCATCGACTACCAGGTGGTATTTATCTTTCCGACGCTCATAATCAGCTCTGTATTTTTTCTGCTCGGACATCAGATCAAATTATAGCAAGAGTACAACTTCAAGGCTACACAGAAATGTCCCCAGATAAACACTCCAGAGGACCAGAAATATCTCATTTTGGGAGGTGGGTGCCCAAAGCATCCGGGATAAGCACAGGGAGGCAAAGAGAGTTAAGTGAGAGAAGACTGCTTGGAGAGGCTGGGGCTTGGGATAGATCGGATTTATGACACCAAATTGGAATACCTTGTGCCTAAACATTTTCCATCTCTACATAAGATGCCATTAGTAATGTTAGGATTTATGGCACCTTACATTGTATTTAAAATAAGGCCCGATAATCTACAGGTCTACAATCTAAGACTGTGAAAATCAAAAGGAATATTCATGAAAAATTCTAATAGTCTTCTAATGCGAGTTAATTTATTTAATTATATAAGAGACCTGGAAATCCTTTGTGAGTGTGAAAAATAGAAATAGACTGTATTCTAGGGATCTACTAACAGTAATTCTTCAGAGTTGTTCCACCTGGAAATCTACTGAAAAATGAACAAAATCAATTTTTAAAGAAAAAAAAGTCATATATTGAAATAAACATACCATTGGTTACATTTCCATTTTTAGATACATTTTACTAATTTTCTAACATTGTGCATGTATTCATGTAAATCTGTGGAATATCCAAAGATAGGAAATTAAATATAAAACCATCCAAACATTTAAGTTAATCAATAGCTTGGTCATTTCAGTCATTTTAAACTAAATTTAACTTAAATTATTGCAAAGAAAGCTCCAAGAAAGACTGGGTAGAAAATAAAAGAATATTTTGGAGACAAATGGCTACTTCTTTGCACCAATATATGAGTAAACAATGACAGTACAATTGAATGACAAATCACAACAATCCCTTTAGAGGTGGCTTTTCCAACCACTGCATTTCTATGCCATGGTAGAGATGGTAAAGTAACCTTGAACTTCTGTGACTCCCAATTCTACACAGTATCCTGTTTTAGGGAGTTCAGCTAATAGTTAACCAAATCCTTTACCTCCTTGCTGTCATTACCCAAAGGACTGTGCTGCCCTGTGCTAGCAGAACAAAGGTGATGGCTGTGGGGCCCTCCCACCACATGGCACAGTCCCTTCACTTGCTCTTATTCATGCTTTTGGCAGAGCCTATCAGAGGGTGACTTTATAAGACTCTTTCAGATCTTTATCTTGAATCAACACTTAGAAAGGCTTTTCTGTCATTTTCCTTAATGAGTTGTAATCAAATAAGTCTATACTTCTGAAAGGAACTGCATAGGGTTAATTGGGTCATGTCATACATACCTCATTCATCAACTGAGTTGCATACTTGAAATGCCTATTGATTGGACAATCGGCTTCATACTTGAAATCTGACTTTGTCCTTTCAAATATCTCCTTATACTTATACTAGAGAAAACAGAATGTGGTTAATTGATAACAGGCTGTGATTATCTTTTTGTTTTTGTGATTATCTTAAGAATGAGTCATGCCTTTTATTTTACCATACAATTGTGATAATTTCCTCATAGAGTTAACAAGTAATTACTAAATGCTTATTCTGTCTCCTAAGGCAATGAAAGGGATAGCCACCGGGATTCCTTGAAAACTCACTCCAAAATGTATTTTTTTAATGAATGGATGACAAACAGATCTATTTTCCAAACTAGACAAAAATCCAAGTCAGTTCCTTCTTTGTTCCTATTTATTATAGTGATTACTATTTTATTTTGAAGAACCCCATGAACTAAGAATGAATGTGGCACACAAAGTCTAACTATCTGGCTGGTTTAAGAAAAGTTTGTTGACTCCTATTTTAGAATTCAAAGGAAGCTAATCCAACAGTTTTATTTTGGAAATAGGAAAACGAGGCCATAAAAAACAGTTATTTGCCTCGAATCACACAAGTTTGTGGATTTGAATAATCCCACTTTAATCCTGATGTGGTTCAGTGGTTGAGCATCCATGAACCAGGAGTCTGGGTTCAATTCCTGAGCAGGGCACATTCTTGGGTTGTGGGTTCGATCCCCAGTGTGGGGTGTGCAGGAGGCAGTCAATCAACGATTCTCTCTCACTATTGATGTTTCTATCCCTCCCCTCTCCCTTCCTCTCTGAAATCAATAAAAAATATTAAAAAAAAATAATCTCACTTTTCCCACCATGTCAACTCTAATAGGGTGAATTACCCAGAGACATATTAATAGGGAGGGAATTCTGGCAGACATATGAGTTGTTCTGAAATGACCATTTATCAAATTCAAATAAATGATATAACTAAATGATGACTATAGTCAATGAGGTCAGTACTAAAGGAATTTGAGATATGCCATTTTAGTGGAATCCATCATACTGACAGTTCAGTATGTATTCCAACTATAGGGACTAGAAGTGAAGATCAGGGTGGGAATATAAAAAAGCTATATGCTCACTGCTAATTCTCTCTGTGAGCACGGAAATACGTTAAACAGATGTGGCCATTCTCCTTGAGGAGGTATACCTTGCTGTAGAGAGTCTTGTTCTGCTCAGCCAGAGTGAAGTCAGGGGTATCATAGGCATAGCAACCGATTCCTTTAAGCCAGGTCAAATCTTCTTTGTATTTTACCTGGGAGAAGAACATCATCAAAGAGTTTTAAGAACCTATCTCCAAATAGCAGTAGGTTACGATCGATACAAGTGGAATAAATAAAAGCTCTGATCACTGAGACATAGAGGATAATAAAGTATCAAAACAATTATTTAAGACAATTTTCCAATAATACTTTTTTTCTGTTTATTTTATGGTGTATTATATATGGAAATTTATATTTTTAATACTAATTAAAACAACTCAAATGCAATAGGCATACTTTCCTAGAGATTATATTGTGAACTTGACAGATGTATTTTCCTATTGAAAGCTGACATTTCTTTCTCAGTGAGCATCGTTACCTATCTTGATTGCTTCATGAAATTGTCTCTTCAATTGACCAGAAATAGGTTATTGCTTAGATGAAGTATATCACTTCCAGCCATGTAATATGATATAATACATTTGGGAGAAAATTAGGTTTATAAATTGGAATATATTTTTTTCTCTCCCAAGTTGAAGTTCATTCATTTATCAATGAGTTTTATGACTTAAACATCCATACCTAAGAACCAACATTGAGTCACGTGTTTAATCGCTTTTAGTGTAGTGTTTGATTCCCTAAGTCACACAGAGATATGAATTTATACATAAAAATAGGAGACTTGAAGACTCACATCACTGACTGCATCCGTGACTGCCCGGTGGTGGAAATGCTCTGGGCTATCAGGAATGGACCTCCAGATTCCCAGCTGGCTCATGTAGTTCTCTTTGTATTTCACCTGTGGGAAAAACACAAAGACAGGTGTAACATCTGACCCAAAATTAATGTAAAAAAAAGTCTACTTATTTCCAGAGAGTATTAGCGAAGGGAGAACACTTTTTGTTTGGGTTGGTTTTTAATCCTCACCCAAGGATATTTTTCCATTGATTTTTAGAGAGTGGAAGAGAAAGAGAAAGACAGAGAAATAGTGATGTGAGAGAAGCACATTGATTGGTTGCCTCCTGCTTGAGCCCTGACAAAGGCCTAGGCCAGGAAGGAGCCTGCAACCAAGATATGTGCCCTTGACCAGAACTGAACCCAGGAACCTTCGGTCCACAGGTCAGTGCTTTTTCCACTAAAGTAAACTGAATAGGGCAAGGGAGGATTTAAAAAAAAAAAAACTGATGGTGGCTTATCAAGCCTCATGCAAGTAGCTATTTAGAAGGACGTACTTTACTGATGTCATCTGTGACTCTGCGATGGTACACAATGTCCAGAGCATCCTTCACGGTGTGGTATTTCCCTTTGGTCTTTTCAAATGTTTCTTTGTAGCGTAGCTGGAAAGAAAAACACGGATTATGAAAAATTAGCCAGTTAAATAATTGAAGTCTTTTAAGCTTGAGGTTTCTCTCAGGTTTTCCCATGAATAAATTTAGGAGAGATTTAAAAACTGATTTCACATCCTGGAAGAGAAAAAGGACATGAGGAGGAACCTAATACAATCTGAATAAAGTATAGAGTTTAATGAATAATAATGAATAATAGTATCAATATTGATTCATTGGTTGTGACAAATACATGGTGGTAATGTAAGGTGTTAACAACAGGGGAAACTAGGTGTAGTCTAATTTAATTAGCACAATTCTTATCCTCATTCCACATGTAAGAAAACAGTCTGAAAAAATTAGGTAAGGAATACAGAGTCAATCAGCAAGCAAATGACAGTGTCAGGATGTAAACCATGGCTGACACCAAGAACATGACTTTATCGGCAAGTAACAATTAGTTGTCAAGCATTCCCGAGGAAATGCTACAAAAGACTCACAAGAAAGGGCCATATTTTTCCTAGAAGAGCAATGGGAAGAGTTATAGGCTTTTTGCATTACTCTTAGCTACTACTTTGCCTAACTGTTATTGTTTGTGCCTATTTTTTTTAAAGTTTTTGGGTGTGGTGTTTCTTTTTGTCCTGCTCAGTGTGCAGGTCAGGACCTTGAACTATGGATATGACTAATCTTTTCTGTTTCTCAGATACCTCAACCTCCACTGTCCCTACCACAGCAGCAGAAAGAAGGAAGGGATGCATACATCACTGGCGTTCCAGTAAGCCTTCTTGGCTCTGATGAGGACTGGTGTATCTGGAATTGGGGTGTACTTGTCCTTCATCTTTTCATATTGAATCTTGTACTTGTTCTAAGAAATAAAGATAGAAGAGAGAGACAAAGTTAAGTTCAAGTGTTTTCATCCCTCACAATCCGCAACCATGTCACAAGTCCACCCAGGGATTGTGTATTGTGCTCATTAGGAGACTGGCCCCACCTCCTGTTCTTGGTGCTGCTGAGCACCATTTATAGACATGAGCTCTCCTGTCAGAGGCAGCAGGTGAAAGATTTAGTGAGCATTTTTTCTTTAGCCCAGTGCCTCCGTGCCAAATTCCCAGCTTACCTCACTGACCAGGTCCTTCACGTCTTTGGCATGCTTCAAGGCTGTGGTCTGGTTTCCAGCGTGATGATGGGGTCTCTCTTTGGTGGCAAGTTCAACATATAGATACTAAATAATCAGAATAAGGATCAGATGTTATAGAGATAAAACATTTTTTTTTAAATTTAGCATTTGGTCTTTTCTGTTTAGCAGGTGTGCACCTGTCGTCCTGTTTTTTCTCTCTCTCGTTTGTTTGTTATATGTGTTTCTGTTCATTTGTTTTTCTCTATGTCTCACATCTGGAAACACATATTTGCACTCCAGTTGTCTAATAACCTTATTGCTGAGTACAGTTTAATTTAAATCCATATAATAAAGAGTGCAGATAGAAGAATAAGAGGATTCTGACAGAGCTTTCAGCATATTGTTTTTTAATTTTCGCCTGAATGCATAAATTGTAATTTCATTTGTCTGTGGAAAATACATAGGTCCATAGAATAAGTCAAGCAATTTATTTTCACTCCCTGGAGTCCACAGACTACTCATGCAATAACAAAAGTTGAATAGAACCAGAAAAGAAGACATGGCATTTACCTGCTCATGTAAAACAAACCATGGTTAGGATGGACCAGACAAACACTGCCTCTTGAAATTAATGGGCATGCAATTGCATCAAGGACAACCAAGTGTGAGAGGCTGCTACTGACCAGGAGTAGTCAGACACACGTAACTACCCCCTGTGATGCCAGTGTGGCAGATTTATGAATCTTCCTTCATTAACTTTACCTGACTCTGAAGCTTCTGCCCTCGCTTGGCTCTTAGAAGATCAGGTGTATCAGGAATTGAAGTGAAAATCGACTTCTGCTTCTTGCCTTTAGCTCTGTACACCAGCTGGATATAAAACAGTCATCATCATCATTTCTACTCTGTGGACATGTTCTCTGCAGATGCCTTTATTACTTATTCATGGAAGAAGCAGGGGCCATCCCACTACAACAATCTCAGTTTCTTCCCAATAAACCAACCTGGGCTTCCTTTACTTTTTTCCCCTCCTTTATCAAAATATACGCTGTAGCTTATCCAATATTCACACCTCCTGCTGTGATCCTGGTTTCTTCTTACCTGCCCCTTCTAGGACCCAGTTCCCAACAATTATCCCTTCCCTTCCATGACCTTCAACTCTCCAGTTTTCCCACCCTCTCCTTTCCTCTGCAAACAGACTCAAGTCTCTCCCATCATTTTCCAGCCTCTACCACTGGCCTTTTTCCTCTTTTTCATAACCAAGCAGACTATGCATTTGGTGGTTTGATTTTTTTTTTCCTTCTCAAACAGTTTAATAGCAAATAAACAAAGAAATGTACCACACTTGGCAGATATAAAATGACTTTTGTCCATGTGACTGCACAACTAAAATAGATTTATTTGGGTTCCCCATTGGAACAAAAGGAAAAACACACACAAAAAAGGAGATTCTTTTTAAATGCATACTCCCTTGCTCCAAACTTATAACATTTTTTTTAATCCACTACACAAATTCTATGATCAGGTCAGAAAAGTGATAAGGGCTCTTCTTGCCTTTAAAAAAAAAACCATTAAAGTAAAATCAATAATTTTCTACATAGTACAATGTTCTTTTTCTTTCTTTTAATTTCTCAAGGCAACAGTCAGCTTTCCCCCATCACTCCAATGAAGTTACTCTCAATCTATACTAATAAACGAGAAAGATGCAAATTGACCATACCTTCACAATGCCCACCAGCCAATCAGGAGTGAGTATGCAAATCAACCCATCAAAGATGGTAGGTTAATTTGTATAAACAGGCTCTGAGCATCTGGGGACGGGACACTTGCATCATTGCCATCGCGATGATGCAGCCATGCTACACTGCCCCAGCCGTTCTGGGCCTCTGGTCAGCATGGGAAGGCAGAAAGGCAGCTCTGGCTGGAGCTAAGGCGGTGCCAGCAGCCAGGGGAAGGAAAGCCCATTCTTGCACAAATCTTCCTGCATCAGGCCTCTAGTAAGATTATGAAAAACTTTACAATTGTCAAATCCAAGAATGGTTCTCTGTAGCAACTGAAACCCTGAGCAGTTTCATTTCTGAGCACTCGCCTCTGCCTTCCATTCCACCATTCTCTCTTGGGGAGCAGCTTCCTTCTGTGGTTCTGCCCTCCCCAGGCTGTTATTCACTGAAGTCAAGGGTTGACTCTCAGTGCCAGGAGAACAGATGAAAATGATGGGCACTCAAATATACTGAAGTAGTTTGTAATTTATTGAGTGGGAACAAAGCAGGATGCCAGTGAAGACTTTTCAAATGATGCTACCACAATTAGGGCTCCTGATAGCAGGAATTAAAGAGAGACTTTTGAAATAAATTCATTTGGAAACTACAGCAATAGTGTAAGCCGGAGGGACTTTCCAATATATAAAATCATGTAAACTCTCAGCAGTCCTGGTCCTAGGTAGAGCAAGCATCAATATCCTCATCTCATTAAAAGGGGACAAAAGTAAGCTGAGGCAAAGTGAGATCAGTTGACTTGCTTAGACGGGTGGTGACTCTGTAATTAAGGGAGAAGGGAGATCTTTGTCTAGTGTAGTTGCCTGAAAAATACTCACTAGAGGAACACATCCTTACCTCACTCAGATGTGTCTTCAGTTCTTGCACTGTTCTGTATTCTGGAGTGTCAAGTACCACTTTGTATTTGTCTCGCATCTTCCTTGCGGTATTAGTGTACAGGTAATTAGACTAACAACCAAAAACAGAATGAAATAAAAGTTAAGTCATTCAAGGAACTGCATGTGTGGTCACACATTGTCTTTCAAATGGCTGATATGTGCAAGTTAGGCTGAACCTCCATGTGGCCTGGAGGCCTTCCCAGGCAGGGACAAAACAATTGTCATCTATCTAAGCTCATTACCTTGTTAGGAGTCATGGTCATGACTTGCTCAAGTGGTTTAATGTTAAATTTCCCCTTAAAAGTAGCTGTCGGCAAAGATTTTCTGCCCAGCTCCTTGAAGCTGTGTAGGGGTAGCCACTGTTGCTAAGATGGGCAGGCACTCACCCAGAGCTTCCGCAGGTGCCTGGAACGGACCATGTCAGGAGTGTCCATCAGGAAGCAGCCCATTCCCTTCAGGACCTGCAAGTCCTCTTTGTATTTAATCTGTGTGGAAAAAATAGAAATAAAGCTGGTCAGGAGCAAATATAAATCAAGAATAAATAAGACAGAGTAGTGACGTTTTTTCTTTTTTTAACTGATGTATCTTTCATTTTGATTCAATACATCCACCTTGGACTCTTTGTTTGCACGCAAGTAAATCACAGATTTTGAAATTTAAATCTCTAACCTTGATCTGAGGAGAGGACACAGCTATTATTTTATGACTGCATTGACGGGAGAGGGGCTTAGATGGAATAAAGTGGTCTTTTAGGAGAAGGAAACATCCACGGAAGAAAAAGAAACAAATGGCAGCGGGAAGTTGCTTAAGGGGGTGGGAGCAGGGATGAGCAGGAGAAAGATACTAAACAAGAGCTGAAACAGAGGCCACTCAGAGAGTAAAGAGTTGGTAATAATTTAGGGTTGCATGAAGAATGGCAGCCAACAATTCTTGCATTTCCCAAGTGGTCCTCTTGCTACTGTTTCTAAAGCTGGTAAAATATGGGGTCCTGCTTCCACTATTTCACCTCCAAGCCGTACATTCTGTTGAGAGGTACTTAGTGGAAAAGACCGCTGGTCGGCTTCACTGCTGAAGGAAGCCATCCTTTTCGTAACAGAAAGACCCTATGAGATGCTTACGTCACTGGTGATGTCTCCCACATAACGGCAATGGAGCACTTGGGGTGTGTATGGCAGCGAGATCATGTGACCCTGCATCTTGAAGAAGTCTGATTTGTAGATCAGCTAAAGAAAAGTGTCCAGAAAAACACATATTAGTGACTGAATGGTTGAAAGTCACCCCTGGGTTCCCTGGCCTGTCTTATTTCCTAAAATAATACCCACCTCACTGACAGCCTCTTGTGTCTTCTTGACCTGGCGGAGTTCAGGTGTGTCAGGGGTAGTGTGGATCTTATCTTTGAGTTTGTGATACAGTTGTCGATACAGCCTCTACATTGGGAGAAACACCATTTCAGGTGGTCAATGTGGGACACTGACTGATCAATAAGCAAATATCAATCTTTTCTCCACAGAATTCGCATTCACAGTACCTCGCTGGTAACATTGTTGACCCTCCGGACATTGACAAATGGAACATCATTGGGGCCCAGTGTATACCCATTTGCCTTGAGGTGTTCATAAACTTCCTTGTACTTGAACTGCAAAAGCAAAGTCAGAATGAGATTACTGATGGGTAAACAAAGAGCAGGGTTACATTTCTCAAACCAAAAAGAGTTATCAGTTGCATTTGAAAATTAGTCTCTAAGTGTTAAGAATAAGGAAAAGTCATTGACAAAATTTCAATAATAATCAGAGTCTAGAAAATTATTTTGTTGGCTGGTGAAGCCAGATCCAGAAAGGAACAAAATATGAGGTTGCTTAGATGAAATCTGTTTATATGCAGTTTTGCAAAATGAAAAAAATCCTATATTTTTAGCCACAATATGGCTAGTAAATTAGGAAATGCAAAGAAAAAATAAGAGACTAAAGACTGATGGATGGTTTTACAGATTGATATTTGATTCTCACTGGCCAGCAGATTTGATACACAGAGCTCTGAATGGCAACCTGGAAGGGAGAGGTTATTCTCCAGCTGATGGCTTATTTATGGGTCTGGTTTGAAGGCCACAGTCACTAGGCCTTGTCCTTTGGGTAAATGGTATGAAGTCCTAACCTGGCACTTTTGAAAACTGGAGAAGGTGGGTGCCTGAGCTAACTCCAGGGCACAGTACAGGTAGTGAGAAGCTACCTATCCCTCTGAGCTTTCTATGAAATGGTACAGAGGATAAATAGTGAGGCAAGTACCAGGGTCAGTAGCCTGGCAGAAAGTTCTTTCTATTCAAAGAAATGTACAGGGATGTTATATCTTTTTCTTTTTTTCTTAAATATATTTTTATTGATTTCAGAGAGGAAGGGAGAAAGAGATAGAAACATCAATGATTACAGAGAATCATTGATCCAATGCTCCCTCCTGGGAATTGAGCCCACTACCAGGGCATGTGCCCTTGACTGGAATTGAATCCAGGAACCTTCATTCCTCAGGCTGTTGCCCATCTACTGAGCCAAACTGGCTAGGGCTGTTATATCTTTTTCAATGACACACTGCAGAAGGAAGACAATACTGCCGCCACACACAGTAGTGAAGATATGGTTTAAATTTCCAGTACGAGGCTTGGGATTGTCTAGGCTGCTCTGTGCTAAGGCTAGCAGGAGCAGAAGCATCCTGGCAGCCATGAGCCCGGAGGCAAGGAAACTGAATCACGCAGACATAATCCCAGGGGAGTCTATGCGAACGTATTGAACAGTGCAGACGCTGCTGACCTAAGGAGCCAGCCAGTTCACCGCACCCTGGGGAAATGTGCTGTCTCCCCTGCTCAGGCCTTATCATTGTATCATGTTGAACCTTGAGGGTGGGACTGGGGGGATAAGAATAGACTGTTCATGAATATTAGTGCCCCCTCTCCCTTCAGATCCCATCTCAATGAGGAGGAGAGCACTCACATAACTGCTCATGTACTGGGTGTCCTTAGAGTGTTTGAAGTGCGGAGTGTCGACCGGAAGCCTGTATCCTGTAGCCAGGGAGCGCTTGCCCGCATCTCGGTACAGATTCTGCCGAATGAGGAAGAATGGATTAAATAACATCTATATCTAATAACTGATCTAAGTTAAACAAGTCATATCCTGCTCATGTTAGGTTTTCAATTAGATACTTAAAGTACTATGCTTACTGAATTAATTTCAGAAAGAAATTAAATAAGCTCTAAGAGGCAATTAATCAAATTACTCTTATTGTTTTTTTTATAAAAAAGAGAGCAATGAATGCAGAGACTTATAGAAATTAATTCTTCTGTGCTTCTTAACATATGCCCAGTTGACTGCATGGTAACTAGCAAGAATTTGGGTTAAGTAGAGAAAACAGTCTACCAAGTGCCACCTCTGTTCTTCACCATACTCTCAGGTGATATTCAAGTTGCCACCAATCTTGAAGACAGTCATAATTATAAAGCACATCTTTAGGATCCTATCTCTCTCCCCCGCCACTCCCCACATCTTCTTCCCTCCCACCCCCTGCCAAACACAGCATTAATGTCAGACTATGAAGTGAGCAGGATGCTCATATTCCTGGCAGAAGGTGGAAGGAATTTATGTGACCTTAAATAGTCTGTCTCTCAGAGGAACTATAGGAATAAGAACACTACTTAAAATATTAAAAACCAAATTATTCCTAACAGTCAGCAATGAAGGCTGAGACCAAAGGTGCACCACCGGGTAACAGAATAAAGATCTTACACATGGAGTCCACGTTCTTTCCTTGTCTAAGTCTCAACAACAATTTTTAGCTTTATCGCTTATTGTTAATAATCTTTCATGATCAGATGCCTGGTCTTTGTCATCTTGGTTTTAAGCTTTTTGAGAGCAGAAATAGATTGGCCCTCTTCTTTGTAACCTGTAAACACTGCTCCAAAAATGCCCATTGCATGCTTAGAAAGAGCTGGCCAGCCAAGAAAGAAGACAGGCTATGCATGTGTTTTTTGTTTTTTCATAACTCATGTGAGTGGAACAGCATTTACAATGGACAAGGTCAGGCTGAGAAGATGCCCACGCTGAGGTGCTTCGACAGAGGTCAACGACCCGGCCTTTGTAAGCTGCATCCAAGACACCTGCCAGGCACTTTGTAGAGTTCTCACAGCTCACCTCACTCTGGAGCTTGTATGCGTGAAGAGCCCGGTCCAGATCCACAGTTTTTGTAGTTGGAGCCACTTTGCCTCTGACACTGTGCACGTAGTCGTGGTGGTAGACAGCCTGGTGCAGAGAGAAGCAGAGTGTGCTGATTCTGACTCTGGCAGCATTGTTAGGAAGAAGCAACGTAAAAGGAAACCCGTTTCCCTCTTTCTCTTTTTATTTTTTTTAAAGGAAGGTATAGCCTGTGTCCCTTTGCCTGAAGAATTCTACCTGATATACCACTGTGCCTTGTCCAATAAGATCAGAGCCAGGGTGTGGCCCCAGACTAAGAAATAAGAGGAAGGGTTGGCTATTTTAGCACTACAAGTTAAAAAATAATAGGTCTCAATATTCTAAGTCACTGGTGGGATAGTTTTATTTATTAACCTGTGGGGTTAATAAAAAAAAAAAGCAGCTTTGTGCTTGTTGTTCCTGCTTTATAGCAGGCACCGTAGTGGGTGCTTTTCATCCATTTTCTCATTGTACAGCAAAGATGCTGAGACTTGGAGGACTAAGTGCTTTTCCTAAGCCTCACTGATTGGTAGAGGTTGGATTCCTTCCACACCTCTAACATCGGAGCCTGCTTCCTTCTCATTCTACTTAATTAGTTCACTCTAATTTATTAGAAGATCTAGACCTCCTCTTGATACAAGGATACAAAAAAGCAATTTTGGAAGCTTTAAAACAACAAGCATCGTATAGACTTAGGCCACTTATAGCCCCACACCAGGGAGTTACCTGAACCCATTAGATTTTAGAAAACAAGAGCAGAATTTTTTTTTTTTCAACTACAGTTCACATTCAATATTATTTTATATTAGTTTGCGCTGAAGAGCAGAATCTAAGTACTACTTTCTTCCCCAGAGAGAAAAAGCCAGGCACTGCCCAGGCGTGGTATTTGCCACGTCTGCTTGAATAGTGGCCCCTGTCTTTATCACTGGCCACAGTAACAGCCCCGACAGGCACTCACGTCACTTATTTGTTTCCCGCTTTGGACAGCCTGGACGTAGACTGGCGTGTCCATGACCAGCTTGTAGTCATTCCTTGTCTTCTTCACGTGAGCTTGGTACTTTATCTGCCGAGAGGAAGAAAATAAGCCTGTGTTAGACCATTCATTATATCGGAAATTGCTCGTTTTCACAGCAGTGTTTGGTTGTTTTTTAACTCCTGGCTTTTACATTTACCAGCATTTACTCACTAGACCAGGCTGTGTTTAAAGTTTATGACAGTCAGCGAAAGCAATGCTTATTGTCATATGGGACTTATAGGAGTTTTGACAATTGCTCTTCTAGGAATACTTGTTTGCTTACTAAAATCTTGAATACAGTATTGATCTTCCTAGCAAATCCTCTCTTTGCCAATAGATCCCGTCTATGGCATCACAAACTCCTAACAAATTATATTTTCCTAAAATGACAATTATGTGCTTATTAATATATCCAAAATAGCCCAAAGGGTAAAGAGAAGGGCCACATGCACCTTCTCCTCCAGAGAACAATGGGATAGCTCAACTGCATTGTTGAATAGGAATGCCATATGAACTCCTGAGAAATAGTTGCTTTCTATGGCTTAGCATCTTTCTCTAGCTCAGCCATCCTTACCATCACTTAAGACACAGCTGGTCTGTGACAATGTTCCTAGTTCACATACTCTCACCTTGATGCTAGACTCTGAAAAGAAGAAAACACATAAAAAACAAAACTACAGCAACAAGAAAATCAAGGCAGACTCACATCATTGCGCAGATCATAAGCATGCTTGGCGTGGAGAATTTCAGGAGTGTCCCAGACATAGCATCCAATGCCTTTCAACCAGTTGAGGTCATCCTTGTATACAATCTACAGAGTTGAAACAGATGAAGGAGATTGGCAAAATAAAATTTGACCATAATTTTAACACTGAAGACATGGGCACACTCTGGACTGAGGTTGATTTTGTGGACTGAAAAGCAAAAAGCATTATGCAGTGAGGCCAAGGGGCCATGGAAACATTGGCACACAGAGCCCTGCTTCCAGGGATCCTTTGAGTTCCAATGGGACCTATGTGTGTACAGGAAAGCAGTGTTAGGGGGAGGCTGGGTATATAGCAAAGCAATACTGGGAGGAGGCTGAGGTAAAAAAGTAGGTGAGTGTGCTTCTCTTTGGGTTAGGCATGAGGGGCCAGGAGGGTTCGGCCTTCATGAGCAATGGACTTACATCGCTGATCTGATCTGTGACTTTCCTGACATGACTGTTGACTTGCAAGTCGGGGTGGCAAATCCACTCATGGAGGTGTAGGCGGTAATCAATTTCACTGACTTTCTTCTGAGTATCCTTAGCAGTAACCATCTCTACCATGTCGGGCACAATGTTGATTTTCATCTTGTTCTTTTCATAAACAGACTTGTACAGGCGCTGTGAAGTTAAAACGACATGCAACTTACACAGGAAATTGTGCACAGAATCATGGCAATATAGGACCTTCTAATATGCCTTCTTATACACTTTTTACACACCTGAGAAGTCATGGTGACCACTTTATAGCAATCAATTGGGGGAAGGGCAGGGACTGGAATATTCTGACACTTTCTACAGATTTGTGTGGGCTGAAGATGCAGCTTGGACTGAAATAGCCCCTAGCTCTTTCATATATACACAATCAGAGCCATATGAACTGTTTAATAGAAACGGCTCTGATTTACAATAGACGGCTCTACTACTTGGCTTCAGTTTGAAGTAAGGCCTTTGAGATTACTTACATCAATGTTATATTTGCCAACTCTGAGGCATCGTGCCGTATTTGGGTCATCTTCAACACTTCTTGGTAAGGTATAAAGAGCTTTGAACTTTTCATATTCTTCCCGGTATTTGATCTATAGAGATAAAGCACAAAGAAAGAAACATCGTTTGGGAGAGTAATAGATCCATATTGTCATAAGAGGATGAGACTGAATAGGAAGATCTTGTCTCTGAGATCCAGCCAACATGGGGTCACCACTTCTGCGAGACCCTTTCCTCATCTGTGCATGGTCATACCTGCCCAGCTTTCCTGAGGCTTAATTCAGACTAAATCTGAAAGTACTTTCTAAACTGCAGAGAGCTATACAATTGTAGTTACTGTTTGCAATACTAGTACTGCTGCTACAACTAACTCATGTAATAGGTTATGTAATTTTAAAATAATCTCTTGCCATGGCCCGTGGGGCTCAGCTGGTTGAACGTCATCCCATGCACCAAAAGGCCACCAGTTTGATTCCCAGTCAGGGCACATGCCTGGGTTGTGGGCTCAATGCCCTGTAGGGGGCGTGCAGGAGGCAGGTGATGTGTTTCTTCTCTCTCATTGATGTTTTCCTCTCTCTTTCTCCCTTCCGCTATCTTTCTTAAAATCAATAAAAACATATAAAATAAGCTCTTTTGTAATAGTAGTTTTATTTTCTTAATTATAAGTGAGAGGAAAACTGTGTTCAGGAATTTCTTTGTTTTTAATAATTGACAAACCTGATGCTTAAGAGACACAATCTTTGACTTTCACTTTGTACAAGGGTTTCCAAATATCCAGTGAAATCAACTTTGACAGAAAATCCAACTTTTAGTTTGTAAGTTGTATTGCCTATTAATTGATGCTGCATGATTCCCTGAACTAGGAGGCAGTGCCTTACAGCGACTAAGATAGCTCCTAGCACACGATCAAACAGCAATTCTCTCACAGCTCAGAACAACATGTCTCAGTGCAACAACAGGAGACAGGAGTATTTGTGTTAGAATTCTTGCAAATCTCTTCCTTGACTAGAAAACAATCAAAATTCCCATCAGAATTTTTTAGAACATTAGTTCACATGTTCCTGATAGCTAACCCATTCCTAAATTATAAAGATGGTAGTATTCAAAGGCAACTTTAAGAAAAAAACCCAAAAACCTGCTGTTGGAATCTTCTTTTAAAGGGTTAATTTCTCAGTGTTCCACCTTGTTCCAAGAACAAGTTGCCAAGACTCCTGCCTCTGTAACTTTTTTCATGACAAAAATGAATGAATGAATGAATGAATGAGCCTCTGCTAAGTTTTCTAAACTACTATCTACAGAGCTTCTCTTCTGAAACGAAAAGTTTGCTCCTTTGGGCTAGTCTGTTTGCTGTTTTCCAAATAAATGGGGCTTGGAAAAATCATTTGTATTAGTTTTCTCCAGGTAGGAATGAAACTAATTTTACTATTACATTACAAAGCCCTTTTAAAAAAAATTATGCATCTCTGGGTCCATTAGAGGGTAGTGAATCAACTTACTAGGTCACTAGCATTTTAAATGAATTGAAATGATCAGAATGCATTGTCTTTAGTGTAGCAGTAAATATGTATGTCAGAAGGAACTCACATAAATTTTAGATGTGTGTGTGTGCATGTGTGTGTGTGAGAGAGAGAGAGAGAAAGGAGAGAGAGAGAGAGAGAGAGAGAGAGAGAGAGAGAGAGAGAGAGAGAGAGAGAGAGGTTGTGCTGACTTGCAATGAATTTCTCATTGTGGGTCTTGATAAAAAAAAGGTTTTGAGAAATAATGGTCTAAAATATTACATAAAATGTTCACAATTAAGGGGGAAATGTTTCTAAAGAGGTAAAGTTCCTGAAAGAGAACTGGGTTTATTAGAACTGCAATGAAGGATACAGGGAATTTATAATAAACTAGAAGCCTGGTGCACGAAATTCATGCACAGGGGAGTGAGGGTGTCCCTCAGCCCAGCCTGCACCCTCTCCAATCTCAGACCCCTTGAGGGATGTCTGACTACCCATTTAGGCCCAATCTGGTAGTCGGACATCCTTCTCACAATCCAGGATTGCTAGCTCCAAACTGCTCACCTGCTTGCCTCCCTGATTGCCCCTAACTGCTTCTGCCTGCCAGCCTGATCACCCCCTAACCAGCCTAATTGATGCCTAACTGCTCCCCTGCAAGCCTGTTTGCCCCCAACTTCCCTCCTCTGCTGGCCTGGTCACTCCTAACTGCCCTCCCCTGCAGGCTTGATCACCCCCAACTGCCCTCCCTTGTAGGCCTGGTCCCTCCCAACTGCCCTCCCCTGCTGGCCTGATTGCCCACAACTGCCCTCCCTTGCAGGCCTGGAACCTCCCACTGTCCTCCCCTGCTGGCCATCTTGTGGTGGCCATCTTGTGTCCACATGGGGATAGAGTCTTTGACCACATAAGGGGAGCCCTCTTGTGTGTTGGAGTGATAGTCAATCTGCGTATTACCCTTTTATTAGATAGGATAGAGGCCTGATGCATGGGTAGGGACCAGCTGGTTTGCCCTGAAGGCTGTCCTGGATCAGGGTGGGGGTTCTCTTGGGATGTGGAGTGGCCTGGGCGAGGGGCCTATGGTGATTTGCTGGCTGGCCACGCCCTCCAGTGACCCAAGCAGAGGCCCTGGGATCTGGGATTAATTTATGTTCTACAATTGAAACTTTGTAGCATGGAGTGGAGCCAAGCCTTCTGCTTGCTCCGTGGCTACAGCCATTTCTGTTTGAAACTTTGTAGCCTAGAGTGGAGGCCTCGGCTAGGGCTACAGAAGTTTGGCTTCCTCCATTACCTTGGCAACCCTAGCCTCTTCCCTCTCCAGCTCCGTGGCTGCCTCCATTTCTGTTGGGATTATGTATCTTCTATCATTGAAACTTTGTAGCATTTGTAGCACTGAGTGGAGGCCTAGGCTGGCAAGGGCAGGCAGAAAGCTTGGCTTCTTCTATTGCCAGGGAAACCCAAGCTTCCCTTCTGCTTTCAGTGGTGGCAGCCATCTTGGTTGGGGTTTATTTGCATAATTTGCTCCTGATTGGCTGATGGGTGTGGCTTGATAGAGGTACAGTCAATTTGCATATTACTCTTTTATTATATAGGAAGGTTTTACTTAAGAACATTTTAGGCATAAAGGGTTAAAGGTCACAAGACTTTATACTATATTTAAACAGCCCATGTGATTTAGAATTTTTTTTACAATCATGTCTATACCTAAGAAAAGTTGGGCTTTAAAAATATAGGATTTAAAAAGATTTAAACTTTTTTATATTTCAGGTTAATGAAGATAATTATTTACTTTTAAAATCATTTATTCTAGAATGGTGTAATGACCAGTTAGTTATAACATTCACTGGTTTATTTTTGTACTACAATTTACATCATTCTATTGGAAAAAGCCTCTTCTGTAGGGCATATTATGTCTTCTGTCTATACCCACTTCTGGCTGAAACAGTACATCCACCTATATCCGTGGCCGACAAAGCGCAGCTCATGAGCCACATGCGGCTCGTTGGCCCCTTGAGTGTGGCTCTTCCACAAAATACCACAGCCTTGGCGAGTCTATTTTGAAGAAGTGGGGTTAGAAGAAGTTTAAGTTTAAAAAATTTGGCTCTCAAAGGAAATTTCAATCGTTGTACTGTTTATATTTGGCTCTGTTGACTAATGAGTTTGCTGACCCCTCATTATGGTCCTATGTCATTTGCAGGGAACCAGCCTAAAAGGCCACAACTGTTCCTTAAAACAGGTGTTTGTGATTCTCTCTAGACTTCAGGGTCCTTGAAAAGAAGAAATACTAGTACGTGCCCAGTGTCTGTGATGGCTATGCACCTGGAATTATTTGCTAGTGACACACTCCTATGGAAGTTCTGGGAATACTGGGCAACGTGTGTGTCAGCCAAAAAGATCCTAGGATGGTGAGCTGGGGAGGGCAGGGAGTGGATGGCAAGGCTATCACACTTGCACTGACTTACATTGCTGGCCAGGTCCTTCTGGTTCTTGGCGTGTGTCAGTGACATGGTGCTAGAAGGCAGGATGTAGCTGGTGGCTTTCACCTTTTCCCAGGCCTCTTTGTACAGGTTCTGTGGGGATTAAAAACCTTCTTGTGAATATAGAAAAACACATTCTGGGAAGCTTCTGAGTAGCAGGTTTCCCTGTTTCTGTCCTTCTCAGACATGTCCTGACAACCTCCAGCTCTTCTCATCCTGGAGGATCCATTGCCCCTAAGTGAATAACTGGTTTAATGCCATGACAGTAATTTTGTAGACCATTATTTTGTTGTCTACCATAGTACCTATCACAGTTTGATAGTTACCAGAGTTTTTGATGCCGTATTCATTTCCCATAGGTCTAAAAATTTCTGGAAGGTGAAAACCACTAACACTAAAACACTCACACACACACACACACAATACTTGTTTACCCTCCCCTACTTTTATGTAGCTAGTGGGAGCTCCAAATACATTTGTTTCCACTCCTACATATTCATTTATCCAGGAGAAATGTAAACTTATGTTCACACAAAAACCTATATGCAAATATATATATATATATATATAAAACAGCTTTATTCATAATTTGCAAACTCTGTAAACAACTCCAATTCCTTTAACCGTGAATGGATAAAAAAACCTGTGGGATGCCCATGCAATGGAATAACATTCTCAATAAAAATAAACTACTGATTTAGGTAGCAATGTGCATAATACATAAAGTCATTTTGCCAAGAGAAGGAAGCCAGGCCAAATGGGTACATACTATATAATGCCATTCACATGATATTCTGGAAAAGTTAAACTTTAGAGATAGCAAACATCTCTGTGGATGCCAGGTGAGAAGAGGGGGGACAACAAAAGAGAAATTTGGAAGGGATACAGAATACTTATGTATCTGGATTGTGGTTGTAAATACATGACTTTGTAGTTATCAAAAGCCACAGTACTATATACCTCACATAGTAAAATTTACAAAGAATAAGGGAGGGGAACTAAAATGGAATACAAACTGTAACAAATTTAATCTATATATATAAAAGTCTAAGCAACTGTCCAACCATTCGACCGGTTAGCTATTATACGCAATGACCACCAGGGGCAGATGCTCTGACCAGTAGCTATGATGCACACTGACCACCAGAGGCCAGACTCTCAATGCAGGAGCTGCCAAGCTGCAGTGACTTGGCAGCTGTGGTTCTTGAGTGACACATTGGGAACCAGAAAGGAGGGAGCCTGATTCTGGGGTGCGTCACCTGAGAACCACCCTCTCCCAATCCGTGACCTCTCAGGGCATGTTGGAGAGCTGGTTTTGGCCCAATCCTTGAAGGCCAGGCTGAGGGACCCCACCAGTGCATGAATCGGAGCACCAAGCCTCCAGTTGTATTATAAATGGGTAACAAGACTACAGTGGTGGAAGTAGGGAAGAAAACAACTAATTTAGATTATTTTGGAAAATGATATTTTGACAAAGAAAAATTGAGAGATAATCAGATTGTAGGAGACTAAGGAGGCATGAACATTAAATACAAAGTGGGATCCTGGATTCTGTCTTAAAAAGAAAAGGTACATTAATAAAAAAAAAAAACTGGTGAAATCTAGATAAAGCCTGTAACATTCTAACAACAATAATTTCTTAGTTTTGATCATTATAATACAGAGAAAAAAACTATGAGGGAATTCTCTGGATTATTCTTGAAATTTTTTGTAACTCTTGGATTATTTCTAAATGAAGCTTTAAAAAAAGTGTGTTGAATTAATCAATTCAAAAGGGTTTTAAAAACGGGTTTTTTTTTGTTTTTGTTTTGGTCTGTAAGCCACTGGTCACTAGAGAAGACAGAGGACATGTTCAGGGTCAAGAAAAAATAAGTCCAACAGTACCTGCCTGCCCATGGAAGAAGTTGCCAAATTTGTGTCAACTGTGTGCAATCTTCAAATTGAGGCTCATCTAATTGCAAGTAGGAGGATTTATGAGCTAAAGTAGAAACTTGAAGGTCCAGTAAAAAAATGAAAACTGGACAAATCTTTGGGAATAAAGTGCCTACCTCTTTTATTTTCTTACTAGGGGTGTGATGCACGAAATTCGTGCACTGGGGGTGGGTGGTGCCTCAACCCAACCTGCCCCCTCTCACACACTGGGAGCCCTCAGGGGATGTTCAACTGATGGCTCACTCCCAGCCTGCCCAAGGCCTAAAGCGAGGTTTTAGGCCTTTGGCACCCAGCCATCGCCCTGCTCAGCTCAGCCCCGGCTGCCTGCGACCACCCGGCCCCAGGGGCTGGGTGCTCGCTGCCACTTCCTCTCACAGTGCCCGGTTCACAGCGCCCGGGGGCCAGGTGCTCCCTGCCATTGCCACCACCGCTGCTGCTGCCACCACTTCCCCTCACAGCACCTAGGGGCTGGGTGTTCACCGCCACCACTGTTTCATCTCCACCCCTGGGGCCTGGCGCTCATGCCACTTGGCCCCGCCCCCGCTCCTGAATGGCTGGTAGCATAGCCAATCAGGAGCGAAGGTACAGTCAAATTTGCATGTTTCTTTTTTATTATATAGGATTGTCTCCAAAGCAGGGGGTGAGGGAGAGGGGAGAGGTAGCTCAAATGAGAAAGGAAAGAAAACTCACACTGCTGTAAAGATTCTTCAGATTCTTGGTTCTGTCATAATCCACTGTTTCCAGTACTGTCGTATACTTGTCCTTAGTCTGATGATAATTTTCTTTATATCTCACCTACAGATAAGAAAGATGGGTTACTCCTTTTTGCTGTTGAAAAGATGTAAAGACAAATGAAGGCTCGTTCTTGAAGAGAAGACAAGCAAGACACACCTCGCTGGCATTGATGCCACTCTGAACAGCAGTCACGTAAACTGGTGTGTCTGTGACCAGGCTATAATTCTGTAGATTGTCTTTACTTGCTGCCGAGTATTGTATCTGTAAAGAAAAACCAAAGTCTCTGTAAGGGTAAAATATGGGCCCGCAGTCAGATGGATCACTCCTAACAAAGAGGCCACCCTTGTGTGGTCCTGCAGATTTTGGATGGCTGTCAAAACTAATAGCTTCTCCTGACCAAGAGTGAGGTCTGGATCTTTTCCGGGCCCCCTTCCTCCTTTTGTTGTCTTTTCCATGCCTATACTCACCCTGACGGCAGTCCCTCAATTTCGACATTGCATTAGTCTGCTCTATCCAAGCTGAACCATATGTTGGGAGACTTCCCAAATATGTATGTTTTTACTATAGATCTTACCTACCTACGTCAAAGCGTGCATTAGCATTTTACTATCTACATGTTAACCTGATCAACTAAAGTCCTGATGCTTAAGGAAGTTTACTAGGAAACACCTCCCAGGCAATGTTCTGTTAGAAACGTCTGATGCCTTAAACTACTGTGAGACTCACACTGAGAGGGTCCAGCACCAGAGCAGGCCACCAGGAGAGGTTTGACTGGGCAATGGACCTTCGGCTCCCTTTCGTCATGCACTGTTAGAACAGCTTTCTCTGCCTGGGTAACCCCCACTAAGAGCACCATGGGTTCCATTGGTCCACAGCCAATGAGTCCTTTTAGGAAGATTGGCTTACCTGACTCTGAAGGTCATACGACTTCTTGGCTTGGAGGATCTGGGGTGTATCCCAGACATAACATCCAATGCCTTTCAGCCAATTCAAGTCATCTTTATACACATTCTGCAAGAAAGAAGAAATGGTGAAAGATATAGGTTCTCAATGAATTTGCAATGGGATGCTTTGATAATTTGCAATTAGCTCTTGGCTGTGCTTAGTGGTCATAGGGTGGACCTCTCAACAACTGGGAGGTCTTTAATGCCCTGTCCTATCAAAGCTTAGGAAGAGAACAATAGTTTTAGTCTAGGGTTAAACAGACTAAATATTGAACATGGATATCTCTGGCTCAGAAGGAATTCTTACACCAAAAGGTGACTATTCATGCCATTTTGTGTTGAAAAGCAGCCGGGTTTATGAAAATAGGGATAATTAAATAATTAAGGTGGGGGGAGGGCAGGCTTGGTGAACCCTGTAATTAAGTTAAGCTGCAGGAAAGGCATACATCACTCAGGATCTCCTGTGCGTTCCGGGCCAGTAGAACACTGGGTTCCTCTGGGAGAGACGTCCACTGGTGGAAGTAGTGTCGGTACTCGAGGTCGCTGAGGATGTACTGGCACTTTTTGGCCAGCACATGGTTCATCATATCATTGGGGATGTGAATATTTGCTTTGGTGTCCTCATAATGTTTCCTGTAGTTCAACTGGAGAAGAATATTTTTTAAAGACAAAAATAAGAAAGGAAAATGTAAATTATCCAGATCAATCTCTTGGAGTTTTATTTCCAACATAGATCAGTACCTTTAGAGCAGACTAGGTTAAACAAACATACTACAATATGTTATTTTGTAAAAATTTCCCATGATTTTATAACACAGGATAAATAGTGACCTTATTGTCAAATGCAGAACCCTCACTGTGTGTTTGGTAATGAAGGAGGGAGGGAATGGAAGGTGGAAGACTCAAAATCGGCAGACACACATGTTAAATGGCAGGGGTGGGGAAGTCTCAGGACTAACTCATTCCTCCCCACCCCATCCCCAGCTAATTTCAAACCAAAGGGCAGATCAGAAGTAAAGAGCTTTGCTTACCGCACTCCTCATCTTTTGGAAATCCAGGCAGTGAACCACACCAGGGAACTCACTGATTTCTTTTCCAGCCAGGTAGTGACCCTTCTGCTTCTCAAATGTCTCTTTGTATTTAAGCTGTGAAATAGGTATAACATTGAGCACCACTGGGATTTTCTAACCAGCCCTCGTTCCCCCATGAAGACTCTCAACTCTCTGAGAGAATAAAGTCCCACTGACCTCACTGTTCACATAGTCAGCATGCTTGGCTCCAACAATGGGGATGTAGCGTTCATCCAAGGTGTAGCCGTAGGCCTTGGTTCCTTCCCACGCCCCTTTATACAGTATCTAGAACAAAGAAAAATGTATGTCGACAAAAGTTTACTTTCAGATACCACCAAAAAGAAAGTGGTAAAATCAAGGTAAAAGATTTATGTTTAAAGGCAAGGCTTAGATCTCTGTTTAAGCCATTAGTGTACCTACCTAGGAACAAGGTAGTCTTTTGGCTTATTGCAAATGAAATCTACAAACTCTGGGGCATTTTTATAACAGAGGTTAACTATATTTACAGATCTAATAAAAGCAAAAACCAATTTGCTCCTAGTGAGAAGATCACCAAAAATTGCTTTCCACTGAGATTAAACACACAAGCATACTATGTGCAAATATACATTGTCCTTTAAATTAGCCGAATTAAAGTGGGAGGGCAAATCCTCCATTGTTTGGCTGGAGATGTTTGTACATGACTGCTGAAGAGGGACCAACTATTTTTGTCTTTTCTCTGATGGTGGGTGCTTAGTCCTGTGTGCACGCAGAGCTGGTATAGCACTTGTTACACTCTTTGTGGTTCTGTTCCTCTCACTTGTAGGAACTCTTGAAGGGCTTGTCTCCTTTGAGCTTCAGCTCCTCACTGCCTCCTACAGCATCTAGCACATCACAGTAGCTCAAAACATACCAGGTGAATAAATGCTGCATGCTTTGAACAATATGCTTTTAATAAACAAAATTAATACAATAG
Organism: Antrozous pallidus; assembly: GCA_027563665.1. Taxonomy (NCBI): domain Eukaryota; kingdom Metazoa; phylum Chordata; class Mammalia; order Chiroptera; family Vespertilionidae; genus Antrozous; species Antrozous pallidus. The sequence goes on along the minus strand of CM050508.1, from coordinate 65,853,502 downwards.
ATGTACTAGATTTCCTTTATAAATCCATTTGTTCACAAAATCATCCAAGAACATGAATACTGACAAGAGCATAAAGTTAGGAACTGAGTTGTGTATCACATAAAATAGAACTTACGGTACTGTAGAGCTTTCCCATGTCTTTGGAGTGGGTGATATATGGTGTCTCTGGAGAAAATGTATACTTGCCCTTTATTAATTTATTAAATGTTTCTTTATATTTTATCTAAGGAGAGCAAACAAAACAAAACCTCTGGTTACTATAAATGTATAATTAAAGTTTCATAAGATCGACCTAGTTAGATAATAATCAGTCTACTGTTAGAGATTAAAATGGACTGGAGATTAAAATTTCAGTCCATTTCAGCTAATATAATAGAATAACTTGGACAAAAATGTGGATATTATTTAAAAGTGAGTACAATTATACACCTACTGGTGGATTTTAAGACATTCTCTCCCAAAGATTATCTTACAAACCGTCCTCCCTCAATTTTCTTACAAACCAATCTGTTCAATGATAGACACCTGGCTTTCCAGTCTATGTACCTCATTATACACAAAGCAAACTTACATCACTTTGATTAACTGAGTTAATCTTGGCCAAAACAATCTCTGGAGGATCTTCCACACTTGTAAAATTCGGATAGTTGTCGAGAGCAGCTTTCTTATATTTCACCTGCAAAGACAGAAATGATGAAGATGCGTCACCCCCTATAGAGTACCCATACCCACAGGGCAGGTAAGGAGGACAGGCAATTAGGTAAGAATAACAGGCTCTGTGTACCTGATTCACCATCTCTTGGTTTTTAGTAACCCTCACATGGTCTACAGAATCCAGGGGGATCCAGCCAATGCCTCGGAGCCATTCCAGGTCGGCTTTGTAGACATTCTGAGAGCAGGAAGAGAAATATAATGCATGAGAAATGACCAGACACAAGGTTACAGACAGCAGATTAAAAACAAAGTTTTTCCAGCACTTAGAGGATTTCAATATTTTGTAGCTGTTGTCTTTTCCACTCAATCATAACTTCATCTGTATACCTGAGCAATAAGTCTTGAACCTCTTACTATTAATGAGGAACCACCTTCTAGTTAAGCCTCTCTCTACACTCCCCCATCTAGTTCCTGGATTCTCCCAGTCCACCCACACGGAATGATGAGGAGTTACTAATATGATTCAAGTTCCACAATGCTCTTTCTGCTGAGATTCAAGTTCAGCACCTGTGGCACAAGCAGTCTTTTACTTCCTGTGTCTGTATTGGTAGTGATGAGAACTATGCAGGGTTAGCTCCTTCGTATGCCCGAGCATCATGTTAATGCATCGTGTTTATGTTCCTACAGACAGCTGGTGTTGGGTAGAGATCTTGATTCAGGGCTCAGTGCAAGGTGGCCCAAGCCATATTATCTACCCTAGCTTTAGCACAGTCTGAATGAGAAATTCTGGGCCCTCATGCCTCATCAGTATTTTGCATCCATTTTGCTATGATTCCTTGCAAGCAACTGCTTCATTAATGCCTTGAAGAATGAGATGCTTGGCAAAACAAGAATGGGGCATCCCAGGGCCTTGACTATTCTATTGTGCAATGTTGTCAGAATTCCAACTCATTTTCCACCCAAGCCAATTATTACTTTAAGTCAGTTGATAGTTTTTTATGAAAATGTGAATGAGGAGTTGCTAATGTGATGGTACAAGAGCAGCAGATTAAAAAAAATATGAGATTGAAATTTACTCAGAATGCAGCCAGTAGGTAGTGTTGTCACTCACCCACTGCTCTTGATCTTGCTCTTTAATATCCAGCTTCAGTTCCTCCTGGGAACATACTAAATATTTACTACTCTAAGTTTCAAAGAGTGGTGGTTCTGGAATTCTCAGGGTATACCGTATGTTTCTAAGTAATTAAGAAACAAAAGTCACTTACATCACTCTGTAGTTCATATGCCTTCTTGGCCTGAATAACATCATTTTGGTCAGGATGACATGTCCATTGATGCAGGTAATTACGGTAATCGATATCACTGATAAGGGACTGCCCTTGTTTGGCGGCCAACACCGACACCGTGTCAGCAGGTATGTTGATCTTGGCCTTTGTTTTATGATAGTCCTCTTTGTATAGTCGATCGTTCTGAATCTGGCCCGCATGCTCAAACCACACTAGGTTAGGATCATCCCTCATGGTTGGCACACCAACATAATGACCTTTTTGCTTTACATGCTCAGCTTTGTATTTCAGCTGGTGGGGAGAAGCATGGAGAAGGGATGTTGGGCATCAACATATTCAGTCCCCCAGCCTTTTGTGTCATAGCCCTGACCCCGAGAATAAATAACAATTTTTTATCTATTTTTGAAATAGATAAATATTAAAAATATCAATTTAAAAATGGAGGAAATTTTTCAATCTGTCTTTCTTGGACCAGCATCTTGTATGATGTGGTTTTATCCTATTATGTTAATAAAGGCACTGATTTTAATCACATGGAAAAAAATGGGAGGAAAAGTCATTTGTTTTCTAATTATGGCAATATTTTATTTGAAAGCCTGGCAATCTTAGGAAAACCAGGGAAAAGAAGAAAAAGTAAAGATGGTGATGGATGTTAGCCAGACTTGAGGTGGTCATTCCACAATATGTACAAATACCAAATCATTATGTTGCATACCTAAAACTAACATAATGCATCAACATATTAAGTTGGGCATCAACATAGTCAGTCCCCCAGCCTTCTGTGTCACAGCCCCGACCCCGAGAATAAATAACAAAAAAATTTATCTATTTTTGAAATAGAAATATTAAAAATATCAAATTAAAAATGGGGGAAATTTTTCAATCTGTCTTTCTTGAAAAGACAGCAATAAAAATAAATAAAATAAGCAATAAAAATAAATTAAAAAAGTAAAGAACTCAAACGATAGCCTTCAAAGAAGCCAAGGATTGGGGGGGGGGGTGGCGGCAGGAAGGCGTGGACTCCCAAAGCCCATGGGAAAAGGATCAGAAGGGAGCAGATGCTCCCACCACCCCCTAGCCTGGCCATGGTGTTATGCCTTAGCATAACCAGGTTGCCCCATGTGCAAGGTCCGGCCTCTGCAAAGTGCACTTATAACAGGATGAATTACCTCGCTCTGAACATCAGAAGAATGATGGGCGTGAACAAACGGCACAGCATCCGGAGGCAAAATGTAGCCCGTGGCTTTTTGTTTCTCCCAGCCTTCCTTGTAGAGGTACTAGAAGACAGAGGGCCACAGCAAAGGGTTACACTGAAGAGTCAGAATGGAGGGAGAAGTCCTGTGCAGACATCTCCAACAGTCCTCACGCAGAGTCCCAGGCATCTGAGTAAAACCCATACCTGGTCCAGTATCCGGGCTGCCTCCTGGGCAGTGTGCAGCAGGGGGGTTTCTGTGAGGGTGTACTTTGATTTGGTGTCATTCCAATCTTTCCGGTATTTAATCTAGAAACCAGAGGCAAAGGGCAAATGAATTGATGTTAAGAAAGCATAATGTAAGCAAACTAGCATCAGTGATCTATCTCAAGGATTAAAATCTGTATCTCAGACAATGACTGCATGCTGAGTGTGAGTAGGTGGAAAAGCTTTGGAAACCACACCTTCATGACGGGGCAGGTTTAGAACGGCAGCCATGTACTTACATCATTTAGGATTTCACCACTTTGTTTCGCTGTCACATAATCGACTCTGTCATCCACAGGAGTAAAGTTCAGACTTTCGATTTTTGTGCGATACTTATTCTGTGGGAAAGAAAATAGCTTTTAGACAATCATAGTCACTGGTCCTGTGTGAGCTGAGAAAGACATGCTATTAGACACGTAGAGCACCATATTTGAATGGCATCTTCTTGGCAATTTGGCTTCCTTATTAGCATTTATTTATTTATTTAAAATATTTTTATTGATTTCAGAGAGGAAGGGAGAAGGAGGAAGAGATAGAAAGAATCATTGATTGGCTGCCTCCTGCATACACCATACTGGGGATCGAGCCCGCAACCCAGGCAAGTGCCCTTGACTGGAATGGAATCAGGAATCTTTCCGTCTGCAGACCAATGCTCTATCGCTGAGCCAAACTAGCTAGGGTCTTGGCATTTTATTTTGAACAAATGGCTAATTTCTTATGCCTCCCACAGATTTTAAAATATCAGGTTTAAATAGCTTAGCTCCCAAAGTCATGCAATGTATTATCATATATATTACATGTATTATAATACTCAATACAGTTTTTTAAACTGGACAAAGTTCTCTCAAATTATTTCCCTGTTGCTGAAAATGTAAGTTTTTCGTATGTACAATTCCAAACATAATGAGTGTGCTGGATACCATATTATGGATGTGATCCCATAGTGTCATAGCAACAGCACAGAATTATTTTTTGGGGGTGAAAAAAGTTTGCCTGGCTCAAATGACAACAGTTGAAATTGTTTAAATTGCTGATAGGTAATGACTAAATTTTGGCTTGTGTATTTTTTTATAATGCTCACCTGAGATATGTTTAGATAGAGGAAAGAAGGGAAGTGGGAGAGAGAGAGAAGAGAGAGAAACATCGATGTGAGAGTGAAACATTGGTTGCTTCCTACTGATCGAGTCCTGACCGGAGATCAAACCTGCGATCTTCTGGTGCACAGGATGATGCCCCAGTTAACTGAGCCCCCCAGCCAGAGCTTGTGTATTTTTTGTTCATTCTTTTAAGAAGTGTAACGAATGACAGGGTAAAATGCTAGAATACCTCACTGAAAATATCCCCAGCATATTTGGCGTGATTGACGGAAACGGAGTCATTGGGCATCCACCCGATCCCACGCAACCATTCCAAGTCAGCCTTGTAAACCGCCTGTGGAAAAAGAGGCAGAGGTGAAGTCAGCAGTCCTACCCATAAGTCCTGTTTATTCTGTCCATTGGTCTGATGGAGAAATACAATTCAAGAATGATATACTCAAACAGCCAGCCAGGGAACATGTAAATTAATTAGGAAGCCAGGTGACAAAAACTGAGTAACAAACTGAGGGACATATTTTCTATTTAAGCTTCTGTTCAGCTAGAGGTTATTGTTGTCTGGGCTCACGCACATTCCGAGCTTCCTCCTCTGACTTTTTAAGAGAAATGGGAAATCTTGGATTTATACACAAAATTTTCTGATCTAAAAATTCTGGCAACTTAATTCAAAAAATTTAAAAACTGTGTCAACTAAAAAGGCATATCTGTGCCTACACCCTGTCCATGGACTGCCACTATTTTATTTATGACATAAATCTGTTGCTACTTAAATTCTATGGAAATCATATTTTCAGTGTAATTGTCCTTACCATGTAACAGTTAAGGACTATATTCACACTACCATTTATTTCTTGACACAAAATCTAGATCTTTTATTTTGGTGATTTTGATATCATACTATCAAGTGTAACTAAAACCAAATCCTTGGCAGTATAAAGACATGGAGATCTCATCCAACGACTCAATGACATAAATTTTCTGGGAGTCCTGGCAAAATACAGAAGAGCTCATCCTAAAATGCAGCCCACTCACATCGCTTTGCAGTTCGTAGGCCTTTTTGGCCTGAATCACATCGTTCTGGTCGGGCAGGCATGTCCATTGGTGTAAGCGTTGGCGGTAATCAATGTCGCTGACCAGAATCTGGCAATTTTTAGAATGTAAGATGGAAAGCATATCCACAGGGCTTTGGAACTTAGTCTTCCATTTGGCCCAGTTCAGCCGATACTCTCGTTCATTCTGAAGCTTGCCAGCTATGAGGGCCCACCGGATCCTGTTGTCATCCCTGGCAGTGAGGGTGCCCACATAGTGGCCCTTCTGCTTCTCATGGTCAAGCTTGTATTTATACTGGAAATACAAAAACAAAGCAGATGGATCACAGCTTGTACTCTCAATGCATCTAGGGCATTTGCTCACAAAACTGAGAAGTTAACCAAGGCCACACTCACATCACTGGCGATCTCCCTGGAAGCCTTGGCAGACTGTATAGGGATGGCATCCAGGCGCACGTCGCAGCTCATCTTCATTTCATCCCAGCCCTCGCGGTAAATTTTCTGAAGAGAACAGAGAGTATCATTCCAGGTTCAAATTTACCAATAACTCTAAGAGCTCATGTAGAATTATTATCAGAGCAGTGCAGTGTTGAAGACCCAGAGCCACTTAAAGAAAAAGGGACAGCTGAGAGAATCACTCTGCACCATGGTACTGAAGTATAAAATCACGTCTGGAGTCCAAATATCTGAGATTTACCAGAGTTCTTTCTTTTTAATTTCAATCATAGCCTCCACATACTTGTAAATGATTTATGTAAAAGAGTTGAGTTGCTTCATGGATTGGTAGCTTTGGGATAAATTTCAATTCAGACATGAATGGGTTAGTATTGAATTTCTTTATTCAATCATTTAATTTATTTAATTTTAAAATTCAATTCAATTTTGTAATCTTTAAAAGTAGAGACTTTTTAAATTTGTGAGGCTTTTCCTCCAATGTGGTTTCTTAGCTTTTATGTGATTGATGATGCTTATTGTTTGGGAAAGTTAGATGTTCCCGCTGAAGTACCACTGGATATTAATAGCCATTTAAAAAGAAAAATGTAGTGTCTTTTTGTTTGGAAAGAGAAGTTAATTAAGAGAATAACTGGCTTATAGATAACTTTATAAAGACTACACTTCCAGGGATCATTTCTATAGTTCGCTATAGAGAACTTTAAAAGTTTATTTTCATATTTAAATAGGCACAGTCTGTAGTGACAATGTCACAAAGACTCGGAAATAACAGTAATTTCAATGTGTAATTTAGAAAACATACCAATCAGTATGGGATCTTGAACAGTGTCCGGTAGACACTGTCTCGTAGGATCTCCTGGCCATTTTTGACTCTCAGGCTTTTTAAGTTAGTAAAATAGGCAAGCAATTTTGTATGTTACATTTTATCTTCCACAAACAGCAATAAAAAATTAGTACTCTCCTGACAAACATAACTTCTCATATACACATTATTGATAATCATGGCCTTTGCATATTTGAAATATGAGTACTCAGATAAATTTTGTCTTCGTAAGTATTTTATAGGAATTTTCATTCAAATTTTTATATGAATTTGGATGGTCCTATTTCAATAATCAACTTGTTTTCTGTGCAAAATAAAAAGTATTGGGGACAATGGATGGATAAGGACACATAGGTAATACCTTGATCAATAAAGAAAAAAAAGGAAAAAGTATTCTCCACATTTAAATTTATTATACTAGAGAATATTCAATGCAAACTTGTCATTATATTACTTTAAATTATTTTTGTTTTTTACTTATTTTGTTACATATTATCATTACATTATTTTTTATCATGTCTTTATTTCTTTATTTTTATTTGCTTATGTGGTCAAATATATTTTTTATTTGAATTAAAAATAAATGTGGCTTGAGACCAAACTTCTTCATCTACTAACTTTGAAAACATGAGAAAATTCCTTAATCATTTTAAGTTTCAACTTTCCTATTTGATAAAACAAAATAACCATATTTTACTCATGTGGCTAGTTTGAAGATTAAATGAATCAAATTTAACATGAATTTGCCTGGTTACCTATAAAATTTTATACAAATATCCTAAAAACATTGTGCTTTCTAAATGATGGAAAGTTTAAATAGTGAATTTCATAAAGTTATAATAATGGTGACAACCAAAGAAAATGCACATTTTGGTTGACATGCAGATGGGATGTTTGATTTCTCCCAAATACAAGCCATTCTCATTCATATGTAAATATCTAAAGTTAATAACTTTACTTTTGGCATAGTTTCAAATATTAGTCTTGCTTTTATCATCATATCCAGCTGGGAAATTCATCCTGTAGCCAAGACCACAAGAAACTTTGGAGAAAATTCCTGCCGAAGTTGCCTCTGGATCAAACCAGAGAGGTGAAGAGGCCGTGCTCAAATGAAGAGCTGACTGCTTCTCCACCCAGTCACTTGACAAGCGAACACTGCACAAAATACTGATTCTGGTCCCCACCCCCCCAAAAAAAGGTATCAGGGCCTAAAATTTTATTTTTTCCCAAGCCTTGGAAAAAATTAGCTCTCAAGTGGCTAATTATAGTAAGAATTGAGAGTACACAGTTGGACACATGGTGAGGAATCTTTGCTTGGCAGGTTCCTTCTCTCACAAAGATGTATTACTTTTTGAAAGATTGCAAAGTTGCAATCTATGGTGAGTTGCACTAAAGAAGTATCCTTCTAAGGTTATGCTTAAAGAAACCCCTGTGATCCCTGAAGATGGTGCCTTCTTAAACGTTGCTGAATTATGTTAGCCACATAACTAAATTCTCTCATTTTATCTAACAGATTTTAAAGTTGATGCCCTTGCTTCTCTCAGGCATATAATGATTTACTCTACAAATAATAATTTTGAGTTTTTTCTTTCCAAAATTTATCTCTTATTCTTACTCTTATTTGATTATTTTTGCTTGAATGAGAGGCTTACTCAGCTAAAACTTTTAGCATATTGGCAATGTCAATAGGCATCCTTGTTTTACTCCTGGCTTGAATGAGAAGTTTAGTTACTGAGGATATACCTGGCTTTGGATATGAGACTTATTCTTGTAGTCATATCAAGACAATACTCATTTATTCTCATTTTGCTATGATTTGATTTTAGAAAATAAGAACAGATATTGAATTTTGTTGCATGCACTATTCCCTTTGTTCTATCACATTATTGGGTTTCTGAAAATAGAATCCTCTTGGAATTCCTGGATCAACCCTACTTGTTTGTGTCATGTATTTATGTCCAATTTTATGTATTGATATTTTACTTAAGATCTTCCTCATCATTGGTCTAGTCTCCATTTGTGAAACTATTTGGACAAGTTTTGGTAACTGTAATGGCTTTTTTTCTTTCATTGGGCTCTATGGTAGTCTTTTTTTCCCCCTTCAAGTTTTGAAACAATTCTTCTGTAAAATCATCTAGATGACCACGGCATTTGAGAGAATGTAACGCCTTTAATAATCCTCTAAATATCTTGCTATATGTTTTAATTCTTTTTCTGGGATTAATTTTGGTAATTTGTAATTTCCTAGAAAATTCCCTATAGTCCAGATTTTAAAATTAATTTGTAGAGTTTTGTAAAGAATTCTCGTATTTTGAGTTCACCTGACTCTGTCATTAATTCCCCTTTCTTGTTTGTGGGTCTCTTCATCTTTCTTGTCCTTACTTTTTTCTCCCTTTTATCATGTTGACACTGGCACACCAATAACTGACCCTCCCACTGACTCTGAGCCGGGGATCTGCTCCTTTCCTTATTCCTGGCCCCAGGCTGATGGTGAGGAGTCTTTCTTGCCTCCACCAATCTTCTCTCCCTTGATTACGAGGAGTTCCACTGATGATATTGTAGCACCAACTCAACAACTCTCTAAACAAAATGGAGTCTGTTGCAGTACTTACATTGCTCACATTGAGAGCATTGGCTCTGGCGAGATTAATTTCTGGAGTATCAGGCATTATGTGGATCGAAGTTTTGTCCTTGTCCCAAACTTCTCTGTACTTTGGCTATGGAAAGAACCAATAACAAAAAAGTTACTTCATAATTTGTATTTTTGCTAGTTCCAATGCACAACTTTTTAATTTTTCTGATCCAAAACACTTTCATATCTAGTCTTCACATAGATTACTCAAATTTGATATAAAATCTGTATTACTGTATTAATACCTTTTACTAATACTTTGAGTTTTGGTTTAAAATTAGAAAGTAACAATAGAGCAACTCTATTAATATTACTTATTTAATATTCGCTATCATCAATGTTGTGATTATTAGATTACCAGGTTAATGATTTTTTCTTTTTTTGTTAATTCTCAACTGAGGATATTTTTTCCACTGATTTTTAGGGAGAGTGGAAGAGAGAGGGAAAGACAGAGAGAAACACTGAAGTGAGATAGGATCTCATAGGGCCCGGGTAATGATTTCATTTATTTATAACATGAACCTAATTTTATTATAGAGAAAATGGTACTTACAATACTAATATTTTCAGCATTTGCCTTAGCAAGGACAACTTCTGGTGTGTCGACGATGCTTGTGTACTTGAGATTCACCACAGGTGTCCGGTAGACACTGTCTCGGAGGATCTCCTGGGCATTTTTGACTCTCAGTACTTCGGGGGACCCATCCGGCATCCAGCCAATGCCACGCAACCACTCCAAGTCAGCCTTGTAGATAACCTGAGAAAGAAAACAAAGTCAGCTGGAAACAGGCTTCTTAAAAAATTAGTAAAATAGGCAAGCAGTTTCGTATGTTACATTTTATCTTCCACAAATAGCAATAAAAAACGAGTACTCTCCTGACAAACATAACTTTTCAGATACACAGTAGTGCTTTGTTCTGACTTTCCTCTATGGCAAGGGGTCCCTGTTTGGATGTATGTGCACATTTTAAAAAGCAGAAAGATGTAGAAAGAGCTCTCTGTTTGGGGGATGCATGGAAAATTTTTGAATAATATTAGATAATCATCCTACTAGTTAATGTGGAATTTAAAGCAATAATAATGGGCTCTTTAGTAAGTTCTCCACAAAGCAACCAGAATGATCTTTTCAAAGTTCGAAATTCAAATCTGCTGTCACCACATCCCCTCATCCTGTGACTTCCCATTGGTCCTAGGATAAAGATCAAAATCCTTAACATGGACTAGAAGGCAGGGGATGATGTAGCACCAGTCCCGACAGTTCTCCCAGCATCATCTCACGTGGGTTCCCTTCCACCTGTGCATTCTGGCCAAACTGGCCTTCTTTCAGTTTGTGGTTTGCATATGGCCTCCTCTGCATATGTCGCCATTCTGCAGGAACATCCTCTGTGTCCTCCTCAGAGCCACCTCTTATTCCCCCTTCAGAACCATTAAATCAGCACTTCTGTAGATAAGCTTTCCCACCTCTCATGAGCCATATCACTCCTTGGCCATCTCACTATTTGCTGGTATTCTCCAATTAACACCTCCTTCTTTGTTATCAATGTGAATTCCTAAAGTCAGGAAGTTGGTCTCATTTCTTCTTTATTTGCAATTGTATCTTTAGTGCTTAGCGCAACACTTGGCACATATTGTGTCTAATATTTTAAAAAGACAATTAATCATTCAATCCCTACCCTAGCTTCACAATTCTGATCTCAGTTGTTGTGCTTTTCCCCCCAAGATAGCAAGCACCTCCCTTTGAATTGGGATTTTCATTTTCTTGATTATCTAAACCTGTTTCCCTAGACATAGGTAAGCGGCAAACCATATCAAATTGCTTTATGTTAAGCACCAGTTATTAATTTTATAAAAAACCATGGTGTTCTTCAGAAATGTTATCTTAATAACTAGGTAATAAGATACAAATACAAGGCTAAAAATGTAGTAAGAAGATTGAAAAAGGTAGGAAACTGTCTACCTACATGAAGAATGATATATCCAGAATTTAGAAGAAAGAATTCTCAAAGAAGATTACATACACATTTTGAAATTTCCCTCCCTCATTCTCTAAGAACTTGATTGCTATCAGTGTATGCCTCAGCTCACTAATGTGGGTCAGGTTAGTGAACAGACTGCCTTTCTTGAGAAAACAGCCTACATTCACTAGATGGCAATTCATTTCAAATGATGGGTGTACATCCCGCAGGATACTCATTCATTATGAGAAAGCATCTTTTGAATCTTAGGGGATCCAAGTTCACATAATTTAAAAAAAAGGTATCCCTTCTATAGACAAAATAAATAGCCTGATGGAATCATCATTTCCAAAACATTAACTGGGCATAAAATATGAGTAAATCTAAAAAGCACTTCAGGTAAATTAATGAAACACCAGGCAAGTTAAGGGAAACCAGTGAGTCTGGAGCATACTGCTAACCTTTTAAATTAATTTTAAGGAAAATAGCCTATCCCTCTTTAATGCATAGTTGAAGGACCAGGACAGTCCTAAATAAACTACAAACACTGCACATGTTCACAAGTCCATAGAAAAATTATGAAAATAAAAACCTAACAACAAAAATGGAAACGTTCTGAATAAACCCAGCAGTAAGGTAGACAACTAATAAGCTTATGGGGGGGGTATTTTCCCACGCACTGGAAGGAGTGGTCAGGCAGAGCTGTGGAAGGCTTCCTTCCCAGGGACAGCTTACCCCTCAGGCCCCTGCCCTGTGCTCCCTTCACGGGCACACACTTACATCACTCTGCAGGTCGTATGCATTCCTGGCGTGGATCACATCATTCTGGTCAGGAAAGCAAGACCACTGGTGCAGGTACTGGCGGTAGTCCACGTTGCTTGCTAGTGCCTGGCCTTCTTTGGCAGCGTTGATGGACACCATGTCCCCCGGGATGGAGATCTTAGCCTTATGGTCATTGTAGGCCTTTTTGTACAGCCTGTCATTCTGCATCTTTAATACATTTGCTGCCCAAGCCAGTTTAGGGTCTTCCTTGGCATTGCGACATCCAATATAGTGGCCTTTCTGTTTCTCATAAGCATTCTTATATAGATACTATTGGGTGTGAACAGAAGAAAGAACAGTTGTTTTTCCAAATTCAGTTAGTCTAGGCAGCCAGTTCAAAATAGCTCAGTTCCCTTAGATTCCTCTCTTTGGGCACTACAAGCAGCTCTAGGCAAGAATATTCTGAGCACCTCTAAGGCAAGAAGAGTGCTTTTAGGTTATCCTCCAACACAGGCCTGTCCAGTGTTTCCCAAATTTTAGTCATGTTTTGCCACAAACATGTGTCAAATGTACTTCATACTTTAAATCAATTTGATCCTTTGTTTAAATAAATTTATTTTTTAAGTGTAAATTTACTTAAATTGTTATTTTAAAATTTATAATTTTATCTAATGGGATAATCAATATTATTTCTAGCACACATGGAAACACATATATAACCACTTAAAAATGCTTGTTTATGCATTGCATAATATATCACTTTGAGAAACAACAGAATTCTTTTCACCTATAAATCTCTAAGTGCTAGTGAATTAGCTTATATTGAGAAGATATTGAAAATAAAATAAAAATCTGTGCTTAAACATAAGATGAGCAGAACTAAGCAGAGATACATGAAGATCATCAAATTGTTGTAAAGTTGTTCTTAAATTTTAAAACAAGACACTAATAACAATGATCTCCACTTCACTTAAATATACTGTAATTCCTGGGGAAATAAGTTAAAGATTAGTATGGCATTAACCCCCTGTGTGCCTCCTAGTGTTTGTCAAAGCCGGGCAAGGAGGAGCTCTTACATCACTGGCGATATCCCTGGAAGCCTTGGCATGCTGGATCCCGATGGCATCTGCTCTCAGGTCATAGCCCGTCATCTTGACATCTTCCCAAGCTTGTTGGTAGTGTTTCTGCAATTGGAGATTGCAGTGCTACAGTCAATCTGAAGAGGGAGCTACTGAGCAACATGCTAACAGTTATACTGAAAACTAATCTCCCCTAGAGCTTTATAAAATAGGCTGGTTTCATATTGAACTTATGTTCCAATCGTTTTTTCATGAAATTTAGTAAAGTTATATCTAATAACTTTTTTTAAAGATGGAAAATTAGGAAACAGGAAATCATGTTCAAATGAGAAAAAAATATTATTTGGCTTTTAAAAGAAAAATCAATAATGGGCCACTAAAAAGAGAGCTAAGTATTATTATACATGCATAGGTACTTTTATGTTGTGTTTTAGCAAAATCATTGCATTTTCCCTTCCAACAAAGATAAAGACACACATCTCTAAACACACACACACACACACACACACACACACACACACACATTAGCTTAAAGAATAGAAATAAAAGGAATGGTATGGAACCACCTTTTGCTAAATTCTTTCTGGAGCATATTGCCTAAAGGTTCAGTTAGGCAAAAGGGCATTGTATAAAGCAAATGGGTGTGTATTGCCTTACGTTGCTGATCTGCAGAGCGTTGATCTTGGCCTGCAGCATCCCTGGAGTGTCCGCTGGCACATTCACATTAGCCTTCTCTTTGTCCCAGGCATCGCGATACAATGGCTGGTAAAAATGAAAAACTAAGGATGATTGACGAGTAAATAAATTAATTACCATATGAATAAAATTATAATTAAAAATTCGCTTTGAAGGTTTTCTTATATAAATATAAATCATATTTTGTTTTTATTTAGGAAGTGCCAATAGTGACTTCAACAAGAGGAATACATTCGTGTATAATATAATATAAATGCAAATGAGTCAGAAACATGGTAGTAAAATAATCCTTTTGCATTTATTCACATGTAATTATCAGGCAGTAAACCTGCACCACAAGTAACTATGATATTCTTTCTACATTGCTAATAAAGTCCTGGCTCTCTTAACTAAAATAACTTTAATACTGTCTACTGTTGCTACCCCTGGACTTTTCAACTTATTTTATGATTGAATACAAAAAAAGGTGTCAATTTTGTAATCATGGTATTAACTGGTTGATCAGTATTATAGGCAAGATCTCAAAATGTGTTCAAAGTATACGTCAGAGTCTGTGAAACATGAAGATAACCACTACACATATATTGAGCAAAGAGTTATCTAAGCAAATGAAATGTGGATACTATTAATCTACTGACTATATAAAATTCTATGTGGATATATGTATCTTCAGGATTCTGATGCTGGTACTGAGAAGGCTAACCCCTATTTTATAAAACTACTGTTTGGAATTCTCTGGTATTTTTAAGATGGCCTCTTATTCTAATAATAATAATAACAACTTTGCTTTCTAGCCTGCTTTAGCCTGCTTGAATAATGAGGAAGATAAACTTAGCTATCTGATCTTGTAGGCCAGAGACTAGATATGCCCATACTCTCAATACCATGCCAAGTGTATTTTTTAATTGGATAGAACTGTGTTGTTTTCAAGGCCAGCAGCAAGATAACCACTAAGCACACATAGGGCTGGCTCCTTAATAAAAAGGGAAGTTCTGCTTGTAGCTTTGCTTAGAATTTGAATTCATTTTCTCTAAGCCCACCTCAGTTAATAAAATGTAACTCCAAACTCTCTGAGGATTGCTTGATTTATTCTGGTTCTCTGTAACAGCATTAGCGACCTAAAGTTCACATCTTACCTCACTGATCTGTAGAGCATTGGTCTTTGCCAGAATGACTTCAGGCGTATCAGCAATGCTGGTGAATTTGAGGGTCTCAGGCTTTGTACGATACAGCTTTTCATTGAGGAGATCTTGGGCATTCTTCACTCTCACCACTTCCACAGAACCCTCTGGCAACCATCCGATACCCTTCAACCATTCCAGGTCTGATTTGTATACGTTCTACATGAAGGAGAGGACCACAGAGTGCAGAAGAGTCAAATTTATAGTAGAGCACAATGCCAACACACCACACACAAGATCTCTATTTAAATCAGTGGGGTGGCCAATCCCATGAAACTCAAGGATCATCAACATTTGGGTGTAACGTCTCTGGCACACATCTCTGGGAGAAGTTCACAGGATCTATCCTGCAGGAATCAGAGCAGGGCTGACAAGTGGCATTTGGGAAATGACAGACTGCAATGGCATAAAATGCAAAACTGAGCTTTTGTGCTCACCACTTGAAATCTGCCTTTATGTACCACTGGGGAAAAAGTCCTTAGATGCATGTATAATGAGAAAAAATACATATCTGTAAACATTTTTATTTATCTATGAAAACATAATATAAATATGTATTTTCCTATATGCACCAGATAAACTTGAAAGGCAAATTTTTCTTATGATTAAACTGTTTCTCAAACTTCGATATCTGACAATGTATCACAAAGGTACTGGATCAGAACAACTGGGACTGAAATTTTATATCTAATTACACAGAATAGCAGAATGATTTTCATCTTGATGGGAAAGGCCTTGTTGCATAAGAAAGAATCCTCTATAAGATTAAAAAACACTCATAAAAACTCTATTATCATGAAATGTAGGGAATATGCTAGGTTCTTTCTATGAAGATGACAAGCTAAATTCTGTCCCCAGGGAATACACTGTGATTCACACATAGCACACGGTCCCCAAGGGCCCGGTGACAACATACGCACATCACTCTGCAGTTCGTAGGCTTTCTTGGCCTGGATCACATCATTCTGATCTGGCAGACATGTCCACTGGTGCAGATAATTGCGATAATCCACGTCGCTAACCAGGACCTGGCATTTCTTGGCTTGAACAATCGACATCATGTCCAAGGGTGTATTGTAAATTCCTTTAGACTTCTCATAAGCTTTCCTATATTCTCGGTCACTCTGGATCTTGGCAGCATGGATAGACCATACCAATTTGGGGTCATCTTGTAGGCTGCGGAAACCCACGTGGTGGCCCAGTTGCTTACGGTAACCTTCTTTGTATTTGTACTAAAGTGGTGAAAAAAAACAGATAAAAAGACATACGAAAATAATGTGTTAGAGAACTTTTCATGACATGTTTCAGGATATTCTCTTTTTTAAAAAAATGTATTTTATTGATTTTTTACAGAGAGGAAGGGAAGGGGATAGAGAGTTAGAAACATCGATGAGAGAGAAACATCAATTAGTTGCCTCCTGCACCCCTCCCACTGGGGATGTGCCTGCAACCAAGATACATGCCCTTGACCAGTATCGAACCGGGGACCTTTCAGTCCGCAGGCCGATGCTCTATCCACTGAGCCAAGCCGGCCAGGGCAGAGAATATTTTCTTAATGTAAACTGGCTCAACATTGGGAGTCATTTTGTACATCAGTTCACTTTAAAGAAATTAGAAAGGGCTGTTTAGATGGCTTTAAAGAGGACATGAATAAATCAGAAGGGATAGTATAGTGAATAAGAGTAATAAAAAATAATAGCAGCTAACATTTACTGAGCCAGACTCTGAGTGCTTCAAATGTATTAGGTTAATCTATCTGATATTGCTTATTTTTTATTTTTATTTTTTAATATATATTTTATTGATTTTTTATAGAGAGGAAGGGAGAGGGATAGAAAGTCAAAAACATCAATGAGAGAGAAACATAGATCAGCTGCCTCTTACACACCCCCCTACTGGAGATGTGCCCGCAGCCAAGGTACATGCCCTTGACCGGAATCGAACCTGGGACCTTTCAGTCCACAGGTGAACGCTCTATCCATTGAGCCAAACCGGTTTTGGCTATTGCTTATTTTTTTTAGTTAAAAATAGTTGACAGTGGCAATTATCAGTTCATTTAATCCTCACAACATCTTTATGTGGTAGTACTACTATTATTATCACATATTTCAAGTGGGAGAGGCACAGTAAGGGTAACCATTGTTCCCCAAATTGCCTGGCAGGTGAAAACATTAGGTCAGATGATCTCCCAAGAGTACTGAAGGCAAAAAAAAAATCATGTGTGACTTAGGAGACAGACAAGATGTACTAATATGTTTCAGGAATGGAAAGCAAGGTTGTTGGTTTGAATCAGAAGATGACAGTAAAAGAGCCATAGATAAGGGTTTGTGGTCCACACTTGTCCTAAATGTTTTAGGACTAGAGTTAGATAGCTTCTCTTTCCCATGTTTAGATCTGATAGGCAAATTTAGACAAAAGGGAGATAGAAAGAATGGGAATAAAGCAGACACTATGCTCAGGTATAGTTTTTAGAGATAAAAGGAGGAAGAAGATAGAAACAGCTGGATACATGAAATAAAAAAAATAGAGAAGAATGGGGAGAAAGGGAATAAAGATGGCTTAAAGATTTGGAACTGGGGGAGGGGAGGCAAACTTGATAGGATAATTGTTTTGACCATTAGTAAGTTTTAAAAGTACTGTTAAATGAAGTTCAAAAGGTTACTAAGAGCATTATACATAAGCCTCCAGGATCAAATCCTGTTTATAAAATGTGATTTCCCTCTAAGTCTTCTTGTCTGACACTTTCACCTGTGATTTATATTTATGGAGAATGTCATAAATATTTTGGGGTAAAATCACATTGTATCGGTTCCTGAATTTTCCTCAAGAATTTCACACAGACCTTTCACTATATTTTTCTTCTTCTTAGAAACAGCTTAGAAGTTATTTACACATATACCTCGTTTATGCTTACCTTAATGTTTTTCTTGTCCCACTTTAATGTTTTTTAAAATAGCCTTTGGTATAAGATAAAACACGATCATTTGTATAGATCTTTAAAAAACAGGTAAATTCTTGAAAAATACTCTGCTTGCTTGTTGCATGGGGGAGGAGAAGCACAAGGGAACAAGGAGCCGTACCTCACTGGCGATTTCCCTGGAGGCTTTGGCATGCTTGATTTCAATGGCATCTGCTCTTATGTCGTAGCCTTTCTGCTTGGCCTCATTCCAGTCTTTCTGGTAGAGTTTCTATTTAGGGAGAAAACAAGTTTGTTTACAAGAATTGAAGATAAGTGAATATACTCATAGGAGTCATACGGCATAATGTCAATGATGGCAACCTAAGAACAGAATCTGTCACTTCTGAGTTCTTCTCTTCGTTATTGGTTATTTACTTTGTGGAGTGCAGGATACTTCCGATTAAATTTTCAGAGTTAAACATCTAAGTCTAGCAGCCAAACACTTAAATCTAAACATCTGAATCCAAACAAATATTAAAATATCTGCATTCATCACATCTGAAGAAATCTCATTATACAGTAGATGAAAACTAAGAAACAATGGTGAACCTTCTTCACAAGGCAACATATGAAACCTGATTAGATTTTCTTCCTAATGTTGTCCTTTGACTTTTTAGAGGTCTCTGCTAATGATGTGACATATGTATCATACAAAGCCTGCACTTTGCATATAATTAAAAGTTGTCTTTTGGCTTTTCTTATGGCATTTAAATGTCAACAAGAAAGTTCTGAATCAATCAAAAACTGATAAAGGCAATAGAAAAAAAGATAATAGAGACTGTTACCTTTTAAGAGGCATTTAACCAGGGATTTCATTATTCTCAAATGAGATACAATGAAACTGAGCTGTAAACATTAGATATAAGACAGTAATTTCAAGGTTTAAAGAAATACACCAAAAAGATTCAGGTATTCCACACGTTGCAGTCCAGGGACTTAACCATGTATCTAAACTAACATTTAAAAGAGAATTTCCATTCATATTGCATTGGGTGTGGTAGCTAGTGTGGACGAAAGGAGCCACATGCTAACCTGGCCAGCTCAAGGGAGGCCTGAATGGCAGTCTTGCAAACTCAGAGACCTAAAGTAACCACAAAAGATGGTTTGAAAATTAAATAGCTACAAACAGGTTATGATGGGTAGTCATGTGATGGGCCTGTATTTTCCCCAACAGAGTCCAACTTAGATCTCTACTGAGCCATTTGCCTTTCTGCCTCTAAGATAAAATATCTATGAGATTGTGTGGGAAACTTGTAACTTCCCTTTTTCTGGAGCCTCTGGGGCACACCAATGTGGTGGGCGCCAGAACAGGTACCACAAATTCATTCATTATCATGTTAATTGTTCCTGCATTCACCTAAGTATATGTCCATCATTTTACTTTTTATCCAATCCAGGTGGGATTGCTTATTCCTCTTCCTAAATCCATCACCAAATAAATTTCATGTAACCCACCTATGTCCCATTGACTGCAATGTATAAATATAATTGTAACCCGCCATTCTGCAGAGCATTAACTCAATTCATTGAGCTTCTGCTTCCCGGCATATGTCGACAGGGTGGCTCAAAATAAACTCATTAAAATTCTTTACAGGTTTCAATGTTTTTTTTTCATTAGAGAGAACTTTTGGTCGAGCACCAAAAGCTGTAAACAGTTCTAAGATAGGTAATTTTTCAATTATAACACACTCCATAGCAGACAGATGTTGACTCATAAAGGCATTGACACTTTATATCCATGCCACTTACATTGCTGATTTGCAAGGCATTGATTTGAGCCTGCAGCATGACTGGCGTGTCGGAAGGAATGGTAATGTTGGTTTTGTCTTTATTCCAGGCTTCTTGATACAGTTTCTGTGGAGAGAAGGGAAATTTTATTTCAATATTTCATAGAGAATGGAGATCTGAAACATAAAGTCTAAGCGACCATTTAATCTGGAAAAATGTTTTCATATATGGTTGTAATGGTTAATTTTATGTGTCATCTTGCCTAAGCCACAGTACCCAGGTATTTGGTCAAACATTATTCCAGACATTCTTTGAAGGTATTTTTAAGATGACATTAACATCTCAGCAGACTTTGGGTAAAGCCTACTACCCTCCGTATTGTAGGTGGGCTTTGCCCAGTCAAAGGCCTTACTAGAAAAAGTCTGACCTCCCCTGAGCAAGAAGGAACTCTGCCTGTGCCTTTGAGCTTGAACTGTAGCTCTTTCCCGCCTCCAGCCTGTTGGCCCACCCTGCAGATGTTGGACTTGCTGGCTCCACAACAGAGCCATTTCCTTACAACCAATCTCTCTCTCCTACACACCCCATTGGTTCTGCTTTTTAGGAGAACCCTGACGAATACAATCTCACACCATTTAATATGAGGCATTGTGCCACAGGTTTTAGAATGTTACAGAACTGAAATATTTGTTTTCCTGACTCACAATGGAGTAACACTTTTCTAATAGTGCTTCCAAATGTGTGGCAGGGGACAGGCACATTGGCATGGGTCAGAGTTCTGCTTTGCATGCGCCCTCACTGAGCTAGTCAAGAGACTCTTAGAGGTGTTCCCATCACTACAGTCTTTGAAGAGGAGCAGCCCACCTGCCCCTATGGCTGGCCACATTTGATAACAAAGCCCCACTAAAGGAAAGCCTGAGATAGGAGAGTTCTTACCTCACTAATTTGCAGAGAATTGGCTTTTGCCAGGACAACCTCTGGAGTGTCAGTAATGCAAGTAAATTTCAAGGCTTCTGGTCGTGTCCGATAGAGTCTTTCATTCAACAGGTCTTGGGCACCTTTCACCCTGGTCATTTCTACTGAGCCTTCTGGCATCCAGCCGATGCCACGCAGCCACTCCAAGTCTGCCTTATACACACTCTACAAGGGATTAGAACAAAATTTTGTTCCCATGTTATTAAACAATGTGAATGGTGCCCCCTGGGATTGTGCACAACCCATGGATCTGTCCACAGTGGAAATGACTGGACAGTTAGTAAGTCTACATCCTCCCATTCCACCTTTCCCAGGTTCAGTTACGTACATCACTCTGCAGCTCATAGGCCCTCTTTGCTTGGATAATGTCGTTTTGATCAGGCAGGCATGTCCAGTGATGCAGGATATTCCGGTAGTCAATGTCACTGACCAGTGTCTGACATTTCTTGGCCAGCAAGATGCCTAACATATCCACTGGGGTACTGTACTTGGTCTTGAATTTTTCAAAGTCCTTCTTGTACTCTCTCTCACTTTGAATCTTCCCTGCATTTATGGCACACATAATTTTGGGGTCATCTTCAATGCTCTGGGCTCCAATGTGGTGGCCTTTCTGTTTTTCATATGCTTCTTTGTATTTGTACTAAAATGTCAGAAATATAGGTTTAGAAATCCAGTTTTATTACTATACGCACACTGACAATTACAACATGAACATCGAATAGCAAATGGATAAGAATTTTACTTTGCAAATATTTTGGCATCTCTGTATAATTTTAAACTAACATTTTATGCTAACATTACGTAGTGTAATCATATATCTTCATAGGTGGAACCCTTTCCCCCATCAACTCCAACTATGATTCCAAAATGTATTTTTCTTCTCTATGACAACAAAGGGAAAGAATGTAGCAAACAGGCCTGGAGGAATACATGTGGAAGCAGTTACAAAGTGGGGTGCGCCAGCTGCACTAGGGCTGTTCAGCCATGTGAGACCAAGGGGGTCAGATGGAGGGCACTTACGTCACTGGCAATGTCCCTCGAGGCCTTGGCACTTTTGATGGAAATAGCATCAGCTCTCAGGTCATAGTCCTTCATCTTTGATTCATCCCACCCCTTGGTGTAAAGTTTCTATGTAGAGGAAAATACACAACGGAAAAATAAAAGGGTTATCAAAAGTTACTAGACCTATTCCAGAAAGGAAGGTGGTAAGATAGAAAAAGTATTTTAATTACTCCTAAAGAAGCTTAAACAACAATCAGAAAATCTCTTACTTGGCTGATATTGACAGAATTGCTCTTGGCCAGCATGATTTCTGGGGTGTCTGGCATCACATGGATGGAAGTTTTGTCAGCATCCCAAGCTTCCGTATATAAGTGCTATGAGGGAAATAAGGTAAGACCCATTTTTTTTAAGGCAGTACATTACAGTTATTATCGAATTTAACTCAATTAAGTAAAATAGCCTATTTAAGGTTATTTGGAGGTGAGGGAAGCAAAAGGGTAGTGAGAAGAGTCAAACATGGTAATATTTAAACAACCATATGATCATTTACAGCTAATATGAAACAACATAATGATCTCAATTATTAATTCTTTTCATCCAGTAAAACTCAAGCTTACTCATAGTACCTCCAAGAATGGTACTTGGCTATAGAACTGTGATGTAGTAGAAATCCCTAGACTTCAGAGTCAATCCCAAGTTTAAACCCTACTCCACTATGTCCAAGCTATGTGATCTTAAAAAGGGCATATAATGCCTCATATTCCTCATTTCGTGGAGGGAGATAATATCTTTTTTATTGAGTATTTTATTGATTAGCAATAACATACAAAGTACATCAGTCATAGTAGGCACTTAATAAATTTTATATTTTATATTGCTGTTATCACTGTGGTTACTACTGATGGGTATGGTATTGAATAAAATTTCTGGAGCTTTAATATTCCTAATTCTGCAGTTTGCTGAGAGCCAACTTCACATGCTTCACTAATCAAACACTCAATATCACCACCTGAGTGTTCGGAAGATGTCCAGGCATGTGTGGGAGAATTTAGATAAGTTGAATTCCATCTAAAATTAGCCCAGTATCAATAAACAGATTGCTAGAACTCTGGAAAAAAGAACTGATCATCTATCTTATGTAATAAAACTGAACGCAACAATAGCAGCTCACTTTTCAAAAACGGATTTCCACAACCTAAGGAGAAAGAATAAACCAAGCAACTAATATGAGTTGTGCATTGGTACTTCTATAAACATGGTATTTCCCAGACTTTAGAACAAAAGGCTAAATGTTATATATTTCTCACTTTATGTAGTCATATCTACATTCATGAAAGGTATGACTCACGTAACTGGAAAGAGCTGAAGACTAACCTTGCTCATTGTCAGGGCATTACTCTTTGCCAGGACAATTTCTGGGGTATCTGTAATGCATGTGAACTTGAGCTTATCTGCAGGCAGACGGTACTTCCTGTCACTCAGGATTTCTCCAGCTCTCTTCACCTTTTCGACCTCTACAGAGCCAATGGGCACCCATCCAATACCTCGCAGCCAGTCAAGATCAGCCTTGTAAATAGCCTGAAAATGAAAAAACATCAAATATTTATAAAATTACCTAGACAGCTTGGTGTCTGACCCTGATTTGGCATCTACAGAGGATGTATAATTCTGAATTTTACTTGTGTAAATTTCTGGGAAGGCCCTCTGGACCACAGTGTACAGAGGAGCTACTTAAACACTTTGTTCCTTAAGGTAACCTTGTTTTAAAGACCCTGGAATCGCTGTAATAATATGTGATTTCATTGATACAAAAGCATTTTAAGAAAATTACTTTCTGCCTCCTGATACAAAGAGCTTATTTTCTGATTTGATTGCCCATATCTCCTTGTGTGGGACCAATAGAACACGTTTTGTTCTTATCTAATTGGACACTGGCCTTCACGCCAGTCCTATAATCTAAAGAAAGGATGACCACATGTTGAATTAACGTGCTTTCTGGGAACAACAAAAGGGTGTCTTTTTCATATAATTCTAGATACATGCTTCTAAGACAAAGAGTACATATATTTTTACTCTTATTTATCTCATTTTCAGTCCTCTTTTCTGTCATAATTCAAGTAAAATAAGGTATTTCACCTTCAGTTTTATTCTCTGAATTTAAATAAATGCATGAAGGATACTTTTTCTCATTATTAAGGGTAACGATCTTTTTCATTTTTATGGATTTTTTGGGAAACTTTCTTTTTACAATGCCACTGCATTATCATTCTTTTGAAAGTAACTACTTATGAGAGCCTGATTTGAAAAACAACAAGGAGCTACTAAACCAATAAGGTAGCACTTAAGTGCTCAGGACAATTTACTAGCTGACAACAAAAGTACCTGACATATTCCTAGAAAACTGCTGTTTTCGGCTTCTTGAGTAAATTATCTCAATGTATAATTCATTCCTAAACTTTCTTTTACAAGTTATAATAGATATTTCCTGTAAATTAATTAGTCAGAAAAATGTAATGCAATCAATTCATTTGGAAAATTAGGTTAAGTTAAACTAGAACATCAAGGAACTTAGAAAAAAAATTATGTATATGTATATATTTTCATTACCCTCTAATGGAAATATAGCATTTCTTTCAATTATAAGTTTAGTCGAGAGATCATAGTATTATTGACACTACATGGGATTTGGTTGGCAACAGAAATTACAAATATTTTCACTTCCAATTACAGTTGTGCAGAGATCTTGAAATATTTAGGCTCATCACCTCTTTGAAATTAAGCTAGATACTACACTCACTGCTAGGTATTTTCATTTAATGTGTTAATAAAAATCCATACATATATATATATATATATATATATATGCATACATATACATAAAAACACATTCGTTTGCATATATATTTTAAATTTATACATTTTTAAATGACACTGCCCTGAGAAGTTGTCCATAGGTCTCGCCAGATTGCCAACAAATTCCATGGCACACAAGAAGTTAAACCTCTTTTTTAAGCTTTTAAAGCACATTCTGAATAACAGTAGGCCTACTCACATCACTCTGTAGGTCATAGGCCTTCCGAGCCTGAATGACATCGTTCTGGTCGGGCAGACAGGTCCACTCATGCAGGGGATGCTTGTAGTCTATGTCGCTTACAAGGATCTGGCACTTCTTGGCCAGCACCACCCCCAGCATGTCCACGGGGCTGCTGAACCTGGTCTTCGACTTCTCAAAGTCCTTCTTGTACTCCCTGTCACTCTGGATCTTGGCCACGTGCATGGACCACATCATCTTGGGGTCATCTTTGATGTTCCGGGCTCCAATGTGGTGACCGAGCTGTTTACGATAGCCTTCCTTGTACTTGTACTGAAAAAAAGAAAAGTGATATGAGTCTAATGATAAGAACATCTCATTTATATCACATTTCATAATTTCATACACAAATTCTTGTATTTATTTTGATATTTGCTATCATTAGTGTGTGAGAGAAAGGTATATATTATCAAGCCCATTTTATAAAATAGAAACCTAAAACTTAAAGGGATTAATTTATTCAAGGTCACATCATAAGTGGTAGGCATAGTTCAGACTAGAATGGAGTAACGTCTGGTTCCTAATATTTTTCCCTTTCTCTTAAATAATACTACCTAGTTTACATTGGATTGCTTAACAAGTAAAGGTAAAACATCTTGTATAATCTAAGAAAAGCATCTACTTAATTTACAGATGTGGCTATTTTTTTCTAAAAAATGCTTTGATGCTTAGAATATGTTAGAATATCTCCCTTGTAATTAGAACTTATGGTGAATTCCTTGATTGAGTATATGGCCACATTTAGATAGTTTCACCAGAAAATGTCTCCCTTATTAACCTGTTGATGTCATTGAACTTTCACTGTGAGAAATTCATGCCTTGGGTCAACCCTCTGCCTACTTTTAAAATTCAAGAATAACATCTTATGGTCCATTTTGCCATGCGATGATCATAGTATGGGCTTCTTCAGTTTAATAGCCATAAAAAGTTGAAATAATTAAAGGAATGAAGCATAAATCTAAAGCATGGGATCCTTTGGAAGAAGGAAAATCTGGAACATAACGAGGGCACTGGACACCCTCCTGAGATGCTTCTCACGAGAAAGGAAGAACCAGAGAGAAGAGATAAGTGGGTACTGAGAAAAAGCTTTGCTTACTTCTCAATTTGTTCTTGTAACCAGTTAGGGGCCTCTGGGTAGGAAAACTTCACTGAAAGTTAAATTGTATGAACTAACTCTCTAAACATCCATCATCAAGTCTTCTTTTAATGCCGAATAAATGGATAGAAGTAGTAGAAAAGTGTGCACATTTATATTGGTTGATTTGCATGTGCTATCCATTTTTTCTACACAAATATCTGGGTCAACTGCTGCTCAATTTCTGATACTCAAAAATATGAACTCATCTGTAGTGTGCATAAAATATTTGTTTTTAAAGAAAATTTCTCTTTAATTGATTAATAGCTATAATGGACATAGTATCTTGTGCTTTTCTTTGTTTTTCTTTGCAACTTTGTACATTGGGAAATCACTAAGTGAAATTGAGACATGTAGGGACAACAAAAATTCTGTCAAGATAAACTACAAAAGCTTCCATTTATGAACACCTTTGAATAAAAAATGCCTCTTCTAAAAACATCAACTTACCTCACTGGCAATATCTCTTGAAGCCTTGGCTGCTTGGATTGGAATGGCATCCACACGCAAGTCATAGCCTTCCTTCCTGGACTCTTCTAAAGCAAGTTTATAGAGTTTCTGCAGAAAAGAGAATCATTAAAGCACTCCTCCTTTGATAAAAAAGAAAACTGTTAATTATTAAACTTTCTCCATCCTCATTTAAACTACAGAAACGAATCCACAAAGTGTTAGGGTGGGTTTGTACAAAATTTGGTTTCATAGGCACTTGAAGATTTTAAGGCACATGTTCTAAACTTTGGAATTTTATTGACTGGCAAATTTCAAAAATTTGGGGTTGTCAAAAGTTTGTCTTGTCAAGCAAACACATGCTAAAATACCTATTTACTATCACTATCATAAAATAAAAGAAAGGCCATTTTAATATTTAAAAAGGGAGGAAGAATAAGGGAAGCATTTAAAAACTAAATATATTTGGACTCATAAAAAACTCAATGCCTTGTTCTTTCTCTTCCTCATTTTGTTGTGGATTATCATTACAGACTGTGACCTATTTGTAGTTTTAGAATCATTGGCCTGATGAAAATGTTGTTCCTGAATGAAATATCTAGAAAAATGTTTGCAAATAATATTAAATGGTAACCAGAAATTAATAAAGCAGCAAAAACAATCATTAGCAAGTGAGTTCTAAGCCTAGTTCCTGCCTGATAAATAGTTGTTGAACCAAATAATGACTTGATACCCACATTGACATATACAGGAAGGCCTGAGGAGTATAATTCCTATTGGAATATTCCTCCATAAGCTTTCATTCCCTGATATTCTGTTACTAAAGGGAAGGCCTACTTTGTAGATCTAACATATAGTCCAAAATTGAATCAAGAGAGAATTATCTCTTAATGGCAATATTAGTTTGGAGTATGTATAATGAATTAGTCAAAACAGTTCATTAAGAAGACAATTACAACAGTTAATTTTTGCCTTTCTGTTCATTACAAAAGCAATAGTTTACTCACATCACTATAGTTTATTCTGTTAAGCTTGGCTAGCATGATTTCTGGAGTGTCAGGCATGACATGGATTGTTTTCTTATCATTGTCCCAGGCTTCAGTATATAAGCGCTATGGGAAAAAAAAGATGAGAAAATTATTTTGGAGGTCACAGATATTTCTTTGATTATGTGCCAGTCATCTATCCTGTATACAAAGTAGAAATAAAATTATTAAAGTTGCATATAGTCCTATCTTTTATGTAGATAAGTTAGTATTTCTAAGAGTATTTATCTCACTATTTTGTTAACTCAGAGTTTTTATTAAGTTATGAAAGTATAATTAGATTGCAGCATTTAAAATCTGTAGTTATAAAATAATTATAGCACATTGCATTTTTAACATAAGTTTAATATGACTATGATATTATAATGGAAAAGTAATTTTTAAAAGTATCATAAGCCCTATAGGAATTTTAAAATATAGTAATAGGTCAGCATGTTCTAAGGTGAATTTTGGTATCTAGCAGGGAGGAGTGAAGACTCACCTTATTCATGTTTATAGCGTTGCTCTTGGCCAGCACCTGCTCCGGGGTGTCAGTTATGCTGGTAAATTTCAGTGCATCTGGACGCTGACGGTAGATATTATCACTCAGTATCTCTGTGGCCCTCTTGGCTTTAACAACTTCCAAGGAGCCAATTGGAACCCAGCCAATGCCTTTCATCCATTCAAGGTCTGACTTATACAAATTCTGCAAATCAACAGATAAAAACCCCACATTCATTAATTAATGTTTCAGATTCCCAGTCACAAAATGGCTCATGCTAGAGAAAATACGAAGTACTGATGAACAGATAAGGCTCCCAGCACAGTCAATCACTCATTCATAAACATTATTGAATCCAGAGTATATTTTTCCCTAAGTATCTTTTTTTGTACAGAAGATTATGCCAAGAACTAGGAAAGATTTTTTTATCTCATGTACTTGAGTGTATTACAATTTTTTTTTACACAAGATAGTATATTAGATATTTCCCAGATTACTCCTTTTATTTTACCCTCAATAAGGCAAGATAATTGTTAATAAAATTAGATTACTGTTTTCTTAAGAACCAACTTTATTTTTTTTATTGAATTTATTGGGGTGGCATTGGTTCACAAAACCATACAGGCTTCAAGTGTACAACTCAACAAAACATCATGAAAAAGAAAAGAATGCCTTAAAATTTTCCTGTCAGTAGGTATAAAATATGAATGTTTTAAAAAATAATTTAGTGTAATATACTTTTGTTTCCTAACTCTCCCCATACCACCCTCCATTGACATATACCTACATTTCTACCACTTATGCAAAACAAACAAAGTGTACCTATATATATTTTTTTGAGGATTAAGTTTCATTTAACTCAAAGGAAGCCTAAATTACCAGGAATAAATATACCTGTATAAAATTGATAATATGTACTTTCTTTCCTCTTTTACATATAACTTTTGGGGGAAAAATTGTGAAATAATTTTTAGTGCTACCAATGGGAAACTGGTTTTGGAACATTCAACTGTATACTATTTAGAAATATGCAAACAAATTCCAGTCCATTGGTACTAGTCAGAACCCACGGACATGCTTCAGATCTGCTTTTAACATGCAGAACGAGCATCAGGAATACTCACGTCGCTCTGGAGGTCATAAGCTTTCCGCGCGTGGATGACGTCATTCTGGTCGGGCAGGCAGGTCCACTCGTGAAGGAGATGTTTATAGTCCACATCACTGACCAAGGTCTGACATTTCTTGGCCAAAACGATGCCAAGCATGTCCACCGGGCTGCTGTATCTGGTCTTATATTTCTCAAATTCTTTCTTGTACTCGCGGTCGCTCAGCACTTTGGCAATGTGAAGGGACCACATCATCTTGGGGTCGTCATGGATTGCTCGGGCACCAATGTGGTGACCCAGTTGCTTACGATAAGCTTCTTTGTATTTGTACTGAAAGAGAGAACCAGTAACAGAGCAGGAAGCTTGATGAGCTCTTCCTTGTTGTTCTTGCTGTGGTGATGCTTTTCTGTGAAACCCTTAAGACACTAGGGGCGTTTCATTATGTGCTGCTGTGATGCTACACATTGGGGCCTGCTGACTCCCAAGGAAGGGGGTGGGGTGCTTACTCTCATACTCCCACAGTATAACTCCCCAGTGACTCCTTTACATTGTGCTAAAAATTATTTGTTGGAAAAAAGTGATTAAAAGTGAACATTGAAAAGCTGAGCTCAATTTAGGGTGACAGGGTCTCAGAAGTCGGTCATGTGTGTAGGTACATCCGGGATGTGTTTACATGGTTCATTAATTTTATTTTCCTAAGGCATTCTGATAAATTTTCTCTGCACAAATAATCTGGGGAAAGAAGGGTGTAGTTTAAAACAAGGCAATTTTTGTTGTTTGATGGGTATAGAGTTTCAGTTTTGCAAGATGATGTGAGAACATACTTTACACTGCTGAATTGTACACTGGATTTTGGTGTTATGCATTGCTTTATCAGGCTAAAAAATGAAAAACCTGCAAAAATGGACAATGTTGTTACTCTTGGATTAATGCTTAGGTTGTCAATAAATCTGATATTTTTACTTTTAGGGTAAAGGAATATTGATTTTGTGGACCCCTCAGCAGGAAAATTTGTAGCTTTCGTGCTTTTCTATGCCCTTCTTCAAGTCATGGGGAGAACTCAGTTAACCTTACTTCTTTCCTGGGGTTTTTGCCTTGAGTGTATCCTGAGGAGAGCTCATAGGACTTTAGCAGTACCTCAATACATGTTCATCCAACTAATCAAAACACTCAGTTTTATTAAGCAAAGCCCAAGGGACAAAAACTAAAGGAACCACATTCCACACCAGACTTTGTCCTGTGATGCTTGTGACTTTGGGCAGGTTACCTACTGTCTCAAAGCCTCTATGTATTTGCCTGCACAATAAAGGTGGCTAAGATGGATGATGACTGAAGAGACCTCTGGCCGTGTTCCTATACTGTGATGCCCATGTAGGGACTGGCCTGTTGGTAACAAAGGTAGGGACTTCATCAGCTCTTACATCACTGGCGATGTCCCTGGAGGCCTTGGCAGCCACAATAGAAATGGCGTCACTTCTCAAGTCATAGCCTTCTTTCTTGGCTTCTTCCATGGCCTGGCGATAGAGGCTCTGAGAACAGAAGTAATTCCTTTTAGATACAGCACTTGTTTTCACTCTGAAAATATTTTTTTGCTAAAGGAAAATTACATTTGGATGCAGAACTACACTAGTATATTCTTCTTTAAATATATTTTAAAAAATATATAAGCATGCCTCTTCTTTATAGATACATTGTATTAGGCAAAAAGTAATCAATATGCGTAAAACAATGAGTATGGTCAAGTCCTGAAAATGAGTACTTAGCCGAAACTGGTTTGGCTCAGTGGATAGAGCATCGGCCTGTGGACTGAAGGGTCCCAGGTTCGATTCTGGTCAAGGGCATGTACTTTGGTTGTGGGCACATCCTCAGTAGGGGGTGTGCAAGAGGCAGCTGATCGATGTTTCTCTCTCATAGATGTTTCTTTCTATCCCTCTCCCTTCCTCTCTGTAAAAATATTAATAAAATATATTAAAAAAAGAAAATGAGTACTTAAAATTTTCCAGTGTTCTCAAACTGAAGAAAAGTCTGCCTTCTCCCTCTTTTGTTAAAGATGAAGACACATGCATGTACACACACACACACACACACACACACACACGAAATCAAGTTTTTTCCTGAATAAACCAGATAATTGTTCTTTGTCAAGAACAACTGGACAAGAAGCTGTTTCTACAACAGTATTTCTGGACTGCAAAGATAGATGATGACAAATTTAGCTAGAGATAATGCTTAAAAATATATTTTACTGTCTTCGGACAAGTCCAAAATGGATGAATCTAGAATTCTCTTTCAGTTCTTGTAAATAAACAAATAAACCTCAAGTTATTTTGATTATGTTAAAAATTTAATTTTCATGGTGACTTGAGTGCGAAGGGAAAAAAATTAAAGTTGCTAAGCAACTATTCTGTACGAGGCTCCACATTGGGCTATTATATATATGACCTTATTTAATCATCACAGAAATTCTTCAAGATAGGCATTTATTATCTTGTTTTACAGATGAGTAACTGAGGAAAAATTCACAGAACAAATTTTTAGCTAGTACTAATCTGATAAGAGTAATAAATATTTTAATTAAAATTATAATTTATTTCAGTCACTAACAGTTGACTTTGAGAGCTCTCCCTCCCTTTCTGGAGAAATTTTTGCATTTATCAATTTCTCTACCTATTTATCTATCTACTTTTTGAATTCAGTAATACATATTCAGGGTACAGTAATGGGCATAAAAATAAAATTAGTTGAACCACATGAGAATTAAATCTGTAATTCTGACCTTCTTACTATACCAGCAAAGATCAATGTGGTCAGATCAAGGAAATAAAGTAAATAGTCTTACCTCACTATAGTTTATTTTATTTTGTCTGGCCAACATAATTTCAGGTGTATCAGGCATGATATGGACTTGGGTCTTGTCTTTGTCCCAGGCTTCTGTGTATAAGCGCTGTGAAAGATAAAAAGGTTAATGAATTAGAAACACAATGCTTGCTGTAAATAGGAGTTTGCAACTTAGAGATCATGACAAAGTTGAAAGCCAGCATCCTCACCAACTGTGCTGTGTGCTTAATACCATACTGTTCAGTCGCCTTGATATTACAAGATATATATTATCAATAAATATAAATATAAACTAGGATATGACCAGTAAACAAGTGTGTTTCATTTCAAGATCACCTCCATTTCAATTAAATGAAAAGCAAATATTTCCAAGCATATATGCACATAATATGCACTGTGGCTATATAAACAAACCCTTCTCATAGTTTTGTTGTTTGTTTATTAACTGCAAATGTACCTGGATTAGCCATCTCCAGATTTCTTATTTTATAAATGTTATGGAGATGTGCATTTGACTTGTTTGTTCTATATTTACCTAGATGAGTGCCCAACAAGAAAGAAACCTTCATATAAAATCATGTATAACTCTAATAGACTTCAAACAGTTTGCACACCAAACAGCTGTCCTGTTCTTAATTCTGGCTACTTCACAAGAGACCTCAAAGCAGAAATTACCACATATATTTTTGAAATAACAATGTAATTGAATAGAGAACTCAACCAAATCACTATACATGGATGGCAATAGAATAAAACAAAAAAGATGAATTAATTATCAATATCCAAGAGCATATAGCCCTGTTTTACTTTCCCCCAAATTGGGAGCTCACCTTGTTCATGGTGATGGCATTGTTCTTTGCCAGCACCTGCTCCAGGGAGTCAGTCACGCTGGTGAATTTCTGCTTGTCTGGAGGCTGGCGGTAGATGTTGTCACTCAGGATCTCTGCAGCTCTCTTGCACTTGACCACATCCAGAGACCCGATGGGGACCCAGCCAATACCTCTCATCCACTGCAGATCTGATTTATACATGTTCTGGTGAGATAAACATGAAGGCAAGTATTACTCAAGCTGTTGTGATACTTGATTTGGAAAATAAAAGACAAGGACTGGAAACCTTGAATAGCCAAACTCCATGTCTACGTCTTTTAAAATATAAAGGCCAATTGGATAGAGCTTCATGTATTATGATCTCTTTAAAAGAAAAGGCACAATGAATGAGCGGTGAGAGGAAAAGCTTTATTCTTTCTGAGAGCTTTGTCTAATCCTAGATGTTATCTATGTATTGCTACAGTTATTTTCAACCTTTTAAATCTCATGGCACACAAAAACTAATTACTAAAATCCTATGGCACATGAAAAAAAGTTATATTTTTTGCTGATCCAAAAAAAGGCATAATTTTGACTTATTCACATCAGACGTCTATTGTTGTGTTGGCTGTTGTCATATTAATTCGACAATCGAAGGGAAAAAAAGGTCAGTGCCTCTGACTAGTCAGGTATTGCATGTTTTAAAAATTCTTGCAGCACAATGGTTGAATATTACTGCGTCACTATCCTGAGGTTGGTCACCGTTGGTATTTAATGGGTCTCAGTACTCACGTCGCTCTGGAGGTCATAGGCCTGCCGAGCGTGAATGACATCGTTCTGGTCGGGCAGGCACGTCCACTGGTGCAGGTAGTTCTTGTAGTCAATGTCACTGACCAAGGTCTGGCACTTCTTGGCCAGCACCACCCCCAGCATGTCCACGGGGCTGCTGAACCTGGTCTTTGACTTCTCAAAGTCCTTCTTGTACTCCCTGTCACTCTGGATCTTGGCCACGTGCATGGACCACATCATCTTGGGGTCGTCCTTAATGTTCCGAGCTCCAATGTGGTGGCCGAGCTGCTTGCGGTAACCATCTTTGTATTTGTACTGAAATAAAAGCAGTGATTTTAAAAATAAAATAAATAGAAAGGGCTAAAAGTTTCATTTAATTTAAAAGTTTATTATTTCAAAGTTGGTACAGAGAAACAGAATCATCTGAATATCAATTTATCTTCTCATCCTAAACTCTGATTAGACTTCACAATACTCTAATGGGAAGAAGCTATACCAAACGACATAGTTTTATAGTTTGCAGACATTAAGTCCCTAAAACAAAAGCAGCAACACTTTTAGGAAGAATCAGTCTGAATTATATGCTGCCTTTTCTTCATCTTGGGCCAGTGAAACCAGAAATTTTACACAGGATTTTGAGAATGTTACTCCTGAGTACACAGGTACCATTTCACCCTCCAAACCACCTCTTACCCCCCCCCCCCCCAAAACCGGCTCCACTGACTTTTATTTGACTCCCTGAAATGGACTGGCTTGGGTTTTCCACCCAGTGTGTCTGGCTCTGTGAGACATCAAATTTGGCTGAAGTTTGTTGGGATTCCTCAAGTAAGAAATCAGATTCTACAACTACAAGAAAGCATGTTGTTGGAGGTAGTGGGAAGTGCCGACTCTGGACGTTTTCTCTCTGCTTCAGCAACAACATGACTGACGCAAATCCTAATGTATATTTATGAAAGCCTAAGTTCTCCACCAAAGGACCAACTTCCTTCAGAGACAGCGGAAAGAGAAATCAGGCTCACCCTTTTGTTGTTTTTTTGCCTTTGCTTTTCTGTTTTTGATGAAAAGGCCCTCAAAGGAGGCACTTAAGATAATTTTTCAGAGGAGAAGTTGGCAAAAATACAGGGCAGGTTTCCCTAAACCTAGTTGTAA
The DNA here is from genome assembly GCA_027563665.1 of Antrozous pallidus. NCBI lineage: Eukaryota > Metazoa > Chordata > Mammalia > Chiroptera > Vespertilionidae > Antrozous > Antrozous pallidus. The sequence continues at coordinate 65,818,827 of CM050508.1, read as the reverse complement.
CCAGGTCTCTTCTTTCTGATGTTGAACCAATACATGTAACCACGTTACTTTTTAAAAACTTTTCTGGCATTTTCTTATTTCTCTGTGATCAAAATATGGGAATGAATGCCTCATAATTGTAGATATGAACAATTGTATATTCAAATTAATTTTATACTGAAGTTTAGGATACCCTTTTGTATGGGGCCTGAATATTAAAGTCTTTTGGAGTTAAAAATATAAAAGAGCTTTTTTTAATGAAAACCATTTCTTTCATTTAAATCACAATAAATGTACTTAATTGGCACCCAGATGCAGCTCCCTGTTGGAATGATGACCGTGATGCCCCCGGTCCCATCCAGCCGTGTACATGGAGTGTTGTTACTCACGTCGCTGACGATGTCTCTGGAGGCCTTGGCAGCCACAATTGGGATGGCATCGCTTCGCAAGTCATAGCCTTTCTTCTTTGCTTCTTCATTGGCAAGTTTATACAGATTCTACAGAAAGAAAGTCAAGGTTAAAGCAAGAGGCTTGAGAGCAACCATTTGGGGATTTTCAAGTGACATACCATATCATTTTAAAAAGGATAGGTTCTGGAAATTTAAAATCCTAGCAATATTGAAAGTAAATAAATCATATCTTACCAAAAAAAACTAAACAGCATTAGAAACAAATGAGATATATCAATGGGTAATAACATTGATATATTAACCTATTATTAATCTAATACATAATAGATTAATATATAATATATAGATTTATATGATGTATTATGCATATCAAGAGAATAACATAATCTAGCAATATAGACTGATGAATAAAACATCAATCTATACACATTTTGAAATGAAGAAGAAATTACAGAGTATTTAATTTATTTGTTTATAATACATACTTATATACTTTTACTCACTTCTTTACTATTTAACATTTTTTGATAATCATGTAATATTTTATCATTTTGAGAAAAAAAGAAGTACAATTTAAAAAGTAGATAACTTGACCATCATCACAACTTTGATTCTAAATTTTAGCTGTATCATGTTAGTAACACATGCACCTATGACATTTCATTTTACTTAAAAAAAAAAAAAAAACAACCCACACAATAATCAGTGTTGTTAATGGAGAATACTGCTTTTCATGCCTGAGGCTTTCTTTCTATAAAAGGAGCTCAATTATTTTATCTCTGGCCTTATTCCTTTCCCGGGTGCCTTTACTCTCTGCCCCTGGAGAATTGTAGTGATTTACTGATTTATCTGACTGTAGGGCTGGGATAACTGGGTATGCCCAGCTCAGCCCTAAACTCTTCCCTTTAGGAACAAGCTCAGTGCCCTCCGCCATGTCTCTGGGCTCTAAGCGGGGTGGAGCTGATTTTCCTGCTACAAGGTGGCCTGCGCCTGAACGAGGAACCCAATTCCTCAGTTCAGTGAGCAGACTGCTTCTCCTACAAATGTGTCCTTCAGTCTAACTTTAGTAGTAACAGAGATGAGATTTTAGTTTCATTTCTACTCTTCAGTTTTCCTTTTCAATTTTACTGAAGATCCAGGTGGGAAGAAGTGCATATTAGCAGAGCCCCCTGAACACTTTGCCAGATTTAGCAAATAAAAAGATAGCATGACCAGTTGAACTTGAATTTCAGATAAGCAACAAATAATATTTTAGAATAAATATTGAGCCAGTGTTTTATCTGGCTATCCTACCTCTAGCAATGCCAAACATACTACTCAGTCCCACTAGCTCACACTAGCAGTGGTCATAAGCTGAAAAGGTAATGTGACTTCAGTTTGCCTGTGGAGTCCTATAGCAACCCATATCTGAACGGTTGGATGGGCTAAGTGTTCAAATCATGGAGCCGCATGTACATACTAGCTGAGCACCTTCAGAAAAGTAAGTGCAGCAACAAAATAAGTGTCACACCACAGCACTTTGCTCCTACCTCACTGTAGTTGAGTTGGTTCTGCTTTGCCAACATGATCTCCGGGGTGTCAGGCATGATATGAATTTGAGTCTTGTCTTTGTCCCAGGCCTCTGTGTATAAACGCTACCAAAGAAGATATTGATGGAAAAAACATTTAAAATAAGAATTATAAATTGTCAACTTACAACAAGATTATTATTTATCTAATTAAAGAAAATAAACTGGATTCAAATATAAGATATTCAATAAGAGGTTTGAATCTTCTTGCTGATTATCAAGGTGTAAAATGAGAATAACAGAAATCATTTAGAGGCTTTTAATGCAATTTAAGAGGTAAATGTGACCCCCCGCTTTCATGGATAATACAACTCCACTAGTCATTAAAGTATAAAAACATCTTTTGCATTCAGGAGAAGCTTGGCAGCGGGGGCTCACCTTGTTCATGGTGATGGCATTGTTCTTTGCCAGCACCTGCTCCAGGGAGTCAGTCACGCTGGTGAATTTCTGCTTGTCTGGAGGCTGGCGGTAGATGTTGTCACTCAGGATCTCTGCAGCTCTCTTGCACTTGACCACATCCAGAGACCCGATGGGGACCCAGCCGATGCCTCTCATCCACTGGAGATCTGACTTGTATATATTCTGGGAAGAGGAAAAAGGCAGAAATTCTTCACTAAGACCAAAAGATTTAGGGTAAACATGAAAATGGATTCAGTAATAAAGTGCATTCTGGTTGTTACTGTTTTTCACAGAAAACAAGCTCACTGTATTAGGCAGACAAAAAGAGGGACTATCTTCAAAATGACTCCCAAAACTGTCTCCTATCCATAAAACAAGTGGTCAGATATTTCAAGTTGGTAGGAGAGAAGTGACCCAAACTAATATCTTCTGCAAGTCAATTCGGTGAATGCTTTTGCAATGTTGCAATGTCCATGTACACAGAAAAAAAATGCCAAACAGAGTAAATAAATGTTAGTCCTCATCAAATCAAATAGTCTGCACCTACTAAAAGCCATATTTTAAGAATATTGATGACTTGTTGAAATGTCAGTAATGCAATATTAAGTGAAATAATGGTGCATAAATTATGTAGATATATTGTCTGGATAAACTATAAAAGCAGGAGTGGGCTTTTTCTATGGTTGGATTATGCTGGATTATTATTGCCTTCTGTATATTTTTTATTATATTTCAAAATATCTGTAATTCTCTTTTAAAAAAGAGAGAGAAGTTAAAATATAATGATGATTTAGAATCCCTGAAGCCCGAGGCAGAGGTTGGACAGTTGTCACACTATCCAAAACTCAGGGCAATAAGGGATCATTTCATTGGTCCAGGGCTCAGTCTATTCAGTATCAAGTTAGCAGAAAGGGAAGCATTAGCTTCTTTCCAGAATCATCTTTTCATATTTTTATTTCTCACTTTACTTTAAATCATCTTTTTCCCTGCTAAAGATTTTTGTAAAGAGCAATGGACTCATAAGTACAGAGAATAGACTGATGGTTGCCACAGGGGAGGGAGGGTTGGGGACTGGGTGAAAAAAGTGAAGAGATTGAGAAGTACAGATTGGTGGCTACAAATAGTAATAGGAATGTAAACTACAGCATAGAGAATATACTCAATAATACTTTAATAACTATGTACAGTGCCAGGTGGGTACTGGAAATATCAGTAAAAGACTGTAAAGTATATGATTGCTTAATCACTAAGTTGTACACCAGAAACCAATATAAAATAATATTAATATAAACTGTAATTGAAAAAATATTTATTTAAAAATTGTGTGTACTCATTACATATTTCTAACTATATCACAACAAAAGGATTGGACATTTGCCTGACTCATTAGAAGGATTTTAACCTATAACAACAATGAAGTAGAAAAATAGACTGATCCTTTGCAGTCTAGACAAGAAACCTGTTGGAATTGTCCTGTGCTAACTAGTTCTTGTCCCCTAAATAACAACAGGAGGAATGAAAACAATAATATTTATGCCTCTGGGGGGCCTTGTAATGTTCAAATGCTTCCACATTATTAAGATTGTGTCACAGTGTGAGGGAGGTGATCTTGAAAAGAGGCTCAACGAATGGAAGAATGCAAGCTATCTGTCACTGCTGTCACTCTATGGAGGACATGACCATTTTAACTGCCTTTCAGGTGCAGGCAAAGTCTTTCTTTTTGGAAAGAATTTTAAAACACAAGGTTCTGTACGTCGAAAACTACCCAACAGATGTGAGAGTTTTCACAGGTGGGCTATCCAGTTTCTAGGAACAGCCCATTAATGTATAATTATTATTAATTAGTTTTATTCTCTAAAGTCCTCTAAAGTTTAATGATTCCTTCAAATGTATATAAATTGGTGCCGCAGGAAATGTGCTTCTCACACCCGGTGTGAGATGGTGCACCTGCTTCTCTTAGGTCCAGCTTCTGTCACCACCATGTGACCCCTCCACAAAGGGCCAGGACAGGAGGAGAAAGTGCCACTGAAATGATCCCATAGCTTCTAGGCTCAGTGACTTTTTTTATTTCATAAGAATAACAGTGACATAGCAGGTATGAATATTCCATCAATTACAGCATTTGTTTTGTAAGGAGAGCTAAAAACCAATTTCAGGGTAATTAAAAAAAAAAGAATATGTTGTTGTCCCCCTTAAAAGAACAAAAGAAAAAGTCTCCCTCTGGTGGATGCTGATTTCTAACATTGCTTAATTCTGGTTTTACTTTTATAAGATCAAATCCAGTTTGTAAACTCACCTCCTTATAAATCCTATTAATATACTCACACTAAAGCCATAGAACTATAGACTGATTCAGATATCAAATATCACTCAAAAAAATCCTAGTTTGATAGACCATCGATTATATAAAAAGAATAATTTCTGTATAGTTTATTACTGCACACAGCTCTGTTATAGATGGTGTACTCACGTCGCTCTGGATTTCATAGGCCTGCCGAGCATGGATGACATCGTTCTGGTCGGGCAGGCATGTCCACTGGTGCAGGTAGTTCTTGTAGTCAATGTCACTAACTAAGGTCTGGCACTTCTTGGCCAGCACCACCCCCAGCATGTCCACGGGGCTGCTGTACTTGGTCTTCCACTTCTCAAAGTCCTTCTTGTACTCCCTGTCACTCTGGATCTTGGCCACATGCATGGACCACATCATCTTGGGGTCGTCCTTGATGTCCCGGGCTCCAATGTGGTGACCAAGCTGCTTGCGGTAACCATCTTTGTATTTGTACTGAGATGAAAATGGACAAATCAGGTTTTTATGGTAAATCCTTAGACGCCCCAAGACTGTACAAAGTCATCTTGCTTACATTTCAGTTGTAAGTTGACTTTTGCTAATAAACACTAACTCAAGCCTGACCTTTACCCTAGAAACTTACAGAGGCAGTTTGATAGATATAATTAGTATAATTGCAGTGTATGCCCTAAATCACTGATAGCCTGGTAAAAAGAAATAGTTCTGGAGGCAAGATGTGCACACAGCAGGGTTATTATTCTGATTTCAGTATTTATTATCATTGGCATAAATCCATTTGTGGGGGAAGTCCAAGATACACCAGCTAATGTGAGTCACTCACATAGTTTTCCAATCGAAAGGATTGTGTGTTACCATATACTTGAATTTGGGCCTATATTTTTAGAGCAGTGTCCTGTTCCTCAAGAATTCCCTGAGGCACCAGGAAATTATACTGGTTTTATTCTGAGAGGTGTGAGTTACAGAGCCAGGAGCTATTGTTAAGGATGTGAGCTTCAGCAAGTAACCACCGCTGGGTCTGCCTTCTTTGAATAATCCTGTGAAAGTGAGTTGTAAGGCAAGCATAACATGCACTTTAAAAATATTGTATGTTAAAATGTTACAGAAAGCCAAACCCAATTCTCACTGAGAGAACTTATGTTTTTGACTTATGCTTCCTATAAGCACTGTGATAATTTTTACATAAGCATTTCCAAGCCTCCTGCTACACTCTGACCATTTCCACATGGATGGATCTGTCCCTCTTCTTGGTGGAACAGATTTAACTATGTCCTAAAGGTTACAAACTCCTTTTATGAACATAACATTTTTCATTTCCCTCAAAAGTTAGGTTTTTGAAAACCCCCACACAAACACATCAGGGTGTATTTTCAAAGGGCTAGGAACGTTCTTTGTAAAGATTTAGTTCAGTAAAAATGTTACTTCTGATGGGTCAGATACTTGGATAAAACAGACAACTCACATCGCTGGCAATGTCCCTGGAGGCCTTGGCTGCCACGATCGGGATGGCGTCGCTTCGCAAGTCATAGCCTTTCTTCTTTGCCTCTTCATTGGCGAGTTTATACAGACTCTAAATTTAGGCCAAAAAAAAAAAAATCAGTTGGATGTTGACACTCATATAAAAAAACTGATGGAATTGAAATAATTCACTATGTTCTACACAGGTAGGTGCCTATAATAACCTTACTTTTGAGAGATCTAAGCCTTCTGCATTTTTAGCTTTTGGTAATGATGAAGAGCTAGTTATATAAGCACTAAAATTATAGGTTGCACACCGCAGAATATAATTCTTTAAATTATCTTTTGCAGAAGAGTAGAATACTGTTGATTTACACTGTCAAAGAAACACCATTTTCTTTGCTGGCAAAGCTCAGAGAAATAACTAATATATTCTCAGACAGAATCTTAAAGCCACAAACACCTCCACAGGCTTAAACAAAGAGGTTCAATATTATAAGATATTGCAGAGAGATAAATGTCAATCTTTGAACTAAGATTTAAATTGCCAACTATGTACATGCAGGATAGGGGGAAACTCAGCCTAAGCCCATGTAAGATGTCTTAGGTTTCAGTTGATCCCAAATTCCCTGTGCACGGCAGGGACACAGCTGCCAGTGTGCCCTGAGACACACACACAGTGCAGAGATGAAGGTCAAATGTCTAAAAGAGGAAATAGGAGAGCAACTGTAGTCTACACTGATCATTCCTCACTTGCAGAATTTTGTTTGTTCTGAGAGTCATGTTCTAGCAGAAATGTCATGTGAGCAATGCATAGGCACTTGGGATGTTTGAGTTAGATGAGAACCTGAGGTGAGGTGGCAGGGGAGGTACTATAGTTGCTATCAGCCTCTCCATGGAGTTGGCACAGATTGGTTCTGCATAGCCTCAGAGGACTATGTGTGTCTGCAGAGAGAAATCATTGAGTCAATATATCAGAAGCACCTTCTCATGGAATTTTCCAGAACAAATAGGTTGACTTGTGAAGTAAACTTCTTTTCACTGAGAACACTTAAGCAAAAGCAGGATGACAACCTATCAGGCGGCTACTCCTGTACTAGAAGAGGCTGACCTCTTAGCCTAAACATAGGTGCTTCTTTGATAGTACATAGCCCTATGCTCACAGATGAAAAGAAAATGAGCTTGCTAATATGTACATTACCAGGTCCTCTCTGCCTCTGTTTCTCTCTTTTTCTGTGTTATTTGGCACCACTACTGTGATTTTTGTCCTAGACTCAAAAATCTTAAATTTTGATCCTAAACTATACTTTAGGAATAATATATTACATAGGGAAATATGTTTAGCTCAGCTATACAGCACAAGGATGAAATAAGCATATATTTGGTCTACTGCTAATTTTATAACGTAAAAAATTAACAAAAGAAAAAGGTCTAATTAATCTTATAGTTATTCCTTAAATTGTTCGTTCTTATAATTTGTACTTCCTAAAATGTAATCTGTATTACTTGAAGTTTGATATTTAGGATGGTGACAGAGAAATGCAAGAGTTGCTATTCACATGGAGCAAAAAGAGATTCTTTATAAAGTTGTTCTTTAGTATTATATCCCCGAGGAATAAAGGAATTGAAGAAACAGCATGAAAATGTTAGGGAATTAGCATCTGCTCCCACCTCACTGTAGTTGATTTTGTTCATTCTTGCCAACGTAATTTCTGGGGTATCCGGCATGATGTGGACCTGGGTCTTGTCTTTGTCCCAAGCTTCTGTGTATAAACGCTATCAAAGAAAATACTTAATGTCATCAGGGGGAAAATTCAGTGTATAATTAGTAGAAGTTTCAGGGCCACAAGAACTTTATAAACAAACACAACAAAAAGCTTTGCATTTTCTACATTATGTATTTTACTGGAGGCCTGGTGCATAAAATTCGTGCACAGGGGCGGGGGATATCCCTTAGCACAGCCTGCACCCTCTCCAATTTGGGACCCCTCGAGAGATGTCAGACTGCCCGTTTAGGCCTGATCCTAATGGGATCAGGCCTAAACGGGCAGTCTGACATCCTTCTCAAAATCCAGGACTGCTAGTTCCAAACTGCTCACCTGCCTGCCTCCCTGATTGCCCCTAACTGCTTCTGCCTGCCAGCCTGATCATCCTCTAACCACTACCCTGCCAGTCTAACTGCTCCCCTGCCAGCCTGTTTGCCCCCAACTTCCCTCCTTTGTCAGCCTGGTCACCCCTAACTGCCCTCCCCTGCAGGCTTGACCATGCCCAACTGCCCTCCCTTGCTGGCCTGATCGCCCACAACTGCCCTCCCTTGCAGGGCCTGGAACCTCCCAACGGCCCTCCCCTGCTGGCCATCTTGTGGTAGCCATCTTGTGTCCACATGGGGTCAGGATCTTTGATCACATGGGGGCAGCCCTCTTGGGTGTTGGAGTGATGGTCAATCTGCAAATTACTCTTTTATTAGATAGGATAGAGGCCTGGTGCATGGGTGGGGGCCAGCTGGTTTGCTCTGAAGAGTGTCCCAGATCAGGATGGGGGTTCCCTTGGGGTGAGGGGCGGGCAGCCAGGGCGAGGGGCCTGTGGAGGTTTGCAGGCTGGTCATGCCCCCCAGAGACCAAAGCAGAGGCCTTGGGATCTGGGATTAATCTATGTCTACAATTGAAACTTTGTAGCCTAGAGCAGAGCCAAGCCTTCTGCTCCCTCTGTGGCGGCAGCCATTTCTGTTTGAAACATTGTAGCCTACAATGGAGGCCTAGACCAGCAATGGCAGGTGGAAAGCTTGGCTTCCTCCATTGTCAGGGAAACCCAATCCTCTGTTCTCTCCAGCTCAGTGGCTGCCGCCATTTCTATATCTCTTATAATTGAAACTTTGTAACATTGAGTGGAGTTCTAGGCCAGCAATGGCAGGCGAAAGCTTGGCTTCCTCTGTTGCTGGGGAAACCCAAGCCTTCCTCCTACTCTCAGTGGTGGCAGCCATCTTGGTTAGGGTTTATTGGCATAATCTGCTCCTGATTGGCTGGTGGGCGTGGCTGTGGGTGTGGCGAAGGTATGGTAAAATTTACATATTACTCTTTTATTAGATAGGTTATACATTTCTTAAGTGAAGTAATTAGTTCATAGTAAAATATATATTTCTAATAATATGAAATACAATTTAACAAAAGGAAATTGAGAATCTTTTATGCAAAGATGATTTCCGTAAAGATATGCCATTTTATAAAAAAACTATAAAACAATTACTAAAGTAAATATTAGAAATAAAATGTCAGATGGATATTTTAGATGGATATATATCTTTTGTTGCTCAGTTCTCTCTTTCTTTCTTTCCTTGACTATGGTTCTTCTTCTTTAATTCAGCTTTAGAAGTCCTACCTTGATTCCCTGAATTTTGAAGCCTCACCTTGTTCATGGTGATGGCATTGTTCTTGGCCAACACTTGTTCCAGAGAATCAGTCACACTGGTAAATCTAAATTGGTCTGGATGCTGGCGATAGATTTTATCACTCAAAATTTCAGTTGCCCTTTTGCATTTTTCCACATCCAAAGAGCCAATGGGAACCCAGCCGATGCCTCTCATCCACTGAAGATCTGACTTGTACATATTCTGTTGACACAAATAATCAATAAATATTTATCTTCATTGGGAAGAGTTTTCATCTAAAGGATATGAAATAAAGTAAGAGCATTCTTGAAAATATAATAGACAATATTTCTTTTTGGTATGGAGGGTTAAACAATTAACACAAGGGAAAAAGAGATGCCATTCCCCACTTTGCAGAGGCTGGTGAATTTGGTGCCACCTATTGCTACCTTCTCCAAGGAGTGTGAGCTCACTGATTTCCCACTTTTACATGTCTTTATGATCCTCAGGTACTCACATCGCTCTGGAGTTCATAGGCCTGCCGAGCATGGATGACGTCATTCTGGTCAGGCAGGCATGTCCACTGGTGCAGGTAGTTCTTATAGTCAATGTCACTAACTAAGGTCTGGCACTTCTTGGCCAGCACCACCCCCAGCATGTCCACAGGGCTGCTGTACTTGGTCTTCCACTTCTCAAAGTCCTTCTTGTACTCCCTGTCACTCTGGATCTTGGCCACATGCATGGACCACATCATCTTGGGGTCATCCTTGATGTTCCGAGCTCCAATGTGGTGGCCGAGCTGCTTACGATAGCCTTCTTTGTACTTGAACTAGAAGGAAAAAATGCTGATAGTCACCTATCCTAACTTAAGTAAAAAGCAATTACTAAGGCCACATTTTTCTATTCTTTAAAAGTTAAAGATTTGACCTAACTACATAAATATGCATCTGGTAAACCATTTGGAAAATAAAGCATATACATGTATACAAAAAAATAAAATAAAAATGAAGACATTATTCTGCTATTCTGTGATAACCACTGGAAAAAAACTGCTTTTTGTGGTGTGCGTGTATATGTGTGTGTGTGTGAGAAAGAATAAGATTAAAATAGGAATTACACTGTACATGGGTTTGTGCTTGCTTTTTCAATTATCATATAAGGATTTCTCTGCATCATTAAATATTTTATACAAATATGAATTTTAATGGTAACAGACATTATATTAGTATATATTAATATTTTCGACCCTTCTGTGATTGTTGAACACTTCTATTTGAGTTCTGATAGTTACTTCCCATATTTTGGAAATAAATAAAAAATATTTTGAGCAAACTTATGTTTTAAAGAAAATAAACATCCATAGCCAAACACTGGATGCAGAGCCAAACACGGTCCATATGAATGGCTGGACTTTGAATAAAATAATGTGTCCCATTTATTCAGCTCTTATATGTTCATTGGTTCATAGGGCATAGGTTAGGTGTTGAAGGAATCCTACAGTGAGTGTGATTATATATAAGAATATCATGTGGCCAAAACCAGTTTGGCTCAGTGGAAAGAGTGTCGGCCTGAGGACTAAAATGTCCCAGGTTCGATTCCAGTCAAGGGCATGTACCTTGGCTGCAGGCACATCCCCAGTAAGGGGTGTGCAGGAGGCAGCTGATCAATGTTTCTCTCTCATCGATGTTTCTAACTTTCTATCCCTCTCTCTTCTTCTTTGTCAAAAATTAATAAAATATATTAAAAAAAGAATACATCATGTGCAAAAGCCAAAAGGATGTCTGAACTATAGTTAAATATCCAATGCTTTTATTCAGCAGGAAGCAGACAATATTTTGAAATGCATGCTGATATGAACTCAGACATAATTAGGAATTAGCCTTTGTGTCAAGAATTTCATTACCATTATTTTAAACTGCTTACTGAGAAAAAAAAAACTGTTAGCAAGAACTTTAACTTCATAGATTAATTGCTCTACCCTGTATTCGGGGAGAAAAATCTTTGAGCCAAAGCTAAGGCAAAGAATTTTTCAGGTGCACTTACTTCACTTGCAATGTCTCTGGAGGCCTTGGCCGCCCTGATGGGAATAGCATCTAGCCGCATATCATAGCCTTTCCTCTTTGCTTCTTCTAGGCCAAGTTTATATAGTTTCTAAAATGGAAATAAATCATCATAAGTTTGGTTTATAAAGTGCAGTGTAAGAAAAATGTATCATGTACCACAATTTGGTTTATAAAGTGCAGTGTAAGAAAAATGTATCATGTACCATAATTACATTGCTTACCTCACTGTAATTTATTTTGTTTTGCTTAGCTAGTAATACTTCAGGGGTGTCTGGCATAATGTGGATACTGGTTTTATCTTTATCCCAAGCTTCGGTATAGAGGCGCTAAAACAAACAAAAAAAGACACGACTAGTGCAAACTAGTAATGAAGAGATATATACAACTAATCTGGTTCACCAGAGTACAGACAGTCTGCTCTGTGAGCTGGTATCTGTGACACCTTCAGGTCCAGATGTCTTATGTCAGCAAAAGCATAACATTCACTTAAAAAACACTTTAATACAAAGCAAATAATTAAATATGATTTTTGTTTTATAGAAACAGATTTCAGTGTTTACCTTCACACACACACACACACACACACACACACACACACACACACACACACACAATTAATACTCCTCCCAAGAAAAGAAAAAAAACTTACATGGTTCATGGTAATAGCATTGTTTTTTGCCAAAACCATTGGTATGGAGTCCATAAGGCTGGTAAACTTGAATTTATCTGGGTGTTGACGGTAAACATGCTCACTTAAAATCTGCATAGCTCTCTTGTTCTTCTCATCCTCGAGAGAACCACTAGGTAACCAGCCAATGCCTTTTAGCCACTGAAGGTCAGCCTTGTACAAATTCTGAAATTGTAAGTGACAAATAACTAAACATAATAATATGCCCCTAAAATTATAATATAGTATAGTATAGTATAGTATAGTATAGTATAGTACAGTATAGTATAATGCACATTTCAATGCTTGAACTCATGGTAAAATAAAAATTTATGGTACGTCTTGTGAGTCAACAAAATATTCAAATTTGAAGCAGTATTTTGAAAAACATTTTAAACAGCAGCATAGAGAGAAAGACCCAACTCTTCTGGGTCAGCAATGTTGAGGCTTCTACCAAAACAACTGGGGCTTTGCTGGCTCTTTCTTTGTGGGGTAATATTTGGGTGCCTGGATAGAGTGTGGGCATTAGTCCAGGAAGTTGTATAAACTCAACTCCCTTCACTTTGGGGGAACTTCGTTACTTAGAAAAGCATATGTGGTGTTTTGTTAGGGAAAGAAAATCTTAGACTCACATCACTCTGGAGGTCATAGGCCTGCCGAGCATGGATGACATCGTTCTGGTCGGGCAGGCACGTCCACTGGTGCAGGTAGTTCTTGTAGTCCACGTCGCTGACCAAGGTCTGGCACTTCTTGGCCAGCACCACCCCCAGCATGTCCACGGGGCTGCTGAACCTGGTCTTCGACTTCTCAAAGTCCTTCTTGTACTCCCTGTCACTCTGGATCTTGGCCACATGCATGGACCACATCATCTTGGGGTCGTCCTTAATGTCCCGGGCTCCAATGTGGTGGCCAAGCTGCTTGCGAAAGCCTTCCTTGTACTTGTACTAAAGGGAAAAAAGCCTCATATTGTTAGAGATTAATTTATATTGCCACCTTTGTGGAAAATTACAAAGCACTTTAACTCCAAATATTTCACTAAGCCTCAAGAGCCACAGATATACATTCTTTTGATAGGAAAGACTAAAGGCTAAATCCAGTTCAAATTTCATGCATAATAAATGAATCCTTGAGCTATCCTCATCCCATACTGCGTCTTGAATCATTTCACTCTGTTTTAATTGGTTACTCGTTGAAAGGTTTTGTTCAATTTAAATTGAAGTTGAGACTGCTCGGAAATGACACACTGCAATCAAATCAATATAATTGGGATAAAATCTTACTTCACTGGCAATTTCTCGGGATGCTTTCGCGGCTTTGACTGATATGGCATCAAGGGGCAGATCGTAGCCTTTTTTCTTCAGCTCCTCATAACCCATTCGGTAGATTTTCTGTCAAAAGATGAAGATCACTTTGATAAATAAACAACGGAAGCCTGAATGAATCCAATGTGAATAGTAACTGTACGCCAGAATACTCAAATGCAATGGGAAATTATGCCCATCGATTGCTAATGATGTTGTTTTAAACTTCAAAGCTCTTCAATTACCTAGATCAACAAAATCAAATGTCAGCTTCTTTCAAATGCTATGAGAATGATGCAGAAGTAAACTGATAGAGAAATGAAATTAAATACCATTTAGGTGCTGTTTTCCAATTAACTTAAAGTGTTTCATTCGAAGTTTTTGTTAGAAAAGAGCAATATATGAGGATGTCATTTAATGCCTTTTCATCTAACACCTCTAGTGGGGCAAAAATCATGCCTAGTGAGTTGTCTCTTTGTGTAGCTACAGCATTGGGATATACTAGTAGCATCTATTTCATAATATAAGGTCATCTAGGATAGGATTACATCTGTAGATATGAAACAAAATCCTTCATAATTTTTAAATGTAAGAGTTTTTGAGGGAACTTTAAATATTGAATTTGAAAAGCTTAAGTGAAATGATGTGTTTCTTGAATTCTGTTACATAATTGAGAATGCCATTTAATGCACTTTATCCAGAAACCAGATTGTTTAAAATGCCTATTGATCTTAGATTTGTGTTTATGTATATACTAGAGGTTTCATGCATGAACTTGTGCACTGGTGGGTCCCTCGGCCTGGCCTGCAGGGATCGGGCTGAAATGGGCTCTCCAACATCCCCCAAGGGGTCCTGGATTGCGAGAGGGCACAGGCCAGGCCAAGGGACCTCACTGGTGCACGAATCCATGCACTAGGCCTCTAGTATGCATATAAGATCTTTGGCTAATCTCTTCCTGGCCTCCCCATCCCCGCTTCCCTCTGAGATTCATCTGTCTGTTCCATGATTCCATACCTGTGGTTTCTGCTTCTGCCTTGAGCATCTGCCCTTTGGCCAGTGTGCATTATAGCTACCACTGGTCAGCTGGTCACTTAGGCTTTTATGTATATAGATAGCTTTCTCTTTCTGGCATTTCTTTAATACTGTACACTGCTTCATATTAAAGTCTTTCTATTAGAGTTTAGAATTTGTCTTTAACATATTTAATTTTTATGTCTAAATACTTCAGGAAGTTCTGCTATGTTGCGAATAAAAATAAAAATGAAATTGTCCTGTATGAGGTTTTTATGCTCATTCATTTGAAATTTCATTGAATTTTGTGTGTGTCAGGCATTATACTAGTGAAGCATTGCAGATCCAAGGAGCCCCCAAGGAGCTCCTATCGATGTGGAAGAGTGATATAAACCATTACATTATGACCATATATGTAATGATGGACTACAAAGAACAGACAGCACACATTCCCATTCTGCCTGAGATAGGGAGTACCAATTATGTTCTAAAAGCTACTAAATGAGGAATCTAAGTCAAATGTAGTTCATTAATGAATATAATTCAGGCATTCAAAATAACTTCCAAATAAATTTACTACTTTAGAACAAATTAAAATGAACTTTCTGAAAACACATGCTGAATTGGAAACTCACATCACTTGTGTTGATTAAGTTTGCTTTAGCCAGAATAATGTCAGGTGTATCCGGCATGATGTGGACTTGAGTCTTGTCCTTGTCCCAAGCTTCTCTATAAAGTCTCTAAAATGAGAAATAAGAGTTTTTCAGTGGTGTTGTTAGATTAGTGAATGATATAGTTAACTTCAAACAGGATTACTGAATTCATCTGAATTAAGCCTTATGACTGATAGCATAAGCAGATAGCATACGCAGAAAACAGCTCCAGTATTTCTTGGTTTATCTAGGACATAGTTGCCTTTTAAAAGAGAGATTATGGATTACCTTTCCCAGTTACAGATAACCTACCTATAAGAAGTCAATCCAAGTAATGGAGGCCTTTTCCAAGATCATCAAATGGAGCAGCAATTCCCCATCTGTTAGACTGTAAAAGTCTCCCCCAGTGTTTCATTGGGAGACTGCCATTGCTTTCTCAAAAGATGACATAGTCCCGGTATGTCTAAAAATTATGGAGTCTCATTTCCTCTGTGGTTTATTATTTACTAGAGGCCTAGTGCATGAAATTGATGCATGGGACAGGGGAGTGACAGGTCCATTAGCCTGGTCTGCACCCTCTCCAATCCCAGATCCTTCGAGGGATGTCTGACTGCTGGTTTAGGCCCAATCCTGCAGTTGGACATCTCTATCGCAATCCAGGACCGTGGCTCCTAAGTGCTCACCTGCCTGCCTGCCTGCCTGCCGCCTGCTTGCCCCTAACCCCTCTGCCTGCCTGCCTGATGCTCCTAACTGTTCCCCTACCTGCCTGATCACCCCTAACTGATCTCGTTTGCTAGCCTGATTGCCATCTAACTGCTCCCCTGCCAACCTGATTGCCCCCTAACTGCTTCCCTGCCAGCCTAATTGCCCCTAACCTCCTTTGCCTTGGCCCCTGCTACTGTGGCTTTGTCCAGAAGATGTCCAGTTTAATTAGCATATAACCCTTTTATTAATATAGATAGTCATACCCCATAATTATGTGAGGGGGGGCAGGATTCCCAAAAAGATTTTATATGAGAACTTATGTCCCAGAGCTATTCTGTGTCTTTCTTCACAGAAGATAAAGGATCCAAACAAAAATCTTACTGATTTACTAAAACTAGGACATTAACGCTATTAGAGAATCTTTCTACATACTCATAAATTACAAAGTATAAAATAGTAATGACAGTGGAGAAACTTGGGGACACCATTTTAAACAAGTGATCGAAGTTTAAATACCAGTAAAGGAACAAATTGATGCCATGTATCTCCTGTTATAATGTATGGAGGAGAATACACCATGTATTATCTTGTAAAAATACAAAACTTGAATCTAATCTAAACCCAAATTAAGGGTGATTCTATAAAATAAACCGGCTTGTACTCTTCTCAGATGTCAAGGACTTACGAAACAAAGAAACAGTGAGGAACAAGTCCAGATTCAAGAAGACTAAAGACATGACAAGTGAATTCAATATGTGATCTTCAATTGGATACTGGATCAGAAAGTTTTAAGAATTTTGATAAAATTAGTGATAAAATTGAATAATTCTGTAGATTAGTATTGTTTCAACATTAATTTCCTGATTTGGATCATTGTACTGTGGTTATGTTATTTCGAGTATTCTTTTTTCAAGAAACACTCAATGAAATATTTAGTTATAGAATGGCTTGGTGAAGATGAAAGAAAGAGGAAAGATAGAAAGCAAAAAAAAAAAAAGCATTTGTAAAATTATATTATTTTTGCAACTTTTCTGTATACCTGAAATTATTTCAATATAAAAATTTTGAAAGTATCATTGATTCCTTGGACTTATGAATTTCTCTTTGAGGCACGCAGAATGGAGTGTGTGGGGTTGGCACTTTTCTCCTTTTTGAGCATGCTTACTCCAGTCCAAATAACCCAGAGAAGCTAATTAAGACCTTCAGGGCAAAACCAAGCAAGCCTGTGAATTTCCATATACATTTTTCCTGGTTCAGTGCTAACCTTTCTGATTAAGATCAAAGTTTCTCAACCTGCGCTATGAGTGTTATATCCTGGATGATTCTTCCTAGGGGTGCGTCCAGGAAGGGGCTGTCCCGTACATTGAGATGTCTGCAGCATATCTGTCTTCTATCCACTAGATGTCAGTAGCATGCCACCCTCAAACTGTCACAACCAAAAAGGTCTTGAGGTGTTGCCAAATGCCCCTTTGTGACAAAATTGTCCCTGGTTGAGAACCTTTAAGTTGGGCATGATGTTTAATGGTATGTGTCACTTTTACTCCATGGAAAACAGAGAAAATGCTAATCTTTGTTTATTCTGAGGTAGATGTATTGGTCTATTCAAAAGGAGAGACAGCAGGGCCCCTCTCGTGAGACCTGAGGGGAGTAATATCTCAGCATTTCTGTAATCAGGCACACTGTTGACAAGTCTGTCCTGAGGCATTAACATAGGTAAATTTCATGACCCAGGGTTTTTCTCTTGGACACCTAATTAGCTCAGAGCTTTGTAAACAGGCCTGTTTCATGGAGAAAAAAGAAACTTGGATTCAAAGGGGGAAATATTTTCCATAACTTTGTTGCTTTATGAGCCAGCTAGTTGGATTAAAATTTCTATAATAGAAAAAGCATGAACATTATTTAATGACATGTCAGCATTTACTATAAATTTTGGATACCAAAACTGCAAGAAATCTGTGAGAGGTAGAATAGGTTAAGGGGAGCTACAGTTTATCAAATGTTTACTATAAGCTGATTATGAGCTTATATATATTATTTGAAAACTAATATGTTTGACATGTAAACTATGGCATATTACATATATTTAGATTCTTCTAAGACCCAAATGGTTATTATGTATTAATTTACAATTTCTTACCAGTTCCAGAATCTCAGTGCACATAATTCAACTTATCATAATTTTCAGGATTATATTTTAGAATTACTCTATACTGCTATCTTTATTTTATTCACTAAATATTTATTAAGCACCTAGTATGTGCCAGCTACTGGTGTCAGTGCTGAAGAAGAAAGTTAAAGATGGAATACACACACACACACACACACACACGTATGTATATACAATTATATATAAATGTTTATGTATAATTCAGCTAAACAAAATGCATTATAATTATCGGGAGGAAAAACTCTTTATAACATTTCCATTGTATCTGTTGTGTAAGGTACTGAGGCTATCTCTCTTATAGACTACACCCCAATAACAGCGTACAACAATAAAATCTGGGGTTTAAATGCACTCAAGTTTCAAAGAAAAAGAAAATTGTGTTTTGTAGTTTTCTCATTACACTTTGAATAAATGGAAGAAAAACAAGCTTTGGGGCACAAAAATTGATACCCATTTTTACATGATCCAGTGTGGGACAGTTGATGATTCAAATGAAGCAACTAAATATAAAACATTATGCTGTGTTGTGCTATCTGTGTGATGTGCTGCTGTTATATTGAACACTTACCAAGTATCAGGCACTATAAGTTATTTCATTTATTTCCAAAGAATTATACTCACATCACTCCTGTTTTTGGCATTGGTCTTTGCCAGAACTACGTCCATGGCATCAGGAATGCTGGTAAATTTGTTCTTGTCTGGAGGCTGGCGATACTTCTTCTCACTGATGATTTCGGAGGCCCGCTTGTTCTTTTCCGCCTCCAAAGAACCCAGGGGACTCCATCCTATACCTCTCAGCCACTCGAGGTCAGACTTATACAGATTCTGTGAAAAAACAAAGCAAGCTTCAAAATCCTATCCTCCTCTGGGCCCTTGACTCAAGTGAGTCTATGCATTCACAAGCAGATCTGTTTTGGATATTCAGTAATAATTCCTCTTTCTAGTTTCTGTCTCTCTGAAACTATATGGCCTCTCCTTTGAAATAGAAAGTAACACATAAACTATTAGATTTAATAGAAGCTGACCTCACTTTGTAGTTCATAAACTTTTTTAGCTTGGATGACATCGTTCTGGTCGGGCAGGCACGTCCACTGGTGCAGGTAGTTCTTATAGTCAATGTCACTGACCAAGGCCTGGCACTTCTTGGCCAGCACCACCCCCAGCATGTCCACGGGGCTGGTGTACTTGGTCTTCCACTTCTCAAAGTCCTTCTTGTACTCCCTGTCACTCTGCATTTTGGCTACGTTCATAGACAGCACAAGCTTTGGATCATCTTGCAGACTCCGGAATCCAATATGGTGACCGAGTTGTTTGCGGTAGCCTTGTTTATATTTAAACTGAAATCAAAGAAAACAGTCCTTTCAGTAATATAAACAGAGGGTAAGTTCAGTTTGCTTTGGTTGTATGTTTGTTTTATAAAACTGAAATGAGAGAAGGTATGCCTATGTAACATAGTAAGAAGTGGAAAAACTTAAGCAGAGACTTTCAAAGAAATAGAATATAATTAAATATTCAGAGAGATTGCAGTGAGAAATTAATTCCAATACATTGTGTATGCTGACTTTAGGTAGTGTTTGATATAGCACTTACAATATCCTTATAGAATAATGGGAAAGTATGGGCTGAATGGCAAAATTTAGGGAGATTCATGACTTTATGAATGATCTAATAGTGTAGCTTAATTAAGCACCAAGACTTTTACTGACTCACTATATGGTTATGTAATATAAATTTGTCCTGTTCAGGATCCATTTCTTAATGGACATATAGCTAAAAACAGCTAAATATGTTTAAGCAGCTAAATACGTTAGATTAGAAAAAAAATCTACATGATCTCAACATATCGCCAACATGGATCAAAATGAACTATATAAATTTAAGAAAGTAAAAGTGAAATCCAGTATTTAGATTCAATTGGGAAAATCGCATTAGTACCAGATGACGATAACAACAATGATAATAGAGATAATAGCAGCATTTATATAATACTAGATGCTGAGCACATATTACACCTTGTGGAAGTAGATTCTATTCTCTCCTGACACTCAGCTTCATGGTTATGTGTATTAAAAATAATCAGGGAGAGGAACCAAGATGGTGGTATAGGTAAACACCTATACTGCTGCCCTGCACAACAATTTCAAAACTACAACTAAAAGACAAAATAGACATCATCCAGAACCACTGGAAAGCTGTCTGAGTGGAAATTCTGCAACAAGAAGGAAAGATAAAAGGGCAGTAATACTCAGAGGAGGTGCGAAGGGCAGAGGTGTGGAGATGCAGAGATAGAGATGCAGAGACCTGCGTGAGCGGAAAGGGCAGGAGGCTAAATACCGGCTGGTTTTCTCGAATGGGGAGGGAGACAAAGGCTCCTCACTGCACTGATCCCTGGTTCCCGGCGAGTCTCGGGGAACCCAGATTCATATGGGGTGAAACTGAACTGTTAGGAGGAAGCACTCTGAGATTCGAGAGCTGTAGAGGTGTGCGAGCTCGCGGAGAGGGCATGTGGTTGGCTCTCTCATTCAGGAGGAAAAAAAAATAAAACCTCCAGACTGCATTGTTTCCAGTTACGAATATGACTTTGGATATCCAGACTCATTCAGGGAGAAACTGGACTGTCTGGCAGCAGGCAAAACTTGAGGGCAGCTTTCTCTCAGAGGTGCGTGCAGCTGTTGCCGTGGGACACAGAGACTGAGGCACCACTTAGGGTGGGGCTGATGGGAAACTCAGGCTGACTGCTCAGCCCTGAGACTCCACCCCATCTAAACTGAGCACACAGACTTTCCCAGCAAAGACACAGCTGATTCTCACAACCAATTGGCCTGGAGGTCAACCCCTACCAGTGATACCAATAATCACAACAACAATCTAGGCTTAACTACAACAAGACTGTGCAGCCCATAAAGGGGTGCACCAAGAGTATTCACCTCAGGTAACTAGGGATGCTGAGCCACTGTCCCCTAGAGGACACCTACCACACAAAGCTACTCAACCAACTTAGGGAAGCAGCCAAAATGTGGAGACAAGGAAACAGATCACAATTGAAAGAAATGGAGGAAAAAAACAACAACGACTGGACATAGAGTTCAAAACCACAGTTAGAAGGTTTTTAAAGAGGTTCCTAGAAAAGGCTGATAAATTTAATGAGACCCTCGAGGATATGAAAAAGGACCAACTAGAAATTAAGCATACACTGACTGAAATAAAAAAGCATTATACAGAGACCTAACAGCAGACTAGAGGACCACAAGAATCAAGTCAAAGATTTGAAATACAAAGAAGCAAAAACCACTCAGCTGAAAAAGCAAAAAGATCCAAAAAATTGAAGATAGTGTAAGGAGCCTCTGGGACAACCTCAAGCATACCAACATCCGAATTATGAGGGTGCCAGAAAAAGAGAGAGCAAGATACTAAAAACTTATATGAAGAAATAGTGACCGAAAACTTCCCCCATCTGGTGAAAGAAATAAACTTAAAAGTCCAGGAAGCGAACAGAACCCCAAACAAAAGGAATTCAAAGAGGATCACACCAAGACACATAATGAAAATGCCAAGAGCAAAAGACAAAGAGAATATTAAAAGCAGCAAAAGAAAAAGTTAGTTACCTGCAAGGAAGCACTCATACAACTGTCAGCTGATTTCTCAACAGGAACTATGCAGACCAGATGGGAGTGGCAAGAAATATTCAAAATGATGAATAGCAAAAACCTACAACCAAGATTACTCTACTCAGCAAAGCTATCTATCATTCAGAATTGAAGGTCATATAAAGAGCTTCAAAGATAAGAAAAAGCTAAAGGAGTTCATTACCACCAAACCTGTATTACATGAAATGCTGAAAGGTATTTTTTAAGAAGAGGAAGAAGAAGAAAACGGTAAAGATAAAAATTATGAAGAACAAATACATGTCTATCAACAAGTGAATCTAAAAATCAAGTGAATTAAAAATCTGATGAACAGAATAAACTGGTGAATATAATAGAATCAGGGGTATAGAAAGGGAATGGACTGACAATTCTTGGGGGAAAAGGGGTGTGGGTGGTGCAGGAAGAAACTGGACAAAAATCATACACCTATGGATGAGGACAGTGTGGGGGAAGTAAGGGCAGAGGGTGGGATGGGTACCAGGTGAAGGGGAGCTATGGGCAGGGGGGAGAGGAACACTGTAATAATCTGAATAAAGATTTATTAAATTAAAATATAAATGAACAAAAAAAATCAGGAGTTCAAGTTGACTCTAAGCTCTATGTAGGCAATCTGATAAAACTGCTTATAAAAAAGTAGCATCACAGATTCTGTAGAGACACAAAGGCAAGTCAGGAGCTCATTTACTCTTTTCTGACCTCCGGTAACAGGAAGACAACACCAAGGTTTAGGCACTCTATTTTGAGAGGGGTTTTTAAAAAACAGAGTAAATCACAAGTAGAATGATCAGGAGATTGAAGGAATTATAAAAGTAAAATAAAAGGAGAATAAGTACAGAACTTCAAATGTTTGAGAGATATCAGGTGGAAGAGGAAATAAGCTACTTTATGGTATTTCAAGAACATGCTGATGGGTAACATAGTTACGTTCCTTGTAAGATAATGGATAATGACATTTCCAGATGATCCAAAAAGGAAATGGACACAAAAATTCTTATATTTTGCAAGTATTCACAGACTGGATGGTCACATGTTAGAGATGGAGAGAAGGTAAGGCATTGAGTGGGTAGATTGGATTAAATAATCATTAAGTTATCTTCTCACTCTAAATTCTATGGTTTTAATTTATTAAGTATTTATAAAAATAGCTTTAATTTTCTTAAGTTTTATAGATACAGAACCATTTGAAACTGAAAGGATATATAATCTCTACAATGTTGGCAAAGTTCACTTATAGTTAATTTAATTTTGGGGTAAGATTTCAAAAGTTTCTAATGATAGGTTCACATGGAAAGAAAACAGGTACTACCAAATGTTGCATTGTTAGAAAATTATTGATGCATTTCTTCAGTCCCTACACTATCTTTACCTTATGGGGAGTACATAACATTAAATGAAAATGAGTTTATGTTCTGGGGAACATACAATCATAATTATTGCCATTATTGCTCTAGTTTCTTTGATTCATTTTCGTGAGGTATTAACCTTCAAGCCAGAAATTAGGTAATAATACATTATCTAATTAGGTTTTCAATACTTCTGAAGTGCCACAGATTAATTGAATTAGGGAGAATCTTATTTTATATTCCTAGAATTTATTGTAGATTCTGTCTTTAGAAAGTGCTTCTCTCCAAACCAATTTCTTGTTTTGTCTGCTTTTAAAAGGTTTAGATTAAGAGGTAGCTTCCTTATGACATTCTGGTCATTTATTCTCTATAGCCAAGGCCCTCTGATTTTTGTGTGATTAAATCTTGGGATTAACAAAATGAAGCATTAACGATAAAAATATATCCTTATAGAAGTCAGAGTAGTACTTACATCACTAGCAATGTCTCTTGAAGATTTGGCCAGCTGTACAGAAATTGCATCAACTGGGAGATCATAGCCTTTCTTCAGAGCTTCTTCCCATCCAAGTTTATAGAGTTTCTGAAAATTAAAGAAATTATTAAATATTCAGTGTATATTAAAACCCTAACAGATTCCTGAAATTTACCTAGAGAATAAATAGAGATCTAGGTAAACCTAACATCATCTTCTTTCTCTCTAAAGGTAGGGATAAAAACAAGCTGTTTTATAGGGCACTGAGTAAGCATCACATGTTCTGGCTTCAGTTTTTTTTGGCTCTGAGATAACCCTCCTCCCCAGGTATATGTGAATATGGTGTTTTCTGTTCACACACTTATGTGTATAGATCAGATATATCAGGTAACTTTCCCATGCTATATACTCATTTTTTGAACACAGAGATTAAAATAATAAAAAAGTCAGGTGACAAAATAATAATTATCTAAGTGATAAAACTAATAGATAATGAAATGTCTTTTATAAGGTGCAATAAATGAGTTAACCTTTCTGAGTCAAATTCATTGAATGGAGGCATGTGTGTGAAAACTGGATAATAATAAAAACAGCTGAAAGCCATCCAGTACTCTGTACCAGGCACTGTGTTGAGAGCCTTATGTGGAATTTCTCACGGGCCCTCATAGCAATTCAACGTCATAGGCACTTTTATGGCCCCAGTTTTAGGAATGAGGAAACTAAGGTTTAGATCCAATTATTATACAACTTACAAATAGCAAAACCAAAACTCATACCAGTTCTGTTTGATACAATATTTTCTTTCAATAATTATTTACTGATTTCCTACTCTCTGCCAAACACAATAAGTACGTAGAAAAGCAAAACAGGTACAGCGCTTGCCTCCATGGAGCACACAGTCATAACTGAAGCTCTTGCTTTTACCCATATTTTGCAACATCCCTAGGCTAGCCAGTTTGTGTCATTCATTTCCCAGGCTTTAGCATTTGTTTATATCCATTATTTACCATTACTTCACTGAATAAGTTTAATTAATTTTTAGCCCAATTTTTAGAAACTTTACCTGACTATATATTGCTTGATTCTGCTTGGCTTGTAAAAGATCGGGTGTATCGGGCATCAAATGAATTTTGGTTTTATCTTTGTTCCAATCAACAGTGTATAAGTGCTGGGAAGTAAAAAAAAAAAAAGGGCATTTGAAATTTCAATAACTTTTAGAACAAACCAGAAAGAAAAAAAAATGTAGCAGAGTATTTGAATTAAATTAAATTAATTTAGTAAGTAAAATAGCATATCATTCAGAGAAGACACCAAAACCAAACTCAGATTTTAAAACATAACCCTTTAAATGTTTTCTTCCATGATAAATAAAAATACTTAAGATGTAATAATTTTAAAAATAATTTCTAACTTAATTAGAAGGGCTGGAGAAATAAAAATAAGGGGTAGGCAGCAGAAGAAAATGGTGTAGGGGCGTGCTCTGGAACTTTCTGCACTGCTCAGTAGTGATGAACCAGAATCAAACTCCCAAACAATAACCAGAGGCTGCTAGCCCCGCTTCACTCAGCACTGTATGGAAGGATGGCTGTTTCTTCTACCTTGTTCATGGTAAGCGCATTCTGCTTGGCAAGAACCATGTCCATGGAGTCAGTCAGCTTCTTAAACTGGAAAGTGCTAGGGTGCTGGCGGTATTTCTGATCACTGGCGTATTCAGTTGCTTTCTTGGCCTTCTCCACTTCTAGAGAACCAGCTGGACTCCAGCCAAGTCCTTTGTACCATTCGTTGTAGTCCTGCTTATATTCATTCTATAAAGACAAGAGGCAAGTCTACTTTACCTTACAATTTAGACACAAAGTGTGGCATAGAAGACTGTGATCCCTCCCCATGCTAGCAATCCATCGCCCAGAAAGGAGAGAGCCTTACGTCACTCTGTATGTGATTCATATTCTTGCTCAGCTGGATGTTCATGGCATCTGGAAGCAGGATGTATTTGTGAATCAAGCGCTTATAGTTGGTGTTGGTGATGTTGGCTTGGGCATCCCTGGCCGCCGTGACACTGAGCATGTTGGGAGGGGTGTGGTAGCTGGTCTTTGTCTTCTCATAGTTTTTCTTGTACTCCCGATCAGATTGCATCTTAGCCACTTGCATGGAATGGACTAACTTGGGATCATCCTCAAGACTGCGGAAACCAACCATTTTTCCCCTTTCTTTTTCATAGTTATATTTATATTTATACTGTGAAGAAAATATAAACATTTATTTAGAGCAATTCAAATCATTCTAGTGTCAGCATTCTGTATTTCATAACAAGTAATACTTGTATAGAATTCTGCAGTTCACAAAACACATTTTTCACATTCATTTGTATAACTTGATACAACCCTCCCTTACCAGGCAGATAGCAAAGTTATTGCCCCCATTTTATGGATAAGTAAGCTGAGAGCCAGAGGTGAGGGACTTATAAGGTCACTAAGAATTAGAAGCCAGGTGTTATATGATGACACACCATACTGACTTTCACACATATTCTGCTATTAGTGTTAAAGAGCTCTATAGTTGGTAAGAGAAGTATAGCAAATGAGAGGGAAGGAGAGATGGAGAACAGCAATGGAAAGAGGAAGTATAACTGGGGGGTGGTGAAGGAAAGAGTGCTCTGAAATGTGCTTCTCCCACTCCCCCAAATCATTCAGTACTCACTATGAGTGGATTTCTTGGACAAACAACCAAAAGAAAGAACTGAGTTTCACAAAGCTTAGACTATGGCAGTGGTGTGCTGGCACACCAGCCCCCCAGGGGGAAAAAACCCTAAGTTGTCATCTTTGTTAATTTTATGATGTAAATACTCCCACTGTGGCTGATGTCAAACTACCAACAGTTTAATAACCGGTTTGCACAATTCACGATTATTTAACAGTCAGTTGTCATCAGCACCCCCAGCACTCCACTTCATGAGACATCCTGTTAGGAAGACAGATCCTGAGAGGCAAGAACAGTACAAGTTTTTGGATTTCTACAGACCATGACCTTGGTGACTTAGGGCTTTTTTTTTTTTTTTTTCAGAAATACCAGAGAAAACAAAAGAGCAAAGCTAAGAAGCATTCACAGAATAGAATGAGACTATTGTTAGCAAGCACATCCCCTGCCCCCATATTCTAACCACTCAGCTTTTCCAGAACTGAGCCGTTATTATATTAGTAGATTCGAACCCCCCAGCCAGGTGACTGCTCTCTTTCAGACTTACATCACTTGCAATATCTCTTGAGGCCTTGGCAGCTTTGATAGAAATGGCATCAGTTCTGAGATCATAGCCTTTCTTTTTAGACTCTTCCATGGAAAGTTTGTAGAGTTTCTGTATAGAGGCAAGGGAATAGTTTTCTTATAAATAGGAAAGTTTAGATTTATTTTTTAAAAGTAAACTATCATTGTTTTTATTTTTGAACAGAGTGCTTCACTGGTGAATCAATGGCTAAACGTTCTCACAAATAACATAACTGTGTTTGGAAAAAATCAATTACAAGCTCATACATATCTTCAAAAACCTACCAGGAAAAAAAGAAAAGAAAAAAGAAACCACTGGAAAAAGTAAAAGTTCTCCATCTCTATTAAGTTATAAATATGCTTTTAAAAAATGTAAGTGGGGGGTGATGAGGAATAAGAACACATATGCAATACCTTAAGCAATAAAGAATAAAATAAATAAAATAGAAAAAAAATTAGATAGGAAAAAAGTGAAAGCCCAGTAGATTCTTATTCATGCATTTTATCAAATAACAGTCCAGGGATGACTACAAAACAGGCACATTCTTACATTAAAAATTTTCATTGTTTTGCAGTTGATGTTTTTATTTATATAATTGTATGGACTCTACAATTCAAGAAGTCAGCAATTTCAAATTCCTATGTAATTCAAACAAAGAAAAAAAAACCTGGCAGAATTAGAGGATTTCCTAGCAAGTATGGTTAGGATGAGAAAGGAAGTGAAATAAATCACCTATGCATTTTCTGACATTAAGTGTTGTACATTTCTTCTTATGAGACTTGCCCAAATTCTTCAAAATGTGCATCTTCCCTTTAGCAACATCTCAAAAGCTTGGTGGACAGATTCTAAGAATGAAGTCCTAGGATTTTTTCTCTTCTCCTGTCCCCCAAGTGCTTCTCTTCTTGCCAAGTATCTTAGTTTGAGAAGGAGGACCTGCCCCCACAAAAATGGACCTGCCCTTCAAATTTCAATTGCTGGGCCTGAGTCCCATCCACAATTTGCAAAGCAAGACAAAGAAAGATTCTCATTTTTGGATTCCCACTCTTACTTTCAAAATATTTACTCTTATAATTAAGGCATATTAATTAGTTAATTCATTTTTACTGCTTCAAATAGGTGGGAAAGAAAGATGACAACAGGGGTAATGATACTTACATCGCTCATGTTAACTGCATTTGCCTTTGCCAAAATAATCTGGGGGATGTCGGGCATGATGTGGACTTTGGTCTTATCAGCCTCCCATGCTTGTTTGTAGAGGTGCTAGAGAGTAAAAGCAAACAAACAAACAAAACCCAGTGGAAGTCAATATCCTACAAGGAGCCTTGCTTAGTACATACATATCATTGTATATAAATATCAATATTTTATGTATTTTTATTAGCAATATCTTATTTTTACAAAATTTAAATACAAGGTGCTCATTTCAACAAGATAATGCAGAGGATGCAGGATAGAAAAGATGGATGTCCTATCCTCTTATTGGACAGCCTGGAGATTGCATCTGCATTCTAAAATTTTCTAGGCATATTGAAGCCCACATATAGTCCTTTTTAAACATAAATGAGGTCACATATACATAATGATCTACATCTTGTCTTTTTTACTTAATAATATAGGTTAGGGATATTTTAAACCTCTTAAAATAATTTATATTAAGAGCTTACTATCCCACGAGGAGGTGCAACCCAATTGACTTAACAGATTCTCTACTGACAGCATTTGATGTGTTGTTTGCAGTCTTCTACAAGTCATGGCACCATGGTCTTAGTGGTGGACTTAGAACATGTTGCCCCAGCTATTGGCAGACAGCCTCCAATTGTCACTTGCTGCACAGTTTGCTGCCTCACTCAAGAGCACACCCTTCTCTGGTGGCCACATCCAGTGCCTCATCAAAGTATTAATGGCCATGCCAACGCAGGACACATCTGGTAGACTATGTACACTCAAGGGCCTCATAGTCAGACTCCTCTTTCTGCCTGGTTCTTCCTCCTATAGGTACTGAATCCTAAAAAAAACGCCTTGTACACTTAATTCCATCTCAGCATCTCTATTTAGAGACCCTAATATCAAAAAAAATATTAGTGTGTGTGTGTGTGTGTGTGTGCGCGCGTGTGTGTGTATCTTTGCACATATATAGGAATTTCTGTAGAGTATTGGGCATGCAAATATTTTTAACAAATATTAACAGTATGTTGATTAGAAGTTTCCATTAATATGAACTCTTTTGCAAATACTCTATATAACAACTTTTTAATCTTTGCAGTCTGATTGGTAAAAATGTTATTTCTGTTTTATCCAAGTTTAATAAGAAAACAAAAACAAAATTTCTAGACCAAGGATCAGTAAACTTTCCCTATAAAGGGGCAGGCAGGAAATATCTCAGGCTTCATAGGTCAGAGAATCTCTATCATTAACTACTCAACTCTGCTGTTGTAGTTCAAAAGCAGCCAAAGAAAACATAGAACATTTTAATTAATTTAAATTGTCACGTGTGGTGGTTGTAGGATTAACACAATCCTAGTGGAAAGAGCAATAACTAGTCATCAGAGTCTAATCCAGACTCAGTAGGTAACTTGTTATGTATCTTTAGGGGAGGTGCCTTGCCTCCCTCAGCCATGGTTTTCTCAACACTACAATGAAAGGGTTCGACTTGGTGATCACCAAGCTACTTCTCAGTATTAGCATTTTCTATTTCTATGATTCTCATCTTGGTATCATTATTCTGAAATGGTAATCATTAACAATGAAGAAAGAATGAAAGTTTTAATATTTTAAAAATAAATGTACTCTTGTGATAGTTTAAATTCTAAACGTTTAAAAGGGCACTGCAAGTCATGCCTTGTCTTTTAGGTAAGAGTTCCTTTCAAAGAGGTTAGTCTTTTTTACGAATCTGTTTTCTCAGAAGACTCCAGGGGATTCACTCAGAGACAGAATAATACAGTTCTATCTTTAGGACCATCATTTTCTGCAACTGCTTATGCTTACAGTCCAAATAATTTCCTCCCTTTTTCTAATTTTTTAATATATATTTGTATCGCTTTCAGAAAGGAAAGGAGAGGGAGCTGCCTCCTGCATGTTCCCTGCTAGGAATCAAGCCTGCAACGCAGGCATGTACCCTGACAGGGGTCCACGTAATCCAGCCAATGCTCTGCAATTACATTATTAGTTGTAACTTAAAAACAGATGTCCAAGTTGATGTCCTTTTTCGTCCTGATATCAACTAACAGCTAAGAAATATACTAATACTTTTCTAAAGGCTAGAATTATTAGTAATCCAAGGAACTACTGGTGGAGAAAGATTGCTCTCATGATTGCCCAGAGAAGGTCCTGGCTCAGAACGCTGCTATTGCCACGTGATCTGCTCGGATCCCATCAAAGCAGCCTGGTAGCAGGGTGGGGTGCAAAACCCAGCTGTTATCTGTCAGTCTTCGAATTCAAACTCGCAAACTTCTACTCAAACTCACCTTAGAGGGGACGCTTTTCAAGGTTTGCATTATGGGGTAGAGAGATTCATTGAACATTTGGGGGCATTTATTAAAACTTAAAAAAAAAATTATAGGCTTTCTTTCAAGGTAAACATTAATTATGATGCCCTAAAACTGTCAGGAAAATCTGAAGATTAAATATAAGATATGCCTGGCTTCTTTCTGATACAGATGAAACACTACATTATTGAAAGATTTACCTCATTCATAATTTTGGCATTATTCTGAGCCAAAACCATGTTCATTGAATCCATCAATGTGGAATACTTCAAAGTGTCTGGGTGTTGGCGGTACTTCTTTTCACTGATGATCTCCATGGCTTTCTTGTTTTTCTCAGCCTCCAGAGAGCCCAGAGGGAGCCATCCAACACCTTTCACAAAGTCATCAAAGTCGGCTTTGTATTGATTCTGCAAAAGAGGAAAAGTTCCAGAAGGAGAATAGACCAAAACTTTCAGGAACCATGTGTGGGTATTTGATATTCCAAAAGTATATTGAACTTCGACTATTTTTATCCCTAAACTTCATCTTTTATACATTTTCTTGCATGCAAAATTAAAAATAAATAAGCAGTAATATTTTTGTGACTTGTTTTTCTAAATGCTTTCCTGAAGAAAAAGTGCTAAAAAATACCAAGTAGATTAATTTACCACGTTACTATTATCTCAAGATTGGTGACTATGTTGGCCCAACTTTCTTACAAAATTCTTAAGTTCCCTTGGTTAATAGATGACTTACAGAGGCCATTTCTCACTTTTGCTATAAGTCTTTGATCAGTTACCACTGTTACAATTCCCTCAGGTATATTGGAAACCTCACCGGTACTTGGCACAAATTTCATTTTTCTCACCTCAACTCTGACATTTTCTTCTACACCTGTTTACTTGCTTGCTTTCATTTGGGCACTTATGTACCTCCTCATATATATAATATATTTATATGTAATATATACTGTGTGTATATATATATGTGTGTGTGTATATATATATATGTGTGTGTATATATATATATATATATATATACTGTACATATATTTGTTACATCAATTGGGTATATTACATATACATATATAATATTATACATGGGATAATAGCTCAGTTTTTACATTTCCAAAAAGAAATACAGGTGTGGGGCCTGCCTATGGTTCATAATTTAAATTCACTTTCTCCAGCCACCAGATGTCCTCTATAGCTGAATTCGTGGCTCTCTACTGTTTATGCCTTTCTCATACTCATTCTAATAAGCTGCCTCACCCATCACCTTCTCAAAAGCTGAACATAGTGAAAAGAATGCTGGTTGGGAGCAAGAGCTATCACATCAGCTGAGGTTTTGCTTTCTTTCGTGCTTTTCTATCGGGAGCCTTTCATGCTTCTGACTCTCTTTGTTAGACATACTTCTTTCAACACATTCTTTCTGAAAGCAAATTTCATTTGCTATTGCCAAATCCAGCACCCAACAAGACTCATAGCCATAATGGTAGGAAATAAGACTTTCGTTTCTAAAATTGATCTCTTTTTGTTAAAAATAAATAAATAAATAAATTTAACCTAAGGTAGAAAATGAAACACCGTATTGGGAAATTATGCATGAATTTCTTTCAGGATTTTCAAAATGTCACTACTTATGGTATTACGGATTTTCTTATTATCCAGAGTAAATACTCTGCAAATGGTGTGGCTGTCACGTACATCACTTTGAATCTGCATCATGTTTTTGGCCAATTCGAAGCTCATTGCATCAGGAAGCATGTTGTAGGTGTGGATCACATTCCTGTAGTTGGTGTTGGTGGCTACTTCCTGAGACTTCTTGGCTGCTACCACACTGAACATGTCCACTGGCGTGTGGAAGGATGTCTTGGATTTCTCATAGCCCTTCTTGTATTCCCGGTCTGACTGCATCTTGGCCACCTGCATGAAGTGCACCAACTTGGGGTCGTCCTCCAGGCTCCGGAAGCCAATGTGCTTCCCTTTGCTTTGTTCATAGGCTTGCTTGTATTTAAACTGTAGAGAGAGAAAAAAAAACATGGTGATGAAGATAATGGAGGAAAGAAAATATAATAAACTAGATGCCTTCAGCTTTGTCATAGGTTTAGAGTCTTAGAGCTACCCTAAAACTAGAAATAAAATAGGTCATAGGAGGGAGCAAAATCTTCTTATTTCAAATTTCATGTCAGACATAGGTCCATGGAAAGAAAATGATCTCAGAATTAATGAAAGTAATGTGGAAATAAGCTGTCTAGGGCCCTTCAGAAAGCAGTTCTTCCCACTAGGCTGTCTGACCAGCAGAAAAGGCTGTAGATTCAGTGCTGCCTCTTTAAATTCAGGAAAAGCCTGGTCAGGGGTCTTTGTAGCTGCATTCTTATATTTGTTTAGGATTGCCTATAAACAATTAAAATACTTTAAAAGCAACTTATTTTAATAAGACCCAGTCATTTTTTAGATTAAATAATAGACAAATGATTAGAGGGTCATTGGACTGAATGAAGGGATGTGGCTTGTGTGTTACACGGGACAATGGTCCCACTAATCCTGGGAGCTGACTGCAGCTCCTTGAAAACACACAAACTCCACTCAGGCTTAAGGAAGGCCCAGTGGAAGCACTTACATCACTGGCAATGTCTCTAGAGGCCCTTGCAGCCTTTATTGAGATGGCATCTGGCCTCAAGTCATATCCTTTCTTCTTTTCTTCTTCCCAACCAGCTTTGTACAGTTTCTAAATGATCAAATAGGAAAGGAGAGGAGAGGAGAGGAGAGGAGAGGAGAGGAGAGAGGAGAAAAGAAAAGAAGAGAAGAGGAGAGAAAAAGAAGAGAGGAGAAAAGAAAAGAAAAGAAAAGAGAAAAGAAAAGAAAAGAAAAGAGAGGAGAAAAGAAAATGTCAGCATTTTTTCATTTGGGTTAGAACGGGGATCCTGATTTCTAGCATGGAAAAGACAGACATTCCATAAACATTAGTTCACTTCACCTCCCCTACTTTTGTTGTTCATCTACTTACATCACTCATGGTGATTTGGTTCATTTTGGAAAGCAGAATGTCTGGTGTATCGGGCATGACATGAATGGTGGTCTTGTCTTTGTTCCATTTCTCAATGTAGCGCCTCTGCAACGAGAAGGGCAGGCACGTGACTGAACAGCAGGACTAGTGTGTGGCAGTGCTAGCAAGGGGAAGAGACTCACAGCTCCATGGGGAAGAGCTTAACTCTGATGTTGGAAAATGGGTAAAATAGCAGGATGAGCTGATGAGGCTAGGCACACTCTGAGGAAAAAAATAATCAACAAGGGAGTCCTTTTCCACAGAAACAACAAATACCATCTGGCCTCAACCTCACATGATGTAGGTTTTGTAGTTTTGTCCCATCCTCAACATGGTATTGACAGCCCGAGGATCAATATAACTGAGAATCTCTAGACATGACAAAAGTTACAGAATGACCCTCCTACCACTGCTACCACCAGGACCATCAGAAAGATTAAAATGCAGAGATCACAGTGGCAGTGCCAGGCTCAGGGGCGTGAGCACTATGAGGGTTCTGGGCCTGAGGCCAGCAGGTGAGTTCTTACCTTATCCATATTCAGTTTGTTACTCTTGTTAAGTTCTTGTTCCATTGTGTCCATGGAGTATGTGAACTTCAGCTTCTCAGGGTGCTGGCGATACTTCTTCTCGCTAAGAATCTCTCCTGCTTTCTTTGCCTTCTCCACCTCTAAGGACTCTATTGGGACCCAGCCAATCCCTTTCATCCAGTTGGTGAAGTCAGATTTGTATAGATTCTTTAAAACATAAAAGGAAAATTTGAATTCAGAAAGAGTCAGGGCATAGGTTTCTTTGGCTAGATGATTCAATTATTATAAAAAAAAAAAGGAGTTGGGGGAGAATAACTGGCTTTTTATTCCCTATTATCTTTTGGAAAACAATCCTATATAATAGAAGAGAAACATGCAAATTTGACTGTACCTTTGCTCCTGATTGGCTATGCTATCAGCCAATCAGGAGCGGAAGCGGGGCCAAGTGGCGCAAGCGCCAGGCCCCAGGGGTGGAGATAAAACAGTGGTGGTGGTGAGCGCCCAGCCCCCAGGGCCGGGTGGTCATAAGCAGCCGAGCTAAGCTGAGCAGGGCGATGGCTGGGTGCCCAAGGCCTAAAGCAAGGCTTTAGGCCTAGGGCAGGCTGGGGGTGAGCCATCAGTTGGACATCCCTTGAGGGCTCCCAGTATGTGAGCAGGGGCAGGTTGGGTTGAGGGACCACCCACTCCCAGTGAACAAATTTCGTGCACCAGGCCCCTAGTTAATTATAAAAGCTATTACATTCATGGTGGTTTCTAACAGGAAATCCTGACCCAATAATTCCTTTAAAAATTTAACTCTTCTTGGAGTGAAAGTGAACAAAATTATGTACTAGAAAACATATTATACAGTACTCATTTGACTCTATTTTTTAAGGGTACATCATATATTGGGTTTAACATCCAAAGTTCTAAAATATGTATATAATAACCCCCAAAGGAAGCTACATACAGTTCAAATGAGTAAAAGCCTAAAACTCCAAATTCTGAAGAGGACCCCTAATTATAGTGAGTCTGACCAGGTGTAGGGTGAAGTGAGTGGAATTGCCTATTACTTGTTCTTCCCTCCTGCCAATTAGAAATGAATAATTCTATGCCAACAATCTGTTGATTGTTACATACATCGCTTTGAATCTGCATCGCGTTCTTGGAATGCTCCACATTCATAGCATCGGGCAGCAAAGTGTAGTTGTGGTAGGGTTGTCTGTAGTTGGTGTTGGTAGCAACCTCCTGAGATTTCTTGGCCGCTGTCACACTAAACATATCCAAGGGCGTGTGGTATCTGGTCTTGCTGGCTTCATAGCCCTTTCGGTATTCACGATCTGACTGCATTTTGGCTACATTCATGTAGTGAACCAGTTTAGGATCATCTTGAAGACTACGAAATCCAATTTGCTTGCCTTTGGCTTTCTCGTGGGCCTCTTTATATTTGAACTATATGAAAAAGAAGGGCAGACAGAAGTTTGACAGGGTTTAATGTAGGAAATACTAAACTATTAAACTGAATTTACCTAACAAATTAAGCAAAGCTGGATCCATTCTGAATCTAGTGTTTTAACATTGTTAAATAAACAACTAGCGAAGAATTTCTAATGGATGGTCTTAAAATGTGTTCTGAAGATAATCAAGAATGGAATAATTTATAGCTTATATCCAGATTATTCATAAATAGATTCTTAAATATGCTCAAATGTTCCTGAAAATTTTACTCATTAAGGATTTGGTAGAGAGAGGAGAGGAGAGAGGGAAAGAGAACATTGATGAGAGAGACATTGATCTCCTGCTTCCTACATGCTCTACGGGAGATTGAGCCTGAAACCCAGGCATATGCCCTGATTGGGAATTGAACTGGGCTGACACTCAACCACTGAGCCACACTGGGTGATGTATTTTTTTTTATATGTTTCAAATGCTACTTTGCATTATCTTATAAAGTCTTTGCATAATTCTGAGAAAATTTCTGCAATGCCCTTATACGAATTAGTGTATTGGACTACAAAAGATAGAGTTTTTAACTCTACAAATTATATTAATTCATATCAAATTATAAGTTAATTTGTTAAAATGAATTCATTATATAACTAAAATCCTCTCATTTTAATCTATAATTCTTTTCATATTTCACCAATTTTTGTGTGGAAATTATAGTATTTAAAAATTGTATTCTTGCCCTGGCCTGTTTTCTCAGTGATTAGAGCACTGACTCTCATACCAAATGGTCACAGGTTCAATTCCCAGTCAAGGGTACACACCACAGTTGCAAGCTGATCCCCAGCCCTGATCAGTCATGGTAGGTATGAGAGGCAACCAATTAATTCCCTCTCTCTCTTTCTCTCTCTCTCTCTCTCTTTCACTCTCTCTAAAAATCAATAGAAAAAATATCCTCAGATAAGGATTTTAAAAATAAAATAAAGTAAAAATTGTATTCTTTTAAAATAGTTGGAGACATTTCCAATTTAGTGACATTTTTGAATATGAAAGCTTTTTTTCTGACAAAATAAAAATCAGTTTCCAACTTCATAACAATGAGTGTTCTAAATATTTTACAGTTTTAAAGAAGAATTTTCTTCTTTGTAATAACTGTATTGAATTTTTAAACATTTTAAAGTGGAACAGTATAAAAGAATCATTGTTACTTAGGATATTAGAAAAGTATTTTAATATCATAACTTTTTTATTTTGTTTCTAATATAGATTATATAGCCTCCAAGTAAAGATTTTGAAGATAAAGAGAAAGTTTACTGCTTTCAAATTAGACTTACATCACTAGCAATATTTCTTGAACTTTTTGCAGCAACAATTGGAATAGCATCTGTTCTCAAATCATAGCCTTTAGCGAGGGTTTTCTTCCAGTCTGCTTTATAATAAGACTTGAAAGAAAGAAACATTATTTTATTATTTAACAAAATTGAAAGAATGAAACAAGATCCCAAAATCTTTCTTATAAAACATGTCATACTTTACACCTTTCTATTGAGAGAATTTGTGAAGTTAGGGCTGTTAGTTCATCTTATCAGAGCCCTTTTTAAAAACATCAGTAACTACACAGTATGATCTCAACTGCTTTAAAAATGTATATGTTGGCCTAACAAAGCAACTGAAATGTAATACTTTAAATCTAGAATAACAAATTTAAAAATTCTCATAAATTTTTATATTTCTAACTTTTCTATAATAAGCATGTAATAATTTATTTTTTCGTACTTTTAATAATAAAGCATTTTAATTTACAGAAAGGCATTTAATACTAAAATCAAAATTTCAGATGTAGTAGCATCCAGTTTTAACTGACTTTCATGTTTAAATATTACTTATAACAGCAGAGAAAAATTCTAAGTAAACCGAAAGCATAGAAATAAGCACGAAAAAATGTTTGTTTGAAGATACTAAAGAGCCTAAAACATTAGGAAGAATGACTAAGGCATCTTTTAAGAAATCGATACTTTTCTTCAGGTTTGATTATGTTTTTAAATTAGAATTTACCAACTTAAACAAACAAAAAGAAACAATTCATAAACTTAAACGCTACCACCAATAAGGTATCTAGACTAGCTGAGAGATGTTCATTACATACAAAAAAAAAGAGTTTCTAAAGAAAATGACAGTAAATTTTTTCAGAAATTTTAACAATTAACTGAAACAAAAGTTAAATAAAGCCAAATTAACCTTACTACAGACTATGCACTACTGTTTTTTTTTTTTAATGGAAGACAACCTACTAAATTGGTTTTATAACCCACTAATAAATCATAGCCCAAGTCTGGAAAAGTCTGCATTAAGTGGAATGATATGGTAGCCTCTAGTTTCATATTTTATAATAGGAGTCTGATCTGAAGACTGTTGATTGGCTCTTGTATACGGAGGGAAAGGAGGGACTGAAGAAAGAGGCAGGTCACTCCAGATCGGTAGGTGCAGGTTAATAAGCAAAGGAGCTTACGTATGAGGTCTGTCTTCGGTGGCCTCATAGTAGATCTCCACACCAACCCTCCAGGATCTTAAAAGTTTAAATAGACTCTAATAGGGTTTAGGCACTCATACCGCCCAGGTGGTCTCAACAACACATTGCCCTCTCAAGCCTGTGCCCTTGCAAATGGCTCCCATTGTGGAAACGGGGAGATGGTACATTCCTGGGACAGGGGAAGGGGTGAACAGCCTGCAATTGCCCAGGGCCAGCTAAGGGCCGACTGGCAGTCACATTCTCTCTGTGATCTCCTCTAATAGAAACTCAGTGGGTCCCACTAAATTTACTCCCCTAAAATTCTACGTTCTACAGTCAGCCAGAACTGGAAAGCGAGAGCCCCCATTAGCAATGTTAGACTATCACCAGGAAAAATACTCACATCGCTCATGTTGAGGGCGTTGACCTTGGCTTGAATAAACTGAGGCAATTCGGGGTCTATCGTGTACTTGTGCTTCAGTTTCTCCCCCTCCACCTTGTAGTTCAACTAAAAACAAAGGAGGCAGCATGCAAACGTCATTAGCTGACAAAATGTAGCTTTCCTTAAGCACACCCTCCCTTAAAAAGCAAGACTGTCATTTGTGTTTTTCCACACGTAGGCTTACCCCGGAGATATTGTGGGTTAAGTTCCAGACCACTGCAATCGAGGAGTATCACAGTCAAGTGAATCACTTGGATTTTCTGGTTTCCCATTGCACATAAAAGTTATATTTACCCTATACTATAGTTTAGTAAGTGTGCAATAGCAGTATGTCTAAAAAACAATGTTTGTACCTTAATTTAAAAAGACTTAATTGCCAAAAAAAAAATAAAGCTAATCATCATTTGAGGCTTCAGTGAGTCATAATCTTTTTGCTGGTGGAGGGTAGTACTTTCCATTTGTAGGAAACGCAGTACCTTCGAAGCATAAAAAAGCACAATAAAACAAGGTGTGCCTATATGAGGCAAATACCGAAACTATCATACGGAGGGGTTCTTTATAGTGTAGTCGTTGGCTCATTTCACCAGTAATTACTGGGCAGCGATGTGGGCCAGGTAGGGTGGTAGGTTCTGTGTTTAAAGGGTTGAACAGAGCAGACCTGTTCTTTTGGAGCTTAGAGACCAGTAGAAGAGACAGAGAATAAACACATGAAAGAGTTAGAATTTATGATGTGTCGTAAATAAAATAATTTTAGGAAAAAAACAAGGGTGGTCAGCAAAGGCTGTATAGGGAGATAATATTTATGCCCAAATTTGAGGATAAGGGAGTGGCCAGCCAGAAGAAGAGCATTCAGGGACCTGCATCTGGAAAGGGGGTGGCCTGAGAGACACCGAAGGCAGCCCTGAGTTACAGGGGTTGGAGTTAGGGGCTGGAGTGGCTGAGGACGGCCAGAGGTCAGACAGGATGGGGACAGGGCCTGCCTCCCTAATGGGTTAATATATTTAGATTTTATTTTCAGTTCAAGAAGGGGTTTTAAGTGTAAGAGGAATGTGATTTGAGCTAAGATGGTCTCTCTGATTGTAGTGTGTGCCTTGGGCATGGAGGCCGGATACCAGATGACTCTAGTTGTCCACAGGAGAGATAGGGAGCAGGAACTACCCTGTTTCCCTGAAAATAAGACATCTCCCCCCCCCCCCGAAAA
This sequence comes from Antrozous pallidus, assembly GCA_027563665.1. Classification (NCBI taxonomy): domain Eukaryota; kingdom Metazoa; phylum Chordata; class Mammalia; order Chiroptera; family Vespertilionidae; genus Antrozous; species Antrozous pallidus. Next base: position 65,779,440 of record CM050508.1, on the reverse strand, counting down.
TAAGACCTACTTACAGTCTTGCCTCTCGCTGTAATATAAGGCATTCCCCGAAAATAAAACCTCCCTGATAATATTTTTATTCTTGAAACTGAAAAAGCCTGGGCCACACAAGCAGTTATAAGGAAGTGGGTTGATTTAATGCTGCCTCTTGTTATGCGAAGGAGCCAAAGAGGTCTGCTAGTCTGGGATGAAGCCAGCACTCACCGCGCTAAAGACATGAAGAAATTTCTTCACGAAAGAAAAATAGATCAAAAAATGATTCCCGCAGGAATGACAGCCTATCTCCAAACTTTTGATGTTGCAATAAACAAGCCATTCAAGGAAAATTTGCGCATGGAAATTATGACTACATTGAAAATAGAATGGAGAGAAATCAGCATGGAAACTTTGTGAAACCTAAATTGCAAGAGGTCGTGACTTGGATGAATAATTCATGGGAAAAAATCACTGACAGTTGCATTGCAAATTCACTATGAGCAGGCTACCTTGACAAGAAGTACTCATTTAAGGACAGTGCTATTGCTAAACATGACAGATTTGGTCCACTGATTCTGAAAGAAATGGAGTCACAAGAAATTCACCAGGAAATTCAAGGTTTGGATTGTTATGATGATGTTCCAGAAGATAATGACATGACTGTCATTGAATAAATCTTACTTTGTGTTCATATGGTAAAATCAGTATCAGTAAATGTACCATGGATTGTTGTACATGAAAATAATGGTAGTAACAAGAAATTCTTGATACCGTAGGTTTCAGTTTGTCTGGTTATGCTGATTTGTGATGACAACTACTACCGTACCGTATACAGGTAATAAATTTCCTTTTTTGTTGTTCAACAATAAATGTGTACTGTGTTCTTCTTCATGGAAAAATAAGACATCCCCTGAAAATAAGACCTAGCGCATCTTTGGGAGAAAAAAATAATATAAGACACTGTCTTATTTTCGGGGAAACAGGGTAGGTTGGTGGCAGCTGAAAGACAGAGAGGAGTTCGACAGGATGGCTGAGAGAGATTTAGGAGACCTACTCAGCAGAGGGGTTGGTGTGAGGTTCACACAGAGGCATCAGTGGTGAAGCCAGGTTTCTGGCATAGGTAAGGAGGAAGATATTGATGGCATTTATTGATGGGGAAGTTAATTACCGAGAGCACAGTTTTCCTAGCTAACTGGAAAACAGAAGTAACACCTCGGTTAATACAAAAGAAATCACAGAGTCTACATTGATTTTAGCACTAAAATAGAATTAATCTTGAAACATCCCTGGTAGTATGGGAGCAAGGACTGAACTGAGAAATGAAATCCACAGATAAGCCTCAAATCTGAGCCAAGCAAAGCATTCACTGCCCCCCAATATCTGGGGCTAAAAACACAGTCTTCCCTTCTTTGCTTTTTAAGTTATGTCCCTCTTTCCAGTGGAGGTCTCTTAAGAGAGCTCTGAAATTACCAAATGAGGGGAAATACTGAGTATTGCAAGTAGCCTCTGCCTCAGACGAAGGATACAGCAAGACCTGGGCTCAGAGAAGTGACTTGATGCTGAAAGTAAACTGCTTACCTCCTTCCCAGAGGCCTCTCTCTAGATTGCCTCTCACAACATCCAGCTATTGTGCCTGGGGATGAGGACGTTATTATGCCCTTTCCCTGCAAAGCTAAGTAGAACTGTGGCAACGCAGAGCAATAAAATAACTTGGTTTGCAATTCAGACCGAGTGACAGATAATAATACTAAGTTCATTCCATATGTCTAATAAATAGCACAGTCTCTCCATTTTGGGAAAATAAAGCAGATTTGGAAGTCTTCTTCTCCCCTACCAGGTCTACCTATGTCCAAGGTGCTTCAAAAGTACAATATTTTGACCAGACCTCTGAAAGCCGCTGATTTGCTAACATAGATGCCATCTCACGTACTGAATTAAGAAGGATGTGGAGTGGCTTATCAGGGGGTTATTCATCAACAAACCCTTCTGAAAGGAAACCACTTACTTCACTCAGCTGCTTTGTGTTCTGCTGAGCCAGAACCATGCCCATAGAATCAGGCACGCTTGTGAATTTGATGGTATCTGGGTGCTGTCGATACTTCCTCTCATTTAATGCATCGCCTGCTTTCTTGGCCTTCTCAACCTCCAGAGAACCAATAGGGATCCATCCAATGCCCTTGAAGAAGGTGTTGTAGTCATCCTTATACACATTCTGTAAAAGAGCAAGCTCGTATGAGGAGATGTCCTAGAGAACAGTCCAGCACTGGTTCTGAAATCTGCAATCCTCTGCTGGGGAAATGAAGGCAACCTTTTCAACACGCTCCCATCTGTAGTGGAAGCTGTGGTTATGTCTGTCACAGAGCTTCCCAGCCAGAATTTGGTCATAAGAAACAGCAGTGCTGTTGTTCGAGGCCATTATACAACACAGAGAGAATCTGGGCCACATATTTCCACGGCTACTGCTGAAAATAATATTGTCTCTTTTGACAACAAATTGGCCTTTCCTTTTGATTTCACTGAAAACTCCACAACTTTGAATTTCACCCACACTGTCCACCTAGACTCTTCCTGATCTCAGCTGGGGAGAGACATTTTCATTGAGCCTCAATAAATGAACACCATTTCTTCCCTTCACAGAGGACGATTCTTATAGACATCTGGATCCTGCGGAAGGAAAAGCCCTGAATATTAAACAGCTCCCTCTGCAGCTCCCCGTGAATCATGCTGCAATCACAAAGCCTTCCCGGTTCATTTTAGATGACTCACCACACAGATTTACATGCATGAGAGTGTGACCTTGAGTTAAAAAAAGTCAAAAAATAACTTTGCTGAATTCAGAAAGAATAAAGAATGCTCCTATTTTGCCTTCTTCATATCACTGGCAGGAACAACCATTTCCTCTTGCTGAGAATTAAGGTGGCTTATCTACTTAGTGGAATATGGCTTTCTCTTTGACTCAGAAGTTAATAAAGGCAATAGGTACACAACAGGTGACAGTAGGAGTGCAGAAAGCCGGCAAAAACACAGCTTGTCCACCATGCCTTTGTTAGCCTTTCAATAATGACTATTTATTTTAAAGTACAATTCCGTGCCCCCTCCCCCCAAGTATCTTCTTGTATTGTGAAATCTACTAAAGTAGGAAGAAATGATTATCCCTTAAGTACCAGCTTCTCTGGTCTGCTCTGTTCTACATACTTACATCACTCTGAATTTGATTCGCGTTCCTGGTGTGCTGGACACTCATGGCATCAGGGAGGTATGTGTAATGATGGATCGGTTGTTTATAATTGACGTTGGTAACAACATCCTGGGCCATCTTTGCGGCTGTGATGCTAACCATGTCCCCAGGGGTATGGTAGCTGGTTTTGGTGTTTTCATAGTTCTTCCTGTATTCACGATCAGATTGCAGCTTGGCTACGTTCATGTAATGGACCAGCTTGGGATCATCCTGGAGGCTTCTAAAACCCACATGCTTTCCCTTGGCCTTTTCATAAGCTTCCTTGTATTTGTACTGCAGAGGCAAAAGTTGGTTAGCAAAGTCCTAGGCAATGATACTAATGGGCGTAGCAACTCTATTCACACACAAGAGCTCTCAGAACATTTTGACTTTCTGGAAGATTGTACAAAAATGCAAACCGTATCTCCCCCCTCCCCGCCACACTCACACACACACTCCCCAGAAAGTTCAGAGTGACAGCATTTATTTCCATCACTTCTGGGTTACAGTGGTGTCATGACAAACTCAGGACCAGTTTCTTTTCTTTGTTATCAATCCTACAGATGTCTTGCATTTAGAACTTTACTTAAAGCCAACTGAATTTTCACACTTACTCTAAACATGACACATTCCAAATGTAAGACCCGTATCTCTTGGTTTTCCAGTAATGTGAGTTCACCTAATCCATTATGTTATTGCACATCACAGATGATTAGACATTTTTGAGAAAACCCATTTTCTGTCGCAGTGGCCTAGTAATAGGTACACAACAAGTGCAGAAGAAACTCTAAAGACTCTACATGTGAGGTGTTTGCACTCAGGTCACTTTGGGGTGGGGGAGGAAATCATTACTGTGATTTTTGTCTTAGGTTGACCTAATGGGGTTAAAAAAAAAAAACCTCTTCTTTCTAGGAAGCCTCAATTTAGATGCAGCTCAGGTAGGTAGCTGGGTCTCCACCCACCCCAGTGCTCAGCAGCTCCTCTCCCAGCGCACTGCTGAAGCAGCTAAGATGAGTAAAGGAACTACACTGAGGGCAGGAACACTGTGAACTTTTCCTACCAGTAGATATCGAAAAGCTGTGCTGTCCAAAATCTCTCAGTGCTCGGATCGCCAATGTGCTGTAGACTAAGCTACGCTGTATGTAACAGGTCAAAACCTCAATTTCCACATAAAAGAATCCAAATCCACCTAAACTCTACAGATATGCAGCTTTTGCTGTTTAAGCACCGATTTATCAACAGGAGTTTGGCAGGCAAAAGGATTGTCAAGTAATCTCTAGGCATGTAAGGAGCAGCTCTGTGCAAGTGCTTACAAAAAAAAGAAGAGGATAATGTCATGCTTTAGACTTTCACTTCCTCCTTAAACTAGAAACGCATTTCACAGTGATGTGCACATCTTTGAGGAGCTGTTTTCAGTAGCAGCCCTACAAGAAAAAACTCTAGAATTCTTACACCCATCTCCCCTGTGACCTGCATCCATGTGTGGTTTCTTTCTTCTCTCCTCAAACCAAGATTGTAGCCTCTGGAATGGTGTGTGACAGTGAAGTGTGCGGGGTGGGGGGTGGGGTGGAATTGGGGGTATGCTCTGTGAAAATGTTGTTTTTCAATTATGGGAAGAAGAATAAGTGTCTGCTGTTTCTGTTATATAGGTAAAATGGGCATCAATTACATAAATCAAAATTACATTCTAGAGAAGTGGTTCTTTCCCCCTTTGGATTTATAAAATGGTGTTTGCCAGCAGGGAGGGGCTTGGGGGGGGCAGAAAAAGGTAAAGGGGGTTTAAATGGTGATGGAAGGCACTTGACTTGAGGTGGTGAACACTCCATACAGTGTACAGACGATATGTTATAGATTGTGTACCTGAAACCTATATAATTTTGTTAATCAGTGTCATCCTAATAAATTCAATACTAAAAAATGAAAATAAAATCTGTACGTTTTATGGAACATCTTTTCAATGGTATTAATGCAATTACAATGCAGGCAGGCACCTGAATTTAATGTGTTAGTGTCAGTCAGGATGTTCTCACTGAAAATAAATGTGGGCTGTCAGGGAAGGTGTCGGGGGGGAGGTAATTTGGGATATGAATCAGGGAGAAAGCTGCTGTCAGGTTTATGACAGCTCTACCAAGTGGGGTCAACTGAAAAGAATCACAAAACACGGGAAAGTGACAGTTTCTCAAAACATTATTTTGTGGAGAATTTGAATGTCATGAATTCAACATACTGTTTTCAATGTGACACCATTTAAATGAGCACACATCTGTTTACTTTTTCAAAAGGTAATCACCCAGATGTCACCTAGAACGTGTACTCACATCACTGGCAATGTTTCTTGATGCTTTGGCTGCAGTGATGGGAATAGCGTCTCCCAGCACATTGTTGCCTTTGGCTATCAAATCATGCCAGTCCCGTTTGTAGCATACCTGGGGCAGAAGAAGAAACGGGATGTCAGAATGCTTTGTATTCTTTTTAAAAAAACATATTTTATTGATTTTTTACAGAGTGAAAGGGAGAAGAATAGAAAGTCAGAAACATCAATGAGAGAGAAACATCGATCAGCTGCCTCTTGCACGCCCCCTACTAGGGATGTGCCCGCAGCCAAGGTACATGCCCTTGACCGAAATCGAACCCGGGACCCTTCAGTCCGCAGTCTGACGCTCTATCCACTGAGCCAAACTGGCCTCGGCAGCATGCTGTGTATTCATCTGATGAAGTGATTCCTCGGCAGCTGGGATTGTTTTATCCCTCTACAGATGGAAGCTAAAAGAATATTCTAGAGCAAAATGTCACGTTTTACATAACATGGATTTACTGGGCTCTGCACTAATTATTCACCCCAATCTGGTTTGGGCACATATTGAAGAGGGACATGAGAAACTGGAGTGGCTCCAGTTCATGGATCTAATAAAGGTTCTGGAGACCAGGGTATGTGAGAACCAGCTGGAGAAAATGAAGTTGTTCAGTCTTATGAAAAGGTCAAGGGAAGATTTAATGGTAAGATCTAGGGATTTTAGGATTGTTTTTTTTTTTTTTTAAAAAAAGATTTTCTTTCTTCTTATTTTTCTGGAGGATAATAACCTCATCCACTGCAAAAATTAGGAAAACTAACTGGAGGTTTAGAGAACTAGATGTTAAGCTCTACATAAAGAAGAATTCTTTATGGTGATTGTCAGGGGGAAAGGAAGGGGTGGGGTGTAGAAGAGGATACAGAGGGTAAAAATGGTGATGAAAGGAGACTTGACTTGGAATGGTAAATACACAATACCAAAAACAGAAACCTATATAATTTTATTAACCAATGTCACTCCAATAAATTCAATATAAAAGAAAAAAAGAGAGTGACAGAGGAAGGAAGGAAGGAAGGAAGGAAGGAAGGAAGGAAGGAAGGAAGGATCCTTTAAAGTTGTCCTACACTTTAAGAGGCCAACTCAGAGGTATAGAGCCATCATCATGGGCTAGGCTGCAATGGAGGCCATGTGGAAAATTGCCTAAGTAACTGTCAAGGCCCCATCATAACTTAAAATTCTATTATTTTATCACCAGTTCTATATTTCACACCCCATCAAAGACCTTACTTACATCACTTATATTGTAAGCATTGCACTTGGCCTGTAGAAACTGAGGAAGATCAGGACTCATCGTGTACTTATGTTTCACATCTTCTCCTTTAGCTTTGTATAAGATCTGCAACACACAGCCACAAAACCAAAATGCATTACAAATAGTACAAAAAGGAAAATGCATTAGTTGCATGCTTAAAAGAGTTATTCCCAGCACAATCCCCACCATTTCTATTGTGCAAAAGTATCAAAGGCATTTTCCTGTTTTTAAGAAACTCAAGCATCTTGTTGTCTTTAGGAAGAGCCAACAACTCTGTATATTATAATAGAGAGAAAAAAATCCTTAAGAGAATAGAAATAATTTACTGCCAAAGATAAATGAAAAATAGGTTCAAATGTGAAACTCTAACATGAATTCCACCAAAGCTAGAAACGTTCATTCTTTGCTAGTGGAGCTAATAGCTCTTAAGGTCTTGTGCTGTTTTGGTTTGGGTTTGTTATTTTTAGAGAGAAAATGATGATTAGAACTTCTGCTTAAAACTTTCCAATGATAATCATACAAGTAAAAGCATATTATAACTTCCTTGTTAAATGAAATTGCTTATACATAAATCCAGTGTACTCAAAAGATTTATCATTCTGGATTTACCCTAGCTTGTCATTTTAAAGATGTCTGTAGACATCATATTATATCCTCCTCTTGGTGATAGAAACAAAAGAAATTGCTTAATTTCTAAAACTAAACTAGAACAGGAATTACAAGTAGCTTTTCAGTCTTTCCATTGTTATTTATCCTACATACCTCCATTTCCCAGGCATGTCTATGTGGAACATCATATGTAAACTGGTGTATATGTATAACAAGTAAAATCTGAGATGGCTGATATCTAAGAGAATCCTCAAATACTAATAAATTCTTCTAAGAATTCCAGAGCTATCCTTACTTTCTCACTGACTTTAGAAACCACTTCTATGCATTCACATAATCTCATCAATTCTACTTTCTAAACATCTCCTTTCCCATCCCTACTGCCTTAACATCCAAGTAAGCCTTCTGTTGGGTATCTGTAACAGTTTTTAAATTCATCTTCTTTTTCCAATCTCTCCCTCTCCAATACAGCCCCTGTACTTTTCGTCAGATTTAAAACACAGATGTGATAATGCAACTCCATGAAAATATTCAATACATCTTGCTACTTGCCCCATAATGTCTAGACTATTAGTTGGCATACAAGACCCTCAAAGATCAGGTCACAGTCCTGAACACTTCACTGTTCTTTCATTCATTACTCCTTCATTTTCATGCTTTTCCTTCCTGGATTTGCTAGGGAAGCTCTAGTAGGCAGTTACCTCTTCCCTTGTCCTTACTGAGCACATGTGTCTCCTGTAGTACTCATCTCTCTGTGTGCCAATGCTGTTCTACCCACGACTTTCTTATACTCTTGTCCTACATTCTTGTTATAGCTTATATCCCACTAACCCTCGTCTACTTAATCTTTGTACCATCATCACATAATACAGTGCCTGGCACATGGAAGGTGTTCAAAAACATTCATTCAATGAATTAATGAATGTGTGCTTTTGATATCCCTTTGACTCTTCTGTACACCAGTCTTTCCTTTAGATTTGACTTTAGCCAGATCATATACATGACTTATGGACAGGCAGGCAAACAGTATACTAATCTCCACCAAGACATAAGTAAAAAAAAGTCTCTATAATAATTATCTATGGTGAAATGAAGTGCAGAATCATATACTTATGTGTATTCTTTCCCTGTATTATATATAAACATTAAATATGAGAAACTTAATATAGAATTGGATATGATGAATTTGCCACAATAAAGTGTCTGGGATTTAAGTTTAAAGTTGTTGTTGTGTGTAGTAGAAATAATAGTAGAATAGAATTTTTTGCACCATGTCAATTTATTCAATAACACAGTATTTCAAGGTAGTTAAAGAGGTTTCAAAAAGGAAGGTAAAAACCAAGATAAAAGAAAAAGAAAACATTAGTGACCAAGCTAAAAAGTATTGTAATTATTAATTTTAAATTAAGGAAAAGATATTAGCTCAGAAGAATTTTTTTTAAAGTGGGCCAATATTTACTTTCTTGAATCCTCCCTCCATCTTTTGCACCCTCAGTCTTGTTGTACTCACATCGCTGACTTGCTGTGTGTTCTGTTTTGCCTGGACCATAACTGGGGAGTCCACGATGCTGGTAAATTTGAGGGTGTCTGGATGCTGCCTGTATTTCTTTTCACTCAGGGCATCACCCGCCTTTTTAACCTTTTCTACATCCAGACTCCCAATAGGTATCCAGCCGATACCTTTCATCCAGGTGTTGTAGTCTTCCTTGTAGGCATTCTAGGGCAAAGGGAAAAAAGAGGAGTGAGCGCCCCAGGCAAGGGCTTCTCTCATGCAGGCTCCGACCTGAAGGGACACTGTCTTGTGGAGTAAATGTCACTTACATTGCTCTGTATCTGCATCATGTTTTTAGACAACTCCAGGTCCATTGCATCCGGCAGGTAGGTGTAATGATGGAGCGGATGCTTATAGTTGGTATTGCTGACAATATCCTGAGCTTTCTTAGCTGCCACAACATTGAACATATCATGGGGTATGTTGAACTTCGTCTTCGTCTTCTCATAGTCATTTTTATATATCCGGTCCGATTGTATCTTGGCTACATTCATATAATGAACCAGTTTAGGATCATCTTGGAGACTTTGGAAGCCAACCATTTTCCCTTTGGCTTTTTCATAATCTTTTTTGTACTGAACCTATTAGAAACAAAGGTGGGCATATTTTAAAATGTATCAATGAAGATTTTACTGAGCAATGAGACCATGGTTTGAAGCAATTAGGCATGTCCAGAAATTACTTCAATAATCAAACAAGTAGACACTCGCTTGTAAGTAGCTAGGTAAAATTAAAATGCTATTTTAAGCCTATTTGATCGTCTATAGCTACTTCTGCTACCCCAGCAAGATTGGGGTAAGGGTGTTACCACTATTCATATCAATGACAAAGTAAAATAACTTCCTTCCCACTTAGATCGTTGAGAGAGACAAATGAAAAGATAAATATTTCACAATCTCTACCAATGATGTTGGACTGCTAAATAAGATCCCAAATAGCTGGCTATTTGATTAGTAGAATTGTAGTGGTGGTAGTAGAATTTTAATGAGTCTGCATATTCAAAGAGAGACCTAGAGCCAGTAATGTGTAAACACTAATTGGCTCTGAATAATAGTGAGGAGAACTGAGCTTCCTTGGGGAAACCTGGGAAACTGAGAAGCAGAGATGTGAGGGAAGGTTTGTATTTAGGGGGTGGGAGGTGGCAGGTGGGGGATAGGAGACTGAAGGAAGCCACCCACAGAGGAAGAGGATCAGTGAAAAATCCTGGATGACAGGGCCTTTAGGACACAAGCATTTATTACTCAACTGTCACTTATTTACCCTGGTGCAATGTCAATTTCATTTCAGTCAGTGATGTTGTGCTTGGGACTTGGGGGAAATCAAAAGAAAGGGGCTGCGTTCTGTCAGAGCAGAAAGAGAAGTAAATCTGGGGAAGGAGAACCCAGGAAGCCAGATCATGCAGAACAGAAAGAGAAGTAAATCTGGGGAAGGAGAACCCAGGAAGCCAGAGCAACACCATCATAAACAAACCAGGAGACCGGATCACAAAACAAAAACCTCAGGGCACCTGCAGCAGTACAGGAAGGGTATCCCACTTCCTACAGGACAACAGGTGGGAGCCTGAGTCCATTGTATTTAAATTTAAGAGCAAAGGGACTTCAGTTCACAACTGGGTAAAAGTAAGACAGCAAAAGAAACCAAGTTCCTAACTGTAATGGAATCTTATGACTGACAATTGGAGAGGCTATAAAAATTGAAGCCGAGTCATCATCTGAAGAAGCAATAAGGGAACTCATATAAATTAAGCAAGTTTTGAGACAAAAATTTACCATTAGGAGGCTGTTATACTTAAATAGTATGTACCTTATTTATTTTCACAAGGAAAATAAAGTATATTTGTATAGATATATTGACGAGAATTTTTAATTAGGGTACTTGATTAGAGCTGATCAGATCTGTTTAAGGAATTTTATTTTCTAAACGTTTTCAACCAGACTTGCTTCCTGATGGGGACAGCAGACATGAGGACTTTGGGATAACAAGTCCACCGCGCCCACAGTTTCGGGCTACACACAGGTGACCACCAGCTGGACTTACGTCACTCGCCGCCTGCCTGGCAGCCTTGGCAGCCTTGATGGGAATCGCATCAGTTCTCAGGTCGTACCCCTTCTTGCTCATATCTTTCAAGTCGGCTTTGTACATATTCTGAAAGAAAAATGTCATTGAAGTATAACTCAGTCCACACTTAGAAAAGACTTAACGACAGCCCACAGCTGAGCCCATGTGCACACCTCACTGATGTTGTAGGCATTGACTTTAGCCTGGATGAATTGGGGCAGGTCTGCTGGCAGGCTGTATTTGTGAAGAATTTCCTCTCCTTTGGCTTTATAGGCAATCTGAAAGAGGGAAAAATGCATAAACAAACTAATAAAGTAGGAAAAAGGGTTTAATGGCACAGGAAAATAGTTTTAAGGAGAGTTGCATGCACAGAGGTGTTTCTTCTGAAAGAGTCTTTGTGCAGTCCCCATATTCACCTGCAAATATCTGAAGGCATTCAAGGTCTCACATGCAATTACACAGGGTCTTATCTTCGTGCTGGTTCAGCCTGGACAAAGGCCCCTTGGTATGTATGCACTACAAACCCTTGGACCGATGTTGGGGCACTTGATGGAAGTTGGCCTAGGAAGGTGTCCTGATGAAAATGTGAATGTGTAGACACTTTCCTGAGCATAAGAGAGGCTAATACAGTGGGATACACCAACCATCTCTATTATACTCTGTGGGCTTCTAAAGGGAGTGGTGGGTTGTAGGTTTGACTATTATATGATTTTTGTCTTAGTTCTGACTTAAAATATAACTCCTCCATATGATATAGTGCCTCTCCTCTATTCATCTTCCTGGTATTTCCTAGAAATAGGCGTGTAGTGTTTCTTGTTATCAAGAGAAGCCCTTTTTACCTTCTCCTTGGAAATCAAGGTCAAAATACTGGAAGGACAGCCCACTGTACATAATACTCCTAAGATTTGAATTAGGTGTGCTTTGTTGATGGAAAGCTGAGGAAATTATACAGTTGCTCATGCAATTGAGTCTCTTCAGATTCCATAATAACTACAGGTGATCAGTACAGTTGGAATACAAATATGTTTGTATTAGCATTCATGGAGACACAGATATGATTTGCACTTACATCACTCCTCTGGGCCTGGTTAATCTTAGATTGTACTGTAATTGGAGCATCCTCAATTGAGGTAAACTTGAAAGTATCTGGATGTTGGCGATATTTTTTCTGTTTGGTGAATTAAAAAAAACAATTATATTACTTGCACTGAAGGCTAATATATGAAAACCTTTCAGATTTATTTTGGGGAGACATGACTTTTCCTGATTTTAAAATGTGAAAACTCTAGATTTTTGGATGGTTTGGGAGGAAACATGAATACAATGTAAAAGCCATTATTTAAAAATTGACTTAATCTTGGATTTGTTGATACAACTTTCAGGAACCAGACTTTACTCTCTTAATTTCTTGCTTATGACACAAGAGAGGGCACTCTCAGACAAACAGAATACAGAAACATCCCAAATTTTCCTAAAGGATTACGAGAAAACCATGCAGAAAGACAATTTAGGGTTCTTTGCACTAACAAGTTCTCAGAGTTGTCATTTTCCCCATCACACCATCAGCAGTGAAAATAAAGAAGCTCTCTAGTTGAGCGAGGAGGAATTGGGGAATTGGGACAGTAGCTAAGGATTATTAAAAAAGAGACGAAGTGCCCTAGCTGGTTTGGCTCAGTGGAAAGAGTGTCGGCCTGGGGACTGAAGGGTCCTGGGTTCAGTTCTGGGCAAGGGCACATGTCTGGGTTGCGGGGTTGATCAGGGGCATGCAAGAGGCAGCTGATCAATGATTTTCTCTCTTTGTTGATGTTTCTCTCTCTCTCTCCCTTCTTTACTGGAATATATATATATATATATATATATATAAATTTTACTGGAATATATATATATATTATATATATAAATTTTTTTTAAAGAGAGGGAGTACTTTTGCTCTGCAAGCCTTAATATGGTTAGTACATAGAGTGCCACCAAAGTGCTAAGAAGTCACAGGAGAGGAAACACTGGAAGGTGTTCAAATTGGAAGCTGACAACTTCTAGCTACCCTTATCGCTATATTCTTCTCCACCAATTCTCCCACAATTGCATCACTTTTTCAGCTTCAGGCTTCTCTGACAACAATCAACTCAGAACTTTTTTTCTGAAAAAATCCTGAGTAGATTCAATGGTCTTCACCAAAAACAAACTAAAGTACAAAACAACATGAACAATAAAATCTTGAGTGTGGAAGACATTCTCATTGAGCACCTCTGCCCCTTTTTTATGTAGTCTAACCTCCTTGATGATGGGTTTGCCTGGAAGTAGCAGGATATTTCACTGTAGGCAGACAAGGGACAGATCATCTGGCTGCTCTGAGGCTGTAAGATCATCGTTTTTTCTTAGACTAGATAATAACTTACATACTACTCACGGTCATCAAGAATATGACATAGGGACCTTGGCTGCGGGCACGTCCCCAGTTGGAGGTGTGCAAGAGGCAGCTGATCGATGTTTCTCTCCCATCGATGTTTCTGACTTTCTATTCCTCTCCCTTCCTCTCTGTGAAAAATTAATAAAATATATTAAAAAAAGAAAAAAAGAATATGACATAGGGTATAATACCTAACACAATTCCTATAATATTCTTTATATACATTATTCACAGTCACTGAAAAGTGAAAAAATGCACATGTCCACCAACTAAACAACCAAAATGCAACATACGTAAGAATTGGAGGCAAAGAAATGTGGATTTGGGGAAGTCTGGAGCCAGCTTGCTCCCTGCAGGCTCAAGATCAACCATATCACATAGAAAAACCAACAAACAAACAAACAAAAACAAAACAAAAAAAATGCAACATAGCCATACAAATGAATGCTACTCAATAATAAAAAGAAAGGAATTGCAGACACATGTAGGTATATGGATGAACCTTAACAACATTATTCTAAATGGAAGAATACTGACATAAAGGAATTTTCTAGAAAAGCAGAACATTAGAGACAGAAAGTAGATGAGGGGTTGCCTGGAGCTGAAGATGGGAGCAGGAATTTTACAAGGAATCTTTTTGTGGAGAACTAGCAGAATTTTAAAAAATTCGACTGTAATGATTGTACAACTATAGGAACCTATTAAAACTAATTCAGGCATACACTTAACATAGTATTTTATGGTACCTTGATAAAGTTGTTAAAATATTTTTATCATGAATGGTTCCCATAAGTGATTTATCTACCAGAATAATTCATGCATGTGGTTAATTCCCCCCTTCAGCAACAATTGCTAGAGAATGAAGTGGTAAAGGAGACACTTCCCATGGTTTGGGGGATGTCCTCACGGCATATGCACAAATCTCTCTGTGACAAATGAATGCACTGGCTGTACCTCATTGAGGATGTCTGAAGCTCTCTTTGCCTTTTCCATTTCTAAGGACCCATAAGGCACCCAGCCACAGCCTTTCATCCAGCTGTTGTAGTCAGCTTTGTATTCAACCTAGGACACCAAGAGAAAGGTTAGATTTCTTTTGCTCAGCATCATGCTTATTCATAAAATCATTAACATGTTAAGATTTCTGACCAGCTTTCTTACTCCAGACATTAAGGTTATTTTAAACATATCTCGGGTGAGAGATTTTAACAGCCCTTAGGTTCTCACTGCTTTCCCAGTGGCATATGTTTCGTCTTTATTTCTAACTGAGTGGAAGTTCAATCAGGGAAATGCTAATTTCAAAGCTGCATTTCAGGGAATAAGTGAAGTTGTTATATATTTAGATAATCAAATGTGAGAGGTTTGCTCATGAGAGCTCTAAGTATTATGTGTAAATGGTCAAATTAGGACTGAAGACCACATTAAAGTTGGATAATTTTGCTCATTTTCTGATAGTTGTTTGCTCGCAATGCCCTTCACAATTAATAGTCAGCTTAGGAGTTTTTCTGCATTGGCTGACAGTGCACTTTAACACAGTTGTGCTCATTAATTTGCTTATCATTTGGAATTGGTCCTATTTAGAGGACACTTACCTAATATTATTAAAATAATGAGTAACCCTTATTATCTAGCTATGATAGTACCTAAACTTAAACTCTAGATACAAACTTCAAATTGTTGTTCTTTAGTGTGGGGCTTCTAATTAGAATGAAAAAAAATCAAGAAACCATATGGTTCTTACCTTAAGAGGCTTACAGTTTATTTGGGAGGAAGAAACATAGTAAAAATTAAACAAATAAATAAGATGATTATGTATAAAATAGAATTCAGAGTGATGGAAATGTTGGCATCCTATGTTCAAATCAGCATTATTCACACAGCCAAAAGATGGAAGCAACCCAATGTCCACTGACTGGTAAATGGCTAAACAAATTATGGAGTAGCACAAAATCTTTGCCTCAAAAAGGTAGGAAACTGACAAATGTTACACGACTGATGAACCTTGTGGGCATTACACTAAGTGGTTAGGATTAGGAAAAGCCACTCACAAAAAGACAAATATGGGATTATTGCATTTACATTTGGTCTCTAGAGTAATCCAACTCATAGAAACAGAAAGTAGAGGGTGGTTCCAGGGATTGAGGGAGGGAGGAAATGATGAGCTGTTCCAGTGGGTAGAGTTTCAGTTTTGCGAGATGACAAAGTTCTGGAGATTAGTTGTATGCAAGGTGAATGTAATTAATTGCTACAGAAATGTAGACTTAAAATGTTAAAGATGGCACATTTTATGTTAAGTTACTTTGCCACATCTTTAGAAAATAGAATTGTTAGGATAAAGAGATCAATTGTATAAGTTCAGACAAATTACTTTGCCTAAATAAGTTTTGATCTGTAGAAAAAAGTCCAGCTAATATAAAAAAATTGATCCTGTAATTATATATTTTATTTTTAGAAAAGATAGAAATCTATGTAAAAATTATTGATAGTGACAATAATCATAGTGAATGTTTTCTGAGAACTCACCAAGGCCTTGCACCCTGCTAAATATTTTTGCAAACATTTAAATCCTCAAAACAGTTATTTTGTTTTATTCCAATTTTGCAAGGAGGACTGTAGATTCAGCAAAATTGAAAACTTTCCCCAAAGGAAACAGTGATGGGATACATACTAGACCAGATCTCTCCAACTCTAAAGGGTGTGCTCTCAGAGAACCACAGGGGCAACTTTCCTATTACAGAGTTCTTACATACAGAAGATCATGCAGACACCTGTGAGAAATGCCAAAAACTCACTCCACTTAGAAATCTTTCTCAGTTCCTTCCTTAATTTAGGAGGGAATAGAGGAAATTGGATACTCACATCGCTCTGCAGTGCATACGCCTTCTTGGCAAGGTCCAGGTTGATGCTATCGGGCGGGTAGCTGTAACTGTGTGGGACGTGCCTGTAGTCCATGTCACTGGCAATTGCCTGAGCTTTCTTAGCCTGAGTGACTTGGAGCATATCAAGAGGTGCCGTGTAGACAGTTTTTGACTTTTCATAGTCTTTATGATATTCACGCTGTAAACAGGAAATCACCATTTATTACCTTAATAGATTTCCAGAAAAAAGTACAGAGATCTCTCATAAACAACAAATATGAGTTCAGATAAACAGATCCAAACATCTGAGTAGCTATTTTTTCTAAAATTTGTTCATATGTTAGACATTGTTAAAATGCTCCTCAAAATCATACATGGACATATCTTCTCAAATCTCTTTTTAGATCAAAGTACAACTGTCAGACATCAGGAATGGGCCATGGCTTCTCCTTCAGCCAGGTATTATTTTATTTTAAAACAGGGTTTTTCAAAGACTGCTAACAAACTATATGATCTATGGAGGCCATCTATCCTTTGAAGATTTTTCCAATAAGGGATTTTAAATATATATATATTTAATTGATTTTTTACAGAGAGGAAGAGAGAGGAATAGAGAGTTGGAAACAATGATGAGAGAGAAATGCCAATCAGTTGCTTCCACATCTCCAACTGGGGATGTGCCCACAACCAAGGTACATGCCCTTGACTGGAATCGAGCCTGGGACCCTTCAGTCTGCAGGCCGACGCTCTAACCACTGAGCCAAACCAATCAGAGCAGGGATTATGTTTTGATTGACCAAAATCATATGACAATCATTTCAGATTTCTGGTTTTATAAGATGACTGCTTGATAAACAGAAGTGTACACTTGGTTCTTGGAGTTTCTAAAGTCATCTTTAAAGGGTAGTTTCTGATTTTTCAACCTGATTATTCCACATTTGACAGGAGATAACCCGAACTGAGAATCTCAAAGATTTTTTTCCATACCACCTTTAATTTTGGTAACAATTTAAAAGAAACTTCAGATTGCAGTAGCTGTTACATCTCAAAGGAGAAATGTCTACGAAGTTAAGCCATTAAAGTAACCTTGGCCTCCTGTACAGTGTTCTCACAAAACAAATGTCCTCACTGAGCCTCAGAAGGCACTTCCATTGGCTGTTTTTCTGGAATGGTTAGCCAGGTTACTAACTAGGTCAAAGTCCCAGCTTTATCAACTGCCTTAATGAGAGACAGTTGGCGTTAGGAAAATCCTAAACCCATTATATGTCCCCATAGTCATAGAATCATTAAAGACTGTGATCCAAGCTAACAAAGATAGATGTGCATTATAAATCTGTGGAAATTCCTTTTGCAAATGATCCAGTCTATTAGGGAATGTGATCTTCCTCCTAATATTTTGTGAGTAACTTTCACTGAATACATTTATCACTTGGTTGTAAAATCTAGATCCTAGTTTATAAAAATAAAATATGAAAACTTTCTGATGGTATTCAAAAACATTAAAAAATTTAAAGATAGTTTGTCTTTATTACAAATGAACTGATAAAGCAATGCTGCAACAGCAGTTGGTGTGTGGAAGTGTTTTTAAGTCTTCTGTTTATGTTCATACCCGTTCACACATACCTGCACATATAAAATGTTGTCAAAAGTCCAAAGGGTTTAAAAGATTCTTTTAAAAAGTTATGCATGTACTATACTTGCAGCTTAGCACTGAGCCTGGATATTAAGTGATAATGGCTCATTAGTGACTTTTCTTTTGGATGCAACAACAGTCAATTAAGAAGTGCTTACTGATCACTACTATGTGCCTAGTGTTCTAATGGGTTCTGTGTTAGGATGAGAAAAAACAAAGATAAATATACATGTGCTCTCAACAGAGAGCTATAATCTTTTTGAGGTAAGAACAGATAAGGAAGTAGAGAACAAGATAGTTTTGTGTATATAAGCACGGTATACTGACATAGTTCAGTGTGACATTATTAGATAAAGTAACTGAATGGGATGTCTTAAAGTTCTTTATGAGTAAATGCAAAATGAATGAGAGAAGGTACATACCAATCACAGGAGCTATGGGTAAAAGGAAAGCAAATAATACAAACATCCTTCTATTTAATAATGAAAAACGAATATTTGCAAGCTATTCTATTTAATAATGAAAAACTAATATTTGCAAGCTATTGTAAATATTAACACTCTTATATGATTCTCTAAACATTTTTAAAGACATAATATGCTATAATTTTCAATAGTAGATATTTGCTTCTCTATAGTAAGAATTTCAACCAAAAGATAATAGATGGTCCATAGGCAAGCCTTAGAAAATCCATAAATTCTCTGAAATGCAGGCAAAAGGCATGAAAAATTTGTTTTTCGAGATGGATAATCCAAATACTTTATCTGTTTCTCAAAGGGGCCTATAATTAATGAGCATTTTTCTAGGCCAATACTAATTACCAAATTATCAATAAAGAGCAATGACAGCCATAATAAGATTTTTATCTCTTGATTCAAAATTTTCTTCCAAAATAAAGACAGTTTTAAAAGCATGATTTCAAAGGTTATTTTTCAATTAGAAGAAAATATGACAACACCTAGTGATGTTTTCCAAAAGGAAAAGAATTACAACCAATATTCTATTAAACATTAACACATGTTTCAAAGTGAATGGACATCAAGGACAAAGCAATCATTTTCCTCCTCAATCATGAGAGGTATAAAAATCTGGGAGATCATGCCACTTCTAAAGTTCTCCCCAGCAGTTTGCTGTTTTGAACCTGAGAAGTCCCTGGATAGAGAATCCCTTTACTTGCTACTGCCCTTGGGCATGTTAACAGGGATGCCATATTGAAAGCAAGACAGACTGACAAAAGCACTCACATCACTCTGCATTTTGGCTGTCTTCAGAGAGTGCAGCATCTTGGGGTCATCATTAACGCTGAGGGCTCCGATCATTTTCCCCCTGTTTTTCTCATAGTCTTTCTTGTACATCACCTGCAAAGACATCACACATGCCAGCTCCCACTCATCAGGAAACAGCACTGAGTCCCCCAGCCCTGGTCCCCAGGCCATACTCACTTCACTAGCATTCTTGCTGTTGGCTTTGGCTGCCAGCAGGGGAATGGCATCCACTTTAATGTCAAATTTCTTAGCTTTGGTCTTCTCCCAGTCATGCTTATAAACATTCTGGACAGGAAAATTTCAGAAAAGGAATTGTAAAAACATCTAACACAGATTCACCCAGTAAAAATGAAAACATTGAAAATGTGCATCTGTGGATTTATTTCCCTATATATAGTGTATTTACCAAATGGTAACATACTAATTTACCTATCATCCAGCTTTACCCAACTACCAAATAAGTATCACATCCTTGTTCTAATGTTCTGTTAACTTCCTGAAGACTCTGCTGTCCTGATGTATAACAGATAATATAAAATAGAAACCACTAGGAGGTAAAATATGACATTCAAGTGGGAGAGATCTTTTGAAACTCTATGGATTAGCAGAGGGATAACAGAGAATGCTTCTGACAATAACAGAGACTGTGGTAAATAAAATCTGATAACTAAGATCTTCAAGGGTACTTAGGTCTTAAAAACTCTGCTTACATTCTGATAACAATCTCATAGTTGTATATTTGCATAGCTCTTAATCCAGCCTTTCTGAACACTTATGGCATTGCCTCTTTTCATGCGCGTATAAACATAGGCCTCTGTGGCTTTGGTACTCACATCACTCAGGTTATAGGCATTGACTCTGTGCTGGATAAACTGTGGCGCGTCTGCTGGCATGTTGCACTTGAACTTCTCGCCTTCGTGTTTTGCTTTATAATTGAGCTGAAACACAGTAAAGAGTGGCCAAACAGTTCAGGATAGCACTTTCTTGAATTTATGTAGAAGAATATGTATCGCTAAGTAACCACTACCATTTTGTTTTTGTTTTATTTTTGTTTTTTAATGCCTCAAAGAAAGATTCAATCCCATTAAAGTGCAGCCCAGAGCCCAGATGCTCAGTCCCTCTTTCGGGGCTTGTGGTATAATCAAACTTTGGGTTGTCATTCTGTAAATCCAATATGTACATGGCAAGCTTATTGTCTGATCTAAAGTTCTAAGCTGTACCTTGAAGGCACAATACCCTAAATCTATGAAATTGTTGTTACTAAGAGCACTAACAACAACAATAATAATTCTAAGTAACATGCTAGCAGAGTTAAAAAGATATATAAATTCTTATTTAAAAATACAAAATATAGGACTTTATTTAAAATATTTAGAAGTTACATTAGGTGGAAGGAAGGCAAGATAAAGAGCAAACAGGGCTGTTGAATTGTGGAGGAGGAGGCGAATGGACAAGATTGAGAAGGATTGTGCAATAAGCATCTTCAAAGTAGAGCCCTTGGCCTAACCAGGCCAAGAAGAAGAATGTGTAGGGACTAGGCACTGCACATAGCACTGTATTCCATATTGTCAAGTTCAGTGGGGTTAGTGGTATTAATGATTAGCTGTTCTTTCTGGGACAAAAAATGTTAATATGCTAGGAAGCACTGCATATGAACCAATATGACTTCTGGCTTATAATGATGCCATTCCCTTATTTACTCATGGCATATGAGCAAATTCATGCCATTAAAACACGTTTCATAAAAGGACAATCTGTATGTTTTCATTTACTGTCATGAGAAGGATGTGCTGTTCCTCAGCATTTAGTTGTGTTAGTACCTGGCTGTTCAGTTGAGTCTACCAATCAGCAGGATCGGCATCACCTAGCGCTTATTAGAGAGTCAGACCTACTGACTCAGCATCTGCATTTTAACAGGGGCACTGGGCAACCCACATGACTGTGAATGTTTTGAAAAAATGGCAACTTTCCTCTGATCTTAGTAGGGCACACCATTGTGCCATAGATCTTCCCTGACCACCCAGTTTAAAATGTCCAACCAGTCACTCTACTTCTGTCATCCTATTTTAATTCTGCAACTCCATCCTATATTCGGTTTTTAAAATTATTGTCTGTTATTTTCCTCATTTCTGTGCTCTTTTTCTCATTGTAAAGTTTTTGTTAGGCAACTTAAGAATAAGAAATGCTTGCCTTGTTAGCTACTCAAGTGAATGCTTCTGTTGTTTATTTACATTACCATGGAATTTTAGTATGCATGATTTTTGGTATGATCCTGATGAGCCAATTCCCACTAAAAATTAATGAATTGATGAATAAAATTACTAGCTATTTTAATTATCATATAACATCATTTTTCCTGAGGCTGCAATTCAATCTAGCAGTTACTTATTTTTACAGGACATTATCCCCTCCTTTATCTCCTTACCATTTCACCTCTTACTACTTATTGTCCCCCTTCCCAGTACGCTTCAGCCACTTCATTCCAAGATTTTAAAGAAAAATTACATCTTTGGGATGATATATACATGCATGAAGATTAAGCATAAATGCTTACGGTTCAAACAATCAAGGCATTCTGGGCCACCCACATGCTCATCAATCAAGGCACTTACATCGCTAAGCTGCTTCGTGTTGAGCTGGGCTTGTAACAGTACAGGAGTATCAGCGACGGCTGTGAACTTGGTCTTATCTGGATGAAGTTTGTAGGCATGCTAGAAAAGATGTTCTTTAATTAAATTTCATGATGTATTTTTATATTATTGTTCATATGCACACATATAAAACATATATATATATACATACATATACACACACACACATAGAAAAAGTTTCCAGCCAAAAATAGCTTACTTCTCTCTTTCTTTTTCTCTCCCTCTATCTCTCTTCTGAAGTTGCTTCTAAACTGGTCCCTCCTGCTATAGTTACCAACCAGATTCATATTCCCCATGCTGAAGGCTCTTTCTTTTTCTCTCCCTCTATCTCTCTTCTGAAGTTGCTTCTAAACTGGTCCCTCCTGCTATAGTTACCAACCAGATTCATCTTCCCCATGCTGAAGGCTTACATGGCTCTTCACTGGCCTTGATATTCACTCAAACTGTCTCTTGGTTTATAAGCTCTACCCTACAGAAACCACTCTTCCTTCATCTTCTTCCATTTCATCTCTTGCTACTCAATATGCTTCAACCACCTCATCCTTTCAATCCTTTAATGTCAAGCTTGTTCTCTCTCCATAGGCTGTTCTCATTGCTGCTCTTACTTTGATCTTGGCATAGCTGCCTTAGACCTTCCTTGACTAGATAATCTACAAGTCCATGCAATCCCTCTCTCCCATAGCATCCTATTTTCATTCTGCAGCATTTACTCTACGTCAGCTGTCTTAATGCCTGAAATCTTTATCTTTCTTGTTCTGTGCTCTTTGTTCGTCGTCTGTATCTCCTATACAAATGCACACTCCATGAGAGGCAGCCAACCTTGTCAGCACCGAGGACAGAACTGGGCACAAATTTGTTGGATGAACACCCATTGCTCACAAATCTCTGTGTCCTCCATTTCTCTCGAGGTCATATATACACTAATGGAAACAAAAATTTCTGAAACCTGGAGTTATTTTGTAACAAATAGGCTTCTTGCCTCTGCAGACTAGAAATAAACATGTGAGAACAAGAAATGTTTGAGTCCAAATTTCAATGACCAACAGTTCTGAGTCCCAGTTTCAATGTCAAACTGTTCCTTATGTGTACATGTCAGCAATGATATCTGGATGGTGGACAAATATTGGCAATGCGGGAGAAATAAAAATAAATACAGAGGCAAAGAAACATGGAACAGACTGTCAAACTACAATGGGAAGGCAGGGGAAGTTGGAGGGGGGCTGCAAGAGATTAACTGAAGGACTGTATGCATGCATAAAAGCAAAACCAATGGATACAAGAGATGGGGGGCGGGGAATAGCAGGTGAGGGCATCTGCTGGGGATTAGGGGAAGCTGGGGGGAGATCAAGGGGGAAAAAAGGAAACATATGTACTATTATTTGTAATGCTTTAAACAATAAAAATAAAGAAGAAGAAAAAACCAAATAGGCTTCTTAATGGGGGAAGGGATTTGGGGGTAATGGGGGAATAAGGACACATGTAATACCTTAATTAATAAAGAAACTTTTAAAAAGGAAAATAAAATAAAATACACAAGAAAAAAACAAACAGTCTTCTTCACAGTAATTTTTGTGTTTCCCAATTCCACCCAAAAGCCAAAATTTTAAATTTAATACCTCCAAATAGCATTTAAATTCCTGCTCAACTTACCACTAGATGGCACAAACATTCCAAACCCAATTTCAGAAATTCACAGCAGCACTTACATCTTTACACTGGTCTAGCTTCTTGATTGCTTCATATTCTTGTGTGATTGTCTGAGGGAAATAGCATTTCCCTTTATCTTCTTCATATTCCGATTTGTAATTTTTCTGTAATGAGAAAGAACTAAGACGGATGATGGCTGCTCATGTTCCCAGGGTCCCCGTGAGGCACGACTAATTGTCTTCAAACTTACCTCACTGTTCTGTGCTGAAACTTTCATGCAGTGTGTTTCATATGGGTCTTCAAAACTGCCTATGTAATGTCCCAGAATATTCTGTACATACTTATCTTTATATTTAGCCTGAAAAAGGAAACATATGTAATTCAAATGGACAGTTATTTGTCAGACAGGAGGAAAGCCCCCTAACCCCAGAGGTTGGCACAGCCTTTCGAACCTCGCTGAAGCTCTTCAGCAGAGTATCAAGTTGGTACTTAGGAGTCTCACAGTAATTCATGCTCTTTGCTTTTGTCTTCTCATAGTTTTCCTTGTACAATCTCTGTCAAAGGAAAAAGAAAATCAAACAAAGGGAAACACTCTCATGGTGTAAAAGTCATTCATTCACATCACTGCTGTACTTTAACCGAAAGAGAAAATTTCGTATTTCTTCAGCATCAATTTTCCACAAAGCAAAAAAGCAGGGTGGGCGTGGGAGAGGCTCATGTCTTGTATAATCTAGTCTGCTGATAAGGATAAGTATGTTTGCTTTACTTATCCTAATATTTCTCAGCTGGAATAAATCAGAGCACACAAGTGCTGCTGTCTAAGCAACTTTTGGTCTTGAAACAATTTTTTCCTCTTGAGTGTGTGAAGGACAATTACTTTTAAAAAGTTGGAAAAACAAGGTAAAAGGTATAAAGTGAGCCTCAGATATTTAGGCATAGTCTTTGTTTAATATATATTTTTATTGATTTAAGAGAGATAAAGGGAGAGGGAGAGATAGAAACATCAATGATGAGAGAGAATCACTGATTGGCTGTCCTTGACCAGAATCAAACCTGCAGGCCCGTGTTCTATCCACTGAGCCAAACCGGCTAGGACTAGGCACTGTCTTAAGAAAGTATTTAGTTCAGCACTTGATGAAAATCTCTGTAAGTTACCTTTTATCATTAAAGACTGATATTTTACTTCATAGTAACAATATACGAAAAGATGGGGTTTGCATTTTATTTTATGTATCATATGTTTCTTCATATTCTCTTGTAATTTTCCCATATAGAAATGAAAAAAACACACATACCTACTAAAGACAGAACGATTTGATGATATAGGATAGGGATTATTTAATTTTTGATATTAATTGGAAAAGCAGTTTTGTAAATAGTTTTATTTTATATATAATAAGTATTCTAAAGGCTTTAAAATAAGATCAGAAAAAATAAAATGAGATCAGTGTTTTGTAAAATTCTTAAAATAAGTTGCTTTTGAAGTTATGCTTCATCTAGTTATTCCTACTTTGTCATTAGCCTGATTTCTCACTTTTGGCCTTTTATTTATTTACTTGTCCTTACCTGAGGATATGTTTACTGATTTGTAGAGAGGAAAGGAGAGAGAAAAAAACATCCATTTGAGGGAAACATCATCAGTTGTCTCTCATACATGCCTTAATGAGAGATCGAACCCACAACCTTCTGGTGTATGGGACCATGCTCCAACAAACTGAGTCACCCGGCCAAGGCTGCCTTTTATTTTTCTCTATGTATTTTTGTAAAGTACCTTTCATCAGGTCATGGCATGGAGTGAATACATGTTCATACATCCTGAGACACTAAGCCCATTTCTAGGAAAAGCAATACAGAAAATGATATTGCTGGTAAAATTCCCCCCTAATAAAACATGATGGAGGAACCTTTACAATATTCACCGATGTCTCAAAGAACAGAGGAAGTTCACCATCCTCTACCACAGGGCTTTCATGTTCGACTTGTCATCCTGAATCTGAGACTTCGCTTAGACTAACATCATAGCCAAGATTATATTAAATAAACATCAAGTGCAGCCACATCTGAAAATCAGGGGGATTGACGAAAGCACTCACATCACTCTGCATTTTGGCTGTCTTCAGAGAGTGCAGCATCTTGGGGTCATCATTAACGCTGAGGGCTCCGATCATTTTCCCCCTGTTTTTCTCATAGTCTTTCTTGTACATCACCTGCAAAGACATCACACATGCCAGCTCCCACTCATCAGGAAACAGCACTGAGTCCCCCAGCCCCGGTCCCAGGCCATACTCACCTCACTAGCATTCTTGCTGTTGGCTTTGGCTGCCAGCAGGGGAATGGCATCCACTTTAATGTCAAATTTCTTAGCTTTGGTCTTCTCCCAGTCGTGCTTATAAGCATTCTGGACAGAAAAATTTTAATAAAGGAATTGACAAAAGGGATCTGCATGCTATCACACTTTGAAGACTACAGGTATCCCAATACTTTGTCTTACTATAAAATAAAGAGACTGTTTTCATTGTCCACAAAATCATGCATGTTTTAGATACTTCTTCTGAGGCTGAAGCTTCTAACTAACAAGATTAACCTTTCCTACTTTCCATTAGAACATTTTATCAAATTAACTTAATTCTAGTAATCATACTAAACATGATTCCTAACACTATTTTATAGGATGGCACAGATATCTTACAGTTAACTTTTTATGGTATTAAAACATTGTTTTAATTTGATCTCAAAATCCTCTGTAAAGCTTATTTTATGAATTATTATAGTATTCATTATTGCTGAATAATATTAGTACTTATAGGATTGTTGAAGAAATGGAAACCCCTAAGGGTAATTTGACTTTCCTGTAGAACTAAGTCTGGAAAAAAAGATAGCACTGGATACCTGTCCTTATGCCTTTTGAATACCTTATGTCTTCCTTAGTGCAAGGACTCTTAGATGTAGAAATGAGATCATTCATGTGAAACAAGAAACATAATGGGCTTGGGGAATAAATGAAAAACGCTCAATCTTTAGAAAGTCAAATCATGGAAGAAAATTAAACATAGTATAATACAAATGAATATATGACTAACAGATCTAACAATAAATTGCAATTAGACACACATGAGTGGTGGCCTTTTGAAGGCTGGTTAAAATCTATTAGGACTGTCTAGCTGTATAAAGCTACTTACATGATTGCTACACAGATTTTATAAGGTAAAGTCAAAGTGCAGCCACATCTAAAAATCAGGGGATTGGCAGAGGCAGAGGAACAGGATACAAATGTTAAGTGTTCATCCCATCTTTAGCATAATATTTATTTAGTGAAACAGTTAAAAAATAAAAGCACCCGTTGTCTGTATATCACATGGCATAGTGGTAAGGAACTCACATCACTCAGGTTATAAGCGTTGACTCTGTGCTGGATAAAGGCGGGAGTATCTGGAGGTATATGGCACTTGAACTTTTCACTTTCATGTTTTGCTTTGTAATTTAGCTGATAGAGAGAGAGAGAGAGAGAGAGAGAGAGAGAGAGAGAGAGAGAGAGAGAGAGGGAGAGGATTAGTTCAAAAGAAGAATTGTCTTAAGTGCAAAAACTAATTTTGATAAAAGAAAATGTAAAATACATTTTGTTAAATAACACCTGACAAACTGTTAAGGTTAAAAGAGAAAATCAGAGCGAGGGTAGGCCATCTTGCATTATTGACAACCGTGTGCTGGATGATGACTGCTATTGTCATATCTGTTACCCCAGAAGGACCCCAATGGAAGGAGGTGGCTCTTTCATATGTGGTCCCCTCTCCATTTATCAGCATATATCACAATTGGCCCTGTGGATTCTGAGAGGACAGCCTTTTTAAATCTTTTCTTACAAATGCAGGGAGGGCAAAAATAGGTTTGTTTATGTGGAAAATAATACAATACTTAATAAGTAATATTTTGCATACTCACAACTGTAAGCCTCCTTTTGCCTACCCTGCATGGTTACGTCCCTGTGCAAACATTATGGTTTGTTGATACTCTACTTAAAGCCTTTCATTTCTGGCCATGTACCTGATATGACTTTTATTTTTTAGTTCAACATAAGTTTGGGAATTCATGCTTAAAACTTAGATGATAAAACTTATTACAAACACTCCATTTTACAAAAAAGTATTTAAGAAAGAAAAATCCCAGGTGTTAAATACCTCCTCTGGGCCAGGATGTGGACTGTGCACACATCTCCTTTCACTTAATTTTCAAAACAACCACAAGTTTTAAAAAGGAAATATGAGACCTGAGAAGTGAAATGATTTGTCTGGACAGCTGGAATTTGAGTCCAGTTTTGACTTCAGAACTCAGGTTCTCTTCAGGGCATTGAGCTATATCAGTCTCTGTTAGAGAATCATTTTACTAGAATGATTATCCACCCAAGAGGATGGGGAAGATAAAAGACAACTAAAGGGAAAAATGTTTTAGGTGATTACACAAATATACAACTTACATAGTGTTTTATGTAACTGTGACAAGTTACTGGGTTTTCTGTATAGTGTCATGCTACATTTTCCCTCATGACTGCATTGCCTGGGTGGGTAGAGGAACTTACATCACTCAGCTGTTTGGCATTGATCTGGGCTTGCAGCTGAACAGGCGAGTCGGTTACTTGAGTGAATTTTGTCTTATCTGGATGGACTCTGTAGGTGTGCTGTGGGTGAGGAAAGGAATCGAGTTTAGCAATATTACCTGTCAAAACCACAGTGACCGGTAGGATGGGTGAACAGAACCTGTCATTAATAAAACACTTATTTTTTTCTAATTAGACTGCAGGTTCTGTGTGAGACACTTTTACACTATACAAGAAACTCTCCCATATCTTCAGATGCCTAATAACTCTTCTTAGGGAAAATCAGCTAGAATTAGCTCTCGAAATGTATGGCTGATAGAAAAAAATAGTATATATACTACAAAATAAATTTGTAAAACTGTCAGAATTTTAAAGAGATCTTGACCATGAGATGCCATGGAGGGCAGTCACATCCCCAGTTCACACCACAGACTTACATCCTTACACTGATCCAGTTTCTTCATAGTTTCATATTCCTGAGTTATGGTCTGGGGGAAGAAGCCTTTGCCTCTGTCCTCTTCATATTCTGCTTTGTAGTTTTTCTATGAGGAAAAGAAATTGACATAAGGATGCAGCCATTGTGTTCATGTAATTTGGAAAGTGAAGCAATTGTCTTAGAACTTACATCACTGTTTTGAGCCGTGACTTTCATGCAGTGTGCATAATATGGATCCTCATAGCTGCCTACATAATGTCCCAAAATATTCTTTAAGTAGGAATCTCTATATTTAGTCTGAAAAACAAGGCATTTCATTTAGTTATTTGTGAAATGATGGGTCTTTTCTTTAACAGGAGTAGTCATAGGATTGCTTACATCACTGCTGAATTTCTGCAGGACTGAGTCCAGCTGAAATTTGGGGGTCTCGCAGTAATTTATGCTCTTTGCCTTTGTCTTTTCATAGTTTTCCTTGTACCGTTTCTGTGAAGAAAAAAATTAGATTCCTGTCACTCCCATGCTGATGAGAGCACTCGTATTTTCCTATAGAAATATAAAGTATTTAGATTAGTTAGATTCCTGTCACTCCCATGCTGATGAGAACACTCGTATTTCTTATAGAAATATAAAGTATTTCTATTACTTTATTCTGTTTCTTCCCTATCACATTGTAATCTGCTTTTCCTTTATCCTTTTCATAGTTTTCTTTGTATTTTACCTGTGGGAGTGAAACAAAGTGATAAACTCTGCAGGTTATTTTTGCTCTCATCTCTATTATACTAAACCAAAGAAGAAGAAAAATAGCATCTATTAACTCCTTAAGAACTGACAGTTAGATGTGGGGGGTGTCATGAATGATAAGCCTTTTCTATTAGCGATTATTGTGAGGCCTAAGTTTTTAACATTCTTCAAAAAATTAAGAAGCCAAGAAGCTGCCTCAGAGCAAGCCCTTAATTACAGAGATTCTTGTGTATTTCTGAATTGCTGTCCTCTGTCTCTCAACTCATACCTTTCCTCACTACGGGGCCCACAACAAACAGGAATATTCTGGGCAACAGTGAATTTTTCATTTTTTTAAACAAACCTTCATGAAAGACTTTACTAAATGTTGAGAAATACACATTCTCTCTTCCTCCTTCTACCAAAGAAAAATTTCCCACTGTACCATAAAATAAAGTATATATAAGAACTCATATCACGAATCAACTAACTCCTCTTCCTCACTGGGATTTGTCTTTCGCTGAAACAATGACCATAAACAAGGATGGGAGTGCAGATGCATCACTGAGACAGCAGGTTGCTGTCAGTTTTTCACATTGGGTTTTGCAATTGTGAATGGTGCTATTCATTTTTAATATTTTGATATTCCTGCCTTTATCAGCAGAGTGGACGTCAACCTGGGATTTTATATGTTTGATAAAGATGGCCTTTCTGTAGGAAGCAGAAGGTGGGCATTGATTCCCCCACAGACCTATGTGGACAGATCCATCTACACTCTCTCTCTCACCTGTCACTCAGCCCACCTCTCAATCACATGTGTTCATTTCCACAGTGCTGACAAGTCAGGGACAAAGAAAAGATAACAAACCCATCCAGAGAGCCACATACAATCCTCAAACATTGGGAAAACTTAATATAACCTAACCATAAGGGAAAAACTCAAACTGATCGCGTGGTCAGTCTCTTTAAACATATAGTCAAAGTTGACTGGGGCTGCTAATGCCAGGCCCAGTTCTTACTTATCTAATCTATTTTAATCCAAATGGATTAGTAAAGCTCTTGATAATCCCAAGTAGTAATTCCTGTGAATATTTAGGGAGCAGTCTTCTAAGTCCTGCCGTCTGCAGATGATGGTTTCTGTGACCAAGATCTGAGGAGACGATGGCAGAGCTGGGAGAGCAGCTGTACAACAGGGGGAATTTTCCTCCTTCTCTCAGCAGCTGGCAGGAGGAACCCAAGGGCAGGGCACAGAGCTGTGTCATCTCTCTCCCCCTCACTTCTCCCCTTTCAAAATCTCCTTCTGCCTCTGTCAAGTCACAGCACGTCTCCTACAATGGATTCTAGTCAGGGAGGCTCAGGCACCTGCAGCCTAGAAGCAAGTGAGGATTTCCCTGCCCCTTGAATTTGATCCACAGCCCCTTCCCGCACAAATTGACACCTCATGCTCAGAGACACCAAGGCCTTCCTGTGGTTAGATGGTTCCAGGGGAACTGCTGCACCAAAACCTTAAAGCATTTGCAAAGTTGTATTTGCATTTAGTCACAATAGAGAAGGAGAGAATTTGTCTCTCTTTCAGCTAAGGTTAAAAAAACACACAAACACTTTTTGATAAGAATATACTTACATCACTTAGAGTATTTCCTGCTGCCATCATCTGCCTCAGCAGTGGGTTCTCTGAAGCAGGAAGTACATTATAATCTGCTTTTCCTTTATCCTTTTCGTAGTTTTCTTTGTATTTTACCTGTGGGAGTGAAACAAAGTGATAAACTCTGCAGGTTATTTTTGCTCTTATCTCTATTATGAATATTATGACATAGTTCCACA
Source organism: Antrozous pallidus (assembly GCA_027563665.1). Classification (NCBI taxonomy): domain Eukaryota; kingdom Metazoa; phylum Chordata; class Mammalia; order Chiroptera; family Vespertilionidae; genus Antrozous; species Antrozous pallidus. The sequence goes on along the minus strand of CM050508.1, from coordinate 65,748,396 downwards.
AATCAATTTTCTCTGTAGAAAAAATGGCAACTTGACATTTTATAAACAAAATACTCATAGAAATTCATAACCGGAGCATAGAAACTGCATACATTTCCAAGACAGCTTTTCTTGTCACTCATTTACTCATTCAAAAATCTACATTATGATGTTTTTCAGTATCAATTACATGCCAAGGCTCTGGGACACATACAAGAAAGAATAACACATGGTCCCTGCCCTGAAAGATACAGTTAGATAGATACTAAAATAATAGGGGAGAAAAGATTCACAAATAATGACAGCACATATCCCAGATGCCTGCTGCTCCAGAACCCTCATTCAGCTCTTAACATCCAGCTGCCTATCCACCAGCACATTTTTTAAGAAAGAAAGCACCATGAATCTACTCTTTCATGTCTCATCTATGGCCATGCGTGTGAGTGAGCCTGTACTTAATGTACAGGCACGAGAGGAGCAAAGGGCTGGGACAGGGACGAATGGTGGCAACTTCAACTTTTCTCTCTGTCCTTTCCTCTTTGCACCTTTGTCCTTTCCAGCTTTAGCAGAGGCTTTAGCAGGAGAAAATGGTCCCAGTTCTGACCATAAACCCTAGGGCTTAGCCATTTGTTCCACAGTATAACCATGGAATATGGACAAGCTCTAAGAATCCGAGATAACCAATCAACATTTAAGAACCCCAGGAAACAACTCCAATCAGTTTGGTATCCAAAGGCAGGAAATACACAACTGAAAACCAGATGCACCACCCCCCTACAGACCACACAGGGGCTCACCAGAGATGGAAGACAGAACCTCTCTCTGTCTCATAGACTTATGTATTTCTTGGGACTTATGTATTACATTATGTGTAAAAAAAGCCCCTCTTCACACATTCATCCATTTTCTTCTTTTTTTTTTAGCAAAATATTTTGAAAGAGTTGAGTATATTCCTATTTTTCTATTTCTCTCTTCTCATTCACTCAACTGAATTGCTCTCATTAAATTCACCAGAGACCATACACTGATAAATCCATCTCGGAAACACGTGATACCGTTGATCACTGCCTTCTCCTTCCACTTGCTTCCTGAGACAACACTCTCTGGACTTTGCTCCTACCTCATCTCACTGATGTCCCCACATGGAACACTCCAGAGTTCAGTCCTAGACATTTCCCACTCATTCCCTTGATGGCCTCCACGATTATGACATTAAATACTATCAGTACGCTGATAACTCCCAACTTTATACAACTTTGCTAGACAGCTCCCCTGAAACTTAGGACTCATGTAATCCACTGCCCATTTGATATTTCCACTTGGATGTCTAAAATGCATCTCTTACATGTTTGAAGCTGAGCTCACATCTCTCTTGAAAAAAACAATCACTGCCTTCAGTTTTCCTTATCTGGATGAAGGGAAACCCCATCCATCTAGCTGTTTAGGCCAAACTTTCCTCTCATACTGCACATCCAAGCCAATATCAAATCGAATCAGCTCAACTTGCAAAATACTTCTCACCACTTGTCCTGCTACCCTCCTGGTTGAAAACCTCACTGTGTTTTGTTGTTGTTTTTTAAAAAAAATATGTTCTTATTGTTTTTAGATACAAAGGAAGGGAGACGGAGAGATAGAAACATTGACTAGAGAGAAACATCAGGATCGATTGGCTGCCTCCTGCGGACTCCTTACCTAGGATCGGGCCTGCAACCAGGCATGTGCCCTGCCTGGGAATCAAATCAATGACCTCTTGGTGCATGGGTCAATGCTCAATCACTGAGCCACACCAACTGGTGAAAACCTCACTGCTTTTCACCTGGATACTGAAACAGCCTCTTACATTATGTGATCTTTCTTCTCTCACTCCCCCAGCAGAGCCAAAGCCAGGGTTAGAATCAAGTCTGTTTTCGGCTTTGCAGTTTATGCTCTTTCTAGTGCCCAGCCTGCTCTAGAATTCCAAGGTGTCTGATGACTTACCAAAGTCACTCCATAGCATGCCTGAGCCTATCCATGGATTCATGTATGTTGTCTATTACTAGATTTCCACCATTCATCAGAATATAATGGTAGTGGTGAGTGTGAAAAGGTCTATATTCAACTGCCTTTTCCTGAGGGGGTCTTAAGACCCCTCTTCTGCATTACGTATGAAATTATAGCATTTCTACTTCTGTGTATCAAAAGTCCTCTACTATATGAGATTTGAGGACAGTGACTGGGTATTGTCAATCCTCATACACAGCAAAAACCATTTTTAATTTGGTAGCCCTATTACAATCCCAAAGTAATTTTTTGTCCCTTAAGTACCCTTTTTTGGCATTACATATAAAAACAAGAATTGTAAGAAGTTCACCCACATTGAGGTGATCAAGATAAATGAGAGAATTTCCCTCATACCTTGCTAGCTGCCACCCCAGCTTGTTTATTCACTCTGTACTCCGGTGTTTCCGTCTGCATGAAGTAGATCTGGTCTTTCATGTTCTCAAAGCTTTCATGATATTTCCTCTGTAAGACATGAAACATACTGAAGAACTCTGTGGGGGAAAACTGTGTAAGGCTCTTACATGGGTGGACAGAGGCCATTTAGAGAAGATACCCAACGCCATGCCCCTCTTGGCTTACACACGTTCAATTACAATTACAGAACGTGGTGCCAACACCAAAACAATTAGCAACTTAACAGAGGTTTGGAGCAGTTACAGTAGGTGAAAGACAGACTCCAAGAAGAGGCTCCCAAAGGCTGGAACAAGGACCTTAAGAAGACTTCTATTTCCCAGTGAAGAAAACCTGGGAAGAAACTAATCAGTTTCATACATGTACTGTTTAGGTTCTCAGCAAAGAATAAATGTCAAAAGGGCCCTTTTGACCAGTACTCACTTTGAGATCATATTGTTCCGATGAGAATTGAAGCAAGAATAATGGTATCTGATCAAAAAAATATTTCTCAAAATAAAAAATGGAAAGATTGTGGTATTTCGTTTCTTAATAGGAACTAGACACAAGCCTTGCTCCCAAGAAGAGGTGCCAGGACATAGGTCTTCCAGTACCACTGTGGGTGCAGCAGGTGGCTAGAAATCACGAAGGAAGGGTCCCCTCTCAGACTAGGGTTGTCCAGCCATCCCTTTCTACTTACTGTGCTGAAGTTATCAGCATTTGTCCTGGCGGCTGCAATTTCAAAGCAAGGTGTCTCGCTCCATTTGCCTTTGACTTTGTTTTCATAGTCTTGCTTGTATTTTAGCTATCAGAAAAGAAGACAAGCAAAATCCAGGATTTAACAAACAAGAGTGCAAAGCAAGTGGTCATGGTTAGCTTTCAAAAATATCTTGATTAGACCTTTCATGGGTCCTTAAGAGATGGCTTCAAATCTTCCAATACAGTGTCAATTTATCCAACAAGAAAGCTGAATGAGGGAGATCGAGGTACTAATTCCTCCTCCTCTCATTGGGTTTGGGGACTTAGCTCATTTCAGAACTCACAGGTGTCCCCTGATGTTTGAGGAAGGAGAGAGATAGAAGTATCTTCCATGTGTAATTAATTGTTATAATAAAACCACTCAACCCCAACTTTCCATGCCATATGAACTTAGCAGTTTCTTTGTGAGCTTTAACAAAACCTCTGGTTATATAGAAAGCAATACCATAACAAAATTTGGCTTGCAGGCCAATGAATGAGACTCATTTAGACTTCAAGAAATTTTAGTGAGAACTGGAAAGTAATTAAAAAATTAAACGGGGATGTATTCATAGGTCCCAGACACCATAGCACCAGAGTCCTAGACTGTGAAAGCCTTGGAGGGAGGAGTTATGTCTTCTTCATTTTGCATCCTCAGAATTCGATACAAATGCAGCATGCAGAAGTTACCTTATAAATGTTTGTTCAACCACACTAAATTGAAGTCCATGGTATGTGGTTTTGCCTGACCTTGGCTTGAGTGTTATTTGAATTAGCCTGGCCCTAGCCAGCCCCAAATCTGGGCACATGAGCCAGAGTCAGAGCTGGGTTAGAGCAGTTTCCCCTTTTTGGCTCACAGAATGTGTTAACAGACATAATCAATGTGTTTCAAAGTGTTTGTATACATAACTTCCCCCTCCTCCATCACACTTTTCAAGGAAAAAAAATTGGTTTTCTTTTTTTTTTTTTTTAATATATTTTATTGATTTTTTACAGAGCGGAAGGGAGAGGGATAGAAAGTCAGAAACATCGATGAGAGAGAGACATCGATCAGCTGCCTCTTGCATGCCCCCTACTGGGGATGTGCCCGCAGCCAAGGTACATGCCCTTGCCGGAATCGAACCCGGGACCCTTCAGTCCGCAGTCCGATGCTCTATCCACTGAGCCAAACCGGTCTCGGCAAAAAAAATTGGTTTTCTAATATACATTTAGCAGAACATGTATTAAGGGTAACTGATGTATAAAGACAGTGAGTTTGAATTAAAGGAATTCCACCCATCTCTCAAATGCCCTATGTCCTTCCTTCTCAAAAGGTTAATATGCTAATTAACAACCAAGTGGTTTTAATAGCTATACATTTAAGAGCTCTGGACCTGAATTCAGAAGCTCTGGGCCCACAGCTTGACGCCATCATTTCCAAAGGTATAATTTAGTCTCTCTAAGCTTCAGTTCTCTTAACCAGATGTACTGACAATAATACGTACACAGAGAATTGTTGGGAATTTTAAGTAAGATCATATATACACTGAAGAATGGTTTATAAACTCTATAGTGATAAACAAATGTGAGGTATACTAATTGTAACAGAATAGAAAGTAAGAAACTCTGAAGAAAAGTGTGTGTGTGTGTGTGTGTGTGTGTGTGTGTGTGTGTGTGTGTATTCTTCAATGGAAAGTTTTGCTGAGGTAAAATTTGCTTTATACTACTGATTAGTTTGCCTACCCTTCTTTTTTGAAGCTTTAAAGAACTGAAGTCAATAAAAACTGATTTTTCAATTTGTTAAGACAGCCTACAGAAATGTTTCTAAAGGTATCAGAGAATAGACTTTATCAGGAATATGAAAAAACTGTAAAATGCCCATAAATACTTACAACTTCAGAGATACTTGATGTGCACACACCAGAGGTAAAGATCTATTGCAGAGATACTGCCATTTCTCTGCCTGCTGTCAAAGGCAGAAAACTCTAGGCATGGGGATAGAGAGCAATTGGGCCCGATGCACCCCCAAAAGGAGATATAGAGAACTTTGTAATAAAATGTAAGGTTGAGAAGGCAGCAAATATTCTTAATGAGGTCCCAAAGTGGGCTATTACTTAGAACTAAGGATCACATATGTAGATTTGTGGGTTTTTAAAAAATATATTTTATTGATTTTTTACAGAACGAAAGGGAGAGGGATAGAAAGTCAGAAACATCGATGAGAGACATCGATCAGCTGCCTCTTGCACGCCCCCTACTGGGGATGTGCCTGCAGCCAAGGTACATGCCCTTGCCGGAATCGAATCCGGGACCCTTCAGTCTGCAGTCTGACACACTATCCACTGAGCCAAACTGGTCTCGGCACATATGTAGATTTGTTAAGCAAAATTGAGTAGGAGATTAATTTTCACAGTAAGAGATGGATGTCTGGTGTTTTTAAATATATTAAACCAAGATGCAGAACAAGACTGGGAGACTACCTTATCCAGCGTCCTTTACCCTTCTTGCCCTTCATGAATCAAAGCTTGTGATTCCCTCCCACCCAGAACCCAAGTGGGTCCGGGTGGAGGCGGGTCTTTCACAATCCTGAGTCCTCCCAAGTCTGGGAAGATTTTCATTATGAGAGGGGAGGCTGGCGCTTGTTAACTTCGGAGGAAGGCATGGCCTTCCCTGTTGCAGCCTAATTTTGTAAATAGACTCATCATAAGAGAGTTTGAAAGTGATTTTAAGAATCATTTTCAAATACCCACAGTGCATACTCAATAAGGTAAAAGAATGTTGTCTTAGTAAGATATCTTTTAAAATATGCTTTAAATAAAAATAGATTTTTCTTTCTAAACGACTATTTGAAACAGCTTTTTCTTTTTCTTCCAAAAAGATGAATGGTCTTTGCTCCCCTGATTTTATTTACAATGTCAACCCTTTCAGTAGACCATCTCTTTATGAACAGTTCTGAAGTTAATTTCTGCTTAGCCCTGGGCAAAATCTCAGTTCATGGTATTCCTATTAGTGACATTTTACTGTACATAAAAATTTAAGAACAAACTGAGACTCAACTCTACAGAGGGCAAAGAAAAGTATTTATTTAAAAGCAGCAGTATCCCAGGAGAAAGTGGCCTGATTTGGACCAATTTTTAAAAGGGTATTTATCAGGGATCTATTCATCAGCTGAGCATCTGTCCCTCTGCATTCCTCAGAGCTTAGCTGACTGCCAAGGCTTTGCAAGTTATGAGGTGCCCACCTCACAACTGTCAATCTAAGCTATGTCTGAGAGACCACTCATACATTCTTATTTTCTCCAAGCCTGACTGAGACCATGAAACTATATGTCTTCACACTGGGTTAAAACAGATGCCGGGTGGTTACTAGGTTATCTGTTCATATCATTTCCATAAGTCAAATGTCAAAGGATATTAGGACATTGCTTCTGTTTTCAAAACACAGCTTTCACATTTACCAGTCACTAAGTCATCAAGCTGGCTGAATATTTATTAACACAGTTTTATGATGTTCATGGATGTATTGCTTTTGCTGTAGTATTTTTATGGTCATATGCAAAAATACTCAGTGTTTACTTTCTATCTTTTCACCTTAGTTATTTTTTCTGAGGATAGAGGATTTTTTTTTAATTCCATTTATTCGTTTTAGAGAGAAGGAAGGAAAAGAGAGATTTGTTGTTCTACCTATCCACACATTTACTGGCTGCTTCGTGTATGTGAACCCACAACCTTAACCTATCGGGACAATGCTCCAGCCAACTGAGCTACCCAGCCAGAGTGAGGTTGAGATTATTAAACAGAGTTTTCAAGGGAACCAGTGTTCTAGTCTCATTTACTTACCTTGCTCGCTTGATCGTTCACTTTCTTGGCAAATACTATATCTGGAGGATCTGCCAGAGATGTGAAATGTGTTTGCTGTTCAATATGACCTTTTTTGTAGGAAATCTGACCAAAAGAAAGGGATGTAAATGAGCCATCAATAATTATTCCATTTCTTATGATCTATTTGTTGACATTTTAAAAAGACTATGTTTTTATCTCTACTTGACTTTTAAACTTTAGTGTACCAAGTAGCCACAGTTTACCCTTATAGATGTTAAATGGTCTTCCCTCAGCATTACTGGTGATTTCTCTCTTTGAGTTTTCTCTCCTCTCCATGATTATTGTTCTTAAATCTGTTTCCTTCCATTTGACTCCATGTCATAATCTGCAACTGAAATTATTCTCTTAACCAGCATCCTTAACTCCCAACCTCATGTCTTTCCATCACACTCATTAGCCTATTGCCTGCTCTGAATTAATTTATCCACACACTTCTTACATCCAGGATGTTGAGTGCTACTGAAGAATATCTATGGATTGGGTAGTGATAACATGGTAAGAAAGGTTAAAAGGGTCACAGAAAGGAAGTACAGAGGAGAAAGAGGAAGCCTCTTAAACCCAAGCCATTAGCTTGAAACGTACATGCCTATCCAACAATATATTCTGTGAATAACAGCTTGCTTGGGGCTTTGTACCCAGAACTCTGAATTCATCCAATTTCCTCTTTGCCTTTATTGAAGCTTGAACATCCATGTGTACCTCTGGCCAGCCTCTACTCCCAAGAGCTAGTCAAAAACCGAAACACTGTCCTTAAGCCCCAATCAACTCAATCTTACCCTCAGCTTCCTCTTTCATAGAGTAAAGACAGCCTACACACTTATCTTTCCCGGCCTCCCTACCCCCATCATGGCTCAGAGGGGAAGCATCCTTTGCAGGGCATATGACCAGCACAATGCAGAACACACACAGATCCCCAGACATATGAAGCCCTCCATGATTCTGGATGCTGCTTCCTTTCTCTGGAATGCCTCAAGTCTATCTTCTCTCCATCTGTCTGCAAACTGATACTTGTTCTCCAGGTCTCAGGACAAGCACAATTTCCTCTTTTGTGCCCTCCCTGTCTCCATAACCTTCTCTGGTGTTTTCACTCAACTTATCCCTTAACCTCCTTTATAGGAATCACACTGTAACTGGTTGTTTACACATCTGCCCTCCTTAGATTGTGAGGTCTGGGATGGCAAAGAACATAACCTATGATTTGAGAAGCTTTGTGGCCTGCACAGAACCTTACTAGAGGTGAGGGTTCAATGACTAATTTCTGAATGCATGGTTTATGCACTGAGGGCATCAGGGCAAGTTTATAGAGAAACATCCTCCCAACTCCTTCACTACTCAACTGTCAGACTTCTACCCACTAATTCTCCTTTCATCTGGCAATATCCTTATTTATAAAGTGAAGAGTCCAAGTATATAGTTCCAAGTCCCCTATTGTTTTCTTCATGCTTTAACCAAGTCTAACTCTATCTCATTCTAATAACATCTACCCAGTATCTACAACAAAAGCTTTCATGAACAGTAAATCAAGTAAGATACAAAAGACAGATTTTAAATGTATTAATTGAATTCCAGTGCATAATTTCTTTTAAATGAGTAAAGACCTATGTTAGGCATAGGGCAACCTGTATTTCCCAAGACTGCCTAAGTCCTTAAGGGGAAAGCAACATTCTTCCAGGTAAAATGCTTAAGTATAACATCCTGTTAAGAGCTTTCTGGGAAATCAGTTTTAGAAGTCCTAATTTCTCAGAAAACTTGCTCAGAATTCTGTCTATTTAAAATTTTGTGCTCTGAATCAGCTGAAGGACTCTCTTTGTGTTTATTTAATCTTTACTTCGATAATAAAGACTTTACTTAGATAATAAAGAAATCATGATAATTAGGGTTAAAAGAAACACAGGAAGAAGATACAGGAGAAGAGGGATACTCTGAACCCAGACCCTTAGCTTGAAATCTACATGCCTACCCAGTGGTATATTCTGTGAACATCAGCTTGCTTGGCGCCCAATAATTGTAGAAATTCATGATGCTGACAGCAGTATTAATAGGCATGTCAGTAATCTGATATTTAGTGCATACTTAGTCCATAATAAAATAAAAGTATACCTTTATTGCCAAGTCTTTCTGAGCAAGGACAGAAAGATTTTATTTCATTATTATAATTCACCTTCATTATGTCTTCTAGTGAGCTATCTCAAAAGATGTGGTCAACATTAATTGCTCCAATTCCATAGCATTAGAGTGGCATGGAGGCAACCTTCATCTCCCCACTTTAAGGAAAAGGGAGACATTAAGAGATTAAGTGTCTTCTTGGAAACCTCCCCTTAGGCTTACATGACATACATTTCCTGATTCCCCTTCAACTTCTCCAACCATCTGTCCCTTCTTTCTTTTGCTGGCTCCTTTCCAGATGTCCGAAGTGTGGGTGTCCTTTACAACTCAGTCCTTGGTCAGACACAGTTTTGCCTTCCTCATACAGTTTTATGTCTTCAGTTGTCACTTATACTTTGATGAATCTCAAATATTAATCTCTTGTCATCTTACATTTATGCAACAGTACTAAATTTTTAATTTATCAATAAGGTACCTTGATCTGAATATTCCCTCCATTATTTCAACTCTATTTCTCTTTAACTAATGAATCTTTACCATTTATACCACTATCCACCCTGACCACCAGTCTTGGTAATAAATTCATCTGTGGCTCCTTTCTCTCTTTGTTTCTAATATCCAATATCATTAACACTTTTTAAATACTTATTGTTTTAAGATTTTTTCCTCCTCTTTGTCCCCATCATTCCTCTGATTCATCTATATTACTAAAATTGTCTTATACAGTCTCCTATGATTTTGCCTAGTCCCAAATTATCATATTGTCCATCAATATTTCTCCAGATTCTACAATTATCTTATAAAGAGACTTTCCCAAAATCTTATGATGCTTCTTCCTGCCTACCATATCATATTAAAGCTATTTTGCATGATATTCAAGGTCCTGGTGCCAGTTTCTTACAAGTGCCCTTGTAACTTGGCACCCACAGCATTTACTTTCTTAGTCTCCTGATGCCCAAACTCATTTCACCCCTATCCTTTTGTTCAAGAGCTCTCTACTTAAAATGCCTTTCCTGTTCATCTCTGCCCATTCTCTTGAAATCACCACTTCTCTTGTGTCTTGAAATCACCACTCACATGTGTCTTGTCTTTCTTTTAGCAAGTATTAGACTGTAGAGCTTGTATTTTTTAACTTTTTTTCTTGTGGTTTAATATATAAAAATTTCATTTGACCAGCACGGCTACAGGTTTTTCAAGGGAAATGATGAAAACTGCTTATTGTATGTTTCTTTCCTGCCAGGGATGCATGCATATTGGACTTTCAATAACTAATTATTGATTACTTGGTAAAGGTCACATTATATTACATATTCATGAGATACAGAACCAAAAAGCTAATCTTAAAAGAAAAGTTATAGGTCCCCACACATTAGCATTGACACACTAGATGGCCTTACAATTTTTACATCTTCTTTAGTTCTTAGCTCATCATATGCAAGAATAAGAATATACCTGCTATATTTTAACCAATTACATGCCACCTGAGATAGAAAATACGTCCACTAAATTTGCAGGTGGTATCAAGTGAGAGGCGATAAATATGAGAACTCCCAAGTTGGATACACCATCAAATGACTATATATGATTTTAGTGCAGGGCAAGATAGAATCATAAAGATCCATTAGAAATAAATCCCAATAAGTTTTAAGATGCCAACTGGCTTGTTAAGTTCATATTGAATATAAAAAGTTCCAGGGATCTAGCTGACAGCTAATTGAAAAACAACTTGGCATTTTATAATAGAGTGCTCTCCTAACGACTTTGAATTTTCAGCATGGCCTCTAGCCACTCCAGGGGCAAAGAAGTAAAGCAACTTCAAACAAGGGGAAGTGCTGGGCCCATGCAAGGCTCTCTGCTGCTGCTGTTTCCGACCCTAAGGACTCTATCAGGTCTTTAAAGTTCCTCTAATAAACAGCTTACAAGGTCTAAAATTCTAGTCAACAGGACTACTAACATTTTTGCTAACTTTGTAAGATCCTTTATGTACACTGAGGGCAAGAGGTCTTCTGGGATAACTACACACGTCTGGTCAGTTATGCCAGTCAAGTCCCCATGCAGGAAAATGGGGGACACGCCACAATTCTGACTTTATGATTAGGATAGCAAATCAAAATCTTCCAATAATATAATTTACTTAATAAACTTGGGAAGGTGGCGGTGATTCCAATGGGTTTTAAAAATTCTACTCTATTATACAGAAAAACTTCCACTCCGGCCAAGGGGACAGAAGAGAGCATGCTCTTGTGGAAAGAACATTGGCCTTGGGATCCACAAGACCAGGCTTCCTGTCTGGGTTCTACCACTAAAATACCTATGTGGCCTTAGACTTAGGTTCCTCACCTGTAAGAAAAGGGAATCGGACTAAATTCTGTCTAAAATAAATGATGAAGTCTAATTCCAATTAGACATAAAAATTACAATGATTCTAGATATATTCCTCCTCTGCAATAATGGCATTTAGTCTGTTCTAAAGAATTGCGATGAACTTCTGGCCAGACGATGTAATTCGAGGTGCCCGAGTGCACACTGCAAATGGTGCTGACTGCAGTTCACTTACATCACTGAGAGCTTTCTGGGCTTGGGCAACCCTCCTCAGCTCCGGGCTGTCATTATAGGGGTAAAACAAACTTTTGTCTGCATCCCATTCTTCGGTGTATAGTTTCTATATCAGAAAAGAGTGAAAAATTGTGAGAAAATGAAATCACACAAGAAATACATAATTCTCAATTCATCTATCAATGGCATAAAGAACCAAGGGCACGGTGAGAGCAAAGGTAAATGGAATCCACAGATTACCTCCCCTTTCCATCCAATCCAAGTAATAGTTATTAATAGATTCTCCTGCTTCTCCTGACAAATCTTACTGACAGAAGGGCAGCTGAGTTTAATTCTGTTTCATCTCCTCTCTGTGACTTTGCCTACCTCCTGCAACAAGTACCAATGCAGGTGTAAGGAGTCAGGAAGCTACTTAATATAGTTTCTGTCACAAAATAGATCCTTCATAAGAGTGACAACCAGGATTATCCAAAGTGTAGCTCAGCGTCGACAGAAAAACTAAAACATTGCTTCGTGGGTCTGCAGAGCTGGCTCTCAGGAGCACTTTTGCCCTCTGCCTCCTACTCCTCCCCCAAGTGGCTCAGGTTCCTCATAAGACCTTCTGCTCTGCTCTGCTCTGCCTGGGGCTTTCTTCTCAGTTCCTTCTTGCCCAGCCCTGTCCCTGCAGACCCACAGATCTCAAGGCGACTCACAAAAAGACTGGAGAACCGTGTTTCAGATTACCAAGAGTTTAGGGGTATTCCTCTAAATGATGTGGTAGGGAAAACAGGAGTAGAGGGGTGATGAAGAGGCCCTTACCTTACTGAACAGGGCTGTGTTCTTAATGGCATGGACAAGTTCAGGGGCATCAGGGGGAAGCAGGTACTTATCCTTGGTGTCTTCCCAGTTCTGCTTGTATAAAACCTAAACAAAAAGAGCAGAGGGCTTGATGTCTCCCTGGGGACATGAGGATGGAGAACAAAGTTTTCTAGCATCGATTAGGAAAATATCTACCACACCAACATCCCATAATAATTTCGTCGCATTTAGTAAGATTTCTCTTGAAAAAAAAATCTAATTTTTAAAACTTAATCATGATTCTGATTCTTCATAGATTCCTCTTAAATGCTGCAACATATCCATCATTGGCTGAATTTGAATGTGTGTTTGTTTTTTCCCTTACACGGTGTTTTCAAAAAGTGTTTGTTTGTTTTTGAACTTTGAAAACTTTATTATTTTTTTTAATTTCAGCATATTTATTTTAATCAAATATAACATTTATATATATGTACATTTTTGTGTGTGTGCTTTGGTTGATATATTAACATATCATATAATACTAGAGGCATGAATTTTCTTTTTTTTTTTCCTTTAAGCCTCTGTTTTATTTTTTTTAATATATTTTATTGATTTTTTTGCAGTATAACTTATAATTAATAGTAGTACATGTTTTCCTTTCAAAAAGTGTTTTTAATTAGTTCCCTACATTTAAAGTTTTTAGATTTATCATAAAAATTCAGCTCCAACTTCCTTAAAAAATAAGAGAGTCTGACAACATGGGGACTGCGTTCCATGCAGCAACTGCAATGGAGTCACACGAGCTCTCCAACCCACCTAGCTCCTGCGGCCACTCGGTCATCTGGGCAACCTCCCTGACACGTGTGCACTTAGAGCTCACAGTGCCTGTGATGCAGTGGGGCTGGCAAGCATGGTCAGGCCTGTCCAGTGTCATCCATCCCATGACCTTACCTTACTGACTTGCTGCGACACTTTCTTTGCATGTTCAATGTCCTTTGCTTTTTCATCTACATGACAGATAGTTTTAGCAATATCACCATCCATTCGATATTTAACCTGCAGAAATAATGTCCAGTTAGAATTCAGGACAGGCAAGACTATCCTATATAATAAAAGAGAAACATGCAAATTTGACCGTACCTTCGCTCCTGATTGGCTATGCTACCAGCCAATCAAGAGCGGGGGTGGGGCCAAGTGGCATGAGCGCCGGGCCCCCGGGGGTGGAGATGAAACGGTGGTGGCAGCAGCAGGGAGCGCCCAGGCCCCGGGCACTGTGAGTGGAAGTAGCAGCGAGTGCCCAGCCCGAGAGGCCAGGTGGTCGCAGGCAGCCGGGGCTGAGCTGAGCAGGGCGATGGCTGGGTGCCCAAGGCCTAAAGCCTCATTAGAGGCTTTAGGCCATGGGCAGGCTGGGGGTGAGCCATCAGTTGGACATCCCCTGAGGGCTCCCAGTATGTGAGAGGGGGCAGGTTGGGTTGAGGGACCACCCACCTCCAGTGCACAAATTTCGTGCACTGGGCCCCTAGTGTGAATATATTAAAGAATATCTTATCAACAAAGGGCATACACCCAATCACTCTATGTCTGCATCACAAAGCAAAGTTACTTTATTTCCAGTAGAAAACTATGATCGTTGAAGATCTGCAGAGCCCTGTATTTACTGTGTGTCTGCTTCCTGGCTGAATGTCAGCCTCCCTGTCCTCCAGTAGGGAGGACTACTGTGATTTGGAACTTCCAAAGCACATCATCTCTTAAGTTAACTCTCTGAACAAGCTTTTAGAAGCCTCTTTGGGTTCACATTTAGAGCAGCAGCATCTATGGCCAATGTTTCCTCTGGATCCTGAAATGGCTAACAGTAATTCAAGCCCTTATTCTCTCCACACCTATTTAAAGCCAACTCCCAGTGGTAGGCATATTTTTATATGTGTCTGTGTTTTATTTCAGCAATGCCACCCACCTCACTGAGTTGGTCTTGTACTTTCTTGATTCTGCGATATTCTGGGGTGTCAGTTGTTATGGTGGATGGCTGTCCTTTTCCTTTTTCATAGTTTTCCTTGTATTTATTCTGAAATAAATAGCAGATATTAGCTTAAAATCTTATAATGCAGCAGCAGAAATTTCAGGCAATGCATTCATCCCCATCTGATTAAAAAAATCTGCAAGCTATAACAATTATCAGTTTTAACACCATTATTTTGTCCTCTACTCTGATTCTCAGAAAACACTAAAATAGATTTGTTAATTGTTCTTCCTAAACATGGTTGTATAATAGAGACAGTAGAAATGATATTATAGACTATTGTGTTGGAAATGCCCTAAAATGACTCTCTTAATGTTTTTATTGTCTGAGTGCACACATAAAAAGCTTGAAATGCAATAATTCTAGAAAATAAATACAGAAATGGAACCAAATGTGAAAAGATTTAATTGCTAATACAATGCAAAAATATTCAATTCAAAAGTTGCAGCTAAACTCAGTGATCTGGATAGTTGACATGCCATCTGAATTAAGGGAAAATCTCCATTATAAAGTATTTTGAAAAAAAAAAGCAATTTTATTGTTTCTGATAAATATACAATGAGTTTTTGCCTTATATATAATATGCATAATTTATCATTATTAATGTTTCAAGAGTATTCATGAGTAGAGTAGTCAACAATCTAAATTATATTATTGATTTAGTTACTAACCACTTTTAAAATATTAAAAACCTTTGCCAGCATTCTGCTCAGTCTATCAGAAATTCTAGGATATCAGTGTCTGAATTAATGAGATTTTTATGGCAATTAGTTGACAAAAATAATTTCTATTTTTGCTCAATCCTACAGTGAAATCGAAGTTTTAGATCATTAACGAATATGAACCAGAAATGTACTCAATAGTCCCCAAAAGTTAATACTTAACCAAAAGTAAATATTTATTGCCCAACCACAACAGGATGCTTTTGACATACTAGTAAACATTAGTCTTATATAAACCAATGTTCCCTGAGATACTTTACATTCCCCCCCCCCCCCCCCCCCCGCTCCGCTCAAGAGGACATGCAATCAGGCTACCTAGTGAGATCTCAGCCCACCATAGACAATCAACGAATTAGATCCATTCAAATGGGTCTGATTCTGCTACCCATCAGTGTAACTTACAGAACCTTAAAGACCAGGGGCCATCCAGAGCAGTGATGCCTAATCAGGACCACACCTTAGAATCATCTGAAAAACTCTTAAAAATCCTTCTCCACTGGCCCCAAACCCAGACTGATAAAACCAGAATGGCCGGGCATTAGTAGTTTTAAAGGTCCAGGGGATTATAACCGTACAACCACAGTTCAAAGCCATTGTTCTAGGGTACAGCTGAACATTCTTATCTGTGCGGGGCCAGCACAGCCAAGGGTTTGGTGAGCCTGTGGGGGCAGGGAGCAGCAAAGGATTACAGATAAAGAGAATAAGCTGGGGCTGTGAATCTCCTGTGCTTGGCTGAGGCCACAGAGAGAGATCCAGCCAGCAAGCTGATGCTTTATTTTATAGCCAGAGGTAAACGAGGTAGTGGTCACCATAGCTACAACGTTCTTGTGAGTTTCACTTGTTTTGTCCCACAGCCCATTAGCTAGCTACCTGGGAAGGACACAGGGGGTGTCATAAGGTCAAGCTTAATTATGATAAGAGGGCTGTGCTTGTTTGTGGTTCTGCCAACTGGTCAGTCTGAGGCTTAACCCTATAGCTGCACCCTACATCGATCCTTAGTTTCTTAGTCTGATCCTGGTTTTCGAAACTACATGTTCTTCACCATCCATCTCTCAGATACCTAGTTAAGAGGCATCTCGCTCATTATTTAAATAGATGCTATTTACTAGTAGCTTCTAAGAACTGATGTCAACTAAATCCGTATTTATGATTTCATTTTTCTAGATTGGCTAACTAATTGTCATTAAATACCAACAAGTGCTTTATGAATGGCCTAATGCCTACATTGCAGGAGTAAGTTAAAGAAGGATGCTTTTCCTGATGCTGCAATGGTACAAATAAATTACAGGAAAGGAAAACTCAAGACTCACAGGAGCATACATTTCTTCAAAATAATTTTGTCTCATGCAAGGTTAAGGAGCCGCATCCAGCCAGCAGCCAAAACAGAGTAGGTTGAGATCAGTAATTTCCCCATAATAAATCCAGGTTAGCAGAAGTCATGTGAAACTTACTATGCTAAAGATGTCCTGCATTTTTCGACTGTGTGCAATGTAGGGAGTCATGAACTTCGAAGAGTCCACTTTCTTCCTGATAACCTTCTTCCTCTCTGCCGGCTTTGCGGGTTCTGGCTGGGCCAGCACTGGTTTCGAAGGTTGTGATTGCTCATAGCCAGATACTGTTTTTGTCGTCGTAGTTTCATAGATTTCTGTTATTGTCTGAAAATTCAACATAGCATTCAACACTGTTATAAAAGTAAAAATTGCAGTAAGCATCATCTTGGTATTCTGCCTTATAGCTCCATAACTAAAATAGACCAAAGCAGAAAATCACACTATATCCATTTGAAAGCACATTATGTCACATACATACTGCTGATTGTTCAAGATTGCATGGAGTAGAATGGTTGCTTCTTATTAATTTACAACATTGCCTTAAAATCCCACTTGCAGAAAAGGAATGCAAACACTTTAAGGTGGGATTGGAATAAGAAGTAAAGTATTCTTGAACATTTAAAAATATTTTTAAGTTGACTGGGTAAAGTAAAAGAAAACTTGGGGTCAGAGGACAAAAGATTAAGACAATAAAATAAACCTCACATTCTCGACTTTGATATTAACTTTTAAATTAGTCTAAGGAAAAGTTGGTTAGTTATTCTGCAGATATTTAAGCATTCTCCCCTGCAGTATGAGACAGAGAATAATGAACTTTATAAAAAAAATGAATCACATCAATATTACAAGTGATTACCATGCTCTTGGCTTAGTAAGTTAGTTAATGTGAACTGGAATGCCATTTATACTAATAAAGGACAGGAATGATGATGACAGCATAATAGGGTAATTATCCTCACAACAGCTCTATGTATGTGGTAGGTGGGAAGTTACTGTTTCTTTCAAAAAGCTCTGGTGGAAGAAACTAGGGTCCAAAGTTCAAATCTAGTCCAAGGTTAAAAAAAACTGTATGTAAGAAAAGACAATAAGCAGCCAAGGCTTCAATCAATCTCATAATTTTCTTTAAAGCTAAAACCATTTGATCAAAGGTAGAGTTCTAGCATCAATTTTGAGAAGAGAAACCTAAGTAATAAGGAAATTGTGTATCCAAGACAACTTTCTCTAGTGTTGTCAGACCACTGCTAATAGGCTGCTTTCTGCTCATTATTTATGACGAGAGGCTCGATGCATGATTCGTGTATCAGCGGGGTCCCTCAGCCTGGGCTGCACCCTCTCGCAATTCAGGACCCACTGCGGAGATCTGGCCAAAACTGGCAGCCCGACATCCCTCAAGGGGTGTAGCAGTGCGTGAAGCAGCAGGTGGCCAGGGAGGAGCAGGGGGCCGGGCGCTGTGCCACTCTGGCTCATCCTGGCCCCAATGCTCCTGCTGCCACACCACTTGGGTAGTGCTGCAGTGGAGGCGGGAGAGGTCGGTGCTGCTGCAGCTGCACACGCCAGCCCTGAGCCTGGTTTCTGCTCGAGCGGCACTCCCGCTGTGAGAGTGCACTGACCACCAGGGGGCAGCTCCTGCGTTGAGTGTCTTCCCCCTGGTGGTCAGTGCTCATCATAGTGACCAGTTGACTGGTCGTTCGGTCGTTAGGTCATTGGGTTGCTAAGGCTTTTATAGATATAGATGTGTGGTTGACCATGAGAAACTAACCAATTTACACCACCTACAGATATTAGTTTCCAAAGTCACAGGCTCTCTGAGTAGGCTTTAGTGTTAGTCATTCATATCATTGTTTGTCATGCTCAAGAGAAACATCTCCATGCAGAAAATGAGGCATGAGTGAGATATTTCACCTTGGGGGGAAATGCTTCAATTTGGGATACGGGAATGGCTTTCTCAGAATCCCTTCTGTGCTAAAGTCTAAGTAGCATTTCACGACACTGCCAATGACCAAGGGTTAGAGGCACCATCCCTTTTGGCAGAGATGGTGCCCAGCAGTTACAACTCTACACAGCACAGCTGCTGCTCCCAATTCGAACTACAAGTTCAAGGCCATTCCTTTGCTGCAGTCAGAGTGGTGATAGCCACTCACTGTACTCTAATTAGCATCACCTGCATCAAAAATATTACATGAACTATGGGGAACCATCCCCAGCATCTTGGATAAGTTGAATGGAAAAAAAAAAACAGAGATAAAACATATCAAACAGGTATCATTCCTTCTTGCACCCCCAGCTGCAGAGCACACATGGGTAAGTGATCCTCCCTCAGATTCTTTTTGTCTGGTCTGTGGCTCTTCCTGCTTTAATGAGCACGCAGTTCATGCAGGTGTGGGCTGGGTCTTACCTCACCCGGTACCTCCTCGTAGACTGTCTCCTCCGTGTAGTACTATAGATAGAGCACAAAGGTGTGGTCATGAGAACCAAAGCAGAGATCACCTCTCCTCTGCCTCCGCCATGCCACTGGGTTAGCCCACTTTGTTTTGTTTGCTGCATGTGGGGGAGGAAGGAAGAGGGAGCCTGTTCATATTCTGGACCCTAATTTAAGTTGGCGACACTTCGGGGAAGCCAAAGTGGACGCCATCAGACTGGACAAGGAGATGCAGAGTGATGAGAAAAGTGTCTGGGGCCAGTTACTAGTCATGGGAGGCTATTTTACTTGGTACAGTAACTTTTTTTTCTTCTGGTACCCAAGTAGAATTTGCTGGGGAAAGAATATAATAACAATACCTGGAGTGTGTGAATAATCAGCATCGAACACTAACACAATTTATAAAGTAAATTGCCTTTTCTATGATACTAAAACCAGAGGGAAACTGATGAGACTCACTATTGGCTAACTAATAATAAAACAAAACAGAAACCTCAGTGTGAATAAAATTTTAAATGGATTGTATCATGGAAATAATAGATCCAAAGGCATAGACACATCTCAGTTATCCCTAGATCACCCTGACTGCTAAGTAATGAGCTTCTCTCAGAGTGTCAAGCGAATCCCTTTCCAGTGGTATGATGATCCTAAAGGGGTATTAAAAGGAACATTTACAAATGCTTATGAGGGAAGAAAAAAAATGATAGATTCTTCATCATAAAATGTGGGAGTTGGGCAGCAATTTGCCACTGATGGCTCAGAGGTAGCTGCCGCCGGGACCTGAAATCGAATCTACTTTTGTTCTACTTCTGACATCATCAGCAATAAATAGACACGGATAGGAACTGGCTGACATTTTGTTTCAGATGCGTAAGGAGAGTGGAATCCTGCCCCCAGCCTTAGCCTATCAAGCTGGGCGAGCAGGAGGAAGACTCGTGTAGGCCAAGGCACACAGGAAGGGGATGAAAATGAAACACTTGGCTCATTTTCTCAGTCAAAAAAAAAAAAAGTATAGGTTTTACGCTTCATTTTTCTTTTGTCACCAAAACATACACTCGGGGAAATGAAAAACCATTGAACAAAAAATTTCCCTCAGTGGTCTTTTGTCTTCTGCCCTTGGCTCAGTGAACTCACAACAAGTTGTTGACCCATTGTCAATAGGCCACATGCTCCATTTCGCTTGCAGTAAAATTAGTATAAACCTTACCGAATGTCCCTCACTCTTGCCCTTTCTTTGCTCCTTTACTGTTTTTTTTCTTTCTGTTTTTAATTTGAAATCTAACGCCATCTCTGTGTCCTTACACAAGGAAACAAAAATCACAAGCATCGAGAATATCTTCCACATGCTGGTGCTTCATCCCTGGGAAATATCATTTGGACATTGTGGGAAATGTTATTTGAGGTGGACCCAATGGAACCACTCCTTTGGCCACACAAAACATCAGTGATTTGAGAAGAAATATTAAACTTAAACGAGTGATTCATAACTGTTTTGGATCTTCGCTAGCAGCCAAGTGAAAGCAGCTCTTTGGTCGCCATCCAATTTTACCTTTGCTGGGCTCTCATGATTGGTAAATGTATCCCAGAAATAAGCTTATAAAAAAAGCAACATTACCCAAATGGTATGCCAAGTCTCACTTTTTAAAAGAGCTCTGCCACTAATTAGATAGCACATGGGTTGCTTCTTTTTCTTTCTTTCCAAGTTCATTTAAATTTGAGTAGAGAGTGACAGTACAATTTTATTTAGATGTCTGAGATCCCTAGGAGACGTATTTTTAAAAGCAAATTCCTGCCTGTTTTGTGAACTTTCCCCTGACTATTTTCTCAAATCTGCCACCACCCCATTTTCGTGTCATCATTTTTGAGGTCAGAGAGACCTTGGTTCAACACTCTCTGGCAGGAAGTCTATTAGTTTAGCACCTGCTGGTCAGACCCAGAGCAGTAATGGGGACAAAGTGGCAAGGACGAGAGGCCTAAAAATAACCTCCTCCATTTTTATGACATCTCGTTAAATCAATCGAGTCCATTGCTAAGGACAGTTTTCAGTGACCGATGAGCACAGTTATATTAAGAAGGTCAAGGGATGTTTAAGTTGGAAGCTAAAAAGTATTCCTCATTTTAGCATCATCGGAAAGGCAATTTACTTTATGATTGTGTTAGCGTCTGATACTGATTATCCAACCCTGTAGAGACATAGTGATAATGTTGAACATTGACAAATGTGGCCTTTGGCATTGAAGCCAGAGAGTTTAAATGTTACCCTGTTTCCCCGAAAATAAGACAGTGTCTTATATTAATTTTTGCTCCCAAAGATGTGCTAGGTCTTCTTTTCAGGGGGATGCCTTATATTACAGCGAGTAGGTCTTATTTTGGGGGGATGTCTTACTTTCGGGGAAACAGGGTATATTGGATGAGATTCATTCTGGGGTATGTGTGTGTTGTGTGTGTGTGTGTGTGTGTGTGTGTGTGTGTGTGTGTTAGTAATAAAAGCAACTTCATTTGTGGAATAAAATAAAATTTTCTTCATCTAAATATAGACTGGTCCTGCGCTGGCCAGTATTTTTAAGTGGTTAGAGCATTGGCCCACCCACCAAAGGCTCATGGGTTCGATTCCTGGTCAAGGGCATGTACCCAGGTTGTAGGTTTGATTTCTGGCTCAGTCAGGGCATGTGCAGAAGGCAACCAACTAGTTAATGTGTCTCTCTCAAATTGTTTTTTTCCTCTCTCTTTCCCCTTCACTCCCTCCCTTCCAAATGCTCTAAAACAAAATCAATGGGAAAAAATCGTCAGGTAAGAATTAACAGAAAGAAAGAAAGAAAGAAAGAAAGAAAGAAAGAAAGAAAGAAAGAAAGAAAGAAAGAAAGGAAGGAAGGAAGGAAGGAAGGAAGGAAGGAAGGAAGGAAGGAAGGAAGGAAGAAAGAGGGAGGAAGGAGGGAGGGAGGGAGGGAGGGAGGTAGGGAGGGAGGGAGGGAGGAAGGAAGGAAGGAAAGAAGAAAGAAAGAGAGAAAGAAAGGAAGGAAGGGGGGAGAGAAAGAACAAAAGAAAGAAAGGAGGGAGGGAGGGAGGGAGGGAGGAAAGAAAAAGAGAGAGAGAGAGAAAGAAAGAGAGAAAGAAAGAGAGAGAGATATGTAGTCTATAAAATAATCTTCCAAAGAGAAATTGTGGCACTTTCATTTGAAATTTGATTCTAAGTAGCTCTTGAAGTTATTTTCATTTTTTAAAAAGCACATATTTTCAAAACTGCCTCCAAGTTCATATATGTATGTATAGCACCATCAACTAGTAATTATTAACCACTTTTATATTCCATGGCAATATATTTATATGGATGTGGAACTAAAGGCAAGAGCTGGTGAAGAAAAACCATAACATGATAAAAAACAAAATTATATATATATATATATATATATATAATAAACAACAACTTTATAAAATATGTTAAACATTCACCAATAATCTGGAGGGAATTTTTCAAGATGCCACTGTGTCTTTCTTTTTCAAAATTCAAATGCAAAGCTAGTTTTGTTCCCTCGGGTAAATGCAATGGAGTTGGTGGGAAACTGTGGTTCCAACCCTTTCTTGGGAGCATCCTGAGTTAACTTATTTATTTGCTTACTGATTTTTTTTTAAAGAGAGAAACATGGATGCAAGAGAGAAACATCGCTTAGTTGCCTCCCATACACACCATGACCGGGGATTGAACCTGCAACCTGGGTATGTGCCTTGACCAGGAATTGATCCCGTGACCTTTTGTTGAATTGAACTGTGACCTTTTGTTTTATTGTGGCCACTCCAACCAACTGAGACACATGGCCAGTGGTGAGTTTATTTTTATGTGTGTGTGCATGCACATGTATATAAAATCTCACATATGCATTTAATTCATATCTCCCTATAATCAGCTGCTTAAAGTAAAGAGTTTTCCCTTCTATTTCTTTGCAGACACTAAGAAACAGAATTCAGTTTCCAGAAGTTTTTCTGCATCTTCTCTGTCCCTTCGGAGTTGGGAGGTAGAGGAAAAGGTAGTTTTAGTTAGAAGACAAATTAGCATCTGCCTTTATCCTAAACTCTGTGTTTTGTTTTGTTTTTTGAGAGTTTTAAGAAAAGCAAAAGTGGGAAACAGTGATACTTCTTTTCAATTTTAAATCCCACATAATTATAGTGAAACCGAACATAAAATATTCCTTTCTCGTGCTTTAATGATGACTCTTGTGAAGTTATAACAGGCATTGTATTTTTCAAATGATTAATTCCCCTACATGGCTTTGGTTGTTGCTACATAAAATGCGTTGCTGTCGGAGTCAGTTTTTGTATCTTACCTCCACCACCTCCTCATATTCTTCGTCATCTGCCATTTTCTCAGAGTAGTAGTGGCACCTACACACTGCTCATGTTCCAGACAAATGAAGATAACGTTAGAATCTATCCCCAGGACTGAAATCAGCTTACAACATTATAAAAGCAGAATTTAAAATCTTATCCGTTCTACACGTACATATATGCTTTCAGGATAAGTGAGAAAAGGCATTAAGTGCAAGTTTAAAAGAATGAATCTGGTTGTGGCCACAAGATCAACTTAGTCCAGGTTGAAAAACAAAGACGGGGACGCCTGGGGGAGAGAGGATGGCGGTGGTAAAGGAGTGAGAGGGTCTAAATCAAAGGAACAGAGTACTTCAACTTCCAAATATTTGGAGAGAAACGTTTCAAACAAAAGGATGGTCAGCTCGGCTTTCCGAAGAAATTGTCATTTTCGCTCCCCCCCCCCCTGCCCCCCCATCGCACCAAGATTCTCAGAGGGCTGCCTTAGGTCTGTCTCCATACGCTCTGATACACAATATACATATCTTATGTTTCAAATGAGAACATAGCAAAATAAACCTGCCGATAGATTTTAAAAGAAAAATAGAAACCTCAAGGCAACGGGTTTATTTTCCTCCCGAACACCATTGGTTTATGTGGGCTTTTCTCTGTCGTTTCTGTAGCTCTCGTTCAGACCTGGAAAAGAGCAAATTGTTGATGCACAGACTGAAGGATGCATAAGATTGAGGGTCTTCGACCTAAGCTTCTAATTCGGGCGCAACGTAAGGCTCTCCCAAGGCCTTTGTAGTCAGACGCCAGGGAGTGGGACTCTCTTGGTAAAAGTGGATGATGACTTGGAGCAGCTGTCCCTTGGCCCAGACATATTTGCCATGTAAACCTATACCCTGCTGTGGCTGGTTTTGTTAAGCTAGCGAAACTGCCACTCCTCAGGCAAATGAAGCCCAGTAGAAAAGGATAAATATAGGGCCTTTTTTCGTACTAATATATTTTTTTTAAAAATCAAAGGCAAAAATGAAAAGATTTTGTTAGACCGGGAGCCAGCGCGGTTAAGCGATAAATTGGTTAGTATCAGACTCGAGTCTAACCACACAATACATGTCAGATATTAGCAGGGCCTGGGTATGACGATGGCGTTACAGACTTTCCTAGTCACCGTTTCCATCACCAGTTTCCCCAGTTACGACCCACAACTCTGGAAAATACTTCAAGGGAAGTTGTGGCACATCTCCTGAAAGAACATTACAGAAAAAGCCATTAAACGGGCCTTACCTTCAATCTATCAAATAATTTCCTCAGCAGCAAAGCCTCTCCCAACTCTCCCCTCCTGAGAACCCCAAGCAAGAGCCAGCGTGGTGCCGGGGCTCCCAATTATCATGTGGCAAGAGCAGCCAATCAGATTTGGAGTTGCTCAAATTTCAGAAGCTAAATATACTGAGTGATCTTCTGAGAACCACCTGTTCATCAATTTCACTAAAGGATAAAGGGTAACAAATTGCTTGCTTAGAACTATTCAAATGTAGCAACATTTTGCCTAACTTCCAGCATATGGAGTTCAAATTTATGTGAAATCTCTCATTTACTGCAGCCCTGTTTAATGACATATTTGTGCAAAAGAATTTGGAAGAAAATAAGCATGATTTTTAGGGACTCTGACCCTTTTGTCACTGCTTTCTTCACATCATTTGTCCAGTCTTCACAGAGGTAACATGCTCACTCTCCTACAGCTCACCAGGCAAGCCGCAGATACTGATGTGAAAGAAATAGAGGAATGAGACCCAGAAAGTATCAAGTTAGCAAAAATAAATTTTTAAAATGAAACCATTTTAGATAAGCTATCCATAGGGTGTAATTAAAGAGATCAGTCCCATCATTTTTCTATTACTAAACCAGGAGGGTATGCCACGATCACATTCATTATCTTCTCTCCTCGTTGGTAAGGCTTGCTGCTAGGAATACAGAGCCTCTCTCATATGTGACGATTACTGATTTTATATTTACTCAGATGGCTCCTAGACGCAAAGTGTGAATGCAGACACAAAAGGGTGCAATTTCTGAACAGCAGGAGCAGATAAAATGAAATCAGTAAATTACTGGGAGGAGATAATCATTAGGCAAGTCAGAATGAAGACCATTGACTTTGAAAAAAATTATCTGAAAATTTTCAACTTAAAGACAGTTTTCACTGATTTAATCCCTCTCCAGTCCTCTGTACTGAGGCAAAAACCCTGTGGGTCACCCATATATTGATATAGATTTGAGACTAAACATATGGTAACTGATTTTTGAGTTAAATGTTAGGAAGTAATCTTATATTTTAAACATACTAGTATGTGCTTTTCCCCTTTCGGTGATTCATATGGTCATAAGTAAAACTGAACATCATTTTCATGTTTACTAATTATACCTGTTCACTTGGTATATTCTTACAGGTCTTATGACTGAAGGATATGTGTGAATATGAGATCATTCACTTGGTAATTGCATACTAGAAGAATTGTGATTACTATTCATTATGTGTTTTAAAAGATGGTTTTAAATTAAAAAATAATACATTTAAAAAATAACATATGGTACAAAATAATATAAAGATAAGCAGACACATTCGAATGCTAATCTGGAATTGTGCCCTCTAGGGAGGAAGGAGCAGCTCTCTCCATTCTCCCAGCCTGACTGTGTTCTCTTCTGTAGGAGAGACACAGATGCCCTTTATATGTAGGTTCTGATCACA
This sequence comes from Antrozous pallidus, assembly GCA_027563665.1. Classification (NCBI taxonomy): domain Eukaryota; kingdom Metazoa; phylum Chordata; class Mammalia; order Chiroptera; family Vespertilionidae; genus Antrozous; species Antrozous pallidus. Next base: position 65,722,413 of record CM050508.1, on the reverse strand, counting down.
TGCCTTGCACATAGCAAGTGCTCAGTAAGTGTTGGCTGTTATAATTACCATATTTCACACTTTGTTAGAGTCTTTGAACTTTAATCTGCATAAGACTGAAATACCAAAATATCACAGTTTCCGAAATCAGACATTCGTTAAGTCTCAGAATTTATGAATCCATAGGAGTTTGACTAGAAGCCTGTATAACTGATGACAATGCAAAGTGCCAATAGCAAAGCCTCAGGAATTACTTTCCTAGGGGTCAGAGTGCAGAAGTGTCGTGTCAGGAGACCAGAAACAACTCCATGGGGGAGATAGCATTGCAACAGAGTCTTTGTCTTTGCAGTTTATTTTATTTTATTAATTATTTTAATAAAATTATATCTGCATACCATTTAAGAACTAAACCATTTGGCAAGGCTTATTATCTTTTGTTATTTATCTCTACACATTTAACAACAGGTCTATTTTGCTCGATACTGACTTTTTTTCAATCATAAGCATTATCTGTTAAGTTCCCACCTTAGAAGATGAAGTTTGGCTTCTCTTCCAGATAAACCCCCGTTCTCATGAGACACAAACCTCACCTCCCATCCCTCTATCCTGGTAATACTTATGTAATTCAGAATTCAATGTTTGCATTATTATGCTTAGCAAAATGCTATTAACAGCTGAAACCCGTATATAGTGATTATCTTTTGTTTCCTGCATAAGGGTTTGTTTTTCTAGAAGTTGATATTTCTCTCTCTCTCTTCTTCCCCTCCCTTAATTTTTCTAGACAAACTCGATCCAGTAGCACCTTCTGCATGATGAAAATGCACTATATAAGCCCCAGGCAATGTGGTAGCCACTGGCCACATGCAACTATTGAGCATTAAAAAATGTGACTGGGGTGACCACAGGACTGAGGTTTTTTTTGTTGTTGTTGTTTTGTTTTTACTTAACTTAAACTTAAATAGCCATATGTGGTTGGTGGCCATCATACTGAGCAGCACAATTCTAGACATGTATCACTAACCACCTCAAGCTTTCAGTCTGAATCTGCTCTAGATATTTTCAAAGACATTAAGTAGCATCTATAGTTGTATCAATTTCATCTTAAATCTCCTAGGCAGCCTTTTGCTGGGCTAGTTTCCTCTGGAGCGAAGGCTCATCTCTCCATTCCCCTTCACTGTCATCCTGGGGTTATTCAGATTTAACATGAAAATCCCAATTCCTTCATCTAACCAATATTTGAGTAAGTATGACATACCAAGCACCCTTCTAGCTGCTCCCTTCACACAGTGGACACTGTCAGTCATCTAAGTAATATGTATGCTCCACTTCTTGCTTATTAACACAACCACAATTTAGCTTGGAACAGAAATATGCTCATTTAAAAAATTCATTCCTAAAAAAACCACCCAATAAATATTCTCTTAATAAATAAATAAATAATGTGGTACGTCTACAGATGGAATACTATGCTTCTGTAAAAATAAAAAACTTTTAATATTTGCAACAACATGGATAGAACTGGAGAACATTATGCTAAGCGAAATAAGCCAGTCTGAGAAAGATAAATATCACATGATCTCACTCATATGTGGGCAATGATGATCAACATAATTTGATGAACAAGAATAGATCATCTAGAGACAAATGGTGGGGGACGTAGAGTTAGAGAGCAACCAAAGGACTTTTATGGATGCATATTATAATAATCAATGGACACAGACAGTGGGCGGTGTGGGCTTATCCGGGGTGGGAATGGCTGTGGTGGGGAGTCACTTGGGGGAAAAGGAGACATATGTAAAACTTTAGACAATAAAATAATTAATTAATTAATTAATTAATTAAAATGCACTCCTAAAAAAACACACACCCAATAAATGTTCAATAAATAAACAAATGAACAAACAAACAATAAAACACTCCACCTCAATTCCCTAAGGGTGACACAGTTTGTCAATAAGATTTAAGTATAACTCTAGGGAACAAGGCTCCTGGGGAAAGTATAGTGTTACTGATGAGCAGGTCAGATTCATTGGCATGTACTGTTTTCCTCTTGCCATTCTTCCCTCCTCCATTGCTGGAACACAGATGTAATGTCTGGGGCAGAGCAGTCATCTTGACATTCTGAGGGTGTATTCACACACTAAGCCAGAAGAAGCCGTACCTGTAATGATTTCTTTAATTTTTATGTTTAGTGATTATTTCATCATTTACTAAGTTTAATAAGTAATTGCATAAATGGTTATATTGAGATTATTTTCAATGTCCCTCATAATATATATTATTTTTTTCTGTTTTGCACTTTACCAGTGAATAATGAAGTTGGTTATCTTTTCATGTTTATCAACCCTTGTGTCTTTTATTCTGTGTTGACTGTCCATATTTCCCTCTAATGGTGTCTGTGGCCATTGGAATGTTTTAATACTCATTTGTAGCCAAATCTGCAATTCCTTCCTTCCAGCTTCAACACTATTTATTAAACAAACTGATTTTGAAATGCCACTTTCGGCATATATTGAATTAATATGTATGTCTGTTCCTCTGTTATCAATCTTATCCAGTCTAAGTTCTTTCTGGGCTTCCTATTCTATCTACCTGTTTGTCTATTTCTGCACCAGAACCATTGTTGGTACTATTGTTATTCCTTATGATTTTGGGGTTTTCTTTATAATTCCTACTGATCTGCCTTCATGTCTGGAAGATCAAGTCCTCCCACTGTATGCTTTAAGAAAATTCTGACTCTTCATGTCTTAGATAGTCTATATAAATTGTAGAAGCAGTTTACCAATTTCCCTAACATATATAGTCTCTTTTATTCAATTAATCTATTTGGTGTTCTAATCAGTATCACACTGTTTTAGTGACTGTAGATCTTGAGTGTATTTTTTTATCTTTAATGTTCAGTTTATTAATTACATTGTTCCCCCTTTTTTATCCCCCTATAGCTCCCCTACACCCTGTACCCATCCCACCCTCCACCCTTCCCTCCCCTCCCCCTCCCCACTGTCCTCTCCCATTGTTGCAAGATTTTTGTCCAGTCTCTTGCTGTACTTCCCATACCCCTTTCCCCCCCAAGAATTGTCAGTCCATTCCCTTTCTATATCCATGATTCTGTTATATTTACCAGTTTATCCTGTTCATCAGATTATTAATTCACTTGATTTTTGTATTCATTTGTTGATAGATGTGTATTTGTTGTTCATAATTTATATTTTTACCTTTTTCTTCTTCCTCTTCTTAAAGAATATCTTTCAGCATTTCGTATAATATTGATTTGGTGGTGATGAACTCCTTTAGCTTTTTCTTATCTGTGAAGCACTTTATCTGACCTTCAATTCTGAATGATAGCTTTGTTGGATAAAGTAATCTTGGTTGTAGATTCTTGTTATTCAGCACTTTGAATATTTCTTGCCACTCCCATCTGGCCTGCATCATTTCTGTTGAGAAATCCACTGACAATCATATGGGTGCTCCCTTATAGGTAACTAACTGTTTCTCTCTTGCTGCTTTTAATATTTTCTCTTTGTCTTTTGCTCTTGGCATTTTAATTATATGTCTTGGTGTGGTCCTCTTAGGGTTCCTATATATTGGTGTTCGGTGCGCTTGTTGGACTCCTAAGTCAATTTCTTTCAGCAGGTGTGGGAAGTTTTCGGTCACTATTTCTTCAAGTAGGTTTTCATTGTCTTGCTCTCTCTCTTTTTCTGGCACCCCTATACTTCAGATGTTGGTGTGCTTGAGGTTGTCCCAGAGGCCCCTTACACTATCTTCAATTTTTTGGATACTTTTGGTTTCTTGCTTTTTCAGCTGAGTGGATTTTACCTCTTTGTATTTCAAATCTTTAACTTGGTTCTTGGGGTGCTCTAGAGTACTTTTAGGTCTTTGTATAATATTTTTTATTTCAGTCAGTGTATGCTTAATTTCTGGTTGGTATATGGTAGAGCTTCATATCCTTGTAGGTCTCGTTCATTTCCTTGTAGGACTCATTCATTTCCACATTGGTCTTGATCATTTCCTTGCAGGTCTTGTTCATATCCTTGAGTGTCTCGTTCATTTCCTTGTAGGTGTTGCTTATTTCCTTATAGGTCTCGACCTTTTCTAGGAGCCTCTTGAAAAGCCTTATAACTGTGGTTTTGAACTCTATGTCTAGTCGTCTTTTTTCCTCCATTTCTTTCACAACTGATTTCTTTCCATGTCTCTGCATGATGGCTGCTTTATGTGGTAGATGTCCTCTAAGGAACAATGGCTCAGCCTCCCCAGTTACCTGAGGTGGGTACTCTTACTGTAATCCTTAATGGGTTGTACAGTATTTTTTAATTTAAGCCCAGCTTGTTGTTGTTAGCCCTAAGAAGGTTTGACCTCCAGGGCAATTGGGTGTGAAGGGAGACTGTGTTCAGGTTGGGTGGGCGGAGTCTCTGAGCTGAGCAGGCAGCCTCAGCCTCAGCTATATCCTATGCGGCACTTGCTCGCAGGTCTCTGCTGGGTGGTAATTGTTGCAGGCACCTCCAAGAGAAAGCCGCTAGTCTCTACCCCTTGCCAGACAACTCTGCCTCTCCCCAAATGAGTCTGCACACCCAAAGTCTCTCCCAAGGTTGTAAAACAAAGCAGTCCGGTGGTTTCCGGGACCAGGAGACAAGTTCCCAGGGAGCAAGTCGCGAGTCTGTGCTGTCACACACTTTACGCGCGCAAACTGCTTTTCCAAGCAACCCGGTTTCTCCTCAGGCTAGGAGACCTCTGCCGTGCCTGGCTTCCAGGGTGCATACTCCAGACCTCGGGCCTCGCCTGGCGCTAGGGAATCCGTGCAGTGGTAAGTCTCCACCCTCCCTGTTGGAGAAATCCAGCCAGGGTTGCTGCTGCCAGCCCTACAGCCCGCGCGCGTCCCCGGCTTCTAACCTCTGTTTCCACGTGTATCTTCAAGGCTGTGCTCTGCTGCTCTTCTGAGTCTCAGTCTCCCACCTTTACTTTTTTTTGTGGAGTTTTCACTCAGCCAACTGTCCGGTGATTCTGGGTGATGTTTGTTTTGTTGTTTTGTTGTAGTTTTTGAATTGTTGCGCAGGGCAGAACAATAGGTGTTTACCTATGCTGCCATCTTGGTTGCTCCCCCCTGAGCTGAGAGGAAGGTCAAGGTCTTAATCCTTGGTGGGCTATGCTTCTACAGCTCCACACCAAGGAATGCAAATGTGAGCTGCAACCTCCCAAGGTCTCCTTATGCAGAGAATTCCTCAAAACTTTTCTTTTGTTCCCTTTTTTACTTAGGACCTAAGCGTAGAGCCCGACCCCTCGCCTACAGGCAGGACATGTGCGCAGAGGCACCACCTTGAGTGTATTTTTATATCTATAAAGCAAGTTAATCCCATTCTTCTAAAGTCATTCAGCTATTCTTATACTTCTTTTATTTATTTTCTAATTCTTTTTGTTTAAAGCATTATATAAGTCTCCTTTTTCACCCATTGACATCTCCCCAGTCTTCTTTTAAAAATGTTGATAATTAGCTTATCAATTTCCATGAAAATTATTCTTGGATTTTTATAATTTATTTTAATTTGTAAATTTATTTAGCCAGAATTTACACTTTTATAATGTGACCTTCCTATCTACATCCTTTTTTACATCCACCAGTAAAGTTTTGTTGTTTTCTTTACCTACATCTTGCACATTAAGTAGTATAAGTATATTTCTGGGTATACTAAGGCATTTATTTTCTTGGTAGATAAGAATGTGTGTAGACTTTCTAATATACATTGTTTATCAATGTTCTTTTTATTGCTACTATTGATTTCTCATTTACTTATAATTAACTTTTTCAAAAAATTCATTAAGAGTTTGGGAAAGGTGACCATAAATGTGTGCTCAGTCAGTCACCTTGTATCCAAAGCATGGACATAGCATTTTGAGTGAATTTTGAATAGGACTTTAAGAGCTAGAAATGACAGGAGGAAGAGTGTTTGAATTAGTAGATAGTATCAACTGTTCCTTAAAGATGAGAGACTGTATGGCATGTGTGGGGAATGAAGATTAATCCGGTTTAGATCAAGTAAGGATTATGAAGGGGAATGATGGAAAACAAGAAGGTAGAAGCTATGCTATGGAGGACCCTGAGTGCTCAGCTAAGCAGTAGGAAATGGTAGGTGCTGACATTGTCATATTGCTCTTCTTTTTTACAGAATGTAGAGCTTTGAGTCAATCAGACATTAGTAACATGAGGATACATCAGCAACACACATAATATGGTATACAATTAAACATGTTCAGTTGTGAATCATGCAAATTCAACAACACAGTGGGGCATATAGGTATGAATATGTCAAATTATCAACCTCCCAGGCATTATTTGCTTTCCGAAATCCATGTTGAACACAATAAGTTTCACCACTGTTGCCCACTCATCCTTCTGAATACTCCTATATCCTTCTCTATGTTCCCTAGAATATTGGGGACTCCATGAAAAATACATAAACATAGAAGAGGGAGATTTTTAAATATTCAATTACTCTCCAACCCATGCCTAGCTTCTTTTTCTTCTGCCCCTGCTTCTTTGTAAGACTTGGGCATAGGTTATCTTCTCCGTGAGCTCTTTGTTAAGTTGCATTGTTTGTTAAAGCAGTGTGTCTCCTGATGGTAAAGCAGTGTGTCTCCTGATGTTTGCATGGAAATGAGAACAATCAAGGTTTCCTGTGTTTTGCTTCTATTATCCCCTCTCCACAGCCTAACCCAAAATTTTCCTTTCAACCCACTATCCACAGTTATTCAATTGTCAATGAGTAAGTTATCAGAACTTACAATTTATTGCCCATCTTTAAACAGTCTTCATAAATGAACGAGTTTCAAATAATGCAAACTTTAAATTGCTGACTTCTAATGCATTTTCAATATGAGATATAATATAAAATAGCAAGGCCTATTTTCTTGTGTAGCTTGTGAATCAAGTTTATAGGCAGTACCTCTAACTCTCACTCTCACACACAAATTACATGTGTGTAGGTTTACATGTGTATATGCACACTTATGTGTGTGCATGTATAGGTGTGTGTATTTTTCCCAGGAAAAATAAGGTCCAGTGTTTGAAAATTATTTATTACATGTATTCATTTATGTATATATCAATATGAACATACTAGTAGAGGCAGCCAAAGAATTGACAACATAAAAGGTGCCTCTGGCTCAGACAGCAATTTTTAAAATTTTCATATACATTTTTGTTATTTTACATTAGTTTTTATATAAATTGGTCTTAGGGGAAGAAGCTATTGTGTCACTTTTTAATTAGCAAGAGAAGATTCTGTGGTGGAGGTAGCATTTTATGAGGTCCTGTCTATGCCAAACTAGGCCCCCAAGCCATCCTTGGACAATGATTTATTAAATAGTTCTTTTTAAAAAAATTGATTAAGTAATTCCCAATGTTCTGCATTGGGTAATGAGCAGCTTGACAATGCCTAACTCATTTGACAATTTGAGTCATTGTCACTGGGCCAGAATAGGTTGTTTTCCAAGAAGGAAAGTGAAGAGGAGAGAGTTTGTCAGCAGTAAGTTTAGTGGAAGTTAGAATGTGTGACAATATAGCAAATATGGGTGGGTAAACAGTAGATGATAATGTCCCATTGAATCCTAAGTATAGTTTAGATATAGGAAGATCCCTGGAAGTCAAGTATGATCCTGAAATCCAGCTCATCATGAATGGACAGTCACACTGATCTAGTCAACGTAAGTGGTATGAAGGTCACCGGTGAACTGGGTCAATTCTATCATCTCCAGTGACCTAGTTATTCTTTGGGGGGAGAAGGGGCAAGCTGGCACTGGATCCAAACAGATACACTCAAATCCAAACCAGAGCCTAACTTGGTGCACTCCAGGAATTATCATGTCGGTAGACAGCTGACTAGAGTGGGCATGATCTGGTATATGGTTCAACTTGAGAATATTTTCCCCCAAAATGGAAGCCTTGTCCCATAAAACCTTTCAGTGGCTTCCTTTCCTCATAAGTAAATAGAGGAATTGGGACTGGCCTTTCTCAATAAGAGTCTTGAGAATCACTAGCCTCATAATTTGGCCCAGGAGAAGAGAGTCCTATTGTCAACAGTGTGGAAAACGCTGAGCATTATGGCCCCTCTGTGGGATGTGCTGGCTCTTTCTGTTGCAATAGCCCAAAGAAATAGCCACAAAGTAAAAGGAACCTACTAGCTTCTTTTGTTTCACCTCACATGTCTGAAAATTATACAACCACTGAACAGTATCTTTAAGTAACACCAGTTAATTTTGTCCCGTTGACACTCTACATTGACATTTCTCCAGAGTAGCAACTCCAGGACTATCTTGGTCTAAACCTAAGTTGTTGAGACTCACACAGAGAAAAACTAGCACCCACCGCCTGGAAGAGAGTCCGTTTACCATCCTCCTCTTCTCTGACTTGTATGCCATTTGATTTCTAACTCAATGTGCTACTCTTGGAAACACTCTCCTGCTTCGGGACTCATTTTCCTCATCTGTGAAATGAGTGAGCTGCGTGACCCTTTCAGCTCTGTCATTATATGAAATATCTTCCCATGTGTGAGGTTCACTTTAGAACTTGACCTCTCCATTTCCCCTTGGGCTTCTGAGTGACAGATACCACAGCTAATCTTCCATAAATAGATGTTCCATATCTTGGGTCTCAGGATGAATTTATAGCTGAAGATTGACATGCAGTAACTTTCAAACAAGACCAATTTGAGCTACAAGAAAAATATTTTACACTATTTTAAACCATTACATTATAAAGCAATGGTATATTTTTATTTAACAAATATGAATTATAATCCCAATTTTTATTTACAAAAATAAGTTTCAAGCTAGCCAATACTTACTGAGTAATTTCTCTGGTCAGGACAACATCCAATAGACATTCCAATGAACCTTAAAGCTATGCCTGGAGCCATAGGTGAATAATGACTTTTTACATAAAAAATTCCTATTTATTTCTTTTGCTTTTTATGAAAAGCAATAAAAGGCCTTTTCAATGTGATTGGTATAATTCTGGATTGATTATAGGTGTACTTCATCCAACCACCACAAGAGCTTAATAAGTAACTGAAACATTTGGTTTCTCTGTCATTTTTATTAACTCTGAATGGTGACAAAAAGAATATCATTCCAACTGGTCTAAAAATGAATCTGAGGCTGCAGAGACTGGAAGAGACTCATGATAAAAATGCAAATTTAATTTAAATGCCCAAGAAAATATAATTTTCAGGAAAGAATATTTAAAGAAATACCAAGTCATGGTATTTTCATCGAGAAAAGATAATAGTGAGAAAGTAGGAGATAAACTATTAATATACTAGAGGCCCATTGCATGAAATTCATGCATGGATAGAGTCCCTAGGCCTGACTGGTGAGCAGGGCCAATCTATCAGACAACTGGCACGGAGATTGGGGGACCCCCGCACTGGCACCCATCTTGGCTTCTCTGGGGTCTGTGGGCTGGGGGCAGCTCTTGTATTAAGCATCTGCTTTCTTTTTTCTTTTTTAAAATCTTTATTGTTCAGTTTATTAATTACATTGTTCCCTTTTTTACCCCCTATATCTCCCCTCCACTTGGTACCCATCCCACCCTCCGCCCTCACCTCCTTCCACTGTCCTCTCCCATAGTTGCATGATTTTTGTCCTGTCTCTTGCTGCACTTCCCACACCCCTTTTCTTCCCAAGAATTGTCAGTCCATTCCCTCTCTATGTCCGTGATTCTGTTATATTCACCAGTTTATCCTGTTCATCAGATTATTAATTCACTTGATTTTTGTATTCATTTGTTGATAGATGTGTATTTGTTGTTCACAATTTATATTTTTACCTTTTTCTTCTTCCTCTTCTTAAAGAATATCCTTCAGCATTTCGTATAATATTGGTTTGGTGGTGATGAACTCCTTTAGCTTTTTCTTATCTGTGAAGCACTTTATCTGACCTTCAATTCTGAATGATAGCTTTGTTGGATAGAGTAATCTTGGTTGTAGATTCTTGTTATTCATCACTTTGAATATTTCTTGCCACTCCCGTCTGGCCTGCATCGTTTCTGTTGAGAAATCCACTGACAATCATATGGGTGCTCCCTTATAGGTAACTAACTGTTTCTCTCTTGCTGCTTTTAATATTCTCTTTGTCTTTTGCTCTTAGCATTTTAATTATGATGTGCCTTGGTGTGGTCCTCTTAGGGTTCCTATATATTGGTGTTCGATGCGCTTCTTGGACTCCTAAGTCAATTTCTTTCACCAGGTGTGGGAAGTTTTCGGTCACTATTTCTTCAAGTAGGTTTTCATTGTCTTGCTCTCTCTCTTTTCCTGGCACCCCTATAATTCGGATGTTGGTATGCTTGAGGTTGTCCCAGAGGCCCCTTACACTATCTTCAATTTTTTGGATTCTTTTGGTTTCTTGCTTTTTCAGCTGAGTGGATTTTCCCTCTTTGTATTTCAAATCTTTAACTTGATTCTTGGGGTGCTCTAGAGTACTTTTAGGTCTTTGTATAATATTTTTTATTTCAGTCAGTGTATGCTTAATTTCTGGTTGGTCCTTTTTCATATCCTTGAGAGTTTCGATCATATCCTTGTAGGTCTCGTTCATTTCCTTGTAGGACTCATTCATTTCCACATTGGTCTTGTTCATTTCTTTGCAGGTCTCGTTCATATCCTTGAGGGTCTCATTCATTTCCTTGTATGTCTTACTTATTTCCTTATAGGTCTCGACCTTTTCTAGGAGCCTCTTGAAAAACCCTATAACCATGGTTTTGAATTCCATGTCCAGTCGTTTTTTTTCCTCCATTTCTTTCACATCTGATTTCTTTCCATGCCTCTGCATGGTGGCTGCTTCCCTGAGTTGGTCAATTAGCTTTGTGTGGTAGACATCCTACAAGGGACAGTGGCTCAGCCTTCCCAGTTACCTGAGGTGGATATGGGTTGCACAGTCTTGCTGAAGTTAAGCTCAGGTTAATCATTGTTAGCACTTGTAGGGGTTGACCTCCAGGCCAATTGTCTGTGAAGTTCAGCTGTGCTTGGGTTGGATGGGCGGAGTCTCTGGGCCAAGCAGGCAGCGTTAGCTCCACTCTATGCAGCCCCAGGAACTCTGTGCTGGGGGCAATGGCCGCCAGCACCTCTGAGAGAGAGCCGCTGCCGAGCTCCACCAGCTGCTGGAGAATTCAGACTCTCCCCAAATGAGTCTGCACACCCAATGTCTCACCCAGGGTCGCAACACAATGCAGTCTGATGGTTTCCCGCACGAGAGAGCAAGTCACGAGCGCTCTTTCTCTCTGCACGGTCAGGCAGCTGTGCTGTTCCCAAGTTCATGAGCACTCTGCACAAGCTTGCCTTCTCCACAAGCTGGCAGACCCCTGCAGCACCCGAGCTTCCACATGCCCTCCCACTGTCCAGTGTTTACCCTGTATGATAGTGGGTTTCCTGGACTTCACCTAGAGCTGGAGAATCAGTCTAGTGGGACGTCTTTGTCTCCCCCATTGGAGAAAACTGGCTGGTTTTTAGCCACCCGCCCTATCCGCTGGCACGTGCACTCCTTCAAACCTCTCTCTGCGCATATCTTCAACATTGTCTTCAGCCACTCCTCTGAGTCACAGTGTCTTATCTTCACTTTTATTTGTGGAATTTTCACTCAGCCAGCTGTCCGGTGATTCTGGATGGTGTTTGTTTTCGTTAAGTTGTAGTTTTAAAATTGCTGTGTATGGTGGCAAGATAGGTGTTTTACCTATGCCGCCATCTTGGTTCTCCTCAAGCATCTGCTTTCTGGTGGTCAGTGTGCATCATAGTAACCAGTCATTCCACCATTTGGTCGATTTGCATATTAGGATTTTATTATATAGGATTAATAGCAAGTGATAATCCAAAACAAAATCCTAACCAATTTAGAAGTTTGGAACTTATTTCTGCTTCTTAGCATAACAAATAATAATGCTACAGATAAGAAATAGATAAATAACAGTCCTAGATGTTAGGAATAGGTACAGAATATTCACTCTAAAATGCACTACTCCCAGAGACTAAGTACCTGACATCCTTACAAAACAAAAAGGAATTCTCCCCCTTAGCCCAACTCAATACACTTTAATGGCTTTTCCCTTCTCCAAGATGCACAGAATAAAAAGAAACCAAGATCATAGGCTGCTTATTGTTTTGCTACCTAAAGGCCCAGACCAGGACCCTTTCAGGAACCATTATGAGCGTTTATCTCGCCGTTGCCTGAGATGGTGCTTTATCACTGTAATCTCTCCTTTGGCCTTAGACTAGATTGAACCACTGTGCTCTGAAGTTCTTTTCCTCTGGACTAAGGGATGCTGCAGAACAGACTGCCAAGGAATTAACACACACATACACACCCTGGGTCATCAGACACCACACTCAGTGACAGGAGTTTTTGTATAAATACCCCAGCTCCCTCCCACCTTGCTTGGGATCATTTTGAGGCATGTAGTTTGCCCTGTGGCTTAACAGCTCCGCTTTCCCTTTCCTGTAATAACATTCCTCTCTCTATCAGAATTGCCTGCACTTCTCAGATAAAGTGCTTTTAACTAAGACCTTCTCCAGTGTCTGCATCTGGGAAAACCCACACTAAGACGTGCTCTGTTCGATGGCCATTTCACAACATGATGAAGAGACGTTCTCAAAAAGAAGGTAATACTGCAAAGGGACCTGCTGAAAACAGAAAAGTTTCACCTCCACCATGCTCAAGCTCTCAAGAGGCCATTCCTTTTTTTTTTTATTTTTATTTTTTTTACGTTTTTATTGAGTTTTAGAGAAGAAGAGAGGGAGATAGAGATAGAAATATCAATGAGAGAAACAGTGATTGGCTGCCTCCTGCATGACCCCTTCTGAGGATTGAGCCCGAAACCCTTGTATATGCCCAAACTGGGACTTGAACCATGATCTCTTGGTTCCTGGGTCTACACTCAAACATTGAGCAACACCAACTGGGCTCAAGAGGCCACTCTAATAGGCAAGTCATGGTCTCTTTTTATTGTCTCCTCTATGCTGCCTAAAATGCTTTCTTTTATCTTCTCAGCTAATCTGTTTACTGTTAATTTCCTCCTAAAAACTACATCGAGATATAACTATACTATTGTCTAAGACAGTGATGCTCACAGTATAGTTCCAGGACCAGCGGCATCTTGGGGACTTGCTGAAAATGCAAATTCTTGGGCCCCACCCCTGTCTATTGAATTGATAGTCATGGAGAGGGACCCTGCATCTGTATTTTAACAATCCCTCCAAGCAATTGTGATGCACACTAAAGTTTAAGAGCTACTGTTCTAAGAAGTATTTCCTGTCACCTCAATCTGACTGTAAAATCTCCATTTCCAGTTCCCTATCATCTTTCACATTTATTTAGTCAATGTAAACTCTCAGTGCTACCTCTTATATCCCTCATGCTGACCTCTTTCTCCTTCTCTATTGTCATAATTTAATTCAGACCAACCCATATTTCTCACCTGAATTATCAATGCAGCCTCCCACCTGGTCTCCCTGAATATAAGCTTTCTGTCTATTCTCCATCAGCCACTAGATTTTTTAGGTCTAAAGTGCAAATATATTATTAGAACTTACTTCTGCTTCTTAGAATAAGCAAATAATAATTCTACAGATAAGAAATAGACAAAGAACAGTCTTACATGTTAGGAATAGGTAGAGAATATTCACTTCTGTCACCTAAATGAAATCTAAAATTCATAGGATCCGCATGCAAGGCCATTTGTGATTTGGCTCCTGTCTGTCTAACTTTTCTTGGACTATAGACACATCAAAGTATCTACAGTGCACTTTCCCATCCACCCCCTCATGGAAGATATCTCACCTTCTACCCCCCCCCGCAAGGAGGACCTGAACTACAGGTGCATTCTTCAGGGTCTTAAAGGCTCCAGTGCCCCTCCTTAACTATACCATAAGCATATAAAAAAACAATCCTTCAAGGCAATATCAAATCTTGGAGAGGAACAGTAGCTTAAAGCAATCCAGGCTGCAGCAGAGAAGCAAGAACACAGGAGTGAGGGGCCAAAGCTAGATTTTTCTGTATTTTTACAATTTTCCTCAAGGTAGGTGTTACCCCTCATGGCCCAGGCAGGACTTGTGGCTTCTAGCACTTTCAACATTTACTGTTTTTTGCTCTAGGTTTTCTTATGTCCCTAAACTCTTTAAGATTAATTCTTCCTCTGTAAATTAGAGATAAATGCTTGCCTTGTCTGTTAAAGAGGGCTGGTTGAGATTCAAATGAGAAAACATTTATAACAAGTTTTAAAAGACTTTAGGTGTGCTGAAACCTGTTTGGATCAGTGGATAGAACGTTGGCCTGCGGACTGAAAGGTCCCAGGTTCAATTCTGATCAAGGGCATGTACCTTGGTTGTGGGCAATCCCAGTAAGGGGTGTACAAGGAGCAGCTGATCGATGTTTCTCTCTCATCGATGTTTTTGACTTTCTATCCCTCTCCCTTCCTCTCTGTAAAAAATCAATAAATCCTATTTAAAAAAAAGATTTGAGGTGCAAAATAAAACAAATCACAAGTATTGTTAAATACTTGTGACAATTATTTGTAACAATTAACTGTAAGTAGCCAACATTTAGCAAGCACTAATTACTATATTTGCCAGGTCCTGATCTAAATTTAACATGCATCATTTATTCAATCCTTTTAATACTATAAAATAAGATACTATGATAATCCCCCCCACCATTTTACATAAGAAGAAGCTGAGGCATGCAGATGTGGGAAAATGTTGCTCAAGATTACAAAACTTAAAGTGATGGTAATCTCACTCAAGAGCCCAAACTCTTAACCCTGTTAACAGTGAAATGGCAATAGATGTTAGACCTCGGTTCAGCAACCACAGTTCTTGAGTTCAGCTAAGAAAGAATTCAGAGTCAAGACTCAAATACAAGAAAACGTTTATAGTCACAAAGGTTCCTCTGTCTGGAGGGTTTTTATCTGGAGGTCTTAAGGGAGGATCTCAATAAAATATTCATCAGCTTTCCAAATGTGTCCTTAAAGGTCATGGTCTCTCCTGATTAATTGGTGCCTGGGCAGAGGGGTCATTAGTGTGTGCTGGCTTGGCAGGAAGAAGGGAAAGAAGTAGATACATTTCAACCAAAAAAAAAAATGGCTTCTTTCCAAGGGGTGCTGTGCTATCTGTAGGGAGTCCAGGTCCCTTGGGCCAGCCTCATTTTCATAAAGAACCTCAAGAGTTGGCATGATATCTACTGAGGTTACACAATCACTGGCCAAGATAATCCAATGCGATTAAAACAAGTTGTTCATCAGGAACTGCAAACTTGGATCTCACTTTTTAGAGCACACTATAAATTAATGTTTTTTTTAAATATATAAATTAAGGTTTTAAGTAAATTCTGTTCTTTTTTTTAAAAAATATATTTTATTGATTTTTTACAGAGCAGAAGGGAGAGGGATAGAAAGTCAGAAACATCGATGAGAGAGAGACATCGATCAGCTGCCTCTTGCACGCCCCCTACTGGAGGTGTGCCCGCAGCCCAGGTACATGCCCTTGCCGGAATCGAACCCGGGACCCTTCAGTCCGCAGTCCGACGCTCTATCCACTGAGCTAAACCGGTCTCGGCTGTTCTTTTTTTTTTTTAATAATCACCAAGGCCTTTATTTTTTATTGATTTTACAGAGAGAGAGAGGGGGGGGGAAGATCACTGTGACAGAGAAATATCAAGAGGTTGCCTCCCATATCTGCCCAATTAGGGATTGAACCCACCACCTTTCAGTGGGACAATGCTCCAACCAACTGAGCCACACTAGTCAGGGCTGTTTTTATTTTTTTACACTCAATATTGTTTTGTGTTAGTTTCAGGTGTACAGAGTAATGGCTAGCCAATCATATATTTTACAAAGTGTTCTCCCAATATTTCCTGTACCACCTGCCACCATACATAGTCATTATAATATTATTGACTGTATTCTCTATGCTGTACTTTGTATCTTTATGACTATTCTGTAACTACCAATCTGTACTTCTCAATCCCTTCACCTTTTTCATTCAGTCCCTCAACCCTCTTCCCCTTTGGCAACCATCAGAGTCTGTTTCTGTTTTATTTGTTCATTTATATTGTTCTTTAGATTCCACATATAAATGAAATAATATGGTACTTGTCTTTCTCTGACTGACTATTGCACTTAGCTGACTACCCTCCAGGTCCATCCATGCTGTCACAAATGGTAAGATTTTAATAAACTAGGAGTGTCTCCAAAGAGGAAATGGAATAGGCCAGGCATTGAGTCTCCTGAAGGTTTACATTAATTTTACACAATGAATCTCAGGATGTGCCCCCCAAAATATGCTGAAGTCCTAATCCCCAGGATATGAGAATGTGACTGTTTGGAAACAGGGTCATTGAAGATGTAATGAAGGAAGATGAGATTGCAGTGAGTAGAATAAGATGGGCCCCAATCCACTATGACTGGTGTCCTTATAAGAAGGGGAGAGACACAGAGAATGCCATTGAAGAGACAAGAGACACATAAGTGGCCATGTGAAGACGGAGGCAGAGATTCGAGTGCTGCATCTACAAGCACTTGAGGAATGCCAAGGACTGCCTGCTGGCAACACCAGAAGCTGGAGAAGGCAGGGCAGGATTCTCCCCTACAGGTTTCACAGAGAACAGGGTCCTGTGACATCTTGATTTCACACTTCCAGCTCCAAAAACTGTGCGACAGTAAATTTCTGTTGTTTAGGCCACCAGCTTGTAGTTCTTTGTCACAACAGCCCTTGGGAACTACACAAGGTTACTTTCCCGTCTGTTTTTGGCGGCTTTTGTTAGCTGGTCCAGGCACCTGTTAGAACAGGATTCATTGTGCTGCATTATGTTTGTCTTTCCCAGCTAGGCAATGAGCAGAATCTGTGTTTATTCACCTGTATCTCCATACACAGTAGTTGCTCAATAAATGCATGTTTGATACATGCATAACCTATGGACACAGACAATAGGGTGGAGAAGGCCTGGGGCGGGGAGTGGGGGTCAGGCTGGAGGGAATGAATGGGGGGGAAAAGGGAACATATGTAATACTTTCAACAGTAAAGATTTATTTTTAAAAAATTAAAAATAAATAAATGAATGTTTGAATCAATGAAAGAATCTCAAAGAACCTCAGGGATTCACCCTGGCTGCTCATCCACATCCAGCCTCCAGACCTCAAATATCAAACTACTTTCCTACTTAATAAGTATACAGTATAGGTCTTGTAACATAGAAATCCACACCTGAACCCCATATATTCATGTTGACCAATGTTATCCCAGTAAAGTTACTTTTTTAAAAAGTATGCAAATGTGCCAGGTATGAGAAACCAGGGCGGCAAAGTGGACCTAAAGGATATATGGGACCTGAGACAAACAGCCTCGACCTTGGATCTGCCCCTTACCTCTGAGCATCTTTGAGCTACATTCTTGGTCTCTCAGGGTTTTTGTTTTTGTTTTTTGTTTGTTTGTTTGTTTGTTTGTTTGTTTTTAGTAAGCTACAGACAATTGATGTGCCTTACTGATTTGCCTGTGGAAAACTCCTTAAAATTAAAAATCAGTATCACGTCAATGTTAAGTGTACATTTGTGTGAATATAAGCTGTAATTGAGTGTTCTCCCTCTCAATATATTGCACACACTTGTGAACACATACATGCACATATATATATGTGTGTGTGGATATATGTATAAATTTCTGATGTTGGTGTCAACACCATTTGGTGTGATACATTATGATCTTTACAATTAGGCTAATGAAGTTATTACTGTACATGCAGCCATTTGGTTAGAAATAATCCTATCATCATTAAACATATCAGTTATTAAAAGATTCTATATATTATAAAAGGAAAATAAATAGTAAAAAAATCAGCTCATTAAAGTTTATCTTTTCAAAAATACTTGCTTTAAATTTCTTCAAAATGTGTAACTTTAAAGATATCTGATTTATATCTCACTATAAAAAGCTGCAACTTGTTATGCATCCTTAGATGCAAATTGAGTTATTTCTAACTGGAAACAGTCGTGACTTGGACATTGGAACTGGCCAGTCCATCTCAGTGGTTGCCCAGAGGCTCAGATGGAAAGAGAATGACTGTGCTCACCATCTGTTTCCCATATTGCCTGAGAAAACATCCAGAAAATTCACTTTCTCAGGGCAGCTAGCCATCAACGCAGTCACCAGAAAGATAAATGCTTCCTGACACAGTCAAAGCAGCCACACTACAGGGAAGATACCTCTCACAGTCAGAATCCCGATTGTCTGGTACGGTTTGAACATGTGACGCCAGAAAATCAAGAGGCCCCTGACCCATCGAAGTGCATGGCTTTGGGCACAAGTGTTTCGGTATGAGGCCTGGTTACTACAAGGCCTGTCTCTGAGCTGACTCTCAGGCCGGTCTACCTGCCAAGTAGTGTGAACTTCAGTTGTTTGCCAGAGGGTTAACCAGACTGTGGTTTCAAACTTGGAGGCGTGTTTGTTTGTTTTGTTCATTAGATTCCACATGTAAGTGAGATCATCTGCTACTTGCCTTTCTCTGACTGGCTTATTTCACTTAGCATAATCCCCTCCAGATCCATCTGTGCCAAAGGATACCCTTTCCTTCTTCTTCTATGGCTGAATATTCCATTAGTGGAGGGAACAGGGTGGGGGTGGGGGAGAGAACAGCAGGAGGCAGCCATTCATCCCTGAGTAGGGAGGTAGACAGGTAAAAGAGGGTAAAGGGGGAATGGATAATAAATGGTGATAGGAGACTAGACCTTGAGAGGTGAACACACAACACCAGAATTGTACACTTGAAACCTATATAATTTTATTAATCAATGTAACCCCAATAAATTTACTGAAAGTATTTTTAAAAATTAGAGGCATGTTACTTAAAATGAGCTATTGCTGTAGGCTTTAGAAAAACATTTTTTTTCTAACATTCAAAAATATTCTTGCCCAGACGTTTTCTGAGCATTGTCTTTGGAACCCTGATGGCTGTAAAAAGAGCGCTTGGGGTTACCCCAAAAGCTTATGACAGAACTGCTCCTTTCCCCTCACTCCTTCCCACACTGGCATTTTGCTCTTTAAAAGCAAGGCAGAACTTGAATTTTTGTTTTAGTGCATTGTAGCAGGAACTCAGTAAACAGTTATTGAATAACCTAAAAGATTCAAAAGATATGTGCTTAGTGAATTTTGGATTAGCAGATGCTAAATGATGTCACTGCTTATGAATGCAAGCCAGACCAAAACAACCTAGTTAATGAAAGCTGCAGGGAGGACCCACGGTGCCAGCTCTCCTCTCCGCATTGCCTTATGGGGATTTCAAGCAGCATGGGTCATTCCTCCTGGGGAAGAGAGGAACCAGCAAAGAGAATGCAGAGTTCTTGAGGTCCTTTTCTGACCTCTAACTGTTTTATGTAAACGGAGAAACCAAACAAAAATCAAACAACTCCCCAACCCAATGTGGCTGAAACAATAGAGGGCTGCATGGGAGAAATGAGGGCCCCAAAAGATCTGAGTCAATATGAGGATCTGAGCTCCATCCTCAGCACTGACTGTAGGCCAGGCACATCTTGGACAGCATCTCCCCCGTGTGCTGGCAGGAGAGGACAGCAGGAGGCATGCCAGTCATCCCTGAGCACTCGGGAAAGCCTTCGAAGCTGAAGTTCTGAGGTTTTTTCCTATTTGCTGGCCAAATGGGTTCCTGAACTTGCAACCATGCCTATTTTACCTTTTGCAAAAGTAAAGCAAAATAGCCCTTTTATTAGAGCTATTAACATGTGCGCACACACACACACACAACCAGAGCATGTAATCAATGCAAATGATATTCATCGTGAGCCAAGCTAGTGCTGGAGACATTGGGTGAACCAGCAAGTATGCCTTCTCACACAGATCAAAGGGTCCATCCAGCAAATGTTTCTCCAGTGCCAACTATGTGCTGGGAACTGTGATGTGGATGTGGTGATGATAAACCAGACAGTCTCTGCCCTCTTGAGTTAACACTCTATTGAGGGAGATAAACAGTATGGGAAAGAGTAATATTCTCACAGGACAGGGAAGAGGGGGACGAACTGGTTGGGGAGCTATGGATGCTCACACTCTGTAAAGTTAGAGCAAAGTAGAGAATAAGCACCTATGAACATCTGAGGGAGACCATTCCGGCAAAGGAAACAACACAAGCAGAGACCCTGAGGGAGGAGTGTGTCTGACCTATTAAGTAGAGGTCAAGCCAGGGAGACTGGAAGGCAGAGATGGAGGAGATTGGCCGAGGACCACTCAGGAGTACATGTCACCAATTCTGTTGGCCTTCGTTATGCTTTTGGAAAGTTTTGATTGGGGAGTGGCATCCAGGTACAGTGTCATCCATTGATAATCTTGGAAAGGGTGTTAGTTCTCACAGTTGGACCAGTGTCCTTGGCAGACTTGTCGGTGTTGACCAGAGGGCGGTGGTTACTAGTGGAGTAAGTGTTCCGCCAAGTCGCTTGGATACTATGGGGCTAAGTCCTGCTCCCCAGACTCTGGAGATGTCCCTCCTCAAGAGTCTGGGAAGGGTGAGCCGGGGAGTGAGACTAAATGCAAACTGCAAGTCAGCAGGTCCTTCAACTTGGTCCAAGTGTAGGGGAAAAGGGTGAACCCACAGCTGACCTGAAGTCTGGGAAGTAGTTGAGCTATGTCTATCATTGATATTTGCCCTTTGCTTTAGAGTCTTTAATCCAGCCCAGGCTGACTATTTTATTCATTTATCAGTTTAGTTTGTTTTATTATTTCTTTTAGGAGAAGCCCAAGGCCAGGAAAGTAGTGGGTTTTTTTCTTTGTTTTCAAAAGATTTTATTGAAATAACAACTTTGGAAGATTGGGAACAATTTCTGTACAACACATAATTACTCAGCTTAGCAAATACTTTAAAAGTAAGCTAAGAGATGAAGCATGAGCGTTGACATCCATTATCTCTGTGTTCTACTCCAGGAGACAGAGGAAAGATGGGAGGAAACGGGGTTTCTCTCCTCATGCTAAGCTGAATGCAGAGTTTGAAATACAAGGTGAACTGACATATGTCTCCTTTCCAGCCTCCTTCCTTCAGTCATCAACTTCACAAGTCCTCCAAAGAGCCCTACCATGCCCACTTGCTCTCTCCTCCCAACCTCCCTCCCTTACCCCCCCCTACCCCCCACCACCTCAGACAGGGAGGGAGCTGAACGAAAAGTCTGAGAGCTGAAACAGCATGAAAGCCCTCAGATTTGGAATGAAATCCAGTCTCCTCGGTCGCCCCCTCCCTGCCCCTCGGGGCTTCCTTCCTCCCTCATTCCTCTTTCTTCCTCCTTCTTTTTCTTCTTTTGCTTCTAAAGAACCATAAGGGAAATCTCAAGTAAATGATATTCAGTCCGTGTTTTCCTGCCTCAGTAGTCAAAGCTTGAACCAAAAAAGAGGGTAAGAGCTACTGAGCAAGTATCATGCATACTCACATTTGCCGCACGAAGATACTGGCCATAGGAGAAGGTGAGGGGCTTATTAATCAGCTGCAATGCTGGCACCAGAACTCTGCTGGGTACTGCTCCCTCCTTGCACTGCCTGCAGTGCACTCCAGGTCTCTTTTTGGGGCCCTCATCACTGAGGGATACCTCTGGGAGGACAGTGACCAGCAGTCTCTCAGATTCTTAACCAGCCACTGAGTTGTCCATCCTCAGCTTTGAGGCAGAGGCCCGACCTTTGACTCGGTGATTCAGGTGTGTGTCTTGAGGGTTGAAGGGAGTGTTGTAGGCAAGGGGGTGCTTTCTGTAATGACAGCTCATCTGGACACCCATCCTTTGGGGCTTCTAAGGCATCTTCTTTTCCTAGGAGTCACACTCATCCTCCCTCAGGCATTAACTCACAAGGAACAGAAAGAGCAGTTGCATGTTCTAAGCAACTGAGTTCATCTCTGGGCAAAACTGCATTGACTTTTAAATTTTAAATTAAATTTATTGGGGTGATATTGGTTAATAAAATTACATAGGTTTCAAGTGTACCGTTTCATAATACATCATCTGTATATTGTATTGTGTGTTTACCACCCAAAGTCAATCTCTTTCCCTCACCATGCTATCTCTGCTCCCTCTATCCTTTACTAGCTCCACTCCCAACCCCCTCTCCCTCTAGTAATCACCATACTGTTGTGTCTATGACACTTGGTAGAATGATTATTAGCACCTGGGGTGGTGGTGTTCAATGGTTAAGCATTGACCTATGAACCAGGAGGTCATGGTTGGATTCCTGGTCAGGGCACATGCCCAGGGTTGTGGACTCAATCTCCAGTGTGGGGCATGCAGGAGGCAGCTGATCAATGATTCTCTCTCATCATTGATGTTTCCATCTCTCTCTCTCTCCCTCTTCCTTCCTCTCTGAAATTAATTTTTAAAAATTAAATAAAAAAGAAGGGGTCCAGCCAGCATTTAGCAAAGATGGGCTCCAACATGCATGTTCAAAGAGCAGGGTTAACTAGCTAGTCCTGAACACTTAACTGACTTTGTCTTTTCTCCTTCTTTTCCCAGCACCTACACCCCACCCTACAAACAGAGTTTTATTTTTTGATGAGGGGTTGGCATCCTCAGAGTTGGGACCTTGAAACAGGTCATACGTTAGTGTTATGTAGAAGAGGGATTAAACAGAACCTAAATTGCTCCAAAGGACAGAATAAGGCTCAAGGGACGACAGGGGGGGTTACAGAGAGGTAGATGTAGGGTTAATATTGAGAGAGGTGCTGGTAACTAGAGCTGCCTCACAGAGGAGCAGGCTGCTTGGTGAGGCAGTAGCTGTTACTTATGGGGCACAGAGATGGCTGCACTGCCTCTGATTAGGAATGTGGGGGGACTTCAGCATCCCATGGTCCTTCCAATTCTAAGATCCTAAGGCAGCTTGAAATAGCTTACTTACCATCTTCTTTTGTTGAATCATTTTACTAAATCATCACTTCCTAAGGGAGGACACTATGACTCATGCACAGTCCATGGGGAAAGCTTTGAATCCCAAATGCACTCCTTTTGAAGCTTTAAGGAGAAGACAAATTTATGACAGGGAGTTTACATTTGCCTTTCAAAGATAACTTGCATACATTTCTCAAATGTTTGAAAAGAACAACACTAGAGACAGTTTGCTTGGAGGGCCCTGACAAAATGTCCTCCAAACCCAAGGAGTCCAAATTGATGTCCCGGTCTTAGAAACAGCCAGATACCTCCTCCCCTTGGCCTGAAAATCTCTGCTCAGCACCCTGGGTTCAGCGTGCACCTGCCTGGTGCGGTGGAGAGGACTTGCTGACCCTCTTCTTAAAGAAGTAGAGAATGATTTGCCACTGCTATTGTGAACCTGCCATGTGACCTCGGGAAAGTTAGTGTCCCTGAGTCTCAGTTTCCTCATGTAAAATATGGAGATTATAATCATACTTAGTGTACAGAGTTCCTGTTAGCATTGAATTAAGTAACACATGTACTATACTTCTTGCAATAGCTGACATATGATACTCTAAAAAAGGTTAGCTATGCTTACTATTCTTAACACCATTAATATCATCTTCATCGCAATCTGTATGAAAAATTACTACCACAGAGAGAATACTGAGAAATCTCGTGGGACTGCCTCCTGGATGCTCCACATTCTCGGCATTGGAACAGCACAAGCATCCACGGGCATGAATGTCCTTATTGTGCCCTGGGTGGCATCCTAGACTGGGCTCACGAGAAGCTAAATAACAGCACTCCTGGGGCCGGCAATGTTCCCCAGACCTTTGCTACAGAAAATGTGGTCCTGGACCAGCAGCACCTGAAAGCTGGTCAGGAAACCAGCTTCGGGGTCCAGGCCTACTTTTAATTCAGCAGCTAGGGTGTCTCTGTGCTAGCGGACTGTGAGGGGAGTTGTCCTGTTTTCTCCCAGGTTATCTTTCAAGCCAACATTAACAATATTAAGCTCCCTTAAAATGTTCCAGCCTCTCCACCTCAGCCAAACATACATGAATTTGGTATATGCTAGGCTATGAGAGCACAAGATGGCTCTTTTTCTAATGGTACCAAATGAGCCAAAGTGAAAAAATGAATGTCTTACCATAGAGGAAGCTCTAATTTGGATGAACCACAGAAAGCATCTCTGCAGTATGGTCTTCTAGAAAATCAGCTTAACACCCCTCCAGCATTCAATACAGTGTCTAACATACAGTAGATGCCAAAAATATAATTGACAGATTAATTTAAAAAATCTGTAGGGTTTTCTATTATCAAAAGGATTAAACACAAGTAATGTATTCTAGAATTCTATGCCTACCACATCTGGTTCTTTTTTAGACAAGACATACATATAACATAAAAATACTAAAGAACTGTGCCTTAAAGTTTTGTCTCATGTAAAAAAAAAAACTAAAGATAAACATTCTTGGGCTAGTATACAGCTTTCAAGCATTATTAATGACCTAGTTCCCTCCTTTTCCTCTCATGCTATCCATTCTTAAGTCACTTCATGGTCAAAGATGACTGCTACTGCTCCAGCCACCACATCCACATTCCAAGTAGCAGGGAAAAGGGGGCATATAAACACACACCTCCCCAGAATCCCCCAGAATACTACTACTTATATTTAATTGGACAGAACTGAGCCATGTGGTCACACTTAACTGTGAAGAAGGTTGGAAAATGTGATCTTTAATTCTGAGCATCAAGAAGCTCAGCTAGAAATCAGGGTGAGATTACCAAAAAGAAGTTATTGGGGTAAGCTACAAAAAGTCTCTGCCAAAACCTCAAACCCCACTTGCAGTTTTATCTACTGTGCACTCGCTTTTATTGGTTCTGTCTTTCAGAGGCTCACCTGCTCACTGTCCTCCAAACACAGCCCTTGTGTGACCTTGCTCACTATGACCTCCTAGCTTGGAGCACCTCTTAGCTCCTCTTCACTGCACTGAGGCTTCCTCCATCGAGACTCGTGTCAGGGTTCTCCGCATCCACAGAGCTTCCTGGTCCCATTTTTCGCTGAAACCCACAATGCTGCTCTCTGTGTTGTTTTTTGTTTGTTTGTTTGTTTTGTTTTAACTTGTTTAAATCATACCTCTACAACGACATAGGGCTACTTCTGTTTTTAACCAAGTTCCTGACACAGTAAGTTCCTCGATTCCTGTGAATATTTGTGCTTATTATCAATGACAGTGATAGACAAGAGTTGGACTAGGAATTTTAAAGTTTGAGTAATTGTTCCAGCTAGACAAACCCCTTCTGATCCAATGAATGAAATCACAAAATTGCATCATTTCCCTAAACCTATTCGGAAAACAAATAGTCCAAGGAATATGGAGAAGATTTATGGGAATGGCAACATTCATATAAAATTCACTGAAGACATCAAAATAGATGTCGATAAGCCCTGTTTGTGGGTGAAGTCAGTGACTCTAGGATTGGTTCTGGTGTCTGTTTAACTTTGCAAAGGTTCTGAAGCTCTTAGAATCAGAGGCCATAAAAGGCCTGAGGGGTCATCTGACAAGTCTGACCCACTAATACACAGACAGGCAAACTGAGATAAGCTACTAAAGAGAAAATGTCTTGGCCACAGCAGAGCCAGAACTTGGGCCTTTTAGAAACACTCCAGGTCCCACACCTCCATTTTGGAGGATCTTTGCTTCCATCCCTGAAGAAATCAAAGGTGATTAGTCACTGTATCTGACCATTTCTCTCTCTTCAGTAGCCTATCCCATCAGCAGCCCAGACTTCCACCTCCGGCCAATCGAGGAAGGCCAGGCCTGAGGGATTTGCCTGCTAGACTAGTCCAGCCGTCTGAAGCCACGCCTTTGTGGAGCACTCCCAGCATCTAAGCAAAGAAGCCGGTTCACTGTCATGGCATGTTCACAGTTTAGAGCTTGCTGTTGTTTTCTTTTCTCAGACCTAGTCCAAGGACTAAATAGAGAGGTGACATCAAACAGTTCGGCAAACACAGCTGTCAGAACCACCCCTGTGCACTATGGGAAAGTAGCTGGTTCTCCTCCAGTGATGCCCAGGAGTGGGCTCACACTGAAAGGTCATTGGCTACCAGATAGCAAGCTCAGTCAGCGCCCGAAATGTGACAGTTGTTTGGAGTCCATTAATGCTGGTTTTACCCGAGAGTTTATTGTTTTCTGAAGCAACCATGGCTTATTATGGCAACCGACATTTATTGTTTATTCAGTGTTTATGGTTTAAACAGAAAAAGGAATGTGTCCATCTTTAAGAAGAAGCTAGCAAACACTGCATGTGGGCCAGGAAGGGGGATGGACACATTGTGTTCTGGCTGATCAACAGATGGTCCCACAAAAACCCTTGGAGGGAGCCCTCACAGGTCACACAAACCCACTCCTCATTCCTCACCTGGGCCACGGTGGTGCTGGGACCTTCAAGGGCAGATGAGGTGTGTATGTGTATGAGGGGGAGAAGGGATTGGGGAGGGGGATGGCCATGGCCCTTGAGTCACATATCTCCAACCTATTTTCTCTTCAAAGGACCACAGGCTTAAATTGCAGCCAAGATGGAAAACCCTCCTACAAGAAATGGAAGTGACTACAGACCATAAAAGGGACCAAAAAAATATTCATTCTGAAGGAGTCCAAAAAATGACTCCAACCAGTCCCTTCACAGCACCTTGGAGTTTATTGAAAATTAAAAGAAACTCTAATATCTTCAAATGCAATCTGCCTGCTCTCCACACAACATTCCTGTCAGAAACATTTCAGTGCCTGCTTGAACCATTCCAAGGTCTGGGATTGCTCAGTGTTGAGGGGCAGGTCTTTTTGGCAATCCCTGCATTGATTCTGAAATTGTTCAATAGGAAATCTTTGAGTGGCAAGGACTACTAGAGTAAGAAAGAGAAGTAAAAAAGAATTGAATTTTGCAGAGTCTAGTAACTTTAAAAATACCACAATCCAAATAAAAAGAAAACTGGTAAAAAAAAAAAAGTTGCAATATAAAGGAGAATGTGTTTAATTTTCTAATTCTATACAAATATACATATAGCAATTTGAAAACGAAATCCATTTAAAAAAATAAGAAAAGGCTATGGCTAGACAGTCCAAAGGAAAAAATAAAGGACTAAAATCAAATGAAAGGAGTTTTTATGTCAGACATAAGGAAATGCAAATTCAAATCATAAAATGGCATTTTCACCAAGGCTTGACTAACAGTCAATCATTTGATAATACCCAGAATATTGGGAAACAGATGTTTGAAGAACAGTTTAGTCACTGAAATTTAAAATATACACACCCTTTGAAAGTTAGCCTACCAAAATTTAAAATGAGCGCAACCTTTGAAATTTAGTTCATAGATATATTTTTATGAATGCACAGGAAAATCCTCAACAATATTCACAGTAGAAGAATGTTTGCAATGGGGGAAAGTAAACAACGTAAATGCCCACCAATAAGAAATTGGGGTCATAAATTAAAAGCACATTTAACATGGAATGTCAATCTGAATGAGTGAATATAAAAAGATCTATGATACCTTAAGTGAAAAACACAAAGTGTAGAAATGTGCATGAAGTATGGGTTTATTTATGTAAAAAAAATACATATATGCTTGTATATCCATAGAAGTTTTTGCAAGGAGACACAAATTATTAGTAGTTACCATTTATTCAAAGTTTAAAATACCCAAAGGCAATGCTATATTTCATCTATGGATACATATATGTAGCAAGCAGAAAATACGAATGCAACTGAGACATCATACAGTTTACTTTTAGGGGAAAAAGAAATAAAATTGGCAAAGAACCCCTAAGAATCTTTAATTATATTTTAATGTTTTATCTCATTAATAATATATCTGTAACTTTTTTTCAAATATTTTAAGGGGCCAAAAAAGACATACAAAGGACTCATTTGACTCTATGCTTTAAGCTTTATAAAATCTCTTAAAATAATCAGTGATACAATGATGACTCATTTTTGTTTTCAATGCGAGAGCCTGCAGCGAGCAGGGATTAACATTTCCTTGGAGAAATTGGATCTACTTGGTAGAACATTCTTGTACTAATCATTCTTGTTTACCAGATTTTTCTATTAAAACAGTTGAAAAGGAACAGTTGTGCTTTCATGGTGTACGTCTGTTTGTTGTCAAACAGCAGCTGATAGTTCATCAAATTAGCTGACGTTTTAGTGCTGGGGAAAACATTCCCTTACCTTCTTCAGCCTTGCCTTGCAAATCTCTCACCAAAATTACTGGACCTTTGGTAAGTCATGGATCTCCAACTAAATATTACTGGCAGATATTCTTTGAAGTATGTGTGTATTGTGTTGTGTGTGTGTGTGTGTGTACATGCACGCGTGCACACACGTGTGTGAGGGGGAGGGGTCTTCCTTTTCTGGAGAAGCCAAAATATTAAAATTGTTCATTTGGAGCTGTAGGTGGGGTTCTCAGATATGTGCAGCAGAATTCTTCCTTAAATACTCTAAATGTCCTCCTACTTACAGACCCCCACTGATGTCTTGAGAACTCTGGGCAAGACAATTTAGGATTCACCATCCAGACTGCTGTGTAAGAGCTTGGTGACTGGGCACTAAGTGACTTTTTGTCCCTCCGATACAGGAACTCATAGTAGCATGTGTTCAGGAGGTGGTTCTTGCTTTGGATACCAAAGTAAATGGCTTATCTCTGCACAGCATACACATTTTACTCTCAGGGTATCAAAACTGAGTTTACATATCCATAATGGATTTTTCTTCCAAGCACTGTGCCATGGATACGATGGTGAATGCTACCTAGTGAGTGGCTAACTTCTAGAAGTCACTTTTCAGAAGACAATATTCTAACTAGAAACCTGGGTAACACTCTTTTGATTCCCCATAGTTGGCTTGTTTCAGCTTCCCAACTGGAAGCACACTGGCCACAAATTAGCTGAAGGAAGTTCTATAGAAAGAAAAAAATCCACTTTACATATTGTGCCACCGACAAACCCCAAGAGATCTCCAACGAGGCCCTGATTGAGTAGCTCAGTTAGGTGTTGACACGGTGCACCAAGATTGCCGATTTGGTTCTAGTCAGGGCGCATACACGTATCAACCAATGACAAAGGCCTTCCTGGTGCCCTCTGGGTGTCCTCTGCTGTCCACTCTCTGTGGGTGTCTGGAAGGTAAGGGCTTTTGCATAGATATCCACCTCACGCCTGGTCTGATGGCCTTCCTCATTCATCCAGGGTGGTCGAGATCTCATTGCCATTCCAGATGGCAGCAGGTGAATGAAGACTCAGCCTGTGGTCTTAGCTAGGGGGTAAGCTCTTCCCCTTAGCTCTCAAAATCAGCATTTCTTTCTATGAAGCTTTGCAGGATTTTAATATTTCATAGCCACCATTTATTGAGCACTAGTATACTCTAGCCTTACATTGTCCTGTGCAGCAGCCACTAGCTACATGTGGCTACTGAGCACTTGAAATGCATCTAACTCAGATTGAGATGTACTCTAACTGTAAAATTCAAAATAAATTTTGAAGACAGCCCTGTAGAGGAACAAAGAGTCCTATGAAAGTAACCTCACAGGGAGATTTGATCACAAATTCCTAATTGGGCAGGTCACCAAGGAGAGTCATGCTTGAGGCCTATAACACCTCTCTCTCTCTCTCTCTCTCTCTCTCTCTCTCTCTCTCTTGAATTTTTATTATTGAAAGCATTACATAAGTCTCCTCTCTCCCAATTGACCTCTTCCCTCCCACTCCCCCCCCCCACTCCCCACCCAGCACAGGCCCTCACCCCACCTAGGCCCATAACTTCTTCTTCTTTTTTTTTAAAATATATTTTATTGATTTTTTACAGAGCAGAAGGGAGAGGGATAGAAAGTTGGAAACATCGATGAGAGAGAGAGACATCGATCAGCTGCCTCTTGCACGCCCCCCACCGGGGATGTGCCCGCAGCCAAAGTACATGCCCTTGCCGGAATCGAACCCGGGACCCTTCAGTCCGCAGTCCGACGCTCTATCCACTGAGCCAAACCGGTCTCGGCAGCCCATAACTTCTTTAGTGAAAGCTTTTAAGCCAGCTCTACCCATTCTTTTGTGTGTTCATCTTGTTTGGCACACCTTTGAAATACCAGAAGTAATACCTTGAAGGGGGTATTAATCCTCAAGAGAGCACATAATCTTGTTAGCTATCCTGTAATCCGATCTTGCCTTGCTTTCTCCCATCCTTAATTTCAAATCCATAAAAGAGGCTGCAAAATTTAATTCCCTGAAGCCTTTGAGATCTTGCTCCTGGCATGTCATCAATTTGGCTCAAACAAACTCTTAAGAAAATTATCTTCAGGTTTGGACATTTCTTATATAATGGCACAAAAATATCTCATTAAAATTTAATCCATCAAATATTTATTGAGGGTCTTCTAGGGATCAGGCACTAAAGCAGGTGTTAGGTGCATGGTGGGGTTTGTGAAAGAATCAAAGTCTTTGTCCTCGTGGAGACAGATAGTAAATATGAGAGCAAAAAGATGCATAATCACAAAACTGGATCAATGTGACGATGAAACAGCCAGGGTGTTTTGACAGATAATAACAAAGGTCAGAGGTTGAGATCTGTTTATCTAGAATGTCCAGGAAGGTCCACCAAGAAAGTGACACTGGCGTTAAGCCTGAAAGTAGAGTGAGCTAGACATGCAAAGACCAGAGGGAGGGAGGTCTTCAGAAGGAAAAGGGGGTAGACAGACCCTGTGGGTCCTGGGCACCACCAGTGAGGGGCCCTTGGGCACATGTCCAGGCCCATTCAGTCAAGATAAAGACTGGAATTTCATTCAAGGTAAAAGTGAAAGCCAATGGAGGGTAATGACTTATTTACCTTATGCTTAAAATGGGTTCTCCTGGCAACTGTGTCAAGAATGGGTTGGAAGGGACAATCGCAGATGCAGAAAAACTAGTTAAGAAGCAATGCAGCAATCCAGGCTAGAGGTGTGGCCAGCTTGCTCTAAGGTGGCAGCAGCAGAAAGTGCTGAGTGTCCCTAAGTCCTCCAGCTTTGGGGGCTGCACGGTATACAAAGACAGTAAGATGCGAATTGCTGAATGACCAGGAGAGTCCAGCTCCCTCCCTAATATTTCTGAGGAGCAACGGAAATTTTCCTGGTGGTTCCTCAGCCCTCTCACTTCTGCTCCCTAATCTAGACTCAGTACTTGATCCCCTCTCCCTGTACTGTGGCTGCCCCAGCTGCTGCGAACACGATTTTCCTGATTCTCTATGGCGGCGCTAACACAAGCCTAAGGAAGGCCTGAAACTCCCCAGAGGTGGGAGAGTTTTTGGACAGGGAACTAGAGGAGAAAGAGATAGGAACGGCCCAGAGTGCTCCTTGCGACAGGCAGGCATGCTGAATAATAAAGCCTGTCGCGAAGAACACTCTGGGCCGTTCCCATCTTTCTCCTCTAGTTCCCCGTCCAAAAACTCCTTTTCTTGGGCCTCCAGGAGAAAATGTACAAGTCCCATTCACTTCACTATTAAGAGGAAGTTACCTTTGCTACTCACTTTACCTCAATCTCTCCCATCCAGATTGGGGTTTGGGACTTTGCCTCTCACAAGTGGATGCCCAGGGACACCCTTTCCTGAATGAAAGGATACTTTTTCCTCTTTTGAGGCCCTTTCATGTAGAAGCATCTAAAATTGTTTTTTTTTTTTATTACACTTTTTCCCCCACCACATTTGTATGCCCTCACTTAATCCTCATAGGAAGTAGATGTTATTTCCATTTATGATGAAAAGCAATGCTAAAAGAGGTGGTTAAGAGAATCATTTGCTGCAAGTCATACAACCTGTAAGGAATGGGCAGACAATTCGCAACTGAGTCCAGCTAGGAAGCTGGCAGACGCCTTCCTGCCCCCAGCCTACTCCAATGCCCCTGCACCTAGGGTCCAAGGGCAGGTCAAAGTTCCCCTCCAAGCATCATCCCCTTCTCCTCTCACTTTTGGAAATCCTCTTTACCTAGATGACTAGCAATTCGAGAAAAAACTTTTTAGAGTTTGTATGACCAAACAGTGTGTTCTAACTTAGTGCTACTTTTCCTCCTGAAAATAAGGTGGTTATTTATTTATTTTTCTCTAAAGGACAAACTGTGTGTGCCCAGAAGATAGTATGTTATTCAAATTTATTGTATCTAACTTTAAATAAGAAGCAATCATTTCCTAGGGAATTGCCAGATGGCAATTCCTTGTATTCTCCTTAAGGGAGTTTAAGGGACAGAACGGTCAAAGCTCAGAAAACTTCTTCCAATTAAGCTACACTCACACTTCAGTGGGAAACAGGAAGCAAAAATACTAGCGAAGGCTGTGGTGGTGGTCACAGTAGCACCAAGAAAACCAGGAGGAGGGGGAGGAGTAATAGTTAACAGTTGCTATTACTTTGTGGCCTGCACTGGGCCAGGCTCTGCATGTACTGACTTGTTTAATCCTCATGTCAACTCTATTAAGTTATTATTACTCCCATTTTGCTGTTGAAGAAATCAAGTCTTAGAGCAATTATCCAACTTGCCCAAGATTAGAGGCTGTACCTTCTATTTTAAAAACATGTGGACTTTTAAAGCTCTTTAGTCATACAAGTTGAAGAGAAAATTGTGTGATGCTCAGTCCCCAAAGCCTCTTCCAGATAATAGGGCATCTAGAACAGACAAACAGCAACTGGGTATTGTTAGTAAGGGTTGATGCATGAAGCAGATTCCCATCACACCTACTGATAAATTAAGGTGAAAATTAAGTTGTATTTGGGTTGTGCCATTTAATCGTTGAGTCTTTTTCAATTAATCATGACTGAATGGATTTGACTGATTCATTCATTTAGTTATTTATTGATTGGATGACATATGTCAAGTATTGCAAGGCTCTAAGGACACAAAGATTAATAAGAGGCTGTACTTTAAGTTCTCTGTCTCCAGGTGGTTCAGAGGCTAGAAGAGGACAACAGGTTTCACATGATGAGACTCCCTCCCCCTAATCCCCTACCCTCCCTTTGCCTACTCAAGACTCAGGTAACAGAAGGGGTCCTTCTGTTCTATGACAGAGACAGATTTCTCAGCATATGGAAAAAGATTGTGCCAGCAGATGTATTACCTTCCCAGTTTGTTTTCAGATTTTCTGTTCTCAGGTCAAAACCATGAAATGGCTTTCTCTTCCTCCTTTTCCAGTTTTAGGATCAGAAGCTCCCTTTTCCCTTGTCTAACTGATCTATGGGGAGCCAAACATGATTGGCAACTAATACCTGGGGCTGAGACACAATTGCAACTGGAACCTTGGGGGTTGGGGTGACTGTGAGGATATAGGATAAGGCCGGTAGGAGAAGGGAAAGACCATCCGGAGGGGAGCTAGGACTTGAGAGAGAGTGCATTCTGTGCTGGGTAATGGGGGTGGCTAGAAAGGTGGTCTCAGAGAAAGATTCTGCACTCACAAATGTCATTTTCAGCAGAATAACATTGCCCATCTTATTGAATTATTTGAATGGCATTTAATTTGTAGCTTTAAAATTTTTGATTTATGTATTTTTGTTTACATATATATATAATAAACATGATTGAAATATACTTGATTTTATGTATGTACTATGTAGAATTTTGACAAAAACAATACTGGTGTTCATAGGATCATTTAACTTTCTATTTTTAAATTTAAGGTATAATTTATGTACAGTAAAATTGGCCCTCTTTGTACACATTCCTATGAATTGTAAGAAATGTATATAGTTATGTTACCATTACTACAATCTATATATATAAAAGGCTAAGTGTTCGTCCTTCCCTCCAACCGGTAGCTATGATGGGCACTTAACACCAGGGGGCAGAAGCTTAATGCAGGAGCTGCGATGGTGTGCACTGGCTATTTACAGAGAAACAGCACTGCAGACCTAGTATCTACAAAGCAACAGCTGCCTTCCCTCAAGTGGGACACAGGCCCTGCCACCACCCTGGAGCGACACCTCACCAAATCGCAGCCATCATTGCCAAAATCCCATGGCACAAAATACAGCCCATAGCCCAGTATAGCCAGAAATGGTTGCTCTGGGAGCTGAGTATTGACATGACATAGCAACACCCAGCTTCCTCTCCCTATGACTAGCCATCTTGGAGTTTCTTCAGCCCAGAACACAACTTGCTTTGTAGCCAGGTGCAAACATTTTACAGTTCAACCAAATCTTTGTAAAGTGTTTTCCCATGCTTCATCTCATTTGATCCTCACAGAAGTCCTGGAGTAGGTAGATAGGAGAGTTGGCAAAATCCTATTTTTTTTCCCATTAGCCAGAAAACAGAGATTTAGAGAGTTTAGAAACTTGACCGGACTGAAAAGAAGTAAGAAATGGTGGAACTTGAAAATGACTTAAGGTTTGCTCACTGTACAGAATATAGTCAAACACTGCTGCAGTTAAATATTTTACCCTTTGTTCTCCATGGGTGATCTAAAATAATATTCTGCTTCATGTTGATCTTTACTGCTGTGTTGCTGACAATTACCTGAAAGAGAAGTTGGGGTGCTTCACTGGGTTGGAAAAAGTTTAGCTAAGTCAGAAAGGACTATTTAACCAAGTTTATTATCTACTAGAGGCTTGGTGTACGAAATTAGTGCACAGGGTGTGGGGGTTTGGGGGGGGGGTGTCCCTCAGCCTGGCCTGCAAAGATGCCAGCATCCTTCATAGCCTCTAGCCAGAGTTTCTCTCCTCCTTCCATACAGCTTCTGGGGAGATGCTTGTCCTGGGGCATCCTCAGGGCCCCAGCACATGACGCCCTGTCAGGTACTCGGGGGCTTGGGCTTTCAGGTCTGGCTTCCCCACCTGGCATGGTGTGCATTTGCTGCCATGGGAGCAGTGCCTCAGGAGTCACACCCTTGGACCATACTACATGCGAGTATGTGTGTGTGTGGCGGGGGCGAGGGGCGGTTTCAGCAGCAGTGATTTGATGTTTGTAGTGTGCCCACTGGACAGCCCCCTGCCGTGGGCCATGACGGTTGTGTCTGGACTGCGGGCAGGGGTCTGCTGGCTGCGACTGGGGGCTGCAGGTGGGGCTGCAGGAGCACCCATAGGGCTCCATCAGCATCAGGAACTGGAAAGACCCATTTTTCTGGTGCTCCCCCTCCCTCCTTACAGCTGGCCAGTTCCCTATCTCTGCGCTCTCTCGGCCAGGCTGGTGGGGCACGGATGCTGCACTCACTGTCCCAGCTGGTCCATTCTCTCCCTCTGTGTGGCCGGGTGGGCTGGCCGGGGCACAGACACTGCACTCAACATGCCAGCTGGCTGTTCTCTCAATGGCCGCAGCCGTTTTGGTTGGGGTTTATTTGCTCCTGATTGGCTAGTGGGTGTGGCTTGATGGTAGGTACAGTCAATTTGCATGTTACTCTTTTATTAGATAGGATATATAAAAGGCTAAGTTGACTCACACATGTGCAATACATATAAAGCTGTCGTTGGTGCCAATCACACAGGTCTCTTTCCACCTGTCATTGTTGATCATGAATTTGGTTGATTCTGTTACAGAGAAAAGGCAAATAGCGATATTAAAATATTTCTTCTAATTAATTTCCTTTCAATGTGCATGAGTCTGTGCACTAGTCAAAATATAAAAGTTCCATCATTCCAAAAGTGCCCCTATGTCACTTTGTTGTTTTTTTTGTTTTGTTTTGTTTTGTTTTTAGCTTACAATTACTTTCATTTTTTTTAGCTTTATTGTTCAGTTTATTAATTACATTGTTCCCCCTTTTTATCCCCCTATAGCTCCCCTCCACCCTGTACCTATCCCACCCTCCACCCTCACCTCCCTTACCCACTGTCCTCTCCCATTTTTGCAAGATTTTTGTCCAGTCTCTTGCTGCACTTCCCACAACCCTTTTCTCCCCAAGAATTGTCAGTCCATTCCCTCTCTATGTCCATGTCTCTGTTATATTCACCAGTCTATCCTGTTCAACAGCCTATCAATTCACCTGATTTTTATGTTCATTTGTTGATAGATGTGTATTTGTTGTTCATAATTTTCATCTTTACCTTTTTCTTCTTCCTCTTCTTAAAGAATATCTTTCAGCATTTCATATAATGTTGGTTTGGTGGTGATGAACTCCTTTAGCTTTTTCTTACCTGCGAAGCACTTCATCTGACCTTCAATTCTGAATGATAGCTTTGCTGGATAGAGTAATCTTGGTTGTAGATTCTTGCTGTTCATCACTTTGAATATTTCTTGTCACTCCCGTCTGGCCTGCATCATTTCTGTTGAGAAATCCGCTGACAATCGTATGGGTGCTCCCTTATAGGTAACCAACTGTTTCTCTCTTGTTGCTTTTAATATTCTCTTTATCTTTTGCTCTTGGCATTTTAATTACGATGTGCCTTGGTGTGGTCCTCTTAGGGTTCCTATATTTTGGTGTTCGGTGCACTTCTTGGACTCCTAAGTCAATTTCTTTCACCAGGTGTGGGAAGTTTTCAGTCACTATTTCTTCAAATAGGTTTTCATTGTCTTGGCCTCTCGCTTTTTCTGGCACCCCTATAATTCAGATGTTGGTATGCTTGAGATTGTCCCAGAGGCCCCTTACACTATCTTCAATTTTTTGGATTCTTTCGTTTTCTTGCTTTTTCAGCTGAGTGGATTTTACCTCTTTGTATTTCAAATCTTGAACTTGGTTCTTGGGGTGCTCCAGAGCACTTTTAGGTCTTTGTATAATATTTTTTGTTTCAGTCAGTGTATGCTTAATTTCTGATTGGTCCTTTTTCATATCCTTGAGAGTCTCCTTTATATCCTTGAGGGTCTCTTTCATTTCCTTGTAGGACTCATTCATTTCCACGTTGATCTTGATCATTTCTTTGCAGCTCTCATTTATATCATTGAGGGTCTTGTTCATTTTCTTGTAGGACTCATTCATTTCCTTTGTGGTCTTGCTTATCTCCTTATAGGCCTCGACCTTTTGTTGGAGCCTCGTGAAAAACCCTATAACCGTGGTTTTGAATTCCATGTCCAGTCGTTTTTTTTCCTCCATTTCTTTCACATCTGATTTCTTTCCATGCCGCTGCATGGTGGCTGCTTCCCTGAGTTGGTCAATTAGCTTTGTGTGGTAGACTTCCTACTAGGGATAGTGGCTCAGCCTCCCCGGTTACCTGAGGTGGATATGGGCTGCACAGTCTTGCTGAAGTTAAGCTCAGTTAATCGTTGTTAGCACTTGGAGGGTTGACCTCCAGGCCAATTGTCTGTGAAGCTCAGCTGTGCTCAGGTTGGGTGGGCGGAGTCTCCGGGCCAAGCAGACAGCGTTAGCTCTGCCCTATGCAGCCCCGGGGACTCCGTGCCGGGGGCAATGGCTGCCAGCACCTCTGAGAGAGAGCCGCTGCCGAGCTCCACTGGCTGCTGGGGAATTCAGACTTTCCCAAAATGAGTCTGCATGAGCAATGTCTCACCCAGGGTCATAAAACAAAGCAGTCTGACGGTTTTCTGAATGAGAGACAAGTCGCAGAGCGCTCTCTGCGCCGTCACGCAGCTGAGCTGCTCGCGCACAGGCTGCCTTCTCCACAAGCCGGGAGACCCGGCAGCACCCGAGCTTCGGCGTGCCCTCCCACTGTCCAGTTTTCACCCCGTGTGATAGTGGGTTCTCTGGGCTTCGCCCAGAGCTGGAGAATCAGTCCAGTGGGATGCCTTTGTCTCCCCGATCGAGAAAACTGGTCGGTTTTCAGCCGCCTGCCCTCTGCGGCACACACTCCAAACCTCTCTCTGCACGCGAATCTTTCAACGCCGTCCGCCGCCGCTCCTCCGAGTCACAGTGTCCTATCTTCACTTTCATTTGTGGAATTTTCACTCGGCGGGCTTTCTGGTGATTCTGGAAGGTGTTTGTTCTTTCGTTAAGTTGTAGTATTAAAATTGCTGATTATGACGGCAAGATAGGTGTTTTACCTTTGCCGCCATCTTAGTTCGAATCCAATCCCCTATGCCACTTTGTGATTAAGCCCTCCTTCACCCCTAGTTAGCTCCTGGAAATCACTGATATGTTTTATGTCCTTATATATGCACTTTTGCACAAATATCATATTAATGGAATTGAACATTATATAGCCTTAAAAAAACACAAATACCTTAATGAAAGTATAATTGACATATAATAACTCATTGCA
The DNA here is from genome assembly GCA_027563665.1 of Antrozous pallidus. NCBI lineage: Eukaryota > Metazoa > Chordata > Mammalia > Chiroptera > Vespertilionidae > Antrozous > Antrozous pallidus. The sequence continues at coordinate 65,684,400 of CM050508.1, read as the reverse complement.
CATATTTAAGGATATAATTTGACAAGTTTTGACATAGATATACATTCATGAAACCATCATGACCACAAAAATTAGTATCTCCATCATCCAAAGTCTCTTCCTGCCACTTCGTAACACCACTTCCCATGCCTGCTGTTCCCACTTCCCAAGCAACTACTGATCTATCTTTTGTGTTTGGCTTACACTCAGCATAACTTTGTGACTCATGCATGTCGTGCATTTAAATAGTTCATTCCTTTTTATTGCCAAGTTGTATTCCATTTTATGCTATATGTTATATGGTTATAACACATTTTGTCTATGCACACATCTGCTGAAGTACATGGCTTCCTGTTTTGGACTATTACAAATAAAGCTGCTCTGAATCTTTGTGTACAAGCTTTTATATGGACTTGTGTTTACTTTACGTGGATAAATAACTAGTAGTGAAATGGCTGAGTCATAGAAGTGTAGGCTTAACCTTTTGAGAAACTAAGTGGTTGTATTATTTTACATTTTCTCCAGTGTATGAGGACTAGTTCCTCCTCAACCTGGCCAACACTTGCTTAGTCAATCTTTTAATAGTAATTCCTTGTGGTTTTAATTTACATTTTCCTAATGACTAATGCTGTTGAGCATCTTTTCATGTGCTTGTCATCTGTGTATCTACTTTGGTTAACTGTTGTTCAGATCTTTTGCCTACTTTTTTTACCCTTTTGCTTATTTTTTAATCCAGTTGTTTATTTCCTTGAGTTTTGAGCTTTGTATATTATATATAATATATGTGATTTGCAAATATTTTGTCCCAGTGTGTGGCTTATCTTTTCATTCGGTTCCCAGCATCTTTTGAAGTTTTCAATTTTGATGAAACCCGACTTGCCATTTTTCTTTTATTCCTCATATTTTGGTAATATACCTAACAAATCTTTGTCTATCCCAAGGTCACAAAGTCTTTCTTGTATGTTTTTTTAATGAATTGGTATAGTTCTAAATTCTACAGGTAAGTCTATATCTCATTCAGTGTTTATTTTTGTATAGAATGCAAGTTGTTGATCAAGGTTCTTTACAAATAGTTTGTGAGAACTCATGTTTTCGAAATACTGTAAAGTTTCCTCACATTGACAAGGGAAGTGATAGGTAGTATCAAGAAGGGAGCATTTAGCCTAGTTGGCATGGCTCAGTGGTAGAGCGTCAACCTATGAACCAGGGGATCATGGTTTGATTCCTGGTCAGGCACATGCCTGGGTTGCAGTAGGGGGCATGCAGGAGGCAGCTAATGATTCTAATTATTGATGTTCCTATCTATCTCTCCCTCACCTTTCCTTTCTGAAATAATGTGTGTATATGTGTGTGTGTGTGTGTGTGTATATATGTATATATATATATATATATATATATATATAATTTTAAAAATATATTTTATTGATTTTTACAGAGAGGAAGAGAGAGGGATGGAAAGTCAGAAACATCGATGAGAGAGAAACATCGATCAGCTGCCTCTTGCACACCCCCTACTGGAGATGTGCCCGCAGCCAAGGTACATGCCCTTGACCGGAATCAAACCGGGGACCTTTCAGTCCAAAGGCCGACGCTCTACCACTGAGCCAAACCGGTTTCGGCCTATATAATTTTTTTTTTTTAAAGAAGGGAGCATATAGTTGAAACTTTTAATATTTTTTTCTATATTTTTTAAAAAATAGGGGTAGACAAGAGTACATGAAAATCAAGTTAATACTCTATAGTCTTCATTGTTTTTTAATTATGAAACAAGGCTGTTTGCTGAAGGTGGGTTAAGGGGAGGAATCCTGAGCTGCCCACTGAAGTGTTACAAGACGCTCACATGTGCAAGAACCTGCTATGTGTTAAGTTAGGTGCTTGATGAGACACTCTGGTACATTTTAGATCATCATGACCCAGATTCCTATTTAGAAGCAGTTTTCTGATCTGCAATTCCCTTGAACTTTCCTTAACCTCTTCCCAGAATCTCTGCATGGAATTGTTGGGACAGCACCTTCCAAAGCCTCCAAGAGAATCAGGATCCAGACTTTGGGGTAAATGATGCCCTTATCTTTCATGAGAGGGAAGCTGTCTTTGGGGACATCCCCCAACACTGAATCTTGACTTGGCTTTTGCAAAACCATACCTAACATGTTTATTAAAAAAATTTAAATTAGCAACCTTTGGCATTTTCATTTCCCTCTCTCCCTGTACCTGTTCTTTCCCCTCCTGTTGCATGCGAATTTGTCCTCACTATGAGGCAGCTAAGAATATTAATCCAAGTGAACATGTCAGTGTCACGCTAAAATAATGAGTTCGATACTAACACACTACATTGACAAGAAGCATGTAGAAAATGTTACATTTTGGGAAGTAGGGTCAGAATATATTTGTAAATGCAAATATTTGCGTTTACTACAGAATGAAGTCACTTCCATGCTTAAACTCTTCCAAAATCTCCCCGATGGTTTAAAAGGCACTAGGTGATGTGGTCTCTCACCACCTTTCAGACCTCATGTCCCACATACATTCCAGCCACAAGCATTTGTTTCCCTCAAACACACCAACCCATCCCACCTGCGGCCTTTGTACTTGCTATTCTCTCTCCTGTCACGTGATGGCTCCAGACCCTCACTGAACTGGCTCTTCTCATTGGTTAGCTGCATCTCATTCCAAACCTGTGGATTCTATATTCTAAAAATCTCTTGAATACAAAGAGAGTTTTCCTTAGAACCTAAAAGCTCTTTAGCCACATTTTATGGCTCATCTTGCCATGACTCCCAATACAATCCACTTACATTACGCTACTTCTGTGCCCCCAACACACAATAGTCTTTAATACTTTATCTTTCACATGTTTTCTCTGCCTAAAATCGTTTTCCTCTTCTTCACCTGGTTATACTCTTGAAGACATAGCTCAAATGCCACCTCCTCCCCAATGCCCTTCTTGATCTGTCCCCTACCCTCCCAGTACACCCCCAAGTCTGAGCTAAGCAAGTTAAATGTATTCTTTACTATGGTGAGGTAATTATTTGCTAACTTGTCCGAACACTCCACACGACATAAAGCAGTGGTCCACCAAACCCTACTCTTTCCATCGATTAATACGGCGGTAACTGTTAAGTAGCAGCCCAGCCAGGAATAGCATTCCCCAGGCTCCATTGCATCTTGGGGTGACCATGTATCTAGTTCTCGCTAATGGAATATGATAGTAGAAGGAAGGCATGCCACTCTCAGGGGGAAAATCTTTAAGCAGCAGACACACCTCCTCTGTACTCTGTCCTCTTCAAGTTTGATGCAGATGGCAGCAAGGCCTTGGGGATGGTGGCGCCACAGATGAAAGGACCTGGCTATCAAACTTGAACACCCTCCTAGAACAATTATGGGAGAAATAAACAACTTCAAGGAATCTCTGGCTTATTTTTTGATGTAAAGAAAAGTTAAGAAGAATTACAAAAAAACCATATTGGTTTATAGGTAAATAGGTAAATCTGTATTAAATTCTGTTAAACTCAGTAGCATCTGCTCCTTTTATATTTCTTGGATCTTGTAAACTTTAGAATTCAAAAGGCTTATTTATGTAGTTGCAGTATTTAAAGACTGAAGGTCTGGATAACTAGAAAATCTCTAAATACATGTTTCTTATCTACATACTTTTCAACCAAAGACTTAATTTTAATATCATTATTGTTGAGTAGACAGAGAATTTAAAAAATGTAAATACACATTTAAATGTTAGCAAATATCCATTTGAAATGTGGCTATTGTTCTGCTAAAACTGTCTTTTAAAAATAACATTTGACATACTTCATGTTGTAAAAATGTAACTGATTACTATAAAATAAATTAGTATTAAATAAGTTTAATAGTAATCGGTTGCATTTTGAAAGAACAGACTCTTGGAAGGAATAATTTTGAGCTCAAACCAGGAGAACCTTCCAAGTTTGAAGTTTGAAAGAAGGAAAAAAACATTGATGCTAGTAACAAAGGTGGAAGGGTGAGAGGAAGGAGGGAAAAAAAGGTTGTTACTTTGCAGGATTAAGAGATCAATGGCACTGGAATATGGGAAATTGAGAAGCAGCAGGAGGTGGGAGGTAGGGAAAAGGAATTCTCTGACATATACATCATATTTCAGACATCATCTGAATAATCACACTGGCAATATAAATTTACAGGTAACATGAGCCTAACAGGTCAGGGATGGAGAGAAGCTTGGTAAAACCCTGAATGACTTGGCCAAGCAGAATGATGGCATCTCTTGAGGAATGCCCACTATACAGGGGTGAAAGAGAAGTCAATAGGCACAACTATGAAACTAAACTTACTAATGAAAGGGAGAGATGCTCTGACACATTTTTTTTAAGTAAATTTTTATTTATTTTTAAAATATATTTCATTGATTTCAGAGAGAGATAGAAACATCTATGATGAGAGAGAATAATTGATCGGCTGCCTCTTGCATGCCCCCCCACTATAGATCAAGCCCGCAACTAGGGCATGTGCTCCGACTGGAAATCCAACAGTGACCTCCTTGTTCATAGGTCAATGTTCAACCACGGAGCCACACGGCCGAGCCATATTTATTTCTTACAGATCTTTGGGCCATTCCAGAACACAGGTCAGAAATTTTGTGACTGAAAGCAGAATACCTACATGTGATGTTATTAAAACAGCAGGAGCTATTTATTTATAGATCTTTCCTACCAGTTTAAGCAACCTAGGAACGTACATAGTTTCATTCTCTACATCCCTGACCCCTAGCAGTTTCTAAGACTCTGTTGAATTTTATTATGCATATATATATATGAAGCCAAAGGATATATTTTGGGACAAGGGGAGTGAGGAGATACACACATATCAACAAATCATTTGTAGCTAAAATATTATCATAAGGAAACTAGATATGCACTTAATGGGTTTTGGCTAGATTATTGGTGCACTGTATGCTACTCAGTCATTAGTGTTTGCTGTGAGCCCAAGGAGGGTGGGAATTCTGACTCTGCGTTCTTGCTGTTTGGATTCATGTACTTACCTGTTGGTCAGCCTGACACTGTGAGAGGACAGATAACTAATAAATCTCTCTGCAACCCATTTCTTAAGTGTCTTAAGTGAAATTAACAATGTGGGTTTAAATTCCAGAGACCTATGTAATTTCTTCCCCAAGGTCTTCCTTCAAAAAACTTTTTAAAAAAGGAAAACACATAATACTGTCAACTTTTCCTGAATCCCTAGTAGGCTAATAAGCAAGCTGGTGTGATTACACTTTGAAGAAACAAAATACTTAAAAAAAAAAAAAAACACAAGTTTTCCTTTGACTTTAATGAGTAGACTTCCAGCTCATTTCCTTTAAAACACTGGCCCTGAATTGCAAATTACTTCATGGTCTTTTTTAAGTGAGCTCTTCACAGACTGGCAGAGCCAGCTGCAGTGCACTGTCTATGGAAATGATATCATCAGCGCTCTGCCCTTGAATCAGACACTCTTACATCTGGCTCCTTTTCACACAGCAGGAACAGAACACATGCTTGTTTACAGCCACGATATTCAGAAAGGCATCACTTTTACACTCTACCTGTTGGCAACTTAACCAAAAGAAAGCTTGGCATGAATTTCCTGAATCATCTTTTAAAGTAAAAGTTGTTTTAATTTTAATACATTACTAATGTTTAAAGTGTTAGCTTGTTTTCTAAACATATGTACTACTATTAAATATAAGTAATATTGTAAATAAAAAAATAAATAAAGTGTTAGCTTGTTTTCTAATATTCACACAACATGTTACTTATAATTAATTTTGATACTGTCACACTAGAAAATTTTAATTTGTTTACATTCATTATTCATTAGATATATTTATGAATTATACTTCTCTGTTCCAACTTACTATCCAAATTATGACTAGCACTGTTTAAATAGAAAAAATTTGAATTACAACTAAGTCATTTTCATAAGTGGCATAAAAGTTAGACTTTGCATTCCCACAATCCAATTCCCTATAGAATGCCACTGTTAACCACTTACTGTAGTTCCCGTCTGATTTTTACTCATATGTCAACTTTACTTTTTCATGGATGGGCTCATATTTACTTTAGAGATATCAAATGATTTGTCTGAATAAAATGACTTTGTTACTTAATTAAATACTAATATAAAAACAAAATAGTTTAAAGCCATATTCACCACAAAAATGTGTGCATTTATACCATACATTTTTCTAAAGTAACATTATTCTCTGGCAAATATAATAATGTAGTTCATTAAACTATATATTTTAATTTTGCTCTTATTCATCAAGTACAAAAACAAGTAGGTAATTTTATAATCTCAGAAAGATTTTACGTTTTCTTAAAAAAAATGAGTGCCACTCTCTAAAATACATTGTTTTATTAAAATGAAGCCAAAGTGTTAATACATTTACATATACTAATAAGACCTTAGAACATTTTAAAGTTATCATTTCTTTCTGTCTAGGTAAATCAATCTTTTCTATGTTTTATCTATTACCTTCCCACTTTAAAAAAATGAACGCACATTAATAAATTTAAAGATCAGTGTAAACTTTAAATTAAATTTAATTTCCATTAAACTGCCCTTGTTTTCACCCTGTAATATCATAGGAACTTATAGAAAATACACAGAGACAAAACATTAACTTTATTTTTTTGTTTTACATGCAGTTCCACAGAAAATCACCCACCTATGAAAATGTGAACAGAGTCTTGCATGCACTGAGGCTGCCCAAGTTCATCCCCAGGCTGTCTCCAAGGCCAGCGCTGGCTTACTGTGCCACCTCTTCTACAAAACCTCTTGACTCACCCACTGAAAATACCTTTTTCCTCTCACTGCATTTTGCTTGTACCTTTTAAAAATAACCATCTCGCCGAACCGGTTTGGCTCAGTGGATAGAGTGTCGGCCTGCGGACTGAAGGGTCCCAGGTTCGATTCCGGTCAAGGGCATGTACCTTGGCTGTGAGCACATCCCTAGTTGGAGGGTGTGCAAGAGGCAGCTGATCGATGGATGTTTCTCTCCCATCAATGTTTCTGACTTTCTATCCCTCTCCCTTCCTCTCTGTGAAAAATCAATAAAATATATATTTAAAAAAAAATAACTATCTGAATAGAGATTATCTATGCTCAAGAGTCCATTAAAAGTGGTAAAATTATCAAGTGATGGGAATTCTATCAAAATCATTGAAACTCGCACTTGAGGTTGCAAATGATATTGCATCAGTGAACTAACTTTTACTAATCATCTTCATCTCTCTTCAGAATGTACAAAAAATAATGGAAATAAGGTAAAATATTATTTGGGAGTCTAAATACTAGGAGCACCCAAACATGGGAAGCACTTCAAAAAGATCTCATCAGTTTGAAGCAGATAAGTTTGCAAGAATGTAAGGCATGTATTGATGTGAATGACTGGTCACTCAGCTCAGCTCATGGTGTCTTCAAAAGGGGTGGTACTAGTGATAAGGAACATATTAAAAAGGACTCCCAGAGGCTAATTCTTGTTGTAAAAATCTCATTCTTTTCATGGGACAAAGGTTATTTACTAACAAAAGGAGGATATTTCAGATGTGAAAACTAAAAAAAAGGAGGACAAAAGGGATCACAAAGATGACTCAGATCTTTTTCCAGAAGCACTATTTGTAGCATGCACTATTTTCAATATCTGTAGATGCTTATTAAACTCTGGTACATTCCTGACATTTCTAGATGCAGATCCATACAGAATTCAAAGATATATATATATATATATATATATAAAATTTTAAAAACTGATTTCAGAGAGGAAAGGAAAGAGAGAGATAGAAACATCAATGATGAGAATCATTGACTGGCTGCTTACTGCACACCCCCTACTGGCGATCAAGCCCACAATCCAGGCACGTGCCTTTGACTAGAACCAAACACGGGACTCTTCCATCTGCAGATCGAAGCTCAATCCACTGAACCAAACCAGTTAGTGCTTTCAGGACATTTTTAAAGAAATAAGTCTGATTTCTACTATAAGAATTAGTGAGAAAAACATATAATCACCTTGAATCCCTTTTAAAATAAGGCAGAATTAGCCCTGGCTGGTGTGGCTCAGTTAGTTGAGAAGCATCTCGTGCACTGAAAGGTCGCTGGTTTGATTCCCAGTCAGGATACATGTCTAGGTTACCAGTTTGATCCCTGATTATGGTGGGTGTGAGAGGCAGCCAATCAATGTTTCTCTCTAACATTGATGTTTTTCTCTTGCTTTTAAAAATAACTGTTTTTTTTTTAAAAAGGCAGAATTCAATAAGAATTAAGAATTAAATGGAGCAGTATGCTATAATCACAGAGGTAAGAAAAACTATCCATTGGGGAAAACCCCCATCCCCAAATATTAATAACTCATTCATTCATTCGTCACAACATATACATTGAACACCTGTTACCAGGCACTGCACTCAGCACTGAGGGATATAAACTAGTAAATATAACACTTATGGTCAAGTATGGTCATTAGTGCCTCGGAGCTTACATTCTAGTGAAAGGGAGAAAGACTAACATTCAAATAAGCATGTGTATGTGGGTGACTCCTCTCCCCCAACCCTTTTTCCTCACTTTTCTTCTGTTCACTATCAACAATTCTTATGGATGTTCACTTTAGTAATATACATTTTCAATGACACAACTTTCCTCATATTTTAAGACAAATTAATCACATAGCCTGGTCACTGTATGGCAGGTTCATGTCTACTTCAAATTTCCAGAAGTAAAAGGCAGAATGCTCTATTTATTGACTACATTCCATAAAAGGTTTTGCATTTGCATAATGCAACAACCATCACACCTTTACAATAGCCTTGGCTGATTCCAGTCCCAGTTAACAGAACTACCTTCACCAAGTATGTGCACATTCAGAGAATAAATCAGAATAAAAACACTGACAACACAGACGTGTGAACAGTAATTATAATTAGCCCTTTCTAAAAGAAAAGGTATATGTAATAGTATATAACAGAGTAACAATTTAACTCAAATCTCTTTTCATTTTACTCAGTAAAGCATAGAGACAATACTGTATCCCAGGTTAACATGCAACTTTTTAAAAAAGTTAATGTACATATTAAACACAGAAATTCTCCAGTAAAATCTTATCATTTCCCCCCAAATATATCTTGGTATCATTCCTTTATTTCATGGTCACCTGACCCAATGCCTTACATTTCCGTAGCCAAACATTTCAGGAAGTTATGAACATGAGAATGTTGTTAGAAGTATAATGAAGTAACATACTTACAAAGAACTGATTGTACTGCTTTACCAGTGGAGTGGTCTCTACTCCAATCCACCACTCCTTCCCAACCAGAGTGTAAACATCAGTACCCCCAACCATCCAGGAAGTTGTCTTATCAAGAAGCCCTGAAGCATCTCCCAGGTACCTAACACATCAGCACTGAAAAGACATGAAAGCACCCAAATGCTCTAAGAGCATCACTGTTTGCATCATTCCTGAGTGTAAAATCTTCCTAGGACACAGAGAAACACAAGTTCATAAAATAATAAAGAGACAAGACAAACTCTCTGCCTCTACTTTCATACAAATTTTGAATCAAAACCTTTTGCCATATTAGAAGTTCAAATAAAACAAATCTAAACATTTTGAAAACATTTTCTAGGTTGTTTTAAATGCGATTTCACTTATGTTGATATACATAGAGCTCAACTGGGGAGGGGAAGTTATACAAAGAGACTAGCTGGAACACATTTTCATGTAGGTTTTACCAGGAAAATATGAGGAAGATTAATATCTATAAGAATTTGCCATATTTAAAATCAATATAATTAGTAAAATGTATTTTAAACACAAATAAAAATTACTATATATTTTTTCATCTCTATCAACCAAAAAGAGCCCTCACTAGACATAATTATACTTTCCTCCTCAATGTGTTATGTTGAACATTAACCCATAAAATATCTTTAAAAGTGCTCTGCAGGTATCACCTTACCTCAAGAATCACAATGTAAGAAAAGGCTATTTGAATCTAAATAACTAGTTTCAAGCAAAAATTATTAGAGAAATTCTGTATGTCGCCGACGTTAGAAGTTTGGGGAAAGATAAGAGAGTATACATTTCAGTAATTTAAAATCATATGCACATTTCATTTTCCATGCAAGGTGATTTAAAATATGAACACAATGTAATTGTAACTCACTGAAAATACAGTCAAGTCTTTGCCCCTAGACTTTACAGTCATACTCAATAGGAAAAAAAAAAAAAAAGAAATAGAAACAATGTCTGTAAAACATAAAAGGGTGCTTCAAAAACTCTGATTTCTAAGTAGAATCTCAAGAGAAGAAGGACTTTGGGTCCACACACAATATGGCTTAACATCTAAATAATATGTCTGACTCAAAACTGTATGAGAATTAAGAGGCTACTCTTATACAAGCAACCAACTTTTACTAAGGTTTTACAACACACAGTTTAATTTTCTGTGTGTTAAACTATTTTTAAAAACCAAAATAGAGTTTAGTTTTCTAGTCCCCACATGAACATCAGGGTCACAAAATGCTTGCATTAGGAAAGAGAAAAATGGGTTCACTCATGTTTCCTTACATTGGTTTGTTGAAGGTTATGATGGGTATTTTCAATTTCAAGGCTTTTTACTCAAATAAAGCACAGATTGAGAATCAGAAACTCTCAGGGCTGTGTTAAGCAGTAAGCCAAGCACACACACACAATTATTAGAGGACTTACAAATCAACATGAATCACTTTTAGGCACTTGAGAACAGACTATGGGGATTTTCTACCAAAAAAACTATCTATCAGGCAAGACCATAAGATTGAAGCTTTAGTTTTTAGAATATATAGGGCTAGACAATTGATAAGAAATACCTCATAATTAACCCATCTGTATCCTGGTACAATTTCTTTACAATTCCACACACAATTTTAGGGTTTAATAGAAGCAGTTACTTTTCAGCATCCGAAGCTTTAAAATGGCCTTTCTTTACTACACCATCAAGATCTTAATTATATCTACACAAAGTCAGCACACAACAGGTGATGATTTTTATGTATTTTAAAGCCCATTTCAACAGGTTTATTTTGTAAAGACAAACTTCTCATTACTAATTCCTTTAGATAACTAACGTTTATCTTTTTTAAGTAAACACGAGGCAAAAACAGAATGTGGTCTGTGGTTTTATGGATGTAAAGATGTCTTCAGGTTAAACATCATACATAAATTTGGCTTGACATATTTCTCCAACAGAAAGTATTCGTACTGGCACTCTCCAAACCGTAGCCCATTTTTGGTAATGGAAAGACAATACTCGTATCGAGTAATCCTTTTCCTATCTAACTTTTTAGGTCAAGGAGCTAGCAGAGTCTAGACAGCTCTCTTATCTTTCTGAGTCTACTTTTCAGCATATGAAGCTAAAATTAAGAAGCATTAAATACAGTACAGTTTTAAAAACTCTACTATGGCATTTGTATGCTGCATATACAGCAAGCCAGTCTTGCTCTGACAATACTCTCTAACAAGCAAAGACCAATCTATGAATCAAGCCAGTGATGAGAGGATAACAAAGAACCAGAGAACCTACTTACACACTAGTTGTTTGGGGAACAATGGATACAGGAAAGTTTAGAATACCTCCAGGACAGATAACATTATCTTCACTGTTGGTGAATCAAGATATAGGAGAGCAAGGGATGACTGGGTTGTGGGAAAGCTGATCCCAAAGCAAGAAGTTCCAGATTATATTTAGATAGTGGGAGGAATCAAAGTTAAGACATGCAAAGAAACCTTGTCTCTACCCAGCCGTGAAAGATGGATTGGTGCCAAAATACAGTTGGGCAACTGAGAGACAATGACCCCAAATCCCACAGATAATCTGGGATGTGCTGCTGTCCCCTATATACAAAGCAGAATGCACAACAGATATATTCCCAAAAATGCCTGCAGAGAAAACTAGAAAACTGTCTAGTTTTCTATTTACACTAATATAAACAGATTTTGAGGTTGTCTGTACTGTATGTGGTTGCTGTAGTACAGCAATAAATGTAAAGTGTCTGTAACAGAGGGTACAATAGAAACCCACTTCTAGGCCCACTTAATACTATACACTCAGACAAAAAAATGAAAAGAATACCTCAGGGACTTCCTGACTCTCCTCGAGCACCCTGCTCTTCTCTGTAATATCGCTGTCAAGACCTATGAGGCACTTTTTAAAGACCAGAAATTCTTCTACTGCATGCCACACTTCTAAAAATCACTTTACCTGCATAAAAAATGGCAGTCAACAGTGCTAAAGCTGACTGTCATTTTTTTATTCTTAAGGCAAAATGTCATATTCCCTACCAAATTACCTGCCTTGTCCCCAATTTACCTGCCTTCAGTGTATTCTTTGCCCATTGTGAGAGCCAAAGGAGATAGAACTGAACATTTCAAGCAACTCAATGTACTGTATAAGACATATCTTATAAATGCCAGTATGGCAAAATTTAACTTATTTAAATTCTTACACCATATGGCTTCTTTACTAAAGATTTCAAGAGAAGTCATATGACTTTCAAAATTAGTAGCAAACATGGGATATTTAAATCCAGCCACATGTTCTGAGGTATGAAGCTTTGTTCTTTCCAAGGTTGAGCACAAAAGATTTGTTTACATCCATCCAAGAGTAGCGTATTAAAACCAAAAGCACTGCCCTTTGTTTAAGTCCACTTGAACTACATATAAACTGCCAATATGCTCTCCATCTTATTTAGAATTAATACTATTAAAATGATTTTGATGCATTTTCATACATGAATTTTAATTTTGGTTTTATGAACAAGTATATAGGTAACACATTTCCAATGCTTAGCCTGAACAATATAACAAAAAATCATGTTTTGCAAGTGTGGTATAAGATTTCAGGCATTCTCATGATGCCATATCAATAATCTATTATACTAAACCAATTGCAACAATGTAGTGTACGCTTCAAACACCCCATTAGAATAAGTTTTAGCCAACACCTTCATGACAAGGGAACGTGCTGGTATATTGTTGAACTGATGTGGCAGCAATCCAAGAGACTGAACTGTGGTTATTCAAATTAAAAAATTAAAAGGATAGCCCTAGCTCAGTGGCTGGAGCATTGGCCTACGGACCGAAGGGTCCCAGGTTCGGTTGCAGGCTCCTCCCCCGCCTGGTATCTGGTCAGGGCGCAGGCAGGAGGCAACTAATCAATGTGTTTTTCTCACACTGATGTTTTTCTCTGTCTTTCCTTCTCCTATTCTCCCTAAAAATCAATGGGAAAATATCCTCAGGGGAGAATTAACAAAAAACAAATAAAAAAATAAAAAGGATAAAAGGTGTGGATTTGCTGAGCTACCGTATTGAATATTTTTCTCTGATGAAACTGCAATACCTACAATATATATTTGGGTTTTAAGGGAGTTTTTAATATATAACAAGTAATTTCTTATATAGTTATTTGAAAAAAGTATGAGAACATATGAACAAATAAAGCTTAGTAATTTAGAATTTACTCTTGTAAAAGTTGACAAATAATAAAATATTATACTTGCATTTTGAACATTATAATACAAATATAAAACACAAAACATCCAACATTAAACACTGAATCTCCTATGCCCAACTTGGACTTAGATAGCGAGCATTTTAATTTTGTAGAAAGGAACTTTCAAAGTTTTGTCAATGCTTACAGTATATACTATTATCCCTCATCAAAATCTTCACAAAATGTAAAAGGCTGGTATTAAAAGGAATTGTTTTTTTTCTTGAATATTCTAAAACATGCCAACTTGGATTAGTGTTCAGATTTTCAGGGACTGAGTACTCAAGAATATATCTGAACACATTCAGTTAGGTAAGTGTTTATAGTTACAACAGAAATACCTAACTTTTCAGATATTGGGAAAAAAAAAAAGCCTACATGACCATAGAAGGTGTTTTGGGACAAGCTATTTCTTAGAAAAAATAATGCATTATGTTGATCCATTTTTAAGCCAAATTCTTAAAAACACTAAAAAATTTATATTTTATACTTGCCAAACAATACATTCACATGTTATAAGAAGATAAAAGAAAATATAGAAATAAAAAATCTCAAACTATTTCAAAAGTTAAGAATTAAAAATGTTCAAATTAATTATCTTTGTTGCTTGGAAAATATGCTTTACTTTTCATTTCAAATTCACTTTAAATGCTTGACATATAATTTAATACTTAAGGAGAATCTAGCTAAATTATTTGATAATATTTATACGATGACACTTCTCTGGATAGACATTTCACACAACAGTTTTCCATTAATGCTGAAAAATCAGTTGGTAATTTTAATCACAGTTAATAATTGATTAATGGATTAACAATTTACTCAGTAATTTAGATGGCATATGGTCTCATAAAGGGATCAGATAACTGCTCAATGTGCAATTGTGCCCATTAGCAATTCTAAGAATTTGACAGATATTCTGCTCATTGGATTACATGCTTGTATGTATGTGATTTGAACAAAACATAGGTACCCAATGTCAAACTTTTTTTCTTTCTTTTTTTTAAAGAGCAGCTCAATGATTTTGAGGGTTGATTAGTACAATGCAGAGAGTATAGGGGAAAGTACAAATTGGCACTTAAACCAATGTCAGTATTCATTTCATTATTGTTATAATTGAGAATATTATTAATTTTTGTTATTTACTTTTCTTTAGAACATAAATCAAAGCCATTAACTTGAGGTTGAGGTATATATACAATACATACACAAATGCAAAATACTTTTCATAAGTAACATTACATTTTAAAATACCAAAAACTGAATATCTGTGCTGATTTATATTTTGACTTAATGGAACAAAAAGAGAACATTCAACAAAAGAGGGTTATGCTGATAATAAAGCTTAAAGTTTAAAAAAATGTCTTCCTCTCCTTTTGTACTTACCACAGGCTACACAATGTCCTGAGAGGATTCATTATGAGAAAAATGTCAATCACAGCTTTAAGACCTTGCTTTGGAAGAAACTAATGAGAAAGCAAATGGAAGGTGAGGCTTCATCTTCATTTTCAAATAAGTGGTCTTAATTTTTCTTCTTATAGAAAAAGTTTAAATCAGTTTACTATAAATATATCTGAACCATTAATTTTTGGAGCTTTCAGGTAAAGTCCAGCACTTCGTTTATATAAAGTCTATGAGAAGAAGTCAGTAGAGATCATCTAAGCTTAAGTCGTGACATCATCCATTCCAGTCCTTGGCATAATCTATACAGAAAATAAAATCATTTGGTCAAATTCTCAACTAAAAAACTATAAACAGCAAACTAAAACAAGGTATCGTTTTTTCATTTACCTAAACAATAAAGGTTAAAAAATCAATACTGTTCCATGTCAGTGCTGTTGTGGTGAAGTCATCCTCTCAAGACACAGGACATCCTTGCTTTCTCATTTGTTTTGTTTTTAGTGCCTAGAATACTGCCTTACATATAAAAACTCAGTGATTATATAAATGCCTATGGAAAGTAATTTAGCTATACATATTCAAGAGTATTTAAAATATCAATGCCCTTCCTATCCTCTTTTCTACTTCAAAAAATACATCCTTATACATAAAGACAGATTTATGTATAAGACTGTTTATCAAAAAATTTTAAATAGGGAAAAGAATTTAAATGTCTAGGAATAGAGAAAAATTTAACAAATTATGGACCATTCATGATTAAATATTAAAAACTTCCTTTCGAAAATTGCTTTACAATATGATAAAATGCTTATTATTTAAAAAGTAAAATTGCAGGATATTAAATATATAGTAGAGCTGTTAAAACAGAGTACATACATAATATGTCTACTGCATTTATATATTTACATTTTTTGAAGTAAAATCTCTTATCGCTAACACCAGTTATCACTGAATAAAAGATAAGTGACTGAGCATAATCCAAAATACTATAAAGACATATTCACTGTGGTAAAGAAAATGTTTAGCAGGAGAAAAATGATTGTACATATGTTACAACAAAATGAACAACTGTTATGAAGCACTAACCACTGTCTATCAGGAGCTTTTGCAGATATGAGAAACTGAAAAATCAAATTTTTGTGTAAGTACTGAGTCTAACAATATAAAAGAAGATAGAAATAGAAAAAAGGCAATGAGATAAATAAATGATTACTTCAGTGTTGGTCCTGACTGTGCTAAACACTTAATAATATCCATTATCTTAATATTAGAGGCCTGATGCATGAAATTCGTGCATGGGGAGGGGGGAGAGGGAGAGGTGTCCCCTCAGCCCAACCTGCACCCTCTCCAGTTCAGGAACCCTTGGGGGATGTCCAACTGCTGGTTTAGGCCTGATTACTGCACAATCCCAGACTGCTAGCTCCTAATTGCTCACCTGCCTGCCTGATCTCCCCTAACCACCTCTCCTGCCAGCCTGATCACCCCTAACTGCTCTCCCCTGTTAGCTTGATTGCCACTAACTGTTCTCCACTGCCAGCCTGATCATCCCTAACCACCTCTGCCTCAGGCCCCGCCACCATGGCTTTGTCTGGAAGGATGATCAGAAAACGTCTGATCTATCCTTCTAATTAGCATATTACCCTTTTATTAGTATAGATTTCTTTACAACAGTGAGATCAGAACCCTTCCCATATTAGAGGAGAACTGAGCTTGGAGAGGTTAGAAAATGGCAGAGATAAGTAAGAGTCAAGTCCGACCAACATTTAAACCAAGAATTCAGACCAAGGTGGCTAGACCACAATAGGGGCTTCTCCTCCAAAACCAAACACACTTGCTGACTGCTGCAAGTGGAGACCCACATACACCAAGAATGGAAAAGATAACATCAGCTATCTATTTCCTCTTTCAAAAATGAAACTGTCAGAGTTCATATCCATCCTAACCAATGATGTATTTTCTACACAATTTCTCTAAGTATATAAGCTAAGTATTATATAAATCCTAGATGATTTGTCTTTGTGGTCAAATTTAGTATTACATCAGTGCTTTTGCTTAAAGTCCTTTCATAGATAAAGATATATCTACAGGTATCTTGACATGTATTAAACTATTTGACAGAAACATGTAACATTTTTCTTAAATGAATATGTGGAGAGTTGGTATTACTGTCTATGAATTTTTCTTTAAATGAACAGACTTGCTTTTTTGAGGTTCTAATTAAGCTCTCCAAATGTCTGTAATAAATAACAGTGCCTTCTATTTTACTAAGATTCAACTTCATCTCCCATTTAATTATTTTTCTTTGTTTTTAAAAGGTACATACATAACAGATTATAAAGAGAGTTCTTAATTTGGGGTTGAGGTTGTTCTCGGGTATTAGGAAAGGGCAGAAGCTTGGGGCATAAATAGATGAATTAGCCAAAGTGGGAGAAATTCCCTTCCTTTCAAAACCATGATAATAGTTAAAAGCCATATAATGACTTATTGAAACTATCTGTGCCCCAAGCTTCTGCCCTTTCCTAAAACCTGAAGACCCACAACCCCAAATTTAAGACTCTAGAATCCTTCATCTCCAATTTAATTCCTTTCTTCTCTGCTTTTAAATATATTCACATCTACCACATTTTAGAAAAACTACAATGAAAGTATTATTTCATTTGCTCAGCCTTTTAGCTTTTTATCTTATTTCTAACCTCCTGTATTCCATCTCTCCTAACAGCACTCTCCATCTTTCTGGTCACTGACGTTATATCTAACAATGCTAACAACCACTTCATTTTTGAAATCTTCTCATTTCTGGGCACTAGACAATGGCAAAATTCTACTATAGGCACCTATTCTCCTTTCCAGAACCAGGAACTTCATGCCATACTCTCTCCAATTCTAACACTTTTTTTTTTAATTGCAACAACTCCCACTTGACAATAGTGGTGACAAAAGTGAGAACACTCCATTCTCAACTTCTTTATGCATAATGTGTGAATTTAAAACAACTGGTCTGCATGACTGTTAGGAATAAATGATACACTGTAAGGAACACTCAAGACATAGGACAGGCTTAGCAAGTGTTAGTTCCTTTCTTATAGCGAAAGTCCCATCACCAATAAGAACTGTTTTTCACTTTTCCAGCTCCCCTTGACACTCTAATGTCTCTGAACTCTGAACTCAGCAACTGTAACTATGTGCATACATTAGTTCAGTATCTGTATGTGTATGCTGTGTTTTATTCTTTACAGAACCAAGTTAAAAATTCTCACTGTAGACATGGACTGTCTTACATCTCTTCCTTAAAACAATCTGTATGTGGTAACCTTAAAATTGGATTTTAGGAAGAAATTCATATTCCTAAACTAAAGACATGTTATTCATGGGGAAGACTTCTTACCCCTCGCCAGTAAGAGCACAGCATGCCTGGATATGCCACTGGTGATCTTTAATAGAAGTTAGTTTCAAAAACTGGGAGATTTCTGCCACAGTCATGCATTCTTTAACATCTTGTTTATTAGCAAAAATCAGCAATCCAGCTTTCCTTAGATCCTATAAAAGCAAATAAAATGATAAGGACCAATGCATTTTTCTTCATAATCTTTGTAACCTATAATTTCTCAACTACTTGATATAAAAGCATTTCATAGTACTGATGGAAGGTAAACTTCAAACTGAACACATTTTAAACAAATCTATCTATACTTGTATGTATTTACCTATTTCTTATATGTATGGTCCTAAGTGCTATATTTACCAAGCACCCATGTCTTCAAATATATAATTACCCATTTCCCCAAACTTCAAACTAGGCTTCTATGGCTACTAAGAATTACTTTTTAGCATGGCACTCAAGAGCTTTTAAAAATTCTACTGCAACCCGTACCTTCTAGGTACATAGGAAATAAACTAATTCATTATATACAACGTATGCCTTGGACTGTAGGGTTGGGGAACATCTGGCCCACCAGTCCTATAAGGCCCACAAAATCATTTGGCCCTGCCAAAGCATTAGGGAGGGATGAGTTATTTAAATGTTTGACCAAATATAGCAGGCATTTTATAAAAAAAGACCTTTAATTGATTTTTAGAGAGAGAGGAAGGGAGAGAGAAACACTGATGCGAAAGCGATTGGCCACCTCTGGGGATCAAGCCAGCAACCCAGGCATGTGCCCTGACTGGGAATGAACTGGCCACCTTTCTGTTCATGGGATGACACCCAACCACCCAAGCCACATTGGAGCAGGTTAATTTTTAAGTTGTTAATTTTGTAGGGCCTGCAAATGATGTTATAAATATCCTAATGGCCCTTGGAAGAAAAAAAGTTCCCCACTCCTGCCTTAGAGACTTAGGGCTTAATTCTCAATTGAATGGTGCTATCATAAACCAACCCTATCATTTTCTGAGACCTAACTCCTTTACCTTTGTCCATGATGATTTCTTAGATTTGAGTATTTGATATGGCCATCTTGGATTGGCATTAAACTTATCAACTAAGTTCTACCACTTCAATTATTTTGACTCTGAGGCAAGGTTTTTAACCTTTCTGAATTTGTTCCTCGTTACCAACATTTATTGAGTATCTAACTTGAGCAAGCCACCCATTTTACTGTTTCATTTTTGGTATTAGGAAGGGGCAGAAGCTTGGGGCATAAATAGATGAATTAGCTGAAGTGGAAGAAATTCCCTTCCTTTCAAAACCATGATGATAGTTAAAGCCATATAATGACTTTTTCTAAATAAAAACTCTTTTATCCTCACAAGATTGCTATAAGATAGGCTTTACTAGTCCCATTTTACAGATGAGGGCTGATGTAAGTAACTCAGACAAGGTCATATAGCTACTCAATAATAGGACCTAGTTTGAGCCGAGATCTTCCTATTATAGCTATTGCCCCATATCTGAAAATGCTGAAACTACTACCTAACTCTTAGGGATGTGGTTTTAATAAATGAATTTCACTTAAACTATTCAATTCAGTACCTGGCTTTTGGTGAAAGTTCAACAAACATTAGTTCATTTATTGCCCCCAAAATAATAATTACCTTACCCTTGTGTATGCCCCAAAATGATCGGTATGCTTTATTCACCACACAGACCAAAGTTCTGGCCTCCTTTGACTCTACTCCTCTCTTCCCTCTTGCAACCATTTTTACAGTCTGGGACTTCCCTGATAATCTACTGAAGATAATAACAGACCTTTTCTTCATAAAAATGCACATTTGTATATATGCAAAAAAAGTGTATGTATAATTTTAAATTGTTAATAGATACTCTAAATTCCATTTATAGATCATGGACTAAGAACCATTGACGGATATATTCTGGATTAAACTCTCATAACACTCTTCCTATATATATGAAGAGATACTGTGGCTCGTGTGCTATGCTTGCCAAGTTTTCTCAACTGCATTGAATGCCATCTTTCTTCTTAGGGATTTTAGTGGGATATTTTGTTTTCAATCATGTGTATATGTGCTTGAAGCAGCAAAGTCTTTAATGGGTATAAGCTGGCATTGTTCCACAATATTTTACTCTTGTTAAAATAGTTTCACTGACTTATTTTATTCTTTCGGATGTAAATAAAAAATGTAAGGGGTAAGAGGACTTAGGCAAAAGATTTTATATAACGGAGACTGACTTTAGTTACAGTGCCCTCTGCAGGATGGCAGCTATAACACAGTTAATGAATTATCTGAAGGGCATGGTCAGAAAAGGATACTAGAATGTTAACTTTTAAGATTTCTCATTCAGCAGAGACTGGTTTGGCTCTATGGATAGAGCGTCGGACTGTGGACTGAAGGGTCCCAGGTTCGATTCCAGCAAGGGCATGTACCTTGGCTGCGGGCACATCCCCGGTAGGGGGTGTGCAAGAGGCAGCTGATCGATGTCTCTCTCTCATCAATGTTTCTGACTTTCTATCCCTCTCCCTTCCGCTCTGTAAGAAATCAATAAAATATACTTTTTTAAAAAAAGATTTCTCATTCAGTTTGTTGCATCTATAGTTCAGTTTACCTGTTTATATAATAAAAGGATGAAAACTGAATGAATAGAATATATATATATATTATAATGTATGTATATAATACACACACACATTATTAAGGATACAGGTATTTTTTTCTCTTATCTTAAATGGAAATGGAGCAGCATTAATAGTTGATATGTGGCTGAATCACTGAGTAGATGGATTTTCCATGGATTTAATTCCTATCTTCCTATCTTCCAGGTATCATTATCTCTTGCTAGTGTCTATTGAAACCTTTTATATAGGTCAGGATTAGTAATGCTGACACATTCTAAGAACAAAATTTTGACAACCGAAATAACTTGGCACAATTTAGGAAACATAAATTTACACTATCTTATTTATAGTAATCTATATTCCTCACTTCTAGTGATTAAATTATTTTGAGAAGCCCTTGGACTACAATTTGAAAAGGAAAAGAAATAAAGCCTTTTATTGAAAGGTCTCAAAAACATACTGAAAAACCCCATATTGAGTATAATTTTTCCACATCTCATAGGCTGAAATTTTTTATTTGGGGTTCTTGATAAAAAAAAAACAGCAGCAGCTATATTATCTATTTTTAAATAGGAAGAGAGCAAAAATATAGTCCTTTACTTTTTATTATTCAGCACCAATTATGCCTTATGATAATAGTAAAAAAAAAAGAGTTATATACGATTAAGGCTGTTCATCAACTTGACTTAACAAGAGGTGAAAGTGCAAGGTGAACAGCTGTGACCTTTTATTCATCAGTCATCTTAAGCACTTTAAAAAACTTTCTGCTACATATTATAATTTCTGGTCTTAAGAGTCTAAATACTGATTTCAGTTTAGTCAAGAAGATGAGTAACAGCACATGCAAGATACATTTACTTAGCATCTTCTATATACCATATGTAGTTGTCAATTTGTTCCTCAAAGCTTCATTTGTGAAGGTAATTCCTAGAAGTAGAGTCATTCTGAATAAAAATTCATCTGTTCTTTTGTATTTGGAACTATTTAAAAATTCATGAGCTTCAAAGTTTTGCACTTCATTTAAGATGAAGCTTTCAGTAATACTGAAAAACATTCTATAGTTCTGTATTTAGTAATGCATATAAAGAATCATTATCAGTGATGGTGATAAAATTCTGTTGGTGATTGTGGTATGAAACATCTGACTAATCTGATTGAAAATTTGTTTTTCATTAAGACATCTTACTTATTCTTTGATCCATTTGTTCCCCTTTAGAGCTCTATTTGGCTCTTCTGGACCCTTTTAAGTGACTTACTCTAGTTCCCAACCTCACAAGTCCTTTTTCCTCTGGTAATTTCTCCATTCAGTTTCCTTTCATTTTCCAACTATGCCCTATTTGTCCCCCATTCCCCTCACCTCCACCTTCAGCAAGAGCAAGAATGATGAAAATGCCTAAATTCAAAGCCTGGCTCTTATAAGCCTAACCAATGGACACAGAGAACAGGAGGGTGACGGCATGAGTTGGGGGGGGGGGGGGGGGGGCAAAGAGGGGATAAGAACACATATGTAATACCTTAATCAATAAAGGAAAAATAAAAAAGCTGATTAGGTTACATATTGACTTGCCCAGGTTAATGGCCCCAACAAGTAAAATTCAGTGACTTTGTTTGAGCCCTACTACTTTCTATACTGATCCTGCTTACATAACTGGCCAATTAAAGTAAGAATCAAATAGGGAGGCTGTGTATTAGCAGGGTAAAAAATACAGCTAAAACAAATACGTGTGTCTTAGTTTTTTCCCCAAGGTCTTAACAGAACATAAAACAACTCTTTGGTATAAACCGAAAAACATATTTTTGTAAAATACAAAGGGGAAATGAAAAAACTCCTTAGTGTTCTGCCTCTTTTATAGCTTGTTTCACAAAGTAGAATCGCAACTTGTTAAGTGCAGGCACAACAGCAAGATGCATTTTTTAAAAAAACCCCAAAACCCAAGGGCTTTACCACAGCTGCTCGAATCAGTCTAAAACAGGGGAAAGTGCATCTTGGTGGACATAATCACAAGGAAAACAGGAACTTCAACTTACATAACTACTAGCTTTCTTAAGTCTTGAACAGTTGCCTGAAACATACCAAAATTCTTAATGCAAATCATTAAATCAATATTAAAATATAAAACTTTGTTATAAAGACATCCCAGATTTTTAAGCTTTATTAAAATTCCACTAAAATAAAAAGTATATAACACACATCTAGATATTCACTTTCCTATTCCCATCTATAAATAAATTTATTCCATCTGCAATAAAAAAAATCATAAAAATATAATCAACCATGGTATTATATGGTTTTGTAGTTACTATTATTATTACTGACTATATTATTTAGTTTATTCAATTTTTAAATTATGCTACTAGTAATATTTCTCAAGGACTTTGAAATGTGGATAGCCATATGGTTTCTTTAGTCAAAGGATGATATCAGAGAAATCTAAGAGCAACCATATTTAAATATTAGTCTAACAATTGAGTTACAATCAAGACTTGCTGTGTGCCTGTGCGCCTTTAAGATTTCATTTCCAATGACAACCCTCGGTATAATTAATTTATTCAAAATGTAAAAGGAAAGCCAATTTAGGTATTTTTACTCAGGAAAACTTTTATACCAAATTTATTTGGGATACGTGAAATAAGATTCTACAAATGACTCCACATGCTTTCTGATGCTTTCAGATATACTTCCAATTTGAGAAGTGTCAAAATTATAAAGAAGGCATGACCAGCAAATAAGTAACTTTTTTTTTCATTTGAAATAGTATCCTTCTGAAAAGTAGAAAGAAGAAACGAGACAGAAATATCCCATAAACACACCTTATGCCAGAGTCTTACTTACCTCATGGGCTAACATCTTATAGAG
The DNA here is from genome assembly GCA_027563665.1 of Antrozous pallidus. Lineage (NCBI taxonomy): Eukaryota > Metazoa > Chordata > Mammalia > Chiroptera > Vespertilionidae > Antrozous > Antrozous pallidus. The sequence continues at coordinate 65,660,602 of CM050508.1, read as the reverse complement.
TTCTTCTCTAGTTACAGAAATCCTTTCTCTGTCTGTACTGTCCACAACAACTATTACAAACTAAAATAATTACAAAAAAAGTCATTAATGATAATATAATTTTATATATTGTAAAATTTATGAAGTGGTGACTTGAGTTACAGGCTATAACTATCAAGAAATTAGAACCTTATGGTATGGTATTATTGGAAAACCAGAGATACCTACTATATATACATTATAAAGCCTAAAGGTCTTATGTATTTCTAACTCAAATATATTTACTAAATTTTAAGAGAAAAATAGGAGAAAAGAGAACACATGCTAACATACTATTAGAATATTCTGCTAATATTTTAACCAATAAAACACATTTGTTTTCTAACTTAATATTTTGAATGCTAACAAGACTATATCCATCTATTTACACTATAAGTCAAGCAAAAAATATATTATGGCCATTAACTTATTTCTAGACAGTTGTTATTTTATTACATTAATATCAATTTGAAAATCCAAAAGGGAATGCGTTTGGGAATAAAGTACCATGACAGTTAAAATCAACAAATTGCAAGAACAAGTCTATATCTAAAGCCATGCTCTCTTTCTTATATAAATGGCACCTGCTACTGGCAAGCACAACTCTCTCCTGAACTGTAAGACTAGTATAAGAAGATGCAAAAAAAAAAAACAAAAACCAAAACCCTGTGAAGGAGCTGTACAAAACTGCATTCCACTGCACCTCTTCCTAATGCCATGTCAACCGTAAGAGGAACAGGAGCAAATATAGTCACTTTATGATGGCATTTGTAATGCCCGTGTTAATTCTGACTGCCTATTATAAACACGCACTATTCATTTTTTAGAACTAGTATTTCATTTCCAAATAAACCACTGTAATTTTCAAAGTCTTTTCTATTCTACAGATTTCAGAAACCATAAGAAAAAGAGAACTACTAGTTTACCTCTTCTCTCACTTGAAATCTCACTGGTAAGTGGTTTTATTACTGCCAGACTCATTTTATTGCAAGGCACTTTAATAAAGCTATTAATTTTCAAAGTGTTGCCATGAATTTGATACCAACAGCGTTATATTTAGGAATAGTAACCATATCTACCTTTCTTTCTCCAAAAAAAAAAAGATCAAATGCATTATGGAATGTTAGGGGATCAGGTCATCAGAAACACTTAATTGTGTCCCCTTTGTAAACATTTGGAATTTTATTAACTTACTAGAGGCCCAGTGCATGAAAATTCGTGCATTGAAGTGTGTGTGTGTGGGGGGGGGGGGGGGGGGGCGGGGCGGCCCGGCCTGCCCCGTCTCACAGTCTGGGAGCCCTCAAGGGTAGGAGGCAACCTGGTGATCAGGGGAAGGCGACACCCCCATCACATCTGTGCTGCTGCCACTGATGGCAGTGCAAGCCTCAGCTGGCCCTGGTTACCTGAGCCTCAGGCAGCCCTGGGCAGTTGGGCAGCCGCCATCCAAGGCTTGCCTGCACCTTGGGCCAGCCCTGGGCGGCTAGGGGGCTGAGGGAACTTGGGGACTTCAGAGGCAGCGTACAGAGCGGCTGGACCCACCTGGGGGCGGGCTCAGCTGTGCTGCATGCTTGCTGCGCCAGCGGGACCGAGGGGACTGGGTGCCAGCATCTTGTGGCTATGGGCACCACCACCTTTGAGGATATGGCAGTCGATTACATATTCCCTCCTTATTGGCTGTGGGCGCCACCATATTTGTGAGGGCATGACAGTCAACTAGCATATTCCTTTATTAGATAGGAAAATCAGCACTATAAAAGCAATTGTCACAGGCTTTCAATTTGCAAGGTCTATACAATGAAGGTCTGAAATTTCCTCTTAGGAAATAGTATATAAATAAAAAATAGCGTCTAAATTACTTGAGAACCAAAAGGAAACAAATTCTTTAATGTCCAATTGTGTTGCATAAAATAAAATACATGGTAAAATTTTGCCCAGGATTGAAACCACCAGATTTTACCTCGATTTCTTCTACACAAAAATAAACAGTAAAAAAATAAATATTATAAACTGTGAGATGGAATTCATTATAAAAACAACTAAGTTCTAGGATCAATACATAATCAGACTAATCAACCATCAATTCTCCTTACAGAGATTCAATGAGAGTGGATATACAGGACAATGACCCTGAAACATCAAAGATTCCATGATGTTTAAAATCTACTTCTATTGCCGAAACCAGTTTGGCTCAGTGGATAGAGCGTCGGACTGTGGACTGAAGGGTCCCGGGTTCGATTCCGGTCAAGGGCATGTACCTTGGCTGCGGGCACATCCCCAGCAGGGGGCGTGCAAGAGGCAGCTGATCGATGTTTCTCTCCCATCGATGTTTCTGACTTTCTATCCCTCTCCCTTCCGCTCTGTAAAAAATCAATAAAATATATTTTAAAAAATAAAATAAAATAAAATCTACTTCTATTAACATACTGTGATATTTCAAAAAGATTAATTATAAGAGTTCATATCTAAAAGGTGTTTTCCAAGCATTCTGCTCATAGAAATTCTAATATATTAAGAAATATCGGGGAGGGGTCAATGTGAGGGAGGGGAAGGAGTCATATGTAATACTTTAAACAATAAAGAATTTAAATTTAAAAAAAGAAAGAAAGAAACATTACCTCTGTGTTAGTATAGTAAGTGTTCCAGGAAGAACGAAGAGATTCTTGGCCACCAATATCCCACATTAGAAATCGTGTATTATTAATTACTATCTCTTCTACATTACTTCCTATTGTAGGGGATGTATGTACAACTTCATTCATAGAACTGAAAAAAAATAATCAGAACATGTTACAATTAGCTAGGAAGTTAGATTGTTTGAATATTTTTCAATCAAGGAACCAGTCAGTATGACCTCCTTTTATGTATTACTAGAGGCCTGGTGCATGAAATTCATGCCCAGGGGGAGTTGTGCATGTGTGGGGGGGGGCCCTCAGCCCAGTCTGTACCCTTTCCAATCTGGGACCCTTTGGGGGATGTCTGATTGCCGGATATCCCCGTGATCGGGTCTACACTGGCAGTCAGACATCCCTCTCACAATCTTGGACCCGTGGCTCCTAATTGCTAACCTGCCTGCCTGCCTGCCTGCCTGGTCACCCCTCAATTCCCCCTCACTGGCCTTGGTCACCTCTTACTACCCCTTCTTCCAGCCCAAAATTCAGGCATTGGTTGGGAGGGAGGGGGGGTGGTGCCCTCTCTCATAATCCGGGAACCCTTGCTCCTAACCACCTGACAGTTTGCTTCTAACCACCCACCTGCTCACTCCTTACTGCTTGGCTTGCCACTCCTTAGCACTGCAGCAGAGGAGGGAGGCTCCTGCCACTGCCACTGCACTCGCCAGTGACGAGCCCGGCTTCTGGCTGAGCGGTGCTCCCGCTGTGGGAGTACTCCTGCCCCTGGTAGTCAGTGTGCATCATAGTGAACTGTCGTTCTGGTGATCCGGTTGTTCCACAGTAATGGTGGCTAGGCTTTTATTATATTGAAGGTAAATATGCAAATTGTCCCCTCAGGAGGTCGACCAACCAGGAGTTCGATCACTTGCTATGACATACACTGACCACCAGGGGACGGCACAGAACAACAGAAGGCCCCAATCGACTCTCATCACCAGCCAGGCCTAAGGACCCTACCCATGCTCAAATTTCGTGCACCAGGCCTCTGGTAAACAATAAAATAAAAATATGAAAGTAGTTAATACTTACAATTGGTAAAGGATGGTAGTTTTCCCTGCATTATCCAGCCCAACAATGATAACTTTGTGCTCTGAAATGAATGAAACACCAGTGATTAATGAAAAATAAAATTTTAAAATATCCTATTTCATCCATTCTTTCCAGCTATGGTATAACTCAGCACATGGCACTTTAACCTTTAACTCTAAAAAGTGAGCCATTGGTCTCACTTTCCCCACCACTTCTGTGAAGCAGTCTGAAATCTCTTTGGAAGGCATCCCAATGGGACTCTATGATCCAGAAATCTTCCACCTCTTCATCCTGCCTGAACACCTACAAACCATAATCATTACCAACTTTACTCCCTCCCAAGATTTGCCTCTATTTGAGTTTTCACCTGTTTTTACAATAAAGCACCAATGGCTGTTTTTGACAGCTTCCTAATTTTAACGTATGCCATGTGGGTCATAGTGAGAACCATAAAATTAAAACATAATTGTAGAATGGGGTCAAAGATGGGAATACCTAAAATCATTGCAGGTTCTGTTCTAGGCCACCACAATAAAGTGAATATTGCAATAAAATGACTCAAACAACTTTTTGGTCTTCCAGTGTATAAAGAAGTTACATTTTTACTACACTATAGTCTACCAAGTGTACAACAGCATTATGTCTAAAAAACAATGTACATTACAAAATACTATACTGATAAAAATACTAATCATCATCTGCACCTCCAACGAGTAATAATCTTTTTGCTTGCCTCTATTTTGATGGCTGCTGACTGATCAGGGTAGTGGTTTCTAAAGGTTGGGGTGTCTGTGGCAATTTCTTCAAATAAGAAAATGAAGTTTGCCACATGGATTGACCCTTTCATGAACAATTCCTTTGTGATACGCAATACTGCTGGATAGCATTTTACACAAAGAACTGTCAAAACTGGAGTCAATCCTCTCAAACCCTGCCTCGACTTTATCAACTATGTGTATATAATACTGTAAAATCCTTTGTCATTTCAACATTCTTGACAGCATTTTTACCAGTAGATTCCATCCTATGAAACCATGGTCTCTGCTCATCCATTAGAAGCAACTCTTCATCCACTAAAGTTTTATCATGCGATTGCAGCAATTCAGTCAGATCTTTAGGCTAATTCTATTTCTCTAACTATTCTACCACATCTGCAGTTATTTTCTCCATCGAAGTCTTGAACTCCTAAAACTTATCCTTGAGGGTTGGAATTAACTCTTGTAAATGTTGATTTTTTTTACCTCTTTTCATTAATCCTATATAATAAAAGCCCAATATGCAAACTGTTCCCTTGAATGGGAGTTCAACCGCTTGTTATGATGTGCGCTAATCACCAGAGGGCAGCATGGAACATGGCAGGCATTGGTGACATGGCGCAGGCAGTGGGAGCTGCAGGCCCGCATGGGCCCCAACGAGAGCTGGACTGGGGTAGGATGGTGGAGCAGGTGAGTGGACAGCACCAGGCCAAGGTGGGAGCAAGCCACTAGTCGCCAGGCAGGGGCTGATCACCCCACTAGCGCAGGGCTCCCAGGCACTGAGGGACCTGGGCGGGGGCCCGATGCCTTACTGATCTGATCGCAGGACGACCAGTGGCACGATTGGGCCCCCACAGGCGGTGACCAGCAGCAGCGACAGGGGGCAGGGCTCAACCCTGCTCCCTTAGCACCTGGAAGCCAGGTGATGGTGACAGGGCGATCAGGCCTGCAGGCGGTGACCAGTAGCAGCAGTGAGGGGCAGGTGGCCGGGGGAAGAGAGGGAGTACCTGGCCAGCAGCCGGCAGCTGGTAGGGAACCGACCAGTGCACCAATTTCATGCACTGGGCCTCTAGTCATAAATGTTCTTAATGGCATCTAAAATGGTGATTCCATCCCAGAAAGCTTTTAATTTACTTTGCCCAGATGCATCAGAGAAATCACTACCTAGGGCATGTATAACTTAACAAAACGTATTTCTTTTTTTTAAATCTTTATCTGAGGATATGTTTACCAATGTTTCTTGAAAGTGGAAGGGAGGGACGAGGGAAGAGAGAGAAAGGGAAATATCGATGGGTGAGAGACACAAGGTCGCCTTCCGCATGCATTCCAACCACGGCTGGGGAACCTGCAACTGAGGTACATGAATCAAACGCATGACCCTTTGGTCCACAGGCCAATGCTCTAACCACTGTGAAAAACTGGCCAGGTCACAAAATGTATTTATTAATTTATTTATTTTGAGAGGAAGGGAGAGGGAAAGAGATAGAAACATCAATGACAAGAGAATCATTGACCAGCTGCCTCCTACACAACCCTCACCGCATATGCAACCCAAGCATGTGCCCGGACCAGGAATCGAACCAGGGACCCTTCAATCTGTAACAGGCTGATGCTGTATCCACTAAGCCAAACTGGCTAGGGCACAAAATGTATTTCTTAAATAAGGCTTGAAAGTTGAAATTAGTCCTTGATCCATGGACCACAGAATGAAATTTATGTTCACAGGCATGAAAACAAGATTCTCATTGTACACTTCCATCAAAGCTCTTGGGTGACCAGGTACATTGTCAATGAGCAGTAATATTTTGAAAGGAATCTTTTTTTTCTAAGCAGTAGGTCTCAACAGTGGGTTTAAAATACTCAGTAAACCATGTTGTTTATAGAGCACAAAGAATAGATTTAGCATACTTCTAAAGGCTCTAGGACTTTAGGAATAGTGAAATGAGCACTGGCTTCAACTGAATGAAAGTCACCAGCCACACTAACCCCTAACAAGAGAGTCAGCCTGTCCTCTGAAACGTTAAACCGAGGCATTGACTTCTCCTCTCTAGCTATGAAACTCCTAGATGGCATCTTTTTCCAATAAAAGGCTGTCTCATCAGTAAAATCTATTACTTGGTGTAGCCTCCTTCATTAACTAACTTAATCTTCTGGATAACATGTTGCAGCTTTGACATTAGCATTTGAGGTTCACCTCGAACTTTTATGTAATAGAAACAGCTTTTTCCTCAGACCTCATGAATTAATTAACCTCTGTTAGCTTCAAATTTTTCTTTTATAGCTTCCTCACCTCTCAGCCTTCAGAGAATTCAAGGGAGTTAGGGCTTTACTCTGAATTAGGATTTGGCTTAAGAGAGAGAATATTGTGGCTGCTTTATAGAAACTATTAAAACTTTTCCCATATCAGCAATAAGTCTGTTTCCCTTTCTTACTATTCATGTGTTCACTGACGTACACTTTTAATTTCCTTTCTAAGTTTCTTTTGTATTCACAATTTGGCTAATTGTTTGATGCAAGAGGCCTAGCTTTTGGCCTATCTCAGCTTGACAAGTATTCCTCACTAAACTTAATTTTTAGCTTTTGATTAAACTGAAAAATGTACAATTTTTCCTTTCACTTGAACACTTAGAAGATTATTAATTACTGAAGGATTATTAATTGGTCTAATTTCAATACTGTTATCTCAGGGACTAGAGAGGCAGATGAAACAGATGAGGGAATTGCCAGTTGGTGGAGCAGTCAGAACACACACATAAAGTTCACTGTCTTATATGGATGGCACTGTTCACTGTGCCCCAAAATAATGACACTAGTAAGAAAAGTCAAAACTCACTGTTCACAGATCATCATAACAAATATAATAATGTGAAATGTTGAGGAATCAACAAAATGTGACAAAGTGAAAAAAAATGGTGTTGGAAAAATGGCACCAAAAGTTATTCGATGCAGGGTTGCCATAAACCTTCAATCTGTAAAAAAAACACAGCATATGTGAAGCACAATAAAATGAAGTATACTTGAACTAAATCTAAGCTTCTTTTGACCATCCTTAGATTTTGTCACCATTCCAGCCTATTCCTCTTATTACAAGTCAAAGCAGCAGTCTATGCAAAGCATAAATTTGCAGCCAAAAAACATTATAATCTTCTTCAAGACAAATTAACCTAAAATATAATATGCATGTTAAGAGATGTTATTGTGGGCAAATTTAATAAATTTTTTGGCTATTCCAATTTTGATGCATATGATTCATTTACAAGTTTATTGTATGTATAATTTCTCTTTTAGACTAACAGCACTCTTGCAGGTACATGTAAGCCAAAACAACTATACACTGTTACAATATTTAGATAGAATTTTGAATTATCATTTAGGCTTTGGTTTCCTAATCAGTACTTTACTGTTTTTTTCATGAAAATGCTTCTAGTTTCACTTATTTCCTTTTCATACAGCCAGGCAGCCTAGAGTTCCATTTATTGCCAGTTTCTAAGAGTCAATATATAGCCATCCAACTACCAGACAGTAAATTAAGAAAAAAGGAGTATTGTCATCCTGGAGGCCTTCAATTCTCTGAATCATATCAAAGCCAGAAAACACAAATACTAAGGCAGATAAATTGAGTCATCCTGATTCTTCATTCTCACCTCATACCGAAACTCACTATGCCCTTTTGATTCTATCTCACATACAGCAAAAAATCCATTTCTATCAATTCACCATAGTTCTCTCTGGCCACTGCACAGTCAGGAATAAAGCATGTGCTTAATACAGTATGAATAAATAAATAAATCTAAAAGATACAAAGATTAGAAGAGAGCTAACTGATGAAGTCACTATGTATTAAAAATTCCATTTTTAAATTGAAAAGTATCTATAAAAATTTAAAGATAAACTTGCTATTTATAGCAATGGTAGTAAAGTTTAAGGTGGGAGAGAGGGGGAACAACATCTCTTTTGCATTAAGAAGCTGCTGAATGAAAAGCAATGATTATGCATGGCAAAAGTAGACATCAAATCAGAAAACAAATCACATAACATTTCGAAATAGCAAAGCTTAATTAAAAGAAAATAACTATTCCAGGGAGTTGGAGTAAAGAAGGATCAGCTAATAAGAAGTAACTCTAGAGATTATAGGAATGACAAATATATGGAACACTAACTACCCTTAGGGCTGGCCCAGAATTTCCTCCAATTCCCCAGAACTGGCATGCAAACTTTGCTGGAAGGCCTGGCTATGGCTCAATGAATGTCAGAAGTAGCTGTGCAGACTTGCCAATGGATCTTGCTGAAAATCCTCCCCCCACGGGGTGTTTTTCCCTGAGAAGTTATATTGCTACAGGTTCTCCATTCTGAAATCAACTGAAGTGGGTGCTATGGCAAGCTGCTGACTGCTGCTAACCACTGTGCACTGCAAGAACCAGCCACTGGAGATGCTCACACCACAAGAGCAGGACAGATCCTGTTGAAAGTACCCTTGACACAGAAAGAAAAACCCTTTTCTCCAGGAGTATCCCTCAAATACTCTACTGACAAAGCTTATTTAACATTCTGTTAGCTGGCAAAAGCAAAATGTTTAAAGGACTCAGCTCCATATCCACAGAGCATGCACAAAGGGTGAATTTGGAGCGATTTTTTTTTTCACCCAACGATATGCTCTTCATTAGGAAAAGGGAGAGATAGAAACATCAACTGGTTGCCTTTTGTATGTGCCCTGACTGGGGACTGAACCCACAACCTGGGTATGTGTCCTGACCGGGAATGGAACCCTCAACCCTTCGGTGCGCAGGACAATGCCTCAATCAAGCCACACAGGCCAGGCCTGGAGCTAAATTTTTTAATAACTAGCACAATCCACCCCTTGGGCTACTCTGTTTCTACATGTACTCTTCTACACATGTTTGAATTCCCATCCAATTAAAAACAAACAGAAGCAGAGGTGGCTTTCCCAGAACCAAGTTCTGGCAGCACAAGCAGCTTCTCCAGAACTCATTTACTACATACTTCTTTTCTAAGAAACAATCAGAAGAATGATACAAGGTTATCAATGGGAAAATTTCACAAATTTTTTCATAGGTCACGTTATGTCAGGAAGTTCTCCCTTTATCTAACATGAACCCATATATATATGTATGTATGTTTTATTGAGTTTTTACAGAGAGGAAGGGAGAGGGATAGTCAGAAACATTGATCAGCTGACTCCTACACACCCCCCACTGGGGATCCGCCTGCAACCAAGGTACATGGCCCTGACCGGAATCAAACCCAGGACCCCCCAGTCTAAAGGCCGATGCTCTATCACTGAGCCAAACCGGTTTCGGCTAACATGAACCCTTCTTGAAGAAAGTTTTTTGTACGTTTTTTGAGCACTAACTCAGGCATTGGACATAAAATTCCACGTCTATCACTTTTAATTGTAGTACCTTAAGCAAACAAGTTACCTAATGTTTCTTTACCCCTATGAAATGGGGAGAATACCTACCTCACAGCGTTGTTGTGAAGAGTAAATCAATAAAGACTAAATCAACTCATCTGTATACAGCATTTAGAACCTACCCTTGCATAAATCAGTAAATGTTCACTGCTAGCATTTTATCTATAGAAATGGAGTTAACTTATTTTCTGTCTCCCCAAGAATGAATGGTCCATAAAGGCAGGGTTTTTTTCTGTTATGTTCCCTACCTTGTGCCCACCATCAACAATAGTTCCTGACACAAAAGTGGTGCTCAAAATATTCATTTAATAAACCAACCAACCACTGATCACATGACCTTTTATACTAAAAGACAGTAATGGCATCTCTTCAAAGTCCTAAAGACATAGTTTAGTATGAGGGAAACAGTTAACAGGGGGAAAAAAAGTATTGATGCCAATCTCTTAAGAAGACAAACATCAGCAACATATTTCTTCAGTGTTTTAACTTGCCTGGATCTGGCATTTACCAGTTGTAAGGCTCAGGAAAATCACTCCACTTGAACCTCAGTTCCCTCTTTTCAGTGGAAAAGAGTAACTCCTTCAAAGGAATGTTGAAACTTCTTTTTTAAGTGATGCATACATCTCAACACCAGGAAGACAAACAATCCAACTAAAAAATGGGCAAAGGACTTGAATAGACACTTCTCTGAAGAGGACATACAGATAGATGGTCAACAGACATATGAAAAAATGCTCAATGCCACTAATCATCAGAGAGATGCAAATTAAAACCACAATGAAAAATCACCTCACACCTGCCAACAACAGACAACAAATGTTGGTGAGGATGTGCAAAAAAGGGAACTCTCAAGACACAGTGGGAAGGAATGCAAACTGGTACAGCCACTGTGGAAAAACAGAATGGAATTTCCTCCAAAACTTAAAAAGGCATTTTGACCCAGTGATCTCACTTCTGGGAATATAGCCTAAGAATCCCGAAACACCAATTCGGAAGAATACATGCGTTCAGGAAAACCAAGATGGCGGCATAGGTAAGAACGCAACGATTTAAGAACTACAACATAACAGCACAATAGACATCACCCAGAATCGCCAGAAAGCTGGCTGAGTGAAAACTCCACAAATAAGAGTAAAGGTGGGACACTGAGACTCAGAGGAGCAGCAGGAGCGCAGCCTTGAAGACAGGTTAGGAGCCATCCTGGTCGCACTCGCGGGCTGTAGGCCTGGAGCAGCAACCCCGGCTGGATTTCGCCAACGGGGAGGGCGGAAACATCCACTACTCGGATTCCCCAGCGCCAGGCAAGGTCCGAGATCCAGGGTACGTGGAGACATCCCACTGCAGATTCCCCAGTGCCAGGCGAGGGGCGAGGGCCGAGGTCCGGGGGACGCACCCTGGAAGCGGGGCGCAGCAGAGGTATCCTAGTCTGAGGAGAAACCCGGAGGCTGGGAAAAAAAGTTTCCGCGCAAGTGTCGCACAAACCCGCGACTTGCCCCCTGGAAACTTGTCTCCTGGTCCCAGAAACCATCTATTTTACAACCCTGGACTAGACTTTGGGTGTGCGGACTCATTTGGGGAGAGGCAGAGTTGTCTGGCAAGGGGAAGAGACTAGCGGCTTTCTCTTGGAGGTGCCTGCAGCCATCTCCATCCAACAGAGACCCGCGCACGCGAGGGCGCCGCATAGGACGTAGCTGCCACTGAGGCTGCCTGCACAGCTCAGAGACTCCGCCCATCCAACCTGAACACAGTCTCCCTTCACAGCCAATTGGCCTGGAGGTCAAACCCTCCTAGGGCTAACAACAACAAGCTGGGTTTAAATTCGAAAATACTGATACAACCCATAAAGGACTGCAGTAAGAGTACCCACCTCAGGTAACTGGGGAGGCTGAGCCACTGTCCCTTTGAGGACATCTACCACATAAAGCAGCCACCATGCAGAGACATGGAAAGAAATCAGGTGTGAAAGAAATGGAGGAGAAAAGATGACAAGACATAGAGTTCAAGAGGCTCCTAGAAAAGGCCGATGAACTTAATGAGAATTACGAGGAAATAAACAAGACCAACCAGGAAATGAATGAGACTTACAAGGAAATGAATGAGACCCTCAAGGAAATGAACAAGACCTCTGAGGATATGAACCAGACCCTCACGGATATAAAAAGGACCAACTAGAAATCAAGCATACCCAGACTGAAATAAAAAATATTACACAAAGTCCTAAAAGCAGTCCAGAGGGCCACAAGAACCAAGTCAAAGATTTGAAATACAAAGAAGCAAAATCCACTGGGCCAGAAAAGCAAGAAACAAAAAGAATTCAGATAATTGAAGATAGTGTAAGGGGCCTCTGGGACAACCTCAAGCATGCCAACATCTGAATTATTGGGGTGCCAGAAAAAGAGAGAGAGCAAGTTACTGAAAACCTACTTGAAGAAACAGTGACTGAAAACTTCCTGCACCTGGTGAAAGAAACTGACTTAAAAGCCCAAGAAGTACACAGAACCCCCAATTATAGGAATCTAAAGAGGACCACACCAAGACACATCATAATTAAAATGCCAAGAGCAAAAGACAAGGAGAGAATATTAAAAGCAGCAAGAGAAAAACAGTTGGTTACCTACAGGGGAGCACCCATACGATGGTCAGCGGATTTATCAACAGAAACGATGCAGGCCAGACGCGAGTGGCAAGAAATATTCAAAGTAATGAATAGCAAGAATCTACAACCAAGATTACTCTATCCAGCAAAGCTATCATTCAGAATTGAAGATCAGATAAAGTGCTTCACAGATAAGAAAAAGCTAAAGGAGTTCATCACCACCAAACCAAAATTATATGAAATGCTGAAAGATATTCTTTAAGAAGAGGAAGAAGAAAAAGGTAAAAATAAAAATTATGAACAACAAATACACATCTATCAACAAATGAACATAAAAATCAAGTGAATTGATAGGCTGATGAACAGGATATACTGGTGAATATAACAGAATCATGGACATAGAGAGGGAATGGACTGACAATTCTTGGGGACAAAAGTGTTGTTGGAAGTACAGCAAGAGATTGGACAAAAATCTTGCAACAATGGGAGAGGACTTTGGGGAGGGGGAGGTGAGGATGGAGGGTGGGATAGGTACAGGGTGGAGGGGAGATATAGGGGGATAAAAAAGGGGAAACAATATAATTAATAAACTGAACAATAAAGATAAAAAAATGAAAAAAAAAAGAATGCACATGTTCATAGCAGCGTTATTTACAATAGCCAAGATCTGAAAACAGCCCAAGTGCTTATCAGTAGATTAATGGATAGAAAAGCAATGGTACATTTACACAATGGAATACTATGCGGCCTTGAAAAAGGAGGAATGTTTACTTTTTGTGATAGCATGAACCTTTTTCTTATGCTAAGTAAAATAAGCCAGCCAGAGAAAGACAACATGTAATCTTACTTATGTGTGCCATCTAATGAACTGAGGAACAAAAAAGAAACAGAGGCATGGGTGCATGGGACAGACTGACAACTGTCAGCAAGGAGGGGAGAAGAGGAACTGGATGAAAGAAGGTGCACAGACAACAGTGTGGTGATGGTCAGAGGGACGGGAGGGTAGGAGCTGGGTGGAGGTGGGCAAAGAGGAATAAATGGGGACACATGTAATAGTGTCAACAATTATAATAAAGTAAAAAGAGATTCACAGAACAGCATCTAGAATAAAGTTTGTACTCTATTTTATCTAAATATGTACTAAATGCAAACTCTGGTTTTTCAAGTTGGGCAGTATGCAGACATTGTGCATTCAAACTATCTAAGCTTAAACTGAGGAAGTGGTTCTGAAGGGGTTTCAGGAAAAAAAAAAAAAAGATATTGTACAGTTTGTTTCATCAGCATGGCAAATTCTGTAATCCCCCAAATCTCCCTTCCAGAATTTATGTGAAAAGAATATAGGATTGTGTTTTGTATCTTTTGAAAGTAAAATAAAGCATCCAAGATATATCTAACTTACATATATCCAATTTAATAGAGAACCAAAAAGACCAGCAAGTATCTGACATCAAATTTAATAGTAAATATTTTGAAATGTGACCCTATTGATAACACAACCACATCATTTAGCAGAATAAAAAGTTTATTCATATTTTTACAATATTGACATCTAAATTTCTAAAGCTCAACTTCATTAATCTGCTTACTATTAATTTCTCAGCACTGAAATAAATGTCCAGTCAAAAATTATGACAAAATACAGGTCATAACAGCACCATGTTAGTAGATTTTTAGTATTAACAATACACACATCTTATTTTTTACTACTAGCAAGTAGTTGTTGGCAAAGCTCTAATTCATTCTTAAGTTACAGAGACAAATAATTTCATCATTAACTCAAAAGAGAAAGTGGAGATTATCTAATTTTATTGCAGTTCCAGAGTAAACTGACAAGCAAACTCTAAATTTCATAGAAGAGTTGGAATTAGCTTCAGTCTGAAAGTAATACAAAATTATGGATGTTAAAACTAGAACAGACCTTATCTACTATAAGCGCCACCAATTCTACAGCAATGTAAGTTTCAATACTTGACACCCAGGGATTAGATTTTCAAGATTTGTAGGCTCCACAGTCACATAGTCAAAATCCCTGGTGTTCTAGGTGAGAACACCTAGACTGAGATGTTAAGCGACTGACTGGTTTCTACTCCTCTCCCAAGAGAAACAAGTAGCCAGAGGCAGTGCAGGTCAGAACTGGTTTTCCCTACTTTATAGAAAAATCCCCATTATCAGAAAAACTGGAAATATTGTTCTTCCATTTAATATTCTGTGATCTACGCTATTATCTTTAGTTTTTAAAAAGATACATTAGAGATCACAATTCCACTTCTGCTAATTTCCCGACACCATCTTCTATAGGTGGAGCTGAATCATGAAGGAGGAGGAGAGCATAGTAGTTGTACACAATAGATGCCACCATTCATTAAGTCCTCATTGGAAAACTTTGGCATGTGACACCGCATGGCTTACACAAGAGAAAGGCATAAACTAAGTTACTAGCAGCAGGAATGATGAATCACCCAACTTGAGCTAAAAAGAAACAAAAGTATACCACTAACTATACTGTATCTTAATGACCATGGAGGCTTTTTGTTAAAATTGCATTCTTTCCACAGTTTTATACACTCACTTTGTAATACATT
This sequence comes from Antrozous pallidus, assembly GCA_027563665.1. NCBI lineage: Eukaryota > Metazoa > Chordata > Mammalia > Chiroptera > Vespertilionidae > Antrozous > Antrozous pallidus. The sequence goes on along the minus strand of CM050508.1, from coordinate 65,645,522 downwards.
TTAATAAACCTGATAAGCATTTCAAGGCAACATGTGAGTTTAGATGAACTTAAGCATCCCTATATATAACACTGAGTCTAGACTTACTTGGTAACTTGCTATTTACCCACGGTTAACGAATGCTTCATATATGTTTTTTACACGCGTTATGTGAAACTCATTTTCACATTTTAACATAACAAAAACACACACTCACACAACAAAAGCACACACACACACACACACACACACAAATCCCTCTATTTAAGTAAGCACACAAGTAGAAAAATGACCTTAAGCTTAACCTTAGGGGGGGGGGGGGGGGGAATCCATCACTATTCCGGTTACAGATGGATGTTCCCAAAGGAGAGTGGAGGTGCAGGGAAGGCTCATAAACCTGAGGGGTGGGTACTGGGCAAGTGAAGAGCGATTCCTCATGTTTTCCGCATTCCGCCGCCCTCGGTGGCTCGGTGGTGCGGCTGGGGCCACAACCTACAGCCTCATCACCGAGCACCCAGCCTGTCTCAGGGTTGCAATGCCGGCTGCTGGAGAAAAGGGCTGAAAGCCAGGCTGTGCCGTGCCGCTCAGGGACGTCAGACAAGGACTCTTTTCCATCCCTAACCGAAATCGGAGCAATGGGTGTAAGTGCAGGATGGAATTCCTTAGGAAGGGCCCCTCAGACAAAGGGCTGGAGTCGGGAACCATCCCCGAGCTGGGAGTGGGACCGAAACCAGGCCCCCGCGGCCCGCACCCCGCGCCCCGCGCCCAGACCGCGCGCCACCGCGCCGCCCTCACTCCGGAAACAGTGCGAGACCCTCCCTCTGGGAGACCCTCCCCCCGGGCCACCCGCTCGCCCTCGGCCCGAGACCCTCACCCTGGTGATTGAACAGTCTCCATATCCTGGTGAAGAGAATTCCCATTCTCGGGCAGCGGACCCCCGCCAGCCACCACCCCGTCCGCCTGGCCTCCCTGGGCTTAGGCTGCTCGGGAGGAGAGAGACGCGCCGCAGCCTTCGCTTCTGCTGCCGCTGCTCCCGCGCTGGCCGCCGGCCCGCTTCCTAGGAACCGGAGGGAGGCCGAAGCCCAGGCCGCCTGGCCGCGCGCGAGGGCCCGCCGCTGCCGCCGCGGCACCCGCCTGGCTCGGGGACATCGCCGCCGCGTTGACTGCGGCGAGCCTCGCGGGCCACCGTCCTCCCCCAGCTCCTCCCGGCGGCCGTGGCAGAGGCGACCACGCGGGCGGGGGAGGGAGGGGCTAGGCGAGCGGGACGGGAGAGCGCAAGCGCGCGGCCGAGGGGCGGGGCCTGGGGAAGGGCTCTCGGAAGAGCCTGGCTTAACTGGGTGACCTGTAGGCGGCGGGACTGAGCTCGCGCGCGGTCCTGGCAATACTGACTTCGGAGCTGGGACCGGACCTTCCGCTGCTGAGGTTTCCCCGCTGAGTTTTGAGCTTTGCTTTCTTTCACAGAACCATAATGTAAACACGATATTCAGTGCCCATTGCCCGTCCCCAACGCTTCACACACAGTACACCGCAAGCTCTAGGTCCTGCCCGCAAAGACAGACTGCTCCTGCAGGGACTTGGGGACTTAGCAACTTCCTATCACAGCTCTTCCCACGCCCGGTGGCTGCCCTTACCTAGGCAGTGGCCTTATAGCCATCTTTGAACCTCAGGCTCTGACCTCTCCATCTTCCTCCACTTTCAGGCCAGTCTTGCCCTCATCAAGAATTTCGATCAAGTTACTCCAGTGTTTGAACTTCATGAGTGGCACGAAAGCTGTTTGAGCAGGAGTCCAAACACCTTAGATAGTCCTTGTACTCCTAGCTGTCCTTTCCAGCTGTAACTTCCATTGTTCCAAGCTGATTCAACAGCTGATCAAATGTTCTCTCTGCTTTTCCAGTCTTCTTACCTGTACACCTTGAACAACAGTGTCCTATGCTATGCAATCTCACACTGTATAAGCCACCCTTTATTGTGGGATATTTAGTTGAAACTAGAATGTAAGTGAATCAATTGGTAACTTGATACAGTTTTTGTCCTAAGTGTTTTTTAAAATCACTTTTAAATTTTTTCTATTACAGTTCACATACAATATTATATTAGTTTCAGGTGTACACTAATGATTATACATTATATGACATGCTAAGTGATCATCTCCATAAATCTCATACCATATGGTACCATACTTAGTTATTGGGATATCTTTTACTATCTTCTCTATGCTATTCTTTACAACCCCATGACTATTCTATAAAACCCATTTGTAGGTACTTCATCCCTTCACTTTTTTCACCCAACCCTCCTCCTATCTGGCAACCATCAAAATGTTCTTTTTTTAAAAAATTAAATATATTGGGGTAACATTGGTTCACAAAACCATATAAGTTTTCAAGTGTACAAGTCAATAAAACATCATCTGCACACTGCATCGTGTGCCCATTGCCCACATTTTCCCCACCTTTTCCCTCTACCTATTACCATACTGTTTTCTGTGTCTATGTGTTACATCTATTTATAGATAATGGAATAGTAGAGGTATGTAGATATGTGTGGTTTTTTGCTTAATCCCTTACTTTCTTTAATCTGGTGACAGCTGTCAGTCTATTCCACGTATCCATGCCTCTGTTTATATTTTCTTTCATTGACTTATTTTGATCATTAGATTCCACATATAAGTGAGATTGTATGGTATTTGTCTTAATCTGACTATATTATTCACTTAGCATAATAATTTCCAGGTCCAGCTATGCTGTAGAAAAAGGCAAGCGTTTCATCTTTTTTATGGCCAGGTAGTATTCCATTGTGTAAATCTACCACTGCTTTTTAATCCATTTATCTACTAATTGGCACTTGTGCTGTTTTCAGATCTTGGCTATTGTAATAATGCTACAATATAGGGGTGCATATATTCATTCAAATTAATGTTTTGGGTTTCTTAGGCTATATTTTGAGAAGTGGGATCTCTGGGTCAAAAGGCAGTTCCATTTTCAATTTTTTGATGAAATGTCATACTGTTTTTCCACAGTGGCTGCACCAGTCTGCATTTCCACCAACAGTGCATCAGGGTTCCCTTTTCTCGGCATTCTCGCCAGCACTTGTCGTTTGTTCATGATAGCCAATCTGTCAGGTCTGAGGTGGTGCCTCATTGTGGTTTTAATTTGATGGTTAGTGACATTAAATTTTTTTTTCTGTCTATTGGCCATCTTTCTGTCTTTTTGGAGAAGTACTATGATAGTATCTATTCAGGTCCTTTGCACAATTTTTAATTGGGTTGTTTTTCTGGTGTTGAGTTGTTAAGTTTTATGTATATGAAATTAATCCCTTATCAGATGTATAATTGGCAAATTCCTTTTCCATTCAGTGGGTGTCCTTTTCAATTTGTTGGTGGTTTCTTTTTTCTCTTTTTTTAAAATATATTTTATTGATTTTTTACAGAGTGGAAGGGAGAGGGATAGAAAGTCAGAAACATCAATGAGAGAGAAACATCAATCAGCTGCCTCTTGCACGCCCCCTACTGGGGATGTGCCCGCAGTCAAGGCACATGCCCTTGACCAGAATCGAACCCGGGACCCTTCAGTCCGCAGTCCGACGCTCTATCCACTGAGCCAAACCGGTCTTGGCTGTTGGTGGTTTCTTTTGTTGTGTAAAAGCTTTTAAGTTTGATGTAGTCTCCTTTGTTTGTTTGTTTTCTCTTGTTAACCTTGCTCCAGGAGATACATCAGCAAACATATTGCTATGAGAGATGCCTGAGATTTTACTGCCTATATTTTCTTCTGGGTTGCTTATGGTTTCATGCCTTACATTTAAGTCTTTTATCCATTTTGAGCTTAATCTTATGTATGGTGTAAGTTTGTGGTCTAGTTTCACTTTTTTTGTATGTACCTGTCCAATTTTCCAAATACCATTTATTGAAGAAACTGTTCTTATTCCATGGTATACTCTTGCCTTCTTTGTCAAATATTAATTGATGTCAGAGAGGAAGAGAGAATCATCAATAATAAAAGAGAATCATTGATCAGCTGCCCCCTGTGTGCCCCCTACTGGGGATTGAGCCCGAAACCCATGCATATACTCTGACCGGGAATCAAACTGTAACCTCCTGGTTCATAGGCTGATTCTCAACCACTGAGCGGACACTGCCAAGCTGTTCATATTTTTGACCTTTAAAAAAAAAAAGAATATATATATATATATATAATTGATTTCAGAGAGGAAAGGAGAGGGAGAGAGAGATAGAAACATCAGTGATAAAAGAGAATCACTGATCAGCTGTCTCTTGCACACCCCCTACTGGGGAAGGAGCACTTGAATCAAACCCAGGACCTTTCAGTCCATAGGCGGATGCTCTATCCACTGAGCCAAACCAGCCAGCGCAGTGACCTTTTTTTTCTTTCCCTTTTTCTCTTTTTAAAGAAGACCCTTTTACATATCATATAATACTGGTTTGTGGTGATGAACTCCTTTCGCATTTCTTGTCTGAAAAGCTCTTTATATGTCCTTCAGTTCTAAATAATAGCTTGCTGGGTGGAGTATGTGTTATTATTTTTTTTTAACTGGCCAAATTACTTACCCTCTTTATGCCTCAATTTTCACATATGTAAAAGCAGAGGATTTGTGTCTGAGGTCTTTGATTCTAGGTTACCTGATAACTATGATAATTAGTTTCTACTCTTGTTAGAGGCAATAAGTGGGGAAGAAACAGAAGTTATGTACTTTACCTTCACAAAGAAGCCCCCTAAAGCTCCCTCTATCTGCTTCTATTCTCATTAATTTTGGTTAAAAAGAAGACAAAGAGCCCAGCTAGCTGGGCTCAGTGGTTGAGTGTTGACCTATGAACCGGGAGGTTATGGTTTGATTCCCAGTCAGGGCACATGCCCAGGTTGCAGGCTTGATTCCCAGTGTGGGGCGTGCAGGAGACAGCCAATCAATTATTCTCTCTCATAACTGATGTTTCTATCCCTCACTCTCCCCTTTCCTCTCTAGAAAAAAAATACAAAGAAGTGTGTGTGTGTGTGTGTGTGTGTGTGTGTGTGTGTGTGTGGTGAGGGGGCTGTAAGAGGTATTTTGAACTTCCTTGCTCTTCTTCTCCAAGAGTTGAATGAAACTTTAAATAATCTACAATAAACTACACCTTAATACTTTACATTTCTTAGTCATACACTATCTTATCTCAACATATAAAAAAAAGTGCAGCATATGAGTAAGACCTCAAGGCAGCCTACAGGTTGTCTTAGTTCTCTGAGCTAGAAAACTCTTACCTATAAAACAAAGTACAGCAATGGGGACTGAAACATGCCTCTTTTTGAAAAAAAATATGTGCAAGAACAGTATCTTTTCTTTTGGGGCTTGTGGTTTAAAAGTCAGAGTTTAGAATAGGCAGGTGAAAGAAAGAAAATTGGCATGTTAATTCACTGAGGAATAAAGTGAAGAAATAAAATGTGCTTACTGTGGTTAAGCTGCTAAATTACTAAAATCAAGTAGGTTGAGGTACGAGGAAACAATTCTATTCTTGTTTTGACTAGCCCGAAACATGGATATATATCAAACCTCTAGATAATGCTCACATCACCCTGAAGGACTAAGAAAAGAATGTTCACGTATCCAATCCACCTGATATCCCTTATCCAAACCACTGCTCATCTTGATGATTATCATCTCAGACCATTTCAGAGGCTAAGAATGTAGGACTCACTGCTTGTGGGAATGTAACTGGTACAGCTACTATGGAAAACAATATGGAGATTCCTTAAAAAATTAAGAATAAAGTTACCATGTGACCCAGCAAACCCTCTTCTGGGTATCTACCCCCCAAAATTGAAAACATTCATTTGTAAAGATATATGTATCTCTATCTTCATTGCAGCATTATTCATGGTAGCCAAGACATGAAACAAAGTGTCCTTTGATGGATGATTGGATAAAGGACATTATATATATATGATGGAATACTACTCAGCCATCAAAAAAGATGAAATACTGCCATTTGCAACAATATGGATGGATCTTAAGAATACCATGCTAAGCAAAATGAGTCAGATGGAAAAAGCCAAGAACCATATGATTTCACACACATGTGGGATATAAAATTGAGAGCAACAAATGAACAAACAAAACAAAAACTCATAGAGATAACAATATGGTGGTTATCAGAGGAGAGGGGAGGAGGGAAAGTAGAAAGTGGTAAAAGGGGTCAAATATATGGTGATGGAAGAAGAATTGACTGGGTGGCAAATACACAATGCAATACACAGATGATGTATTATAGAATTATATACTTGAAAGCTATATGATTTTATTAACTGATGTCACTCCAATAAATTTAATAAAATTTCAAACAAAATGGATTCTTCTTAAGAATGTAATTTCTGCTGTAAGAACCCTCCGCTTTTCTTTTTTCTTCAGCACACTCTGGCTATGGACTTATTATGTTTCTAGTTTGCAACCTCTAAGAGCCTTGAGTAAACCTGAATCACTTATTTCTAGCAAAGCCTCCAGACTCTTTTTTAATTCCTTCCACATACATGGTGTTAGCATCATGGGATCCGAAGAATACTTCGCTTCAGTTCCAGTGCCACTGTTGGGTTTGAGCAAGGCAACCGCTCAAGCCCCTTGTGCTCTGTCATCTCCCCCACACCTCTGGGATTCCAGTTGAGTCCTCTGGGTTCTGGACCTCCCTCCTGCAGCTGATTTCCAACCTTTATTCTTGGGTCCTCTGATCCTGGGGGCCCTATTTTTAAGCTCATTACACAGGGAAAATCCAATTCTGGAATGCCAGCTGGATTTGTGGTCCATCCTCTGCTAAGTGTTTATCTAAACGAATCCTGATATAAAGGACAATTTGGAGTTAGAGTAGCCCCTCTGGGGATCTTTTGAGATTCTGAAATTAGTATATTTACCTGCACAATAGAGAATCTTAGAAATGTTAAACAAGATGAAGGAGAAAGGTGTTTTTCAATTGGTATGTACAGACCTCTAAGGAATTGAATGATTCAAAGACAGACACCATCTCTTTTGTCTGGCTGCGACAGCTTTCAGAGGAATTTATTTTTTTAAATTTTCCTCTGACAAGTTCTCTAGAACTTCCTTCCCAGGAACTCTAGCTGGTTATATATACAAAACATTTTAGTCCTTCCTCTTGGACCTTTTTAATAAAATTAACCAATTTAGCCAAAATAATTTAAAATGCCAATGGCGAATAAAACAGGAGAACTAAGATGGCGGCAAAGGTAAAACACCCATCTTGCCATCATAATCAGCAATTTTAATACTACAACTTAACGAAAGAACAAACACCTTCCAGAATCACCAGAAAGCTCGCCGAGTGAAAATTCCACAAATAAAAGTGAAGATAAGACACTGTGACTCTGAGGAGCAGTGGCAAACAGCGTTGAAAGATTCGTGCAGAGAGAGGTTTGGAGTGCGCGCCGCGGAGAGGGCGGGCAGCTGAAAACCGGCCAGTTTTCTCCAACGGGGAGACTAAGATGTCCCACTGGACTGATTCTCCAGCTCTGGGCGAAGTCCAGGGAACCAACTATCATACGGGGTGAAAACTGGACAGTGGGAGGGCACGCCGAAGTTCGGGTGCTGCCGGGTCTGCTGGCTTGTGGAGAAGGCAGCTTGCCCGCGAACAGCTTAGCTGCGTGACGGTGCAGAGAGCGCTCTGCGACTTGTCTCTCATTCGGAAAACCGTCAGTCTGCTTTGTTTTACGACCCTGGGTGAGACATTGCGCATGCAAAGCCATTTGGGGACAGTCTGAATTCCCCGGCAGCCAGTGGAGCTCCACAGTGTTACTCTCTCAGAGGTGCTGGCGGCCATTGCCCCCGGCACAAAGTCCCTGGGGCCACACAGGGTGGAGCAAACGCTGTCTGCTTGGCCTGGAGACTCCGCCCACACAACCTGAGCACAGCTGAGCTTCACAGACAATTGGCCTGGAGGTCAACCCTCCAAGTGCTAACAAGATTAACTGAGCTTAACTTCAGCAAGACTGTGCAGCCCATATCCACCTCAGGTAACTGGGGAGACTGAGCCACTATCCCTAGTAGGAAGTCTACCACACAAAGCTAATTGACCAACTCAGGGAAGCAGCCACCATGCAGCGACATGGAAAGAAATCAGATGTGAAAGAAATGGAGGAAAAAAAACGACTGGACATGGAATTCAAAACCACGGTTATAGGGTTTTTCAAGAGGCTCCAACAAAAGGTCGAGGCCTATAAGGAAATAAGCAAGACCACAAAGGAAATGAATGAGTCCTACAAGGAATGAACAAGACCCTCAAGGATATAAATGAGACCTGCAAGGAAATAATCAAGACCAATGTGGAAATGAATGAGTCCTACAAGGAAATGAAGGAGACTCTCAAGGATATAAAGGAGACTCTCAAGGATATGAAAAAGGACCAACCAGAAATTAAGCATACACTGACTGAAATAAAAAATATTATACAAAGACCTAAAAGTGCTCTGGAGCACCCCAAGAACCAAGTTCAAGATTTGAAATACAAAGGGGTAAAATCCACTCAGCTGAAAAAGCAAGAAACCAAAAGAATAAAAAAAATTGAAGATAGTGTAAGGGTCCTCTGGGACAACTTCAAGCATACCAACATCCGAATTATAGGGGTGCCAGAAAAAGCGAGAGGCCAAGACAATGAAAACCTATTTGAAGAAATAGTGACTGAAAACTTCCCACACCTGGTGAAAGAAATTGACTTAGGAGTCCAAGAAGTGCACCGAACCCCAATATATAGGAACCCTAAGAGGACCACACCGAGGCACATCATAATTAAAATGTCAAGAGCAAAAGACAAAGAGAGATTAATAAAAGCAGCAAGAGAGAAACAGTTGGTTACCTATAAGGGAGCACCGATACGACTGTCAGCGGATTTCTCAACAGAAACAATGCAGGCCAGATGGGAGTGGCAAGAAATATTCAAAGTGATGAATAGCAAGAATCTACAACCAAGATTACTCTACCCAGCAAAGCTATCATTCAGAATTGAAGGTCAGATGAAGTGCTTCGCAGATAAGAAAAAGCTAAAGGAGTTCATCACCACCAAACCAACATTACATGAAATGCTGAAAGATATTCTTTAAGAAGAGGAAGAAGAAAAAGGTAAAGATGAAAATTATGAACAACAAATACACATCTATCAACAAATGAACATAAAAATCAAGTGAATTGATAGGCTGTTGAACAGGATAGACTGGTGAATATAACAGAGACATGGACATAGAGAGGGAATGGACTGACAATTCTTGGGGAGAAAAGGCTTGTGGGAAGTGCAGCAAGAGACTGGACAAAAATCTTGCAACAATGGGAGAGGACAGTGGGGAGGGGAGGGGAGGGTGGAGGGTGGGATAGGTACAGGGTGGAGGGGAGCAATAGGGAGATAAAAAGGGGAAACAATGTAATTAATAAACTGAACAATAAAGCTAAAAAAATAAAATAAAATAAAATGCCAATGGCCTCTAAGGTAAAACTTTAAGTCCATCTCAAGGGGCCTCCCTTAAAAAGAATTTCAAACCTCTCTGAAGACAATGGAATTCATTCTTTGATATTTAGAAGCTTCTAAAAGACATATTGACATAGAAAAAAAGAACTAAAAGGAGTTTAAAAGAAACTTTGGCCAATTGAGCAGGTGTTTTAAAATCTTACTATTTCTCCTGCCTGAAACCTGACAAGATATTTGAAAGGATCTGATAACTTTTGGATTAGAAAATTGGCACCATTGAAAGCTGCAGACTCAGAGCCTGATCGGATGTTTTAAAGGCCTCCTCCCCTAAACTGAAATAAAACTGTCTACCCAGAGGGAAAGAAGAAAGTGAGGAATGACTCAGTTGGGTGTCAATGAACTTACAACCTAATATGGGGGGAATTGAGAGTAGCTGTCCTTATCTTACAAATCTCTTGAATACCAGAAATGCAGCTCTACAAGCAGTTCAAATTCCACTTGTCTTTACATCCTCAATTCCCAAGATTGAAGAAAAAATAGGAAAGAAGGTTTTATAAATACACACACACACACACACACACACACACACACACACACACACACACATATTTTATGGATTGATTTCAGAGAGGAAGGGAGAGGAAGAGGGAAATATAGAAATACCAATAATGAAAGAGAATTATTGATTGGCTGCTTCCTTCACACTTCACACTGGGGATTGAGCCTGCAACCAGAGCATGTGCCCTGACCAAGAATCAACTATGACCTCCTGATTCATAGGCCAACACTCAACCACTGAGCCATGCCAGTCCAGCAAGAAGGGTTTTACTTAGTTATTTTAAATATGAGGGATACAGCACATAAATTGGTGCACCTTGAAAGGAACTGTGGGCTGCAAGGCTGTGGTGGGCACAGGGGCAGGTCTTGGCCCATCATCCATGCCCCACCCAGTCTCCTCTCTGACAGCAGCCCTGCTCCCACCACTGCAGCTCCCACACGCTGACAGCACTTGAGCGATCAGGGGTGATGTCAGCGCGCCAGTAGCGGGTATGAGTGGCAGCTTCAGCGCCAGCAGGTGAGGGCAGGGCCCACGCTGGCAGCAGGTGCCCACCAGGCAAGACCATGGCACGCAGGAGCAAAGAATTTTCAGTAACCACCAGAGCCTCGCCCCAATGAAAGCCACTGGTGCTCCACCTTGGTCTGGCACCCCTCCTTACCTGATCCACCATCCTGCTGCGGCTGACACCCGCCATGTTCCTTGCATGCCCCCTGGTGGTCAGGGACGGCATAGCGACCAGTTGTTCCGTTGTTCTGCCATTCAGTCTGTTTGCATATTAGGGTTATAGATACATAGATAGATAGATAGATAGATAGATAGATAGATAGATAGATAGATAGATAGATAGATGGATATAGATATAGATGACACAGATGTTTTTATTGATTTCAGAAAGGAAGGAAGAAGGAGAGAGAGAAACATCAATGATGAGAGAGAATCATTGATCGGATGCCTCCTGCATGTACCCTACTGGGATTGAGCCTAAAACCCGGGCATGTGCCCTTGACCAGAATCGAACTCAGGAGCCTTCAGTCCACAGGCCAATGCTTCACCCGCTGATCCAAACCATCTAGAGTGCAAGAAGGATTTTTTAAAGAACAAACTGCTGTTCTGGCTCTAAGGTTCCTTGACAAGGAAAAATACAAATCTTAATTGTCCTCACCACAAATATTAATAAGAAAAAAGGTTTAGCCAACTAAATGAATAAAATTAACTTGTTCCAACTGTTATAAATTAGTGGGATTTTTTTAAAACCTTATTGTACCTATCTCAGGGCTGAAATTTTAAAAAGAAACCATCAGGTCTCTGGTTGCATCTGTTTTTATATGTGAATGTATGTTTACCTCTGGAGGATATTGCTAGAATTGGTTTGTAAAAATCTCTGTTTAATTGGTTTAAAGATATTAAGTACTCATATAAAAACTAGAGGCCTGGTGCATGAAATCATGCACAGATAGGGTCCCTCAGCCTGGCTGGTGATCAAGGCCTATTGAGGCCTTCTCTCCCAGTCCTGATTGGGGCTGATTCCCAGGGGGAGGGACTGTGGGAGGTTGGCCAGTTGCAGGAGGTTGGCTGTGGGAGTGCACTGACCACCAGGGGGCAGCTTCTGCATTGAGCATTTGCCCCCTGGTGGTCAGTGTGCATCATAGTGACTGGTGGACTGGTCATTTGGTCAACTGGTTGTAATGGTTGCTTAGGCTTTTATATACACTGAATGGCCAGATTATTATGATCTCTGAACGCATAGTAATCTGGCCACTCAATATATATCTACACTAATAAAAGAGAAACACGCAAATTAACCATCACTTTGCTATGCCAAGCCATAACCACCAGCCAATCAGGAGTGAGTATGCAAATTAACCCAACCAAGATGGCAGCCACCATGGACCTGGAGCTAGCAGGAAGCTTGGGTTGCTCTGGCAATGGAGAAAGCCAAGCTTCCGCCTACCCTGGCTAGGCCCTGGCCTCCACCCAAGGCTACAAAGTTTCAATTATAGAAGATAAATAAATCCTAGATACTTGCTTCCAGCTGGTCCTGGCCTCCACTCAAGGAGGCACTGAAAAAGAAAGAATAAAAAGAGGGGCTGGACCTTGGGTCGCCAGGTGGTGATCAGGCCAGGATGGGATGGCAGGGGCCATTGGGGGTAAGAAGACCAGCAGGGGAGTCAGTTGGAGGTGATCAGGACGGTGGGGGAAGCAGTTTGGAGTGAGCAGGCCAGCAGGGGGGAAGTTGGGGGTGAGCAGGCCAATGGGGAGAGGAAAGTGGGGACAAGCAGGCCAGCAAGGGGGGCAGTTGGGGAGTGAGCAAGCCGGCAGCAGGGACAGTTGGGGGTGAGCAGGCTGGCAGGCACAGTGGGTAGGGTCAATCAGGCAGGCAGGCAGGCAGGTAGGTGAGTAGTTGGAGCCAGCAGTCCTGGATTATGAGAGGGATGTCTGACTGCCAGTTTAGACCCGATCCCTGTAAACTGGCAGTAAAACATCCTTCGAAGGGTCTCAGATAGAAGAGGGTGCAGGCGGGGCAAGGAATACCTCCCGTGCATGAATTTTGTGCACTGGGCCACTAGTGTGTGTGTATATGTGTGTGTGTGTGTGTGTTTGTGTGTGTGTGTGTGTGTGTGTGTGTGTGTGTGTATAATAGGCCCAGTGCATGAAGCATGAATTCATGCATGGATGGAGTCCGGCCAGCCTGGCCTGGGGAGGGGCCGGCCTGCCTGCTGTTCAAGGGGACAATTTGCATATTAGCCTTTTATCATACAGGATATGCACTGAGTGGCCAGATTATTATGCATTCAGAGATCATAATAATCTGGCAATGCAGTGTATATAGATTCTCATAAATATAATAGAAACTAAACCTAGTGCTTTTCAGGATCATATGTTCTGAAAAAATATTTGATGTTAGAGCTGGTTTGCATTTGGTGTGGTTCAATAGGCATGTCTTTAGGGTTATAATACTTGATTCTACTTGGGCTTATTGGTCAAATAAGTTCATGTTATCTTGGTTGCAAAACTTGTCAGCAAGAAAAATAACTTAGTACGATGACATTTCTGCAAGTCTCCCACACATAATTATTAAGAACAAGTAAAACAAATAATGTAGATCGGGTAGGTTTTTAGGTGAACTTTTTGGCATTATTTATCTTATATGGCATGTTTACTTACGTTCTCCAAATCTTTTGGTAACTTGAAACATTAGAGTTTTGACAAATTAAAATAAATGATGAATCAAAGTAAAATCATTGAATATCTGGATCATTTCTACGTAAGATAAAATACTGAAATATTAATTCTTAAATAAGCTTAAGTTTTCATTTGACTTCTTATTGCAGACAAATTAGAATTTGAATTAACTTGAATTTGTTAATGAACATGTGTTATGCTTTGTTCAGAAAGCATGTTTCTAAAAAATTATGAAATATATTTGCCAGTATTTCTTCTCTGGTGAAACACCAGATGGTGGATGAAGCGGTGCAGTGGCAGGGCCCAGGAATGGGTGGCTGCAGAGGGTTGGTTAGTGGAGGATTTGGTGGCCACATCCAGGGCCCAGGTTGAAACCAGAGTCCGGCAGGACAAGCTCGTGGAGGCAATGTCGAGGACAAAGAGTGGCTCCCCGTCAGCAAGTTGGTCAAGGACACGAATATCAAGTCCCTGGAGGAGATCTACTTCTCCCTGCCCATCAAGAAATCTGAGGTCATTGACTTTTTACTGGGGGCTGTCCCTCAAGGATGAGGCTTTGCAGATTATGCTGGTGCAAAAGCAGACCGGGGCTACCAGAGGACACAGTTCAAAGCATTTATGGCCTTTGGGGACTACAGTGGGCAAGTCAGCATCAGTGTTAAGTGCCCCAAGCAAGGAGCCAATGCCATCCGTGAGACCATCCTCCTGGTCAGGCTCTCTATTGTCCCTGGGCAGGGAGGCTATGGAGGGGCACAAGATCAGCAAATCCACGCCGTCTCTTGCAAAGTGACCGGCCCTGAGGCTCTGCTGATGTGCCTCATCCCCAACCCCAGGGGCACTGATATCATCTCAGCCCCTGTGCCCAAGAAGCTGCAGCTGATGGCAGGTATCAAAGACTGCTTGCTATCCCTCGCCCCGGCTGCACTGCCACTCTGGGCAACTTTGCCAAGGCCACCTTTGGTGCCACCTCCAAGACCTACAGTTATCTCCCCCTCGAATGTATTCAACAAGCCTTCCTATCAGAGAGTCACAGGCCGTCTGATAAAAAACTCACACCAGCCGAACCGGTTTGGCTCAGTGGATAGAGCGTCAACCTGTGGACTGAAAGGTCCCGGATTCGATTCCGGTCAAGGCCATGGACCTTGGCTGCAGGCACATCCCCAGTGGGAGGTGTGCAAGAGGCAGCTGATTGATGTTTCTCCCTTCCTCTCTGTAATAAATCAATAAAATATATTAAAAACAAAATAAAATAAAATAAAAAACTCACACCAGAGTTTCTGTGCAGAAGTTCCAGGCTCCAGCCATGGTCAACACATAATTTTATACAAGAATAGCAAAGTGAATTAAGCCTGTTACAACAAAAACAAAAACTATATATATTTTCCAGTAAAAGAGCCTATGTTTCCAGAGGTTATAAAATGTATTCATAAATTTTCCAGTCTAGAGAGTGCTAATTACTTACTTTTCAGTTGTCATTAGAAATTAAGGTTTCCAACAGTTAAGAATTTTAATTAATATGCAAAGAAATGCTATGTGTTTTCAGTAAAAGAAGATATAAAGTACGTAATTGCATTTTTGAGAAAAGTTTCATGGAAAGGAATCTTGGGAAAGAAATGCTATGTGTGATCAGCTGGATAGGATTGAATAAATTTGTTAGGATATTTAAAAATAAACTTTAATATCACTATCATACTAAATCTAATATCCTTTCATCTGTTAAAATGACAGGTTTTCTTAGATGACTGGTCTGCTCTTAATAAGATATTATGAACGTGTTCTGTCAAGAAAGCAAAGATTTTGTTTTATCAGAATAATTTCTGTGTTTTATGTTGCCGTAATCAGGTCTTTAATTTGTTCAGAGAATAGGAAAATGTGACCTATAGACAAAAGAAAAATCACTCCAGAGGAATAGACCCAGGAAGTTAAGTGAGTACTCCAAGCTCACAGCTAGTTCCTTCCCAATCTAGGCTTTGAACCCAGGTAAGAGTTAGAGCCCACAATGTAACCACTGTTCTCATTGGCATGTTGTATGACAGGACCAGCATGATGTTTCTACAACCCATCTTATTAGTGCAGATGTGCTGGTGATAAGAAAGGTGGCTTCAGGCATACAGCCAGGTTGACGGAGTGATTATTGGTTGAAATGCTTTGATAGTTGGGGCAGCCTTATACAGTACTTCAATAACTGATCAGCAAATCCACGCCATTCATTCAGGCAACATTTATTGTATTCCAGGGATTCTCCTGTATGCTTCAGATAACTATCAGGTTACAAGCATTCACTATATATATATTTTAGGTCAAAGTACTTTAGAGACCCTGGCTAGGTGGCTCAGTTGGAGTGTTGGAGTGTTGTCTTGTACACCAAAAAGGTTGCAGGTTCTATTCCCAGTCAGAGCACATACCTAGGTTGCAGATTCAATCCTCCATTCGGGTTCATATGGGAGGCAACTGGTCAATGTTTCTCTCTCACATCAATGTTTCTCTCTCCCCCTCCCCCCTTTCTCTCTCTAAAAATCAATAAACATATCTTCCGGTGAGAAGTTAAAAAATTTTTTAAGAAGTACTTTAGTGAGAAAAGTTCCAATGAGCTTTCTTCATTTGAAGTTGGATCTAATAATCTAATCTATGCTCTGCATATGTCCCAGGGTAGTCAGATGGATAAATGTGATGAAGCTTGTGAAATAACTTAGCTTCAATAAATTACTGTATAATTCTAATGCAGTGATAATGAGCAACACAGTACACATTTCTTTTCAACTTCTTGGACTTTGCAAGTAGAGAAAAGCCAAATGCTGATCAAGTTGTAACATGGACAATTGACACCGAGCACACAAAATTCAAGCCATAAGCCATATGGAATTCTACAGGTACAGAATACCGTTGGAAATAACTGATAACTGCTACAATAAATTAATTACTTAGAGGTTTTCTTGTGAACAATATGGTTTATCTAGTTTATTTTCCTATATTGTAGTCAATCCTATGCCACACATATACTATGAAATATTCTATCTCGTGTGTGTATGCATTTAACTTACAAGTTCTTGCCTAATACAGTATTTTCATAAGCACTCATAGCACCTGACAGAGTAGTCAGGAAATAGTCATTTAATTGAATCTGTGTTGCCCTGGCCAGTATGGCTCAGTTGGTTGAGTGTTGTCTAGTGCACCAAAAGGTCACTGGTTCAATTCCAGTCAGGCACATATCCAGGTCCTGCACGTTTGATCCGAAGTTGGGCTGCATACAATCAGCAACCAATGAATGTTTCTTTTTCACATCAATGTTTCTCTGTTTCTCTCCCTTTCTTAAAATTTTTTTAATCAATAAAAGAACATATTTAATTGAATATGTGTTTTCAGGGTAAATACTTAGACTTTTGATTTCTCGATAAGAAATAATATAAAGGAGAGGTATAATGCTGGTTTCAGTGTTTTCTCATTTATTATATAAAAGAAAAAATAAAATAATGCAGTTGGTTTGTACACATTGAAATTCCAAAAAACAAATCCATAGAAATTAGGATACTATATGCATGCACTCTGCATTTTCTTTGTTAAATGTTTTGGTTCACAAAAATAACAACACATTTTTTTTCCTTTAAAGCCACTAGAGCAGAGGGAGATCAAAACATGCAGCACGGTACACATTTGCATAGTATATGTTACCCAGCATGCCTTGTAGAATGCTACACATTCACTTATATAAGAAAAGTAAAAGGGGGTAAATTGTCAAAATAATAGCTAAAGTTTAAAGAAAGAAAAAAATTACTTGACAAAGGTAGAATCTCCCCCTACTACCTCCCACTTTGTAGCTGGCAATATAGCAGTGGCTTGGGATAGCAACAGCCCTCAGGATAGTAGGGAACATCTTTTTACATCCAATTGCTATTTTTATTTGTGGTTTTTGTAAGTTTCTGTTTTTCCCTCCTGCCACCCCTAAAAAACAAAGAAACAAACAGCTAACGGCTTTAACTTATGTTTCAAAATAGTATACAGAACAAATAGACTGAAGAATCCCTAAATACTTCTTAGTTTCTGGGACATTTTTATTTATCATCCTGACTTTAGACTGTGAAAAATAGAAAACATTTCAAACATGTCTAAAATTTGAGGAGCCCTATGAGCTCAGCTCTCTGTTAACATTTTGTAGTTGTGATTAAAGAAGAAACAAGAACCGTAAATATACTATGAATCTTATCACAAAATAAAATTTAATATGTTTCTGGGAAGGAATAAACTATAATAAATTACATCCACCGATTGCAAGGCTTTGAAGCAAATTGCTGGAAAAGTATTAAGCAGCAAGTTATAAAGATGATAAATGAAATAAGTCTGGTAAAACTTAGAACTAAGTCTATATCCTTTTAAAAATACAATGCCAATTTTAACAGTGGAATTGTTGTAAGTTTGTGCTATAACAAATGTGCTTCTTTCTCTTCAATCTATTTTCATTATTGGCAAAATATATATCTTTTATAATTTTATACTGTACAATATATGTTTTGCTACATTATTTTTCTACTGTTAATGCAGATAAGAAGTAACAACATAGATTTATTTTGGCAATAAAATGCTTTCATTTTAATAACATCCGAGAAAATATTGTAAGGCATATGAAAAATAGTATGCAACAATATAGCATTAATGATCCTGCATCTTTAATACATCCTTTATGCAGATAGGATGCACACTGATTTCACTTAGAAGTGTGTAAAAGTGGCATGCAAGTAGGGCATGAATGGTCCCTACATAAATCTAGACATAGCCATTTGTTGAGAAATTTAAGTGTTCAAAACATTACCAAGAACACTTACCAAGTATTGAAAGCTAGAGGCCAGCTACATTTGGTTCTTAAATAGTTCTCATTTTAACTCCTTACAATTTTCAAAGAGGAAGCATCAGTGTATAGAGTGTATCACTCTAAATTCATTAGAAACGTATTTCTTTACAATTTTCTGCACACACTTTACACACATCAAAAGAAACAAAGGAAGGTTTCATATGTAACTATGACTCCCCAAAACTCATTGCTACTCACTTATTTATGCATTTTCGCATGCTTAGTGGGAGTTACAGCCCTTAGTCAAGATTATCTGATGAGATATTTCTTAGTCTTCTGATAATGTCCCTCAATTATATGAAGCATTTGAGATTACATAATCCATAAGCAGTCAGAAATAGCTGCTGTAAGAGGATGTATTTAATTTGAGAATGTTTTAAGAAAAGAAGAAACCTTTCAAAAGTAATTTTTGAATGCTATAGCTCTCTGTCTGTCCATGTAAGCCAATGCTACTATTTTGACTAACTTGAAGTTTAAGTGAACAACAAAGAAGTTACCTTGTTGTCTGACAGCTGTTGCATTGAAATGAGCATGATTGTCATTTAAAAGACTGTTCTGTGACCTACAGACACAGCTTGAGTAAGTAAATTAGTATGAACAATATTTAAAGGTATATGGAGCTAAGAAAACAAATCTTGTTATTTCCCATAATGTTTTCCATTCATATAGTCATTCAAATATGAGTTTTTTATAATTAAAAAGAAAATGACATGCAATATTGTCATGAAAGACAAAGGCAGAAATAGAAAAGAAATATTGGTTACATTCCCATTTATTTGAAATATCTTATACTTTTTTTTTCTCAGTGACATAGGAGTTCAAAAGAGTGCACATCCTTACCCAGTAAATGCCTAAGTATCCCCAAGAGAAGTCAAAGTTCAACAAAATTTGAATTTACAAACCAGCTGCACTTAAACATCAAGTATCTGAATGTACTATCTTTCAGACTTAGAGCTGGATGTTATAACAAGTTGCACACAGAGATAATTCCCTTGCAGTTTGATTAGTTCCCTATGATGAATGACTTATTAAATAAACCTTGCTTTCTAATAAATTATGAACCTATTCAAAGAAAACACAAATGTGGAAGAAATGAAAAGGTGACAAGAGCATTTTGGAAAGAGTTTAAAATCTAAAGGGAAGGTATATTTTAACAATTTATGTATTTAGCTCTGCTGCAAGGTTAGCAGTAATAGTAATAAATTTGATCACTATTAAAACATATTTTTCTCTTTAAAGACTGCTTGTCTTCTCTAGAGAAGAGGTAGTATAAATATCAATATATAGGGCAATTTCTATAGTGGACTTATATTGTTTTTATTCTTAGCAAATACCAAAATAAAATTGTATAACTAAGAAAATATACTAGCATGCAAATTAAGGTTGCCTACCAATATTCTTAACTGACATCCTGGGTCTCAACATTTTATGATATGTTCATTCAAAGAGTTGAAATTTGCAAACCAGCTACTGGCATGATTTTCGTTTCTCCCTCCCTTTCACTGCCCTAGCTCCTATTATGAATTTTAAGGCCCCCACACAACAGACAAGTTCAAGTATGCAGGTATGAAAAGAGGTTAACATTCCAAAAATACATTTTGCAAACAACAATAATAAATAAAGTAACTGACAAATTATTTCAATGGAACATATAATTTGCTCAGAATTTTATATTTAAAAAATTCTTTTCCTTAAGGACTAAGTGCAATGAAGTATTATCACATAATTAAGACTCTCTTATTAGGAAAGACTATCAATCTAAATTAGTATTTTTAATTTGCTTTCCAATAGAACTGTAAAAAGATAAGAGAGAATCATTAGTCATTTATAAACATTTCTAAGTGTTCCCTTAAATATTGGAGTAAACAAGATCACATTGTTGAGTATAATATTGAAGTCATATTATAGCCTTGAGAATTAACATCAGTATTGACAAGTTGCACTTCCTTTTTACCAGGACTACATTTCCACATCGTCACGTGAGTCTACATGGTCACATGTTCAATAACTGAAATGACAGAATATGTAACTTACATATTCTGAAATTACATATACCAAAATCACAGAATATGTGGTTTATACTACAGGTTAAAACAGCCTCAAAACATTGTAAGCCTTCTTTCTCCTGCTTATCATTTTCTATTTTCAAATGAAATCAGCTAAAAACAAAGTACTTGTAGAACATGAATTTTCCAAAGGTGCTTAATGTGCTTGGCAAAAATAAAACTTTTCATTTAGCATATATCTGTATTTTAGTATCATTTACACAATAAAGTCTAAGGCTTAAAAAAAAAAGGAAAATGCATCTCTTATTCAGTGGGAGAAGATAAACATTACAAAAGGAATGGGAGGAAATATGCCATATCAAAGTAAAACTTTAAATATATCCATCAAGAAAATATACATTATACCCTTTCCAAGATGGTTAGCTTTTGAGTAAGAATGCAAAGCAAAACACATATGGACACTTCATGGTAAATGATATATTGGTTTGTGCAGATTTTGAATGGACCTCTCCCTATATCAGCATGATGTGGAAGACTTAGAAACAGGGCTTTGAGAGGCCCTTAAAAACAAGTGATTTTTAGAAGCTGAAAAAATATGAAAATCTTGCTGACTAGGAAATATATGCAAATACTGTTACAGCTACCTGCCATAAAATGTAAATATTTTAAAGTAGTTGAATGACCGGATTGCTAATGCTACACTACAGAAAAAGCTAACAGCTGTCTAGTCTAAATTCATACACCTTGGTGCACTCTTTGCAATTGAATACTGTAATGCGCACAAACAAGAAACCAGTAAAGCATCTAGAAAAATGTTTTGGCTAATGTTTTCTTTCTCATGCAAATATGTGCTGTACATGTAATAAGTATATTTTTGTGTACTAGAAAATGCTCTTCTGTGCTCTAGCAAAGTATTCAGTAATGGCAGGTTATATGTTTACAAAAGTGCATAATGGATACAGCTCTTTTAAATGTCTTAACTGAAAGTTCTGTAAGCTTCACTGGATGGCAAAAGAACTTCATAAGCCAGTAACACATATTAACTTTTAGAATTTACTGAGCCCATACTTTTAGTTGTATCTCAAATATTTGAGATAATTTATATAATTATAGGCATTCTCATTATCAACTAAACATAATGGAGTAGGCAGAGTGACCATGAGGGGAGGAAATATGGGAGGTCATATGGAGTTTAACATATGTATAATTAATTAATCAAGAATATGAAACTTATTTTCATGGCCAGAAAATTTATTTAACTGGTGCATGCTTTGAGAGCCTAAATACTGAAAGGCTTTGTGGAGGGAATAAGATAATAGAAAATGAATTATTACTGTTTCCAAAAAATAGGTT
The DNA here is from genome assembly GCA_027563665.1 of Antrozous pallidus. Classification (NCBI taxonomy): domain Eukaryota; kingdom Metazoa; phylum Chordata; class Mammalia; order Chiroptera; family Vespertilionidae; genus Antrozous; species Antrozous pallidus. The sequence goes on along the minus strand of CM050508.1, from coordinate 65,624,157 downwards.
TTATGACATGTACCAGTACAAAAGGATTTTTATGCATGGTCCAATTGGGGCTTTAGAAAAATGCATGCATTGTAGACTTTTAGAAACAAGAGCCTTTTCCTAAAGACATTTATGTATTGTATAAAATGGTCAATTTCAATAATTTCTTGGATCATAGTGAATCTAAGTCTTCCTTAAAAATATAAGATAGAAGGTCACCAATTCCAAAATTATAGCCACTGGAAAAACTGTGAAGACTTAATATGTGAAGAGTGTTGATTAGAAATAAGGCAGCTCAATCTCCAAATTCTTTATAATCCTTTGCAATAAAAATGGTATAAGTTTAGTGAACAAATATGTTCTGAATGAGTTTCTTTTCATTGCAAGCTTTTACATTCACCACTGTTTTTCACATTTTCAATTAATTGTTCTATACAAACCCATCTTTCAATATCAAAATTGAATATGTCTATATAAAACTAACATCCTTAGAATAATTAATTATAAAGAATTTGGTGAAGGGCTAGAGCATTCAGATATTCAAAGACAGAGGCTGAGTTGAGGCAATGAAAAATATTCAGTTGTGCCTAGTGGGAAATACTGAACCTGTGTTTGTGAAGTGGATGGAAAATTCCCACCTGGAGGTGTTTAGCTTTGCACTCAGGAGGATCTGTGTCCATCCTTACTCCCTGACTTCAGATCCAGGATGTAGGTAGTTGTGCTCAAATTTATTAAGGGGATACACCCATTTTCCATTTCATATAACCTGCTATGATTGGGCTTCCCTTTTCTCTCACTGAAAAAGAAGTTTTGAGATTTTTTTTCCAACTTCAAATGAAGTAACAGTAGTGACTAAACTAAAAGCAAAACACTTTGAAACAACAGCTGTGCCAGGAAATAAATAAAAAAATATTAAAATATGAGAATATTGTATAATTTCTGTATTAATTTGAGATTCCTTTGGCACTATCAATACATTTGGTAAGTTTGAAAAGCCATTTTGGAAACATTAACATATATTAAAATGTGTATACATTCCAACTTTAAGTGTAAATTTAGCTTCCAGCAAATAAATACCACAGCTGGTTTTGGCTTCTATTGGTATTTTGATATCCTCATTAATCAGGTATTTTTTTCAGATTTTTTTAATGGATCGCCACATGCTCAAGTAGACTTTCCAGTCAATTCACCCAAATTCCAACAGGAATTGGTCTATAAATTGGTTCCAACTGGAACTGGTCATTTGGAATTTCCAGCATGGGAAATTATTTTATATGTGCCTCCATAAGTACCCTAAATTACAAACTGATGTGTCTACTAGTAAATCTAATGAAGAAAACAAAGGTAGTATTATGTAAATGTTGCACTTAAATTATCTATATGATTGGGCATCTAATATCCATCTAGAATTAAGGGCATGATGTACTTTTTCCCCCCCTTTATTTAGCATCAAATGACAGCAGCCCATAAACACAGTAAATACTGTGCTGTACTTGCCAAGTTAAGATGATTGGTTTATCCTAGCAGTGCAATGGCAAATTGTCAACAGATGATTTTTTTTTGTTTGCTTCTTGCAGACTCAAAGCCTATGTCGGGAGTCATGGCTATATCCCCCAGGGGATCCTCGGTTCCTATGGGGTTTGTAACTGTCCTGGTATGAGTCAGGGTAATCTTCTTCCACAAGAGGATAATGATCTCGGCTATGCTGGGAACTGGAAGACAAGCGATTCCTGCTCTTCCGAGCCCTTTCATTGTGATAATTTTCATCAGAGGTCATTAGACTTCGTCTTTCAATGGGAGAGTTCTCTGTGGAGTGGTTGCTGTGTCTCACACGCTGACTCTAAAAATATCAGATAGTTTGTTGATTAAATAACGTCAGCCACAATCAACTAAAACAAGTAAATGTATGTAAAACAGTAGGATCTGTACAATAAGATGCCGGCTATCTGATTTAATGAAGAATTTTGATGCACAAATGGTCTGCTCAAAATATCTCATTTTATGTATTTGGGACATATCATGCAAAGATGTCCAAGTGTTGCCGAGACCGGTTTGGCTCAGTGGATAGAGCGTCGGACTGTGGACTGAAGGGTCCCGGGTTCGATTCCGGCAAGGGCATGTGCCTTGGCTGCGGGCACATCCCCAGTGGGGGTGTGCAAGAGGCAGCTGATCGATGTCTCTCTCTCATCGATGTTTCTGACTTTCTATCCCTCTCCCTTCTGCTCTGTAAAAAATCAATAAAATATATTAAAAAAAAAAGATGTCCAAGTGCTGATAGTTTATGAATTTAATTATATAATGCTGCATGATTATACTTCCTATTAAAATATAAAATTGAAAGTTAACTGTTGAGTAGAACTCAATATATTTAGGGAGGCCTAACAACTCCAATTCTGTTGCAAAAGTGAGGATTATTTTACTATTGGGAAATAAAGTTCAGAATAGCATGATCTGTGCTCATAAAATGGTGTATTTGTTTCTGTGCCCTACATAAAGGTAATATTCTTTCTGAAGGAATATACAACAATTATGTAGCCAACTAATTGATACATTTACAAATCTTGCTTCCTCAACTGAAATGTCATGTAAAACTATCTTCAGATAAAAACTAAATTCCTCTAACGTCATTAATTGAAATTATCTACAGACATTTATTTAATGGCTCAGAAAATGTTATTCAACATTTTTCTTCAAATCATAGGAAAAAACATACCATAGCTGTGAGTACCTGTTTAGGTGAGTCACCTCAGTTAGGAAACAGGATCATGGTAAAACCAAAGACCCAGATACATTTTCTCTAAGAGATACTCACCTTCATACAGAAGGAAACTCACTCAACAGTCACAGCCTGTGCCTTTAATCTCAGCCAGGGGTCTAGTAATTAAATGCCATGGTTACTAGGAGAAATAGGCCACCAGATAAAGGGCACTGCATTAACTCAAGTGAAACTGGGAGAACCACTCTAGGTGGATTTCTTAGAGATGATGAATCAAGATGTTGTCTTTATAGATAAAGTGCAACATTTCATTTTATGTACATCACAGAAGCATATTGCTTCATGCATCCACTTCTCATTTCACAATGTACAATTTGGAGCCAACCCAAATTAGTCAGTGGAAATGGCACACTCAGATCAGCACACAGGCAGTGAAACGAGGCAAGAAATCGTCCTGGTGCATACATATATACTCTCTACAGAATATATGTATATTTTATAGTAGTACATTTCCCATGTTCGTGTCCAGCCTCAAAAACTATTCATTTGTATGGCAGTTTTTCTGCTTACAAAGATGCAATTTTGTAGCAAAGCAATACCGTTATAATAGCACTTCAGAGAGTGCCATTTATCTCAGAGTTAACTCTACACGATATTCAATTATGACTGTCATTATAACCCATTATTACAGAACTAGTCACAATGGAAGAGGGCTCAATTAACTACCTGCTCCTCAGTCAGCTGGGGCTCTGGCCACATTCCAGCAGCTGCTTGATAAATGGTAAATAATAATTGATGTAGAAAGGCAGGATTCACTTTGCATCATTACCCTCTGGCTCTCACATCTAACTGTGTGTGCAGCACCAGAACATGGGGAAGAGAACTTCCCCAGCTTCCCTCAAGGACACTTGTCATAGCCACTGACCAAGGTGGGCCCTACACCCCTGCAAGAAAATTCCTCCTTGTTTCCAAACAGAGCAGTTCTACTTGTGTGCACAATCTAATGACTGGACAAGCCAGAGGACCCCACCACCTATGGCGCAGGACTCATTAAGAGCAGTCAGAAGGCTTATCTGTTCTCAAATCTTTGACTTAGCTTACTACTGTACTATCCTTAAGAAGTGACATGGAGAAATAACACACAGCTGCGTGGAGTAGGTGTTAAGTTTTCTGGCAGAGTATGGGACATAGAGGGATTAAGTTTTATCCAATATAACATCAAACATTTCCATTATAAATGAAGGCCATTATAAATGAACAGAGAGCAAAGTTCTGAAGAGAGGGCCACTTTGGGATAGATCATCCTATCTGATAAAGACAGTATATGTTAATTGACCATCACACCCTCATAAAGATGGCACTGCCCACAGCCAATAAGGAGGAAATATGCTAATTGACTGCCATGCCCTCAAAGACGGCAGTGCCCACAGCCACAAGATGGTGGTACCCGGTCCCCTCAGCCCTGCCAGGGTGCCTGCCTCTGGTTCCCCCAGTCCCTTCAGCCCCCCAGCTGCCCAGGACCAGCCCAAGGTGCAGGCAAGTCTCGGACGTCAGCTGCCCAGACGCCCAGGGCCAGCTTGAGGCAAAGGTAATCAGGGTCAGCCAAGGCTTGCCCTGCCAGCAGTGGCAGCAGAAGAGATGTGATGAGAGCATCACCTTCCTCTAATTGCTGGGTCACCTCTTACCCTTGAGGGCTCCCAGACTGTGAGGGGGCAGGCCAGGCTGAGGGATCCCCCAATTCCAGTGCATGAATTTTCATGCACCGGGCCTCTAGTGATTAAATAATAGTATATATATATATAGCGCCCACACATGGTTCCCTCTTCAAATTAAGGACAATCTTAGTCTCCATCCCAATCAAGTTCCCTATAGAATCTTAATCAAAGTCAGGTTGTAAAAGCACGAGTAGAAAGTGACAATACCTGTAACCCAGAAATTGCTGTGGGATATGGTGAGAGTGCTGTGGAGCCCAAATTCCTTCCAAGCAGCGGGGTCATAGGGGTGCTACTGGTTGTGTGGGTAGCACGCCAGTATGCCTCCAGATACTCTCCCAGGTGTTCACATGCATCCTCCAGCTGGTTTTCATCCAATATAACATCAAACATTTCCTGCAAGAGGAATCCATTTCATTTATACTTCATGCTTTAAGCAATGAAACCTAAAATTCTACTCAATGCAGATCACAGCATTCCTACTACCCAGCAGCAAATATCAGATCTGAGGGGCGGTGCTGGCAGTTTCTAAAGTTAAAGTTGAGTGAAGAACTGCATAGGTAACCAAGTGTAAACCTGGACATTGACATAAGAATGGGAGTGCTCACTAAAGATTTAGAGTTTTAATTATTTAGGAGAAAAAGATGAAGTAAGCATAAAGGGGTTATAAATAGAATATAGTGAAAAGGTAATGTATTCCCATCTGTATCCATATCTTCCTATAGAGTTGAATTAAACTTAGGTCAAATTATGAAAGAAGCAATTAATGATACTGAAAGAGGAGTTCTAAAAATGTTTTGTAAAATGGCCATGTCATTGGAATAAATATTTCATCTCCCCGAGTAACTACTAGTATGTTGAAGGGAATAACATTTACTTAGATAATTTCCAGAATGTTGGTGAAAATTATGTTATCCGTCTCATGATAAAACAATATGAAAAGAAGATTTAGGATTAATACAAAAAAAATCACAATACAGTGATTTCTGCTAACAGAAGATCATTGTGTGAAATATTTCATTGTGGGAGGGTAGGGAAGGGGTGTCACACAAGAAGTGTGTGGTGTTCACGTTTCAGGCTGTAACAACTTCATCTGGCCTATAATCAAGAAGCATTCTTCTTCCCCAAGGAGCAGAGTGGCCCCACTGTCACTGCAGTGGGATCGGGAACACAGACAGAATATACCCAGGACACAGGTTCCCTGGAGGGACAGTCAGAAAACCATGGCAGAGAGAAAGGCCATTCCACCAACAGCTTGATCTGCACCTTTTCTCTCTCACCACCTCCTCCACCACCCACTTGCTTTTATTAGCTCTTTTTGACAAAACCTCTCAGAGAATGAATCAAACTGAGTTACTGCCATCAGCACTAATGCTGAGGTTGGATTGCAGGTTAAAGGCAATTGGATGATTTTGAGTTTGTGGTGAGTCAACTGACTCACTCATTCGTGTGAGGGCTTCTTGAAGCAGAAGTCACCATGGAAACCATCTCTTCCCCAACACTTGCTATTTAAATGTTTTGATCATATTATTCTTTACTGAAAAATTTGACCCTAAATAAGATGACTTCAATCCAAATCAACTGGTGTTTGAGGAGATGTAGCCAACTTAACTCATGTGGAAACCTTTCCCTCCAAGAATGTTTATTAGTAGATTTCAGATGTTTTTCTGCATGTTTTATTACTTTATCAAATATTTACTCAGTACTATTTTGTTCAAGGCATTGTGGGTATACAGTGGCAAAGAAAAAAGATAATATCCTTATGCTCAAGAAACATACTGTCTGGTGAGAGAGACAAGTATTAAAGTCCTTGAGAGTCTATGTCCCTCTGGGACTTTAAGTTGAACAGTCAAGAGACTGAGTCAGTTAATGTTTGGAGCTACAGCTTAAAGTTCTGGATTTGGAAGGAGGCCCAGAGAGGCGTGTGAAAGTTGAACTGATGAGGGAGAGGAAATTATGAGTAAGCCAAAGAATTCTATCTGAAAAGTAAGAGGAATAAAACAGATAAAGAGAAACAAAGACACAATGGGAGAAAGAAACCATATGGCCCATGAGAGACTGGGAAAACAGCTAGTTGCTATAGTTGCATTAATATATATCCCTTCAGTAAATCCCCTTTTCCATGAAAGTAACAAGAGAGTTTCTGTCTCTTGCAAGTAAAAACCCCTCTTCCATTAATGTAGCTTCAACAGTTACTTCACAAATACAGAATCTGAGACGTATCCATAATGCTCTGATAGGAATGTTGCACTTTCTGATAGCACTGCTGTGCGACCTTGAGTAGGACAAGAAGCCCCCTACCCCAAAGAGCAGGCACAGACTCAGACTGAGACAGATGGCATAGGAAGAAGAGGAAACTGGCCACTGCGGGGACAAAGGACCACTCTGTCAGCCACCAGACTAAAGCTGGTAGCAAATTCTAGACTGTATGTTGTTTGTTGTCAGCTATTCATATACTTTTATTTATGTCAACTGTATAATTCAAATACATAGGCCTCACTCTATAATGTGGGTTTTCCTCAATGTGTAGTCTCAATAAGTCATTTTCTTGCTTTCATAAAGTCCCAAGTTAAAGAACCCTCCAGGGACACCTGAACTGGGGCCCTATCACAGCCAGGATTGCAAAGCCCAGAGAGGGCAAAGGGAGGTAAGCAGCACCTATTGCAAAATGCTATCTGAATGAGGCTTATATCCACTTGACTGTTCCACACGTCACATCGTCATGGCTGCAGGTACAATTAAACATACACTTAATTACAAGCCATTTTAATACATAGACTTGGTCTACATCAGCACATGGATGCTTGTTTGAGACAATCATTTAAAGGAAACTATGCTAAAAAAGACAGCTATAGGATGCAAGATGAATTGAAACTGATTTCAGGTTTTCAAAAGCACAGAGGAAAGCAAATTTCAGCTTTTGTATGAAATACTGACATGTGACTTACTTTCAACAAAGAAGAATTTTACAGGCTATATATCTGTGACAATTTTTCTTTTGAACTATTTAGGAAAATGATTAGACCAGTGTTAGAAAGTGATAATAATAGGGAAAAAATTAAATTATACATGAAATTCAAAGAGAAGCAGCTCAATGAATTATGCAAACCAGTTTTGCCTATTTTTTCATAAATGTAAAGGTTCAAGTCTAGTTAGCTTCTTACTGTGCAGTAGTGAGGCCTCCAGCGTGGGATACAGATTCAGAGAGCTGCTTTATCAGCAGAAGAGGGTGTGAGTAATGTGACAGTCACGGGCCATGAATAGCTACCCACTCTGTGATGTCATGCCATTGGTGACTGCCCGAGATAAGGGTAATGCTGGGTTGTTTTCAAAGCACTACCACAACAAACACCTTTGACATCCAACAACAGTGATACTGTCATAATTAAGCTAGTCCTATATAATAAAAGGCTAATATGCAAATCTACCGAATGGCAGAACAACTGGTCACTATGATGTGCATTGACCATCAGAGGGCAGATGCTCAAATGCAGGAGCTGCCCCCTGGTGGTCAGTGTGCTCCCACATGGGGAGTGCTGTTCAGCCAGAAGCCCTGAACTGGGCTCACAGCTGGTGAGCATAGTCTCAGTTGCGGGAGCTTCTTCTGCCTCTGCAGCAGAGCTAAGGATGTCTTACTGACAGCTTAGGCCTGCTCCCTCTGTCAGTCAGACATCCTCCGAGGGCTCCCAGACTGCGAGAGGACACAAGCCAGGCCGAGGGACCTCCCTCCCAACCCCCAGTGCATGAGTTTCATGCACCAGGCCTCTAGTTATTAATAACAGGGAAGGCCAAATACTACAGGCATGTCATTTGGGCAGCTTCATCAGGAAGTTAAAGCTTTATTTACACTTTCCAGAAAGCGACTAACTTATGCCCCGCAGACTGCTGGGGGAAGGGACTGGACAAGGGGGAGATAAATGCATGCCCAGTAAAGTTGGGGGGATCAGCAAAGGTGATTGCTGTCATTCACACCTGAAAATAGGTCATGGTCCAGAATGGGTGTGGCCACTGTAAGGGTGTGAAATTTGGGATATTTAATCCCCTAAACAAAGGACTTCTCTCTTTTGTTGGTCTTGTGTTCTCAGTTGACTCCTGGCTTGTTGGGCTCTGGCATTCTCCCGTGTGGCCCACGGCTATGTAGATCCCACTCACAATGGACTAATGAATGTAACTAGCCTGATGCTGAACTGGACCCAGCTGCAGCACAGAATGGAAACTCTGCTCAGTGGCTTTGTTTTTAGCCTTACTAAAACCCCCGCTACACTTCTTCCAGGACCGGAGTGAGGGAAATGGAACTTTGGAAGCACAGAGATGTAATTCCACAAATAAAAATCAACCCATCTTCCTGTGGGAGTCTCAGAAAATTCTTTTTCTCGAGATATCAATAGGACTCCACCCCTAGCACTCAGTGGGGAAAGGAATACATCAACTTCCCCAATAACAACAGGACATTTCCTTCAGCTGAAATGGACAGAAATAACATGGCCACTGAAGTTCGTAAGAAGTGAACAAAGGAGTCGAAACAAACCATTAAAAAATCAACCCTTTTCTGAATAAGCACTTTCAGAAAAATTAAAAACTAAAGCTTTACAAGTGACAAGAGTGAAAAACATGCCTTTAGCTCATTCAGTGGTTCAGAGAACAAAAATTATAGGAAAGAAGGAAAGGGGATGACTGACGCTGAATAAAGTGGAAACGAAGACCTGCAATGTCTTTTTATAAAAACTGTAAGTACTTAACGACCTTTCCAGCTCTCTACTCACAGAGCATCACAAACTTTCCTAGGGAGGGCACTGAAGTAGGGCAGCCAACTGTCTTATTTGCTGGGGAATGAGTGATCTTGGGACTATCAATGCCCAAACCTGTAAAATCGGGGAAGAGCTGCAATGGTGGGTCATCCGAGTTTTTACAGAAAACAGAGCACTTTTTAGGTCCTACGTTGAGGACTGGAGTAGGTTCCAGTTATTTCTTACATTCTTTGGGAGAGAAGATATAGAGAGGGAGTGGGCAAGTCTTTCTTTATAACTTATGAAGCACATATATTTCTCTAACATAAAGGGGAGAATCTCATTAAGACTAACATAATTTGTAATATGTTTTATTTAGGAAATTGAACATTTTAAATAAAAGTTTATAAAACTTAGAAGTTATTTTTGCAGTTGAATTGTAATTTTTTTTTTAAAAGTTGGTGCCTTGCTAAATATTATCTACTTAGGAGGTTAAATATATGCAAACTCTCCCATTATCTAAGCATTACTTAACATTTATTTATTTTACATATATAAAACCTCATGTGGGACAACTTTCCTATTTCTAAGTGGAGAAAGAAAGAATAGGGGTGAGAATATATTTATTTCTTTGCTATTGAAATATAAAGATCCTGAAATTGCTGCCACCATTGAGAGAGAAAAATAAAAAAGACTGCCAAATATCATTCAGAAAAATGAAATGTCTGAATGGTCAGCATGTAATGCTGATCACAAAATAGCCAACCAGTGTTTCTTTCATATCAAAACTACATCTTTTTAAAAATATATATTTTTATTGATTTCAGAGAGAAAGGGAGAGGGAGAGATAGAAACATCAAGGATGAGGGAGAATCATTGATTAGCTGCCTCCTGCATGCCCCCCACTGGGGATCAAGCCTGAAACCCAGGCATGTGCCCTTGACCAGAATTGAACCCAGGACCCTCCAGTCCGCAGGCTGATGCTCTCTACCCACTGAGCAAAACCAGCTGGGGCTCAAAACGACATTCTTTATATTACCAACGCTTTTTAAGTCCTGAGTCAACTAGTAATAGGAAACTGGACTGTGAGTTAAAGGGATTTTCCAAGGTTACAGGGATGGGAACCTTTTTTCTGATGAGGGCCATTTGGATATTTATAACATCATTCACGAGCCATACAAAATTATCAACTTAAAAATTAGCCTGCTATATTTGGTCAAACATTTAATTAACTTACCCCCAATGCCTTAGCAGTGCCAGAGCAAATGATTTTGAGGGCCTTATAGGGCCCACAGGCCAGATGTTCCCCACCTCTGGAGGAGGTCTACCAATATTATGGAGCTCTAACAGTTTGCACTTCACTGAGCTAAATTGGAAAGACAATCAGGGTTGTTGCCACTATTTGCTTGGGAAAACATGAGGCAAAGAACATTAGCGACCTTGAGCCCTTCTAGTTCCTCTCTTTAGTAATCTGTGACATTCATTATGTACTAAGCACATTTCCTCACCACACTGCTCCATTCTGTCAAGCCTTACCCTTCAAAGATTATAACAAGCCCAACCAGTGTTACTGTTTGCAGAAAAGGCATTCAATGTTTTTTAAGTTTGTATTAATCCAAGGCCGTAAGTGGGCACTGGTGGGAGTGAACTATCCCTAACTCTATACACCCAACTTAGGTGGCTGAGTCCTGGCAGCAAGCATAGTCTCCTTTGGACCGAGAGAAACAAGATCCCATGTGGCCTTGTTTCACGAAGGAAACATCTGAAATCGATTACTCTCTTTTTCAAAGATAAAGGTTAAGCTGTGAACATCCAGAGGCTCCGTAATAATGAACGCATCAGCGGGGAAGGCACTTCAAATAGATGGGTGAGTCCATACGGTTCTAAATAATTTAAGTAAAATGACTATAAGAGTCCATGGAAAATGACTACTGCGACAGGAATACGATCAAGGATACTGGGCACTATCATTTGCTTCGGAGTTCTTGTGTTAAATAGAATAAATCTGAGTCCATTCAGCAATGGAAAATAAAGGATGATAGATGAGAACTACTATGGTTGCTGTAATGTTAGAAGTTTGCAAGGCTGTGGAGGAGATGAGCTTCCCTATGGCAGAGAGAGAGATCAATGTCATTTACACGCACGAAAAAACTTATATAGCTCAAGGAGGCTGCAGGTCAGCTTCTGGTAAGACAAGGCAGCTGTAACTGAGCAGGATTAAAGGATTACATTTCATTTATAGATTCAATTGTCTGCCTATCTGCTTTTCTCACCAGGTATTTAGCTCACATAGTACTGGGACAATCTGAACTTTGGCCTTCTTTAAATGTACTATTTTCAATTTATCTGAAAAGGAAATGGGTATAATACCTGGTAGAAGCCAAGTGAAATCTAACAATATAGTGTACAGATGTATATTATAAATGCAAATTCAGCTGGTTCATATAAAAAAGTCTATATGAAAGGGGCTGTGGGTCCTAATCTGATAGGCCATTTCTGCCTGCATCCCACCTTTGCTTCTGTGAATCCAGAGCAGGTATAAAGGAAAGCCCCTCTTTTCCAGAGAAGAACTGTTCAGAAGCCCATCCTCCTACCTTGTCTTTCTGTCTGTGGCAGAACAAAAATGGCCACCAATTTTTTGACACTTTCCATGTCGAGATGGACAGTGTGTCTCCTCTCCTTGAACCTGGGCAGCCTCTGTGACTCCTGGCAGAAACCCATGGAAGTGATGCTGTGTCAACATCTAAGCCCAGTATCTGAATGAGATAGCGGCATATTTGCTCTTGGAGCCCTGGGAGCTGCCATGTACAAATATCCCTGTTGAGGAGATCCCATGGAAAGTTCCTAAAACCACACAGAGAGGGAGAGGAGCTGGCTGAGCCCAGCCTTCCAGTCATCCCTGCTAAGAGACCAGGTCAGCTGTGCAGCTGAATCCCACCAACTCAACTGGTGGTTGGTTGATTTTTACACAGTAATAGAAAACTAGAACAGCCATAGCTAAAACAGTCATAGATAACTAGAACTAATAAATAACCAGTTGTTTGGACAGAAACAGATAACTAGGACTTTGTCCTAGATGGAACAAGGGTGGCAGCTTTGTTGGGCTGACTACATGGAGCCTGCCTCCTGCTCCTATAAACCAAGTTTAACTGGAACATTCTGATTCCATTACACATGGCTCATGCAGCTTTCCTGCTACAGAGGCAGAGTTGAGTAGTTTTGGCGAAGACCAATGGCCCACAAAGCCTAAAATACTTACTATGTGACCATTTACCAGTCCATTCCCTGCAGATCACTGGGGGAAAGATTGGACAAAGGGGAAGATGAGTGCATGGGCAGTGAAATCGAGGTGATGTAGGGAAGTATTAGAAGAAGCCTTGTCCAGGAAACAGGGGAAGCAGAGTTTGCCACCCCAAATATGCCTTTTTGAGATATTGAGTATTTTAAGCTAGTTATTTTTAAGACATTAACTCCGTAAACTGCCCCTTAACTGCCTAAAAGGAATTTAGATAGAGGACCAGCTTCAGGAAGACAAGTATCATCACAGAATACTGTAGTTTAACATAAACCAGGTGAGAGGGACAGAGAGGAACCCAGCAAGGCCCATTTGATTCAAGTTCTCTCCGTGTACCATTGTTAAAGATGCCCCAGCAAAAATTTATTTACCAAACATTTGCTTTTCCATCTTCATATGAAGTCCCAAACCACATCCACCACTCCCCCCTACCCTAATAAGACACAAGTATTTCCTCTAGTAATTATTGGGAATAAATGTTAAACTCTTTCTCATAGAAAGATCAAATTAGTAAAAAAACAAACAAGTTCAATTCATCTACATGTATCTCAAGGAATAACTTAATGAGAATTCTTATAACATTATTACCACCAAATTGTGCATATATTAATCTAACCCAGTGGTTCTTAATCTGGAGTGAATTTTTCCCTCTAGGGGGCATTTTCACATTTGAGGGTTGAGAATGGCCAGAGATGCCACTGAACATCTCACAACATACAGGACTGCCAACAAAAAATTATCCAGCCTAAAATATCAACAGTGCTGAGGTGGAGGAACCCTGATCTAAATCATTCTCTAATCCGTGAGATGTATCACCTACCAAATTGTTTGCCAAGAGTTAACTTAACAAACTGTAATCTTATTAGTCTATATACTCTTTGAAGGCAAGAACATGCCATTGTATCCCTCACACCTTATAAGGTACCAACCTAATGCTTAACTAAGGTTTGCTGAATGTATTTTAATTCTTGCCAAGAGGGTTAACTACAGTTAAGCCACATGGAACTGAAATGACTAAGTATTTGGAGTCTGTGTGGTTTAACCACATGGAGACATGGATACCATGTCTTCAGACATGCCCACATGGTTGTTACTGTTGACACTAGCTAGTTATTAATATTAATGATAGGAAGAGAACCAAGATGGCGGCATAGGGAAGCACCTATTTTGCTGCCCACGCAACAATTCCAAAACTACAACTTAACAACAAAACAAACATCATTCAGAACCACCGGAAAGCTGGCTGAGTGAAAATTCCACAGATAAAAGTAAAGGTGGGACGCTGTGATTCAGGAGGAGCAGCGGTGCGCAGCTTTGAAGATACGCAAGGAGTGAGGTTCGCAACCTTGCACGAGCGAGAGGTGAGGGACGGGCAGCAGCAAACTCCGACCTCCTCCAACGGGGAGGGCGGAGGTCTCCCACAGCACCTACCCCCCCAGTTCCAGGCGAGGTCGGGAAAAGGAAGACCCCAGGCGCAGCTGAGGTCTGCGAGTTTGGGGAGAGTGTGCGCGTAAATTTGAACAGCAGTTCGTGGAGTACGCAACCGGGCAGAGGACGCGTGACTTGGTCACTAGCTCGGAGACCACCGGACTGCTTTGTTTTGCAACCCTGAGTGAGACTTTGGCTGTGCAGACTCATTTGGGGAGAGGCAGAGTTGTCTGGCAATGGGGAGACCAGCGGTGGATTTCTATTGGAGGGGCGCAGCCATTACCACCCAACATTGAGACCCGCGAGCCGCATAGCTGGTGCTGACGCCGCGTGCCACATAAGGAAGCTGAGCCACTGCCCCTTAGAGGGTACCTTCCACACACCGCTAAGGGACCAACTCAGGAAAGCAATTACAATGCAGAGAAAAGGAAAGAACTCAGCTGTGAAAGAAATGGAGGAAACAAGACGACTAGACATAGAGTTCAAAACCACAGTAATTAGGTTTATGAAGAGGCTACTAGAAAAGGCCAATGAACTTAATAAGAACTACAAGGAAATAAACAACACCTACAAGGAAATGAACACCTAAGAGGATATGAAAAAGGACCAACTAGAAATTAACCATACACTGACTGAAATAAAAAATATTATACAAAGACCTAAAAGCAGTCCAGATGACCGCAAGAACCAAGTCAAAGATTTAAAATACAAAGAAGCAAAATCCACTCAGCCAGAAAAGCAAGAAGCCAAAAGCGTCCAAAACATTGAAGATAGTATAAGGGTCCTCTGGGATAACCTCAAGCATACCAACATCAGAATTATTGGGGTGCCAGAAAAAGAGAGAGAGCAAGTTAATGAAAACCTACTAGAAGAAATAGTGACTGAAAACTTCCCCCACCTGGTGAAAGAAATTGACTTAAAAACCCAAGCAGTGCACAGAACCCCAAATTATAGGAATCTAAAGAGGACCACACCAAGACACATCATAATTAAAATTCCAAGAGCAAAAGATAAAGAGAGAATATTAAAAGCAGCAAGAGAAAAACAGTTAGTTATCTATAAGGGAGCACCTATACGATTGTCAGAGGATTTCTCAACAGAAACTATGCAGGCCAGACGGGAATGGCAAGAAATATTCAAAGTGATGAATAGCAAGAATCTACAACCAAGATTACTCTATCCAGCAAAGCTATCATTCAGAATTGAAGGTCAGATAAAGTGCTTCACAGATAAGAAAAAGCTAAAGGAGTTCATCATCGCCAAAGCAATACTATATGAAATGCTGAAAGGTATTGTTTAAGAAGAGGAAGAAGAAAAAGGTAAAAATATACATTATAAACAACAAATACACATCTATCAACAAATGAATCTAAAAATCAAGTGAATTAACAATCTGATGAACAGGATAAACTGGGGAATAGAACAGAATTATGGACAAAAAGAGGGAATGGACTGACAATTCTTGGTGAGAAAAGGGGTGTGGGAAGTGTAGCAAGAGACTGGACAAAAATCATGCAACTATAGGAGAGGACAGTGAGGGGGAGGTGAAGGCGGAGAGTGGGATGGGTGCTGGGTGGAGGGGAGCTCTAGGGGGAAAATGTAATTAATAAACTGAACAATAAAGATAAAAATAAATAAATAAAATAAAATTAGATGAGCCCCCCTCCCCAAATATTAATGATAGGAAGAAAACAAAGGGAAGGCCAGACATTCATGGTCATCCAGGCAGCTTTACCACAGGAAGCTGTAACTTTACTCTCCCCAGGGCACTATCAGTCCATTCCCTGAAGATCACTGGAGGAAAGACTGATAAAGGGGAAAATGAGTGCATGGGCAGTGAAGTCGGGGTGATATAGACAAGGTACTTGCCTGTCTATCTAACCTGAAAACAGAGATAATTGGCTACGGGGGTAGGACCACTGCAAGCCTGAGAAATCTTAGAAGATAAAAATCAGCATGTAGACAAAGGAATTCTCTCTCTTGTTCCTCTGGCTTTGCTCCTGCTTTCTTGCACTCACCCATGTTCCCCCAATAACCATGCACCCCACATGTAATGGATTATAGCTGGAAACAAGCTAAGCTAGCCTGATGCTGGACTGGACTGTGCAAATATGGAATAGACATTTTGGGCAATGGCTATAATTCTAGCTCTGCTAAGGACACAGCTGGATTTATTCCATGATGGGACAGAGGGAGAGGGGACCTTGGAAACTCAGGAGTCTGTCCCATGCAAATAAATATTATTTATTCTGCCATGTGAGTCTCAGAAAATTCCTTTTCTCATAACATTGCAAGAAGCCTACTGCCATCAGCAACAGGTTGGGGCATGGAATGCTCCCCGCCAATACTACGTGACTGTAGAAATTTCTGATCTGGATGGTGTTCCGAACCATGATCTTACTTGATGTATCTTATACTCTCCTCTTCCCTGGGCTCCAGAGCCCACATTGGGTTCAATAATATCTCTATTTTGGTCACTTTCAATAGTAGAATCAGAGTCTTGGAGTCAAGCAGAAATCATAGATACAATATCTTATCTTAGGCAGCCTACCATAGCCACAGCCTTCACCAGAGGAGATTCCTTTCACACTATTTCTGACATCTGTTCACACAGCCCACTCCACCCTCACCCCCGAGATAAGGAGCTCACTAATTAGAAAGCCAGCCTATTGTTTTCAGTATTTGTGTCTGGGCGGACTTGAGAAATGCCTTCCTCTTAGTGGGTCAAAGTGACCACTGCCAAGTGAAATTAGACAGGCCTAACTGCTCTCAAGTCCACTCAGACCTGCTGCTGGAAACTCCCACTGATCTCAGCACCACCTCTGGGCCTCGCAGAGCCAGCCTCCTCACAGTGTGGAGCTTTCTACGTTTGTGAAGATAGACAAGGCAAACAAGTTTTGAGATACTAATCTGTGTTTTGCCTTTTGTATTTTCTCCTGTTCTTGTCTACAATTCAAGCAAATGGCAGGGTCGGTTCTCCCTTGTCTGGCATGGGGTGGAAAGGATGGGGGTCAAGGCAGGAAATAGCCAGCTCTCCATTTCCCCCTCCCCCACTGGGTTTTGTTTCCCAAAAGCCTAAATGGGTTGGAGAGATTTTGCTAACTACCTCTGGAAACAAAAGAAAGTGGAGGTGCTTTTAGTACAACCAAAGCAGAGAGGAAGTTCCTTTATTAGCAACAAGAGGGGAAGAGAGGAAGACACTTCCTTTCCCTCAGAGAGAGAGAAAAGGGAGTCCCTTGCCAGTGTCCCAGAGAGGAGGGGCTGTGTGTCTCCCTGCCTTGCCAGAGATGCCCTGTTCCACATGAGGGCTGATGCAGCAGAGCATCCTTCCCTGAGGATCACATGTACCGGGTGAATGGTTTTCAGGTTTGGAACGCGCCCCTCACTCCCTTCAACTTCCTCACCAACCCCACCCTTATGACTTGGGCTCTTTGTTCTGTTCTGGATTAGGGTGGCTTCAAGTATAGATAAATATCCTGCCTGCCCAGTGGTATGGGGTCAACAGAGAAAATGGATTATTTCTTGCATGCATGTCGACATTGGGGATCAGAGATTCAGCTACATCACACAGCTACCTGTAAAGGTAGAGTGGCATGGTGGACAGAAGTGAGAGTCAGACAGATCTAGGATTGGGTCTTGGGGCACATTAACTAATTCCTACCTCCAACAAGTTTCTTAACCAGGAACTGAGCTTTCTCCTCTAGAAAGTGAGGATAATGTTATTCACTAGGGCAGTCATAGAGGCGCATGCTCGAATTTCCCCCTTGAGTCGGAACCTGCCATGATGAGTGCAGGCAGCAGACAAACTTGGGTTGCTGCACCTTCAGCGTCCACCACAGCATTCAAATGGAGGCCCTGCTCTCCAGGCTGCTGTGGCCTGTCGGTGCTAGAGCGCATCAGGGGGACAAGAGCTGGGATATTTCCCCCAACACGAGACTCCTCTAACAGCCAACCTTTTCTCTGGGGATCCACATCTAGGTGACTGAAATGTCTCAAGGCTGCATCACAGTCTGAGGCTCTTCCTACTCATTCTCCTTCCTTCCCCCTCTCCCTTCCCAGGGCCAGACCTGCAACAGGTCTAAAGGTTCTCCTTCTTGGTTCCCTTTAATCTCACATAGGCATTTTCTCAGTCAAGCTGCACTTCTAATTCCATTTAGGTCTCTGCTTCTCAGAAGACCCCAACTGATAAAATTATCCTCATAAGATTGTTCTAAAAGTTGGAAACAACAGCACAGTTTCTGGTTTTTGGTTGTGGATCAATAAAGGTTAGCGTCGTTCTTCAGGGTAATTCATTCTTCTCTATTTGCTCAGTGCTTCGATCATATATTCCACTGTGTACGTGGGCTTCATCAGTAGACAGTGTGAAGTCAGACTTCTTAGTATAGCACTCCAGACTCCAAGTTATCTAAATTATCTGCAGGCAGGTAACCAGGTGTGTGTTTCGTGTGTGTTTCGTGTGTGTGTGTGTGTGTGTGTGTGTGTGTGTGTGTGTGTAGTTGGATGAGGTTGTGAGGGGAGGAAATTGGTTTTGGAATGAAATAAATCACAAATCTAATCCTAATTTTCTGTGTGACCTTAGAGAATCATTTTACCTCTCTGTCTTCAGTTGCCTCACCTATATAATGGGGATAATACTGCTTATCTTACTAGGTAACTAACTAGGAATAGAGATAATCTATTACTCTTATTGCATAAATATCATTAATACTCTTATTGTATAAATATCACTAAATATTTATTGTGGGGCTACTATGATAGGAGCTTGAGATACAGTAGTAAACCAGGTGGGCACAGATCCTTACAGAGCTTGACAGGTTAGGCATGGCACAGCACAAGTGCATCTAGTAATTATAACAGAAACGCTTAGATGGTGCTTATCATGTGTTCTAAGAGCTTCACCACATATTCACTCATTGAGTCTTTACACAAACCCAATGAGGTAGGTACATGGCGAAGATTACATAATTAGGGATGTAATCCTAGTGTAGATTACAGTGGATTTGAACTCAGGCAATCTGTCTCTAGAGTGTGTATTTTTTATTTTTAATCTTCACCCATGGACAGAGAAGACAGAGAGAAAGGAGAGAGACAGACAGACAGACATCTGTGGAGATTGGACTTGCAAGTCAGGTATGTGCCTCAATTGGGAATCAAACTGGCAACCGTTCTGTGCATGGGACAATGCTCAACCAACTGAGCCATTTGGCCAGGCCATCGTCTGTGTGTTATAAACACCTGGATTGAATTTTAAGCTTCTTCAGAGCATAAACAATCCATATATGAGTATAAATCTAGTGAATCAAATCAGTAGGAAAAAGTTACTTTCTTTAGAGAAACATCAGCACAGAAATAGTAAGTCAGCTGGTCAGGTGTATACATTGGTGACCCACACAACAGCTGTTACCTCCTCCCACCCCCTCCCACCATTTGCTTGGCTTCCAACTCAGCAGCTGTTTCCTGGCAATTGCACTAGGAGAAAAGTTGCCATAATATGGCTTTTCACCTTACTTAACCTTGACCTCTTCATCTGCTCTAGCCACAGGGCTCTTCTAGTTCCAATAAATTCTCAACCATTGATGCCATAATCTTTTATGCCTATCCGAACTTTTCAGGCAGAAAAGAAATGGAAAGTCAAATCAGTAGGTTTTCTTTTCATAAAAGCATACACATTGACTCAGTAGTTTGCTGAATACTGGCCAAGTAAGGACATCATACATGGGACACTAAGTTCATTTTTATTACATTCAGGGACCACCCAGTTCTGAATGCCTGAGTGTAGTCAACACGGCAGCATCAGTTTATTCCAAGAAATTCTTCAGGTTTATGATAACATACCACCCTCACTATCATTCTAGAATAAAAACAACAATGCTAATGTAAAAAGAAACACTACCCTCTCCTAACTTATCAAGAATGATTAAGACCAAAATTGACTGTACTTACTGGAGGGCACTGTGCAAGTTTATCAGCTGCCACCAGTTGCACATTTAAGTGTTTACTTTGGGACTTCCCTCTAGATTTAATCAACCGCTGTAAAACCTGATGGAAGAAGACACAGATCTGAGAAACTGTCAATGAGTTGAAAGAAAACCAAATAAACCAAGACCCCTTTTAATAGTCTATTTAGCACTGAGCATGAATAGAGAGAAAATACAAAGTGACAGATCACATATATCAACTCTGTGATGACATCATACACTTACACTGACTTTCACTTATAATGGATTTTATATGTTCATCCTATCCTATTTTTGTTCCATGTGAGGTCTAGGTGGGATCTTGAGTTCCTACCCTAGATTTTATCCAGATATTTAAAAGAGGGTACTGCCAAAGAGGAGGAACTGATCTGTACCGGATCATTTATGTCAAAATTCAGTTGTCATATTTTGGTTCACTATCTCAATGTCAGATAAACATCAGAGTCATTTATATATACTGGGTCCTTTTGTCAATAGTAATTATTGAGTCATCCCAGTTTAATTTACATTGATAAGATGATTTCTTGATAGAAAGCTAAGAAAAACATTTGTACTGGTATATGGCCACATATAACCAGTGATATATCTGTCTTTTGAGCACTATTATAACTGCATTTTGCCGTATACTCTACTCTCCTTTAACTTTTTTTAAAATCTGAAACAGGACCCTCTCCCAAAAATAGTACTAGTGTACTATGATACTTCAGCACATATGGCTACCAGAACCCCCATTCCTGCACTTGTGAACCCACGTTGACTGGGGGTGACTGGGACAGGGGGTGGGTGGGGTTGAAATCTACTGCACTGCAGCGAAGGGTGCTTCAAATTTCAATCCATCCTAGTGCTTCCCCAAAGGTCCTGGCTTGGTTTGGACAAGCTCATCCTGCGCAGAACCAGTGCCAGAGGTGGAAGGCGGAGGACATCTGAAGGGCTGGGGGAAAGCCCAGCTCTGGAGGCATTCTCCACCCATGAGAGGAGAGTAGGCTCTGGTTGGACGTTGAATTGGCATTAAAATGAACTCTTGGAGGCGCTGAAAAAAACCACTGACTATTAAGGAAGTACCTCCCAAGGGCACATATTTTTAATCACTTTTTATATTATCAACAGTTTTAAAAAATGAAAGAACACCCAAATCAAAAGTGATCAATTTGAGGCTGTCTCACTTTCATTTTTCTCTCCCCTGGTGGCCTGAAGACACATGGTAAAATATCCCATGTGCATAATCACAGAATAATTATATTTCTTGAAGAATCCAACCTAAGCACAAATGTAAGGGTCTGCAATGTTTTCATAAGACATTTTATATGGTAATGTTTGACTTTATATATGATAAATCTAGATAACTTTCGGGAACCATGTACTCTCTCAACTGGGGAGAGAATATAGGTGATACAAGAATCAATATTACCCAAGAAATTTACCAAAATAGAACCCAGTGTCTCTGAAAAGCCAGTTTACTTTTCCTTACCTTTCTTAGTTTTTGTTCCTCTTATTTTCCTGCATAACTGCCACAAGAGACTGTGAGCTTTTTGAAAAGGACGTACCAGAATCCCATGATTTGTTTTGCTAATCTAGTATAAATTCAAGTTCATGTCACCCACTGAAAAGTTCTCCCACATAATTTCTAGAACCTTTACAAACTGGGGAATTCAGGTTGTGGTCACTAAAAAAGGTTTACACAAGACATTCTTCTTGCACATGAACAAAACAGCACAGAGGAAAAAACAAAAAAGCTGTTAAACCTTAAGCTGGAGATGAGCTAATTACCTTTGGAGATGAGACTTTTACATGAACAATAATTGGTGCTAAAGAAGTCTTTATAAGTTGTGCTGGGTGATTGATGGTGTCTGCATCAAGAACAACCAGTTGCAAAGATCTTGCCAACTCAAAGATTCTTTCAATTTCACTTTGTACTTCCGCTAAAAAGAGAAACAATAAATAACAAGTCATGGTTATTTATGTAAAAATTAGTTCTTATATTTAAAAAATATAGTACCCTCTCTTACAGATGTTTGTCTATATTGAAAAACAACATTTGGAATTTATTTACATATTCTGATCTAACTTAAGATCTTTTCTACAGATAGAGAAATGGTTTGAGTTTTGCATAAAACCAAATGGTAGAAAATTTGAGATGGCTCTCTTGATTTGCTTCTTACTTACACTCACCCTAATATTTAGCTATTTATATAACTTTTAATTTTTCTGTTTATTTGTTTTTAATCATCAACTGAGAATATGTTTTTTATTGATTTTAGAGATAGAAAGAGGAAGGGGGGGAGAGAGAGAGAGAGAGAGAGAGACAGGGAGAGAGAGAGAGAGAGAGAGAGAGAGAGAGAGAGAGAGAGAGAGAGAGAGAGAGATTGTCTCCCATATGCACCCTGACTGAGGATTGAACCCATAACCTAGGTATGTATCCTGACTGGGAATCTAACCTGCTACCTTTTGGCATATGGGACAACACTCCAACCAACTGAGGCATACCAGCCAGTGCATAGCTATGTTAATTTTGATTGTTGCTGTGCCTAAAGAAATTTATTTTAGCTATAGAAGCTGAAACCACATTCAGGAAACAACTGAGACACATATACAGAGTAACATCTCATGAAAAGCAAATTGCACTGAAATATTTTTACCAACGATCAATTTAAATGTTAATATTTTATAGATCTCCTTTTTAAAAATTCCACAATTCACCTGTTTTGACTGATGTGCATATTTTTGTATCCCTGATGAAATGTTCTACGTCTAATCTTATAACTAGCATACTGCTAAATCTTAATTTAAGTATTAAGGCCAGTGGACTGTTCTGAGGCAAAATTATCCTATTATTTAAAAAACTAAGATCAAATATATTAAAATGTTTGCAATGCATCTAGATGGGAATCTATTTGGTGGCTGTAACAGCTAAGTTATCCAAATCCATGAGTGAATCTGGACAAACAAAAAATTTAGTTTTTGTCAATATCTAAAGAAATCCAGATTTTTTTAAAAAGCAAAACAGGTTATCCATAAAAAACATGTGACTTTCTAAAACACACAAAAATATATTTTATAAATCATCTAACTTATTGAGGCATGTCCAAATCTGAATTAGACTAATTTTCAGAGATATAATCTTGTTTTGCTTTTTACTTTTTATTTTGAGCTACAGGTGTGACCTCACAATCTTGTAATTTCATCCCAATTACACAAAGTAGACAAAGCTAGCTAATTTAAATTACTTCAAAAGTAGCCTGGAAAAGGTGGTGTTGCTCTAACCATCCTCACTAAAAAGGGCTTGTGCCAGAATCCCATGATTTGTTTTGCTAATCTAGTACAAATTTAAGTTCACGTCATCCACTGAAAAGTTCTCCCTCCCACAATCTAATGGATTGACAAGGAGTGTGGTCATGAATGCTCAAAACTGTCATGTAACTCTATTTCCTTGGGTTTTGCCTAAAAGCATAAACTTCATTTTTCACAGAATCACTGATGCATCATCTGTATTAGACAGATGTTTTTAACATTATTTAATATTTAAGGTTTGAAAGGTTTCATGTTGTAAAGAATTTGGACATTTGGGCTTATTTGCAACATTTTTCTGAAATTACATTCTACATTTGTTATAGTAATAACAGCATACCTGTCCATTTTCCTCAGATCAGAAATAGTTTTAAAAAATATTTTTCTTATGAGAGAAGTTTAAAAACTAAATTTTCTTTTTATTGTAGTAAATTTCAGCCTCAGGCTGTTGGAGTATATTCTTCATTTGATGTTTTCATTAAACTGGCTTAATGTTAACTCCGGGCCAGGGCTATACTAGAACAAATTTATATTGCTTTAATTTTCAAATCTGAAAACAATATTTTCTGAAGTAGCAAAAAGGCAATGACGTAAACTAGACTGCTCTGGTACAAGGAACCCTCGAGGCACTCTGAGTCTCTGTGTAAATACCTCAGAAATGCCGTGGCCTCATTTCCTCTGCACCAGCAATGATGAAAGTGTGGTTGCTGACAGGTGCAGAGGGCAGGCACACCTGCTTGACTAACACTAAACCCTTGAGCAATGGGCACTCTGTCACGAGTAGAGAGGTTGGGCAGAGCCAGCCAGGAGGTTGCAGAGAGCCACACTATATACTGCCACAGGTCCAATATTTGGATAATATGTATAAGAATGCAATAAATAATTTATATGTGTGAGGAAGAGAAATTATCTACATAGCTAATTTTCTTTTTTTTTCTTTATTATGTTATTGTTTTGTGTTTTGTTTTGTTTTTTGTTTTTTTTTTAGAGAGAGAAACATTGATGTGAGAAAGAGAGAGAAACATCCATTAGTTCCACCTGAATCAGGGATTAACCTGCAACCTGGGTATGTGCCCCAATCAGGAATGGAACTGGCTACCTTTTGGTGCATGGGACGAAAACTCAATCAACTGAGCCACTCAGGCCAGGGCAACATAGCTAATTTCCTTAAGGAAAAACTTTAACCAAACCCAACGATCTTGATTACCCAGGCTAATTCTCAGAAGGGTTCCAAAGGAAGTCCTCTTGTGATCTCATTTCAGACAAATGGAGCTCTGAGAAGTCATAGACTATGGTGGCGAAGGGATGTTTATGAACGCTTTTACAACTTGGTCATGACTGATCTGCACCCATCTCTCTCCAGTTTTTCTATTACCTGGGATCTTTTTTACATCCAAATGCTTAAAATATTTCAGTGGCTTCCTAGGCTCGAAGCAACATTTCCCAAAGTGAGTTCCCTGGAAGACAAATACCCTAATATATCCTATGGGAAGAAGGTGGTGTTCTGTGAGAGAAATTGTGCATACTATAGTGGTTTCTCTTGGAATTTCAAACTTGCATTGCCCTTTGTATCCTAACAGCTCCAAGAAGTCTTGCAGTGAAGAAAACTGCCAATTGTTTAATGCACAATTTCCAAATTTATTTTATCACAGAAAACATTTTGGATGTAACAACTATTTGGTATCTTTTAAAATTAACATTTCATGGGATTTATTCTGGAGAACTCTTTAATAAGACACATGGACATACTGACCTCAGTCCACTTTTCTCAGTCTCTTCCTTTGCTCTAAAACCATGTCTCCCCTCCCATTTTCTAAGCAGGCTCTGTAAACAATGAGCTGTTTCTCAAACACACAGTGTTCTTCTATATGCTGGTGCCTTCGCACATTCTTGTCTGCCTTGAAGAACCAGCTCAAATAAAACTTCTGAGATGTTTTCTCAGACACTTCTTACTCTCTACCCTTCTTTCTTAATACCTCTACCTCTTTGCTCATACTTCCCCTATCAAGTAGTATTTTAATCATCTTTTCTTCTTTAGGTTTGCTCATGTGTAAGATATTTTGTCTTAGTCACATTTGCTCTTCCCAAGTCTGGCGTAATGCATGGCACATAACAAGTGTTCAATAAACATCTGATGTAGGAATCTGAAAATGGGCATTAATAGCAGGCAAATGGACATAAGTGGATCACACAGTGATTATTATAATAGATTGCCATTAAATTAATTCTAGGTTTGTGGTATATGAATTTACAGAGTAAAGGGGAAAAACAGTGAACTGACATCTACCTTGTTTCTTCTTCAATATTTTTAAAATATATTTTTATTTCAGAGAGAAACATTAATGATGAGAGAGGATCACTGATCAGCTGCCTTCTACATGCCCCCTACTGTGATCAAGCCTGCAACCTGGGCATGTGCCCCTGACTGAAATTGAACCTGGGACCCTTTAGTCTACAGGCCAATGCTCTATTCCCTAAACCAAAACAGCTAGGGCTCTTCCTCAATATTTACAGTAACTCCACCCACCCACTCCACTGATTCTGACAACAGGTGACTAGATTACCAAAGTCTTCAAAGTATATTCATGAAACCCTTGGTTTCATGCAATTGTTAGAGTCAGGCAACCTAGCTTATGCTTTTAAGTATCCATTACCCTCCAACCATATGTCAGAGGAAGTCAATAGCATTTTAAGGAGTTAGAGGAGAGTGAAAGACAGAAGAACAGAGAACAACGCTTGTTTTAGAAATCTTCAATCTAATATGGCATCCTTGTCACCCATGATACTTGACTTTAGTCAGTTACCTAATCTGCTTCATCATTATCAACTCTGCCATCGTCACTTGCTCAAGAAGAAAATATTGTGCCTTATAGAAGTGTTTCATTCTGGCCCTGGCTGGTGTGGCTCAGTTGGTTGGAGCATCATCCGGTACACCAAAGTTGGCAGGTTCGATTCCTGCTTTGGTCACATACCCAGGTTGTGGGCTTGGTCCCCAGTTAGGGCATATGTGCAGGAGGCAACTGATCAATGTTTCTCACATTGATGTTTCTCCCTTCCTTTCTCTAAAAAAAATCAATAAAAAACTAATTAAAAGTGTTTCATTCTGTATGTGAAAGGCTATACTAAATACAGGACTAAGAAAAAAGAGAGGAAAAAACCAAACAAAAAACCCCACTAATGTCTGGGATCTTGCCCTGATGAGCTCTGACCTATATTTGATTTGGTAACTTTAGCATTTTTCACATAGCAACCACCAAACAAACACTTAGTGATCAATTACCATGTGTCAATTCCATGGCAGGAATATAGAGATATATTCCTGTGATTTGTAGCCTCTTTCCAACCTGCTCCATTCTTGGCACAGCTTACAGTGAGTTCTTGATGAGATGTTTGGGCATGCAATCTATTTGGAAATTTTATTTTTAGTGTTCAATCATCTACAGAGCTCATTTCAGTAGATGAAAAAATGTCATAGAAGACACCTATCTATCCAGGAAGAAGGGGGCAGTAAAACAAGGTGCCCTCAGAATGTGAATGCAAAAGAGACTCCAAGAAAGTTATGAGTATACTACACCGCTCTTGGAATCACAGAAACCACAAACAGCTTTTTGATATGAATGTTGTGATTTCCCTAGCAGCATGGATTTGCTTCTGTGGATGGTGAATCTACAACTCTGTCCACATATGTCTTGATGGAGCTAAACACATATAGTATGTGTGTTTTCTTCTCCATCATGGTAAATTTTAGGATGTTTTCCAACCGGTGCTCTGGGAAACTCCCTCTGTGTTCTTTATGTAGTTACTATTTCCACTTAACAATGTGACTATTCTGGGTACCACCAGTTAGCAGCAGAAGCAACAGTGAGAACATCATGGTCTAGCTTTCTTCTAAAGACCCAAGAAGGCTGAACATCTCATCTTCTCTCATGTCAGCTATGAGTCAGATGTGACAGGTATTATTAGCCACATTGAGAAACTCGGGCAAAGCGGAGATGAGTGGCTTCACATGATTAGGCAGTAACAGGCTAGGAGAGGTCTGGGAGGATTCTTCCCAGCAGACTCCTAATTAGCTAAGTGGCTAGAGCTGAGGAAGAGGAGGCTCTGGCTGCTGCAGGATTTGGCTCTCTTCTTTTCCAGGCGTAGCATTCTCTCCAGTTAATCAGTGCTTACCCATTCTGAATGGGGAGCAAACTGGAAAAGCCATTCCAAACTCATCCCCATCTGAAAGCATAAGTTGGAGAAGCACCACATTTAAACATCTTACCTAGGCTGGACCGAGTGTTCGAACGTTCAATTATTGCTCTCTTACTGGGATTATTTAGGACAGACCTCTTAGCAAGAGAAATGTCAGCTGTCACTCTCGTTATTGATATCCTATGAATAGGAACACAGAACAAAACAAGCCAGTAAAAATGTCATAGGGCTCTCCAAGTTATTAAGCACAGTACTTAATAACCACTTTACATACGACAGTGCAACCCCAGCATAATAAATATTGGCCACAAATATTTTAAAAGGCTTTGGCTAGTATTAAAACACAAGCAGAGCAGAAAACAGGAAGGTTTTGGCTATTTAACAAAACAAAACAAAAAATGGTTGCAGCAAAATTGCAGCTCCCCCTCCATTATTGTCTGCCTTGCTGAATTCTCTTTAATGCACACCATACCAGGAGGGAATCAAAACATATGAATAAACCATGCTCTTTCTAGTAAAAGCGGTGACACAGTTTCCTACAATTCACAGTTGAGTTGCTCTTGAGCAAGACTTTCAAAAACTACAGATACTCCAACCTGGCATGCTAATGCTGCCGGTCAAAGGGGGAAATCATAAAAGACAATTAACCAGTTGGTAGCTCTGCTGCATTCCTGGTGCCCAATAGTTAATTCATGAAACACAACGCATTTCTCCACAAAGACATCCTTTGATGTCTAAGGATATGAAAAATATGATTTCTTTTCTGCAGGCACAAGATTCTTCAGCATAGTTACATATGTCAGGCACTGATAAGAAGGCAGGGTGACAATTGTGCCAAGACATTTTTAAGTTAGGAAGTATCCTGCAGTCACACAAGAGAATAAAGAAAAGACGTTGAAAAGAGAGGTGTCTACGTACGTATGGTTATCAAATGAAAATCTCTGCTGCTCACAATGTTAAATTCTTTAAAATAAACTGGAAGTGAGCAACTTCAGGCTATTATCTACCTGCAGAGTGCAAAGAATCCCTCTCTAGGCCAGTTACTGTCACCATGGACCTTCCTCCATTTTTATATTCACAACCTGCCAGGGTTCCAGAAAGGAGACTAGGAGAGCAGCACCTCCTCTCCTTTGTGCTGTCAGTGCATCTGATCTCCTTCATTTTAACACTCCTTTGGGAGCTGTAGCAGGAAAGAGGTGTGTTACTAATAATTATTGAGGCCTATGTCATTTCACACCTATCTTGGGACAACACTATCAGCACTCTCGAGAGTCTCTTCACTTGACTTCAGGGACTGACTCCTTGGGGAGAATTAAAAATATTTCACTTGCCAAATGGTTGGAAATCACTTCTTTAAAGTAACAGACTGTTCAAAAATTCTGGTGCCATTATAAATCAAAGTATCCTTTGCTTGTGTCATTGTATTTATAGGCTGTCGATGGTCAGGAAGATTTAAATGTTTTAATTTTTAAACTTTTCAGGCCCTAAGAAATTACTGGAGGCATCCTCAACCGTCTTCTGTAGAAACCAAGCATTTTCTGGAACACCTCCAGGGCCGCTGGGAGCTTCCAGGGATGTGGAGTGGGCGGGGATCAGCTTCCCCAGTCAGTGAGAGGCAAACCAAAGCCTCTGCACTTCTGTTTTCTTTGTTGTTATTTTCTTGTCATTGGAGGAAATAAGGTCTTATTTATTTTTTTATAAGTCTCTATTGTTCAGATTACAAATGTTTTTCTTTTTCCCCCCATAGCTCCCCTCCATCCGGTTCCCACCCCACCCACTATCCTCATCCATAGGTGTACGATTTTTGTTCAGGCTCTTCCCGCACCCCTCAAACTTCTTCCCCCCGAGAATCGTCAGTCCAGTCCCTTTTTATGCACCTGATTCTATTATATTCACCAGTTTATTCTGTTCATCAGATTTTTTATTCACTTGATTTTTAGATTCACTTGTTCACAGATGTGTATTTGTTGTTCATAATTTTTATCTTTACCATTTTCTTTTTCTCCCTCTTCTTAAAGAATACTTTTCAGCATTACATATAATCCTGGTTTGGTGGTGATGAACTCCTTTAGCTTTTTCTTATCTGTGAAGCTCTTTATCTGCCCTTCAATTCTGAATGATAGCTTTGTTTAGTAATCTTGGTTGTATGTTTTTGCTATTCCTCACTTTAAATATTTCTTGGTACTCCAATTGGGCCTGCATAGTTTCTGTTGAGAAATCAGCTGACAGTCTTATGGGTGCTCCCTTGTAGGTAACTAACTGTTTTTCTCTTGCTGCTTTTAATATTCTCTCTTTGTCTTTTGCTCTTGGCATCTTAATTATGATGTGTCTTGGTGTGGTCCTCTTTGGATTCCTTTTGTTTGGGGTTCTGTGTGCTTCCTGGACTTGCAAGTCTATTTCTTTCACCAGGTGGGGGAAGTTTTCTGTTATTATTTCTTCAAATAGGTTTTCAGCATTTTGTTCTCTCTCTTCTTCTGACACCCCCATAATTCAGATGTTGGTATGCTTGAAGTTCATATTTTTGGATTCTTTTTTCTTTTCTGGTTGAGTGTTTTTTGCTTCTTTGTATTGTAAATTTTTGACTTGATTCTTATGATCCTTATTTTTGCTGTTAGATCTCTGTATAATATTTTTTATTTCAGACAGTGTGTAATTTCTAGTTGGTCTTTTTTCATATCCTCAAGGGTCTCACTAAATTTATCGGCCTTTTCTAGAAAATTCTTGAAAAACCTTATAACCTTGGTTTTGAACTCTATATCCAGTGGTTTTCTTTCCTCCATTTCTTTCAATTGTGATCTTTGTCTTTGTCTCTGCATTTTGGGTGCTTCTGTGAGTTTATAGAGTGGCTTTGTGTGCTAGGTGTCCTATAAAGCCAAGTGGCTCAGCCTTCCCAGTTACCTGAGGTAGACACTCTTGTTGTATCCCTTTGCAGGCTGTGTGCACAGTCTTGTTGTAGTTAAGCCTTGATTGTTGTTGGTATCACTGGAAGGAATTGGCTGTGAGGATCAGCTGTGTCTACATTGGGAGAACTTCTGTGCTGGAGACACCCTTACGAAGCAAGACTTGCAAAAGT
Source organism: Antrozous pallidus (assembly GCA_027563665.1). Lineage (NCBI taxonomy): Eukaryota > Metazoa > Chordata > Mammalia > Chiroptera > Vespertilionidae > Antrozous > Antrozous pallidus. The sequence goes on along the minus strand of CM050508.1, from coordinate 65,593,770 downwards.
CTCCATACTCAGCTTGGATAGGGTGGAGTCTCAGGGCAGCAGACAGCATTAGTTTTCCATCATCCCTGCCCTAATTGGCCCCTGTGTCTCAGTGTCCCACGGTATTCACTGCAAGCACCTCTGAGAGAAAGCTGCCCTCGAGTTCCGCCCACTGCCAGACAGTCCAGTTTCTCCCCGAATGAGTCTGTGTCCACAGAGTGTCACCCGGAACTGGAGTTCAGTGCAGTCAGGAGCTTTTGTCTCTCTCCCACTTGAGAAAGCCAGCTGCGTACTCAGTTGCCAGCCCTCTCTCCATGTGTACACATCAGTACCTCTGCCTTCTGCAGTTCCTCTGAGTCTCAGTGTACTTTTCTCTTTCCTGACAGTCCAGTTTCATCCTGTATGAGTCTGGGTCCCCAGAATCTTACCCAGAACTGGAGTTCAGAGCAGTTGGGAGCTTTTGTCTCCGTACAGCTTGAGAAAACCAGCTGTGCACTCAGTTGCTAGTCCTCTCTGTGCAAGCATCTCAGTACCTCTGCCTCCTGCAGCTCCTCCAAGTTTCAGTGTGCTTTTCTCTTTCCTTCTAGTTGTAGAATTTTCACTCAGCCAGCTTTCCTGTGGTTCTGGATGATATCCATTTTGTCTTTTAGTTGTAGTTTTGAAATTGTTCTGTGAGGCAGCAGTTTAGATGTTTACCTATGCTGCCATCTTGATTTCTCCTGCACTTCCATTTTCTACATTGCTGCTTTCTATATCATTTTATTGTAAAGAGCTGTTCAACTGCTGCAAGACATTGGGAAACACTGGTCAAGTAATATTTCTTCATTTTACTAAGAAGAAAAACTGAGAGCCAGAGAGGAAGTGCCCTGAGGTTTGAGGCTAAGAAGGCATAAAACACAGGCGCCCCCCCCCCCCCCCCCAGCTCCAGGCCAGTACTTAGCTACTTAATTTAACAATTCTCTTACAGTTTTCTTCCCCAGCACCCCATTCTCCATATACAAGCCACATTGACAGGGGCAATGCTCAGTTAGTCTCGGCCAGCTGCTGACAGATGGTCAGGATTTATTCCTTGAAGTCAGGTGAACCCCACATCTGAGCCTCCATTCTTCATTGGTTGTTGCAACCTTACTCATAGGCAGTCCTCCTGGTCATAGCTTTTTTTATTTACATTGCTTGTTTATAGTTCCTATCTCTGTTTTTTTTGTTTTGCTTGTTGTTACAAGAATGAAGTTGCTGGTTAGAAACATACAGTAAAGTTCCAGAGCAATTCAAATAGATGACTGGAGACAAGTGGGTTGGCTTAGGGACAGAATTCAACTTTCTAGAAATAATTACTTTTGGAAAGCCTAAACAGTCTATTCTGCTTAGGTGAAAATCGAAATTTCTAGTTCCATTCAAATAGTGACCCATGGTTTTAAAAATTGAAGGGATTGTCAACAGAGGCACACTTTTGGGTTTTGCTGGATTGTAAACATTTTTACAAAGCCATTTTCAAATACATCCAAAGTTTTACCACACACAAACACACACACACACACACACACACACACACACACACACACACACGCGTGCGCAGAAAAAAACTGCTTCATATAGTCCCCAAACAGGTAAAGGTGTAGGCAATAAAGGGTTCTTTGTTTTATTTGTTAATAAAATACCAACTAATTTTTAATACAAGTGTATTTCTTAATAAAAGTACACAGGCATGAAAACCCTCAGGAAATGAAGCCACACCCCCAGGAAGCTTTTAGTAAGACAAAGTGGGAGTTTCATATTTCTAGGCAAAGACGATTACTATTATCTGTGTTTTTGTAAAAGGCGCCCCAGCAATGTAACTACATTGCTATTCACCATTGAATGTTATCTAGTTTATATACTTTTTTAAAACTTGATATCCTTTCTACATTTTTCATTGCTATACTCTTATCCCCTAGTATCTTTCAGCACTTCCACACATCCTGTTTGATATACATCTCTAAAAAGTCCCCTGGGAAATTTTCCTGTGATATAGTGTCAGTAGTTACTGGTTAGTAGACAAAAGACTAATAGAACCTCAGTTCCTCAGTAGACTGGGTATAGTAGCAAATGTCACTGAAAATTAGCAAAAATCATTTTCTAAATTTTGCAATGATGAACCCCAAGTGTTGCTTAGTTCTATTTTGAAATTCATCACAATTGCAGCCATCCATCGTGACCTATGCATGTTAGTTTTCTGTGATTTTCTGAGGAAAGACATTACTTTCAGTTACAACACATTCATTTAAAAATAATTAGTATTTCCATCTTGGCAATTGAACAGCTGTAAGATCCTTCTTTCTATACTTTATCCTCCCTATAACTAATATGCAGCCCGTTCATGTATTAATTTATTTTAGTTCTAGCATGCATAGAGAAAAGTGCTCTGAAGAACAGGGATGGAAGGCATACATAGAGCTGGGTATTCTTTCCAGATCTTTCTCTTGCTGGTCAATAGATAAAACACTAATAGAACAAGACTGTGAATGACACATGTCAGATTTTGAGCATCAGTATTAAAATCAATGTAACAGTGGTAGTAGCTTTGTCATACCATCTCATGGGATTGTCATTGGGAGAAAACAAGATAATATATAAAAAGTTTTTTCTTAAATAATTATTCATAGTGTGCTTTGTTGATAGGCATGTATATAATGTATACAAGACAATTATTGGCTATTTGAAGACTTGAAAAAGACAGTTTCTTTATATCCTATCCTCAAAAGTTAGCAGTCTACCATGAACTCTTCCATTCCTGGAGTCTGTAATGTTTCTATATACCTTGAGGGTGGGAGAATCCGGGCAGACATGTAATCAAAACCTGCTGATTTAAGTATTTATGTTTCCATTAGAGGTTCATTATCTCTAGTGTTTGTCCTCTGATGAGTCTGCATTTGAATGGAGAGTGGTAGGAGGAAACGGTAAGGGAATAACGTTCATTATGAAACAGAAGGCACGGTACTGCTCTTTTCCATCTGTTGACTGCAATTTCAATCCTTCCATGGCTTGGCTGCTCTGTGATAGCACTAGTCCTTCCCATTTCCTTTCATAAATAAATGCTCTCTCTGGTGTCTCCCTAGGTTGTATTCTCTGCCTCTTTTTTTCTTCAATTATTTCTCAAATCTTTTTTTGTTGTTCTTTCTTTAAGTGTTCCTTAGCTAATAACATACTTTCGCTTCAGATCCCATCTGTATAAATTACATGATATTCATGTAGGATTTTGGCCATGATCGCATTGGTTACAAAGTCTCCAATAACCACCACAGAGATGATCTGATCCAATTGGCAAAAAGCTTAAACAACTTCATTGGGGTTTGACATAATTAGCATAGTCAGTGGTCAGCAAACTGCAGCTCGCAAGCCACAGGCGGCTCTTTGGCCCCTTGAATGTGGCTCTTCCACAAAATACCACGGCCTGAGTAAGTCTGTTTTGAAGAAGTGGCATTAGAATAAGTTTAAGTTTAAAAAATTTGGTTCTCAAAAGGAATTTCAATCGTTGTAATTGGCTCTGTTGATTAATGAGTTTGCCAACCACTGGCATAGGTCAACAAATTGCAATCAGTTTGACTGCTTGCTGTTCAGCCTATGAATGGTAAATTCAACCAGCTAAACAAACCACATCGCCAAGGATGATGCCTGGTGCATGTCTGAGGTCAGAAAAGAAAACAGCAAAGCTCCGTGCCATGGTGCACCTGCTGTATCCTCGCCAGGCTGGTACCGTCGTAGCAGCTTGGGAAGCTCACTTAACTTATGATCTGTGCACAGCAACTGTCACTACATTCACACATACAGGAACCCCTCAGGAACCTTTCATATTGTGCTTTTCATTTTCCTTATATGAATTATGGTTAGACCCTACAATAACAGTTATAGCAAAAAACAACTGTATAACAAGTAGCTCTAAACAGACAAATAATTTCTAAAGTATCCAAAAAGGCAAGCATATGATTCTGTAATTGGACATTAATCCAATTTGTTGGATTATTTTCTAACCAAGATCTGAAAAATAGTTTTGAAGAAGGCAGCCTCTTCTTTGCTCTGTGAAAAACAGGACTTTCTCCTGACTAGTTTGGCTAACCCACTGCATTCACAGCCAGTGAAACAGAGCAGGGTTCCAGTAGAACATATTGTTTACATTGTGTACCTGTGCAAACGCCTTCTGTGTAAGTGTTCTCTTTGATGGTTTCAATTAAAGATGATGTTATTTTCTCTTGTTTTATTAATTGGTGAAACATAATGCTGCAAATTGTCATGGCTCAAAATGACAGGGAGACAAGTCAGAGTGTGATAAGCAAACCTCTTTTTCCCTATCACTCAACCAATAGATTCAGTACAGATTTTTTGAGGCACTGGACTCTTATCCTTTGAAAGCAGGTCTACTCACCTGCTCCCATCTTTAATGTCTGTCTCCAACTCTGCTGTACATGAGATCTCTCAAAGCTGACTCACTTTCTCCAGCTGTTGCTTTTGCTGCTGTTGGATTTGCCCTCAGATATCCTGCTCCTCTGTGTTACCAGACCCCATGGAACACTTGGCATTGACATTTTAATTCTATTTCTAGCACTATCATCAATAGTGTGTGTACTGGTAAGTGCTTGATACGAACAACTCTACCTGGTTCAAAACAGATCTCTGCATGTATAATTAAATACATTTCCTTTTTCTGGGCCTGAGGATTGAGGTAGAACCTCACATTATTCACCCTTAAAAGCAATAATCAAGTCACTGCTTTTCTCTTTGGTAAATTAGAATAATTGCTCCCCCCGCCCCGCCCCACAGGTCCTACATTTCAAATCTTTTAGCATTGTTGTTTATAACGATGTTATGTGGGGACAAAAACAATCTAACACAAAGTTTGGTTGTGTTATGAGATGGAATTTGTTCAGCTCAAAGGCTGTTATGGGGCCATAAGAAGAGTCACTGCTCAGATCTTCCTCAGGTAAAGGCGCCACAGTTTAAAACCATGTGACTTCAAGCATAGTGGAAGGATGTTTGCATGTGCAACCAAGAACACTGAAGACTGAGCCATGCATGTTAGCTGCCTCCAATCCACAGAGGGTTGTATCAGGGGAAAGAATATGGCCCAGATCATCCGAGGGCAAGGCCAAGACTAATACTGTTAAGTTAAAGTCAGAGCTCAGTTGTTGCTTTGCAATGCTTGCTTAAGAAATGAATTCCCAATAGCCAACAGTCTTCAAACAGAAGCAGGTTATTGGTTGTTAGAGAAAACAGATTAGAATAAAATATAAATTAAAATGTATTAAAATAATTTCCTCCAACTCCAATATTCTCGTATTCAGTGCTATTCACTTATTTTCTTTATAATTAACTGCTTTATTCTTTTCCTATCTTTTTAAAAAGAGGGGAACAGGATAAGTCCACGGGAACAGCTTATAGCTCCACTAGATGAATGTGGCAAACACTATTATTTGTTCAATAATATTCATATCCTCTTCCTCCTGGGCACATAGCTAAACTATATACTTCCCAGCTCCTTTGCAATTAAATGTAGCCATGTGACCAAGTTTAACCAAAGAAATGCAAGAATCAGTGTGTGTCACTTCCAGACCAGCATGCTTCTTTTCCCACCAGATGATTGGCAAGACCACCCTCAGGCTGAAGGGTCCCCAATGATGGGTGGAACAAATTTTCTGCCCAGTCCTCCCCTTCTCCATATCTTCCAGCTGAGGAATATCTGCCTAAGACTGACAAAGGAGCAACAACAAGCTTGTGTTTGAATCATTACACATTATAGGATCTATTCATTAAGGCACGCTGGCCTACACTGAGGTAGTTAGCAATTACATAATTGCACTGAAGCCTTCAGACTTATTGAACTAAAATCTCAATTATTGGAACTAAAATCTCAGTTTATTTTCTTTGTAGATAGCCCCAGAAATGAATGACTATTTTAATACAATTATTCAGAAGCTTTCATTTGAGAAATATATACAATTTGTACTTAAAGCACTACCATGTTTTCTTTTTTCCTAAAATACCATATTTATTAAAATATTTGGTAAGTTGGCTGAATTTAATCATACTTTTTAGTCTACACTATGTTTTCTTCATTTTAATAAACCTTCAGGTATTTGCAGGTGGTTATTTTTAGATGGATTTCATTCTGCATGTAAAAGAGCTTAGCACTTAACATCAAGTCAATGTGAACTTTTTATCAGAAACTTAAATGATAAAATTATCTGATGGCTAAAGACTGAGCCAAGATACATACAAATCCTATATAATAAAACCCTAATATGCAAATCAACCGAACGGCGGAACAACCGGTCACTATAATGCGCACTGACAACCGGGGGCAGACGTTCAATGCAGGAGCTTCCCCCTGGTGGTCAGTGCGCTCCCACAGGGGGAGTGCCACTCAACCAGAAACTGGGCTCATGGCTGGCAGTAAGGAGTGAGGGGTCCCAGACTACAAGAACCCCAGACTGTGAGAGGGATGTCTGCCTGCCAGCTTAGGCCGGAGCCCTATGGGGATCAGGCCTAAGCTGGCAGGCAGACATCCCCAGGGGGTTCTGGAGTGTGAGAGGGCACAGGCTGGGCTGAAGGGACCCCCCCATCTCCAGTACACAAATCCATGCAGTGGGCCTCTAGTAGACCAATAAAATAACAAGGCAATTTATAATAAAACAAACCCTGAGCTAAACATTCAAAGAAGTACTATTCTCCACAAAATAATCGATTTAAGAGGCTTTTTTTGAGCAAGTTGAGTACTTTATGTTCATATCTTTATATGACATACACACATATACATGTATAATTCCCAAATGATATTACCCAGGTTGCCCAGCGAGCCACAATATGTATCGTAATTATCCTATACTTTTAAAAAAATAATACTTTCAATAAAACAAGTTTGGTCTGAATCTACCAAGTGAGAAAATAACAACAGACACATACATATAAATAAAAGGAAGAGATTATTTTCCTTCTCCAAGTCCTTTTTCCCTTGGGGATTCAATGCTATCCTTCATTTCTTCAGATTTTCAGAGCTCGTTCATTGTGTTCTTCCCTGACTACTGACTTTTAACTACAGATCTTCAATTGCTGAAAACATAGACCCACAGATCAATCCATCATACATGTTAGATTAAAGGAAAAAAAATACAAAAATATCTATATGTCTCACCTCCCATCAAACCTGTGCTTCAGGAAATCAAAGAGGGCTTTCTGCATCATGTCTGTTACCTTTGCAGAGGTGAGAAAAACAGAATGAGGCAAACACACGCATAGAGAAAGAGAAGTCAAAAGTAAGAGAGGTGGAAGGGAAGGGCACTGTGATTGAGCAAATAAGTTATTACAGCCAGTCCTCTCCAAGGGGTAGGTCATTGTTGAAGGCATTTTTCATTCTTAATCACCCACAGTTACTAATTTTCCCCCTTGGTTCTCCTTCAAGGTATGGAGGAATAAACCAGCAATATTCATTAGACCCCAGCCCTCCTCCCTTATGAGAGTTTAGAAATATCCCCAGGAGACCATCTGAGGCTCACTGCATGCAGGTGCTGCCTATCCTTGCCACACCTGAGTGGTGTTTGCCTCCAGTGAGGAGCAGCTGGAAGCCCTCAGACCAGCCCTACTAGTCTGTGCATGTTGCTAAAAATTCCTTATGCTCAGAGAGGGGTTTCTGTAGCTCACTCTGCTGCTCTTCCTCTGACATTCCCCTTCAAAGGGAGTGGGGAGAGGGAAAGGCCAGGGAGAAGGAAAGGCCAGGAAGAGGAAGTGGAAAGGAGAAAAAGAGCTGGGAAGGAGGTGAGATGCTTAGCTCTGCCTCTAAGAAATTGATGAGTTCATCCAACAAATTGTGCACTGAGTGCCTTCTAGGTAGGGGCCAGGCACTGTCCTAGCTCAGTGGGAATGGTGCCCTGGAAGTTGCCCACCTTCTGATTTCAATGCCCACCTATTACCTGAGCTAAAACAAGGTCCAAATGGCAACATCTGCTATGTAGCACATCTGTATCTTTACTCTTTCTTCCAACCTGGTATTGGGAAGAAGTTCACTAATATTTTTAGGTGAGTTTTTCCCTTTATAGGTCCTTTATAATAAATACACAGAGAAATATTTGGTGGACTATGCCACCAACTTGAGCACCAGCAGGGTGAGATTTGGTGCTCTGAGGGTTTAGGTTTGGCTGGCAAAGTGCCTATATGTCCCCTTCTGCAGTTCATAGTCTATTATTTCTAATAGGAATGGTAATGGTTGAGACAGACAAAGTCCTTTTCTTTGAATGTGTTGCAGAGTAAATCTTTTAACAGAACTTGCCATTATCAATGGTTTGAGGAAGATATTTATTTCTAAACAATGTAATACATCATAGATGAGAAGTGTGCCCAGGAGAGTGAGGAGAAAGGGCAAGAGGTGCCCCAAGCACCACACTGTCCCAACCCCTTCACAGGCTGAGAGGTAGCTTCTGTGGGTACCCATCTGTAAGCAGGCCCTGGAGGAGCCAGCTCTCAGTCGCTGTCTCCTAGATTCTTGATCTAGAACTGAATGAAGCAGAACAGGCTGGTGTTTGTACCTCATAACCCTTCAGTGACGGCCCCACTAACACCACCGGGCGCATGGATGGCACAACATCGTAGGGAGGAATGTGCTCCGTCTGAAAGAGATGATTTGACACGCGTGACAAGGTGAGGATGAGTGCACCTCCTTGTCAGCCACAATGTTCATAATTCTCAGGTCAAACAAAAAATGATCACCACAGGCCCCCACCGACGAGGCTCATCCCTTATTTTACAGCCATTGGGACCACTGAAATGGAGCATTGCAGGCATATGTGGAGAGAAACCTCAACAGTAGATTTAAAAAGGAAATACTCACCACTTTTTGCTTCTGTTTGGCTAAAAGACAACAATAAGAGCCATATCAAAATACATAATATCTGCACATGATAGTACATGACATTAAAAGATGGACTAATGTGCCCATTTGTCCCTATAATTCTCCTCACTTCACTGTCACCCTCTCTGCAGAGCACGGTTCTATTACTGCCTTCAGGATAGGCTGACATTGAAGACATGAAAAGACAGACAACCTCCTCCCTGTGTGAGTGATCTCACATCCTGATCTCATGTTGGAAGCTCTGGGCCAGCACGGCCCACAAGCTGCTTCCTGCTGAGCACAGCATACAGTGCGGCTGAATCAACGTGGGCAAGTAAAATGCGATGGAGAGAAACTTAGAATAACAATTCGGGTCAACATAATCATCACCTCAATCACTCATTCTTTTTTGGATTTTGCAATACTTTATGTATTCTTAAGTATTTTGGTTCACATTCCAGGATACTGATACATTTTTCCAACTAGGCTGCTTTTAATTTCAAATAAGTTTATAACCAGTTATTACTATTATTTTCTGTTTGTAGTAGTGAAAAGCTGCAATGCCCTAAATGCCCAACAAGTGGGATGAGGCAACATATACTCAATATCTGATTAAGGTAGTTTTGTGGCCACCCAACCAGGTTCAGTCCATATAGGGGTCAACCCAGAGACCTCGTTTGGTTCACCCACACACTCAGAACTGTTCCAGAACCAATGCCGCTTCCTGCAGTTATGGGCCAGGAGAGACCTTAGACTTGTCATCCTGAATTGGTAATATGGAGGTCCTAATCCAGCATCAATTCTGGGCCAGAATGAAATTAGCCCAGAGGAGTGAGGAAGTGTGGTGGGAGGAAACTTCCTGCTTGAATACCCCCACAATTTCCAAATGCACAACTTCTGATTGGGCCACCACTCTCCCTTCATTACTACTCATTTTAGGGCTCAGCTGTCTGCTGTCCAATGAGAACCAAGATCATCTGGGCCCAACCCTCCCAATCTCCACAGCCCGGGCTGTACCTACACATCCTCAAGTTGCCCATGGAAGCTGAAACAGAGTGTTTTCTCAAGAGTCTACAACTTTTTTTTCTTTTAAATTGGACCTCACCATCTTAAAGTCTGTTGGGTTCATGAATGGAATAATGAACTAGCTTCAGATAAGTTTACACAATGTTAGGTAAATAAGATTTTTCAAAATTATACAAATATCTAAATTTTTAGTACCACAACTAACCTTTAAATCAAATCAAATTACTATAAAAGATAAGTGAGCAATAAAATATTAAGTAGAAAAAAATATTAAAATCAAGCCTTTTAAATTGTTTACAAATCTGTAAGAATACTTGCATGTTATATGCAAATATTAAGCAAAGAATGCATTCCATTAAAGAGTTTAGGTGAAACCCTCACCTGCTGATGTAGGGGTTGCTCGAAATGTCCCTGATACCATTTCTCCAAGACTTGAAGAAGAATTTCCACTGGACTTCCTAAAATATAGAAAAGGAACTTAAGAGTCCTTCCCCAGATCCTTTAAAAATAGAGCTTGACAGCACAAAGCTTTCTTTGGCCTTAATCCTCCTAGATAATTCAAAACACACCACATCCTGTATAGAGACAAATTTCAAGTATCTGTCCAAATGTTTTCTTTGACCTCATTTCTCAGAGAAAATGGGGAACTAACTGAGACCTGGAAATATTTTTCAAGAATATCTCTTCTAGTTATCCAATGCAGATATTAGGCAGAAGAATGTTTTTGTGAGCAGCTTGCTTTTCACTAGTATAGCTCACCAGGGCACCACTCCGATGTCAAACACAGCTCAAAGCAAGCAGAAAGAGCTGGAAGAAACGTTTCTTCTTAGAAGCGATTATGTGGAGATCAGAATTAAGCACTGACAGTTCTGTGCCCCAGGATAGAAGATCATCAGCACTATTCTCCTCATGTAGCTCTGGAATCTTCCCTGCAGCCCCTGGGGGCCCTCAGGAGCCCACCTCCCCACTTTTCCACTATCCCTGCTTTTCTGTGCTTCAGAGTACAGTCCTCAGGGTCAGAGCAATCTGACACATCATATCACATCTCTGACTTTCCTTATCTATTGAGGAGGAGCTATACCTCCCAGGGTCAGTATAAAGAAAATAAGATCATGTCTGTAGCTCTTGGCTTGACTCTTGCACCTTCTGCAAAGTAAGCTTTCAGGTCAAAAGTACATAAGTCTAAAATGATATTATGGAAAAGTAACTATGCTAATAAAAGCCTTGGGGATCATCAGGCCAGCAGAAGAGAGCAGTTGGGGGCAATCAGGCTGGCAGGGGAGCAGTTAGGCTCAATCAGGGAGGAAGGCAGCTCAGTGGTTAGGAGCTAGGGGTCCCGGATTGTAAGAGGAATGTCCGACTGCCGGTTTAGGCCCTATGCTGCCTAAACTGGCAGTTGGACATCCCCTGAAGGGTCTGAGATTGGAGAGAGTGCAGGCTAAGCTGAGGGACACCCCCCTCCCATGCATGAATTTTGTGCACCAAGCCACTGGTAATACAAATTATTCATAAACCAACAACTTTGGAAGTGATAATAATACATGTATTATTTCATTCAACATATCTTTATTGAGTATCCACTGTTCTAAAAATTAGGGGTGCACTGGGGGGAGAAATGCAAAATCCCTTCACATACAGAGATAGACTCTATATGTGGATAATCAGTATCAAACAGATGAATAGGTAAATAGATAGTATTTCTCCTATTAATAAATGCAACAGAGAAAACTAAGTCAGGATACAGATGGGAAATTGGTACTATTTTAAATATGGTGGCAGGAAAGCGGTCACTGAAAAGGTGATATTGAACAAAGACCTGAAGCAGATGAAGGAAAGGGTTCCAATGAGAGGGAGCAGCAAGTACAAAGGTCCTAAGACAGTAACGTATTAAGGATATGTTTAAAGAGCATACAGGGAGAGAAAAAATTTAGAGTAGAAGGGACAAGAGGAATTAATAATTAGTAATATCATAGGTGTGTCGAATACTAAACAAGATTGACAAGTAAAAGTGGGGTTGATTGTACTTTTACTTCTATCACTGTCTAAGAGGTTCCCAAATGCCAAAGGCAATAGGACCCCTAAACACAGGAGTTATTGAAATAGGAAAGGATCTAACAGAAAAAGGAGGTTGAGGGTCAAGAGAAAGAACTGCTTCTATTTTAGAATTTACAAAAAATGACAAAACATATCCAATCAAGGCTTCTGTGTAGGCTCACATGTGCAAACTTCATATGATTCTGATTTCTCTCAAGCTCTGGGGTATCCCTGGAACCTTGAAATACCTGCACCTGAGCTATGTGGCTACTTCATTAGTTCCCTAAAGGTGGATCCATCTGAAGCCAGACAGAGACTTTACCTTATTACCAAGACATGGCAGGTGCCATAAAAAGCCCTGGGTGGAGAAGGTGCTACTGGAACCAGGACCCACATGGACCACTGCATTCTGTGCCAAGTTGAGAGAGTCTCTGAGAGTCAACCAGGAACAGCCAATTAACCCACTTCCTGTACTGAGAAACATGCCCCATGGGACCCCGATGAAGGACAGCTTAGATTCCAAGCAGTGTTTGCTGAGGCTGCGGCAATTCAGGTGGATTCCAATGGTGCCGATCTCTGGGGAAAATGAATATCTTAAACACCTTTGTGTCCATTTCAGAAACTCTTCATACACAGAAGAGTATCTCTTACTTTGAAAGCACCAAGTTTGAACCCAGAAAGCAAACTTGAAAATATCACCTAATGTTCCCACACACCCCGCCTCCCCCAATGTTTATAGAAAGGAAGGAGGCTTACCCTCCATGAAAACGTCCTCTTTTTTGTTCTTGCTGAATCCGGATGTTCTCCAATCTGAGTGGACTTGGGATGAAGCCAATCTCACAGCCCTCCTTCACCAGCCTTCCTATCCACCAGTCATTATTATACTTCTGAAATGCAGAAATAAAACTGCTATCAATAGTAACATACTTATCTTCACATTCCATTTATTTATTTTTTTAAAAATATATTTTATTGATTTTTTACAGAGAGGAGGAGAGAGGGATAGAAAGTCAGAAACATCGATGAGAGAGAAACATCGATCAGCTGCCTCTTGCACACCCCCCATCGGAGATGTGCCCACAGCCAAGGTACATGCCCTTGACCGGAATCAAACCCGGGACCTTTCAGTCCAAAGGCCGATGCTCTACCACTGAGCCAAACCGGTTTCGGCTTCACATTCCATTTATTAATTTCAGGGGACCAGAAGGACGAACCACTATTCATAATATATGTTGTACTATATTATCCTATATAATAAAAGAGAAACATGCAAATTTGACCGTACCTTTGCTACTGATTGGCTATGCTACGCCAATCAGGAGTGGGGGTGGGGCCAAGTGGCGTGAGTGCTAGGCCTGGGGTGGAGATGAAACGGCAGTGGCGGTGAGCACCCAGCCCCCGGGTGTTGTGAGGGGAAGTGACAGCAGCAACAGCAGTGTTGGTAGCAGCGGCAGGGAGCACCCGGCCCCCGGGGCACGGTAGTCACCGGCAGCCTGGGCTGAGCTGAGCAGGGTGATGGCTGAGTGCACAAGGCCTAAAGCCTCTGGTGAGGCTTTAGGCCTTGAGAAGGCTGGGGATGAGCCATCAGTTGGACATTCCCTGAGGGCTCTCAGTATGTGAGAGGGGGCAGGTTGGGTTGAGGGACCACCCACCCCCAGTGCACGAATTTCATGCACTGGGCCCCTATCCTATCTAATAAAGGAGTAATATGCAAATTGACCATACCTTTGCTACATCCAATAAGCCACACCCACAAGCCAATCAGGAGTGATATGCAAATTAACCCAATCAAGATGGCTGCTGCCCAAGACCGGAAAAGGCCTCTTTGTGAGGCTTTTTCTAGCCTTGGACAGGCAGGGGCTGGGGCAGAGCCAGCCAGCAATTGGCCCCATGGCAAGGCGATTGCTGGCTGAGTTAAGACTGGGGCTGGGACGCAGCCAGTCAGCGAGCGATCTGCTCCACGGCAGGATGATTGCTGCCTGGGGCAAGGCAGTGGCTGGGGTGGAGCCAGCGATCGGCCCCATGGCTTAAAGCTTTGGCCAGAGGCTTTTGGCCTTGGGCAGGTGTGGGGGGTGAGTGGTCAGTAGGACATCCCCTGAGGGCTCCCAGTATGTTTGACAGGGCAGTTTGGGCTGAGGGATCACCCACCCCCAGTGCACGAATTTCGTGCACCAGAGCCCTAGTCCTATCTAATAAAAGAGTAATATGCAAATTGACTGTACCTTCGCTATACCCACAAGCCATGCCCACAAACCAATCAGAGCAACTATGCAAATTAATCCAACCAAGATGGTAGTTAATTTGCATATTCACACAGAAGGAAGCCAAGCACTGCAGAAGGGAGCAAAGCTATGGAGAAGTAAGCAAGTGGGGCAGGGGAGAAGGGAGGGAACAAGGCAGAAGAGATAGGAGGAAGGGAGGCAGCAGAGAAGGAAGCCAGGCAGCGGAGAAGGGAGCGAGGCAGTGGAGATGGGAGTGAGCAAGGCAGCAGAGATGGGAGAGAGCAAGGTAGTGGAGAAGGGAGCGAGGCAGCAGAGATGGGAGAGAGCAAGGTAGTGGAGAAGGGAGCGAGGCAGCAGAGAAGGGAAGGAGCTTTGCTCAGGCCACAGGAAGCTCTATTCTTGCAGGAATCTTCCCACAATGGATCTCCAGTCTCTCTCTCTCTCTCTCTCTCTCTCTCTCTCTATATATATATATATATATATATATATATATATACACACACACACACACACACACACACACACACACACAAAGGCGGGGTCTACAAACTTTGTATTTAAAGGTCCAGGTAGTAAATTTTTAGGCTTTGCTGTCCATATACTCTCTGTTGCAACGACTTGAACCTGCTGTTGTAGTGGGAAAGCATCCACAGACAATGCAGAAACACATAAGTCTGGCTGTGTTTCAATAAACCTTTCCTTTCCAAACAAAAAAAAAAAAAGGCAGACAAGGCAACAGTTTGCAAATCTCTGGCCTTAAGTCAGGTCCTAACCTTTGGCCCTTATCAAAAAGCTTTAGTCCATTCTTAAGGAACAGACTGTATAAGACAAAATATGCACTGGGGTAATTGAAATTCTGGAAGATAAGATAGGCAAGCCTAAAACAAAAACATTTAATAGACTGTTATTTGTCAAAAGCTTTTAGGTAAAAATCCATGATGCTCTCTGTAATCTACTCTCATTGAGGAAGAATTATAATTTTCTGAGGGGAAGCAGAATTCACAACCCCAAAATATACCACCCCAAATGTTAATTATTGTAAGCTGATTATTTTTAAGAAATGAAGGACTCAGGAAAAAAAACCACTGACCTTCTCCCTAACTGCCTAAAAGAATTTAGATGGCCCGCTCCAGGAAGGACGATATCATTATAGATAACTATAGTTTATTTTTAGATAACTATAGTTTAATATGAACTATAAGATGCTTTTTCATCTCCTTGTGAATTGGCTTCCTGCCCTCTGCAGTGCCAAACCACACACACACACACACACACACACACTTTCTCCTTAGCTCCAGAATAACACACAAATCATAACTGCCCAGTCTGTTCTGGGGTCTCATCTTCTTGGGGAACTCCTATAGGTGCATACATAATAAATTTGGTTGTCTCTCCTATTACCCTGTCTCATGTTACCTTGGTTATTAGACTAGCCAGAAGAATTTATTTTTTTTTCTTTTGCTCCTTTATTTTTCTTTTATTTTTAAAAAAATACTTTAATCTTTATTGTTCAGTTTATTAATTACATTAGCCAGAAGAATTTAGAAGAGTAGAAGTAAAATTTTTCTGCCCCACACGCCCAAACATCAATTCACAAACGAAGGAAGAAAAAAAGCCCAAGCCTACAAAGAATAAACGTATTATATACGTTATGTAAATTTTTTTAAATAACCTCCAAATGGCCTGAAGCCCAACAGGAACACCAGGATTTCTATTTGAAGTTCCGTGACCGTCAACTCAAACCACCCATGCAAACACTTCAGTCAATAGAGGGTGAGCCTCCGTCATTGTGGCCCATTTGAAAAGTCAGCAAAACTGCAGTTATAAGGATAGATTTATAGAATCCTAGGGTAGAAGGCACATTTCATCCAACTGACCTGCCTCAAGGAAAAGTTTCAGATGGGGATTTCTAGAGAGCAGATATTATTTACACCCTCCGGAGAGGATTCCCAGGGCTTCCTTTATTGTTTTTATTAGTATTGGGCAACATAACTCTCTAGCTTTGATCCAAAAGTATCTGTTTTGTTCCAAAATGTAACAACTTTATGCAGCACACTTTGCTTAGCTCAGAAAAAACATGGGACTGTATACGCACGTAACACTGACACACTGTGAAGGAAGAATGGGTGGTTTCACTGCATCATCACAGCGCGAAGTTCTGCTTTAACTGTGGGCAATTCTGAATAACAGCCTCACACTCGAAAGCAAAGAGATGCGGTTCAGGGGTTAGACTTTATTTTGCACACAGCTCCTACATAAGGCACACAGGGCGTGAGGTATGAGACCGTGCTGAAGAAACGTGAATTGAACCAATATAAAATTTTGAACAATCTAGGTCTTAGTTTTTCCCATCTTCCTATCTTATTTTGGGATAACAGGCCTGAAATAAGAGATATATTTATTTTTGGGTAACAAAAGGCAAAAGGACCCATTTAGAATCTTTGGTGCACAGGCCTGGTATTTAATTTTTACTGTGGTGAGGATAAAACAGACCCTGAGTCATAGTTTCCTAGAGCTTAAGTTATTTCCTGAAATTAAGTGAGTCCATTGGAACACTAACTTATTAAATGGTATCCAGGTGACCTTAAAGGGCTTCCTGAAATGGTTACTGCAGCTTCTCAATATGTTTCAACTGAGTTATAGGAAACAGACAAAGCCCAGAGAGAATCTGAGGCAACATAAATGAATGTTCTTTGAGCCACTTGACAGGAATTCAGCATATACATTCAAGAGTTTAATTTGTGCATCGTTTGGCATATGTGATAAGGAGAGCTGCAGCTTTCCTCTGCATTTACTAGTAAGCTTTTTCATTACTGAAAAGTACTTAAAACAGTGAATGATGGAGGCCTATGTGGCAATGGATGGGAGGAAAAGCTACAACTTCATTATAGAAATGTGTTCATTGGAATTGCTCTTCCATGAGCACGAGCCAGCTTCCTGGCAAGGTCACCCCGGTGTTCCAATCATTCTCATCTTGATCTCCCTAAAATGATTAGTGCTTTCTCTTTCTAAGATGTTCTCTTATTTGATATTTCAAGATTTGAAACAAGGAGCTCTAATCCACAGGGGATTACCAGCTCAATACCATGCATCAAACTGCCAGATTAAAGAGGTAATTGATCAAGGAGCATACAGATCAAAAAGCAACTGACAGGACAAATTGGGAATATTGATGGGTTGGGGGAAAGCAATAAAATACAGCAAAGTGGGCATGTTGGTGTGTGTGAGGATGGAATAGGTGAGAACTCTTGCCGTTGAAAGTTCTGCTTTTCCTTGCATCGAAGAGTGTTAGCAACTAATGAATATGGTTGGCCATTTTTTATGAGAATGGTGAAACATCTACTTAACCATTCATTTCCCAGGACACATGTTTCAGGTCATGGGCCTTTGTCTTCCAGGCAAATGTCAATAATCAAGAAAGCACACTCCAGCAAGCTGATGCCTCATCTGCTTCCCATTACTAAGGCAGTCTTTACCTGAACTCATCTTTTTCC
This sequence comes from Antrozous pallidus, assembly GCA_027563665.1. Lineage (NCBI taxonomy): Eukaryota > Metazoa > Chordata > Mammalia > Chiroptera > Vespertilionidae > Antrozous > Antrozous pallidus. Next base: position 65,576,164 of record CM050508.1, on the reverse strand, counting down.
TGCAGTTCAGTGAAGAAGTGTTCCCCTTCCTGTCAAAGGTCTATCCCTCCACTTGGGCTCTGGACCTCACCCTTCTTGCCTACTCAAAAACTTTACTCTTTTGCTCTCTCCTCTCCTTTCATCCTCTTTTCTCCTCTTCTCCCCTCCCGTCCTCTCCTATTCCCTCCCCTCTCCTCCTCTCCTTCTTTCTTCTCTTCCTCCTCCCCCTCGTACTCCTTCCTTCTCCTCCTCCTCCTCCTCCTCCTCCTCCTCCTCCTCCTCCTCCTCCTCCTCCTCCTCCTCCTCCTCCTCCTCCTCCTTCTTCTTCTTCTTCTTCTTCTTCTTCTTCTTCTTCTTCTTCTTCTTCTTCTTCTCTCTCTCTCTCTCTCTCTCTCTCTCTCTCTCTCTCTCTCTCTCTCTCCATTAATGTTCAGCAGGTACAGATGTTCCAACAGGTCCTGTCTTGAAAGGAAACTGCTTTTGAATTCATACTCTTCTCAGTCTGGTGCCAGTCAGTGCCAGCTTCTTTGAAGGCATTGCCTACACTTGCTAAATATACTTCCCTTCTCTCCTAATCCCATTTCATTTGGCTTTCCTCTCTTCACTTCCAGACAACGGTCCCAATGACTTCCATGCTGCTGAGCACCACGCTGCCAATCCAATGTTCATGCCTCACTCCTCGCCTTGGGTGACATGTCACGTTTGTCACAGCTGACTGCCTCCTCCATGAGGACACACTCCCCTCTTGATGTCCACATATTGCTTCATCCTGCTCTTCCTCCTCTAGCTCACACTTCTCCTTTTCACTTTCCTAATTTGTTGAATCTAGTCATGTTCACCATCTCTGAAGGACGGGACTCCTTTGGGTTTGATGAAGAGCTACCTTCTCTCCTCCCTCTGCTCTTTTTTTTTTTTTTAGTAAGTGACTTCATTATTACAGCTTTAAATGCCATGCATAAACAAATGATCTAATTTTATTACCTTTGGCCCAACTCTTTCCTCTGAGCTCCAGATTCTTATAGCCCATTTCCTACTTGATATCTCTTTGAAGTGCCAACCGCTTTCTCCATCTGTCCTCTCCTCACCCAAATAATATCCATATCAGTTGCTCAGTTTCGGTTCCTACTCACATGTGCTCCTCACTGGATTGCTATAATATATTTCAAATCTGTCTACTTCTCTGTATCTCACTGTCACCATGCTGGCTCGATCCCATGGTCTCGCACCGAGAATGATGCTAATGGTCTGCCTGATTCCATACTTATCCCACTCCCATCCATTGTATCTACCACAATCAGAGAACCTTTAAAAAAGTAAATTCATCTCACTTCTCATTACATTCAGAATAAAACCTGAAGTCTCACCTTCACCGAAAGGTCCTACTTGACTTGTGCCCTACCTGCCTTTTACAACGCTGTCTCCTGCAACTAGGCCCCCTGGCTCACTGCACTCCAGCCCTATGACTTTCTCCCAGTGAACTGATTGTGCCAGGCTATTTCCCTACCCCAGGTCCTTTGCACATGCAGATTCCTTGTCCTAGAAGGTTCCTCCCTGGCTCTAAGGTTGGCTTCTCCTCATCCTTCTCTGTTTAAAGGTCACATTCTCACAAAGGCTTTCTCCCATCACCCCTATATTTGGAAGTATATAACCCCCTCATCCTTATATTTTAAAAAGTTCAGCATTTGGTTCCTTTTCCCCCCAAAGCAATCACAATGTGGAATTATTGATATGTTCATTACCTGTGTCCTCAGTAGAATTTAAGTCTATGAGAAAAGGACCTACTTCACTTATAGCTGTTGGATATCTGCAGGGCCTGGCATAGACTATAAAACTACATCTCAAATGAGTGACTATACAAATGTAGGTCACATGGGTATAATGCAGGATAGTGAGACATCTGTAGATATCTCAGTATTAAATAGTAAAAATGTTTAAACTATGCATATACATCCTGGTATCACTAATGCCATGGTAGAATGCAGTGTTAAAGACAATGATTTTCACAATTGTTATATATTCACCGTGTAAGCATCTCAGTGACATTAAGTGACATGTTTATGTGGACACATTCTTCAGGCTCCTCTATTCTCAGGTTTCATCTTCGGTCCCACCTCTATGCTCTCCTTTTTCTAAAGTCTAATTTCCAATGCTTCCTTGAGTGGAGCCAATGGAGACTATCAAGTAGGCCCCCGACCCCAACAGAAAATTCCGTGCAGAATAGAGAAGGAAGGCAGGACTTCCCTCCTGACTCAGCCTAATTCCTGTGCCCATTTTCCAGATGCCATCTTCTCCCCGGGACTCCAGCCCCTCGCTCCTTTAGCTATGCCTTTTCCTTCCAATATATTTCACCGGGCTCAACATCTCGGCATGGAAAATATGCTTAAAATTTAAAAACAATGCCTCAGCTCTTTGTCTTCTCCTGACTAGAGCCTGGTCTCCTTTCCAACTGCTAGCATTTAGGAAGAGAAAGTTGCAATTCTGTTTTTCTGGCATCCAGATTATATGGATAAAGACTTACTAAGTATCTTCATGGGAATTTCACAGCACCCTGATCTAGTGTATCTAAAATTTCTAACCACATCCACCCCCATAACAAGTCTTCTCCCCTCTCTGCCTTCCTTATTTTGATAGCTGACTCTTGCTTTTTCAGGTAAGCTGGAAAAACTAGCCTCTACCCTTCATTTCTCTTTTATGTCACCTTCCCAATATTCCCTGCCCATGGGGAATCTCCCAATCCTGTCTATTGGCCCCTTCACTCTCCCTCCAAGCTGCTGTATCTATCTTCACCACTGCCACTGTCCGGCCCCACAGTCTCTCTCTCCCCCTCCTCTGCATTACCCGCTCATCATCTAAGTTATGTTAAGACACAGGCTGGTCACATCCGGCCTTTCTTTAAAATTTCTCTCCAGCCCACTGCCTGATGATAAAATCCAGGCTTCTTGCCATGGCCTACACAGCCCTCTTAAAAAAAAAAAAAAATCGGGCTCCTGCCTCTCTGCCCTGGCCCACCCCCAGTACCACTTCCTGCTTACTGCCCTCCAGCCATCTGTATTGCTCCTGGCTGTCCCTTCCACCGGATAGACCCCCACTCCAGGCTGGCTCCTTCAACTTCACTACTTCTGTAGAGCATTCTGGCCCCTGATCCTTCTACTCCCCCAAGTGGTGGTTCCTCTCCCCCACTACCCACCCCCTGCTCTTTATCTGGGTTCCCACCACACCCATTCAATTGTGCTGCAGTCAAACTTGTCACTCTGTGTGAGAACATAGTCCTTGTCAGTCTCTTCCACCAGCTCGGAGCTCCCTGGCAGCGGGGAACGGGAGCCTCCATCTCTGATCCCCCCCAATGCCCAGTACCATGTCTGATGTGACATGGATTTCAATGTGCCCAGGTTGAGTAAATAAAAGTATGGGGTGTCGCTAGCTCACCTTTAGAGTTGAAAGGCTTCAAGCCCTCCTTTGTACTGCTCAATCTCTTAAGCTTTCGGTTTCCCAAAGACCTCTGCCCCCGTCATAGCTTTAACACTTTAACGATTACACTCATTAGTGTTGATTCCAAGGTCCAGGGCCTCAGGGTTACAGCCCAGATGTTTATACTGACAACATCCATGTAAATGGTCTCTCAAGGTAGGCGCCCTGCCAGCGGAACTCATGTTTCCCTCGGGCGGATCTAAATCTACGGCTCCGTGGTCATGCGCGGTGACTGAAAGCTGACTAGAGGACCCGAGACCTGTCTGAGATCCACCCCGTGATGACTGTGAGCCAAAGCTCCAGCTTCGGCCGCGTGGCAGGTTAGGAGACGCAGAGTGCCCTCCATTTACCTCTTTAATGTGTAGAAAGTCCTTGGCATCAAAGGAGATGGCCGTGCTTGGGACAGGCACATCCTCGTCCAGGGCGCCGCAGTAGCTCACGTTCGTCTTCACAGCAAAGGCCACAGGCTTGGTCTGGGCCCAGTGCCATGGAGAGAGGAGAAGCGAGGAAGACAGAGGAGGAATTTTCATATTGAAACGTGTTATTATAACAAGACAACTGATAAGAGCAGGCAGGAGGGGAAATCGCGTTGCTAAGGGGGGGTCTCCACTGGGTTTCACACATTCAGGCAGCATGGAGACACCTGCAGATGTGGCACTGAACACCGTTGATTCAGTGCCACTGCCTCAGTCGTACCAGCCCATCCACCCTCCCCCTGCACTGGTCCTTTCCAGCATCCCAGACAAACAATGTGCCCCTAACTACTGAAAAGGAATGGAAGTGGGAGGGGCTGTCTGCTTTGTCCCCGTCATACACCCCCCCCCCGCCCCCCCGCGCCCTTTGGATACAGGAAACTGGTGCTGGGTCTTAAATAAAAAGGTTGTGGGGGGTGGAGTGCGTGAGCAGCTCAGATGTGAAAATCTGTGGGATCCCACTCAAGGAATGCCTTATCCTGCCAGGGAAGAGAAAGGCTGGGGGACGGGGTCAGGAAGGCAGAGCTGCTCACTCATCACCTTTTCCCCTGCTACCAAGGGCCGGTTCGGAAACTCCTTTGGACCAAGTGCCCTTGGGCTGGTGCCACCTACAGAGGATACACAAACTCCCAGGCTAAGCAAACGCCACTGCCCTGACATTTGAGCGACCACAACGGCCACCAAACAGACTCTGAGAGAAAACTAAAACACAAATTAGCCACAAATGAGAACACAAGGTTCCTGCAACCCCGGCTGCTCTGTTATTGGCTCATGCATTCGAGCTGTGAATGTGGCTGGGGAGCAGTGCTGGAGACAGGACCTGAGTGAGGGTCTCAAGGATGTCCCTTAGAGGCACTGCCCCAAAGCCCCTTGGCCAGCTGACATAGACATCACGGGTGGGGGAACAGAGGAGGATGCCTCATTACCGGCATCATTCTCCTCTTTCTGCTTTTTTAACACTCTTACTGGGACTCTTCCCATCTTGACGTGTAAACATGCAATTTGTTGCCTCCTGTAGGTGCAGAGATTCCTGGGGTGGGGTGGAGGTGGAGTGTGGGGGAAAGCTCTCCTTGTGGGTATCTGAAGGTCTATTTTGCAATGTCTTTATTGCTCGTGTCGGCTGCAATGCTAACACTTGTTCAAAGTTCTGAACTTCATGCTGAACTTGAGGTGGGAGACTGAAACCAAGAGGGAAGATCAACAGGGAGACCCACAGAACAAGTGTGTTCTGAAATGAAGGCCAATGTCATGGAACAGGTAGTGAAGCTGGAAGGAACCTTAGGAGGCTCTGCCAACACTGGGTGTGGTGAGCTTGGTATTGACTATGATTGCTAAGCTGGAAGGTAACCAAAAACTTCACATCCAAACCAAACACAAAAAGGTGAAGTGTCAGTATCTCGGGCAAGTGCTCCCCTCAGAATGTTTTGAAATCTCACGTAGGGGTGAATGGATCAGAAAGCCTTGCAATCTGGTGCCTTATCAGGATGATCGTAAAAAGATGTTTTCAGAGAAGTCCGAGGCAGGGGAAGAGTAGCTGATCAACATTCCGCTTTAGAACCAAAGAGGGGCACGAGTCACCTTTGCTCTTTCCAGCTGGATGGCCGCCTGCTGCTCCCTCTCCTGCCGAATCGCTTCCCTGTCCTCTTCCAAGGAGACATCGGAGTCTGAGGGCCTGCTCGTGTAGGAATCCGCGGAACCCTGGAGGGGAAGACCCAGAGTGGGTTAAATGCGGTGTTGGGGAGCTTCTTGAACCATCCCATCCTGTACAGCATCCTAAGTGGTTTTTTTAAAAATATATATATATTTTATTGATTTTTTACAGAGCGGAAGGGAGTGGGATAGAAAGTCAGAAACATCGACGAGAGAGAAACATTGATCAGCTACCTCTTGCACGCCCCCTACTGGGGATGTGCCCGCAGCCAAGATACATGCCCTTGACCGGAATCAAACCCAGGACCCTTCAGTCTGCAGTCAGACGCTCTATCCACTGAGCCAAACCGGTCTCGGCCTAAGTGGGTTCTTTTTTAAAAAATATACATTTTATTAATTTTTTACAGAGAGGAAGGAAGAGGGACAGAGAGCCAGAAACATCGATGTGGGAGAAACATCGATCAGCTGCCTCCTGCACACCCCCACTGGGGATATGCCCGCAGCTAAGGATATGCCCCCAACTAGAATCAAACCCCGGTGCTTCAGATCCGCAGGCTGACGCTCCATCCACTGAGCCAAACTGGTTTCGGCCTAACTGGGTTCTTTTCATTTGCCTGGAATTTGACGTGCACACCCTGGGCCTTCTTGTAGATATAAATTTAGACGGCAGCATACAGCTAAGCATCTGAGTAATTCCGAAGGTAGCGATGTTGTGAAGAAAATATTTTGACTAGGTTAAGTGCTAGGAAGTAAACTGCAATGAAAATGATGCGATAATCAGCCCCAGTTCTTCTTGTTCTCTGCTATCTTTATATTAAGCTCACATTCACTTGTGAAACTGAAGTTTAATTCCATTCTCTCTTCTATACACACTTCTAAAAGGAAAAAGAGTCAGTCTACCTCAAGAGCTAAATCCTTCGTGTAGCTTGGGCTGTAGGTAACTGATTTGCCCAGAATTTCAATACAGGGAAGTAGAATCCTGCATTAATAAAATGACTTTCCAGTTCCAATGTCAACACCCCTGGACTTCTTCACTATTCGAACGGCCATCATTGTCCTACAGCAGCCACACTTGGGTCACTAAGCCACCAAGCCATGCACCTTGAAGAAGAAAACAAGGGTGTCCTTAATCGGTGCCTACATCTAGAAGGGCTATTGGAACAACACTGACATCCAGGCCCGATGGTTGCAGCCCAAATACTAAGGTCGCCGACATCATTTGGAGCTCCCAACATGAGAAGAGATGAAAACTCTAGCAGCTAGTTAAAACGTCACTTCCCCATCCCACCCTACCCCACCCCCTAAAATCCTGGAAGCTTGCTTTCTGGGTGCTACAGGAATATCATCCTGACAATGTCCTTCAGCTGGCATTACAAGTTGATATTTGCATAGACGATGACATTTACACAGCAGAGGTATGGAAAGGATTGATGTGTTGGGCGTGTTTCATAAACCATGCACAGGTCTTGAGAAGCATAGGCCTATCCGTATAGCTAAGACTTTGCTATTGAAAGTGAAAAAAGACTCTGAGAGTGGCTGACCGCTGAGATGGGCCCTTTGAATGCTTTTCTGAATGTTTGCTTATACATCATTTGTGAATTTGCTGCCTGTAAAGAAGACGTTGCCTCTCGGTAGCGGGTGTTATTCTAGCTGGTATGGTTTTGCCCATCATAAAAAAGAAAAAAAAAATCCCTTGCACAGTTCATCCTGGCAGCCTAGCACAATAACCCCTGGTTAGAGGTTTTTGTCAGAGTGTCCAGCAGAACCCTCATTCTAAATTCTGCCTCTACAACCTAATTTTGAGAATTTGGTGCAAGTTACTTAGATCACACCAGACTCAGTCTTCCTAATCTGCATAATGGGGGTACTGACTACATCAAAGGATTAAATGGAATAAAAGAAAATAAACAGCTCATATGTATTAATCTGCTATTACATCAGTGTGGCGCTAGATGCTCTGTACACTTTATGTCATGGAATCCTTACAGCCAGCCATTTCAAACCCTACACAGAGCTGCATTTGATATTAAAATGTTTTCTCCAGGACCTGGCACACAGTAGGCACACACTAGCCATTCTCATTCCCTTCTTAGTGTTGATATTTCTACATTGATTTGTTTTTTAAGAATTCACAGATTCTAATCATTTTTCAACTCATTCATAGTATGTATGCATAACAGGCCATCTTTAAATGTATCCATTTCTTCTTCTTATAGTTGCTGCAAAGAAAACACTGTTTCTCCCCAAGCCCTATTGAGGTGTCATTGACATATAACACTGTGTACCTACTGTGTGCACTAATATGATACACTATTTGTTTAATAACTGCAATGTATCTAAATCCAGGCACTTTGTGTAGCACTTTGGAAAGTGCCCTTCGCAGAGAAAATGCATTTGTTAGCCAGTCCTCCTGTGCAAATCTACCGGGGGAAAGTCTGGATTCACAAAATGAATAAGTACAAGGTAATTATTTTACAGATGTATTCATTGCTTTCAAACGTGCCAACCCTGAATCTTTTAAAACAGAGTTCTCTCAGAACATCTTTTCTCCAAAGTCAGTTATACTTGCATAAAACCCAGAGTCAGTGAGAAAGGACACAACGCTTCTGAAATATGTATGAGAACAGTTTTGAGTTAGTCCCAGGTGAGGCTTTGCTAAAGTGTGATGTGTGCAGGAGACCACGGGCTGTGGAAAGATGTCTGGCCCACAAAGTCATTCGGATGCAGGCAGTCAGGAAGGAGGCACTTGGCTTGTTTGAAAACATGTGCTGGGGAAGGTAATGGACGACATTTCACAAGAAAACAGGCCGCCCGCTGCTGCAGTGAGTCAAACAGCTAAAATACACAACCTACTGTTGACACGAGGAGATGGCTCATTTCCTGAAACTGCCTTAACGACATTTCAAACCCTGGCACCCAGTCTCTCTGCGCACCCAGAAAGTGATTCAAGGACTCCTGCAAATGAACTTTATTTGGAAATGTGAACAAAATTGTAAGAATTTCAAAATTACCTAGTAAGCTCTACTACTGCCAAATATGTAAAAGCAGACACTTCTGTTCACTTCCCCGTTTCTAAGAATACTGGCGGAGGGGAAAACCGAGGGCCAGGAGAGCCATGTTCACAGCCACAGTGTTATCGCAGCGTTTCTTCTGGGGTTTAGGGTGGGTTTTTATTTGCACAGGAAAATGGTTGCTGCTGCCTCTCAAAGTCCTAGGGAAAGCAGAGGGCAACACCAAAAGCTCAACTTTGGCCCGTGGACGTGTTCTGCTGGCTCGGCACAGAATTGGTTTCTTGTTTTCATTTATTTTTATTTTGTGTTGTTTCAACTGGGTCCAAGAGCATATAGAGCTATCCCAGGAGAAAGGAAGGAAGAGGACAGGAGAAAGAAAGGGAGAGGAAAGGAAAAGGCCCTAGGTTGTTACAAAGGTGCAGAGCGAAGAACAAGAGAACCAAGAGAGGCCAGGGGAGCCGGTGAGGCCGGACTAGAGGAAGGAGCCGGGAGGGGAAGGAGCCGAGCAGGCTTCGTCGACTGAGGGCTGCAGGGGGACTACCCACACAGAACTCTGATTAACCATTTATGATTAGGGATGGGGAAATTCCAAGAAGAAAATAATGTTAGAAACAAAGAGGACAGAACTAAGATGCAAAGGTTGCTAGCCCTGGCCAAAGCTGGAAAATGCAGCCTCAACAGCTTTCGTTTTTCAGAACTCCATGTCATAAAAAAGGGGCAAAGGGTGATCTATCTACCTAACTTATTGAGTGAGCCAACAAAGGGCATGGCAGAGGCGAGTCCCTCAAAAGTTACTATGTAGACACCATAGCGGGTCATATCTTGGAGTCTCCAATGAACCAACTAAATCTGGAAAAGAAAAATGGAAATAATTGCTGAAAGTCTCTTCATATATATAATTGTATGTAAAATATATATTATATATAATTTTTAAAGCCATAAACTAATGTATCCTAGTTAACATAAAAAGAATAGGTTATGCTTACTGGGTGTGATGTTAGCAATCCTAATCTTAAAACTATATATATATATATATATATATATATATATATATATATATATACACATACTGGAGGCCCAGTGCATGAAATTCATGCTTGGGCGGGGGGTGGGGGATAGAGGGGGAAGATCCCTCAGCACAGCCTGCAACCTCTGGAAATCCAGGACTCTTTGGTGGATGTTCGACTGCTGGTTTAGGCCCAATCCTACAGCTTCATCTTGAAGGACATCCAGAATGACAGCCAGAAGGTCATTCAGCTGTCTGGTCTAATTAGCATATTAATATATATGTATATATATATATGTATATGAATTGTGGTTTTCAATGCCTTAATTCAAAGTCCTGGGTGATGTGTACATTCCAGCACTTAGGCAGATAAAGAACTTTTGAAATTATGCCTAAAAGATGACTATTTGGACTTTGCTCTAAGCTATTACTTTGTACTGTTTATTATAAATAGGAGGTTTTCAAAAATGTTGGCTGAAAGAATAAGGCAAGCTCTGCAGCCCACTTTTACTGGAGAGAAGACGTAAAGTTTGGCTTCAGTCACCACTGAACTAAGTTTTGTTCTTGGGCTACAATGACTAGTCTAGGGCAGCAAAGGAGTAGGTTTCAAAAAGTTCATAAAGGGAAGGCTAGAGTTTGACTGCTTACTCATCTCCTGCTTCATGCAAATAACTAATTATCATGTAAACCCTATGAGGTAGGTCACAATTATTCCCATTTTACAGATGAGGCACCTTAGGCTCAGATAGTAGGAGCATCCCTGCATGCCACTATCATTGGGCAGTATTCAGGGGGCAGGAATATAGGTAGATTCCTTTTTTAAAAAATTTCCTCTATAAAATCTGAAGCAAAAACTTACATTAAAATCTCAAACAGTTTAGTTGCCTTTAGTAAAACAAAATGACATCTTGCAATATTTTGTTAACATTGCTGACACCAACATTTCAACATTCTAATTTGGAATGATGGATTTAGGTAAAGAACTGGCGATCTGAGAACATGGAAAGTGACTTGCAGACTGCTTTTCAAAAGACATGCTTTTGAAAAGACATCCACACAACATCTCCAGTTATAAGGTTTTGGTTTGCAGATTTTTTTGAGCCCTGCTTCAATGATAACATTTTACTCAGCCTTTTAGTTACTTGTCAGAGATTCTAAGGTACCCTTGAGAGTTTCCTTTTTCTCTTAAGTGGTAACTCCTTCAATTGTGTTTATACTGCTTATATACAGACTTTCTTCATAATTAAATGATCTATATCCTATCTAATAAAACAGTAATATGTAAATTGACCATACCTCTGCTACACTCTCAAGCCATGCCCATGAGCCATGGCCACCAGCCAATCATGAGTGTATATGCAAATAAGCCCAACCAAGATGGCTTCAACCACTGAGAGGTGTAGGGAGGCTTGGGTTTCCCTGACGATGGAGGAAGCCAAGCTTTCCACCTGCCCTTACCGGCTTAGGCCTCCACTCAATGCTGCAAAGTTTCAATTATAGAAGATAAATAAATTCCAACAGAAATGGCTGCCATCACAGAGTGAGCAAGAGGCTTGGCTCTGCTCCAGACTACAAAGTTTCAATTGTAGAAGATAAATAAATCCCAGATACCAGGGCCTCTGCCTGGGTAACCATGAGGGTGTGGCTGGCCTGCAAACAACCACATGTCCCTCGCCCAGGCCACCCCACACCCCAAGGGAACCCCCACCCTGATCTGGGACACCCTTCAGGGCAAATCAGCCAGCCCTCACCCATGCACCAGGCCTTTATCCTATCTAATAAAAAGTAATATGCAAATTGACCATCACTTCAACACACAAGATGGCTGCTCCCATGTGGACACAAGATGGCCATCATAAGATGGCCAGCAGGGGAGGGCAGTCAGGAGGGACCAGGCCTGCAGGGGAGGGCAATTAGCGGTGACCAGGCCAGCAGAGGAGGGAAGTTGGGGGTGACTGGGCCTGCAGGAAAAGGCAGTTGGGGGGACCTAGTACTGCAGGGGAGAGTAGTTGGGGGGAATCAGGCCTGCAGGGAAGGGCAGTTAGGGGTGACCAGACCTGCAGGGGAGGGCTATTGGAAGGGGGGACCAGGCCTACAGAGAAGGGTAGTTGGGAGGGACCAGGCCTGCAAGGGAGGGTAGTTGGGGGTGACCAGGCCAGCAAAGGAGGGAAGTTGGAGCAAACAGTCTGGCAGGGGAGCAGTTAAACATCAATAAGGCTGGTAGGGGAGTGGTTAGGGGGTGATCATGCTGACAGGCAGAAGCAATTAGGGGCAAATCAGGAAAGCAAGCAGGTGAGCAGTTTGGAGCCAGCAGTCCTGGATTGTGAGAGGGCCGTTAGACATCCGTCAAGGGATCCCAGATTGGAGAGAGTGCAGGCTGGGCTGAGGGACAACCCCTCCCCACCCCCCCGTGCACAAATTTCGTGCAACGGGCCTCTAGTATATATATAAAAGCCTAAGCAACCATATGACAGTTTGACCGGTAGCTATGATGTGCACTGACCACTGGGGAGCAGACGCTCAACACAAAGGCATGGAAACATGGAACAGACTGATGAATCTCAGAGGAAAGGGAGGAGGGGGAGGGCGGGAAGAGATTAACCAAAGGTCTTATATGCATATGAGAGGCCTGGTGCACGGATTCGTGCACTGGTGGGATCCCTTGGCCTGGCCTGTAGGGATTGAGCCGAAACCAGCAGTCCAACATCCCCTGAGGGGTCCCGGATTACAAGAGGGCACAGGTCACACCAAGGGATTCCACCAGTGCATGGATTCGTGCATCAGGCCTCTAGTAATAATTATATAAAAAATTAGAGCTTAAAAGAGTACAGGCTTCATCTGAATTATCTCATTAGTGGAATCTAAATTAATAGGTTCTATTAGAATTTTTTTTACATAATTTATTTGAAATGAAGTAATATTCATTGAGAAACTTAGCTAACCTTACCCTTCTTGTTATGTTGACTAGTTTGGCAATGCTGTAACTGCCTGATTTCAGATACTATTTCTTTCCGGCTGTATATCTATGAATGGGTCTTTAAGGAAACTCATTAATGGAGAGACCCTAAGAGCAGAAGAATTTCAATTGACCTCACTGTACAAAGAGGGAGGTGACATTTGCATGGCAACAACAGATGACTGCTAGGATTAGTGGGGTGATCACCATTATAAGGCATAAAATGTCAAATCACTATATTGTACACCTGAAACTAACATAACTAATATTACATTGTACATCATCTATACTTTTAACAAAGAGAGAGAAATGAGGTGATGAGAAGGCTCAGATGGAGATGGGAGGGAAATTTGTGTCAGCCATGGCTATTTAGGCACAAAAGCGGTTGAAATGGAGGTTAAGGGGAGATTTGCAAGTTAAATCAGTGGTGAAAGTGGTAACAGGAAGCAGATCCTATATCGGGTTACTATAAGAATTGCAGTTTCATATGGTTCAACCTAATACACTGGGAATGAACAAAAGACAAAGATTCCTTTACAGAGATGCTGTCTGGCAAAAACTGCTAATATTGGATAAGTATGTTAGAGGTGCTACATCAATGAACACAATTAGCAATAAATCAAAACCTTTCCATGAGACTGAAGGGTAACAGTATCTTGGCATCAGTAAGAACTTTATCCTGATGATCGAGTGGTGAGATCATGGAGCTCCCTCTCCTACTGGAAAGGAACAATGAGTGACCACCTGCTGGCCTCGAGCAGTCAAGCTTTCCTATGTACAGGCATAGAATAACATCATGGGACGTGGAACAACCACCCCGGGAACCAGCATTGCCTGGTGAAAGCTTAATGAGAGCTTCTGACCAATCCAAGTGACACAGGTGAGTGCCTGGGTGGCTACACCTGATTGGCACCTGTAAGCATTAGCCACAGTACAAGGCCTTCATTCAAGGGCAGCAGCTCAAGCTGCACTAATTCTAGTTTCAGCACAGATGTTATAAAGGAAATGGCAGGCTCAGCCTGTGTGGCTCAGTGGTTGAGCTTTGACCTATGAGTCAGAAGGTCACAGTTCGTTTTCTGGTCAGGCCACATGCCCAAGGTATGGTCTCAACCCCCATTGGGAGGCGTGCAGAAGGCAGCGAATCAATGATTCTCAGCGTTGATGTTTTTATCTCTCCCTCTCCTTTCCTCTCTGAAATCAATAAAAAAAATATTTTTTTAAAAAGGAAATGACAGTATTTGCTAAGGAAATCTTGAAAGTGCTGCTGTTAAGGAAGCACCTAACAGTTTCTTGTAAATGTGGACTTCTATGACCCTTGGATAAAGGAACTGCCTGAGAAGTAGTTTCTTCTCACATTCCCACAGAGGGGTTTACCAAGCAGTCCACAAAACAGTACCTTTACACTGTGGTCTATTTTCTTTCTTTCTTTTTTTACAATTACATAAGGAATCATTTATTTGAGGTTTAACATGAAATCATACAAAAAAATTTGTATAAACACAAATCCACATTGAATCAGCAAAAGACAAAGTAAAAACAACGAAAACTAATTGCCGGCTATATACAGTTGGACACAGTTGTGTCTTGGATACTAGAACATCTTTTACAAAATAATTATCATACAGCAACAGAAGACCAATCAGTCTTTAATGCTGCTCTGCTTTAGCAATCTCCTCCTGTTTTCTCCAATGTCCTCCTTTAATGTGCCTACCCCTTGAGATGCCTTGCTGTAAGTGCTCTGTTGGCCACTGTAGTCTGCATATCCCTGTCCACATCCATAGTCCTATAGTTATATCCAGTAAAATCACAGCCGCCATAACCACTATAGTTTTGATCACATCATAGCACTATTGTAATTTCAATAACCTTGATCATAATAGTTACTAAATTCTTGGTTCCAGTTTGGCACTGACCTTGGCCTCGACCCCTAGTATCACTTCTTTCACCAACTGCAGCACCAATTCCTCCCTTTTGTTGTTGCTGTTTTTGCCTATACATCTCTTTGAGTTGGGACACTTTGATTTCACACTTCCCAGAACCAAAACTGGATAATATCTGCCTTCTAACAATTTCTTTATTGGCTCCTCATCTGTATATGTGATAAAACAAAAACCTCTTCTTTCACTTGTTTTTTGTACCCATTGCAAGTTCAATATTTTCAATCTCCCCAAAATCTTCAAAATACATTTTGGGGGTCGTAGTAGAGATATGGTAATAGTAGATGTGTTTCTCTTAAAAGTAGCTTCAGGTAATCACTTGTGTCTTAAAAAATAAAAAAAAATCTTTCCCTTCTGGCATATAAAGGGAGGAATAACAGGTTGGTTTAGAAGAGAAGAAGAAAGTAAGAAAAGGACTTGAATCTCTCTATTATTTCTGTGGCCTCGGAAATTGGTTGGTTGATGAAAACTACCTATGAAAATAATTTCAAGTTTCTCATTGAGGGAATGCATGTTGACAGCTCAAGGCATCCAGGTGTGTCATCAGGAGTAGAAATGCTTCCCCAGAGACAGCTGCAGAGAGCATGGATGCCAGAGCGCAGCGTCTGCTTCATGTCAGGAGGAGACCATGTTTTCTTGGCTGTTATTGTTCTCAGAGCATCAGGAACAAAGCCTTGTACCTAACAGGAGTTCAAAATAATTTATGGAATGAAACAGTGAATGAGGACGTCTCAGAGAGAGGAGGGAAAGGTAAATGGAGTGCCCTGTAATGACCCGACTTCACCCAAACAGAGTACATGCCTCCTGCCTTCAGGTGTTCTTGGAAACCATGTTAGAAAGAACAGTGAACAACAAAGCCAATGTTATTTAACAAGATGAAAGAAAAGTAGAGTTGGAAAAAATAATATTCAAAAATGTCTCAGAAAAAAATGTTTAAAGAAGAATAATTAGTGCTTTTAACATATTAAAATGTTACCAAATTATAGATATTAACCATATTTAGTACTGGCACAGATCAATCAATGAAATAAGAGTCCTCAAGTCAATCCATATATATTGGTAATCAAAATATAATAAAGGAAACATTTCAAATCAATGGGAAAAGAGTGATTATTTAACAAACAATGTTGGGAAACTTAAATAGCCAATTAAGAGAAAAAGGGTTGATCCCTATTTCATTTCTTTTTTTTTTTCTTATTAATACAGTATTTATTTGTCTTCCTTTTGTCAAACCCTGAGCCAACCACTTTCCCCAGGCTGCCCAGGTAGGTATAGGAAAATGAACATACAGGGCAGACAAGACACGAGAAAAAGAACTATGGGAGGTGGAGACAGCTCCTTCACATGGTGAAGAGGATGAGAAAGGCCACCATCAGGCAAAAGAGCCCCATGGCCTCTGAGAGGGCAAAGCCCAGAATGGCGAAGGAGAAGAGCTGTCGTTCAGAGAAGGGTTCCTGGCATAACCAATGATGAGGCTCCAAACACAGTCCCAATTCCAGCCCCATAGCCTGCCACCCCTACTGTGGCAGCCCCAGCCCCAGCCCCAATGAACTTGGCTGCTGTGTCGATGTCCCTTGAAATGGCACTGGTTTGGAAACTGCGACTAGAAATAAGCAAGATCTGGGGACATGGGGCTGCCAAGCTGTTGAGCCTCTCATCTGTCAGTGTCCCTGGTCGTTTCAGCACCACTGCAGACATTGACCAGCTCAGCTGAGAGGCGCTCCTGACCAAGGAGGGGGTGGAGACAAACTTGGTGCAGGCATACATTTTCAGGGGATGAGGGGAGCTGCTCCCAGTTCAGAGAAGACAGAGCCCTATTTCGTTTCTTAAACAAAGTATATGTAATGTAAATAAATATGTACTTTTTAAACAAAAGACTTATGTAGCTTAAAATTACCTGCATTAACCAAAAATGATAATTTCAATAGGTAAAATTAAATATTAGTGATCAGCCTATCTAATAAAAGAGTAATATGCAAATTGGCCATACCTCTGATTAAGTCACACCTAAAGCCACGCCCACCAGCCAATCAGGAGCAGATTATGCAAATAAACACCAACCAAGATGGCTGCCACCACTGAGAGCAGGAGGGAGGCTTGGGTTTCCTTAGCAACAGAGGAAGCCAAGATTTCCACCTGCCATTGCCAGTCTACACCTCCACTCAATGCTACAAAGTTTCAATTATAGAAGATACATAATCCCAACAGAAATGGTGGCAGCCACAGAGCCAGAGAAAGAGAAGAGGCTAAGGTTGCCAGGGCGATGGAGGAAGCCAAATTTTTGCAGCCCTAGCCTAGGCCTCCACTCTAGGCTACAAAGTTTCAAACAGAAATGGCTGTTGCCATGGAGCAAGCAGAAGGCTTGGCTCTACTCCAGGCTATAAAGTTTCAACTGTAGAACATAATGAATTCCAGATCCAAGAGCCTCCGCTTGGGTCACTGGGGGTGTGTGGCCAGCCTATAAACCACCATAGGCCCCACATCCAGGTTGCCCCACATCCCAAGGGAACCCCCACCCTGATCCAGGATACCCTTCAGGGCAAACCAGCTGGTCCCCACCCATACACCAGGCCTCTATCCTATCTAATAAAAGAGTAATACTCAGATTGACCATCACTCCAACACACAAGAGGGCTGCTCCCATGTGGTCAAAGATCCTGCCCTCATGTGGATACAAGATGACCACCACAAGATGGCCAACAGGGGAGGGAAACTGGGAGGGACCAGGCCTGTGAGGGAGGGCAGTTGGGGGTGATCAAGCCTGCAGGAAAGGGCAGTTAGGGGTAACCAGGCCAGCAGAGGAGGGAAGTTGGGGGCAAACAGGCTGGCAGGGGAGCAATTAGACATCAATCAGGCTGGCAGGGGAGTGGTTAGGGGGTGCTCAGGCTGGCAGGGTAGTGGTTAGGGGTGATCAGGCTGGCAGGAAGAAGTGGTTAGGGGTAATAAGGGAGGCAGGCAGGTGAGCAGTTTGGAGCTAACAGTCCTGGATTGTGAGAAGGTTGTCCGACTGCCCATTTAGGCCTGATCCTACCAGAGAGAGTGCAGGCTGGGCTGAGTGACACCCCGTCCACCACCCCCTGTGCACAAATTTCGTGCACTGGGCCTCTAGTCCATACATAAAAGCCCAGCAACCGGAGTAGTGTAACAACCAGAACAACTGGAATGACCGGTGGCTATGACATGCACTGCACTGCGGCAGCCAACCAGCCTGATCCAGGCCCCAATTGGCACCCTCCAACACCCCAATCTGGGTTGGGGCTGGCCAACCAACTGCCCTTGGCCCTTCTCCCTGGCTGGCCAGGCTCAATGGGCCCCCATCCGGGCAGGCCCACTGGATCTCACCCATGCATGAATTTGTGCACTAGGCTTCTAGTTATAATATAAAAATCATCATTGTAATAAAACAACCTCTATCATTTTTTGAGCACGTACTATGTCCCACAGTTAATGTTAAATACTTTTATTCACTGTGACCTTTGGAAAAGAAAATGTCCTGTGAAAGGCCTGGGGCCCTAACAGAGGCTGCTTAGTATGAGTTTTTCTCTTTGGTCCCCAGACAATCTCCTATATTTATGAAGGCTGTAGGTCTTAGGTTAAAAATATGATGATGTAACTTAGTGTAGTAGTGTAATTTAGGTTCAAAGCCTATTTCTGGATCATAGGACAGTGACTAATTTGAGGATATTTTAGAGGTGTGGTGGGTCCCTTGTGCACACACACAATACTTGCTCTCTAGGTGAGAGCCATGCCTACCCCTAGTTATCTTATCTCCACAGAAGAAGGAATTCTCTGCAGCTTGTGTCACCAAACTTGTCCTCGGGCTGCTGTGTTCACTATCCCTCCTTAGGTTTTCAGGACCTTTGTACCTACTACACAGGGTCCAGCCCTCCCCATCGGCATGGACCAACCCATCTGAAGTCCTAAATGGCCAGAGCTCACACCCTTCCCTGGAGTAGTATCCTTCCTCTCCAGTGAGTTCTGAGGTGGGAGGAGATGAAAGCAAGCTTGACTCCCATCTGATAATTCTGTGTTAGAGCTCATTAGGTTAGAGGAAAAGAATTTATTCTTAGCTCAACCTTTGGAACTAGTAATAGGGCTTTAATTGGAATAAAACAGCACTGTACAGACATTATCTAATTTAGTCACTAGAAACTTAGAGTTCATTATCCACCCTGAAGTAAACAAGGCTTAGAGACACCAATAATGTGTCCAAGGTTATGCAACCGGTGATATGTGGAGAACTCATGAATGACTGACTCCACAGCCCTTGCTAACAGCTAATAACTAATCCCGGAAGAGGTGATGGTAAGACACTGCATGAGCAACCGACCGAGGCTGGAGGCATAAAGAAAATAAAATCAACCTCTCCCCCTGCCTCTCCTCTCTCTCTCTCTCTGGTTCTCTCTCACTCTCTTTGCGTTTAGATTGAACTGACAATTACTGAGCATGTTATATTCTCTCCAGTGCATTCACTTGATTTCTCTCCACATCTCTTTTGAGACATCTCAGAGGTTGAAGCTGCATTCCCGAAATCACCCAGCCATTAACCGGTGAAGCCAACATCTACATCTGAGGCAGGAGCATCTCCTGGTTGATCTCAAAGATTCCTCTAAGGTCTGCTTTTAAAGATGTCTTCATAGTACCAGGAATTCGGTCTTCAAGTCCTTGGTGATGGGGTATGCATCTGACCTGGCATGAAAGTAAGTACAATCAACTAATACTAAGAATGAGACTATCAAACTTGTGTATTTTCTCTTCCATTCCTTCAGGGCTACACTTAGCTCATTAATATCTTCAAAGTGGTCAGAGAGAAAAGCCACACCTGCCCGTTTTTGTTGTTGATAGAAACTTTTGGACCAAATAAAAAAAATGTTAGAAGATACAATTATTGTCTAGCATGTGTCTGGGAGAGATACTATGATCTGTTCTAATCATCTTTATTTTTCATTAGGAAACATGAGGAGAAAGAAATGATTATTCACATGAGATCTGGACCCAAATAAGCAGTTCTGAGTGGGCTTTGAAGCTAGAATGCCTGGGTTGCGATCCTAAGCTGCCACTTACTAGATGTTTGCTTTTGGACAAGACAATCTTTTGATGCTCAGTTTCCTTTCTGAAAAGGAGCATATTAACTTATGAAAAAATTGCTATGAAGATTATGTACTCAGGGCAAAGAGCGTAAGCAGTTGGCAGCAGAACTGCCCAAGGCTGGCTAGCAAGCATGCTGACTCCATGGCTTATCCTGGCCCTTTGTGTTTGTGTGAGCCCAATTTGCTGTTTTTAACCCTTCCCTAAAAAAATGGGTAGATGTAAAGCTTGAAATAATCAATGTGAAGAGGCATTAAAGGCTCTTGTAAGAACTTTGATAGGGACAGTTACAGGTATTGGCTAAAATGAAATTTAGGAATCAAGTTGGTATTATTCCTCCATAATTTTTGTGCCTGCAAAAGCTGTGTTTACTCAGGAGACATTGCCTCATTGGGAATAACCTGAAGATGATTAATTTTGTGGTTTTTTTTTTTTTTTTTTTTTAGAGAGCAGCAAAGAAGAAAACTGCTGTCCTTGGCCTGTGGTGCTGACTCACTCCCTACTCTGACCTGTGTGGCAGCTCCAAGGACATGCCCATTGGCCCAGAGTGATGTTGGAGCTCTCCTCTTTAAGACTCCAGGGGCCATGTCCAGATGTCCAGGGCTCCGGGCAGTCCCCAATCCCAGAACACAGTCATGTCCTCTCCTGACCCTCCCTGTGGGTTTAATGGCCAGACCTGTCAACAAGATCAGCCAACCCATCAGTGACCTCTGGATTCCTAAATGGGTTCAGAGTCACATCCAAGAGACAAGGCACTTTTCCCTTCCAAAGTCAGAATGTGAGCTCTCTAGCCACAGAATATGCCCTTGTGTCATTTCAATCAGGAAAATAAGGTAGTAGTCACTTTACTTAGCTATGTTTTCTCTTTCTATCTTCTTGCTCCTTTTGCTTCCTTAAAATACCTGCTTAAATTTTTTTTATAAAAGCACTCCCATTCTAAAACTCTGGTGAATTTATTAAAATAGGTCTTTTGTTATCACTCTGCTTCTTAATAGATAAGGAAAAATTCGTGAATCATATGCACATATAATTCAAATGGCAGGATTAGAAATAAGTTAACAAATGTTTGAGTACCATGATCCTATCATCTCCATTGTTGGGTATGATAATAGCCATAGAGCAAACCCCAAGTCCAGGTGAAGACAAGAGCCTGAGAGAGAAATAGGATTCGTTATCAACATATGGGAGACAAGATGTCCATTTGGTGGGAGAACTTTTTCCTCATTGGGCCTCATCCTGAAAGCCCTTCTCCTCTCCCAGTACTTTAGGGAGGGGATATAAACTCCCACCACAGCAAGTCTCAGGAAGACCACAGTCAGCAGTTGGCCACCTGAGAACCGTAGCCTTCATGGGGTGCCTGCCCTCTCCAGGGCTGCATGCACCTGTGCTCTGGGTTGTGGGGGACTCAGTACTTTAATAAGAAACTTAATTCTCACCTAATAACAGGCCAAGAATGAAAAACAGTGTTGTGTATGGGCCCTGGAAAGGTGGAGACCCACAGACATTTGTCTTATGTTCTTGATGGGGCAGAATTACACAAATGACTCCAGCATAAAGGAGAGCATGAGAGGTGCTTTAACAAAAATGCAAGTCCAGTTCTGAATAGAGCAGATTAATTCTGTTTGGAGGAACACAAGATCTTTGGGAGAAGATGGGGTGTTATCAGGGTTGCCAGGAATAGGCTGCGCGGCTAAAGCCCCAGAGAGGACAGCAAGGCCAAAGGACAGGGAGATAACAAAAATGTTTGGAGAACAATGAAGTTTGGCAACTCTGCTGTCAGTACTGGGCTGGGAGTTGTGGTGGACATTAGAGATAGAAAAGGCATGTGTCGTGTCTTTTAACATTTACAATGAAGTTGAGATGAGATATGTGTTAATGAAACATGGCAATTCAGTGCTAGAATTACATTATTAAAAACACACAGCATGGCGGGGGGCGGGGGGGCGGGCGGCGGGGGCAGTCTACTGCCTTCAGAGTTGTGATAGGGGGAGGTCAGTCCGAAATGGCTGAGCCACGGGAGCTGCATGGAGAAGGCAGGGCTAGGACTTCACCTGAAGGCTGGGCTGGAGTCAGGACCATGTCGCCAGGCATTGCAAGAGTACGCAGAGGCTGTGCGAACACAGGCATGAAAGCAGCCCCTTGCCTGACATGTTGGGGAGAGAGACGTTCGGTGGCTCATGAGGAGCAGCAGCTGGAAATAAAATTGTAGAGTGAATGCAGAGCCCAATCCCCAGGGAGAGCCAGGAGGAGGTGTCCACAGGCCCCTGGCTGGGGGAGACGGTGGATGCTGCGCTTGGGTGGGAGGGTTTGGGGTGGAAGAGGCAGCATTAGGAGATTCTGTGTGACCCGAGAGACCAACAGAGAGACTGGAAACAGGGTATTGGGGAAAGGGAGGCCAGGGTAACCCAGAAACACATTTCAATGAACATATTCTAAAAATGGTTGACAGGCTATAGGAAACACATATAATTTATTGATTGTTTAGTGTGTGCTAGGCATAGGCGCTGTATGAAATGCTAACTAAATGTGATAGAGGAGGTGGAAGAAATCCTTTAGTTTAACCATTTTCAACTTTAAGACGAGCAGTTTTCACAGAATTTTTTGGGTTTTCTTTAAAAAAAAAAAATGTTAAGCCCAGTCAGTGTGGCTCAGTGGTTGAGCAGGGACCTATGAACCAAGAGGTTACAGTTGGATTCCCAGTGGGGGCACATACCGGGGTTATAGGCTCGATTAACAGTAGGGGGCATGCAGGAGGCAGCCAATTAATGATTTTTTTCTGATCATCATTGATGTTTCTATCACTCCCTCTTGCTTCCTCTCTGATATCAATAAATAATATGCTAATATTTTTAAAAATATGGTAAATTCATCAACTAACACTGGCCCACACACCACAGGGTCTCAGGTTCTATCTATCTTCAGTTCAGTAGAAACAAGAAAAAAACAAAAATCAGCGCTGATATGAGAGAAAATGTAGTAAAGCTGGGAAAGTTTTAAAATACATGCAGTTCTTTATCTAACAAGTCCAATAAATCCTCCTCAATATTAACTTCATACTTTGTGAAAAGATTCTTCACCAGCTTAAGCTGCTCAGCTTCAAGCCACTACCACCTCCAGTTTTGCAAAATTAAAATGAGTAAATAATCCTTCTGACAAGAAAAGATCACTAAGCATTTAGAAAGGAATGTGGACTGAATTTTGAACATTGCTATTAAAATGTGGTCTGATACTTGTTCCAGAAGTTATTTATAACCAAAAACGGCATTAAAGTGGACAAGGATGGGCAAGCAAAATGCCTCACTGGGGAGGGCCTGGGGCCTATATTAATTTTGAGAACAAGAATTTGAGAAACAAAGATTTCTTATTTTAACCAATCATGGCTTCACCGAGCAAATTCTAGGGAACTTGTATTTATTGCCAATTCTATCACCAATAAAAAACTGGAACGACAACAGGACCTCTCACCATTTAGCAAGAATGCTGTAAAGACGCTGAATCTGAAGGGGAAATAAAGTTCACGCTGGGAGAACACCTGACTTTGTCAGAAAACAAGTCACTATGCATGTTGTCCACAGCAGTCCTCATGAGAATAAAGCGGAATCCAACTGAAGTTGGCAGCCCTCTCTAGAGTGGATAACACCAGCACTTGTGTGTTTATGGAATGCCAACTGAAACTCACATGAAAACTGCAACAAAAATGCCCCCTGGATGCCCTGGCAAAGTCATACCCCTCCCCCCCCCCCCAGTGCCAACGTGCCTCAACACATGGCAGGCTGGTACAAGCAACTTCCACCTCAAATGACTAAATGAATAAGGCTCTTTACAAATATTAGAATCCTGTGTCCTAGCTCAGTGGTCGGCAAACTGTGACTCGTGAGCCACATGTGGCTCTTTAGTCCCTTGAGCGGGGCTCTTCCACAAAATACCACGGCCTGGGAGAGCCTATTTTGAAGAAGTGGCGTTTAGAAGAAGTTTTAAAAGTTTGTCTCTCAAAAGAAATTTCAATTATTGTACTGTTGATATTTGGCTCTGTTGACTAATGAGTTTGCCAACCACTGTCCTAGATAATAAAAATCAAGTCACGAACTGTCTTGAGATGAGACGTGTTTCCCTTCGGACAATGAGAAGTTGATTATATTTTGGGTTTATTTTTTGCTTCAGCCACCAGGAAGCTCAGAACTAAGTCCTAACTTTCCTCTTGGTATAGATCCCTTATTTTAATTTATATTTTCTATGACTCTCATCTGCTACTAACTTTTTCTTGGGGCTGTAGGTAGTCTTTGAAGTCATCTCTAAATCTCTGCTAGATGAGTAGCAAGTAGAATTAAAAAAAAAAACAACCACAATGATTTTCATCAAACTGTTTCCTACCATTTGTGATGAATAAAACTTTGCTTTATTTTCTTTAGAAAAGTATACAGACAGTTCTTTTGAGCCCTTGGTTGCTGCTATCTGGTTTTTGAAAAATTTTAATAGCCTCTCTTTTCAGAATGGAGGTTTTCACAATTTCTCTCTTGCTGTCTGCCCAGGTGCTAGCCATTTGGAAGTTTCCAAATAAGAAACTAAGTTCTCTGTGCCACTAGTTAGCCTAATTCTGCCCTTGAACACTGCGTTTGTGATTTATTCAGTATGTTTCTTTGTATATTTACTAAGATTTGGTATAAACATGTACTGAATCAACTCAGAAGCATTGTCCCATTATTCTTTGTCTAATCAACATCAATCTAAAACAAAAATAAGAAAGTGTCTGTTGCACTGGTCTGTGTGGTTCAGTGTTTAGAGTTTTGGCCTACATACCAGAGTTGCAGCTTTGATTCCTGGTCAAGGGCATGTACCTGGGATGTGGGTTCTCTTACCCAGCTCCAGTTGGGGCGTGTGCAGGAGTCAACTAATCGATGTGTTTCTCTCACATCAATGTTTATATATATATATATATATATATATATATCACTCTCTCTCTCTCCTCCCCTCCACCCTCTCCCTCTCTCCTCCCCATTCCCTTGCACTGTCTCTCTAAAGAAAAAAATCAATGGAAAAATATCCTCAGGTAAGGATTTAAAATGAAACAAAATAAAATGTAGGTTCATTTATTTTGAAAAGAAGAACAAAACTGGGAGCAACATTATTAAAATGATATCTTAAATTGTTCTTGGCAATAGCCAAGTTCATCCCTTTTTTAAAATATATTTTATTGATTTTTTACAGAGAGGAAGGGAGAGGGATAGAAAGCCAGAAACATCGATAAGAGAGAAACAGCGATTAGCTGCCTCCTGCACGCCCCCCACTGGGGATATGTCCGCAACCAAGGCACATGCCCCTGACCAGAATTGAACCTGGGATCCCCCAGTCCACAGGCCAATGCTCCATCCACTGAACCAAACCGGTTTCGGCCAGCCAAGTTCATCTTTCATCTTTCATCTTTCTCCTCCAACATGCTCAGGTCAGAATATGTGCCTCAAGTTTTTCCAAACATGTTACACTCACAGTGTGTGGCACATAGCAGGCACTCAGGAACTACTTGTTGATTAGCCCGGGGGCGGGGGGGGGGGGGGAGAGGAAGGCCCCTCCCTACCCTTGTACAGGGTGTTGACTCTCATTTGAAAAGCCTCTTCTCTTCTTGTCCATCTGGCAAACCCCATTCCATCCATAAACTGTTATAATTTGTATGTGTAGTTGTTCTATCTTTCTGACAATAACTACTCGGGGCAGGTACTGTATCTTTTTCATCTTTGTGCCCCAAACATGGGCTTGGATCATGGTAGGTGTATAATAAATACCAGTAGGTAGGTTGATATGTAGGTAGGAGAAGAGGAAGGATGGAGGGTAGGGAGGGAGGAAGGGACAAACATTTCTTTGTATTGCTCTTTAAGAAAAGAATGCATTGCATTTTACTAGCCACTCAACTACTGAGTTGCATTCAGTAGAGGAAAATGCTTGCCTCCAATGTTTCCTGAAACCACCCCTGCAAAAGCAGATTGGATTTCGTGTTTCACTGAATCCATCCATTCATGATTAATTGGGTAGTTAAGCGCTTCCAATAACATGTGCATCTGGGAATTCCTCCAGCTGTCATTAATTTTACTAAAGATTCAAATCCTCAGTATTTATCAGCTGAAATGGAGCCACTGTTACTCCAATCAAAATCCAGTAATGAACTCTGCCATTAGTATTGACAAACAACCAAGTAATTTACAAAAGCTACAAGGATGCTAACTCCAGTTGCCCTGTTGGTTACTGTCATAATAAATTTGATGCTATTCAATCTCCTATTGTCTTCTAACCAGGTTTTTAGAAAACACCCAGAAATATCCCATAAGTCAGTGACTCCTGAGACACAACATAAGGACAATAACAACCGGCGACATCTTAAGAAATGGAAGTAAACACATTTCTTTGGCTTTCTGGTTTATTTGGCTGAGTCGGACGAGAGGAACTGCACTTGAAAGCTGTGCACTATCTGGCAATGAAAGATTCTGAAATGTAATGCAGACTTTCCCAAAAAGAGGAACTAGAATACTATCATTTTCCCCTCATAGTCTGCAATCAAATAATGAAATGGGACCATGAGCCAGCTCATTTTGGCTGTCAGCTTCTCAGCATGGCATGAGTGTGTGCCAGGATGCTGTGCCATTAAGTGTAATATAGGCCTGCAGATGAACCTAAAATATTCAACCCCTTCTCCAAGAGAGGAGGAAACAGAAAGCTCAGCCACCATGCCCAGACATTTCCTTCCCCAAAACTGGAGTTCTCACCAGCCATTTGCTTGTCACCCACTGTCACTCCATTTGCCAATATATGGTATTATCAATTCACAATTTCTCATACATATTACAGATAATGCACACTGCATATTAGTCCATTTAACACACATTTTCCATATGTGCACTGGTCTTTCAAGCTGAAAATCCAACTCCACAGACAGCAGCAGAAAAGAATCCATAGCTGAAGGAATGGATAATTCCAATGTCAAAGCCAAGTTTTCAGGTCTTGGGTAGATGACCTGCTCTCTTTAATTCATGTCCCTAAAGAAAATAACAATGTTACAAAATTGCCACAAATATTATGCCTTACAGGATGAAAGGGGATTGGGTTCAGTTTGTTCCTTTAAGTATCAGTTGCCTTACATCAGGGCAAGGTCTTCAGCTAACAGGTGGTTATTCTTCACATCCCAGGGAAACATCACCAGTCTTAGCAAGGGAAAGATGGCTACAAGGATTTGCTATCTGAAGAAGCCCAACCAGAGAAACCAGAGTAAGTAAAGCTAGACATGAAGAATCATTTGCTGGCCAGGAATGGAAATAGACCATTTCCTGTATGAAATAATGTGTTACTGAAACTGTTCACAAACTGAAATATCAATTTCTCGTATCAAGTTGATATCTGAATGGGTGTAAACCCTAATATAACCACATGCTCTTTAAGTAAAAAGGTGTTTAGCCAAAACTCTACTTCCGTTTCCATCGAGCTCTGCATAAGCAGCTACCTCATTCTATCTTTCCACATGTGGGCGCGTGCGCGCGCACGCGTGTGCGCACAGACACACTGCTATCATCTGCCTATTCAATAGCCTCCAAAAATTGTAAAATTTGGCTTTTCTCTTAAAAAAAAAAAAGAGGGTTCCTGTATCAAAAAAGAACTACTCAGATGTGCTTTTATTCTTAGAAATTCTCAATTCAAATGTGATCAATAGCGTAAAAAACATTAAAAAGCAATAGCTTATCAGCTTCTTTAAATAAAAACTCATATTTTATCATGAGTTTTTAAACTGAGAAGTAATTAAAGACATTAGTTGCCCCATGAATAAAAATCAAAGATTTATTTTTTCACCCTTTTACCAGTGTAAAAATAATTATCTTATGTATTATGATTTGTTTAAGTAGCAATCATTATTGAGCATTAGTACCTCTATAAACACTAAAAATAAACTGCTAGGGCAGAGGGTAAGAGCCTAAGAATAATCAGTCCATTTATCAAGCCACTGACTCCTTTCATGGCCAGAACTGCTCCTTCAGGGGTCAGCTACATTTTCAAGAAATGCCTGAGCCACTGTAATTGATGGTCAACAAGGGGAAGATGAAATTGTCTGGTCTTTATCTTTTGCTGTCTTACTATTTCATCCACAGTCCTGCCCAGCCACTGAAGGCCCTCTGAATTTTGATGGCTGAAAGCCAAGCTCCTGTCTGCTCCTCCAGCTTCATGTCTCACCACTCCCTGCTGCTGCCCACATGCTATGCTAAGAGCTTGTATCTCTCCAATTCCCTGAATACATCACGTAGACTCCTACCCCAATGTGTGTCTCTTTAATGCACTCATCCTAATTCCTCCTCACCCTGGAAGAAGAGGTGTGTTATCGCCAGGATGCTTTTCTGAGACGCTCTAGGCGCTCCCTAAGCTCCCATTAAAATTTCTATGTTCATATGTCATCACTGCATTTATATTTTTAAGATAATTATCTCTCTGTATGTTTATTTCCCATTACGTTGTGCAGTTTTAAAGGCAAAATCCAGGATTTATTCATCTCTATCTAATCTCCCACCTTTACACCCCACCCAGGGTTAAGCTCAGTAACTGGTTTTATAAATGTTTACTGAATGAGGGAACATGTACATGAGTAAATAATTTATAGATATGCTGAGAACAGAAGGTAGGAAAAACAGCACAAGAGAACTAATATATGATCATATATTTTCATCAGGGATATAGATGAGTTATAGCCTCAACAATTAAACAATGAAAATACAACTGCGTTTTATTTAATATTTTCTTTGAATCAGGTCCTTAATATACTAGCCACCAAAGAAATAATGTAAATGACAATTTTTTTCCTAGAGAAAAATAAGCTATCCTTTAAAATAAATGTTTTTTACACTAATTTTCCATTTTTAAAATTTTAAATTTATGGGCAGCTCAAAAAGTAGAAGTGGGCTTGGCAGAGAAGGAAGGTCAAGGGGTCAAGGGAAAGCACTGTGCTTCCTAGTTCAGTGTGACAGCTCTCCTGCCTCAGTTTACCTGACTCCACCCAGTGCATATGAAAAAGTCTGTGTGGGTGTGTGTGGGGGGGGTGGGTCTGGGGCTGAGCTGGGGCCATCTAAAATAGATTTTTTTTTATTTTGGAATAATTTTATGTTTACAGAAAAGGTGCTAGGTAGTCCAGAGAGCACCCACATTTCCTTCACCCAGTTTCCCCTTCTGTGAACATCTTATATAGCCATGATCATTTATCAAAAGGAAGAAATAGGAGAGAAGCAAAGATGGCAGCATAGGTGAACACCTATTGTTCTGTCCCGCGCAACGATTTAGGAACTACAACATAACAGCAGAACAGACTGCACCCAGAGTCGCCAGAAAGCTGGCTGAATGAAAACTCCACTAACTGGAGTGGAGGTGGGACACTGAGACTCAGAAGCGGCGGGAGCGCAGTCTTTCAGACGGAAACAGGTTAGGAGCCGTCCTGGTCACGCGCGCACGGGCTGGGGCTGGAGCAGCAACGCCTGTCCCACTGCCCGGATTTCCCAGCACCAGGCAAGATCCATCCCACTGTCCGGATCCCCCAGCGCCAGGCGAGGTCCGGCCGAGGTCCGTCCCACTGCCCAGATCTCCCAGCCCCCAGCGCCAGGCGAGGTCCAGCCGAGGTCCGGGTACGCACCCTGGAAGCGGGGCGCAGCAGAGGCTCCTGAACAGCGAGTTTCCGCGAAAGGGTCGTGCAAACCCGCGACTTGCCCCCTGGAAACTTGTCTCCTGGTTCTGGAAACCATTTATTTTTACAATCCTGGGCTAGACTTTTGGTGTGCAGGCACATTTGGGGAAAGGCGGAGTGGTATGGCAAGGGGAAGAGACTAGCGGCTTTCTCTTGGAGGTGTCTGCAGCCATCCCCATCCAACAGAGACCCGCGCGTGCGAGCGAAGCAAAGGACTCAGCTGACGCTGACGCTACCTGCACAGCTCAGAGACTCCGCCCATCCAACCTGAACACAGTCTCCCTTCACAGCCAATTGGCCTGGAGGTCAAACCCTCCTAGGGCTAACAACAAAAAGCTGGGTTTAAATTAAAAAATACTGAATACAACCCATAAAGGATTGCAGTAAGAGCACCCACCTCAGGTAACTGGGGAGGCTGAGCCACTGTCCCTTTGAAGATATCTACCACATAAAGCAGCCACCATGCAGAGACATGGAAAGAAATCAGGTGTGAAAGAAATGGAGGAGAAAAGACGACAAGACATAGAGTTCAAAACCACGGTTATAAGGCTTTTCAAGAGGCTCCTACAAAAGGCCGATCAACTTAATGAGAATTACCAGGAAATAAACAAGACCAACCAGCAAATGAATGAGAATTACAAGGAAATGAATGAGAACCTCAAGCAAATGAATGAGACCCTCAAGGAAATGAACAAGGCCTCTGAGGATATGAACCAGACCCTCACGGATAAAAAAAAGGACCAACTAGAAATCAAGCTTACACAGACTGAAATAAAAAATAATACACAAAGTCCTAAAAGCAGTCCAGAGGGCCACAAGAACCAAGTCAAAGATTTGAAATACAAAGAAGCAAAATCCACTCAGCTGGAAAAGCAAGAAACAAAAAGAATTCAGATAATTGAAGATAGCGTAAGGGGGCCTCTGGGACAACCTCAAGCATGCCAACATCCGAATTATTGGGGTGCCAGAAAAAGAGAGAGAGCAAGTTAATGAAAACCTACTTGAAGAAATAGTGATTGAAAACTTCCCCCACCTGGTGAGAGAAACTGACTTAAAAGCCCAAGAAGTACACAGAACCCCAAAATATAGGAATCTAAAGAGGACCACACCAAGACATATCATAATTAAAATGCCAAGAGCAAAAGATAAAGAGAGAATATTAAAAGCAGCAAGAGAAAAACAGTTGGTTACCTACAGGGGAGCACCCATACGATTGTCAGCGGATTTATCAACAGAAACGATGCAGGCCAGATGCGAGTGGCAAGAAATATTCAAAATAATGAAGAGCAAGAATCTACAACCAAGATTACTCTATCCAGCAAAGCTATCATTCAGAATTGAAGATCAGATAAAGTGCTTCACAGATAAGAAAAAGCTAAAGGAGTTCATCACCACCAAACCAGTATTATATGAAATGCTGAAAGATATTCTTTAAGAAGAGGAAGAAGAAAAAGGTAAAAATATAAATTATGAACAACAAATACACATCTATCAACAAATGAACATAAAACTCAAGTGAATTGATAGGCTGATGAACAAGATAAACTGGTGACTATAACAGAAACATGGTCATAGAGAGGGAATGGACTGACAGTTCTTGGGGAGAAAAGGGTTGTGGGAAGTACAGCAAGAGATTGGACAAAAATCTTGCAACAATGGGAGAGGACAGTGGGGAGGGGGAGGGGAGGGTGGAGGGTGGGATAGGTACAAGGTGGAGGGGAGATATAGGGGGATAAAAAAGGGGAAACAATGTAATTAATAAACTGAACAATAAAGAAAAAATTTTAAAAAAAATAAAAATAAATAAATAAAGGAAGAAATGAATATTTGGCATGTTACCATTAACAAAATTCCAGGTATTATCAGATTGCACCAGTTTTCCACTAATGTCCTTTTTTTCTGTTCCAGTATCCAGTTCAGGACACCATATTGTATTTCGTCTATGCTTTCCTAAGTCAAATACTGATTTGATTGCAAATCAGAAAAAAATTGCTTAAAGATTGGTTAACGTTCTCGGCCATTTTTCAGGCATCCTTCATCTCCCGCGTGGCCACTGGCCGGCAGCCTCCTTTCCTGGCCGCAGCCAGGAGGAGCACAGCAGGTGCCGCCTGCTTCAATTGCCAGGCACAGCTGTCCGCCCGTGTGGGCTAAGAATATTTCAACCAGGTCAGCACAGTCTCTAAATAAAAGAAACTGAGGTAGAGAAGCGATGCTAGCGAAGACGACACCACTAACAAAGAGCGTCCGGAGTTGGTTTCTCAAAGGGATCACATGTGGATCAAAAGTTCTCAAATATCCTTCAAGAGGCTTTTGTCTGGAAGCTTAGCGTGGTGTGGTGAGTTAGAAAAAAGAGCTGCAGTCGGAGAATATGAGGCTGGGATGCGCCTTTGCTGCTGTCAAAAATAAATAGGCAGGGAGGCTGCGAGGAAGGACACAGCAGGAGAAGGAACAAAAGGCACCAGGAGAGCCCAGCTTCAGCAAAGGGGTTTTTCAAGGTCCATAAGGGCATTACCAGCAGAAAAATAAGGAGCTCATTTGCTGCTAATTTCCCGTTCTCACTTCTATAAGATACAGAGCATTATATTTAGGAAGAGGTGGTGAACTTGAGCACTTTGGAAAGTTTGAAAGCAGACACCATGCAGGGACTATTTTTAAGGCAAAAGGGAGCTCAACTTTTTGCTTGGCAACAAAGAAGAGAGGATTCTATTCCAGTTGGAACAGTGGGTTAAGGCCGATCACCATCTCTCACCAGGCCCTCCCAGGTGCCCTCTTGGCATCCTGTGCCCTGCCTGAGTTCAGGGATCTGCACTGCAAAAGGGAAGCAAAGATCTTCAGGGAAGTGTGTGGAGGGCTGCAGATGAAAACAGATCACGGCAAAGAACTCTGGATCGACTCATCTGGAGAAAGAGAGCCAAGAAAATTCTAAAGAGCACGCTGTAAGAATCTGAATGGCTTGGACGCAAGGGCTGGGGAATAGCAATTTTGCAGTGAGGACAGAGGGAAGGAAAACATGTCTCCTTGCAGCATGAGGGATTTAAGTTGGACATAAGAACACAGTGGAATGTTACTTATCCTAAAAAAGAAGAAAATCCTGCTATTTGCAACAACCTGGATAACCTGGGGGACATTATGCTAAGTGAAATGAGTCAGTCAGGGAAGGACAAATACTGCATGACTCCACTTACTGGTACACGAGGTATCTAAAATAGTCAAACTCATGGATGCAAGCAGTAGGAAGGTGGCTCAGATGGGGGAAATAGGAATTGTTGTTCAGTGGGTATACCAATTCAGTTACATGAAATGAATGTTATAGAGATCTGTTGTATTACACAGTGCCTATGATTTAAAATAATACTGTATTGTGCACTTAAAAAATTGTTAAGAGAGTAAAATGTGTGAAGTGTTGCTACAACAGGAAAAATATTCCACAAAGGGACACAAGGACACTTTTGCGGGTGACAGATTGCCTTGAGCCTGGTGATTGCTTCATGGGTATATGCTTATATCCAAATTCATCAAACTGCTACATTTTTTTAAAAAAGAAACTGGCTTATAATAATCAGCTTTCCCAATGACCAGCATATTTTTTAATTAAGTGGATACATTTATTAAGTGAATATATGTTTGTGTTATTCTGATTAACAAGAAACCAACTATAGCTTCACTTTTAAACAAATACTTCAGTAAGAAGATAGCTAGTATGCAGGAATACTAATACGATGTTAATATTTATAAAGCTGAAGTTTTGACCCCACACCCTTTGAATATTCAGGATAGGACATAGTTTTCTCTTATGAAAGAATGAAACCACCATTGGTGAAGAGATGACTATCAACCCAAAGGCTTTAGGAAGACCCAGTAAAACCTGTTTGTATCTCAGTGACTTCCCTATATATACACGATGGGCTGATGGAGGGTAAGAAACATAACTATAAAACAAGCACCTGGAAGGACTCCAAGGTGAACTCAATGTGCTGGCAATGGGTTTAATGAAGAATTGAGGATTAAGTGACATAAAGTATCCTGTAAGACAGAGTGAATGTTCAAAATATACTGGCTATAATAAAAGGAATGATGATCACTATTATTGTTATTATGAATACTTAATATACACAAAAGAAGGACAGTTTCGATATTTGAAAAAAATATTTCAAAGAAACGAATGCTACTGTGTACCCTCAATCGTCTCCCCTCCAAACACACCATCCATGCCAGTAGAGAGACACTGGCAGAAGGCTGGCTGTAAACCTCACGGCACTGACAACTAAAGGAGAGCTTTGTCTTAACTTCTCCCAATATAGTAGAGACAAATGTTATGAAACAGAAGTGAAAAGGGCTGGGGGAGAAAGAATGCTACCGATTTCCACATTAAGAACACACAACAGCCACCCTCAACCATATGTGCTGGTTTGTTCTCTGCCAAAACATGTGGAGACACAGCCAATGTTTGCAAGTTGCCATGAAAGCATATAGTTATTTTTTTAAGCACAACATTCATGCAGTATTGATTGAAGTTTATTATTTCATTCATTCAATCAGCAAATATGCAGTAAGCACTCAACCACAGGCAGGGGACCATGGGAGTTGCAAAAATCCATATAATTTTGTCTTTCCTCTCAAATTGCTCACAGTTAGACAGAGAGAACAACAGACCTGTTGTTAACAAGAGACAAATATGGACGGCTCTTGAGGTCTGTTTCCTTCCCTCTTCCACTAGCTGAGCAGAAAGCTGGCTCAGCTTAATGGAAAATGAGCTGAGGTCCATTGCTGGCTTCTGAGGCCTTCTCCTGCTAATAAGGCCACTTCCCTCACCAGAGAGATTCCACTGCTGCACAATTATATAGATGTGGCTTGACCACTGACCTATAAATATATAGAGCATTCTCTCCAGGGCTATGGCTATGCCTGACGCAGTCACACATCCTTGCCTGGCCTAAGCTATAGAGTTCAAATGTTTATGTGAACCCTACTTCGTGCCTGCTTATTAATTGTTCTCCAAACAAAACCCATATTATATCTGTACTACGTGGCACTGGCATTCCATGCAAGTGACGGTTTCCATAAAAGGCAGAAATGGCAGTGGCAGCATGTCCAGAAGATGAACTACATCTATAGTTTACCAATCTGAATTGGGACAAATTTTATGAAATTGTAAGTGTACAAAATAGATTCAAATCACCACTGACTAGAGAGTTTTTTAAAATAGGAGAGTTGAATTAATCCTGTTCCCTGAAGTTCTGTTGCTACATGGAAGGTTTGGTTTGTTTTAGATTGGAGCTAACTGTAGAGTCGAGCTCTGAGGGATGTGCCTAGAACCTTGACCAGGGTAACCTCAGGGGAGTATAGTTCAAAGGAGGGACTTGCCCATTTCTGAACTGAACTGGAGCCATACAAGATAAATCTTCTGTACAGCCTTTTTAATGGCCCAGGATTTGGCAGAGAAGGATGGTCTGGAATGCATGAGAAGGCTAAAGACAAAACCTGACTTCAAAGCGAGAGATAGGCTTATATTTATCATTACAGTCATTATTATCTTTAGGGTGAGGCTGCTGAGACAAGTGAGGCGCCCTGGTTGCAAAATGTAAGGAGGCATTCAGGATGGTGCAAGAGCCAACTCAACATGTGGGTGGCATGAGAGCGAGTGCCTCCTGATCTGTGTGTCCTGGCTGTCTCTCTCTTATGGAAGCTCCACCCTCAGGGTCATGCAAGTGCAGAGAATGAGCACCTCCTTAAATTCTGTATCCTAGGCTCACTTGCCTTGCCGCTCACCTTCCCCCTCTGCCTCCTCCCATTGGGTGCCCCCCTTAATTTGTCCATCAGTCCTCTATGACCACTTTGAAGAACCAGGATCTAGAAATGCATAAAGAAAACATTAAGACCAGGTCCAGAATAAAAGGGGCACACCTTAAGTGAAAGTTTGTTTTTAAAAACTACCCAGACTGAATTTTTCCCCCTTATACAACTAAAAGCCAGAATACACCTTGAAAAATTTAGATGGGACAGGACTAAATTCCTAACTAACTCATTTTTCTTCCCATCTATGACAAATACACCCAAAAAACCAGCTTTAGAGCTATTTTGCAATGGTTGTGATTTCCAAATGAAATACCTTGTAATTAGTTCCTCCTATTTGTTTGGTAATCTTATTACAGCAACCCCTTAAGTGTCACACCAATTTAGAAATTATCAGGTGTCAGAATGTGTTTTTCCTTTGTGAATACTAATTGATAGAAATAGAACAATTGTGAAAAGACTTCCTTTTTCACTTTACCAGTCTAGAATCTTTGTAGCAACCTCAGACATCTAAAATTTGGTTCTCTTCTTACCAAAAAAAAAAAACAAAAAAAAACAAATCCTATCTAAACATGGGACTATATTTTATGATCACAATCACAATTAACAAGCAAAATAGTGCTAAGTAAATGGTTGTGATGGGTTTTCAAGATCTGGAGAGCTCCCCTTGGAATCCTTAGCTTTCGTCATTTAAAGATGCACCCAATTGGTTCAGGAAGCTGAAAGAACTTCACATTATCTTTTGGAAACAAATCAATTATGTCATAAACAAATGATGATTTTGCCAGGCCAGTGTGGCTCAGTGGTTGAGCGCTGACCCATGAACCAGGAGGTCACAGTTTGATTCCTGGCCAAGGGCACATGCCTGGGTTGCACAAGGCTTGATCTCGAGTAGGGGATGTGCAGGAGGCAGCTGATCAATGGTTCTCTTTCATCATTGATGTTTCTATCTCTCTTTCCCTCTCCCTTCCTCTCTCTAAAATCAATACAAAAATTATGATTGCGGTAAATGCCAAATTATAAATATAAGAGGGTTAAGGTTGGTTTAAAACATGAATGGTAGCAAATGAGCCACACTGCTCTCCTCATGCCTCATTCTGGAGTGTATTAGTTTTATATTTCCTCTGTAACAAATGACCACAAATTCAGTGGTTTAAGCCAACTCAAATTTATTATCTTATAGATCTGGAGGTCAGAAATTTCAAAACAAGTCTTATTAGCCTAAAACCAAGATGTTGGCAAGAATGCATTCCCTCTGGAGGCTCTGGGGATAATCCATTTCCTGCCTTTTCCGGTTTTCTAGAGGCCGCAGTATTCCTTGGCTCACAGACTCCTCCCTCAACATTCAAAGCAAGTCATGCCTGTTTAAGTCCTTCTCATGCTGCCCCCCTCTCTGGTCATCCCTCTTTGGATTCCTTCTTCCACTTTCAAGGACCACAGTGATAACATTGGGTCTACTGGGATAAGGCAGGACAATCTCAAGGCTAGCTGATAAATAGACTTAATTCTCCTCTGTCATCTACCTCGACACATTCACAGCTTCTGAGGATTCATATATGGACATCTTTGGGAGGTCAGTCTTCTGCCTCCTACAAAAAATTAATAATAAACTAGAGGCTCAGTACACAAAATTTCTGCACAGGTAGGGTCCCTAGCAGCTTCCAGCTGCCCGCTAGGGCCTCCCTTTGTTCCACGCCACCCTCTGGTGGTCAGGGCACATCATGGAGAGTGATCGAACTCCCGAGGGGACACTTTGTGCATATTAGGCAGATAGATAGATGATAGATAGATAGATAGATAGATAGATAGATAGATAGGCAGATAGACAGACAGACAGATATCCCCTACACAAGGCAGAGGTTAATAAGATTCATGATATTTCAAGTGCTCGATCTTTGGCATGCATGGTCTGGAGTTATCTGACAATCAGAACCTTAAAAAAAAAAGGTATTTTACAAGGCAATTGAAAATCACAAGTGCTATTTTCAAACTATTATTTTGAAATCTTTTGAACTCTCTTTAAAGACAGCTTTATAAAAAGTATTGAGTTGATTCCTAAGGACCAGATCTAGTCAATACCCAAGATTTGTTGATTCTGCCTATTGTAAAAAACTTCACATTGGAATTTATACACATTCAGATTTATGAGCCTGTGAAAATTGCTGGGCTGTGTTAAGGGGCAGGGCTTGCTCCCTCTCCAGCTGTGCAATTCCTGATCCCCTTAAGAAACAGCAGCCTGGGCTCATTAAGGACCTCTCTCAAGGGGTATGAGACAACACATGGGACTGTGGTGAAATGCAGAGCATGTGACCTGCCTAGAAGTATTTAAAGTAAGTTTTAGAAAATAATGACTATTCTCAATCAAATACAACTGAAGGTCAAATTTGGCTCCTACGCTGTAAGTTTGCTAACCCTGCTAGAGACTATATCCATTCTGAGCCCAGCTCTGACTCCTACAATTCCAGAGGACCCACTATTACTTCTCTGCCTTTAGAGCTTTACCTCACATTGCCCCTCAATTCCTTCCTGTTCTTAAAGACTCTGACACCCCATCTTGTGTTTTCTATTTAGGTACTAGATCTTTCACACAGCCATCTGGTTTGTGATGCACTGCTGTCCATGCCCTGAACCTCTCCTGCACTTTGCTCCCCAGTATTGGCAGGAATGAATAGCAGGTTCCGGAATATATCTACTTTAGAAAGCTTCAGAATAGAGCCTTCTTTCTGGAACATTTGAAGCTGGCATTTTTCCAGCCTATGGTGTTTCTATTCCTTATGATTACATGAGGTGTGTGGTAGAGACAGGTACCCTTTAAATCTGGTAACCAAGATTACCATGTTTATTATTTTTCAAGAAATCCCAGACAATAACTCAGGATGAAACTTCCTGAGGCATTTAAACAGAGCAGATCATTCTATTCTTTGTGCTATTGTTGCACCTAATAGCTACTGTTTCTATTATGATTACACCTAGCTATTTACTCCTCCACCTCCTCCATTTGTCCGTGATCTCTCTGAAGATATTCACTGGATTTTATACATCTTTTCATCCTCAGCACCCACTGAAGTGCCTTGCACATAATAGCCATTCAATAGTGTTTATTGAATGGGTGATATAAATGATTGCTAAGAAAGGTTACCAACACTCTAAGCAAGCTACTTGAGGCACTTCTATTATTTTCTGATTCCATAGCAGAGAATGAACAGTAGAAGAATGCAGCTATTAACTAACACATTTTGTGTTTTTGGCAGTCACATGACAGAAGTAACTTAATATTTTGAGGACATAGGTCATAATTTCATTTAAGCATTTAAAACAATGTCTG
The DNA here is from genome assembly GCA_027563665.1 of Antrozous pallidus. Lineage (NCBI taxonomy): Eukaryota > Metazoa > Chordata > Mammalia > Chiroptera > Vespertilionidae > Antrozous > Antrozous pallidus. The sequence goes on along the minus strand of CM050508.1, from coordinate 65,537,781 downwards.
AGCATCCTTTAAAAAATAAGCTCAGAGGAAGGGGATGGGGGTCAGGCAGAGAATAACCAAAGAATTTATATGCATATATGCATAATCCATGGATACAGACTATTATGGTGAAGCCCTGGGGGTGGGGGAGGGAACTGAGTGGATGGGAGTAATAAGGGGGGAATGGGGGGCATTTTTATTGTAATATCTTCAACAATAAAGACAAAAATCTTAAAAAATAAGCTCCTAAAGTTCAGGTACCATATTTTTTAAAACTGTCTTAATATGGGTATTAAACCTGCAGGCTACATTTTAAATCCTACCAGGTTGATGATGTTGGTGCTAAATGAAGTCACTCATAGGAAAATATCCACCATTATGGAGTTGTGGACGAGAAACTTAGAATAGTTTTGAATATAGTTAGGCAACTGTGCATATTTTTTCTGAATTCAGAGAAATGGAGTGGACAGGTTGGTTGTAAGATTTGTGAATTTCCAACTTTCAGGACAGAAAAAAAAAAGAGCAGGGAGAATAGTGAGGAGGCTGAAGTATTTCCAAGAGAAAGCGTGGAGGCTTGAGTCTGGGTAGCAACAGTGAGGTAGTGGGAAATAGTGACACTCAGGATACACTTGGAAGATAGATCTGACAAGGGTTGCTAATGGATTGGATGTGGGATGTGAGAAAGAAGAGTTAAACTTGATTTCAAGGGGTATGACTAAAGCATCTGAAAGAATGGAGCTGCCACTTGCTCAAATAAGAAAGAGGACAAGAAAAGCAGGTTTGAGGAGAACATCAGGAGCTAGATTTGGATGTGATGAGTAGGCAACCAGGTGGATATAGAGAGTAGGCATAGGATAGAGTAGTGTGGAATTCAGTGGCTAGGTCATGGCGGGAGTTATAATTATTGTGTGTAGGGTGATCAGAGTACAATGAGTATTTAAGGCCTTAAGCCTGGATGAGATGAATAAGAGATGTGTACTGATAGAAATAGATGCCTAAGGATTGAGTTCTGCACCACTCCAAGATTGAGCAGGCAGAAGGTGAGGAACCAGTCAATGGATTTGAGAACTTGTGGCCAGAAAGACGGGAGGAAAACCAAGAGCGTGTATATCCTTGAAGCCAAGAGGAGAAAAGTCGATAAGAAAGAAAGAAAGATCAATTGTCTCAAACACTGCTGACCAGGCAAGCAAGAGCATTGGCTATAACAACACAGAAGTCATTGGTGACCTTGATAAGAAGCAGTTACAGTGAATTAAGAGGAGAAAAGCCTGACTGGTGTGGACTCTCTAGTGAAAGGGGGAAGAGAAGTAGGAAGCAGAGAATCTAACCACTCTCACAGAGAATCTTGCAATGAATAAAAGTGGGGCCCCCAAAGAATCTGTGAATAGAATTCAGAGAGTGCATAAATTTATATTGAATAAAAATCGCATCTCTTGGATGAATTGTGTCCTCCCAAAAAGATATGTTGCAGTCCATTCCCCAGTAAATCAGAATGTGACCTTTTCTGGCAGTTTGGTCTTTACAAAGGTAATCAAATTAAAATAAGGTTCTTAAAGTGGACCCCAATCCAATATAATTGTTGTCCTTATAAAAAGGGAAATTTGGACAAAATATTGCCTTAGCTGGTTTTGCTCAGTGGATAGAGTGTTGGCCTGCAGACTGAAGGGTCCCGGGTTTGATTCCAGTCAAGGGCACATGCCCAGGTTGTGTGCTCAATCCCCACTGTGGGGTGTGCAAGAGGCAGCTGATCAATGATTCTCTCTCATCCTTGGTATTTCTATGTCTCCCTCCTTCTCTCTTCCTCTCTGAAATCAATAAAAAATATATACTTTTTAAAAAGCAGGCACATATAGAGGGAAGATGATGTGGAGGGACATAGGGAGAACAGCATTATGCTGCTCCAAGACAAGGAACAGGAGCTGGAAATGGCAAAGATCTTTCCCCTAGGTTTCAGAGGGAGTGACACTCCTCATACCTTGATTTCAGACTCTAGCCTCAGAACTGTGAGACAATATATTTCTGTTGTTTTAAGCCATCCAATCTGTGGCACTTTGTCAGGGCAGTCCTGAGAAACTAATATAGTGTCTAACAAGGTAAATTAAAAATCCTAGTGTCTCAATGTTAGTCTTAGTACATATTTCACACAATTTAGTAAGCTATTAACAGGATTCTATTCTCTGTTCTGTGGGTACATGCTACGTCTTCAACAAGACAGAAAAGCACCTTGACAACATTTTATTGTATAATAGTAGCTAGTACTTTTGAGTTATGTATCAAATATTAAACATTGTGCTCTGTGTGTATTATTTTATATAAATCCCCACAATCTTGGACGTTGTCAGTGTTATTGTTATTATCATTCCCTTTCTACAAATAGAGAAACTGCAGCTTGAAAAGATCAAGCAATGTACTAAAAATCACACAATCACAAGTCTGGACTCAAATCTGGGTCTGAGAAACTCCACATCCACTCTTTGAACCATTAAATCCAACTGCCTCTAGTCGGGCGTCCCCCACGGAGCATGGCACTGCATTGAGTAAAGGGTATGCTTATGACATTTGGGCTCTTTAAGTTGTAGTGACACTTGAAATCCAACTCTATATATTTTTTAATTATGGGGTCACTATTAAAATAACTATATTGAGGTTGTTGTTTTTAAATGTATGGAGAAAACTACCAGGACAGTCACACCTCTACGTAGCAACCAAATACATGCACTTTATCAGGCTTGATGTAGGAGCCGTTTTGGAATATGAAATGCGCAGTCTCATGCTACAGAATTTTAATTTGGGCCTTTGGCCCTGAGGAGGGCATTATTCAGAGGGATGTGGAGTCTTCCACTCCTACTCTAAATAGAGTTAGGAGGTGACTGAGGAGGAATGGACAGCTATACTATATGAGTTTTGTCAGATGCAGAGAGGAATTTTCTGCCCTTTAGAGAAGAGAATAGCTGTTTTGTTCTTTCCCTAACTAAAGATACAGATCCACTATGAATATGCCAAATATGCACGTATTTGCTCCTCGTTTTCAGAGTAAAGGTATGAGTGATTCTCTTTTTTGTATAGTGAACAGAGATCTCTGTACCTTCCCAGAATTCACCTGGAGCGGCAGGAGTGGGTGAAAAATAAGTATTTGTTGATTGGCTGGTTAACTAAGTAGGACTCAGAACCATTAGAACATCAAAATAGTGCCTTCATTTGCACAGTATTGTACAGTGTGAAGCAAGGCTTCTTGTGCAGATGGAAGGAAAGTTCTCAAACTTAGAGGCTTGAGAATCAGAGACTTTAGTTTAAATCCTTGGCACTGCTATGTCTCAACTGTGCCTTTGGGTAGATGACTAATTCCCTCATTCTCCATTTTTTCATTTGTCACCATGGGACTACTGTTATATGTATTCCGCAAAATGTTTCTGGAGTAAAAGTGAGATGATGCATCAATGCTCTTGGCATGGGGCTGAATCAATAGAAATTATCACATGGCCTCATGTAACATCTCTGAACATGTGAAATTTATGCTTTGATATTGGGTTGTGTAGACTCCTATTTTATCATAACGTCTGGTTATTTGAACCTAGTGAAGCAAGTTATGTTAGTATTAATAAACTTTTGGAAACAATCATGATGGTAGATCAACTATAGCAGATCAACTTCAGATGATTCCAAATGTGGATATAATTCACTGTACCTGTATGCAGATGCTGAGCTCAAGAATTCAAATTACTTGGTATTTATAACATTTCACTACAAATTATCAAAATATGTCATGCCAATATGGTCATAAAATTGTTATAATATTTGAAGAAAAAGTATTTATTAAGCTGTTATGTATTCATTTATTCAACTGAAATATCAATTTTCAAAAAAGTTTCCTTTAAAAGAATATGAAATACCTAGAAAAGAAGGTCTGGATTGCCTTCCAACCTGACTGGTGTTGCACAGTGGTTGAGCGTTGACTTATGAACCAGGAGGTTATGGTTTGATTCACAGTCAGGGCACATGCCTGGGTTGAAGGCTCAATCCCTAGTAGAGGGTGTGCAGGAGGCGGCCACTCAATGATTCTCTCTCATCATTGATTTTCTATATCTCTCTCCTTCTCACTTCCCCTCTAAAATCAATAAAAAATACATTAAAAAGATAAAACTCTTATTTTACTTTTGCTATATTTTTTGTATAAGTGAATCTACTCATTTTTCAAATTCCAAGACTAGTATGGGTCGAGTTTATAGGTACTAATACATGCAGGAACTCCTGAGCCAGCTCTGAAACACAAGGCAAAACAAACAAACATACAAAACTATATCAGCTTTACCTTAAGATTCCCAAGATTTGGGCAATTAAGCAATATGTCTATAATGAATTGAAGTTGTGAATTAAAGTATAATTCCTAGATTTTCCTGTGCTATTTGAAACACAAATGGAAACAGTTTTGCTGAGTGCCAGAAAGCCCACGTGAATTTTCCAAAAATGGAAGTTCAAACAGTATGCAGACAGTAAGTGATCCCTGACTGAGGAATTCTGGGAAGCAGCCAGCTCTGCTCATCACACAGAGGGCTCCAGCTTTCTTGCAATGAAAAGTCACCTTTAGGCTCTAGAGGACAATCTGGGATCATAGTGCATTCTGCTTCACAGCGCTTCTTCAGGGAATCTTAGCCAAAGACCTCGGCCAAAAAAACATGACATGGGAGTCAGACCATCAAAGAAATTTCATGCAGGTAACTTTTCTTAGGAAAAGGCTCTGGGTCCTGTTGTGAAATATTTTTGTTAAAAATGAATCGTGCTTAATTTCAGCTCTGTGAATTAACTCTGCCTGGGACGTCCTGTGGTATTAGATTGCTTGGTCATTTGTGTATCAACTGCCTCCTTCAGGAATGAAAACCAGCTTTCCTGGGAGCCTGTCTGACACTGAAAGTCCCCTCCTCCTTCTACCTATTTGTCTCTCAGTAAGAGCAGCCGGGAAGGCCCTACGCCCCGGACCACCTCTCATTAGGGAAGCAAGATGCCTATTTTATCTTCAGGTATAAATCAGATTCTCTTCCTGCAGATTAATATGCTTTGATCTAATATGAAGCAGAAAAACTGCCACTAAAAACCTCTAAATGCCCTCCTATGTTTCAAAGATTATAAATGGTCTCTGGGCTCTCACAGTATAAATCACTGAAGATGCTTTAGTTGAGTTATGGAGGTCATTTTATGAGAGTGCATTTGGTATCTTTGTATGTCTCATTGAGTAAGATTTTCTTTATAGGGATCGGAGGAGGCCTTGTTAGAGCAGACATGCGGTAGTCATGGGAGAGGCACAAATTAACTTTCAACCCAATTTCAGCAATGAATGAATTCCATTCCACACTCATAGTTTCCCATTTGTAAACCACCAAAATTAACACATTTCCACACATTCCTATCAGAGTAGGCCTTGTCAGTGGCTAGGTTAGATAATGACCTATATACCAGGAAGTCTTTTTCTTCCAAATCTCTCTCCCACCAATAAAAATATCTCTTTCTCCAGTCCCAGGATCAAGTTCTACTGTTAGTGTTAGAGTGTTGTTTTATTTTGCCTTGATCATCCAGAATTTCTTATGAAAATGTCAAGACCTCTGGGGAGGGCACTACATTAAGTCTTTTTCAGTTCTTAACTCAGAGATCACTTCCCAGCTACCAGAGAGTTAATTAAAAACCTAGAGATGAAAGAGAAGGGATCTGAGATGCCAGAGTCCCCCAAAAGGAAGGAAACCTGAGTTTATTTTAAATTTTCTATGTACTTTTGCATACTATGGAGAAAATAAACAGGATATTCTGGAATGGTACCAGCTCAGAAGTCAGAATAAAAACTTGAAGGTCTTCGCCCTTGCTGGTGTCACTCAATTGGTTGGGCATCGTCTTGTGTACCAAAAGGGCACATGCCTGGATTATGGCCTTAATCCCTGGTAGGGGCTGTGTAGGGGGCAGCCAATTAATGTTTTGCTCTCACCTTGGTATTTCTCTCACACTCTCTAAAAATCAGTAGGTCTTCTAAGGAACCAATGCATTATCTCTTCCTCTATAGTCTGGGGAATGCTATGCCAAAGATCATTCTTGGTCTGCTTTTCTGTAGACAGTAGATATATAGAGACTTGTGGAATTTAAAATGAGCAATAGAACCTCATGTCATGATGTCACATTTGAGGACTGCTAAACGGCCACTGATGTGGTGGTCAAATTCCAAAGTCTGACTTCCAACTGGCAAATAGGATCATCTCATTGCAAGGTGGGAGGACTTCTTAGAGAGGATCTAGTTCATTCTGAACTGTTTATTTCTTCTTTTATGACTATATATTTTCATCTTCTTTTTGGAAGGATTATAAAATAGAACATTTTGAAATATTATCTATATACTAGAGGCTCAGGGCACAAAATTTGTGCATGGGTAGAGCTCTTAGGCCTGGCTGGTGATCAGGCCCAGGGGAGGGCTGTCATCTACCAGCCAAGACCTCCCTTCCCTGCTGCCGGCTGGCAGCTGCCGGGCGAGGCCTTCCTTTGTTCCACCCCACCCCATGATGGTCAGCATACGTCACAGTGAGTGATTGGTCTCTCGGTCAAACTCCTGTGGGGACAATTTGCATATTAGACTTTTATATATATATAAATATAAAAGCCTCAGTGACTGGCCGACCATTCGACTATCTGACCAATTGCTATGACATGCACTGACCACCAGGGAGCAGATACTCAACACAGGAGCTGCTGAGCTACAGTGATTTGCATCTGCGGTTCTTGGGTGATGTACCCAGAACCAGAGACGAGGGAGCCCGATTCCAGGGTGCATCATCTGAGAACTGTCCTCTCACTATACAAGTCCCCTTGGGGATTGATGTAGGAGAGGTTGTTTCAGCCCAATCCACACAGGCCAGGCAGAGGGACCCCAGCAATACACGAATCTGTGTCCTGAGGTCTCTAGTATTCAAATAACTAGCCTCTGGCTTATTATATAAAGCCCTCCCCAATCAAAAGTTCTACTCATCTGTGTCTTTCCAGAATGGTACTGTGTCTGAGTGAAGAGATGAAGCTAGCAAGGAATAGAATCTGCTCCCTTGTGTATGCCAGGCACAGGTCATCATTTATTGGTGCTTAGAAATCCATCCATTTTTAATTTTACTTCAAGTTGGATTTCTGTATGTAAGATCTTTCCCTATCATTTCTGAATTTTATCAGAATGTCAGTAGGATAAAAGATATTTCTAAAAAGACATCTGAAGTATGAGTAGGGTTGAATTATCACTCTTTCTCTCCCCCACACATCTGGTGGAAGGAACAGAAATATGGCTGTAAACACAGCCACAGATGTCAACACCATAGTAAAAATAATGGAAGGAGTCAAAGATTAGAAAGAGCAATGTTTATCTGGTGAGAGGAGAACTGGGCTGCGAGCAGGACACTTAGATTCTTTCTCAGCTCTGATTTGAGATCTTCATAGTTCTCCTTATAGCTCATCTCATAATACTTTTCTAGATTTTTTAAAAGAAATTTTTTTAAAAGCTAGCATATACTGTTGCAAGAAATTAACCTTTATTTCCTCAGCCCTTCCTTGTTGGAGCCCTTTGTGCTCAATCTGCAGCATACACATTGCTTCAAGGGGAATTAGCACTGGCATCCAAATAGCAGAAATGCAGTGAGAAAAGTGAACCTATACTCAGTTTTGACTTCCAAAATAGATTTTTAAAAAAAACTTACATGAGAAATAATAGTTTTGAAAGCCTATTTCAAAGTAGTGGGTTTGCTTGAGAGAAGAAAGTGCCCTTAAGAATCAAAGGGAAAATCTTCAGGAAGAAGACAAAGGGAAACGAGATGGTCACCTGAATTTTAAGGGTAGAAAGGAGGAATGGGTACATGGGGCCTGACATTAGAGGAGGTTTGTAGGGGTCCTAAGGCCAGGGGGTTATGACTGAGGGTCCACCAAAAATAAATGGAAATGGCTCAGGACTTTCCTTGAACAAATGACAAGTCTGGTAGCCTCCATACAAAGCATCATCCATTACCATTTTTGTCATCACCAGGGTCCCTTAGGCTGAAGTCTTCTCTCTGACAGGAGAGAAACTGCCACTCACAGGCATCTCACCTGGGAGTTAGCCACTGAAGTAATTAGTATGGTCCAACAATTTGCTGAGTCCCTTCCAAAGTGCTCTATGTGAGTAACAGTCTTCTCAATGACATAGAACACTTATCAGCAGGCTCCACTACCAAGAAAATATTGATAGGCCTAGACGATCTATACATATAAAAGCCTAAGCAACCAGCTGACTGACAGTCCTACTGGTAGCTATGATGTGCACTGACCACCAGGGGGAAGATGCTCAACTCAGGAGCTGCCAAGCTGTAGTGACTTGGCAGCTGTGGTTCTCAGTTGATGCACCAGTTCCAAAGACAGAGGAACCCGATTCCAGGGTGCATCACTTGAGAAACACCCTTGCAAACTGGGACCCCCTCAGGGGATGTTGGACGGCCAGTTTTGGCCCAATCCCCACAGGACAGGCCAAGGGATCCCATCGGTCAGTGCACGGGCCTCTAGTATCATATAATAGCTCTTGGTAAAAGGGGAAATAAAAAAATGTAAATATTTAAGGCCTGGCCAGTGTGACTCAGTGGTTGAGAATCAAACTACGAATTAAAAGGTTCTGGTTCGATTGCTGGTCAGGGCACTTGTTCAGGTTGCAGGCTCGATACCCAGTAGGGGGGTGTGTAGGAGGCAGCCAATCGATGATTCTCTGTCATCATTGATGTTTATATCTGTCTCTCCTTTTCCCTTCCTCTCTCCGAAATCAATTATATATATAATTTTTTAAAGATAATTGGGAAAAATATTTAAGAGGCAAATAAGGAAAAAGAAATTCTCACTCACTCATTTCATTTAATTTATTTCTTAAAGTAAAAAAAGCCTAGCCTCTTAAATAGGATTGGCTGAGAATTATACCAATTTCTGTATCAAATAATCTGTCCTACCTCACTAAATTATACTCTTGTTAGTTCTGAAATAGGTCCCACGAAAAGAAAATTATTTCAGCCTAATCAAATTTGCCCAAGTAAGGATTCCTAATTTACCTACATGATTGGCAGTATTAATGCAGATATATATGCACAAGGAAAAAACAAATTAATAAGCAAAGGAGTCCAGTTTTTTTCAGAGGAATGGTTCTTTCTGGTTAAAGTAACATTTATAAACATTGTTCTGAGTCCTTACGCTACACATGTGAGATGTGAGGCACAAGGTGTTTACCTTAAACCAAACAGCATGACACGGGCCTTCTAAAATCTCAAGACCTCTCCAGAAAGAAGCCTCTGCATTTGAGTAGGATTTAGACAGAAAATGGCACCAGAAGAGAGAAATGTTAAGAACAAAGGTGAAAAGGAGTTAGTGTTCAGGTAATGGAAAGTTTCAACGCAACTGCTTTTCCAAAACAGGACTCCAGGCTAAGAGGCCATATTTCTGACCACAGCCTCCCTATGATTTGGGGCCATTCTGAGTGTTGGGCAGGCCTTTGGGGCATGGGGAGCCTTGCGAGGAGGTATAGGCTGGAATTTAAGTCTCTCAGACTCAGCATTTACTAACTCCTGGGCTTCAGACAAGATACTTATCCTACCTGAGCCTCAATATCTTCATCTGTAAATCCTTCATCTGTAAATACTGAATCCTTGAGGCAAAATCCTCAGTCAACTACAAAGTAGTAAAGAAGGCAAGAGGAAGTTAAGTGGCCTTAATTTTTTAAATTGGGGATAAAATAGCTTTGCCAAATACTCGTATTTCTACTGGTGATGTTATGATAAAGGTTCTTAAGAGAGAGATGTGTAAATGAACTATTTCATTATTGTCCCATAGCTGTGGCATTTTTCTGTCAGGCAATCAAAATAGACTAGGAAGGTGTCTCTCTTTACAAATCACCCCTGGTCTGGCTTGGTTCATTTTATATATTTCCTTGGAGGTATTAAACAGAAACCTACTTTCTAAGTGCTACTTGCTCATTCAGAAGAATTCTTTGTCTCTTAAATAATTGCATGGGAGAGTCTAATATCCTCAGAATAAAGCTTCCTTTAGTCCACAACTTAAGAGTTTCCAAAAATAAAACACTAGCGATGTTTATAAATCCATTTAAAAGAATCTGGGTAATTAGTCATTAGTCACAGTGTGCTTATGGAGGAAACCGATAGATTATTACACCGAGTTATTGTTAGCAAATGCCTACATGAGCATTTCTGTATGCCCAATTTTGTGCCATGCATTGTGTGGGAATTAAAAAAAACAACAACCTGTAAGCACTGAACTGTTCTCTTTACTTTTTTATTATTAATCTTTATTGTTCCGTTTATTAATTACATTGTTCCCCTTTTGTTCCCCCTATAGCTCCCCTCCACCCGGTACCCATCCCACCCTCCACCCTCACCTCCCCCACACTGTCCTCTCCCATAGGCACATGATTTTTGTCCAGTCTCTTGCTACACCTCCCACATCCCTTTTGTCCCCAAGAATTGTCAGTCCATTCCCTCTCTATGTCCATGATTCTGTTCTATTCACCAGTTTATCCTGTTCATCAGATTATTAATTCACTTGATTTTTAGATTCATTTGTTGATAGATGTGTATTTGTTGTTCATAATTTATATTTTTATCTTTTTCTTCTTCCTCTTCTTAAAGAATATCTTTCAGCAATTCATATAATATTGGTTTGGCAGTGATGAACTCCTTTAGCTTTTTCTTATCTGTGGAGCACTTTATCTGACCTTCAATTCTGCATGATAGCTTTGCTGGATAGAGTAATCTTGGTTGTAGATTCTTGCTGTTCATCACTTTGAATATTTCTTGCCACTCCCATCTGGCCTGCATCGTTTCTGTTGATAAATCCGCTGACAATCGTATGGGTGCTCCCTTATAGGTAACTAACTGTTTTTCTCTTGCTGCTTTTAATATTCTCTCTTTATGTTTATGCTCTTGGCATTTTAATTATGATGTGTCTTGGTGTGGTCCTCTTTAGATTCCTATATTTTGGGGTTCTGTGCACTTCCTGGGCTTTTAAGACAATTTACTTCACCAGGTGGGGGAAGTTTTCAGTTACTATTTCTTCAAGTAGGTTTTTTCATATTCTTGCTCTCTCTCTTTTTCTGGCACCCCAATAATTCTGATGTTGGTATGCTTGAGGTTGTCCCAGAGACCCCTTACACTATCTTCAATTTTTTTGGATTCTTTTGGCTTCTTGCTTTTCTGGCTGAGTGGATTTTGCTTCTTTGTATTTCAAATCTTTGACTTGGTTCTTGCAGTCCTCTGGACTGCTTTTAGGTCTTTGCATAATATTTTTTTATTTCAGTCAGTGTATGCTTAATTTCTAGTTGGTCCTTTTTCATATCCTCGTAGGTCTTGTTCATTTCCTTGTAGGTCTTGTTCATTTCCTTGTAGGTCTCAGCCTTTTCTAGGAGCCTCTAGAAAAACCTTATAAGCATGGTTTTGAAATCTATATCTAGTCGTCTTTTTTCTTCCTTTTCTTTCACCTCTGATTTCTTTCCCTTTCTCTGCTTTGTGGCTGCTTTCCTGAGTTGGTCAATTAGCTTTGTGTGGTAGATGTCCTCTAAGGGACAGTGGCTCAGCCTCCCCAGTTACCTGAGGTGGATACTCTTGCTGCATTTCTTTATGGGTTGTACAGTATTGTTGAAGTTAAGCCCAGCTTATTGTTGTTAGCACTAGGAGGGTTTGACCTCCAGGTCAATTGACTGTGAGGGTAAGCTGTGTTCAGGTTGGATGGGTGGAGTCTCCGAGCTGAGCAGGCAGTGTCACCTCTGCCCTATGTGGCACCTCAGCCTCTGAACTGGGTAGTAATGGCTGCATGCACCTCCGAGAGAAAGCCGCTGTCAATCTTCACCCTCTGCCAGACAATTCAGCCTCTCCTCAAATGAGTCTGCACCCCCAGAGTCTCGCCCAGGATTGTAACACAATGCAGTCCGGTGGTCTCCTGAATGAGGGAACAAGTCACGAGTCCTCTCTGCGGGGTCACGCACATCTGTTCCCAAGTTTGTGTGCAAACTGCTGATCCCAAGTTGATGTGCACTCTCCACAAGCTTGCCCTCTCCACAAGCTCGCTGGCCTCTGCCGTGCCCGGGTTTCAGCGTGCTTTCCCACTGTCCAGTTTCACCCCGTATGAGTGTGGGCTCCCTGGATCTCACCTGGAACTGGGGAATCAGTGCAGTGGGACGCCTTTGCCCTCCCCGTTGGAGAAAGCCAGCTGGGTTTGCAGTCGCCCACTCTTGCAGCTGGCACGCGCGCATGGCTCCAAACCTCTGTCGCCACACGTATCTTCAACGCTGCGCTCCGCTGCTCCCCTGAGTCACAGTGCCCTATCTTTACTTTTATTTGTAGAATTTTCACTCAGCCAGCTTTCCAGTGATTCTGGATGATGTTTGTTCTGTCGTTAAGTTGGAGTTTTGGAATTGTTGTGTGGGGCAGCAAGATATGTATTTACCTATCCTGCCATCTTGATTCCTCAGTCCCCTGTTCTCTTTACTTTTCTTATTTTTATTTTTTTTATATTCTATTGATTTTTTTTACAAAGAGGAAGGGAGAGGGATAGAGAGTAAGAAACATCGATGAGAAACATCAATCAGCTGCCTCCTGCACACCCACTACTGGGGAAGTGCCCGCAACCAAGGTACATGCCCTTGACTGGAATCAAACCTGGGACTCTTCAGTCTGCAGGCCGATGCTCTATCCACTAAGCGAAACCAGTTCGGGCTGAACTGTTCTTTTTAAAGTGATTCATTTGATGTTATGTGGATTTATCTCAATAAAAAAGGGGGTAACTGTTAGATTAGCAGCTCCCCTCAAGAAAATTATGCTATGTTCTGATCAAGATGAAAACTAACCTTCCTTCACCCAACAAACATATCCCAGTATGTGCTTCATTCTGGGCAGACAGGTTAGGGGCTAAGTTGTGCCATATGGCAGATACAAATGCCTGGGATTAATGGAGACAAAATGAGTGCTGGCTTCTTGGCTATGAATACTAAGTGTATAAGTAAAAGGTGAAAAAGGAGTGCTTTTAGGAAGAAAGAATTTTAAAAAAGCAACCCAAAATCATTTTGACAAACAAATGCATTGATACACCTGCAGAAAATGTCTTGGTGTGTGCCGTCAGGGTTTCTCTGTTAGTTGAACTTTTAGTTGAACTTGGTGTCAGTGTATGACTGAGACATTAGGTATAGATATTCAACAACACTATTTGTAATACTATTTGTACTACTATTTGTAATACTTTAAACAATAAAAAAATTAATTATAAAAAAATAAGATAATTTCCCAACGTTCTCACTAATATGCAAGTTCATCAAAAGGAAAATCATATGGGATAAGAAAAAATACTCAGATTTTATTTTTTTAAATTTTTTATCTTTATTGTTCAGTTTATTAATTACATTGTTCCCTCTTTTTTTCACCCTATTGTTCCCCTCCACCTGGTACCCATCCCACCCTCCGCCCTCACCCCCCTCCACTGTCCTCTCTCATAGTTGTATGATTTATGTCCAGTCTCTTGCTGCACTTCCCACACCCCCTTTCTCCCCAACAGTTGTCAGTCCATTCCCTCTCTATGTCCAGGATTCTGTTACATTCACCAGTTTATCCTGTTCATCAGCTTATTAATTCACTTGATTTTTAGATTCATTTGTTGATAGATGTGTATTTGTTGTTCCTAATTTACACTTTTATCTTTTTCTTCTTCCTCTTCTTAAAGAATATCTTTCAGCATTTCATATAATATTGGTTTGGTGGTGATGAACTCCTTTAGCTTTTTCTTATCTGCGAAGCACTTTATCTGACCTTCAATTCTGCATGATAGCTTTGCTGGATAGAATAATCTTGGTTGTAGATTCTTGCTGTTCATCACTTTGAATATTTCTTGCCACTCCCGTCTGGCCTGCATTGTTTCTGTTGAGAAATCCGCTGACAATCGTATGGGTGCTCCCTTATAGGTAACTAACTGTTTTTCTCTTGCTGCTTTTAATATTTTCTCTTTGACTTTTGCTCTTGGCATTTTAATTATGATGTGCCTTGGTGTGGTCCTCTTAGAGTTCCTATATATTGGGGTTCGGTGCACTTCTTGGACTCCTAAGTCAATTTCTTTCACCAGGTGTGGGAAGTTTTCGGTCAATATTTCTTCAAATAGGTTTTCATTGTCTTGCTCTCTCTCTTTTTCTGGCACCCCTATAATTCAGATGTTGATGTGCTTGAGGTTGTCCCAGAGGCCCCTTACACTATCTTCAATTTTTTGGATTCTTTTGGTTTCTTGCTTTTTCAGCTGAGTGGATTTTACCTCTTTGTATTTCAAATCTTTAACTTGGTTCTTGGGGTGCTCCAGAGCACTTTTAGGTCTTTGTATAATATTTTTTATTTCAGTCAGTGTATGCTTAATTTCTGGTTGGTCCTTTTTCATATTCTTGAGAGTCTCCTTTATATCCTTGAGGGTCTCCTTCATTTCCTTGTAGGGCTCATTCATTTCCTTTGTGGTCTTGCTTAATTCCTTATAGGCCTCAACCTTTTGTTGGAGCCTCTTGAAAAACCCTATAACCGTGGTTTTGAATTCCATGTCCAGTCGTTTTTTTTCCTCCATTTCTTTCACATCTGATTTCTTTCCATGTCGCTGCATGGTGGCTGCTTCCTTGAATTGGTCAATTAGCTTTGTGTCATAGACTTCCTACTAGGGACAGTGGCTCAACCTCCCCAGTTACCTGACGTGGATATGGGTTGCACAGTCTTGCTTAAGTTAAGCTCAGGTTAATCGTTGTTAGCACTTGGAGGGGTTGACCTCCAGGCCAATTGTCTGTGAAGCTCAGCTGTGCTCAGGTTGGATGGGCGGAGTCTCCGGGCCAAGCAGACGGCATTAGCTCTGCCCTATGCGTCCCCAGGGACTCTGTGCTGGGGGCAATGGCCACGAGCACCTCTGAGAGAGAGCCGCTGCCGAGCTCCACTGGCTGCCAGGGAATTCAGACTCTCCCCAAATGAGTCTGCACGCCCAATGTCTCACCCAGGGTCATAAAACAAAGCAGTTTGACGGTTTCCCGAATGAGATAACAAGTCGCAGAGTGCTCTCTGCACAGTCACTCAACTGAGCTGTTCGCGCAAGTTGCCTTCTCCACAAGCCGGGAGACCCCTGCAGCACCCGAGCTTCAGCATGCCCTCCCACTGTCCAGTTTTCACCCCGTATGATAGTGGGTTGGTTCCCTGGACTTCGCCCAGAGCTGGAGAATCAGTCCAGTGGGACGTCTTTGTCTCCCCGTTCTAGAAAACTGACCGGTTTTCAGCCGCCGGCTCTCTCCCCTGGCGTGGCTCCAAACCTCTCTCCACGCAAATCTTCAACGCTGTCCGCCGCTGCTCCTCCGAGTCAGTGTCTTATTTTCACTTTTATTTGTGGAATTTTCACTCGGCCAGCTTTCTGGTGATTCTGGAAGGTGTTTGTTCTTTCGTTAAGTTGTAGTATTAAAATTGCTGAGTATGACGGCAAGATAGGTGTTTTACCTATGCCGCCATCTTAGTTCTCCCCCAATACTCAGATTTTAAGGACAATTTTAGCCCAGGACAGATGACAGGTAAGCTTTGTTGTAAATCAGCAGTCAGAAAAAGAATAAGACCTTCAGGGTGTGTCCTGGCCAGCCACATACTAAGCAGGACATTAGGCCAAACGAGATAGAAAGGGGCAAGCATGGCAAACAGGGAGGAGAGAAAGAAGGAAAGAAATGGCAGTCCCAGAGAGATGCTATTTCTCCCCCATGACTTTAGCAGAAACCATCCTTAGGTGAAGGGTACTTTATGGGAGTTAAAGGGATCTCTCTCATAGGTCCTTATAGAAGTGACATTTTGACTCTGGAGGATTGTGGTGCTTCTGGGTCTTCTAGAAAACAAAACCTGAATAAATCCTGGTGTCCTGTGCCACAAATCGTGTGTGTGACATGTGCTCACAGTCTGAGATCTGACTTCAGTCCAATCCCCCAAAGAAAGAGACCGGATGAAAAACATGCTGTATGTGGCCAATATGAAGAAAAGAGCAGTCATCAGAAAAAGCAACCCAGCTGAAAAGAGCAAGTTACATCGGATTTGCAGAAGGGGCCTCTATACTTGATACCTAGTCAGTCCTGTCATCCTGGCCCAGGAGTCTGCTAGGTGAGACCAGAGGGAAGGAGCTCTGCAAGTGTGTAAAGAGAAGTCTGGAGCTAGTCTTTTTATATATTTTTTATTGATTTTTTTACAGAGAGTAAGACAGAGGGATAGACAGTTAGAAACATCGATGAGAGAGACATTGATCAGCCGCCTCCTGCAACCTCCTACTGGGGATATGCCCGCAACCAAGGTACATGCCCTTGACTGGAATCGAACCTGTGACCCCTCAGTCTGCAGGCTGATGCTCTATCCACTGAGCCAAACCAGTTAGGGTTGGAGCTAGTCTTTAAACACATGCTGTTTCATCAACCTGCGAGGCTGGGCTTGTGACACTGCAGCGAGCAAAGAATCACCTGGAGTGCTTTGCTAAAGATAGTGCTCTTGCTTCCCCTGCTGATCTGGAATGGGGTTCCAGAAACTGCATTCCTAACCGGCTTGCCAGGTGATTCTGCTGCAGTGGCCTGGGAATCATACTTTGAGGCTCAGGGTTCTGAATCACACAAGACTAGACAAGTTTAGAGATGGTTTTGAGGGACCTGAAAATGTCCACATATTTTCCAAAGGTGCTTCTTACTGCAGGGTTCCCTTTGTAAGAAGGTTCTTTGATTTGCAAAAGGCTGTGAGGTCTTCTGGCTCTGGCAACAGAGGCTTCTAACTGGGAGTGAGTAGTGCTAACAACATCCCTTCTCTGAGCCCGCCCAGCACTTTCTGCAGGCACCTGCCCAAACGGAGCTCAGCAGAGAGATCGCTGAGATCAGATTTAATCACTGCTACAAGAACGCCAATTTGTGGCTGACTGGGGCCTGGTTTACAGAAATGAGCAGCAGTAGCCTTCAAAAGGGGGGGGGGGGGGGAAGGCCATAGAAGGAGAGTATGGAAGAGGTCTATTGAGGAGTCTTCTCTGGGCTGGAGCTGCCAGAGGAGGCAACAGCATCCTATGCTCCTCTCAGAGCTCACACCTCCAGGAGACCAATGGCTCACTCAGAGGTTGTCTGGGGCCTTCAGTTTTTGGCATGCAAAAGCAATGTGGGTTCAAGTGATAATGTCATTAGTGCATTTACCACATTCAGATTGGCTGCTTAAAAATCTCTTACAGAGTAAAAAGGAAGGAACTCCTATCATTTGCAACAGCATAGATGGACCTGGAGAGCATTATGCTAAGCACAATAAGCCAATCAGAGAAAGATAAGTATCACATGATCTCACTCATTTGTGCAATATAATGAACAACATAAATTGATGAACAAAAACAGATCCAGAGACAGTGAAGCATCAATCAAACCATCAAACCTAAGAGGGAAGGAGGGGAAGGTGGAGGTAAGGGGGAGAAATCAACCAAAGGACTTGTATGCATGCATATAAGCATAACCAATGGACACAGATCCCAGGGGGTGAGGGGAGGAACGGGGAGATAAGGACACATATGAAATAGCTTAATCAATACAGGAAATTTACAAAATAATGCAATATAATTAGATAATAACCAACCAAATAAATAAATAAAGCCCTTACAAAAAATTAGCCATGAACCCGGTGCCATTTCCATGTAGAGACTTGAATTTAAAAAGCCTTCTAGCTGCACGCCAGCATTTCCTAAGTGAGTCTTTTCTGTTTAGCTGCAGAGCCAGAAGGTAGTGGCATCACCTAGCAGCTGCTTGCAAAGTGCAACTTACATAATGGGTGCTGTGTAAGCAAAGGGCAGGCGCTTAGGCAGGAAACGCCACTCCCACTGCCATCTCTAATGTCCCTCTATGTGCTCTGACTCATGGGTTCCAAACACAGATTCA
The DNA here is from genome assembly GCA_027563665.1 of Antrozous pallidus. Classification (NCBI taxonomy): domain Eukaryota; kingdom Metazoa; phylum Chordata; class Mammalia; order Chiroptera; family Vespertilionidae; genus Antrozous; species Antrozous pallidus. Next base: position 65,519,858 of record CM050508.1, on the reverse strand, counting down.
GAATGATGGGACCGCTAGAAGCAGCTATTCCTGCCAAGTGTCTCATACCCTCAGGGATTTGGAAAAGATTAGTTCTCCTGCCCCTGGTCACAGGGCAGAATGTGCACGAAATGGGGTAGAATCGGGAGGCATTCATTCTAAGACTTGAAGCCCTTCACTCCTTTAGCCTTTCTCTCTCTCCCCCTTCTAATAGACAAGCACATGTTTTCATGTAATAAGCTTGAATTTATGGAGTAAATGGCTACAGTTTTTGAAGCAAAGCATCATTAGCCTAGCTATATCCTGCCTTGCCTTTCTCAGTTTTATTAATTCCCACACCATTTTCCCACTCTTCTTTCCTTCTTTTTCTAAAATTTGTTTTATTGATTTTAGAGAGAGAGGAAGGGAGAGGGGTAGAGAGATAAAAACATCGATGAGAGAGAAACATCAATTGGCTGCCTTCTGCATGCCCCCCACTGAAGATCCAGCCAGCAAGCCAGCCAGGGAATCAAACCAAGGGACCTCTTGATTCATGGATGGATGCTCAATCACTGAGCAACACCAGCCTGACACACTCCTCTTTCCTATCTTTTTTTTTTGTCTTGTTCGTTGCCTCTCTTGCTTTTTCTTCTTTCCTCTGTTCTTCTGGACTTCTCCTATCTCTTTCTCCCTCATTTGCCTCTCCCTCTTCCTTTTCACCCTTTCTTCCATTCAACTAGCACTTATTTGATACTCCCTACCTGTCAGATAGTAGAAAAACAAAATGAAAAATGTCAGCCTGATCTAAAAGGGATTCCACTCAGTCAACACCTATTTTAAGAGTTCCTGTGTGTCATACACTATTGTAGGTGTTGGAGACACACGATGAACTAAAGAGAGCAGCAGTTCCTATCCTCATGGAGCCTGGTAAAATATAGAGAGAAGTAAGTGAACTACAGGGGAGAGTACCCAAAGTTCCGACTAAGGAGTTGTGGGACACTTCTGGCCAGATATGGTGTTTGAGTCAAGCCTTGGAGAGATGTAACAGTTAGCCTTGTGGGCAAAGGACGGAACATGTGCAAAGACAAGAAGTCATGTAAGAGCATGTGACCTTCTTGGACACCTACAAGTAGGTGATGTGGTCCGAGAGTGAGGGTGCCTGTGGGAGAGAGCGACCCCAGCACTGGCCAGGGGGTAAAGGTCCTGATGTTGCAAGAAAAGAAATCTGCCACGTATTTTGCAGGCCCTAGTGAACCAGTTAAGAATTTTAAATAGGTAACAAGATGAGGTTTGCAGTAAAAAAATAATAATAACTCTGAGAGTAAACCACTTCAAAGGGAGGTTTTGAAAGGCACAGTAGTAGAGGGAGTGACCATGAAGAGCTTATCTCAGTAATCCCAGTGGGAGGAGAACCAGGAGGGACATAAGAGATCTCAGCACATGTTCATATAGAGCTACATTTTTTTACTGCTTCATACTGATCTCTAGAAGACATCCAAATGCGCATTTTCAGTCTTATTCCAAGATGTGTAGACTTTCTGTACAGAGTCGTATGATCTTTCCTGTCTTCATGATGTTTGCCCTAAAGTTATATATCAAAACTAACAACCCATGTTTCAGCCCCTATGGAAAGCAGTTTGGCAGTTCCTCAAAAAGTTCAACAGAGAATAACCATATGACCTAGGAATTCTACTCTTAGATAGATACCGCCAAAGAATGAAAACAGGTACTCAAATAAATACTTACACTAAAGTGTTCCAGGCAGCAAAATGTGGAAAGGGCCCAGATATCTATCACTGGATGAATGTCACATATCCATGTGATGGAATATTATTCAGCCATAGAAATGAAGTACTGATCTACATTACAACAAGGATGAATCTCAACACATTATGCTAAGTGAAAGAAACCACACACAAAAGTCATGGTCTGTGTGCTTCCATTTGTATGAAATATCCAAAATAGGTAAGTCCATAAAAATAGAAAGCAGATTGGTGAATGCCAAGAGTGGGAGGAGAGGGGAGTGAGTATACAGTAACTGCTTAAAGGTTACTGAATTTTATTCTGAGTGATGAAAATGTTTTAAGATTAAATAGAGGTGGTGATTGTACCACATTATGAATGTATTAAATGCAATTGAAATGTTCTCCTTAACCTGGTTAATTTTATGCTATGTGAAATTCACCTAAATTTTTAAAAAAACCTTTTTAACCTAATAGCATAGTTTCACTCTTCTCTTTCTCCAACCCTCTTCCCCAATAATCAATCTCCTGATGACTGAAATGCTGTAAGGTGGGAGCTGACCAGAGCAAGACCTCCAGTGCTGTCACATAGCCACAGGTGACCACATGTTTTCGATTTCTCTGAAGAATGCTGACAGGAGCCAGCAGAATCAGGAAGGTCTGTGAGAATGGGTTTCAGTTTGCTCCTTTGAATGGTGGAATGAGATATACCATAAATCAGGGTAACAGGATGAGATCCTCATGGGAAGAAAGCTTTGGCTCCACTGCAGAAGCAGGTGCGAAGGCTCCAGTGAAAGTTGCTTGTAGACTGCAGTGTTTTGCTCCTGCCACGCTGTGCCTCTGTTTCTTCCTAACAGAAAAGACTAGTGAGGACGCTGCAGTGCTGTGCACAAGGAGGCTGATTAAACCTCCCTCTCCTGGTCTTTGAGAAGGAGGCATTCTGAGAGACCTCATCTGGTAAACAAAGCAGCAAGACATTACTTAGGCACCCTGAGAATTGAGCAAGGATTTTCTAGGGCTTGGAAAGCAGAAATGCATACTAGGAAGGCCTTGAGGCTTCTGGTAAGAAAAAAACACTTCTGTAAACAATTCTCTGGTAACAATTTTACTTATTTACTGGCTCTGTACAAGGACCACCAATAGATAGATTAGAATATATAGATATAAAAGACTAAGTGACTGACCATCTGTCCACCCGACCTTTCTACCAACCAACTGGCTGGTACATATGATGTGCACTGGCAATTTAAAAATAAACGTTGACTCGTGCATGCACGATGCATATAAAGCTCTCACTGACACCAATCACATGCATGTTTTAATTTTATAATACTACTAGAGGCCCAGTGCACAAAATTCATGCATGGGCCGTGAGGTCCCCTCAGCCCAGCCTGCACCCTCTCCAATCCAGGACCCCTTGGGGGATGTCTGACTGCTGGTTTAGGCCTAATCCCAGGACTGGGCCTAAACTGGCAGTTGGTCATCCCGCTCATAATCCTGGACTGCTGGCTCCTAATTGCTCACCTGCCTGCCTGCCTCGTTGCCCCTAACTGTCCCAGCCTGATTGCCCCTAACTGCCCCCCTCTGCCAGCCTGGTCACTACCAACTGCACCCCCCCACTGGCCTAGTTGCCTCTTAATGCCCCCCCCCCCCAGCCTAACTGGCCCCAACTGCACCCCTGCCAACCTGGTCACCCCACACAGCCTGTTGTTCAATTTTTTGGTCGTCCCTCACTAACCCCCCCTGCTGGTTGCCCCCATGCAGCCTGCTTGTTCAGTCATTTGGTCGTCCCTCACTAAACCCCCTGCTGGTCTGGTCATAGGCAGCCATCTTGTGAGGGCATGAGGGTCAATTTGCATATTACCTCTTTATTATATAGGATATTATATATACTATTTTGACATATAATTTTTTGCAGTAATGTATTTACTGTACAAATCTTTCTCCTAATTAATTTCTTTCAGTGAGCACAAATCCATGCACTGAGAGCCACTAGTTAATTTATAAAGCTGGTGCTTTCAAAAAAAAATTCCATCTATTTGTGGAACAAGTATGTCAATATATTTGCACAATAGCTCTGTTGATCAGCCTTTACATGAGTACCTGGGGGATTCAAAGGCACATTCCTAGTGAAGGGACCTACCATTGTTCTATCTATTATCACAACTATGACCAAGTGAATCAGCGTGGCCCTGAAGTAATAAGCAACAGCCACAGTTTCACTAAAATGTCTGATCTGCCTCTATAATCCTCGACCACCCCCTCATTTTAGATCAGGGTATCAGTGACCAACAGCTACTGAACTAGCCTGTAGTTCTTTTCAGCATCACAAAAAAATTAAGGCTATGAATTAATAGAGTAATTTAATTTAGGCAGAATTATTTTCATGGAATTTTTCATAGCCAGCTCATAAATAACTGGAATGATTTGTTTAATAGTCTTATCCCTTTGGAAATATCTGAAGAGTAGATTTTATAGACAAATGGTTGAAATGTTCATGGCCAGGTGCCAGAAAAACTAAAATATCTTTATTCTGCTTCAAATTATTATATCTTTCTGTATGATTTCCTACAATTTTTTGTTGTTGCTGCTTCCATTTAACATGAGAAGGGCTGTTTGTGTGGGGCTCACGCAAAGAACTGGCTTTGTTTGTGAAGTCACGAAAATTTCGGGTATGACCATCACAGACATAATGGCTCTGATAATGATAGAGTTGCTAAATTACGATCCAAGCTTGGAAATAAAAGAGAGGACGTTGCAAAGATTTTATTTCCAAGACAATGTCCCTGAAGATGTCCTTGCAAATGAGAACAAGTAAGTAGAAATGAAGAGAATATATGATGTTCAGATGGAATTATTTCTAAACAGAATGCCTTTTAGCATTTTCTGTGACAAGTCAGCAACTCTTTAAATGATCCCCTTGCAATTTCAGAGCTGCACCTGGTTTAATTGACAACTTTAGTCATTTCCTCAATAACTGGTGCAAACCAGTCCCATTTTACTATGCATTGAGAACATCAATGCCACAGAAGCTTTGAGTGATCGCTTCCATTCACTCATTGAATATTAATTTGTGTGTCATCGTGCCACGTGTCTTTCTTATTCCTTTCACTTACCCTTGGATGGAAGGAAGGGAGGCACAAAAGAAAAGCAGCATTTGATCCTTGTCCTTCATCATTTTATATTTGCAGAGATGAGACACGGACATGTGAAATGGCTGTAGAAGCCATAGGAAGCTGTAGATGGTTAATGTCCAGGTGAGGGGGTAGATGCTGCTGTGGGAGTTCAGAAGAGTTTGGAAAACACAGGAAAGGGCCTCACAGGAGAGTTGGACCTTGTGCAATGTGAAGACTGTAAAGAGGGGTGACAGAGGTGGTAATGGTGTCCACGATACTTGTACATGAGACTGAGCACTGCCTACTCCCAACTGTAAAGGAATCACACTGACTAGAGCAGGGTTATATGGAAATAGCTGGAGCAAAATGAAAAAAAAAAAAACCTTAAATTTTCCATATATTTTTAGTATATCTCAAATTATTAATAATGGTCTATATTTTTATAAGATTGGTCAAGAACTGTTAAATTTTTCACCCTGGCAAGTTGGTTGATTCAGTTCCTGGTCAGGACACTTACATGCCTGGATTGCAGGCTTGATCTCTCGTAGGGGGCACGTAGGAGGCAGCCAATCGATATTTCACTCTCATATCAACGTTTCTCTCTCCCCTCTCCTTTCCTCTCTCTCTAAAAAAAAATTATTAAAATTTTCTTTTGAAAAAAGAACTATTGCCGAAACTGGTTTGGCTCAGTGGAGAGAGCGTCAGCCTGTAGACTGAAGGGTCCCAGGTTCGATTCTGGTCAAGGACATGTACCTTGGTTGTGGGCACATCCCCAGGAGGGGGTGTGCAAGAGGCAGCTGATCAATGTTTCTCTCTCATCGATGTTTCTGACTTTCTATCCCTCTCCCTTCCTCTCTCTGTAAAAAATCAATAAAATATATTTTAAAAAAGAACTGTTGTCATATACACACACAAACTTGAACACAAATGTCCATAGCAGCCAAAAAGTAGAAACAAACCAAAGATTCATTAAAAAATAAATGAATAAAATGTGTAACATCCATACAATGACTGCAGTATTACTTAGAAATAAAAAGAAATGAAATGTTGATCCATACACAGATGAAGCTTGAAAACATATGTGAACTGAAAGAAGCCAGTCACAAAAGGCCACATATTGCACAATTCCATATGTATGAAATGTCTACAACGGGCAAGTCCACAGGGATAGTCTAGGGTTGGGAAAGTTAGGGGGAAATAGAGAGTGACTGTTCATGGGTACAGGATTTCTTTCTGAGGTGATTAAAATTATCTAAATTGACTGGGGAATAGTTGCACAACTCTGAATTCACTAAAACTGCTGAATTTTATACTTTAAATTGGTGAATTGTATGGTATGTGAATTTTAACATCAATAAAACTGTTATTAAAAAACAAACTGCTAAGAGAGATGGACTCTAGAGAGTAGGGTCTAGGAGTCTGGGGGCAAGAATGGAGACTTACATTGTCACCAATTTGTTTATAATCAATATAGCCCAATTAGAAATGCAAAAAGAGAAGACTGAATTTCCCTTATCACTCTCTGGCTGTTTTGAAAATATAGGCCTTTTAATTTTCTAATCCAGCTAACCTCCATTTTAAAATTTACTTTGATTTTTCAAAGAAAAAAATAATAGTATGGCTAATCATGAAAAAAAAAATAAAAATATATATATATATATATACACATTCCTTGGGAATCTCTGAAAAATATATCATGTTCAGTCATTTCTGACCATTCCCAAAGCTCCTCTTGATTTCTGGAGGAATTAAGGTTATTAAATTGAAATTCCACTGACAGTTTATTGAGTGTCTGTCTTGGGATGAACACAAAGGTAAGCAAGGCTATGCGATAGGACAGAGGTGAATAAGAAAGAGGTTCCTACTCCACAGTGCTTATCACTCCAGAGGGAGATAGGACAAAGAGAAGAGGACCCAAAAGAAACGAAAACTACAAGCTCTGTGCATTGTCACACTCTCTGGCTGATGAGGACAATAATTTGATCCAATACTTCTCAAAGCATCTACCTGAAAATCATCTTGGGTGTGTTTGCCAACAATTCAAATCCTAAACTTCATCCTAAACAACTGAATCAAAGTCTCTAAGAGGAAGGTCCCAGGAATATATATATATCTATTTAATGTTAACTCCATTCCATCCTACAAAATCTAACCAATTTAAGACACTGATATTGTCTGCAGTAAATAAAGCTGGTATAAATAAGTAGGCCAGCATTTCCCCAACCACATTCTGCAAAATACTAGTTCTTCAAGTAGTGAATAGGTATTCCTTAGGCAGAAAAAAAAGATTCTGAGGTCAAATAAGTTTGGAATATCTTTGGGTTAAACAAAATTTCAGTGCTAAGAGATTTTAGTGGCTTACTGTGTGCTCGGAATCTTTGAGAATGAGGCAGAGGAGGTCATTACCAAATTTATTTGACTAGGGGCCCAAATTTTTCCACATATAGCAATGAGCATATTAAAATTAATGGCTAGAAACTCTTACACTAAAATTAATAGTTAGAAGATAGTCTGAAAAAATAGTATGATCTTTTCCTTCTTATAAGGAAAATAAACATATATAAAAGAGTAAAAATTTTAAAAATAGTTTTCCTCCTGGTTACCCTCTGAACAATATCCCAAATATCCTTTTTTATATTCTAGTTGTCACTTGGAGTAATACTAATTTACTGAGGAAAGGGAAGTTTAAAAATAATGTGAAGATTTCTTTGCTGAGAAGTTCCTCAACTCAGAGGCTAGGGAGCATGGCACATTTCCTCTGTGGATTCCAGATTTGGCACAACAGTGAATAGAAGGATGAGTACAGGGACCAGAAGGGAGAGAGCTAGAACATTATCATCCTGTAGCTAGTTCCTGGTTACTGGGAGTCCCAGCTCTCCAGAACAAAACTCTTTCACAAACCTGGGATGAAGTCAGTAATTTTCTTAACTGAAATTAAGATCAACAGTTGGAGGATTGAGGCCTTCTAAACCTGCACCTGCTTCTATCCTGCACTCCCCTGGATCAGTTCAAAAGACATCAGAAGAAATGGCCTACTTTCCCAATCTCAGTAGCAGTACCATCCAACCAGTCAGTTACCCAAGCCAGAGTGAGGCATTCAGCCCAGACTCTTCTCCCTTCCTAAACTAGTTAGTTATAAAACCTGCTACATTTATGACAAATATTTCTCACTTCGCCTCCTCCTCTCTATTCCCATTGCTGCTGCCCTAGTTGAGGTCTCCAATAGTTGGACTCCCTGCTGGCATTCTCCCTCTCCTCAAATCTGTCTTCCACACTGACCAATGCATATCTGATCAGTTTAAAAATCCTTCAATAGCTCTCAATTACCTAAGGCAAATAATTTCCCCAAAGTATGCTCTACACAACACTAATACAAGACCTAATTAAAAAAAAAAGGCAGGGGGAAGGAGGAGTTGCAGGGGCTCCTTTGAAATTGGAAGCTGGGTGTCTTTATGTGCAGTTATGATGAAGAGGATCTCCTATCAATATCTGATCTGTTCCCTAATACAGCAAAAAGGCCCAATAATTTTTTGGAGACTCGGGACCTAGAGGAAGGCCCAATCAGAAAAACTAGGAAATGCCTTCAGAGTCTATTAATGTCCTTAGCTACGGAATATAAAAAGTCAACACAAATGCTTATGGGAAATGGGCATTTTTTTATACCTAGAGAGAAGATATAGTTTATAGCCAGAGTCTGTTGAATAGCTTCAAGTTTCCTCCAGGAAGGCAATCTGGAACTTTAACACTCTCCCGCTTCCATTTAGTATGTGGAGATGAGGCTTTACGTGAGTAGTATCTTTGTAAGTCCTAAATTAAGAACTGACAATTCAGCCCTAGCCGGTTTGGCTCAGTGGATAAAGTGTCAGCGTGTGGACCAAAGGTTTGATTCTGGTCAAGGTGATGTACCTCAGGTGCAGGTTCCTCCCCGGCCCAGGCTCTGGTTGGGGCTCATGCAGAAGGCAACCAATCGATGTGTTTCTCTCACATCAATGTTTCTCTTCATCTTTCCTTCTCTCTCTCCTCCACTCTCTAAAAATCAATGGAAAAATATCCTTAGGTGAGGATTAAAATACCATATAATACAACTGAAAATTTAGATAACCTAAGAATCAGGTAGGTCACAACTGACAGCACTGTGGCTGAGTTTCCAGAACAAGGTGTCTGATGTATGCTCTCCTCATGACGTCCTCAAGATCCCTTCTTACTAAACTAGTCTCTAAGTCAGACAAATCTTTATTTTTGAATTGGCTGTTAGCTACATTTTCAAAGCCAACTACTCTATGTAAATGCAACACTCAAATGAAAAATCTAACAACTAGTTGCACATCTTACAGCCAAAATATGTTTTAATTACTAGTAAAAGGGATATGAATCAAACACTCACAGAAGCTAAGTTATGCATTTCCTTGTCCTTGTTCTACCTTATTTGTATTTTTCTCTCCTTTTCTTCCTCTTAAATTTTTTTGGGGGTGATTCACCCACACTAATTTTGAGTTGTGGCACAAACAACTTTTTTAAAGCTAACTTTATATCAGTATATATTTTAAAACCAAGACAAAATAATATCATGTTTATCAACATACTATACAGTCCTAATAAAATCCTGATAATTCCCATATCTTGCAGTTTGCATAGCTCTTTATATTATAGCTTTAATCCAAGGGGTTTAGCAAACACATAAACATACACACATACATACACACACATACACACACACACACACACACACAAAACATTTGAAATGCCACAGCTGAAGAAAATATCTTTAATAACAAATGGTAATTGTGTGCTTCAATTATAAGATCTACTATGGCCCTCTTACAGCACCATACTCTGCACTAGTAATAATTTAAGAATTAGGATAATAAAAATAATATTTTAAAAATCTCTGAAAAATAAAATATGTTATTTTATAAGTATGAAAATTTTGGCAATGAAAACATTCAAGCAGTGTTCATACAAAAAAATGCTAGCTTAGCTTTAACATAGCTTCTCACACATAAAGACTCCTGTAGGACTTCTCTAGTGAGTGTTTTGTACACCCATATACCAAGTACACTCACTTTTCCAGAAGTAAACATTTGAACCTAAGAACTTTATAAAAATAAACCTCCACTGAGACTCACAGCCATCATCATTTTATTCCTTATCATCAGAATTGGCTCTCTGTTGAGGCACATGGGTCTGTAAGCAGAAGGACCAGCTCTTAGCTGCCTCTGACCTTCCGACAATGCTTGAGGCAGGGAGAACATCTATTCCTCAGAGTTCTTCTTACCTTAAGAACCAATTTTCAGAGAAGTGAAGAACATGAACACCAATCAACAAAGGAGAGAGCCTTCTGCACCCGGCACTGGAAGGATAGGAACTTCCCATCTCCCAGTGGTGAGTCATGTGTCCCTTCCTTAGCCAACTGATCCACCAGTCAAGGATTAGTGCTCCTTCTGAACTCGACTCTGGCATCTAGTCAGAGTATGAATCTACTCCCTTCTACCATTTCACAAGCCCTAACAAAGAAAAGTAAGAGCCTTTATTCTATCCTTCCTAATCTCAATCCCAGTTTCCAGAATCCCATGAGTTACACTTGTTGTCCCAAAAGAGACTTTCAAAGTTTCTAACTGAAATATAATGCATATGCAGAAACTTACACATGTATGTGTACAGTTCAATGGATGTTCACAAATTTTACAGACCAGTCAAAACTGACTTTTTCATAGCAATATGCAAGGTCTGTTTAGCTTTACTAAAAATGGCAAAGCCTGAATTCCAAGCTACTACTTTCCCTGGGCTTCCTATACCTTCCAAAACAAGCTCTGCTTCCAATACTGTAAAGAGACACTCTTAGCATTCCCACCAGCACTGAGTCAATGTGTTTTTTAATAAGGAAGCTATCATCAAAACTGTAAAATTTCATGATGCTAATCTTTACTCCTAGCAATCTTCCCGCTGTTTCATATAATGAGAATCATAATATGATGAAATTTGAAGGAGAATTCTTCTAGTCTGGACATGACAGTGAAGAACAGCTGAGCCACAAGTTGGTCTGATACATGCATTTTTATATCTGCTTATTGTCTGTATTTTTAGGCAGTCATGGAAGTCCACATAGCTTAGCTTCTCAAGTTCTCTCCATAAAACTAACATTTCAATCTTTTATTTTCTCCCAATTCAAGAATTTTTTAAAGTACTCCAATCCTTAATTAACAAGAACAAGTACAGGAATTAAAATCCAAAGCACCATTTACAGTGACACCATTCTCACACATAAAAAACCAACACACATTTCTAATGGAAAAGGACCAGCAGCAACTCCTTCAGAGCTTCTGAGGTGTGTTTTAGAAATGTCTTCAAATTGCATGGTTTCATCTACCAAGGTACTCAGGCAGGGCCCATCAATAATAGGATGAAACCAAAAGCCATTTGCCTCTTCAGATTACCCTCCATCCTTCCCCACTCTATTCTTGTACTGTGTGTGATTGAGCAATGACTTCTGCTCTGTGGCTTCTGGTTGGCTTTGACTAATGGGGGCCCTAGCAGAGATAAGAGTAAAAGACAGAAGATTGGGATATTTATTCCTTGGCTTCTTCCCCAAGGGAGGAAGCCTGTATCCTTACACAAGAAAGGATGCACCCTTCTCAAGGTAGCGTTCTTGACAAGACTCAGTCCTCCCAGGTCCCTGTAATTATGCCCTTTCCTAGTCCCATTGGGTCTAGAGGTGGGAACAGCTCTTCAATGACCAGTTCTATATCATCCTTTCTGGTTTCCTTACAATTAGCAACACCTTTTCAATTTACTGAACCCTTATCAAGTATCTTAGCTTGAAGATTTTATGTGGGTATTTTGGAGAGTATTAATTCTGATCGACACAATAACCCTCCTCTCAGAACTTATAGCTCCATGTATTTTTAACAAATATTGCTGTCTTTTTTATTTTTAAAAATATTCCTATTGAATCATGCAAATGTTTTCCTAAATTGCAAGCTCATGGAGAGGAATAAAAAATGAGAAGGACAGAATAAAAATGAAACTTTGGTACCCTTGGCTAAGGCCAAACACAGCATTACAGTGCAACTGTCATCAAGATCTGCATACAAATAACGAGAACTTCTCCCCAAAACACAGAACCTCTTTCTGACATTCTCTAGCGTTCCTTTAAGTTTTGTGAGTGTACCATTATTTAAATTCATCAATATTCAGGGGCTTCAAACCATATCAGAAAGCAATATCAAACAAAAAAGCCTGAAAGAAATCTGAATTCTTAGTAGGAAAAGGTCTCCTCATTTGGGTCAGAGAGCAGTTTGTTCTCTGTTTTGGAGATCCTCCCAACTCCCAACTGCTTTGTAAGCTATCAAGCAAGCACCATATAAATGTGATCATCCTTCAGTGGTTTATTCTATTTTAATATTACTAACCCTTGGATTTGGCTTTGTAAGAACAGCACTCTAGAAAGACCTGAGGAGGTTTGTAGGTCCAATTCCACGATAAATTGGGTCATTCTTCACAAGTTGTCTAACTCTTTGGACCTCGATTCTTTTCATTTATGAAATGAAGGCTGTGGATGCAACTTCCCAAGGATTTGTAACCAAATTATTACAATAGATATAAATAAATTCTTCTTATTGAACCTGGAGGCAATAGTCTAAAGCTGCTTCCTACTATCAAAAACTTCTTTGAAGTCCTATATTTTAGATTAGAATTTTGAACTAATTTAGTTCATTCTCAATGAAAAAAAGTTTGTTTAATATAAAAATGTTTTAAAATACCCATCAATGTATGTAAATTTCTTAAATGAGTTAACCTTTTTAAAATATATATATATATATTGATTTCAGAGAGGAAGGGAGAGGAAGAGAGAGATAGAATCATCAATTATGAGAGAGAATCATTGATTGGCTGCCTCCTGCACACACCACAATGGGGATCAAGCCCAAAACTTGGGCCATATGCCCTAACCAGGAATCGACTGGTGACCTCTTGGTTCCTGGATCAACACTCAACCGCTGAGCTACACTAGGCTCGGCAATGAGCTAACCTTTTAATCCACAATTCTAAGAAGCTATTTCAGAGAAATGTCTCATATGGTACACAAAATTCATATACAGGAAGTATTCTATTCCCATTGAAAAGTGGGAAATATTCTAAATTTATCAGTGGGCTTAATTCATTAGGGTAAATCCACACTGTAAGATCGTTCTCTCATACAGTTTTTTAAAATATATTTTTGTTGATTTCAGAGAGGAAGGGAAAGGGAGAGAGAGAAACATCAATGATGAGGGACAATCATTGATCAGCAGCCTCCTGTATGCCCTCCCCCTGCTTACTGGGGATCAAATCCAAAATCTGAACATTTCCCCTGACCTTTTGGTTCATAGGTTGATGCTTAACCACTGAGCCATGTCAGCTGGGCTGGCCTTTTTTAAAAAAATCTAATATCAACCTAGCCTTTATTAATTTGTGAAATTTTATTGTTCACTCTACTCTACAGTATCTTAACACTTCACAAAGGGCCTGTGCCATGTGATCACTAAGAAATGTTCTGTTCTCTCCTTCGTTATCAAATTCACCTTAATTTCACTCCTATATTTTATGATTGACAACATGGTCAAATGTGAAATAACTTGAGAATCTGATAAATAAGATCTTAATTACATCCCTTGGATCAATAGATCCAGTGAATCAAATAAGCCTCAAAACACTAATCTCTGGACATCATTTGCAATTAAACAATATTAAGGTTTCAGTAATGACTCTGGAAATAAATTGGGGAACAAACTTGTTTACCCACTAATTATTTTAGCATGATATTCATCACATTTTTCTAGCCTGATGGTAAATATTTGCCTCCAATTCTTACTACATTCAAACAAAATTTAAGGGAACATTTGAGAGATTGGGCTAGAGATCATTTCTTTCATCTTTGTGGCCTTTCACTTTATTATAGGGGAAAATTACATAGATCAGGCATAGTTACTCCTTTTAAAGGTAATGAATGACTTTTTTAAAAATTATGAATGTCTTGCTCTGGCTGCGTGTTCAATAAGTTAGAGCGTCATCCCCATGTACCAAGGTAGTGGTTTTAATCTCTGGTCAAGGCACATACAAGAAGCAACCAATGAATGCACAAATAATGGAACAACTAACTGATCTCTCTCTCTCAAATCAATTTTAAAAAATAATGTCTCTTGGAATTTATTATATTATATTCCTATATTTTCTAATTGATTATTGTTTTTAGCACACCCCAAAAAATAATAATGAGCTGAAGAAAAAACTATAAAGCAAAGAAACCTAAACAATATAAACATTCTTAATGATTAAGCATCACAACAATCATAAAACAATTATTTAAACATGCTTTTGGTCAGCACTCTCCTAGTATATAGCTAAGACTTCTTATAACTTAGCCAAGAAGAAAAGGTAGAGATTTAAATCACACTTACCTCTCCTCAATCATCAACAAGAATTAGAAGCTTACTTCTCAGTAAGCTTTTGCCTTTGTGTGTGTGTGTGTGTGTGTGTGTGTGTGTGTGTGTGTGTGTGTGTGTGTGTTTGTTATAGAGGAGAGTCAAGTGTTTCCAGCTCAAATCTCTGTGGCTAGAAGTATATGACGGATATTGGCAAGCCAATGAGCAATTGACAAAGCATCCTTTTGACTTCCAGCATTAAGAATCTTAAATAAAATATCTCCTTTTCCAAACATCTAGTCCTCTCAAAGATGTGCACCACACATACCATCCTCTTTCAAATATTCTGAAAAGGCCAAACATCCTATTCAAAGTCCAAATACTAACATCTTACTATGTACAAGACACATGGTAACTGATCATTTCAAGAAGCAAATGGCACCTTGGTGGCATTTGCGGTGGCATTTGCATCCCAACCGAAGAAATGCCCATCAGCAAATAAAACAGAATTTTGGATATTTTAAAAAAATCCTTAGAAATTATCTAAATCAAACCTTCTTCATTTTATAGGAGGGAAAATAAAAATTAGAGTGATTAAATAACTTGTCCAAGATAAATGCTAATAAATGGCAAAGACCAAGACTTCCAACTCCTAGTGTTCTTTAAATTATACTCCACTGGTCATTTCTGAAACAAAATTCAACAGACTATTCACAAGGCCTTAGAAGATTAGTGGGTTCTTTTACTTGTCAGCATTTATAATATTTTTTAGAAATTGCTGTCAAAAACCATGCAAGTGCTCTGAAAATAAACCAAAGAATTTGGTGGAAACATCAAAACCTGCAGAGCAATGGGCACGTTTCGTCCCCAAAGTACAATAATAGCAGTAAACACTTATTTGTTTTAAGGGCTTTATACATGTTAACTAATTTAACCTTCCATACTACCAAAAATGTAAGTTCCATTATCACCAACACTTCAGTGATTTGGAATCCAAGGCACAGAAAATTTAAGAAATGTACCCAGAGCTACCAGCTAGGAAGTGAGGAGCCAGGCTTAATCTCTAGCAATCTTGCACTGAGTCTCTGCTTTTAATCATAACACTGTTACAACAAATTACTATTTCATAACACAAAGTACAAAAACTAAATGATATTTTCCTGGTTGGTAGATATGCTCAGTATAAGATAGAAATCTTATGGAGGTTAAGAAAGATTGAGAAACTCTTTATCACTTACCAAATTTTTCAACAAATCTGCTAATAGAGTAATAACATTAAAAGTCAGAATCTTTTTCCTATATGATGCTCAAGCTAAAAAGAAGCAGGACAGTAAGGAGTAATAGGATTTTTAAAAAGGCAAAATAAGAAAACTAAGTTACCTATTCACAAACTATACAATCAAACTCCTAAATAATTGAAAGTTTCCAACATTCATGTTAGGATGTATACTTAGGTCAGTGGTAGGCAAACCAGGGCTCGCAAGCCACATGTGGCTCTTTGGCCCCTTGATTGTGGCTCGGTGTTAGAACCACTTCTTCAAAATAGACTCGCCCAGGCCGAAAACCAACTTGCGCATGGGTCACGAAGTTTCAATCGCACTGTACGTGTGCGCCCACATGTGGTACTTTGTGAAAGAGCCACACTCAAGGGGCCAAAGAGCCGTATGTGGTGAGCCGTGGTTTGCTGACCACTGCCTTAGATCATGTCCTCTGAACAGAAAGACTGAAAACAAATTCAAAATGTCCTATTTTAAATTGAAGACTTTTCAATGTCTCTGAGAACAGATACTATAGAAAAAAAATAGGATGTGGGAAGTACTGATATTATGGCACAATTTAAGAGGATAGAAAAATATTATTAAAACCACACAATTATGTTTTAAAAGAATACAAAAATGTAAAGCGAGAACAAGCATTGGTCTATGGAGACCTCAAAAAGGATCAGGTGCAGCATCTTCTTTCTGGCATACCCAAAGGTCCTGTAACAATGACCACATGTTTTATTTCAGACTCGCTCCCCTCAAAGTCTTAGAAAGGACAAAGTCCATGGCACAAAAATCGATCACCCGCAATCCGCTTGCCATTATTTTATATGAACTGCAAACTACCTGGAGTCCACACACCAAGCAGTGGCCTGCTAGGCCCCGTCCTCAGTAAGGGAGGTCACCTGCATCTACACCATGTGGCTTTGCCAGTGAGGCACTTTAGAGTTGCTGCTGTTTTTAAAGTCCACATGGCCTGTTGCAAACACATGAGAGGCACCTAAATCAACCTGGTTTAGATAAGAATACAGAGTTCATATATATATATCTTTCTTAGTATAATTTTCTTTTTTGACTTATTTATTGCACAGATATTGCACATTTCTAATGTAATTGCCTTTTAAGTAATTTATAATTTTCATTACTATTAGGAAAGGAATCTTTTTTCTTTCTATTATATATTACTAGAGGCCTGGTGCACGAAATTCGTGCACAGGGGGCAGGGGATGTCCCTCAGTCCAGCCTGCACCCTCTCCAATCTGGGATCCCTCGAGGGATGTCTGAATGCCCGTTAAGGCCCGATCCTATTGGATCGGGCCTTAATGGGCAGTCGGACATCCTCACAATACAGGACTGCTGGCTCCAAACTATTCGCCTGCCTGCCTCCCTGATTGGCCCTAACTGTTTCTGCCTGCCAGCCTGATCACCCACTAACCACTACCCTGCCAGCCTAATTGATGTCTAACTGCTCCCATGCCAGCCTGTTTGCCCCCAACTTCCTTCCTCTGCTGGTCTGGTCACCCCTAATTGCCCTCCCTTGCAGGTTTGATTGCCCCCAACTGCCCTCTTTGCAGGCCTGCTCCCTCCCAACTGCCCTCCCCTGCTGGCCATCTTGTGGTGACCATCTTGTGTCCACATGGGGGCAGGATCTTTGACCACATGAGGGCAGCCATCTTGCATGTTGGAGTGATGGTCAATCTGCGTATTACTCTTTTATTAGATAGGATAGAGGTCTGGTACATGGGTGGGGGCCAGCTGGTTTGCCCTGAAGAGTGTCCCAGATCAGAGTGAGGATTCCCTTGGGGCATAGGGCAGCCTGGGTGAGGGGCCTATGGTGGTTTGCAGGCCACCACGCCCCCAGCAACCCAAGTGGAGGCTCATGGATCTGGGATTAATTTATGTTCTACAATTGAAACTTGGTAGCCTGGAGCAGAGCCAAGCCTTCTGCTCACTCCATGGCGACAGCCATTTTTGTTTGAGTTTATTTAAATTCTATAATTGAAACTTTGTAGCCTGGAGTGGAGGCCTAGGCGCTAGGGCTGCAGAAGCATAGCTTCCTCCATCGCCCGGGCAACCCTAGCCTCTGTTCTCTCCAGCTCTGTGGCTGCCACCATTTCTGTGGAATCTTAAGTATCTTCTATAATTGAAGCTTTGTAGCATTAAGTGGAGGCCTAGGCCAGCATGGGCAGGTGGAAAGCTTGGCTTCCTCCATTGCCGGGGAAACCCAAGCCTCCCTCCTGCTCTCAGTGGGCACAGCCATCTTGGTTGGGGTTTATTTGCTCCTGATTGGCTGGTGGGCGTGGCTTGTGGGTATATCGGAGGTATGGTCAATTTGCATATTACTCTTTTATTAGATAGGATCATTGAACTTTAAGAGCAAATAGGAAATGTGATTTTCATATGCTGATTTCAAATCTGTTCAAACTTCTATATTTTCTTTTTCAACGCTAATAGTTTTAAGTAATTATCTTGAACTTCTTGGTATAATTTTTAATGTAGCTTCATGAATATCTAAACTGATGGCTTGATAATTATTGTAAAGGACTAGTGGGAGAGGGAAAAGAGAGAACAAAAAGTGATGTTATGTCTCCTTGTCCTCCTCAGGTAGCTAGGTAAGGGATATTACAGGGAGACGGTTTACAAAGTAACTAGAACCAATATGTAGAAATAAGATTCAAGCTGAACTAATATAGACAAGAAAGAACTAAGCCAATGAGAGGCCTTCCCACCTTTGCCCTTAAAAGCATTTTTTTAAAAATACATTTTATTGATTGTTTAAAGAGAGGAAGAGAGAAGGACAGAGAGTTAGAAACATCGACAAGAGATACATCGATCAGTAGCCTCCTGCACACCTCTTCCTGGGTACGTGCCTGCAACCAACATACATGCCCTTGACCAGAATTGAACCTGGGACCTTTCAGTCCACAGGCCGATGCTCTATCCACTGAGCAAACCAGTTAGGGCCTTAAAAGCATTTTTTTTTCATAGTTATTGATGACCTTCCTGCAGAACATCTTGTACCACAGAATAATATAATGCTCACTGAGGCACAGGACCTGACATTCAGACTTACAGGACCATATTCTAAAATCCTGAACAGGACCATATTCTAAAATCCTAAAATTCTAGGATTGAAAACACCTAGAAATGGCCGAGACCGGTTTGGCTCAGTGGATAGAGCGTCAGACTGCGGACTGAAGGGTCCCGGGTTCGATTCTGGTCAAGGGCATGTACCTTGGCTGCAGGCACATCCCCAGTAGGGGGCATGCCAGAGGCAGCTGATTGATGGCTCTCTTCCATAGTCTCACAGGAAAAAGAACACCAGCAAGAAAGGAGATTCAGAAGGCCCTGAGGAAAGGTGGGATTGAGCCTAATACTTCCCTCTGTCACCTGAAAATGGGAATTACCACAAAAGTGGCAAGACTGATGATCCTGGAGAGGCAAATGCATTGGTTCTGATCAGATTTAAGGAATTTCGTTCGATGACAATCACATCTAGAAATCACTTCAATGTATATTTTAGAAAACCGTCATTGCTAAGAACTGATGGATCAAAGAGAGGTTTCTGTTCATCATTTATTCAGACTCTGGACAAACACGAAAATCACTCAGCTGAGTAAAACAAGTTGATTTTCTCAGTCACCTTTCCTACACAAACAAGAGCAGCACTTGCTTTTCCTCTCTGGTCCATGAGGCCAACACCCAGGCCTTGGCTTCTACAGGACAGGCCTCATTCCCTAGAAATAGGCCAGGAAGAAATACTTCCTCACCCCCTTATAGACTATAAAAACTTCTCATTTCCAAAAGAAATCTAATGCTTACTAACCCTAAGGGTTTTTCTGAAGGGCCCTAAACACACAGCGCCTTCTGTTTGTAGCTCATCCTCCTCCCCAGCAAGCACAAGAACATATCTTCGTATTTAAAATGACTTCATTGTAGCTTTGACTGTAGTAAGCCTTTATTCTCTTGTGGATGTTTTGCCTTTCAACCCTCTTGGGTATCTTTCTTTATGTCAAAAGCAGTTAATTTTCCTTCTCCAAAATCCCCATGGCAGAAATCTCCACTTAAGTATTAACTATCAATTAGCAAAGCATGGAGCATGTCTCTGTGTGTGAATGCACGAGGGCGTATACTGTGTACACGCCTGTGAGCGCACAGACATTTAGGCAAACAAATAGGTGCACTGCTTACAGAAAATAAGTAGTTTCAATAATTAACATATATTTATCCTTAAAATAATGTATAAGTTTAAATATGTGTTTATATTTACATGCTATAGTTTATAAAATTCATCTTCATTTTAACTTTTATGTCGAAAAGATTTCTAACAGTTTAATATGTTATGACTCCTTTTCTAGGATTGAAAACACCTAAAAACGGCCGAGACCGGTTTGGCTCAGTGGATAGAGCGTCAGATTGAGGACTGAAGGGTCCCGGGTTCGATTCCGGCAAGGGCATGTACCTTGCCTGCAGGCACATCCCCAGTAGGGGGCGTGCCAGAGGCAGCTGATCGATGGCTCTCTCCCATCGATGTTTCTGACTTTCTATCCCTCTCCCTTCTGCTCTGTAAAAAATCAATATTTTAAAAAAAAAGAAAACACCTAAAAATGTATTTTCCTCTCTAGTAAAAACCCTGAGTTATGAACTGTTCATCTTTTTCACTGAAATTGACCAGAATTCTCCCTCTAAATACTTTAGAATTTAAGCATTTGGAAGTGGAAGCAATTGTAATAGGGAAATCAACTACCAATTCTATGTGCAGTTAACTTTGGCTTCACTTTACAGAATACTCTAAGAATCTGTATTTCATTTAAATTGCTCAAAATCCCAGAAAGTCCATGTAAGAGCTTTAAATTTTGTAAATCACCTCCTGTGCAGGCCTAGTGGAGCACCATCTCCACTAGGGTGCTCAATATATTATCAAGTGAAAACAACATTTCACAGAAATGCAATGACATATTTGCATACATGTGCATAGAGAGTCTGGAAGTATATATAGCAATATGTTATGTGTGATTATGTCTGGGAGGAATTAGGTAACTTTTCCTACTTATCTGCTTTTTCCTCCTATTGTTTTTGTAATAAATCTACTGAATGAAAAAAAAGTTTATTCTGATAATGATTCCATAAATGTCAAAATACACAATGAAACCATTTATAAAACATGTATACTACCATGACTCAAATAAAACGTACATGATGAATTCCAGGGGCTCAGTTAGGGAAAAGCATCTTGGCCACCAAGACCTGTGTGAAGACCCAGTGTGGGCGGTGGAAGTGGAATGAGCAACCCTCTCAGAAGACAACGTAGTGAGATTCTGTATGCATGATCGACTGTAACTGCCTGGTCTCGAGATAGACTCATTCAGCAGCTCACACGCCACTGTCCATGTCCAGGTAACAGAAGAAGTATGAAATCTCTTGTCCCCATATAGGACCTTGCTGTGGGGCACTGGAGGATCTTATATACTTCCTTATAATTCTGAATGATGCTGACACTCATCTGCCCTCCTGGAAACCAGAGCAGAAGTCAGTGGACTTCTTCACAAGATTCCACAGAATAAAAGAATCTAAAATATCCAGACTCAAGTGTGTTCCAACCAGCATGGCTCTTGTTTCCCTCTCTTTATATATACAGTTCATGAAATGCAAAGGTTACAAGCAAAAATCTAGGGTACAGGGAGTATAATATCTACCTCTGGACCAGACTCTTGAGAAAAACCTCACGTCATTGTCCCCAAATCTCTCCTGTACTGCGAGGGTGTAAGGAGTTAACAGTGGACAATATTGGTTTATTCTTATTCAGAATACAGTAGTCCCTAGGCAAGATGTTCTACGTAAACATACTAAATGTTGTCACATGTTAAACCCCATGCACCCCACAAAGACATTTCAACAGCAGGGGATGGTAGGACATATGTGATGTCTCCCCAACCCTCTGAGGGAAGTGTCATACTCAGCTTTTAGTGCCTGTATATTCTCAGGCTGCAGCTAGCCACACCTATCCACCAGACCTGTTCCGAGAGCTCTGCTTCCACCTGGGTAGACCCCACACTTACAGCCATAAATGCATTGGCACTGAGCAAGACTGCTGAGGATGTGGCTCTCCAGGTGTGGCTTTATTTGTCACTTCACCGGGTCAGCTATTTAGGCCTAGTCTTCTCCATTGGCTTGAAGCTTTATTCACACCATCTTGGGTAACACATCACATTATTCATCCTTATAAAAACAAATAAACTCAAATAAGCATTGAGAGCACCTCTGCCTTCCCCTCTCATGTACCTGAACTTTCCTTCCCTCCTTTCCGAGAGACTCCCATACTTTCAACGGAGGAGTGGCCAGATGTCTTGCTTCCTTCCTTGGGGTTCCTGCCTGCCTCAGCCTTGCAGATGTGCACAGCTCGGAGGACCTCAGCCTACAGGCCCACCACTGAGTCACTGGAACAGAGCACTGTGGTCCCTAGCACGACCCACCATCAGCTGCTGCCACTGAGTGAAGTTCTATGCTCTTCCCTGCCCACCTTACAGAGAAACTGGGCCATCCCATGAGGCTGGACCAAAAGGAGAAAAACGTTTTCCTACTTATAATGGCTCCCTCTGAACCAGTGCATCAGAAATTCACACAGTCCTGGAGAATAAGGTGCTGGAAGCTTTAGTAGTCTGCTCATAGCAGCTGGCTTCTAAAATGACCGGTTATTCTAAAAGAACTCCAACTAATCCACTTACGTGCAATGCAGTGCGCAATGGTCGGAAATAAAAAGTTACAGCTCAGTGAGACATCACATGTGTCATAACTTAGTGTGGAAGGAAGGGGTTGAGGAACCATCAGGCCTCCTGAAGAACACGGCCGGGGAAGCCGGCTTCCTAAACTCCTGGAGTTGCGTTTTCCGTTCTCCCACCCATCCACAAGGGTGGGCCCTGTCTATTTCAGCCACCACTGCTTCAGGCCACGGTCCCTTGCAGGAAATGGTCACCTGCTCACTGACGAGCACGTTGGGCAACACGCAGAGAGACTTTGCGGAACCAGAGTTAGAGTTAGAGCTAACACACAGATAGGCAGGAAACATGGAATGCCTCATCAGGACAGAGACTTGCCATCTTTCACGGATTGCACAACAGTTGATACAAATGTCTGCATTGACGTATGCTATAGGAGTTTGTTGTTGTTGTTGTTATAATCTGTTTATTTGGTGGTTGAGCCCGAGAACCTTATATAACACCTCCCTGTCTCAAAGGGAGCAACATGCACGGCACTGCACTCAGTTACAATCCAGACTCCCCATAGCAGGTCCCATTAGCCACCTGAAATCATTCCACGGGGCCAGTTTTCTATATTAAAAATAAATAACTGCACTAGTCACAGTGAAAGAAATACTCAGTAATCAGCTTTACCCTACACTCAAAAGCTAGCATTCTGATGGTATGATTTTAGGGATTTTGGAAAAGCATTTCCATCCTGATTTTAATAGATTGCAAGAGCCTGACCTGTGGAGGGGAAGGAGCCCAGTTTTCTAAGCCAAACGCATGTGAGCATCCTTGGGTCTCCCAGGGTAGAGCACAGGAACCCTACCCTCTGCCTCCGCGCTGGGTGTTATACACTACAACCTCGCATCTGATTTCCTTAACAAAGAAGCAGCCGATCTGCACCACTTGTTTAGCCAGAGAGCACATAATACAGCTACAGCTGAGGAACTTCCATTCATGCTTGCTCAATAAACAATGTGTATTACATAATGAATGAGCCTTTTCTATGAACCCTGCTATTGGAAAACAGGCACTTTCCACAGAGTTTAAGCCAGTCTACAAGGAGCAGTTCCCCCTGTGAGATCAAACGTGGACCAAGTAATATACAAATCCGAACAGCATACACTCTTAGATGCCATCACCCTAACTTCTTTTTTGCCTGACAAGAAATTATATAAGAAAGAATCATTTCCGTCAACTCTAAACTATACAGAGAACATTGACAGCGCAGCCAGCAAGAACCCGAAAGATGTGAGCTTTCAGCTCCATGTTCCCTGCGTTGCCTAAGAAATGGGGGAGGGGGGAGTTCAGTGGGAGGAGGAAGAGGAGGGAAGAGGGAAACAGCTATCTATGAAAATACTTACAGCCTCCGAGTCTTCAATGCCATGCAGGTACAAATTGTCATACATGGAGGTCTGATAATCCAGAGCACCTCTTTCAAGGCAAAAACAAAACTGCCACAGAAGCCACAGCTAGAGCTAAAAGATAGAAAAGGCCTGGGTGAGGAACTGCACCTGCCTTGTCAATTCCTGTGGTTTACCAGGCTAGATGCTATTCATTCACATCACGCGGGGTGAGCTTATCCCCAGAGGCAGTTCAGACCTGGCATTTTATCTTGCCTTCCCAATACAGAGCATAGAAAAGCAAAACCCTTCCTCAACCACAGACTGGTGACTGAGCTAGGAAAGCAGCCTCTGATTGGCTCGGCTTGCCTGCTTCAGTCAGCTGAAGAGCGTTCCCTGGGAGAGTGGAGGGTGACTGGAGCATCCTCCCCAGCAAAGAGCTGCTTCCTGTTTCGCCTGGACTGTGTGACTCTGCCACGCACGCTTGTCAATATCGAAAAGGCTGCGTGGAATGTTTGGAAAGGCAGACTACTGGGTACTCTGAACACAATGGCTCATCTTCTTAATTAAATGCACAATTGGAGGGAGGTAGGGGAACAAAGAAGAGATTTTATTTCCAGAGAATATTGTGTAAAGACAGGCAAACAGATACTAATCTTCATGCAACATCTGTACTTAACAGATGCAATTTCAGTCAAATGGGCAATAAATCACTTAAATTTTTTTTAAAAGCAGCAAGGTAAAAGAAAAGAAAAGAAAAGATAAACAGATGGTAAGATTTCTCCTGGGAATTTCGACTATAAAAGTTTTCAATATTCTCACTGAAAAGTTTTCAATACTCTCTGCCTCACTGGCAAGAAGATACCTCTGTAACCCAACCAGTGAAGTTTGAAAAAAGAAGCCAAAAGCTCTCAAAAGTCTCTATTTAGGTGTAAAAATTTTAATGTCGCTTTAGTTTAATTTTTTTAACTGTCTTTAAGTAACAGCCAATATTTTAGTGTAAGTCTCTCATCCTTTTTCCAATGTTTAGTTAGTCCTTTAATCCTTCTCAAACAGCACTGATCATTCCCCAAAAACCCAAACAGAGAAGTTTTCCTCCCTTCTTCTGCTCCCACCACATCACAGCCCAGTTTGACCTAGGACAGGTCCCACACTAGAGCTCATCTACAAACTTAAAGCTTTCTGGTCAACCAATAAGATTCTACAGCTTTGACACAGGAGAGCTCTAGAGCTCACTCTAGAAGAAGCCAGCAACATTTGGCAAAAGAAGTTGGTGAGGGGCAAAGAACATAATCTAGAGAAGATGAATGACTCATTGGGGTAAGCAATGACCCAGAAACTCAGAGGCTCTGAGTGCAGAATCAGCTTCACCACTGATTGGTTGGATGACTCTGGACCAATCACCACGTTAAGGACTTTAGTTTCTTTACCTGCCAAAATGAGGTTAGAAGTAACTCAGAGAAAGAACTTTGAAAATCTAAAGTGCAACATAACCACTTCTCAACGACAACCTTGCTTTGTCAGCTGGAAGGCATTGGCTGCCGTTCATGGGAGCTCAGCACAGGAATAGCTGGCTGGCCCTGGACCTAGGAAATGAGGCCTGTCCTCCCAGCCGCTATCTCTGAAAAGCCTCACTCTTAAAGAAACAAACCTGAGTCACAAAAAACCAGACCCGAGCTACAACTGTTGAGCAGAGCACAGTTCTTCCAGGTCTGCACTGACCAGTAATGTTTTTCGATCACAGTTGCACACCAGTGTGTACGAATGGCACTGGTACTAGTCACTTTCAAAGATAAACAACAGCAAGGAGACTCAACTGTTCTTCAGAACCCCCAAATGGTAGGGTTCATAGAGATGCCATCTGTGCCTACACAGAGAGAGAATGGCAGAAGATAATGGGTACAACAGGCAGGATACCATAAGAGAAAGCCCAGTGCCAGCTCTACCTGTTGACAACTGTGTGTCCTGGAGCATGTCACCTACCAGGCGGACCCCCAGCTCTCCCCTCTATAATCCAAGAGGACTGGGTGAAAGGATTTGTAAGCTCAAATTCCTGTATCTTATTCTGTCATTTTAATTAACTCTGTAACTATATAGCCTTGCTATATTTTAGCCAAAATCTACAGAAAATTGAGGCAAGAAGGTCTTTTTTCTCCTTAGATTTTCTAGATCATTTCTTTTCCACCTTAATTGAGAGTATAGATATTTCCTGAGTATCTTTAAATAGAAATCTAAATTAGGGTGGGAGAGAGAGGCTATCAACTTCCATAATTCACCCAGATGAGAGAAACTGCTCCCTACTGGGAAAACTGGACATGACTGAAGTCCTCTCCTGCATTTCCTTGCCTCAGAGTGCTCCCTACAGCTAATATGAGGGTCTAAAGGAAGTTTTTAAAGGACAGGGCTCATTTTATGACAGACTAATGCATGCAGTAAGCGAGTCTGACTCAGGGTGGGATGTCAGGAAGAAAGCACTTGACCAAGCACAGCAGCCCATGGCTACTCCCTGCACCCCTCCCATCCCACTAAGAACACTAAGAGCACTAAGAACAGATGTGAAGCAGGGCAGGCTAGCTCTACCTGCTCCCCAGAAGCTTAGAAAAATGCTGGACTCAGAATCACAAATTGTTAGAGGCAGGACAACCCCAGAGTTAACTAATCCAGCCCTCATTTTAATACCCAGAATGGTTACATTACTATTCTCAAAGCCATAACTTTCTACAGTTGAGTGTTCTTTCCCACTCCCTTCTTGATGGGGTATTCAAGATAAGGGAGGAGGAGCAGTGGACATGTTCCAGGAGAAATTTGGTAAAACAGAAGAAAGTCACTTTGGTGGGTAAAAAAATAAAAACTTTTTAAAACCACTCCTTTTATTATAAAAATTCTCTAATCACAAGTCGTTTGGTCACACACAAGCTGACAACTGAAAATCAACTCACAGATTGAGGAGTCAGCCCCTTGCGCTTGGCTCTACACAGAATAAGCATTGCACCTGCAAGTCACCTACAGATTTCAAATCCTCACTTAGGCTGATCCCAGAGTCCAGAGGAACCCTCGTGTGAGAGACTCAGACTGGATTCCCCAGTGGAACTCTGAGGAATTCCTCTAAAAATGAACTCAAAACTCCAGGAGGATCTTGGAATTGACCATCTCAGTCCCAAGATTCTCTGAACTAAGAGCTGGCCGAGAAGTAGTGAGGCCCTGGGAGCTTTCTGGGTCTATTTCAGATCACAAGCCACCAGCTTTGGGTCAAAGGGCCTTGGGATTCTAGCAGGTCTAAGTTCCAAGGGTCCACTTTAAGGGGTATCATATTTAACTGCAGCAAGAGGTGAAAAGTAACCACGGGACTGGCAGCCTCTTAGTTTGACTTTTTTGAGTCCTCCAGTTAAGTAATTGGTTGAGAGGATGGCCCACTTAGCCTACCTGAGGTTACAATGAGAACAATAAGGTGAACTCCTTATTGCTCACCAGTGTGTTGGTGTTTGCCACGAACTCCCCGTCTCTCATCCCTGATTAGCCTCCAAAATCACACACAGCCCCGAAAAGGCTGCCTCCCATTTCGAGATTGTCTGATGACTATGTTTCTCACCCACTTTCTTCCAAGGCATCTCTCATGATGATCAACAGTTCAAAGTCAAAAAAAGATCCCATGCAGGGCATGGCTTGTATGATTCTGTTACAAATGCCACACGATTTCTGGTGGGGAGGCTGTTTTTGCAAGCTGACAATGCCTCAACTGAGCTCAATTCAGCGGAGCAAAAGCTATGGTTCTCAACAAATCAGGAACGCTCTCTTCTGTATCTCAGGGGAACATGACTTTGAGTTAGTTACTGTTGGTTTTAAACCTTAGAACATGGAGTTCCCTTACCTGGGCTGGGCTTTATGGTACAGCAAACACGTGACAGTGGGGATGTAAAGGACAAGCATCTATCTCTTTTCTATTTGTTCGGAGAGGGGGAGAAGACGAAGAGCAAAGCCAAGAGTGAGCTCTGGGTTTTAGACAGCCGTGATCAAGACAACCGGGGTAGACCTGGAAGCTAAAAGAAATTTTGCTATCCCATTTTCCACCCAGGTGTTTCCTGAATGTGACTTTTCTAAGCCAGGGTAGTTACATGTTCTACAGTAGGACTCTGAGAGGTCAGGGAAGAAACAAAAGGGGTCGTGTTTGGACTCTCATGGGCTCTATGAATTAGAACACAAGCCCAAAGCCTTTACTTGCCAATTCAGCTATGGGCACTACATTGCTTTTTGGTACTGTTTAAATTTTGTGAAGTGACCACAGTGGGCTCTGTTATTTTCTCCTTCTTTGGCTCTGTAAGAGCTAATCCACTCACTCCTTTGCCTCTAGAAATCTGTGTGGCACGGTGAGCACGAATATTGTAACCTGCTTCCTTCCTGCTGCGCCTGCAGCAGGGCAGACAAAAGAATGAAAACAAAACAGAACAAAGCACTACAGACAATTGATTTCCCTTTTAGTAGTCCTCCAAGTTTGAATTTAAACCTCACTACCTAGGCCTGTCCCTGATTCTCTCTGGGCCTCATCGGTAACATGGAAATAATATTGGCTTTGGACGTAATGAGTTAATAAATGAAATGTACACAGAAGTTTCCTGGTACTTAGAAAGCAGAGAGAAGAATAGGTACTTTTTAAAGGGAAGTACTATGGACTCAGGACCGCCTATATCACCCAGCTCCAAGGGCCCACACACACTGCGATTTGTATGAATGGTATTCCTGGGGCAGTGTGACAGGAATACTATGCAGCAGGGTGGTTAAGAGCAGGGGATCTGGAGCCAGACTGCCCACACATCCCTGTTGTGGCACTTCCCAGCTGGATAACCCTTGGCAAGTGACTCTGCTTTCATTTTCTTATTTATAAAATGAGGACTAGCCCAAGATTATTGTGCAGACGAAAAGCCTTGATAAAAGAAAGTGCTCAGAACGGTACCTGGCACAAGCTTAATGCTGCACAGCATCGGTTGCTTCTTATCTTTGGATCTGGCCGGAAGCCCTGGTACTTCGTGCCTTTGAGGTGGATTCCTAGTACCTGCCCCTGATATTGGCCAGGTCCTCTCAATCCCCACCTGGGACTCAGTCTCAGCTAGCTAGAGCTAGACCAGCATCCTGCCTCCTATTGCCCTACTTAGCTTCGTGCCAGCCTCCTTCCTGTCGCCTACCTGCTTCATCTGGCCAGGCTGATTACTCCTTATGCTGGAGCTGGCATGCAGGCCCAGGTGACCATGGCCTTAGGCCACCCTGCTGAACCCTGTGTGCCCTGGGTCCCCACCTCCAACCTCCCACGGGCCTTCCCAATGGCCTGGTCTCCTGTCAAGCTATAATTGTCTCTTTTTCTTTTTTCAAACTACAATTCTGAACTCCTCACCCCACCAGCCACCCCTGAACTGCTCCAACCTGCCACAAACAATCGCCAAGAAAATGACCTCATGAAAATCCTGTAACATATTGGTTCTTACCAAGGAGGCAAGAGGAGAGTGAGGAAGCCAGAGAGAAAAACGGACAGGGATAAAGAAGCATTCAAAAGCCCAAGACATTCAAAGAAGAATGAATATACAGACAAGCTCCCCGCCTCCCTGCTATTCTTGATGGCTCCAGAAAAAAAATAATACTTCATAATTCACAAAAGAGTGAGCGTAGGCAAGGCAAAAAAAATCCCATGGCCTATTCAACTTGCCAGAAAATGACAGATTCCCTCCCCGTGATTGACGGATTACTCAGTAATCTCTCGATTTTTGAAATTTGTTTTTCTTTAAAAAAAATAAAATAAAATCTCTTGGCAAAAACATTCCATATAGCCACAATTTTCATTAACACTAGACAACTTTATTTTCCACTCTTTTCCAAAATGAACTGAGGAGGCTGGTCTAGCTGATCTGCTCCCTGCTGCCTATACATCATTCAGCACTAATTTAACAATCACAGCTTTCAGTTGCCGCCTGCTCTGCACTATTTTAGAGGCTGGGAACTCAAAGATCAAGCAAGGCATGACTGCATGCGCCTGGAAGCTGACTGAGGGGTGGTGCGGTAGCAATAATGGATGTCCCTAAGACAGAAGATGAACCCAGGTGATGGCTACCATCAAAGCGCTCAATTTTGAGAAGCTCCTATGACAGCTGAAGAGTAATTTGGTTCTTTTATCTGCAAAGCCTCGGCAGGGGTGAGGAGCAGGAAAGGGGGAAAGAAGGGACGGGTTTCACTCATGAACTGGGCAGAAATGACTCAGCCACCAATTTCCTACGTGGCGTTGGGCAAACCACTTCTTAGGATCCCCAATTTGCTGCAAAAGAGTAAACAGCTCAGTTTGTTTTTTATGTAAAATTGGTCAAATTTTCTTTTGCTACTGTTTTTTGGGTAGAAATTCATGTTTTTCCTTCCTTGGGGGTTTTCCTCTTTGATTTGATCACACAGTTTACAGACAGATTCATCAGGTCACCTAATAAACATCCATAAATGCTTACTGCGTCCCTACTATCACCTCCAAATGAAGACCTGATGGTGTCAGCTCCCATTTGACATCTTTGAAGGCTTCCCCATTGCTCTTATGATAAAGACCCAAATCTTTAATATGGTCTTGCCACAGTCTCAATGTTTCTCTTCTCGTATCTTTCCCTTTTTTGTTAGTTGAGTGCTTTTTCTTTTAAAGTAATCATTTTATTTTCCAATTATAGCTGACCTACAATATTATAATATATTATATTCATTTCAAGTGTAAAACATAACTTATAAAGTGATCACTCCAATGAATCCAGTACCCATCTGATACCTTATGCAGTTATTACAATATTATTGTAATATTATTGACTAGAGGCCTGGTGCATGAAATTTGTGCAAGGGGGTCAGCGGATGTCCCTTAGCTCAGCCTGCACCCTCTCCAATCTGGGACCCCTCGAGGGATGTCCGACTGCCCGTTTAGGCCCGATCCTGGTAGGCAATCAGACATCCTTCTCACAATCCAGGACTGATGGCTCCAAACTGCTCGCCTGCCTGCCTCCCTGATTGCCCCTAACTGCTTCTGCCTGCCAGCCTGATCAGCCGTTAACCACTACCCTGCCAGCCTAACTGATGTCTAACTGCTCCCCTGCCGGCCTGTTTGCCCCCAACTTACCACTTCTGCCGGCCTGGTCACCCCTAACTGTCCTCCCCTGCAGGCTTGATCAACCACAACTGTCCTCCCTTACAGGCCTGGTCCCTCTCAACTGCCCTCCCCTGCTGGCCTGATCACCCACAACTGCCCTCCCTTGCAGGGCCTGGAACCTCCCAATGACCCTCCCCTGCTGGCCATCTTGTGGTGATCATCTTGTGTCCACATGGGGGCAGGATCTTTGACCACATGGGGGCAGCCCTTTTGTGTGTTGGAGTGATTGTCAATCTACATATTATTCTTTTATTAGACAGGATACAGGCCTGGTACATGGGTGGGGGCCAACTGGTTTGCCCTGAGGAGTATTTCAGATCAGGGTGGGGGTTCTCTTGGGATGAGGGGCGGCCTGGGCGAGGGGCCTGTGGAGGTTTGCAGGCCGGCCACACCCCCTAGTGACTCAAGCAGAGGCCCTGGGATCTGGGATTAATCTGTCTACAATTGAAACTTTGTAGCCTGGAGCAGAGCCAAGCCTTCTGCTGGCTCTGTGGCAGCAGCCATTTCTGTTTGAAACTTTGTAGCCTAGAGTGGAGGCCTAGGCCAGCAATGGCAGGCTGAAAGCTTGGCTTCCTCCATTGCCAAGGAAACCCAAGCCTCTGTTCTCTCCAGCTCAGTGGCTGCCGCCATTTCTGTATCTTTTATAACTGAAACTTTGTAACATTGAGTGGAGGCCTAGGTAGGCAATGGCAGGCAGAAAGCTTGGCTTCCTCTGTTCCCTGGGAAACTCAGCCTTCCTCCTGCTCTCAGTGGTGGCAGCCATCTTGGTTTGGGTTTATTTGCATAATCTGCTCCTGATTGGCTGTTGGGCGTGGCTGTGGGTATGGTGAATGTATGGTCAAATTTGCATATTACTCTTTTATTAGATAGCATTATATTCCCTATGCTCTATTTGTTGAGTCAAATAAGTCAAACAAAGACAAATGCCAGATGATTTCACTTATATTTGAAATTTACAAATAAACAAACGAGCAAAACAGAAACAGATTCACAGAGACAGAGAACATTTTTATTGAATTTATTGGGGTGAGATTGGTTAATAAAATTATATAGGTTTCAGGGCTACAATTCTATAATATAATATTGTATTGTGTGTTCACCACCCCAAGTAATGTCCCCTTTCATAAACATTTATCCCTCCTTTACCCTCTTCTACCTTCCCCAACCCACGATTCAGAGAGCATTTTGATGGCTGCCAGATGTGAGTGGGTTAAGGGCATGGGTTGAGGGATGAAGTACAAATGGTAGTTACAGAACAGTTGCATCTCTCATTTTGCATCTTTGTCCTTTTATCTTCTCCCCTACAGCCATCCTGGCCTTTCTGGACACATTACACTTCCTCCCTTCGCCGAACTCTGTCTATTATGAGCCCTTTGCTTGAACCTGATAGTTCCTCCCACCCCATAAACACACATTAATGAGATTGGTGAATTAATATCTGTTTCCAGAATGTGAGTTCTTTGGAAAGAGGAATCACTATTATATTCCCACTGCTTAGCACCGAGGTTGGCAAACTGTGGCTTGCGAGCCACATGCGGCTCTTTGGCCCATTCAGTGTGGCTCTTCCACAAAATACCAAGGCATGGGTGAGTCTATTTAAAGAAGTGGCATTAGAGGAAGTTTAAGTTTAAAAAAGTTGACTCTCAAAAGAAATTTCAATCATTGTACTGTTGATATTTGGCTCTGTTGACTAATGAATTTGCCAACCACTGGCCTAGCACAATGCCTTGTACATAGACAACTTTCAATAAATATGTGAATAACTCACAGTGGCCCAACACCCCCTGGCTACCTTTGCACTGGGGCTGCCAAACAGGGTAGTTGATAACAATCAGAACAAAAATATTCCTCAAATGAAATGTGGATTACTTTAGAGCTAAGAAAACCAGAAGATGAATATCCCAAGAGGGTCCTCACCAAATTGTCTTCATGCCCTAAGAGAGAGTGGTCCTTCCTGTTCAGATTCAGTTTCTTACAAATTAAAAATGTTTTGTTTTGCCAAAACCAGTTTGGCTTGGTGGATAGAGAGTTGGCCTGTGGACTGAAAGGCCCCAGGTTCGATTCCGGTCAAGAGCATGTACCTTGGTTGCGGGCACATTCCCAGTAAGAGATGTGCAGGAGGCAGCTGATCGATGTTTCTCTCTCATCGATGTTTCTAACTCTCTATCCCTCTCTGTAAAAAATCAATAAAATATATTTTTTAAAATGTTTTGTTTTAACAATGCCTCTCTTGCAAAGAAAACATAATTTATAATGTGTGATGGATTATTCTTTTTTTGGTGTGTGTGTGTGATGGAGAAAAGACCCTATGACCTTTCATACATTCAAACTTTTGCACACAATGCTCTCTCTGGAAGGCCACCTCCACTCTGCCATGCCCTGCCTCAACTTTTTCTATTTGGTGAATTCCTTCCTTCTTTAACACATTAAGCATCCAGCTTGTTTTGTCTTCCGGATGCAAAGTATAGAGTCAGTCTCATGACTGACTAGGTGCTTAACATGTTAAGGTCCGGTGTAAATGTCACCCAAGACCTTCCTGAACTCCCTCAAACATTAGACTCCTATAGTATCAGGATGGCTGTAGGGGAGAAGATAAAAGGACAAAGATGCAAAATGAGAGATGCAACTGTTCTGTAACTACCATTTGTACTTCATCCCTCAACCCATGCCCTTAACCCACTCACATATCTATACTCCTATAGTATCCTATTTTCCTATACTTCTCTACTCATGAGCCTACCACATCATAGGGTAATTTGTTCAATAGGCTTGTTTCTTCCACTATGAGATAAACAACTAAAGCAAAAATCAAGTCTTACTCAACTTTGTATATACCAAAGGCTCCATTCCATAGAAAATCTTTAGTGACTACTGGTTGCAGAAACTAAAAGACAAACATAAAACACACACACACACACACACACACACACACACACACACACTACATTTTGAGCCCTGATGACATTACCTCCATCATAGTTCATGCAGTCTACTTTAGTAGATGTTTGAGATTGTACAGGGAGTCAACAAGGAAGGGAATGAGCCAGAAATCTGTGAAGTCAATTTTAGGCCTGCTGTGGATTTAGAAAACAAACCACAAAATGGAAAGGATTATCATAAACTCAGGTGTGAACTGGACTGGAGTCAATGGTAGAAGATTTTCTTGCAGTAAAATCTATGGGCAGAGGAAATACTGCTAAATGATGAATGGACGGTAGCATTTCAGTTATGGGATGTTTCCCAAAACTTCATTGCCTTAGAGTGTATTTTGGGAGAAATACCTATATCCCTTTGGAAAAGAATGCCAAACCATGTACCCTTCTAGGCCAGGAATTCTCTCTTATCTTACTAATATACCCCTTTCTAATCCAGTGGCTATCACAATAAATAAATAATAGAAGTCCAATAATTACACTGGGAATAGCCAAGTAAGCTTGCCTATTATAGATGAGCTCTATAATACAACCTGCCACTGAGTGGATCATGTGTCTCAAGTTCTGTCAAGTTCTAGCATAACTTATGCAGCCTTAGGCACCAGACAGTCTAGGACCTCAGCAGAGAAGTAGGGGAATCTGACTTCCTCCAAAATACTGAGCTTAATGTAGCAATACTCATTCTAGGTCCCATCTACAAGCAGATCTAGAGCTTTTTAAAGCATTATTAAACTTGAGTAGGATAGTTGTTAGTTTCTGCAACTCAGTGAGCAGTTATGACAGCATGGTAGTTATTGTGCACACTGCTGCACTTTAACATATACTTTTTATTGATTTCAGAGAGGGAGGGAGGGAGGGAGGGAAGGAGAGAGAGAGAGAGAGAGAGAGAGAGAGAGAGAGAGAGAGAGAGAGAGAGAACACCCATCATGAGAGAGAATCATTGATCAGCTGCCTCCTACATACCCCCTAATGGGAATCAAGCCCACAACCTGGGCATGTGCCCTTGGTCAGAATCAAACCTGGGACCCTTCAGTCCACAGGCTGACGCTCTATCCACTGAACCAAACCAGCTAGGGCACACACTGCTGAACTTTGACATCTCTATTATTCTATGTGGCTGAGATGACTAAAAGTCCTAATATCCATTCCCTTATTTTATCTATAAATCTATTCCACACCCAAGTTTAACAAAGAATATGAGTCTCTGACTAGGAAATATATTTCACAGCCTCCCTTGCAGCTAGATAAGACCCTGTTCTTTCCAAGAGAATGTGATGTTTCTAACTTACACATCACATCCATGAAGGAACACTCATTGCCCACCACATAGTCTCTTGCCTATTCCTTTGTATGTGGTGCTAATGAACCAATTTCTACCATACCTATGAATGATGAAGAATAATTAGATTAAAAAACTTGAGTAGGTAAATGAGCTGTAAAGAAGTCTACTCTTCTGTCCTAGAAGAGTCTACTCTGCTCTCCTATAGGTCAAAGAGAAAGATCCTCCCATCTTATTTAGGCCTCTCTACTTGGGGATCTCTTTGATGAAGCAGCTTATGCTAATACCAGCTGCAAGAAAATAATTAAGATATAGAGTTCATTAGAGTAGGAACAACGCAATCAGAAAAATATGTCCAAAGGTAGGCACTAGACTCAGAAAAATGCACCTCATTGGTGTGTCACTTCTTCTTATTGTTCTTTCGCAAAAAGCTCACAAAATCAAGATGGTGGTCAGTTATAGCAAACAACTGACTCCTCTCCCTTCATTCCAAAATAAAATCAGAACTTTGTTAAGTAAATGTTAAGCCTTAATAAGACTGTTTATTTTCTGAAATCAAAGATTGGGACAAAAAAACCAAAATGTTGTTAAGCTAAACACACTATACATTGCCAATTTTTTATACCATATTTTCAAAGCCCAAATACATTCAAAGAAAATGTTCAAGCCTATTCAGTTTTTGAATTAACGTAGACCATTACAAAAAGAAAAATATTCACCATCTTTTAGCAAAGTCCGTAAGGATTTGCTCATGAAGGTTTAGATTTTCAATATACAATTTCTCTTAATTCCCAATCTGCTTGGTCATTTCCTTTTTAGCACTCAATAGAAAATTAGTTGGAGCCCTAAGTCCAAAGCCTTTCTCCCAAGAGGCACAAACAGAAACAGGCTGAGTGACTTGATTTAAATTCTAATTCTCAGAAATGATTCTTGCATCAAATATTAAAAAAAAATAGCAACCATCTCCATAAAAAATAGCATACCTTTGGGGACAAATAATAAAAATGCTGTACATTAGTATTGATGGAAAATAGAGAATAATGTAAAAAAATATATTAATAATCTCTTATAAATCCAAAAGCATAAACAAAGCATAGAGACTTTCGTAACACACACACACACACACACAGTTTTGAAAAGTTGTTTGGCAATGCATTTCTCTTAATAACAAAAAGTGACTTCTCAATTATTTAAGAAAGATAGATCAAAAATTAAAATACCAATATTAAAATAAATTTTTAGCCGAAACAGGTTTGGCTCAGTGGATATAGCATCAGCCTATAGACTGAAAGGTCCAGGGTTCAATTCCCATCAAGGGCATGTACCTTGGTTGTGGGCACATCCTCAGTAGGGGGTGTGCAAGAGGCAGCTGATTGATGTTTCTCTCTCATTGATGTTTCTGACTGTCTATCCCTTTCCCTTCCTCTCTGTAAAAAATCAATAAAATATATTTATAAAAATAATAATAATAAAATAAAATAATTTTTTAGGTGTCATGTACCTTATAGCATCTCAAACTCACTACATTTCTGAGCCTTGTGTAGCAGGGTAAACTATAAATAATACTTGATCCTCTGCTCTTGTGCACATTATAAATCTATTTTCTTTTAATTGGGAAAGGCAACAATATCACAATTTTCAAAAACAGTTATTTAAAACAAATTATTTCTAAAGCCCTTCTAAGTTACTCTTTCAGCATCGAATTAGCTCTAAATATATATAAAACACTACAAAATAGTAAACTAGTAACATCTCAGTCGGGAAAGAACGTCAATTCCTAATGTTCCCTGGGCTCCTCTAACTGTGCATGTAAACCTATGGATCAGAGGAACATGAAACAACTGTCTTAACATAATTTGGATGTGTATACACACAATGAAAGAGATATAGCACACACGAATATCCATTACAGAAAAAAAAGGGGGAAATTCAAACACATTACCAGTACATGTTCAGATTTCTCTAATTTTAGAAGAAATTCTGAGGTTTTCCCTATCAAGTACTTGTAAAGCTTTCATCAAAGCCTTGAACTAAAAGATAATGTCAGGCAGATAGCCTGTGGGCCTCAACTAAGACAGACTTACTTTTTAAAAAGATTATCTAGCCTCCCTGGTTTGCTCAGTGGTTAGGGTGTTGGCCCTCAGGCCAAAGGGTGGCAGGTACAATTCCAGGTCAAGAGCAAGGACTTCTGGTTGCAGGCTGGATCCCGGATTGCAGGCTAGATGCTGGCCAAGGTTAGGGCATGTGAGGAAGGCAACCAATTGATGTATCTCTCTCTCTCTTTCTCAAAAAAAGTAAAATATAAAAACATTAAGAGTTAACAAATAAAAAGATCATCTACTAGATTAGTAAGACCAACGCAGACACTTTGGAAATCATTATCCTATCTTCAATTAAGCAAATTGACTACTGAAAGTTTTGGGAGAAAAATAAAAAGTCCAATAGGAGAAAAGATGAATGAGCAAATTTCAAAGTCAACGTGATTTCACATTCAGCTCTTGTTGGCTGTTTACTTCATTTAAACCATGTACTTAGTGAACATAAAACCAGAAGATCTGAAAGGTTAGAAATCATGGGAAAGTTTCCTAACATCACACAATTCATCCTCCATCTACTTGTCTACTGCCATCTCTACTTTATATTTTTCTCACTTTATACTTATTTCATCCACTCATTACACTTTCTCCCAAACATGTATGTGTTTACGATCCAGCTTCCTGAGGCTTCTTATGGTTGAAATCAACTTAAGCATTTTTCTAATCTACTGAAATTTTCCACAACTCTTCTCTTCACAGATCAATATCTATAATAATAACTTCTACTGCCAATTCTTCCACAAAAATTTTAAAAACATTTCCAATGACTATATTTATTTTTCTAAATATAAAAATAAAATTTAAAAAAAGTGTATTATAGAAAACTTGACAAATTCAGAAAAGTACAAAGATAAGAATGAAAAGCTGCTGAAATAGAGTGGGGCAAAAGTAGATTTACAGTTTTGAGTATGTAAAACAATTTATTCTTGTATTACTTATTAATTATTGTATTATTTCCCATGCAAACAACTGTAAATCACTGTACCAGTAAACCAACTTTATTTATTTATTTATTTATTTATTTATTTATTTATTTATTTATTTATTTATTTATTTATTGTTAATCCTCACCCAAGGATATTTTTTCCATTGATTTTTAGAGAGTGAAAGAGAGGGAGTTGAGGAAGAAAGAAAGCAAAACATTGATGCGAGAGAGACACATCAATCGGTGTCTCCCACACAGGCCCTGACCAGAGCAGAGAAGTGAACCTGCAACCCAGGTATGTGCCCTTGACTGGGAATCGAACTTCCAACTCACAACCCTTTGGTGCAGTCTAACCACTTAGACACACTGGCCAGGGCTATAAACTGACTTTTAAACTGTATGATTACTGGTAATACTTTAAGGTCTTTCTCTATACACATTTTGTTTCACATGCTATAAGTAAAATTTTGTAGTCTCTCAATAACACAAGCATTTGCTCACATTACCAAAACTCATAAATATGATTACATTTCATCATATAATCTGCAGTTCCCATTGTTTTGCTCTCATAAAAAATGCTGGAATTATATTATGTGTAGTCTGCAATTCAGATTATTTTCTTAGGCTAGACTCCCAGATATTCTTGGGTCAAGTGTATGAACATTTTAAGTTACTTGATCACATTGCTAAATGCTGTACAGAAAGATTTTACTAATTTATATTCCTATAAGTTTGATGTGAAGTTCTAATTCTTATTCCTATCACCAGAAATAGGGTCTAATTTTTTAAACCTGTTAATTTGATATGCAAAAAGTGGCATCTCACTGCTACTTTAACTTGAATTTTATGTTAATGAACATATAAATGTGAAAATACCACGTGTGTGTGTGTGTATACATATATTTATATTTATGTATATACTAGAGATCCGGTGCATGAAATTCATGTACTGGGGGGTGTCCCTCAGCTCAGCCTGCACCCTCTCCAATTTGGGACCTCTCAGAGGATCCCCTTGGGGGATATCTGGGACTGCTGCTCCCAACTGCTCGACTGCCTGCCAGCCTGATCACCCCCTAACCATTTCCCTGCCAGCCTGATCAATGACTAACTGCTCCCCTGCCAGCCCAATTGCCCCCAACTGCCCTCCCCTGCAGGCCTGGTTGCACCCAACTGTCGGCCATCTTTGACCACATGGGGGTGGCTATCTTGTGCGAGGGTGTGAGGGTCAATTTGCATATTACCTCTTTATTATATAGGATATATATATGTAAAATACTGTGCTTTTTCATAAACATTTAAAATATATTGGCTCTGCCGAAACCGGTTTGGCTCAGTAGATAGAGTGTTGGACTGCAGACTGAAAGGTCCCGGGTTCAATTCTGGTCAAGGGCATGTACCTTGGCTGCGGGCACATCCCCAGTAGGGGACGTGCAAGAGGCAGCTAATTGGTGTTTCTCTCATCGATGTTTCTGACTTTCTATCCCTCTCCCTTCCGCTCTGTAAAAAATCAATAAAAATATTTTTTAAAAAAAAATAAAAAATAAAAGATAAATAAAATATATTGGCTCTGAGTGAGGAATTCCACATCTAAAGAACAGAGACTGTTATGCTCTTGTTTCTTTTTGTAGAAAGCCTTTTTAAAAATTCTATATATTTTTTATTGTTGACTAGAGGCCTGGTGCACAAAAATTTGTGTACTCGGGGAGGGAGGTGTCCCTCAGCCCATCCTGGGCTGTCTCACAGTCTAGGACCTCTTGGGGGATGTCCACCACTGACAGCTTAGGCCTTCTCCTAGGGGGATCAGGCCTAAGCTGTCAGTCAGACATCCTTTTGGCAGTCTGGGAACCCTTTGGGGATGTCCAACTAATGGATTAGGCTCACTCCCCGCTAGTCGGACATCCTTTGTGTCTGACTATGAGCCAGCTTCTGTGGAAGTGCACTGACCATCAGAGGGCAGCTCTTGCGTTGAGCATCTGCCCCTGGTGGTCAGTGCACATCATAATTACAGGTTGTTCTCGGTCATTCTGCTGTTAGGGTCAATTTGCATATTGCCCTTTTATTATATAGGATAGTATTACAGATATCTCCCACCCACCCCCTTTACCCCTCTCCTCCCAGCTCCTACCCACAGATCTTCACCACCCTATTGCCCATGTTCATGGGCTATGTATGTAAGTATATAAGTTCTTTGATGTATCTCTTCTCATCTCCTCATTGCCACATCGAAGTATGTCAGTCTGTTCCATGCCTTCATGCTTTGGGTCTTATTTTATTGGTCAATTTTTATTGTTCATTAGATTCCACAAATAAGTGAGATCATATAATATTTGTCTTTCTTAGATTGGCTTATTTTACTTAGCATAATATTCTCCAGGTCCATCCATGCTGTCCCAAAGGGTACAAGATTCCTCTTTTTCACAGCTGCATAGTATTCCCTGGTGTAAATGTCCCACAGCTTTTTTATCCATTCATCTACTGCTGGGCATTTGGGCTGTCCAAATATTCGCTATTGTAAATAATTCTGCTATGAACATAGGGGAAAGTCTTATGAAGATGACACCTGGGGTTGGGGTTGTCAACAATGGTAGAGGAGCAGCTCACCAGCAGAGCTTTTTTACAATCCACTTCACTCTGAGAAGTCAAGCTCAGTAGAGGTTCTACCATCTATATTTTCTAAAAATTCCACTCCCATTTTAGTAGGCAAAAAAATGAGAAGCCACAGGGCTAAGACTGCAACAGTTAAATATTTAGCAGGTGCATGAATTCCTTAGGCATATGATGAAGAGCATTATGTCCTAAACTTTCATTTTATTCTGTGGTGCTGACCTTACATCCATAAAGCAACTTATTCACCCTCTGAAATCTACTTTTTACCAGGGACATAGCATTGCCCATATCTCTTAATCTCATTTTTAAGAATGATCTTGTTTCACATGAAAGGAAAGTAATCTAAATACTGATGTACCTTTGGTTTTTATAGCCAGCACTTGGTATAAGTATTCAACAGTAGACAGGATAAGTATCTGGTGTGAATTTCCAAAATAGTACCTCTTCCAACTCAAAGAGATCTTCTACTTCTATGGGCCAGGGGAAGGTATTCATATTGTTTACTGGTTTATTATGGTATTTACCGAAATATGAAATCCTAGCTAACCCTTGGACCTACCTCCAACGCTACTCCCATCTCTAACAACAACGACTCCCTTGCACCCTACTAAGCCTCATACTTGAAGTTAATACCTATTGATACTGGTGTCACATAGCTTAGCATACTTGTCAACCTGAATAATATGGGCTTACGAAATGCCCTTATCTCCCTCTCAGAGCTAACACCATAATGGGGGGCAATGTAGGGGAGGCAGGAGAAGATCTGATGTTAGAAATATAATTTTTCACCATATCAACTCCAGTAAATACCATTTGGCTGGAATATACCAGAGAAGAACAGTCTGGGTACAATGAGTCTCTCTGAACAGTGCCTGGATCTGAGTGTCGCCGTTAGCCTAGTCTCTACTGGAGATCACAGATTGAATCATTCTAAGTCACAGCACCAGGAGGTCTGCCACAGTTGTCTCAGAGATGGTTTCTTTCCCTCTCAGGTGCTGAGAGTGGCCATCGCCTACTACACAGAGAGACCATTCTGGAAGGCAGAGATGGAAGGTAGGCACAAACATCAGTACTGAGAACCAGTGCCTACGTGGTCAGGACAGAATGCAATGAGTAAACTCAGGTCCTTGACAAATCTGTAAGTGGAAAACTCACTCCAATTTTCCAACAAGAAAAGTAAGGGACAGAGTTTCAAAATTAGGAAAAATCTGAGTCCAAATGAATTATTTTATCTGGTCTGCAGATAAATCCCCCAAAGTATCTGCATTATCATGACAACCGTTACTTTGGGCTCTTGGTACAAATGAATGTGACAATGATGGACAGGCTATTTGAACTTCAAAAATGAAACCTTTAATGGCAATGAATATTCTTTGTGGTTTATTACTGCAGCTCAGGGCAGGTGC
The DNA here is from genome assembly GCA_027563665.1 of Antrozous pallidus. Classification (NCBI taxonomy): domain Eukaryota; kingdom Metazoa; phylum Chordata; class Mammalia; order Chiroptera; family Vespertilionidae; genus Antrozous; species Antrozous pallidus. The sequence goes on along the minus strand of CM050508.1, from coordinate 65,477,894 downwards.
TTCGATCTCTAGGCTTTGCTGAATTCAGATCAGCTAAGTGAACACTGTGCTTCATTCATTCTGTTCATCTGTCTCCAGGGGCCACTTTGTTGCCTTTGGATTGTTTCTGCCATGGACCTCATCCTCAGAAAATTTACAGGACAGAAAAGCTTGGAGGCCACTGAGGATAAGTTGTGATGATGCATCCTGACACCTTTTACTGATGTTTTGAACTAAGTGAAAGAAAAAAGCATTAACAAGTATAGCAAACATGGTGCCTGGAATTAGCAAAAGTGCAATCACAAGGTCACACATTCAAAGCTAGGCATTTAGCTGTATGTCACTGTAAATCACCATGCTAGCACTTTCCCTCCTCTTCATTATTTTTATTTTTCTAAATTTAGTGCCATTATACATGCTGTCAACTCAGATAACTTAGTACCTATGCACAAGGAGAGTGAATCTCAGTTTCGATGAGGTCCACCAATCTAAATGTCTTCCCTTTTGTATATTCCCATTCCCAGTGACATCTCAGTCACTAGGTATCATTTTCTGGTGTTCATTTTTTTTTTACAGAGAGGAAGGGAAAGGGATAAAGAGTTAGAAACATTGATGAGAAACATCTATCAGCTGCCTCCTGCACACTCCCTACTGGGTATGTGCCTGCAACCAAGGTACATGCCCTTGACCGGAATCGAACCTGGGACCCTTGAGTCCACACACTGATGCTCTATCCACTGAGACAAACTGGCTAGGGCTGATGTTCATTCTTGAAGATTTATATATCTGCATATATTGGCAGTTCCAACCAGTCTTCATATACAGTATATTCATTAGAGTTTGTACCATTCCTTTTGAAAATTTCATTCAATGAAACAATTTTTTTGTTACATGAAATAAATTTTATACTCCATTTTTATTACCAAATAATTTATTACCAAATGAAATACAATTTTTAAAGACCTTAAGTTTTAGATGAGGACACACTATTAAATTAAGTAAAATTTCCAAAACTTAACTTAGAAATCAAAGAAAAGTAAAATATTAATGATAAGTTGTTGCAAGTGATTGGCTGTAAATTAATGTTCCTGGTATTTTTCAAAGAAAAGTCAAAGTGGACAACAATAGAAAACACAGGCTCTCTACCCAGGACACAACTCTCCCATGTCTCTCAGTTATTCACATTTGCTTGCTCTCTGACTCCACAAGTTCTCCAAACCCTAAGCACCTCTCATTTTACCTAAGACCTCACACCCTAGTGGGATCTAAAATCCTTCTTTTCCATTCTATACCAGAGTACGTAAATAGTATGATTAAAAAAAAATTTTTACACTGGAGGCTGGGAAGTCCAAGTTCAGGGTACCAGCAGATCTGGTGTCTGGCGAGAGCACTCTTCCTATTCGCATGTGGCCACCTTCTTGCCATGTCTTTACATGGTGGAAAGAGCAAGCCGTGGTGTCTCTTCCTCTTGTTGAGGCACTAATGGCACTAATCCCATCAAGGGATTCTTCCCTCAGCTGAAACCACCTCCCATTTTCTGGCAATTTGCAAATAAATATGTTCAGTTCAAATGTGTGTTTGGAGTTCTAGAACCACATATTTAGCTACCTACCAGATATCTCCACTTGGATGTCCCACAGCCCAGATATGTTACACTCAACACATCCAATAGTGACCTCACAGCTACCTGCTTCAAAACCAAGTCCCTAAACCATAGAACAGAATGCCACTTCAACCCAGTTGTCTGATTTGGAAATCTGGGATCATCCTCTACATGTCCCTTCCTTCTCTCCACTAAAGCCCACGTTCTATTATCATTCCTCCTCTTTTCTCAGTCCCTCGGAGTTTAGGCTTTCCTACTTGTCCCCCTGCACTGGTCTTCCTGCCTCTACCTGTGCCACTCCCTCAAGTCCCACATACCTTTCCCTTTTAATACCAAAATATTCTGCATATCTTCATCTTCTGAGTCTGCTTAAACAACATCAAAAGCACCTCCCTTCCTCTGCAATAAAATTCAAATTTTTTTATGGATTAAAGTACAAGCATGTCCTGATGTGGCCAGTCTCATGCTTGCGTGACTTCCTCACACCATGTGCTCCAGCCATACACATTACAGCTCCTGAAGTATTTGCTCTTGCTACCTGTGTTTCTGAACCCTCTTCCTCAAAAACTGGGGGTGTGGGCTCGAAAGGTTCAGCAGGGAAAATGGACATCTATAATATTTTCAACAATAAAGATAAATTATTTAAAAATGTTTCACTACCACATTCCTCATTCACCTTAACTTTCTTATTCAAAAGTCAACCTTGCCCAGCCGGCAGGGCTCAATAGTTGAGTAGTTTCATCTATAAACCAGGAGGTCACAGTTCAATTCCCGGTCAAAGGTTTGATCCCCAGTGTGGGGTGTGCAGGAGGCAGCTGATCAAAGATTCTCTCTTATCACTGATGTTTCTATCTCTCTCTCCCTCTCTCTTCCTCTCTAAAATCAATTAAAAATATATATATTTAAAAAAAATCAGCCTAGTTTCTGTTCACTTGGAAGCTTTGTCCAAAGCTCATCCCACTCCAGTTGGAGATTACATGTCCCCGCTGCCAGGTCTCCCAGGTCTGGGGTCCATTGCATCATAGAACTTATCCCGCCGCACCCTCCATACTTGGGCGAGTACGGAAGCTCTGGAAGGAGCAGGGACTGGACCACTGCATTATATTCCCCTGCAGTGCCTGTTACATAGAAGGTGCTCTCAATTTGTTTAATACTTGAAAGAGTTCTACAAATTCTGGGGTTAACCTCATCCTCGCTAAAGCAGTTTCCATGAACCACATTCTGATCCCTCTTACACTGATTGTATCTAACACACCAAAGTCATGACACTGATCTCAATGAAGCTCCAATTTCAATTGAGCAGGCAGAGGACAAAGGAGCAGGCAGCCAGCCGCATCAGAAAGAGATCACCCAGGGCATAGACACATACACGATGTGAGCAGAATCTTCAAACATTCATTTCATAAAATGACAAAAGTCCATTTACAATCTTGCTAATCATTTGTTTAAAATGTCACTTTAGAATGCTGTTTTTCCATTGGGAGTTGGTGAATTGTATAGCTATATAAAATGAGATAAAATCTAATGGGAATAAGTTTGCAATGAATTCCAATAGGGAATACAAATTATACTCAATTTCTCTCAAAACCTCCATGTCAAGATCCTATTTATCTTTAGACCTTTGGTTACACCAGAAAATATCTAACTCATGATGAAACTCATGTTTTCTCTAACGTGCTCCTGTCAAAATCGCACACAGTGAAACTCTTTAAAAGAGGGCTTTGGTTCTGCTCTAAACACTCGGAGCTCAGAGCTTGGCTCCAGGTTGGCTTCAGGACTCTGAGCACAGGAGTCGCACTTTGGAGACCCACGTTAGCTCATATTAATCAACAGCACTAAAGACCCAAAACTTCAGCCTGGGTAACCAGCTTTCCCAGAAGTTGGTCTTGATAGCTGTTAAGCTCACTGTGGAATATCTTTCCATTTGTTCCCTAACAAGACACTGAGTTTAACTCCTGCTCTGTCAGGGGCTAGAGGGGTTGACCACATGCCTTTTCCTGCTCTCATCTTACAAGTCTACATACGGTGTTCTGAATTGGAAGCAGCCATTAGGTGACAAATTCTGGTGAAGCAACAAATGACATGCCCCATCATTGAAAATGGGGTGTGAAGAATGTGCTTCGAATTGTCCAAAGCCATGACTGTCTAAATGCAGGGTTTCTAAAAAATCTTTTTTTTTAAACATGGTCATAAGAAACAAGTAATCCATTGCTTCATGTTTCCATTTTTCTGGACTCTAATTTTTTTTAAAAATCTGGAAATGTTATCTTTACCTAGAGAGAGTTAAAAAAAAAAAAAAAAGACCTGGAAAGAGATGCTTCTAATGATCGCTTCATCATTCCACAGTGGTGGACTTCCCCCAAAGCAGAACCTAAGACAAAGGACTAGGAGGTGCTCTCAGGGAGACAAGAGACTGAATTAGGGGAGAAGGAAAAGCCAGTGAAAAATGCATTCCTGGGGTGCCACTGCAGAGCTCCATCTCACTGAGGACTTCTAAGCATCAGAGAAAAGTGCCCTTAGGACTGCACCTCCGAAGGACTACAGGCTAGGTCTCCTGACCAGTAGGCTGAGAGGGTGTTAACTCCCCTGCATTTGGGAGAGGCTTTAGCAATGTCTGAGGAAACTCCAGAGGTCTCAGGGCAAAACCCTCAGGCAAAAAAGAGAGAGACGTAAGCAGGCTTCTTGCAGGGGAACCATCCACCACAGCTGCACCTGAAATCCGAGATGCTCCCAGGAGATGCTGCATGGGGCCCAGGAAGTACCAGCTACTACAACCCTATGTGGGTGTAAGATTCTCTATGCAGTGTGACAAGGTACACTTACTATTTTTTAAAAAGCACTTTTCTCTTCAGTTTGCCCCATTTCCTAGGGATTTTAATTAATAGCAGTGCGCATTTGCTCCCTGCATTATCAGTTTACCTTTCAAGTAATTAAGAATAAAATGTAATGGCAATTATGGCTTGGGGAGGCTGTTAAGTACATACCTATGGAAATAAAATAAATACAATAACCACTGGCAGGAACCACTAAATGGATAACCTACTCTGGAGGGCTTGTACTCAGCAACACAAAATTCCTGCCTTCTCTGTAAACAGCCCGGCTCTTTCACCTGTCAGTACAATAGTTCCTGACAGGAGTGAATGCAACCGGCAGCTTGGGGAGCAAAAGTAAGTTTCTGGGAAAGCTGCAACCAGACCCTAGCCACCATGTCAGTCAAAGATACAACATTTCTTAGCACCATTTCTTCCCTTATTCCAACTGGGACCAATGTAATCAACCCTAGAAAAAGCTGATGCTTGGTCACTGTAAGCTGAGCATTTCATGTCCTTTGACTGACCTTTACTCATGCAAGTAAGTCACTGAAGAAGCTTTGGGAATATTCCACTTCCTAAATTGCAAATGGTTTTGCAAATATTGCAAACAGAAAACCCGAGTTCTTGGTATTGTCAAAATGACACCTTAATAGGCTCCCAAATTCAGTAATTACTGTTTTCCTCACACCCACTGACAGGGCTGAAAATGAGTGGCCCTCACACGGTTCTCAACTTGGTGCCTTTTTGGGGCAGGTGTGGGAAGGAAGGACAAGAAAGCATCTTGGGTAAGGTCAGGGATAGAGATGTTGAACCATGTTTTCTTAACACATCTTTGATCCACTAACTGTATCTAGAAGCACTTTGTGGGACTAAGAAATTTGTAGATACCATTTTTGTTTGACCCAGGAAGCCCAGACCTACTCTCAGGGACAGGAACTAGGAGCCTCGGGCCCAGGGTAGATGACATTCATGGGAGCCAATGAAAGTTGAGTCAGACCAGAAGGAGCATAGGGCAAAAGTGACAAAGCAAAGATGGAACAAGACAGCAGTGAGGAATCCGTAGGACAGGAGAGGCAAACACATTGCATGAGGTGCCAGGTAAGTAATCAGGCAGCTACTTCTCAGACAAGGACATCGGCCAGGGACCACTTTTAATGGTGAAATGGATAAACCCAAAGAAAAAAATTTGGAGAAAATCAGTCCAATGTGTCAAACATGCTCATACTAAGGTTTAAATTCTACAATGAGCAAACTAGAAAGTGGTCCCTTTTCTGTAGGATGTCCCATGTGCTCCTTAAGCAAGCGTTATTGCCTGCCTGGCCTACATCGAGTAGATAATATAATTTAGGCGAGGTTCATCTCAGGCCACTGATTTCTACTAGCCTTGCAAATTCTGGTAATGACTTTTGAGTCTAAGCAAACAAACTTAAGCCTGAGGCCCATATGATGATCAAATCAGGAATTTGATAAATTTGCAGAACCTTTTTGGATTTTAGGCTTTTCAGAAGTTTATTCTCAACAAAACATATTCCAAGTTATTATTGGCCCACTGAGTCCCTCTAAAAGGCTGGCAGGCTTAAATGCCAACATAACTACCAATATGACTATCAACCTTAGATATACACCGGGAGTGTTCTTGAGTTCTTCAGATGACAAAGTAAAAATGAACCTTGAAAACTCCCCCAGGCAGTGGCGATGAACCACAAGGCCAATGCAGTTATGAGAGCAAATGAAAAAAACATAAGTGAACTTTTTGAATGTGAGCTTTGTGGCTTGTAGTTGCTCAGTAATGTGCTTACCATAAAAGGAATCTTAGTGCGTTAGATTTGAAAAGCATTAGCAAAAATAAAGCACTAAATTCATAGACAAAATGATTCAAAGCATATCACCATGAACAAACATGCTTCCGGAAAGTCTGTTTGTCATTTGGAAGTGCTGGGAACCTGGCAGTCTTGCCTGGCACTTGGGCCTCCTGTCGTAATGCCGCCCACCAGTACCTGTTAGAGCTATCAACTGCTCCTGAGATGAAGCAAAGTTTTCCTTGGCCTGGTTTACTTAAACATTTACTCCAGCTCCCCAAACACCTCTGGTTCTACTGCAATCTTGGAAGGCTGACCTCAAAAATGAGTTCAAAGCAGTTCAAAGTCTGCAAAGGGAAAATAGGCTCTTAGACGAATAGTTGGAGGAAGTCCTTATTATGAAGAAAGGCTGCCCTGGCCGGGTGGCTCAGTTGGTTGAAGCATCATCCCAGGTTGCAGGTTCAATCCTGGTCAGGGCACATACCTAGGTTGTGGGTTCAATCCCTGGTAGTACACGTACAGGAGGCAACCAATCGATATTTTTCTCTTGTTCCTTCTCCCTTCTTTTTTCTCTAAGATCAATAAACATACCTTTGGGTGAAGATTTTTAAAAAGGCTGTCTTCTGTTTTTGTTGTTGTTGTTGTTGTTTTTCTCATACATGCAATGACTCCAGCTATGGTACTCTTACAGACAACTTAGTTGGATTCAAGAAAGACATTGCTAGTGGTAGATATTAATATGGAATTTTTAAAAATCCATTTGCTTGCAGACGCTATCCCACTAGCCAGCTTAGAGATCTGAACAATAAAATCACAGCAGTCAGATTTTTTCCCCTCACTTACTGAATAAAGCTCAAACACAACAAATTCCAGGCTTAACTTCCCTTGTGTGATTGTTTGACTGTGAGTGTCAAGACCCTCCTGTACTGCCCAGATAACCGAAGATTAATGGAGTAAGAACCCCTGAGGTGCACTGTGATTCGGGGGATCTAACTAGAGAATTCAGAAGCTCCAAGTGTTAATCCTGGGTCAGCCTACAATTTGCTAAGTGACCTTATATAAGCCTTATGGCTTTCAATGTTTTCCATCTACAAACTGAAGAACGTGAGTGACTCAAACAGCCCAGTATCCACTCCTTCCTAAGACTTTTATCTTTCTTCCTATCTGGAACTCAGTAAACCTATCACTCCTTTCCACTATGAAAGAATACAGAATCACAGAACAGATTTCTGACTTTTTCACTTAATTGCCTCTCTTCTGACTAGCAGTTTCCAAGACTGAAAATCCAGATACCTTGTTTAGGAAGCTAAGACGAGGAAGAAGGGAAGGAGGATAGGAAATATCACAAACAAGCATGGAGAAGGCTCTAGAAAAGCTCAGTTTTCCAGCTAACAACTGCTACCTGTTGGTGTTTAAGAAAATATAATAAGGATCTAGTCCCTAGAGATGAACTGTGCCCATTTCTGTATCAATATACATCATAGGGTAGATGGACTAAGGATTTTTTTATTTCAATGTGAAAAAAAATAAAAAAAGATATGTTCACATCCAGATTCCTGGACCTCTAGATGTGGCCTCATTTAGAAAAAGGGTCTTTGCAGATGAGATCATTCTGGACTATCTGGGTGGGCCCTAAATCCAATGACAAGCATCCTTATAAGAGACTGAAGAGGGGGAAACACAGGGACACAGAGGAGAAGCTGATGATACAGAGGAGAAGGCAGAAATTGGGATGATGTAGCCACAAGCCAAGAAGTCAAGGAATGCCAACCACCACCAGAAGCTGGAAAAAGCGAAGACCAGAGCCTACCCTAGAGCCTTCAGATGAAGATGACCCTGCTGACTCCTGGATTTTGGACGTTTGGCCTCCAGAACCATGAAAACACATAAATGTCTGCTGGTTTATGTCACCAAAAGTGTGGTAATTTGTTACAGCAGCTTCAGGAAACTAATACACACTATATAATTAAATCCTTAAATTAACCCATTTTTGATATATTAATCTGTCCTTTTCACCACTGCCATCTCACATAAGAGCTATCATTTGAGAATACTTCTTAATATTTTTCTGCTTCCTTAGTCCATTAGGTTAGCACATATAACAAATGCTACCAAAGACCCCAAGTCCATTCTATCATCTAGAAACAAATGTTTATCAAGTAGTTAAAACTAAGTTGGAAACTATGTGATAAGTGAAAAGAGAACATAAACTGATGTCCCCAACCTAGTTTTGCATCCTAACTCTGCCATGTATTACCTGTGTGGATTTAAATGAGCCCCTAATTTCCCTGACCCTCTGTTGTCTTGTTTTTGAAGTGGGAGTAAAAGTACCAATGCCGCACAGAGTTGGGTTATAATGCTCAGATCATAGATGTAAAAGTGATTGGGGACCATACAGAAATGAACAGTGCTTGTTATTCTCGCTCTCACTGTTTCATCTCTCCTCTACTAAAGGAAACAGAGGCACTGAGCAATCCATCTAGGAGAATCAGCAAAGGATATGGCTAATAATTGGCTGCTCATGTCAAATCTGGGTCAGGATATTGATTTATTCAGCACCCCCTCCAGTTGGTCGCAATAAATTACACACCCAAATTCAGTAATTATTTGTATATGTGGCCCCTCCCCTGAATTCAGCACTGCCTAGTGTGTGGGGAGGGGTGGGGGAGGTCAGTGAGAATCAGCACATAAGTGGGCAGACATACTGCTAGCCATGCTCCCCATTGTGTGTGTAAGCAGGGGAAGCAGGAGTGGGGTGGAGTGCCCCACACAAGTGACCAACCCCTCCACCAAAGTAGGACAATCATAGCGAGCCTTACTCCCTCCCAACTCCCAAGCTGCCTTCCTCTTCTCTCTTGTCACCTCGGTTGTCATGCTGGGAAGTCTCACCCCAAGACAGCCTGAATTTTATTTAAAGAACTGTTCTTGCAGCTCTCGCCCGGGGACAAGCGATGCTGCCAGATGCTGGGCATGAGGAAGCAGGTGGGAACACCAGCTGCTGGGCATGAGGAAGCAGGTGGGAACAGGGTATCTTAATTAATTAGTCTGATAATCAAGCACTCCAAGGTCTACTTCTGACTTCCACTAGATGGCGCTGTAGCGTTCTTTCCCTGCTCAAGCAGGTCAGGCCAGATCCTTTTGAGTTTTCTAGTTTTTAAATGCAACCTCATCTGCTGGTATTTTCTAAAAAAGTCTCAAAATTTATTCTCAGGTGATTGTACCTTTTCCTGTCTGTCAGCTCTGTTATGGATTTTTTTTCTTATACCTTTTGAGGAAATCATTTCAATGAGATGGTGGAGTGAAAAGGAAATAAATACTATGTCATTCCATCATCTGGATAAAAAAGCGCACCTATTTTAAAAATGCATTGGTCCAAAAAAAAAAAAAAAAAAAGCACTAATCTGCTCTGCTCCTGATTTACTGAACGGAAATTTGCAGGGGTGGAGCCAAGTGCACAGTTTCTTAAAGCTCCTGGGGTGATTGTGATTCTGATGTGGCCAGAGCTGAAAGCATTAAACCCCTTGGTATGACAATTCAGGCACGTGTATACCACAAAATAAATGAGCAGCCACTTCATTTTGTTAGGTACCAAGCCACACCACCCTAAAAGTTCATTGAAAATTACACACTCAACTCCAGGACATAACTAGCACTTTGCAACCTAAACCCTCTTTCAGTGCTTTGTTAAATAAACACTTAACGGGGAGCATCTAGCTAGCATTCTGTCCCTATATTCATTCCCTCCTGTACTCTCAATAATAACACTTACTACCTACTTACCTCACAAGAGTGTTAATTTATGAAATTTGAAAGCAATTTAAACAAACCTTGTTGACTGAAATGGGCAACATAAGTTTTGTATCAAATTACTGTCATCAAGCCGTTGACTTTTTCTATTCTTTCTTTGTGTTTGTATTAGTCATCTCGGGCTGCCATAATAAAATATCAAAGTCAGGGTGGCTTAGATATCAGGCATTTATTTCTCAGAGTTCTGAAGGCTGGAAGTCCAAGATCTGGATGCCTGCATGGCCAGCTCCTGGTGGCTACTCTTACACATGTCCTCGTGGCTCACGTGCCTGACAGAGATGGCTCTCCAGTCTCTTCTCACCTAACTCCAATCTAACTACCTCCCAAAGGCTCCACCTTCAAATATCATCACATGGGGTGGTAGGGCTTCAACATGCAGGATTTCAGTCCATAGCAAGTTTCATGCCATTACTTGACCTTTAATCCGAGTTATAATTTACGTTGAACCTGTATCTTCCACAATGATGTTCACTTATGCCAGCAAACGAGTTTCCCTCAGCCAACACTCTCTGCCCCCACCCCCCCTGCAGTCTCCCCTAGAGCGAGACTGTCACCACCATGGGTTGGCCACATCTATATCTCCAGACCTGTCTCATCTCCCTCAGAAGCCTCAGATACAGTCTTTGTAGAGAGGGGTTCAATGTGGGAGTGCCAATACTAGATGACCTAAGTCCCACTCCCTGTGCCACCCCTCATTAGCAGTGTGGCCTTACACAATGGCTGAACCACTGTGCACCTAGTTTTCTCTTTTGTAAAATGGGAATAACAAGAGTACCTCCTTCATAGGATAGTTGTGAGCCTAAGTGGATGAAAACCAGTGAAGGGGGACCAGCCAGTGATGCTCAGTGGTTGACCATCAACCTATGAGCAAGGAGGTCACAGTTCAATTTCCTCTCAGGCCATATACCCAGGTTGTGGGCTCGATTCCCCAGTAGAGAGCATGCAAGAGACAGCCAATCAATGATTCTCTTTCATCACTTATGTTTTGATCTCTCTCTCCCTCTCCCTTCCTCTCTGAAATCAAGAAAAAAATATTTTTAATAAACAACAACAAAGAGTGAAGGGTTTAGAATGGTTACCGGACAGGATATTCTTTCAATACATGTTATCTGTTGTTGTCCCTGCTACTGGGTGGCCCCACCTGGATGTAGGCCAAATACTGCATACCCACTGTGTCTACAACTGAACTCATTGCCTTTCCTTCTAACCCATTCCACTCAATTAATATCATCATTGTCGACCTAGCCACCCAAGCTGGAAGACATTCTTAGTTCCACATGTACTTCCCCGTCATCCATTCCGACACATACCAAATCCTTTCAGCAATGGCACTACATCTACTCTCCACTCCTGGGAAGCACATTCACCGGTTGGTAAAGGGGTGGGGATTGGTGCCTGTGGCCCAGACACAGTGAGTGGAGAAAGGTTCCTGGGTCTCTCCCACTCTCACTGCCCAGCAACCTCTTCACAGACCTCCTGCCTCTCTCCTGCAGATATTTATAGAAGAAAAACAGCTAAGGCCTTTATCATGTCTACTGCACACTCCATACTATTTGTTCTAAACCCCTTTCACCCTGTATATCACGGAATCTTCTCAACAACCCTATGAAGTAGGTACCATTATGATTTACTATGTGACAGACTAAGAGTCTGAGTTTCCAAAGGTCAGGTTCAGTAAGTAGCAAGCAGGATTAAAACCCAGGAAATTGGGCCCAAAATACAGGTTGTTAATAACCACAGCTATCACAGCACACAGCCTGGTCCAGGGCTGGGTGTGGAGGGGAAGTGGAAGGGTGAGTAGCAAGAATGGGACCTAAGATTCAGCTCCTGCCCTTGTGAAGGCTACACTCAAGTTGGGAAGATAAAATTGTATATTCCTGAACAAAACAACCATCAGGCAAAACAGTGTCCACTGAGTTAAAAAAAAAAAAAAAGAGTCGTTCGGTATAAATACTATTGGAGGATTATTGGAGTCGCTTGAATTTTGAAAGCTAAGAGTACCCCTTGACTCAGGATCCTGTACTATTTATTAACACAAATTGTCCTAAAACAAAGTGGAGATAATACACTTTTCAAAGGGTAGGTTTTCAAAGGACAGGGTTTACAAAAGCATTGTCAGATTGAGGAATAGCCTACAGCTATTCAGGTGCTTGGCCAACAGGAGGCAATAACATGCAGATTAAGATGCCCTGAGCTGTCTAGCAGCAGACAATCCTATTCAGGTTTGGGGCAGATGCTTTTTAGCTGGTCCAACAGATAAACTACATTTGTGGCTCAGCCCTTGTTGAGCACCCCCAGCTTCACCAACCTTTTGATGAAACTCTTGTAATTAAGACATGTTGGAATTGGTGCCTGGCAAGGATGAAGGTGACATCAGGCTGGCTTTCTGGGGAAGGGTGTGACAAATGTGTCTCTTAAGGCCTATTGAAGAGGATGGGAGTCAATGTGCAGGGTCAGTGGGAGCTTTTCAAATCAGGTGGAATGATAATGCAAAAGGTCCCAGGGAGGTTGTGAGAGGTGGGTTTAGAAAACTGGCCTCTGCCATTCTGCCAGGCAAAGACCGAAAGACACTGACAATGACCAGCTCTCCAAGGAATGCCCCGGGCACTCCAGAGCCTTCACACACCTCACGCCACCTCAGGACTGTGACCACCTTCCCTTGCTTGCTTAGGACGTGATCACAAATGTGTCTGCACCTTCACTGTCTGCAAGTACCAAGAACATTTCTTTAAAATATATTTTTGTTGATTTCAGAGAGGAAGGGAGAGGGAGAGATAGAAACATCAATGATGAGAGAGAATCATTGATTGGCTACCTTCTGCACGCATCCCCCCGACACACACACTGGGGACAGAGCCCAAAACCCAGGCATGTGCCCTGATCAGGAATCGAACCGTGACCTCTTCTTCACAGGACTGTGCTCAACCACTGAGCCTCACTGGCTGGCCCAAGAATCTTTATAAACAAACCTGTTTCAGAGTCTCATAACAATGTAGCAGTATTTTTAAAGTAAATATTTGAAAGGAGGGGATTCCTCCTTCCTTCCTCTTCTTCCTGATTAAAAAAAAAAAAAACACATCCTGGCATTTCTTTTTATTTATTTACTTTTAATTTAATTTATTGGGGTGGCATTAGTTAATAAAATTATATAGGTTTCAAGTGTACAATTCTATAAAACACTTATTTTAAAATTAAAATTGACATTTAATATTATTTTATATTAGTTTCAGGTATATTGCATAGTGGTTAGACATTTACATAATGTATGAAGTGACCCCCCCCCCCAATAAGTCTAGTACCCACCTGGCATCAAACACAATTATTATAATACTAGTGGCCCAGTGCATGAAATTCATGCATGGGGGAGCTGTCCCTCAGCCAGGCCTGCACCCTCTCCAATCAGGGACCCCGTGGGGGATGTCTGACTGCCAGTTTAGGCCCCATCCCACAGGGACCGTTGGCAATCTGGGACCACTGGCTCCTAACCACTCACCTGCCTGCCTGCTTGATCACCCCTAAGCACTCTGCCTGCTGACCTGCTCACCCCCAACTGCCCCTCCTCCACTGGCCTAATCACCCCTAACTGCCTCTGCCTCGGCCCCACCACCATGGCTTTGTCTGGAAGGTCTTTCAGTCTAATTAGCATATTACCCTTTTGTTAGTATAGATTATTGACTATATTCGCTATGCTGCACATGTCACTATGAATATTTTGTAACTGTCAATTTGTATTTCTTAATCCTTTCACCTTTTTCACCCAGTCCCCAACTCCCCTCCCCTCTGGCAACCATCAGTCTGTTCTCTGTTTTTATTAATCCATTTCTGTCTTGTTTGTTTATTTATTTTGTTCTTTAGATTCCAAATAAAAGTGAAATCATATGGCATTTGTCTTTCTCTGCCTAACTTATTTCACTTATCATAACACCTGCTACGTTCATCCATGTTGTCACAAATTGTAAGATTTCTGTCTATTTTTAAGGCTGAGTAATATTCCATTATAAATATCACATCTTCTGTATCCAACTGTCTATTGATAGATACTTTGGTTACTTCCATATCTTGGCTATTGTAAATAATGCTGTGATGAACATAGGAATGAATATAGCTCTTTGAAGTGGTGTTTGTATTTCTTCAGGTAAATACCCAGAAGTGGAATTGCTGGGCCATAAGGTTGTTCTATTTTTAATTTTTGGAAGAACCTCCATGCTGTTTTCCATAGTGGCTACACCAATTTGCAGTCCTACCAACAATGCATGAGGGTTCCCTTTTCTCCACATCCTCACCATTACTTGTTGCTCATTGATTTACTAATGATAGCCATTCTGGCAGGTATAAGGTGATCTCTCACTCTAGTTTTAATATGCATTTCCGATTAGTGCCGTTGAGCATCTTTTCATATATCTACTAGCCATCTGTATGTCCTCTTTGGGGAAATGTCTATTGATGGCCTCTGTCCATTTATTAATTGGATTGTTTGATTTTTTGGAGTTAATTTGTATGAGTTCTTTATGAATTTTGGATATTAAACTCTTATCAGATGTGTCATTGGCAAATATCTTCCAATTGGTAGGTTGTCTTTTCTTTTGGTTTCCTTTGCTGATGATGGCACCTCTTGATTCAACAAACTAGAAATACAATTTTTTAGGAAGGTTATTTGTTTAATACCAAATACTGTGGAGCTAACAGAAATCAAAGACGGTATCTGTTTGGATTTTTTTCTGAATGTGTATACAACACATACTATTCAGAGTATATTGTAACTGAAGTCTAAATTTCTGCAGTGCAATATTTTGCAGATACTTCCCCAAAACAAAATGTTTATTAATAAGATCTAATTTTCATAAGAATATTTTCAAGATCTGAATTTATGCTACTAAGTACTTGCGGCCTTGGGCAGATAATCTCTCTGAGGCTTGGTTTATTCATCCACCCGTCATCTATCAAGTGTAATTAACAGTGTATACTTTAGAGCACACGGGGCTGTTATAAGAGTTAAATGAAGTAATCACCTATGATCACGTGGGATTCTTATGTGTGTTATGGCTATCATTATTCTTATCAAGTAAATACAGCGGCATCAAAACCAGCTTGCTGCCATTCTCTGTGGTGCTGGTGACGACTCCTGACTCAAATGGAGGAAGCTTTTGTAATTACATAAAAAAGTTACTGTCCATGGTATTCCTATCCTATCTGATAAAAGAGTAATATGCAAATTGACCATACCTCTACTATATCCACAAGCCATGACCATAAGTCATGCCCACCAGCCAATCAGGAGCAAATATGCAAATAAACCCCAACCACAATGGCTGCGGCCACTGAGAGCAGGAGGGAGGCTTGGGTTTCCCTGGCAATGTAGGAAGCCAAGCTTTCACCCTGCTCTTGCTGGTCTAGGCCTCCACTTCAGGTTACAAAGTTTCAATTATAGAAGATATATCCCAACAGAAATGGCTGTCGCCACGGAGCAAGCATAAGGCTTGGCTCCACTCCAGGCTACAAAGTTTCAATTGTAAAAGATAAATAAATCCCAGATAGCAGGGCCTCCACCTGGGTCAGCAGGGGGCGTGGTCAGCCTGCAAACCACCATAGGCCCCTCGCCCAGGCTGCCCCACACCCCAAGGGAACCCCCACCCTGATCCAGGACACCCTTCAGGGCAAACTAGCTGGCCCCCACCCATGCATCAGGCCTCTATCCTATCTAATAAAAGAGTAAAATGAAGATTGACCATCACTCCAACACACAAGACAGCTGCCTCCATGTGGTCAAAGATCCTGCCCCCATGTGGACACAAGATGGTCACAAGATGGACAGCAGGGGAGGGCAGCCGAGAGGGACCAGGCCTGCCTGGGATGGCAACTGGGGCTGATCAAGCCTGCAGGGGAGGGCAGTTAGGGGTAGCCAGGCTAGCAGAGGAAGGAAGTTGGGGGCAAACAGGCTGGCAGGGGAGCAGTTAGACATCAATCAGGCTGGCAGGGGAGTGGTTAGGGGGTGATTAGGCTGGTAGGCAGAAGCAGTTGGGGGCAATCAGGAAGGCAGGCAGGCGAGCAGTTGGGAGCTAGCAGTCCTGGATTGTGAGAGGGATGTCCCAGATTGGAGAGGGTGCAGGCTGGGCTGAGGGACAACCCCCACCCCCACCCCCATGCACGAATTCTTGCACCGGGCCTCTAGTTTGAAATAAATTAGCACTTGCATTTTGTGTGTTTAGCAGAGAATTTCTATTTAAAATAATAAAAGTGGAAAGTTTCCTGAAAGCACCAAGTGTTATGTTCCAAATTTTAAAAGCACATGTTATCACAAAACCTAACACCAAGTATGTGTTCCGCTTCTGTGCTAATGAACATCAGTCTCCAGGGCCCACAAAAAACATACAGATCTGTCTGATACTAACATTTTCTTCCTATAATTTAAAGACATTCACCTGCGCTATTTGCTTTATCCTGCAGATTTTTTGTAGCTGTTCTCAGAAATTAGCACCATTTTTCAAAACAGCTCCTGACGTGTCTGTGGTGAGTCGCCCTCTTGTCCAAAAGGAGACATTTCAGTAAAAACTACTTGGTTTTCTACCCTCCTCTGTCCCCTTGTGTATGAGCATCATGCTTTAGAGAAGTCTCGCCTCATTTTCCTGCCTCAAGTGAACTGCAATAAAAATGTAATCCATCATCCTATTGACTGTGCACAGAATTTTTGAAAAGTTTACAGTAAAGAGGAAGATGTCAAAATTAATTGGAGGATGCTGGAATCAAGAAAGAATTTTTTTTTAAATCGTACATATTTCACTTGCTTGCTTTTGATACATTTTTGTATGCTCTTGAAGTAGAACATGTACATCCCATAGTTACATGCTGAATCAATGTTGGTAGGGTACCAGTAGAGAGGTGCAGGGGCCCTTGTGCTGGGCCTTCCTTTCCCTCTGATGAGCCCCTGGCACATTCTCCTCCTCTTTCCCTCCTCTCACCGCCCCTGAGAGTCCCAGGACCCTCCTATTCTCCTCCAGCTCCTCTGACTGGTACCCTGAGCACAAGCCTCTCTTGGGCCCTTCAGTGCAGTTTAACAGCAGATGTGTGTCATGTGCAAGCACTGTGTTGGAAAAGGTCTGACTTGAAAGCACCAGTCCAACTTGCAAAAACATGTCCCAGGTTATTCACACACACCCCCGCCTCTCTCTCTCTCTCTCTCTCTCTCTCTCTCTCTCTCTCTCTCTCTCTCTCTCTCTCTCTCTCTCATGCACGCACGCACGCACGCGCACACACACACACACACACACACACACACACACACTCTGCAGGTGGATTTGGGCAGGATGGCTGGGTTTGTCAGGAGACAGAGAGAGACAGAGAGAGAGAGAGAGAGACAGAGAGAGAGACAGAGAGAGACAGAGACAGACTTGGGGGTGTGTGGGGGAAGGGATGGGCCAAAGGTGGGAAGGAAGGAGACAGAAATGGCTTCCAAGGCAGGTTGGCATTTTTCAACAGGAAGACAGTAGATGCCTGCGGTTATGTGTGTGTTGTTTTTCTTCATGGTGGAGTCACAGGGTCCCTCTGCTTTTCTAGGGAGCGCCAGATAGTGACACCTAGTGGTCACTACTTAAACTACTCCTGGACTACAACGCCAAGAAGAAAAGAAACTCCGTGTTAATTATAAGTAAAGTACAGCTGCAGCGATCATTGCATCCTAGATTTCTGCCACAATCGCCTTGGCAAGTTACTCCTGGTCTCTGCATCTCCATCCCCTCATCTGTAAATAGGGTAATAATGGCCCACAGCACATAGGCTGTGAGGAGGACTGAAGGAGAAAACATAGCAAAGTGCTCAGAATGGCGCCTGCCATGGAGTGGGTATTCAGTTAGTACTGGCTCTGCATTATTTTCATTTATAGAATGCATTTTTATAAATTTTGGAACATAATAATTAGTGCTAACAATGAGCTACATTAGTATTCTACTCCATGTGTCTGTGTCATAACAAAAATAATATTTCAAGTACTTTGTGAAACTGCATTAATTTTTACCCACCATCTTCTAGGACTGTTGATACAGCCAGGAAGATGTGCCTCGTGTATCACGTGGTCTCACATGCCCTCAGCATCACTCTGCATACCTTCAGGCATGCAGAGGCCCCACCTTGAGAAGCTCAGTTTGCAAGATGTTCCAGGTTATTCAGACTTGGAGCAAACACAACTCAGACACTCTCTCTCTCTCTCTCTCTCTTTCTCTCTCTCTCTCTCTCTCTCTCACACACACACACACACACACCTCTGCCCAATCCAGCCCCCCGCCCCCAGTGGAGCAGCCCTGTCCAAGTGGAACTGCGTATATTATCTAACGCCTGTCTGAAAGCCCAGCATTGGCCCATGCTGCCCCGGGTTTATGTATGAGATGTGAATGCTTTAGGTGGGATGTGTTCTATTCAGTTGCCCTAGTCCACACCATTCCCTGTCACCTTGCACTAAGCCACTTCTCCCATTAATGTCACCTGCTAGCTCTGAAAACACTTGAGTTCGATACTCCCTGCTTAGACACTGAGAGATCAAATCCCTATCCAGAAGCCCCTGGAAATGAAGGCCTTTCACCTTCTCCCCTTCTAGTCATGCTTCATTCACATGAACCCTTCACTCTGCTGCAACCATGCCAGCTGCAGAGTTGTTGCCATCCAGTCTCTGTCTCTTTCCTTAGCCCATTTCTACCATCTAGCTGTCTCCCTACATCTTGCCACCAAAACCGTCTCTCTTCCAAGGCCCACTTTAAATCCACGCTGGACACGTCTCCCGACTCTCGGAGCCTTCAGAAATCTCTCCCCTCTTTTGGTTTTGTCATTGATCAACAGGCCTAATAAGCCGCTTGGGTAGTTGTTGGAGGAAAATGAGGTCAGGTAAGCACGTTGTGCCTGGGGTACCACACGTGGTCCATAGATGAGGCCTTACTTGTATCCTTTTATCCTCCTCACCTGACAACTCTACCCCCATTGTACTGTGTGTGTGTGTGTGTGTGTGTGTGTGTGTGTGTGTGTTGTGTAACCAATACAACCATCCACCTGCAGAACTTCTTCCAAACTGAAACCATGTGCCCATTAAACACCAATTCCCACTCTCTCCTCCCCCCAGGCCTGGCGACCACCATTCTACTTTGTCTCTGAAGTTAACTAGCCTACATACCTTATGAACAGCATTTGTCCTTTTGTGACTGGCATATTTCATTTAGCATAATGTCTTTAAGGTTCATCCAAATTATAGCATGTGTCAGAATTTCCTTTATTTATAAGGCAGACTATTCCATTGTATGGAGATACCACATTTTGTTTATTCATTCATCCATGGATGGACACTTGAGTTGCTTCCGACATTAGTGAATAATGTGAAAGTGAATTGGGAATAATGCTGTTATTAACATGGGTGTACAAATATCTATTCAAGTGCCTGCTTTTGATTCTTTTTCATTTATATCCAGAAGTGAAACGGGTGGATTGTATGATAACTTTATGTTCTTTTTTTTTTTTGAGGAGCTGCCATATAATTTTCCAAAGAAGGTGCACCACTTTGGTACATTCCAACTAGCAATGCGTAAAGCTTCCAATTTCTCCAACACTTTATTTTCTGGTTTTTGTTTTTTTTTTTAATAATAGCCATCTTAATGGTGTCAAATGTCTACCACCTTAATGTCAATTTTGCACTTTTTTTATCCTCTTGTTTTACTGTATTTTTTCTTTTCTAACAGAATCACACACTACTTGATGACAAAGATTTTCATAGGCAATTTACGTAATTCTTCCTCCCCCTCCACCCCAACCCCCCAGCTCCCACTGGCACCTAATAAGGAACTTTACACAAGTTCAGGGTCTTGGTCCTCAAAGTGTGGTCCCCTGTGGCATGGACACACCTGGGAGCTTCCTAAAAATGCAGACTTTCGGGCCCTGCCCTGGAGCTACCGAACCACAACCTGCATTTTAACAAGCTCTCTAGGGGGCATATTAATGTGCAAGCGCATGAGGAGGTGAATGGCACTAAGATGGAGAAAAGCAGCTTACCTTCATCTTGTCATCAGGTTCCGTCACCTCATCTCGTAGGTGTGCTCTATCCATGTTTGTTCACTGAAGATTAACAGCCCTGTTAACACCCACTATGCAGCATTTATCAAAATGGTGAAAAGGCATCTTTTGAAGAGGAGCTCAAAGCAGGTTGAAAAATAGGGCAGAGAACACTGTCACTGCTAAGAGGAGCATAAGGAGGGATGATGACGAAGTGGCTTGTGGCATCCGGGGTGGGATCCTGGGACAGAAAGGGGTCGTTATGCAAAAGCAGAGGGATCTGAGTAAAGTATGACTTCCAGTTTGTAATAATCTATGAACAATGGTGCATTGATTGTGATGAGTGTGACATACTAATGCAAGATGCTAATACTAGTAACAGGGAAAACAGGAACTCTCTGTACTATCTTCACAATTTTCCTGCAAATCCAAAACTACTCTCAAATAAAGCTGTTTATTTCTAAAATGGAGGCAAAGACTAGACAGAGCATCAAAAGGAGAGTCAGCCGCAGATGTGTAGGACATAACATGAACGTCATTCACTTACTGCAGTGGAATAGGTTGGTGCCTTTGCAGCGGGAAGGAAAGACAGTCAGCAGCTGCTCCTCTCTGAATCTGACGCCAGCCTCTTTCTGCAGGCCTGCAACAGGCCTCTGCATTCTACTAGGTGTACCGCTTAATAATGTGGATTTTTTTTTCACTAGATGGAGTTATACATATGTTGATATATATGCGATTTGATATGTATGCTATTGTATTGACAGCAAGCTTCAAAACTTCACGTCAAATTTTCTGAAGGTGTTAACATCATAGCTATTTTTATGCTTAAAAATGTGGAATTTCGTGCCCCCCCAAAAAAGAGTGGGAAGTATTGATTCATTACTTTATTTTGAATAAAAGTGCTGCTGAAAGTTATCGCATGCCCCGGGAAGCTTACGGTGACCATGCTTCCTCTGAAGATACTTGTGAACGCTGGTTTAAATGCTTTAAAGTGATGATTTTGATGTGAAAGACAAAGAATGTCCAGGTCAACCAAAAAAGTTTGAAAACCAACAATTACAAGCATGATTGGATGAAGATGCGTATCAAACTCAAAAACAACTTGCAGAAAAATTAAACGTTTCTCAGCAAACAATTTCCAATGGTTGACAAGCAATGGGAAATATTTTAAAGGAAGGAAAATGGGTGCCACATCAACTGAGTGAAAGACAAATGAAAAACCAATAAGTCATCAGTAAAATGTTGCTTCTATGGCATGAAAGTCTTTTTTGCATCTCATAGTGATGAGCGATGAAAAGGGAATTTATTTTGAGAATCCCAAATGGACATAATCATGGGTTGATCCAGGTCAAACATCCACATCAACTGAAGGCCAAATCACTTCGGAAAGAAGACAATACTCTGTATTTGGTGGATAAGGAAGGTATGGTGTATTATGAGCTTCTAAAACCAGGTGAAACCATTAATACTGATCGCTACTGACAACAAAGAATCAATTTGAACCATATTTTGATCGTAAAACGACCAGAATGGGCCAGAAGACACAGCAAAGTAATTTTGCTTCATGACATGTTACAAGATCTTGCTGCCTGGGAAATATTCACCCACCCTCGGTATTCACCAGACCTTGTTCCTTCAGATTACCACTTGTTCCAATCGATGGCACACGCACTTTCTCAGCAGCACTTTAAAATGTACAAAGAAGTGAAAACTGGGTCTCTGAATGATTTACATCAATACAAGAAAAGTTTTATTGGGATGTTATCCACAAATTACCTGAAAGATAGTGATAGCCATTACTTCGAATAAAACACTTTGATGTTTCTCTTGAAATTATCGTGTTTTCTTTGATGACAAAATCCGCATTATAAACTGGTACACCTGGTAAATAGCTACTCTTCTTTCTCCTCTAGTGGAGCCACCTGTGCAAAGGGTATGAAGAATCTAGGGTTAAGGACACAGATATTCCAGCACTGTGTTGTCTGCCTTTCCTGGTTTGAAATGTACATGTTTGAGAATGAAATCTGACCAACCCTGGGAGGCAGGTACCGATGTCTCCATGAGACACTTGTTACAGATGTTTGACAGCACAGGAGAGACAGGCCCAACCACAGCAGAGGGGGGAGACTTTGGGACTTGAGATCATTTCCATTTCGGGGGGGGGGGGGAAGGGGAGAGAGTGATCTGGCTACCAAACAGCTGATATAATATTATCCTAAACTAGTAAAAGTATAATACTCAAAATAATAGAAAAACAAACATTTACTTGGAATAGTTTATATGCCACACACTATTAGATATTTCAAACACGCCATCCTTTTATTGCTCACCATGCCCTTTGGAAGAAGCAATTATTGTCCTCATTTTATAAGATGAATAAACTTGACTCAAAGATTAGAAAATGACACAAAGGTCACACTGCCAGCAGTGGCAGAGCTGGATTCTGAGACCAGGTGCTTCTGATGGCCACGCTGGTGCCCCATCCATTAGAAACACTCTGCTCAGGCCAGACGACAATGGCCCAGCTCTGCTTAGCACTGGCCCAGTCACAGGTGGAGTCCTGCATTCATTCCAGGCCCAACACTGTAAAAGGTGAGGCCAAGGATCCAAGGGATGCAGTCCATCAATAGCAATCAGAGAGAGGGGAGATTAAAGCCGCTTCCTGTGAGAAATGGTGACAGAAGAAACGTGGCCTCGAGAGAAGAATTGCAGGGAGACGTGATAGGGGTTCCCCTTTAGGAAAAGGGACCTTCTGAGCGATCAAAGAAAGCAGAACCGGGGCTAATAACAAAGGCCAGAACCAGACTTAAGTTCAATACAATAAAGAATGCAGAGAGAAATTATTCCAAGAGTCTTTATCTCATGGGATGGTGGGATCTCCCTCCCTCCAGGCGAGAGGTCACAAATGATCCTATAGGAACAGTGATCTAGAATACTAGACAAACTTTATGATTCTTTCTAGTCCTGAAATTCAAGACTCAAAGATCCTAATACAGAATTTTATCACATAGCCCGCTTACTAGAATATTCACAGGCCATATATGGATCACGAATTATCAAGAGGTCAAATTATAAAATATGTCTAATTCACACCAAATATAGTGAAGTCTTTGTCAGCATTTCCAGGACATTGTTATGAATATCAAATGTCATCAAGCAGTCTGTGTAGAAATGTCAGTGAGAGCATACTAGGTTGCAACGCATGAACACCTGAGAAGTGTATTTACACCTGGTGGGGCCTATTAGCACGGCCTTAGTGAGGCACCATGATGAACACATGGGGGTTCACACAGCAGAGATGCCCTGAAGAGGACCAGCAGGAGGACAAACCAAACACCAGGCCCCTCACAATAGTGTGCCTTGTGCATGAGAGCCTGTGCCAGCATATTAAGTCCTCTCTGGACCTCTTCATGCAACTGTTACCAAGGAATCGGCAAGTATGTGGGAGATGTTGGGTTGTAATCACAAAGCCCTGGTAACTCTGTGGTAAGAAGGCTCACCCTCCTTTTACTCTTTACAGAACAGGCTAGCGATGAGGATCATCGACCTCTCCATGTAGATAATACCCACATAGCTGAATCCTAGTTGACATATGCAAAGAAGTAGGTAGGCCAATGGCAGACCACTTACGTTTTCTTCTGGGTCAATATCATATGAAGGAAATGGGTCAGGGATAAATTCACACAGTAGTCATGTACCTCCACCTATCCTCAAGATTCACACAGTACTCCTTGGTTGCTCAATGTTGATTACATATAGCTCATGCCAATGAACAATACCTGATGATTCAAAAACAGCCTTCTTGACCTTCAATATAGGTCTCTTCCTAGAGCTTTTTTATTTCTAATGACTTGGATGCAAACTAAAAAAAAGTCGTAATTCCCATCAATAAGAAAAAATACCACTGGAAGGCTCTGTGCCTCAGAGAAACAATTATAAAATCACTTATGCAGTCACTGTGTTCAGTATCAGAAATTAAAGTGTTTAATTTAATTTAATTTAATTATCCACAGTAACGTTAATCAAAAGGACAAAAACAAATGAAGAGAACACGCTTTAACCCATGGCTGAATACTCTGCTATCTTGTACAAAGAGCTCATTTGTCTAAACCATGAAACCAAGTTTCCCAATTTTACAGAGAAAAGGAGGCTAGATTTGGTGCTAAGAGACCTACCTGGTTTCAGTGCTACTCTGCACTAATGGCCACAAGGATTTTAGGGAGTCACAAAACTTTATGGGCTATTTTGCCATACTCTCAAAAATTCTGCTATTTCCCCACTACTCACCACCACTAACACTCGTTAAAAAAAATTATTACCTCTAAGGTCTGGTGTCCCTGCTGTCGTAGACTTTATCCCCACAGAGGGTACCATCCATATTCACTGCCTTGTAGGGGGTGGTGGTGGGAGGGGCCCCCTGGAATGGACATGGGCATTTCTTTAAATCCTGTCAGCTGAATCCAAGGCGGCAGGCAGAGCCACACTTCGGATACACATCTCACCAAAAAGGTGTGTTATCAGACTGACTCTTGACTTTGCCCAGGTGTCCTTGGGAGTGGGACTATTGATATGTAAATCCAGTCTAGCACCAGGAATGAGGAAATAAGACCTGGGCCCACCCAAGGTCCTTTTATACTAAGTTTCCCAGTACAACCCCTTTGTATTTTGGAATATAAAATAAACTTGCTTCGGCTCCGGGGTCCCTGCCCTGTCTCTCCAGGACAGAAAAGACAGGTTCCCACCCAGCACCCAGCCTTCTCCTATTCTCTCTTCATTTTTCTTAATCCCTGGCTGCCTCCACTCAGAACTGGTTCCATCTCTCTTTCTGTGCTGGACGCAGAAAAGGGAGATCCCCAAGCCACAGCTGGCGCCCCAGCAGGGGGGGATTATTTGTCCCCAAACTGTGGATTCAGGCCCAAACATGAGATTGGCTATGGGCAATAAATTGTGAGCAGAAAAGTGTGTTCCCTTGTGAATAGAAGCTTTAAGAGTTAGTAGTCACCTCACTATGCTCTCTGTTCTCTTGACCACAGGACCAGCAATGTTCTAGGTAGGGTCTATATGTCAATCCAAGTCCCAGAGTGAAGATGGCAGGGAGAAGAGCTAAAACAAACCTGCGATGGACAGGAAGCACAAATGAGAAATAAACTTTTATTGCTTCAAGTCACTGAGATGTTGGACGTGTTTATTAGCACAGCAAAGCCTAGCCTATCCTCACCACTATACCTACAATTGCCAAGTCACGGAGCATCTGCAAAACTTGGTCTTTATGATCCCAATCTCCAATTTTAGAATTGTGTAAAATACATCTTTTACACAAATGAGGCATTTACTCAAAAGCTTTTTATATAAATTGCCAACTAAAAATAAGTTGACTTGCTAACCTGGAAATTCTATAACAGTTGCTCTCTCTTCTTACTAATTACTATAGAATTACTCAGAAAAGTCAAAAATACTTAGCATGTCTGTTATGAACAACAAAGTGAAACATTAGCTATTCATAGCAAAATGAGCACTTTAGGGAGGCTTAAGATTCTCAGACTAAGAGAAAATTTAGAATGTAGTACTACAACAACGTTAAAATTATTAATGGCAAGATAAGTAAAAAGACAAAAGATCCATTTAGAAAATGTTTTGCATAAACTATATATTCCATACGAATAGAAGGAATGAAACTTGCTTTTTCAACTTGAAGAGGCTTCTAAGATCCTATTTTGAATTCAGGTTGCCATAGAAACCAGTATAATTCTGGATGGGATTCCACCATAATTGCTGCATAATTTGGTGCACACAGAAGAACCAACCCTATCTCAATATCTCAACTTAAAGCAAAGCCATGATGCTGGTTTGAATCCTTTGATGAATGAGTCTCACAATTTGAGGCTCCGTATCTATAAAAATATTAAGGCTCATGACACTGATACTCCTTCAAACTTAGCTGACTTTCAAAGAGATGGGAGGAACTGTCACCATGACCATGACGTATAGTTGTGCTATTTGAAGCCAAGTGACAACATGTCACCCATGATACCAGTTAGGGGTGTCCATGTATGCATACTCAGGGATGAGAGTGGTTGGCAAAGATTTTTTATGTATAGCAGCTGTCACTGTGCTCTGGATAAACCACAAATGCTGTGATAAAGCCACTATACAAAAATATGACTGCAATGATAGTTAACATTTATTGCGTGCTTACTACTGTTTTTTGTTTCTATATTAATGCAACAACCTTGTGAAGTAGGTACTATTATATTCATTTTATTAATGGGGAAACTTATTAATGAGGCACAATGATTTGACATAGGTTGTTCAATAAAATGTAGTAGTTAGAGAAAAAACTGAAATTTGAACCTGGGCAGACTGGCTCGAGAGCCTTCACTTTTAATCTGTAGGCTTTTCTGCCCCTCTGAGCATCTCAGCAATTTGCAACTACAAATATAAAATAAGTTTAGCTCAGGTGAAAAACTCAAGCACAGCACCTATTACAGTAGTTCTCAAGGTCTAGGTCATACAAGTAGCTGGGTCATACAAATATGCGTAATGAAAATGCATATTCTCAGGCCCTTTCCTCAGAAAGTCTGATTCAACGTTTCAGGGGTGGGACCCACGCACCTGCATTTTAACAGCATCTCTAGGGATCCTGGCACAGGTGTTCTGCAGGCCACACTTTGGAATATGGACCTAACCCAAAGCAGCTGATGAACAGCTGCAGGTAGACGAGGCAACTTGACCTATCCAAAGGAAAGCTGAGACACAGAAGAAGGCCTTTAAAAACCGTGGAAGGCAGAAAAGCAGGAAATAAAAATCTTAAAACAATAAGTCTCTTGTACTTTAATCCTTGGAATTCTCTTTGGACCTTCAATTGGAGTCTATTTCTTCTAATTGTGCTCACAATTCTAAGAAGTAGAGGATCACAGAAGCACAGATAACAGGGAACGAGGGACATCAGGCAGAAGTACTCAAGCAAGAAAAGCTTTAATATCCAAACATTCAAAGAAGCATGGAGGCCTGCGAGCATCAGTGTTGGGGAGCACTGTTTTTCAAAATGTTGTGAAAAAATCGTGTTTTTGATGCTGAACCCAAAACAAAACGGGGGTGGGGGGAGCATGTTAATGATTTCTAAAATTCTGTATACTATTTTCAAAGGACAATGATATCAAATATTTAAGAAAATTTTCCATTTAAACAGTTGAAACTATAAAAATGTGGGTTCTTAAATGCTGGTGTGTGACCATTCTCTCTCTTGGGCAAGAGAGATGCAAGGCAATTTATTGGTGGGGGTGGGTGAAGTCAAGGGGATAGGCCTGACTGACGAATAGGACCTGGGTTTGGAAGAGGGACATGCACACCCCATAGTGTGATTTGCCCTCTGTTGCCTGGAAAATGTTTGTTGCACTGACCTTGGCACAATGACCAGACTTTCATGTTGAACGAAGACCAGCATTGCATTGGTGCTTGCACTTGGGGAGAATTTTTTTTGCTGCAGTGCAGGCTTTTCAGGACACTTGCACAGATGGAAATTTTCAAGCAGACTCTTTTCCCATCAGTAAAATTGGATGATAGAAGTTATTTCAGATCATTTCTGGCTACTGCTACGCCTTGGGAATATAACTTTATATATAAGCATCTTTTAAATCCTACTTCTATTCCTCGTGGTAAGAGAAAATTGATTCCAAAAGTGTGATGTATATGTGTGTAAGACAAGAGCGTAGAAGAAAGGGACACTCTTCTCGGTGTTTCAGTTCCCTATATCAAGCAGCAGTGGCACAACACAGTTCCTCAATACATGTTTAATGAGTGTGTGTGTGTGGGGGGGAGGTAAGATGGGTATGTGGGTAACTGAAAGAATGAACGGGTGAATACATAAATGAATTAATGGATTTTCTGATAATACAGACGATGGTATCTCCCCAGAAAAAGAATATTGGTAATAATAGTTTAAAAGATGTTAAAATGACAAGTGGATTGAATGTAGTCAGATGACCACTACATATATACATGTGCACTCGTGTAATTACTTGCATGAAGGAGAAAGAATGGAGACACTCCTCAATAAGGTTAGTTTTCTCCTTTTCTCACACAGATGCTTCGAGGCCAGCAGAAGGACCCTGTCATGGAAATGCGGGCCAAGCAGCAGTACATGCATCTATCCAAAAGAGCAAGGGGGACCTTTAGACTCAGAGACAGCCGGTATGAGAGCTGACTGGGTAAAAGAGGCCCAGGCACTTACTGAAGCCCTAAAGAACTCAGGGAGGAAAAGATTACTGTGCTTCAACTGTCTCCAACTCAAGGTTTTGAATCCTACAGCTTACAGCACTGACTCGGGTCCATCCCCACGTCAAAGTCTCTAGCGCTTATAGGTATTGGTCCTATTTATTATGAGCTCCACTTTAATGGGGAAAGGAGAGCCTTCTTAGACTAAGAGGGTCCATGTGAAATGCTATTGTCTTAACAGTTTAACTGAGAGAGAGTTCTAGGCATTTCTGTGTCCATTTGGGTTTTGGTGGGATAGAGATGGTGAGTGGCATTCTTCCCCTTACCCTCCTAGGGTGTCTCCTTTTTGGGGCTCCTGGTTAGGAACTAACCAGGCTCAGGAGCAGAGAGAGGGAGCCATATGCCCGTTGCTTTGACAAGTTCATAGAAACAGAGACCACAAATGGTCCCAGAAACCGTCCAGTGACTGTAACCTTCCAATGTTATAAGTGTGATAGCCAGACTCAGAGTGGGAAGGAAGATAGAAGAGAAGGATGTGGTTTGTCATGCTTTGACCTGCACAACGACCAAAACCTCCTTTAGCTGTTTATGACATTTACTCAACCCTCCCTTGCCCGAGGACAACCTGCTGCCATAACACCGCAAGGCCAGATACCGGGTCAACAGAGCCCACCAGCTTGGGAACAGAACTTAAAATTTTCCGCTTCCCTGTACTGTAACTGACTTTGTGCTACCTTTCTTTGTGTGAAATCAGTCAATCACAAATTGCCAAATCTCCCTGCGTTGGAGATAAAAAGTGCTCGCTACTGAGGCTCGGGGCTCGCGTTGCTCACTGCTGTGACAGTGGAGACGTGGGCCCGGACTCGAGTTCGTAATAAAGGCTTCTTAAATTTTTGATCTGGCTCCTTGGTGGTCGTCACTCGCGGGTGGTCCATAACAATAAGTATTCAGGCTGCCTCTTGTGAATATTCCTCTTGGTTCCAAAGGCAAGGAGAAAGCAGAATTCCTCCCTTTCTGTATAACAGTGAAGAAATAAGCCATGATGTATCCACTGTACTATAAAAACCAGAACCATGTACACCAGGTCTAACCAAACAGCAATAATGAAAAGGCCATTAAAGAACTCAATATACAAATGGGATTCTAAACATTTATAAGTAAGGGTGGGAAAGTAAGAATATCAGGTAAACTTAAGGAAAAGAAACATATTTGGACATGCTGTGAAAAGAGAAGCAAGGTAAAAATATGAACTCTGATCAATGAAATATCTTAGCAACACACAGTGACACAATCTGTGCCAGGCAATGTCTAGCATATAGTGACAATATTTCAACGCCACACACTGCTGTCTATTGAAGGAGAGCCTTTTCAAAGAGGGGAATGGTCTTTTTAGAAGGACATTTCTAAGTGAGCAATGAATTATGATTACTTGGATGGTAGAATCAGAAGACCTTTTTTGTCTTCTGCCTCCCCAAGGCTATGTGGGGCTGGTAAAATGATTCAGGATATGAATGGATCCATTTGTCCAAAGAAATGAAGGCTGGGAACGCGGTCAGGTCAGAAAACTGGAGAGCTCGAACAATTCAAAGCCCAGGAGTAGAGAGAAGCCAGCTAAGGAAACAGAACAAGCAGCAAGCAGGGTTGCAATACAGTCCCGACAGAGGAAGGTCTCAGAAGTCATGGGTAAGGAGAGTTTTCAGAAAGATGAAATTCCGGAGAATGTAACAAGCATTCTATGAAGGCTTGGGAATTGGCAGTGAAGTCCTGGTGGCTTTTCAGTGAGCATTTCAGAGCAGGGTGATGGGGGCAAATGCTCCTGACCGGGAAGTAAATTGGCCATGAGGAAATACAGGCAGTGAATAAACATGTTGCTCTTCCAAGTCGTCTGTCAGCAAAGGAAGCAAAGAGAAACCCAGCAGTTTCCAGGGGAAAATGCAGGGAGTTGGTGGTTTTTGTTTTCATTCTTGCTTTGACTTCCGAGTGGGATATACTTACATACCACTGCAGCCAAAGAAGGGGTTTTCAGAGGGCAGGGTGGGTGGTGGGGATGGGGGGGTGACTAAAGTTCAAGAGCATAGCTAACAGTGATAACTAACAGAGGATGACACAGGCGATGGGGTAGAGGAGCAGGGATACACCTGGACCATTTGCAACCACTAGCATCTATACTGCTAGACAGTAAGGAAATTCTGACTCTTACCCCACCCCCAAAACCTTTCTTTTCATAAATTAGTCATTACAACTTTACTGAAAACAAGAAATGGTCCAAAAGGATGCTCTCTCGCACAGCTGAGCGTCTGGGGATGGGGGAATGGGAAGTGAGACAGACAAGTGCACGCTCTCCAAATTCTCCCAAACTGCCTGCGACAATCTACCTTATTCCAGATGTGAACACAAACTGGATTTGTTGCCAGCCCTCGGCTTGTATTGTAAGCATATGAGAATGTAGAAAAGAGAAAAAATAGGCACTGTGCCTTAAGTGCAAAGGAAATGGCTGTAAAGTAAAAGAATAATTGCCCTAGAGCGGAATTAAATTAAAAATCCAGGTCTCTTGAACATTTCCAAATGCTTCATGAGGTACAGAAAATATTTTGTTTATTGTGACACAAGAGCTTCTCATTTTATAGAAAATAAACTTCTGGAAACTGAACTTCAGAGAAGCCATTGCTTCAACTATCAAAAATTGGCTATTCTGTAGTTTTAAAGGAATAGTGCCCCCGTGTGGTTTTTTAATAAGATTTCAGAAATGTTCAAAGTTCTCTCTTGTTATATCATAAAACAGTGCATGTTTCTCGGGGGCATTTTTATGTACACTTGTTTTTAAACATGATTACAGTTGTGCCTGGGGCACTGTAGAAAAAGATAAGTGCATTCGAAGAGCTGCATTTACAGCAGGAGGTGCTGCTCCATCTACCTCTGCTTGGTGAAGAGGAGGCTGTGAGGAGGGACCTACAAGGGTGTTCCCTGCAGGTGCGGCTGCAGCTGAAGCCTGGGGGGGGGGGGGGGGGGGGGAGGCAGGGCCAGGACCGTCGCCCTCTGCATGAATGGCCAGAGAAATGGGAGCTATCAGAAACAAACTTCCACATCCACCCTCCCTCCTGCAACGGGTCCAAGTGCTCCTGTTGCTATGAGCAAACTGCCCGGACTCCCCTAAGACTACCACCTCCAGTTATGCAGAGTCTGAGCTCAAGGACTGGCTCCACCAATTCCCACTCTTCTCCAGCATCACCAGTGTTTTTCCTTTCCACCAGCCTTAACATATAAATGCTATCATAAAAACTCTCTCCTGGCCCCACTTTTCCCTCCAGTTAGCTCCCTGTTTCTCCACTCCCTTTTACACCCCACTCCTTGAAAGAATTGCCAACATTAACTGACCCCAATTTCAATCTTTTCATCCTCTCTTGAACCCATCCCAATAAGGCTTTTCTGCCACCGCTCACCTACACGGTCTTACTGAAGGCTCCAAAGGCCCCAAGGTGGTTAAATCTTTGATGAACCTCACGATCATCTAACGACTCAGCGACAACATATGACATGTCCTTTCCTTCTTTCTCGGAGCCCTTCCTTCCATTAACTTCCAGGCACCCCCCTCCTACTTTTCTGGCCACTCCTTAGTCTCCTTTGCTGGACCCTCATCTTTCCAACATCTAGCCAGTGTTCTCAGCCCTCACTGTGTACTATCATCATCCAGAAAGCTTTTAAAGGCCACAGATGCCAAGTCCACTCCCAATAATTCAGATCTAATTCATAGAGAAGGCCCCAGACATGGGTGTGCTACTGGACTCTCCCAGCTGGGTCACATGTTCCCTGGGATTGAGGATTGCTGCTATAAAATGTTGCAACACCCATGACTCCGTTCCTAGACTTCTCCTTATGTCTACACTCACTTTCTGTGAGATTTCAGCATCTAGTCTAATGGTTTTAAGTGCCTTTTACAAGCTGGTGTCTTAGCTTGGGTTTATCTGAAAGGAGAGCCTGAATCAAACACATGGGTGCAGGGAGTTTATTTAGAAAGTGTTCCCATTCATCGGAAGTGAGAAAGTGAGGAGGGAGGATAAGAGAGAGGATGAGGAAATGCCAACTGTCCTGGACAACAGGGTCACTGTCCTGGACAACAAGGGCTGGATTCTGCTGGGCCTCCTGAAAAGATTATTTACTCTCTACCCTCACCCCAACTCCACAATGCTGAAGCATTTACCCTCTTGCTTCATTGCTCAGTGGGGGAGAGTTTCATTGGAGGCACTAACTCCCTTGCACTTCTCAGCTTGCACTTGAGGGAATCTGAGCTCACAGCAACCTACTTAATGTGGCTGTGGCAGATATTGATGGTGGGCCAACTGGTATCCATGGTAGATGGCACATCTGATGCCTCCATACTATATATAACTACCCCTAACCTTATCCTTGAATCCAGACTCATATATCCAAGTTTTTAATAGGCATCTCAACTGTAACATGTCCAGAACAAAGTTCTTGATGATATTCCCGACCAAACTTGCTCCTCTCCTGATCTTCAAAAAAATGACACATCCAATCTTCCAGCTGCTCAGGCCAATAACCTCTAAAGACTTCTTCAACTCCTTACTTTTCCCTACTCCCCACATTCAATCCATTAGCAAATTCCATTGACTCTACCTTAAAAATATACCTAGAATATGACCTCTTCTCACCACCTCCTCATCCCTGATCCAAGCCATTATTATTCCTTGCCTGAATTATTGCTGTACTCTCCTTACTAGCGCCTCTGTTCCCACCCTTCCCTTCCCCTTAAATCTAGTCTCAACTGAGCACTTGCTGAAACATAAGAAAGAACATGTGATCCCTCTGCTTCAAACTTCCCAATGGCTTCCCTTCCCACCTAGAGTAGAAGTCAGGGCACAACATGACTTGTTTCTGCGACCTCTTAGATCATACCTTCTACTTGCTCTTTTTGCTTCTCCAACATACCAGGCATGATTCTATTCCAGAGCCTTTGCACTTGCAGTAGCCTCTACTTGGAAAAACACTCTTTCCCACTTAACCACGTGCCTCCCTCTCTCATCTCCTTCAGGTCTTTACTTAAATGTCATCTTCTTATTGAGCTAAGTTCTACTATTATTTCCATGTTACATATGAAAAAAATATCTGCCAATAATTGTTGAGTAAATTGTCAAAGTTACATAATTTTTAAGGAGCCCAGATAAATCTAAGTCAATCTTACCCCAAAGTATAGAATTTTGACCACCAGAAAATACTGAGGCTAATTGCTAATGCTCAAGATGAAACACTCCTCCAAATTTTAGGGAACAAACACCACTCTCACAATGATGCCAACATAAATGAACTTGTGCTGAGAAAGGAGAGTCCAGTCAGTGACTCGGGAGCCACAGATGAGAAGGAATAGAGAAGAATATCACAGGGGAAGGTCAGCAGGAGATGGAATCTACCCACACCACAAATATCTTTTTAGATCTTCTACTGCAGTTTTGACCCAGAGAAGTGGGTGGTGGACAAATCAAACAAGCTCTTATAATCTATTGGGAGGATCTAATTCAGATAAATAAACTTTTATGGTACTAGAAGATCAGGTAGTGCCACATGGTGGTCAGAGAAAGCGTGCCCAAAAAGGGCTGTAATAATGGGGCTTCCTCCACTTTGAAGGCTGGACTGCTGACAGCTTTCAAGCCCCTTGCCTCCTTCTTCCCCTCTTGGCCCACATCAGGTGATGCTGGCAGGAAAGCCATGTGCTACCTCTTTTGGCTCCGGTGGGAAGCTCGAAGTACTCATTCAGGCCCTAATCAAAACCTCTCACTACTTGAAAAGCTACTCCAATGCCACCCCTCTCTCTCAAGCCACTTTCAGAACTGCTTGGGACCCTGCCCTCCTCTCCTCAGAAAGCCTCGGTTTGGGAGAAATAAACCTCTGCCTACCCTCTTCATGTTACGTGGCATCATTGGTCTCAACATCAGGGCCAAATCTGGGGTGAGAGGTTAACATTACCCACCAGACTGGGCAACCACAAGAGAAGACTTATCTGAGCCAAGACCTAAATAAAGTGAGGGAAGGAGGGATGAGCAAAGGAAGGGGTAGCCCATAATTGCCTTAAAATGGAAAGAAATCTTGAGGACTGGGAGTTTCAGGGATTCTGATGGTGGATGCTAAATAAACCAAAGGGTTGCTGAGTAGTGTAGTCTCCAGGTCAGCAACCGGTACAGTAGAGAAAAGTTGTGTTACAACAGTAAAGCCACCCTAAACATGAACATGCACTTCCTGAGGCACACTTGCCTTGCTTGAGTCAAAGTGCATCCTGCTGACATGCAACAGCACCTCCTGTTTTATAACCCAGAACAGGCCCAGCCTCCTCGCCACCCTCCTTCGCCTAACCTGTTCTGCAGTAGCCTACAGACAAACCACTCCTTCACTGCACCTTGAATACTTAACCTATATGATTTCCAGACAATGATGCAATTGTTTCATCACCATGATGCAATCAGTATAATCACATCGCTTACATCTGTCTTGTGAAAGAAGCAGAAGGGAATATTATTTTAACTTGTTCCCCTTGGCATCCAACCAAGACTGAGACCAAGTGAGCAATCTCCATGTGTCACCACATGGTTTGCAGTGAGTTTTGGAGGAGTCATAGGGAAGGAGAGGTAGATCCTTACATTTAGTGCTTAAAATCTAATAAGCAACAAGGAACTGAGAAAAGCGGATAGCAAGAAAAAGCAGCACAAGTGCTAGGGATGGGAAATGAGGGAGAGGGTTTGTTTAAGAAGGTTTCATAGAGGATGGCAACTTTGAGGAGAAAAATCTGCCATTTGGGAGAGGACATTCCATCCAGGAGAAATAGACTAAGGTCGAGAAGATGGACTGTAAGGATCACATTGAAGCAAAGGCAAGTATCATGATAAGTCTTGAGGAAATCACAGAAAAGGGTGCACTGAGTAGACAACTTTGAACCCCAAATTCATGGTGCTTCTTTCATTCTCTTTGAGAGGCAGCTCTGAGCACTTGACCTTCTGAGGTTGAGACGGATGTCACACAAGGTCTGGGGAAGGTGGCACACTCGCTGTGCAGCCTCAGGACTGGGCTAAGACGAGGGAAGAGAGGGAAGACAAGGAGGAAGCAGTCCCAGGGTAAGGGCATTTGAAATAGACAAAAGGTACTGCTGTGGGATCACAAGATGTTTTATAAAAGAAATAACAATGTATTGAGAAACTCCCTGCATGACAGAAAACCCTTAAAGAAAGGCTGGATTTACGCCCGCCCCCCCCCCCCCCCCGCTTCCTGGTTGGCCTGGAACTGTCTTGGTTTTAGCACCTAACATCCCTCCCACGTCCTGGAACACTCATTCAGTTTCCAAGACAATTGGTCACTCTACAAAGATCACATCACAAAGTATTAAATCTGAACAGTAATGAGTATGAGGTGTTAAGGTGATGAAATAGGACTGAGGGAAGGTGAGAGTGATCATGACTTAAATTGCAGCCCCATGTAATGACTTGTGACACGGAGTTTGGCTTGGCAGGAGGACACTCCAGAAACTGGAAACACAGAATACTGGGGATGAGAGAGAATGCGCAGGGTGATGATTTCTTCCTACTGACCTTCTGCTGTTACAGGTGGCAGACCCCACGGTGGCCTCCGAGGCCACACACCTGAGGGAGGTGACTAGGGGGCTTGGCCAAAGGGATCAGGCAGTGGACTGACTGTTCACAGACAAGCCCAGGTCTCCTCATCCTTAATCCCTCCCTGACAACCCCTCTGCACTCTCAGGTGTCAGAGTCCTGAGAGCCTCCCAGGAGCAAAAGGGGAGGCAGCTGAGACTCCGGGAGACCTTGTGGGGAGACCTGGGTTAGGGATCAAGAACAAGGTCACAGGCAAAGAAAAGAGGAGAATGCTTTAGTCATCCGTTTTAGAAAATGGGTCTTTCCCTCCATTCCTAAAGCCTGGCAGCGAGATATCTAAAAGGTAGGCACCCCAAGGATAGTCTTACAAAGCCAGGGCTTAGCTTTGCAGCCAGGCCCTCACTTTAGCTAAGGTTCAGTTAGGGGCGAGCAAACTGCCTTGTTTCATAGTCAGACAAGAGCAGCGTGCAGCAAAGCCATGATGACTCAGGGTCCACATCCCTCAGGGTGGGAAAATGTGGCAAAAGAGGGAGAAGCAAAAAGGAACTGGAGGCACTTGACCAAGACTGACTGTTCACACCTTCTGTTAAAACTGCCCTGCAGATGGTTTCAAAACATAGATCCAAGGATTGTGAGAGCTGGAAGGAACCTTCTTCTCACTGGTCCAATATCTTTGCCCCACTGACAGGAGAGGCCTACAGGTGGAGGCCTGACATAGGCCACACAGCCAGCAGGGGCAGGAGCCAGGCCGCTGATATTCGGTTACGCCTTCTCTCCCTTAAAGCACTTTGGACTAAAATGTATTTTTTAGCCCATAGAAATCAACCACTGACTTGCTAATTGCAACTAATTTAATCCATCCACTGTTGAAGATGACACCTCTAACTCCGTGTGCCACAATTTTAAGAATGCTGTAGGGAATTTCAAATTTCTCAATGACAACAAATAAAAACTATAATTAAGCCATATATTACTGAGGTGCTTTTTTTAAAAAAAAAAACCTAATTTTTAATAACAGAAAATTCAAAAAATCTAAACACTTTTCCACTTAATATATTTTCTGTTGTCAAAAAAGATCTCAATGTACTTTATATCTTTCCACCTTAAAAAGGTTTTGGTATTTCTGTTAGGTTAATAAGCAGGTCAAATAACAGCAGCTAGCCCCTGCACTCATTGGTTTACATACATTAACTCATTTAGTCCTCATAATGCTGAGAGGAAGGGCCACTGTCATCCTGCTCTACAGAGGAGAAAACTGAAGAAGCACAATGTGACCAAGGTACACGGCTAGTTGACAGCAAGCCCAGGGTTTGACATGACAAGTCTGGTTCTGGAGCTCTTACACTGCCCAGCTTCTCTAAGTCCCAGTACAACAAGCAATCCAGGTCTGGCTTCCCTCTGTTGTCATACTGGGATCTTGCTAAGCAAACCACTTGGACAAAAATTAGCTTGGGCGTCTTCTAACTAGTGTTTATCAATGTTTCTTCACTGGAATCAAACTCGCGGTTGCATTTCCTTTGTCTAATCGAGGCACTGACTACTGTCTGAGTAAGTACTAGTGTTGCTAAAACAGGTTTATGGTCTTTGCTCACATAAACTCCCTAGGAAAATAAATACATCTTTTATTAAGTCCCCTGTGTACACAGGCTTAAGTTATATAATCTCTAAATGGCCTCCTTTCCTTTTCCACATATGAGACTATGAACTCTCTGAAGGAAGGACTGTGTCTCCATTTATTTTATGTTTGGGCCTCTTCATCCTTCCTCCTCCCTCTCCCGCTCCCCACCACAGCACAGTCTACAGCTCAATAAATGCCATAGACAAGACTGCAGCTGCTAAAACTCTCTACTCCGCTAAATACCAAGGTGGATTTGGGTCCAAAAAAAGTTTTACAGAATTGATTCAGTGCATTTACTAAATGGTCCAATTGCCACTGCCATTAAGTAATATCAAGAGGAATATAAAAACCAAGGATCCTCTGAAATTTGCAATCTAGCTCATTTTGAAGGAAGAAAGGGCATAGAAATCTACACTGCATAAGGCATTTATTTGGCTGTAAGTTGTACTTTTAAACTGAATAATTTCAAGTAAGAAAAAAAGATAATATTCACTAGCTAAGTATATTAACATTACTAAATCTTGTATACACCACCCCCTCCAACCCCAACTCCAGAAAATAGTCTCCTAGGATTACAAGCAACCTGTAACCTGTGGTATTGCCTCACTAATAAATTTACATTAAGTCCTCAAGAGAAATTTTTCCTCTAAAAACATACTTTTAGCTTTATTTCCTTTTTTTTTTCTAAGTTGACAGGCAGAGTCTGCTTAAATGAAAAGTTTGATTAGCTAATTTAAGAAACATTTTTTGCTGCATTAAAAATTAGCAAATTTAGAAGTTCTAAAGTTGATAAAACTAGTATTTATTTAAAGAGGTTTAAAATCATTCTCACTTTTCAAATATTAATGATTCAATTAAAATTCATATATAATTAATAACTGATTCAAACTTTTACAGTAATAAAACTTGGCACATGCAACAAAATGTGTTTTGAATTGAACTTCATTAAGCAATAGAGTTCCTGGTTATTTTGTAGCCAGAGTAAAAATATATGCGTTTGTAGTGCTTCTATGGAGCAGGTGCTGCTCTAGAACCTGGGAGCGCAACAGGAAGACAGAGGCCTGCCCCCAAGACCCATGTGTGCTAGCAGAGTTAAGGGAAGCAATGCATGAGTCCACAAGCATATAATAATAATAACAACAACAACAATAATAACAAGTAAAATAGCAAATGCTTGCATAGTACTTGCCATGTGCCAGGTACCCTGCTAAGAATTTGCAAGTATTAACTCATTTAATCTTACGACAACTCTATAAAGACTGTTCTCTTACGTGCACTGCACAGATGTGGCAACTGAGGCCCAGAGAGGTTAATTAACTACCACTAGCTGTTAAGTTATATTCTCCTGCGAGAAATAAATGACATTCTCAAACTCAGTGATTAGAGGAGAATTCAATAAAGGTTCTTTTTACAAAGGGGTGGGAAGCATTTAAGGAAACCAACAAGGGGTAGTGGAACCCCAGGGCACACAGAGGGGGCTATGCCCACCCCAGTGCAAAGGACCCCGGTGAGGGAGCAGGTGCAAAACCAGAGATGGGGGCTCAATGGACAGCGTCACTCGCTGAAGGTGCGGCCTTCCCCAGAGGTGTGCCCTGACCTCAGTTCCCCTCCAACCTCCCGCCAATGGCTGAGCCCTCCGAGAAGGAAGAAGAAGAAGCTAGAGGTAAGAAGCCCACAGATATGTTGGGCACAGGAGGAAGTGGAGGAGAGTAGAAGCTGGGCTTGGAAGCCAACAGAAGACATCCAACGTAAGTGGTGGAGCTGAGATACACCTACAGAATCTGGGGCCACCGTTCGCCTTTACCGGGAATCTAAGGTCATTTCTGGAGTTGAAAATACTAAGAAGGTAGGAAACAGAAAGTTGGTAGGTTAAATTGGTACAGAAAGACCTGCAAAGGCCTCACTTCCCATAAGGCCTGAGTGGGGAGCAGGGAGCCAGGCAAAAACGCCAAGCAGGGCAAAGGCCTAGGAGGGGATGAGCCGAAGTGTGAGAGCCAGCAAGAAGGCCCACATGCTGGTTCAATAATGATCAAGGAGAATGGAGGACGAAGAGCCATGCCAGCAAGTGTCTGAGCAAAAGGGCAGATGTCTACTTGCTGAAACAAATGAAGCTCTTTGGTTAGGTCCTCCCCTGGGTGTTGGGAACGGACTGCCATGGCTCTAACGTTACTGAAAATGCAGACTGGTCCTGAGAGCCTGGGCCCAGCGTCTGAGAGGAGCAACCTCAGCCTCTCCTCCCGGTTGTGGGACACCCTTGCAGTGCCGGGTCTCCTGAGGTCTCAGCATCGGCTCCAGAGACCTTGCCAGTGCGTGAAGATTGCAACCTATCAGCATCGACCATGTAGGGCGAGAGTCAGAGTCAGCGTGAATGGGGTAAATGCCATTTCCCAAAGTAACAGCAACCCTCGCC
Source organism: Antrozous pallidus (assembly GCA_027563665.1). Taxonomy (NCBI): domain Eukaryota; kingdom Metazoa; phylum Chordata; class Mammalia; order Chiroptera; family Vespertilionidae; genus Antrozous; species Antrozous pallidus. The sequence continues at coordinate 65,438,021 of CM050508.1, read as the reverse complement.
TCCCATCTTTTTATAAATTCTCCTCCTGAGCGTATTCTCAAAAGACAGAAGAGCCAAAGCTGGAAGAATTTTTTCTCCCCTATTTAGAAACTTTTAAATAATCTGACACAACATTTAGCTGGCAGGGGGTGGGGAGAAGAAGTGGGGAGGGAGGCGCTAAGGCAAAGGTCCTATGTCACCTGGAATAAAGAGAAAGATGAAACATGTAAGCTTTTGACCTTTTTCAAGATCTCCTCTAATCCCTCCGATATTTTAAATTTCCTTGAATAGAATGACTCACACGTTCAGTTTTGAGGTAACAGATCGTTCTCTTCCTTATTAAAAGAGGCAGGTAATCGGCGATGTGAGAGGAGAAAGAGCTTTCTATTGCACAGTGTGTCTGGGTCACCTACTATTTTTAATTCCTGTTTCCTAACACCTACGGGCAAAGATAAAGTTCAGCGGCTCCTTAGGCAGGAAGAAAATGGGCAATTCCCCCTAACAGACAGCTCTTCTGAATAAAACCTGGCAAACTTAAGAGCAAGATGAACTGAGAGCGACTTTCTCCTCATTACTGTCTCCCAACAGCGCTGTTACATTGTAAGAATGCACGAGGTCAGTGCAATTAAACTTCATTTCAAATGAAAATCCCAACAGAAGTCACGTCTTGCAAAGTAGGTCTGCATACATCCGTGCTGGGCAGCAGAGCTCTGGAGAGGAAGCAACGACAGGGATTCAAACGGCAACAGTGAATGGACTGACTGCTCCTGAATCTCCGTGAGGGTGCTCACCGCAGATCCAAGACAGCGTGTGTCTCACGCAAGAAGAGCAAGCTGACCACACGCCTGCGCTGGCCTTCTCTTTTAAGCCCCGTTACTGCAAAATGGGGATGAAACGGGGACATGGCCAGTGGCTTTCCTGCAGAAAAAAAGCCTCCTGTCATGGAAAGCATCACCTAAGGGCCAAATTTACTTAATCTTTGGCATATGAATTAGGAGGATCTGGCTTTTTGCCCTCTGCGTGTTTGCAGTCTGGTTTTAAAAGACCAAGGGGTGGCATTGAGGCCCTTACAACAACATGTGTCCAAACACAGCTACCCTTTGAAGTAAGAAAAGAAGTTATGGGGAAAAAGAGTTGTCCTGGAGGAGGAACCAAGATGGCGGCATAGGTAAACACCTATTTTGCTGCCCCACACAATTCCAAAACTACAACTTAACAACAAAACAAACATCATCCAGAATCACCGGAAAGCTGGCTGAGTGAAAATTCCACAAATAAAAGTAAAGATAGGACACTGTGACTCAGAGGAGCGGCAGAGTGCAGCCTTGAAGATACTCGCAGTGCCAGAGGTTCGTAGCCATGCGCACGCGAGTGGAAAAGGGCGGGCGTCAGCAAACCCAACTGGATTTCTCCAACAGGAAGGGCAAAGGCCTCCCATTGCACTGATTCCCCAGTTCCAGGCAAGGTCCAAGATCCGGGGAAGGCACACTAAAACCCAGGCGCAGCAGAGGTCTGCGAGCTTGAGGAGAGTGAGCGTAAACTTGGAACAGCAGTTTGCACGTAAACTTGGGAACAGAACTGTGAAACCACGCAGAAAGGACTCGTGACTTGCTCCCTCGTTCAGGAGACCACTGGACTGCTTTGTTTTACAACCCTGAGTGAGACTTTGGGTGTGTAGACTCATTTGGGGAGAGGCAGAGTTGTCGGTAGCAGGTGGAGACCAGCGGTGCTTTATCTCAGCGGTGCGTGTAGCCGTTACCACCCAGCACAGAGACCCACGTGCCGCATAGGGCAGAGCTGACGCTGCCTGCTCAGCCTGGAGACTCCATCCATCCAACCTGAACACAGCTTACCCTCACAGCCAATTGGCCTGGAGGTCAAACCCTCCTAGTGCTAACAACAATAAGCTGGGCTTAACTTCAACAATACTGTACAACCCATAAAGGATTGCAGTAAGAGTATCCACCTCCAATAACTGGGGAGGCTGAGCCACTGTCCCTTATAGGACATCTACCACACAAAGCTAATGGACCAACTCAGGAAAGCAGCCACAATGCAGAGAAATGGAAAGAAATCAGGTGTGAAAGAAATGGAGGAAAAAAGATGACTAGACATACAGTTCAAAACCACGGTTATAAGGGTTTTCCAGAGGCTCCTAGAAAAGGCTGATGAACTTAATGAGAAGTACAAGGAAATGAACAAGACCTACGAGGAAATGAACAATACCCACGAGGATATGAAAAAGGACCAACTAGAAATTAAGCATACTCTGACTGAGATAAAAATATTATACAAAGATCTAAAAGCAGTTCAGAGGATCGCAAGAATGAAGGCAAAGATTTGAAATGCAAAGAAGCAAAATCCACTCAGCTGGAAAAGCAAGAAGCAAAAAGAATCCAAATAATTGAAGATAGTGTAAGAGGCCTCTGGGACAACCTCAAGCATACCAACATCTGAATTATAAGGGTGCCAGAAAAAGAGAGAGAGCAAGATAATGAAAACCTACTTGAAGAAATAGTGACTGAAAACTTCCCCCACCTGGTGAAAGAAATTGACTTAAAAGCCCAAGAAGTGCACAGAACCCCAAATTATAGGAATCTAAAGAGGACCACACCAAGACACATCATAATTAAAATGCCAAGAGCAAAAGATAAAGAGAGAATATTAAAAGCAGCAAGAGAAAAAACAGTTAGTTACTTATAAGGGAGCACCCATATGATTGTCAGCGGATTTCTCAACAGAAACGATGCAGGCCAGACGGGAGTGGCAAGAAATATTCAAAGTAATGAATAGCAAGAATCTACAACCAAGATTACTCTATCCAGCAAAGCTATCATTCAGAATTGAAGATCAGATAAAGTGCTTCGCAGATAAGAAAAAGCTAAAGGAGTTCATCACCACCAAACCAATATTATATTAATTGCTGAAAGATATTCTATAAGAAGAGGAAGAAGAAAAAGGTAAAAATATAAATTATGAACAACGAATACACATCTGTCAACAAATGAATCTAAAAATCAAGTGAATTAATAATCTGTGAACAGGATAAACTGGTGAATATAACAGAATCATGGACATAGTGAGGGAATGGACTGACAATTTTGGAGGAGAAAAGGGGTGTGGGAGGTACAGCAAGAAACTGGACAAAAATCATGCAACTATGGGAGAGGACAGTGGCGGGGAGGTGAGGCAGAGGGTGGGAAGGGTACCAGGTGGAGGGGAGCTATAGAGGAAAAAAAAGGGGGAACAATGTAATTAATAAACTGAACAATAAAGATTTTAAAAATGCTAAAAAAAAAAAAGAGTTGTTCTGGACCTTCTGTGCTTCACTAAGCCCTGTGTGGTGCTGCTTAAATGGAACTGCCTGTTATTGATTTTCTATCTTAAGTGGAATCAACATCAGGGTTGAGGCTGAGAAACGACCTCAGGAACCACGGGCGTGGCCGGTGGTCCTGCAAGTTCGTGGCACTGTATTGTCAGTGGTTGATGAGTGGGCCCTGTTGTTGAGCAGACAAATTTCCAACATCCTGGCCTAATCACAAACTGGCAGGTGTACGCTACAATCCAACGCCCTTCAAAATCCCAAACCTCTGGTCAGGAGCTGCATTCCAGTTAGAGATAAATGGCCAGCACTGTCTCCACCATTTTATGAGCAATATCCAAGGGCCTCCTGGGAAGCAAGAACTTTCTTAACTGGACTATTTTATTTTGTACAGTTATTCCTTTCCTAGCTCCAAAACTTAAGATAACTTTCAAAAATATTAGAATATTACAATTAAGACTGTCCTTGTTGACAAATCCCTCAGATTAATCAAAAGAAAGGTCCCTCAAGCTTGTTCCCTCAAGCATTTCTGAGTTTAAATTTTCAAAAATAAGTTAAAGTCTCCAGAAGATTTGTAAACCCCATCATCACATCCAGGAGAGCAGTAGTGTTCAACGCAATGAAGGGTCCATTTCAATGAGGAGGTCAAGCTGTAGACGCAGTTTCCAGAGCATGGGGAGTGACAGTCCCGGGATAAGTTACAGCAGACTGCTCGGACTAGTTTGAGAATACTCTGTCTTCCCATGGACCTAATGCCTACGAACCACGGCGGAAAGCCAAAACGCCCAAGTCTTGGCTATGCCTTCTAGTTTGACATAAAACAAGTATCCTCTGTCACAACAGGAGATCCCTCCACAAAATTTAATTTGGCAAATAGTGAGTATGCCAGGGACTGCGCTAGACGCTGGGAAGGGCAAAAGGGCAATGAACCTGGGCGGAATCCTTATTTGGATGTTTCTGTCTCAAAGTATTTATGATGACCTCAACCACAAGATGGCGCTCTCAGACCATACTACACACCTGCAGAGCCTGCCTCCATTAATTCTTGGGGGCAACCAGTAAGTTCCCAAGTGCTTACTAGTGTTCTTTATCCCTGGCCTTCTGTTTTGTTATTTTCTCAGTGTATCATATCTGAGAATCTTGGTTTTGGCGGAAATAATGATAACACTTACCCCCCTCCTCCCATGAGTGTTCTAAGGTAGATGTTGCAATAGCACACTTACTATACCTAACAATGTAACAAGACTCTCTCCTTTGAGTAAGAACCCAACAAGGTGCTTGTGAGGCAATATGCATCCCGCTGATTAACAAATGGAATTGTTCCAAAACCAATACATCCTGCACGAGTGCAAACCTCAATCTTCGCTAAAGAGATGCATCTGCAGACTTTACAGAGAAATCATGTTGTTCCAGAGTCTATGTAAGCCCTCGTTCTGCAAATGCTTTTAAAAAGAGAGAGATAGACCAAAAAATATGTGCTAAGGCAAGAAATATACCCTAACACATTCTGACTCCTAGTGGAGCTACATTTTCCTCATTCTTGCTTTGTCCAAAGTTCCTAACCCCTCTTAGATGAGGGCACGCCATTTAGGATGACACTCTTCTTTTCCTGGAGATGACAGGGAGAGAAAGACCTGTTACAGGGCGCCACACCTTGCCTCTGAGACCTGAAGGGAGGAGGAGCTTTACCAGACTGATTTCTCTTCTCCCAGTTGGTTGGAAGTCAGTCAGATTGGCCAGCCTGCAGCCAATACATCAGCAGGCCTGCAGTACTGCCACTTGCCCCTCATCCTCAGAGCTGCCTGCCAAGTGCTACAGCAGGGAGCTGGCAGCATCCCAAACTGCAAGGAAGAGGCAGCCAGACTCCAGCAGCTGGATGCGAAAGGCAAGGACCCCCAAAGAGGCTGTGACAAAACACAGGGCCCAGGGAATCTGTTCAGGGTTCACGTTGGTAGGGAAAACTGGGAGAATCAGAGGGTCCCCCAAAGAAAAGCATGTCAGGGATCTGTGATCTACCACGTGAGTCTGAAGGTGGGAGTTGGGAGTGCTGGTTGCTTTCGTAAACCCTGCTGATGGCAAAGCTCCTAAATTCTTTAAAGCATCAAGGATGCTCGCCTGCAATGGGAACACAGAATAAATAGCCTTGTAAGTAAGGCAAGAAGCTGGTGATCTTGTAATACGGGGGTCTGCTAATCTCATGCCTTCCCAAGGTCTGCTGCCTGCCTTTAGCCCAATAGGCTGAATTCAGACCGCATATCCTCCATCCAGCTTCTATGAAAGACAACAGGGGTTTGGCTAATGGCAGGCAGGATCTGGAGTGCTGCCTGATTGCATTTAATAAGTGTGCTCAGCAGAGATGATGAGTACTTAGGACCTCCGCCTCAGGCTGGGCTCTGACCCAGTGGACAGGTGTGAGGGAGCAGCTGGAGGCACCACAGAGGAAAGGCTGTCCTGGCCTCGGCCAGGCCCTTTACTGTAGCCCCCGCATCTTCCTCAGCAAGTTAACGACAGAGGCTGGGGCTTCCCTCTCTTTTGGAATCTCCATGCAAAACACAGGCAATAAATGCAGGCCCGGCTACAAACTCATTTCCAAGACTCACAGAGGGTGAGACTGGAAGGATGCTGCTGCATACATGGGCAGAGGCCCTGAGAGGTGCTCTGACTTGGCTGAGGTCACACAGCAAGTTAGTGGTGGAGCCCAGGCCTCTGCTTCCCTGCCCAGGGCACCTTCGGGGCAGAACAGAAACTCCCACTGTCTTCCCAGGCCTGCATGTGCCCACCCCAAGAGATCCCCACGCAGAGAGGACTCCATCAGCCCCTTGTAAGGGCCCCTAACCAATATAAAGGAAAGATAAGAAACCAATCCAAAACTGAAGCCCCTTGTTTAGTTTACAGGGGAGTAATTAAACAGCGTTTTTTAGAAGTTTAGCTCTATGAGCTAACATTTCCTTGTACTTAAAAAAATCAAGAAATATATCTTTCTGATCACTCTACCTATTTAAAAATCATATACCCCACTATTGAGCCCAAATCTTTTCATTGACCAGCTTTTGGCAGAATGCCTACAATCTTCCTACTTTATTCACTTGCCAAAGAGCAAATGGAGCCCTAGAATGTTCTTAATTGTTTTCACACACCTTTCCAGCTCTACTCTTTGCTCTTTGAAGAGAATAGCTTTGTTTTATGCTTCTTTCCATCTCTTAATGAAAATATGTAATCGATCATTCTGCCAATAGAAGGTGTGCAGGATGAAGGAGGAGGGTGGAATCAGTGTGGCTTATAGAAATGCAGAAATTCCTCTAGAACACTGGACAAGCAGAACAAAGCTCTGAGAAAACTACATACATTCTCAACAACATAGTTGTAGACAGGAAGCAAGCACTGAACCTGAACATACATAAAATGGCATCTATTTAAATAGGAAATAACTGTCTCTTGCTCAATGGTGTGAGCTGGGCCCTCCCTGGAGAAGAAACCTGAGTCCTCAGAGATATGCGATCAGTACCAAAACCCTGCCAGCAGGGGTGGGGATCTCAAGGCAGGTGCTGGGCATGGAGGCCATGGGGGCATAACCTAACAAGGAGACAGAACTGAACCTCACATCACCCTGCTTGGCCCAGGACGATGGCTGGTTAGACAGAGACGGGTAAGATTCCTCAGGGATAGAACAACCTAAGACAGGCACAGTCGCAGAGGGGCCATCAGGAGAGAACTTGAAGGTCAACAGAGATGGGGCACAGACCCTCAACCCCCTAACCTTGCAGGGGCCTGAACTCTCACCCCTTCTGAGGGAGGTCTCCTATCCCCATGGCTGCTTCACTTCCCACGCCCAGCCAAGATTGGGACCCAGGTTGGAGACAGAGACCTGGCCAGCAACAGCTGCCATATATCTAAATTTAGTCTAGCACCAGGAATGCTCAGAGCCTACCCAAGAATGCAAATAATCCTTCCCACTAATATTTACAGGGTAAACTAAGATTATTGTTTGAGTATTAAATTTGACAGTAAAATAGTAATCAAGTTCAGATTAATTTAAATCAGCCAATTGAAATAAGGGAATACTCAAGAAAATTTAAGTGTACTGGACAAAAAGCTGTTCCCAAAATATTAACTACATTTTCTATTAGTAGTTCATGTCATCGTAAAGTTGCCTAGCATGCAAAGAATCTAAGGCAGTCATACTTTTGTGCAAAAATTAAAATTTAAAGTTACCAAGACTGCAACATAAAATTTCCAAAAGCCTCATATTAATAAAAAAAAACAAGGGGGGTGGTGATTGTGGGGTAATATCATGTAAAGAAAAACATCCTGTAAGTAAATTACACTTAGAAAATTCTTACTTCAGAAAATCAATTTTCATTTGTAATGCTAACAGCAGGAGGACACCCATGAAAAACACACATGGTGTCAAAATAAGCCAAAGAAAAATCATTTGGGCAAAAATAAAAAGAATCCCAAGTCAAATTTACAGAAAAGATTCCTTTATTAACTTTTGGTTGAGAATATGTTTGTATAGTTTCAGAAAACAACTCCAGCACCATATGGATTCCTGCAACAGAGAGGAACTGACAGGTCTGTTCCAACCACGAAGACAGTCCAGAGATGCAGGACGCTGACGACACCTTGCCATGCTAGCACTCAGCAGCTGTGCATCGCTGCAGGTTGCCCAGGACCAAACCAGAGAGGGTGGGACCTGCATCACCACCATTTGTCCACCATCCAGATATCATTGCTGACATGTACACATAAGGAACTATTTGACATTGAAACTGGGACTCAGAACATTTGGACATTGAAACTGAGACTCAAACATTTTTTGTTCTTATATGTTTACTTCTAGTATGCAGATGCAAGATTTTTTAAAGCAAAGAAACGGGGGAAATATAGATACAGAGGCAAAGAAGCATTGCACACACTGTCAAACTACAGTGGGAAGGCAGGAGAGGGAGAGGGGCCGGGGCTGTAAGAGATCAACTGAAGGACTTGTAAGCATGCATATAAGCATAACCAATGGATACAAGACACTGGGGGGAAGGGAGCAGGCGAGGGCATGTGCTGGGGGTTAGGGAGGCCAGGGGAAGATCAGTGGGGGGAAAAAAGGAAACATGTATACTATTATTTGTAATACTTTAAACAATAAAATATATATTAAAATAATAAAAAATAAAATAAAAAATAAAGATCCTTAACTTTCAAAAAAAATAAAAAATAAATAGGAAATAAAATGAAGGTATTCATGACAATATAGATCTTGTGTATACTTTGGACATAATTTGTTGACATTCATTAAAGTCCCTTAACTGTGTTAGGGAAATGAATAATCTTTGTGTCCAGACCAAACATGAATTCTAATTCTGCATTCTATTTCTGCAAAAATAATCCTGGATGATACATGACAGCCTCTTACTTTCACTGCAGCTAATTGGGAATGTCTCATTTTATGGGTTATTCTGAATAAATTAGCTGGGAGATTTTTTTTTTAAGTATCAAAAATACCAAGAGGTCTAACCCATATACTAGCTTAAAAAGTAGAATTTCATACATCTGCTGTACCAGAAAATTCATCAATCTCCTTTATCATGATATTTAATGCCAACATTTAAAAAATAATTCAGTTACATCGAGGACCTTCACATTTATAAATAATTAAATCTGACTCAGATAAGACTGGAACCAAAACAAATAACAGGTCTCACATTTCACTAATATTTCCTTCAACTGATTAACATCAGAAAGAATTTTTCAATATCAGGGCAATGTTCAGGTCTTGCCTAAAAATCTGGCCCTGAGTTCACACTCGAATATGCGTATCGCCAGAGCCTTGTGGCGGCAGTTCACCTCTAGCTGATATTTCCTGTGAAACACATTGGCACCTTAGGACAATGTCCTAGCAGAAAATGTCTGCACATACCAAGGTGCATTATGATCAATTCCCTTTGTGGACCATCTCGGGGCAGCCCTCACTGCTGACGACAGCAGAGCAACAACTGTGACTCCCAATCTCGGGTGTTCAGAGCGGAGGCCCACTGACCAGCCAGAGCAGAAATCATGAGCCTGTGGGGGGAGCACAACCAGGATCTCAGCCTCAGAGAAAGCTTCCCACTTTCTCTCAACAAACTCCTGGCCTTCAATATCATGATCCTCAGACACTGTCTTTTCCCATTTCCCATTAGCTGGTCCCAAAGTCATTTCCCCCCTTTGCAATTTTTCACCGCAGAATCCTTTGCGCATAGATAGGTTCAAGAATCTGTTTGATGTCCATGAATTTATAAGTCATCATCGTTTTCTAGCTGCATAAACTGAGTACTCAAGGGAAGCATTTCTGGAATAGGGTAAGAGCTATCTGTAATAGAGACTATAAATTTCTGTTTAAATTTGACATATGTGATTAAATCCAGTTTAACACACACACACACACACACACACACACACACACACAATTAATATGACAGTGGGAAGAAACGAAGCAGGCAACTGGAATGTTATTGCTGGCCCTGGGATGGTTCGCCAGCCACTGTGGCCTGAGTTTTGCTGGGGGGTTGGGGCTGAGACCTTGCAGGAAGAAAGAGGAATCTGGGCCACACAGTCCTCTGGTTGTCTGAAAAACATCAAACCAGAACACGGGTTTGGGTATGACTTTTTTTCCTTCCAAAACCTTCAAAAAGGACAACATTAAAAATAATGAAAAGATTGTGTTATGTCCAGAATTACTGGAAGGATATACACCTAGAGGTCAGAAGACCAAATGTCAGCACTAATTATCCTATGAATTCCATCAGAGAGACGGATGAGTGTGAACTAAGGGCCAGATTTTTAGAAAGACGGATCTAATGTGCAGCATGGTGACTATAATTAATAATACTGTATTATACACTTACTGAGAGAGTACATCTTAAATAGTCTCACTATTAAACAGCTGTAATTATGTGCACTGAGGGGTGTGTTAACTATCCACACTATGGTAATCATTTTACACTATGAATGTGTACCACATAAAAAATTCCCATCAGAATACAAACTCCATGCGGGGCCTTTGTCTTGTTCACTCCATCACCAGCGCTTGAAATAATGCCTGGCACATAGTATGTGCTCAATAAATATTAGAATGTGTGAATGAATGTGTAAGCAATGTAATCTGTTCAGTCCACCTCTCTTCTAGCCAAACCTCACCCCTACACTGGGCTGGAATGGGCCATGTCCTGCTTCACGAGCAATAATCTATCTCCCCACGTCCAGGGCCAGGTCAATGACTGTAAGGGACAAGCTCCCAGAAGCTCCAAACTACTTGCTGCTAGAACACTAAAGCCTTTTGGGGCCGCCCTACTGCCTAATCCGAGGTCACCAGCATAGTTTCAAGTAGCACCCTGTTCCTGTTCCCTTCTAATCCTAGGAATGCTGTCCAACCCCATTTCCTTTTCTCCATCACTCACTCCCACGCCCAGTTCTCTATGTGTGGTTTCCCGCTGCACTAGACTACATTTCTCAGGCTCCTGATTCAGAAGAGGTCTGGACCTCTCAAGCCTCTGAGGTTTCCTGAGTGTGTCCTACAGAAAAGGGGATTTATCTCCACAGTCGGGCTTCTGTCCAAGGTGCTAGACTGGCCATCCCACTGACCAGAAACACCAGCTAAGTTTACTCCTTTATTTACTGCTCAGATTGTGTGGCCATCTGCTACTAGCAGCTAATCATTAGAAGATGATCAAGAGGGGAAAAATGGTATTTTGCATCTTAGCTGGCCCTTCTGGCTGAAAGTTTAAATTTTTTTTACCTTCACAGCTAGAATTAAAAGGGAGAGAGATATACACACATACACATACTTGAGTTTTTACATATTTGTGAAGTTTGGTTTATTTTGTTAAATAAATCAACAGAAATGTCTTCATTCCTCAAATATTAAACTGTTCAATTTTGTCACACCCGTTTTTCAAATATTAAGCTAACGTGAGAGGCTTCTTTCTCCTTTTCCAGATTTTGCACACATTAATCAGGTTTATTAAGTAAAAGAACAATATAATTATGTGGAAAAAATCAAAATAAATTACTGACATAAAATAAACTCAAGACATAATTCCCTCCTCTCCTTGAACCCTGGGGAATATCTGTTAAGAATATATCACACACAAAAAAACACCTCTTTCAAAACAAAATTACGAAAGAGAAACTTCCTAAATGAAATCTATCATGCAGAGTTTAGAAACTGCTGTTCTTCCCCGGTAGAGGACTTATGGAGCACAGCATAGGAATGAAAACCATTCAAATGGCACAAAGAAGGAAAGCCAACTTAAAATGAAACATTCCTGTCATTTCCCCCCCACGTCCTTCACTTGGGTCACTTTCTCTGGCTGGAACACGTTTGCCTTCATCTCTGCTGTCCCTCAGAAAGCCTGGCCTTCACAGCCAGCCGGTTTGTGCAACCGGTGTGATGAGTCTAGTCTCCAATAAGACACTATGAACAACTTAAGGGCAGTTTTATTCTTCAAAATTCCCAGAGTACCTTGTGCCCCCAAAGTTCTCAGCAATAAACGTTTGCTAAATTAAACTGAATTGGAGAAAAGAGAGATAGGGAAGTAGTGGTAACCATGAGCGGTAAAAGGATAGAATGACAGACTGGGTGGAAAAGAGGGAGGATGTGAAGCAGGTGTATAAAATGATAGTGTTCTGGCTCAGGACTTCAGGTCAGAAAAACGACTTCCATTCCGTAACTATTCCCAGTGGATACAACTGGATAAATACATAGCATATGTATTATATGTATGGATATAGGAAGATGTTATTACAGTGCTTTAACAAAGCAGATGAGCTTTTTAAAAGAGAAGGATTAGGAATACACGTATGTTCACACAGCATTGTTCACAGTTGCCAAAAGGTGGAAACAGCCCAAATGCCCATCCCTAGGTGAATGGATAACAAAATGTGGTCTAACATACAACAGAATACTGCTCAGCCTCAAAAAGGAATGAAATTCTGATATACGCTGCAACAGTGATAGACTCTGAAAACACAATAAGTGAAATAAGTCAGACACTAAGGACAAATATTGTATAATTCCACAGTCAAGTTCACAAAGACAGACACTGAGTAGTGGTTACCAGGACCGGAGGCAGGGGGCAATAGGGAGTTGATGTTTAATGGGCACAGTTTCAGTTTGATGGAAAGGTTCTGGGGATGAATAGTGGTGATTGCTGGGTCACAATGTGAATGTACTTAATGCCCCTTTACTGTACACTCAAAATGGTTAAAATGGTAAATTTTATCACAATGAGTAAAAAGACTAAGGATTGGGAAAGAGCATCCAGCATCTAGTCTTACAGATTTACAAGTAACCACCCTTCCCAGTCCTTCACACACCCTACCTGGAGCACATACCCACTCCTGGGAACTCCCAGTCCCTGGGAATTCCCGCCCCTGGTCTCGAGAGAATGGCGATGGTGCCTATCCATAACCGTAGGTCGCAGGAAGCCACGGACCGCTGATACTATCAAGAGAGTGCACCAAGGAAAGCTGAAGGCAGATGGACCTTGGGCATTAGTAGAGCTGATGCTAAGCACCTCACCTGTTGAGATAGGGGTGGCTCAAGGCAATTCCCTAACCTGATAATCCTTTCACTGTTTACCAAACTTTACCTTTGATGTGCCTGTATGCATGACTAAAGGGAAAATGTGTATTCAAGTAAATAAAAAGTGGGACCAGCCAGAGGTCAGTGTGCTCTTCACAAGAGAGACACCACCTGGCCCCCACCACTTAATAACTCATATTTCTTGTCTAGTGTTTCCATTTGTGCGTTAGCCCCTCCTTCAGATCCTGAACCCAGCCGTGCAGGTCGCAGCATTCGGTGCCACAGCTCTAAGCACAAAGACCCGAAGACAGCAGGGAGTCGTTAGCTTTTCGCAGATTCACTGAGGAGGGGAACGCCCCCCCTCCACACACACACACACACACACACACACACACACACACACACAGATAATGAACAATTGAAAGGATTCTTTTGCTTTTTTGGGACAGAGACTGGAATAGAGGGAATAAAAAGATTCTGCTAAATGATTTGAAATCAACAAAGTCTTCATCTACAGAGTAATAAGAAGAAAGAAAAGGGTGGGAAGCTTCTTCTATAATTAACAACTTTTTTTAAATCCTCATCCAAGGGTATGTTTTGATTGATTGATTGAGAGAGAGGGGTATGTGCCCTGATCTGGAATCAAACCTCTGACCTTTTGGTATATGGGATAACGCTCCAACCAACTGAGCCACACCGCCAGGGCGTATAGCAGAACATTTTTATATTCTGTGGACTGTCCACTCAGTAGAGATTAGAACCTCCCAGAATATAAGAAGCACCCATTTTCTCAGACACATTTACAGGAAGTAGCAGCTTTTTCCTGGAGAAAGGCATGTTAGAACACAAACACACTCCGTGGTTTGAGGTAAAATGAGGTTACGTTATAAAAATGTTATAGCAAACACATCTTTTGTGTCTACAGCAATTTTATAGAACGATCCCTAAAATGATATCCTCCCTCCATAATTTCTTCCCTATGGCTGTGGCTGGCTTCACCGTGTCCGCAGCAAATGGGACAACCTATTTTGCCCTTTAAAAAGTCTGTCTGTCAGCCTTCTGTCTCCTGCTCACTTCCTTTCTCATTTAATTCTCTGCGAATGGCAGTTAAATCTATTCAGGGCCACACTGACCCCTGGAGGCTATGTGTAAGAGAGCCCTTATTTTAGGCTTCTTAAGACTGTCACCCCGGGGAAAGGCCTTTGATGAAAGCAGTCACGATATACCTGCTGGGTTGTAAGCATCTCAAAAGGAGATGCGACTTCCGACTGCTTTTCATCAAACCTCACTTTTTAATTAAGTTAATTAACCCAGAAATTCTAGTTAGGCAGAATTTGCGTGAGCCCCAGGCTTCTGGATTAAACAGTCCCCAGATGCTTCTGCCCAGTTAGGAAAAGAGTCTCTGACCTGGGCCATGGGTGTTGAACTTCTGTTTTCTCAGGCTTGGCAACATTGTGGCCGGATAACTTTTTGTTATAGGATGTTTAGCAGCATCTCTGGCTTCTACCCACCAGACACCAGTAGTACGTCTCGATAGGGCAACCACAAATGTCCCCGGGCATCGCTAAAAGTCCTCAGGGGGGCAAACCACCCCAGCTGGTAAGATGAGATTCCACTCCCAGCTCCCCCATCAGAAATGTCCATCAGAACGCTCCTTCCCACCTCCACCCCCCACCCTCCCAGAAACCGTGAGTTAGATCCGGAAGAGCCCATCTCCAGCCAGCCCTGCTGGACCCAGGTTAGAAAGGATGAGAATCTGCCAACTGGCCTCCACTTCAATCCCCAAGCTAGGAAAGAAGCTGACGAGGCTAACACCTCACTGGCCAGCCTTCTCCCCCGCCCTCCCCTTTGCCAAGGAGGCACCTGCCCCTGACAGGTGCCCCTTGAGTGAAAGCTCTGCATTCTAGTCCAGCGTCACCACCTGCTGCTTATATGACTTTGGGCAAGATATTTAATTTCCTGGATTTCTTTTTCTGTAATGTGAAAGAGCCAAATCTCTTAGACCTTCTTTGAGGTTATTTCTAGATCTAAAATGCTATCATTTTGGGGGCAAGTCCTTGGGGAGGGTATAGAAAAGGAGCAGATAGAAGGCTGAGGCAGAGGAACAAGGACACAATAAAATACTGTCAGTGGGCTGCAAAACATGCAGAGGACATGGGCCAGGCTGTTAAAAGTGAGGGAGGCCTAAGGCCAGTAACAGTCAAATGCAATTTCTAGAACTAAAGAAGGAAGAACCCTATCTAATAAAAGGGTAATATGCAAACTGACCATACCTCCAATCAAGCCATGCCCACCAGCCAATCAGGAGCAAATAAACCCCAACCAAGATGGCTGCGGCCACTGAGAGCAGGAGGGAGGCTTGGGTTTCCCTGGCAATGGAGGAAGCCAAGCTTTCCACCTGCCCTTGCCGGCCTAGGCCTCCATTTACTGCTACAAAGTTTCAATTACAGAATATACATAAATCCAACAGAAATGGTGGCAGCCACAGAGCTGGAGAGAGCAGAGGTTAGGGTTGCCTGAGAGATGGAGGAAGCCAAGCTTCTGCAGCCTTAGTGCCTAGGCCTCCATTCTAGGCTACAAAGTTTCAATTATAGGATTTAAATAAACCCAAACAGAAATGGCTGTCTCCATGGAGCAAGCAGAAGGCTTGGCTCCCCTCCAGGCTACAAAGTTTCAATTGTAGAACATAAACTAATCCCAGATCCTAGGGCCTCCACTTAGGTCTCTGGGGGGCATGGCTGGCCTGAAAACCACAACAGGCCCCTCACCCAGGCTGCCCCACGCCCCAAGGGAATCCCAACCCTGATCCAGGATACCCTTCAGGGCAAACCAGCTGGCCCCCACCCATGCACCAGGCCTCTATCCTATCTAATAAGAGAATAATATGCAGATTGACCATCACTCAACATACAAGAAGGCTGCCCCCATGTGGTAAAAGATCCTGGCCCCATGTGGACACAAGATGGCCACCATAAGATGGCCAGCAAGGAGGGTGGGCGTTGGGAGGTTCCTGGCCTGCAAGGAGGGCAGTCGTGGGCAATCAGGCCAGCAGAGGAGGGCAGTTGGGAGAGACCAGGCCTGCAAGGGAGGGCAGTTGGGGGCAATTAAGCCTGAAGGGGAAGGCAGTTAGGGGTGACCAGGCTGGCAGAGAAGGGAAGTTGGGGGCAAACAGGCTGGCAGGGGAGCAGTTAGATATCAATTAGGCTGGCAGGTTAGTGGTTAGGGGGTGATAAGGCTGGCAGGCAGAAGCAGTTAGGGGCAATCAGGGAGACAGGCAGGCATGCAGTTTGGAGCCAGCAGTCCTGGATTGTGAGAAGGCTGTCCGACTGCCCATTTAGGCCTGATCCTACTGGGATCTGGCCTAAACGGGCAGTCGAACATCCCTCGAGAGGTCCCAGATTGGAGAGGGTGCACGAATTTCATGCACCAAGCCTCTAGTTGGTAATAAGTAGCATTCTACATTTTTGCAGCACTCCCTGCCTCTTTACTCATCCTAACTCATTCTTTAGTTCTTTAGTCCATTCTCTGATACCACTCTCCCCTCCATTTGCATTCCATTACCTATTATTACTCAAGCCTACTTTCTCTCTTTCTCCCTGTTCTTTACACAGTTCTCCTTACATTTTTTCATTCTTTAATTCTTTCCCCATGACGCTCTGGCGCGCTCTCTCTCCCCCTCCACCTTCCTTTCCTTTCACTACCTCCCTCTCTCACTTTCTCCCTCTCTCCCTGACCTTCTTCATCATAAGAAGGAAGTAGGTTATCAGCCACAGCCCTAGATTCCCATCTACAGAAAGAAAGTCGGACTGTGTCCTGAAGGATGAAGCTTCCACATGTGAAGTACCTGCTGTGTCACATGAGTGATAAACAGGGAACTGTATTGTTCCTTTTGCAGGACTTGAGTTACGGCTGTTTGCAAATGACCACCGGTAACCTCCTGTTGAAGGCCAAATGTGGCAACTTGTTTAAAACAACCAGGCCACAATACAGAGTGGGCTGCCCACATGCCATACACCGGCTCAGAGAACCCCAGCATGAGCCCGCCCTTGCTATGGGGACGTATCCTGAATGAAACCATGGGTTTGAGCCAAGAAAAATGATTTTGCAAAGTACCACACTGTGCTGAGCCTGTGGCCTGGCCATTACAGACCAGGAGAGAAAGTATCTGGATCTCACACC
The DNA here is from genome assembly GCA_027563665.1 of Antrozous pallidus. Classification (NCBI taxonomy): domain Eukaryota; kingdom Metazoa; phylum Chordata; class Mammalia; order Chiroptera; family Vespertilionidae; genus Antrozous; species Antrozous pallidus. Next base: position 65,420,985 of record CM050508.1, on the reverse strand, counting down.
CAGTTCCAACCCTCCCCTTTCCCTCCATCCTCATCTCATGCTGGCTGGTAAGAAATGTCATCACTTGTTATTTATGAAAAGAACACGGCCTCTTAAAGAAGGGCTTTTGGGATATTGGGCAAGAGGAGGAGGGCAAATCACAAACTAGATTTACTTTCAATGAGCCAAATCAGCACAAGTGTAACATGAACAAAACGTCTAATCAGTCACAATCAAATAAAACGAGACTTCCTGGAGAGTAGCAGCCAGATGGAATGTTAATATAGTTCAAGCCATTAGTATTCCACCAACGTTCGCTGCTTTTTAAACAAGTGAGTGGAGCCAGGTCTAGTCTTGTGAAGAAAAGGAAATGTAAGCATACCCATTTTCTCTAAAAACAACCACCACACAGCAATGACATACTGTAAAGACAGGTGACTGCTGAAGTTTACCTAATGAAGTCCTTCCCTTGACCATTCCCCATCCCTACTCAGTGGCCCAGTTTTCTATCAACATCTTTTTTTTTTTCTAACAGCCTTCTTGAGATAAAATGCATATACCATTCAAGTTACTCATTTAAAGTACACAATTCACTGTTTTATAGTGTAATCACGGAGCTGTGCAACCATCACCACAATTTGTGAATATTTCCATCATCCCAAAAGAATCCTGTTCCCTCCAGTTGTCACTCCACAAGCTCCCCACTCCTATCACTGGGCAACTACTAATCTACTCTGTCTCTCCTGGACTTTTTTAAAAAGGAAACATATACTCTGTAGAGGTGTTTTGGGTCTGGTTTCTTTCACTTAGTAAAACATTTTCGAGTTTCACTCATATTGTAGCACGTATCAGTAATTAATGCCTTTTTATTGCCAAATAATACTCCATTGTATGGCTCCACCATATTTTACTTACCCGTTCACCCAGCCTCTCTCTCTCTCTTCTCTGATGAATATTTAACTTGTTTCTACTTTTGTGCTATGATGAATAATGCTGCAGTAAACATTCTTGTATAGATCTTTATGTGAACATATGCTTTCATTTCCCTTGGGTGTATACCTAGGAATGGAATTGCTAAGGGTAACTGATCACACTTAACCTTTTGAGGAACTACCCAATCCTTTTCCAAGGTACTTGGCCATTTTACATTCCCACCAACATTCTCCACGTGACGTTATTTTCCACATTCTTGCAAAGAATTCTCTGTCTTTTTATCATAACAGTCCTCGTGGGCATAAAGTGGTATCTCACTGTGGTTTTGATGTGGGTTTTCCTGATGACTAATGCTCTGGAGCATCTTTTCCTGTGATCACTAGCCACTGGTGAAATGTTTTTCAGATCCTTGGCCTATTTTTTTAACTGGGTTATTTGTCTTTTTTTATTTTGAGTTGTAGGAGTTCTTTAAATATTTTAGATACAAGTCCCTTATCAGATACATTAATTTGCAAGTATTTACTCCCATTTTTTGGGTTGTCTTCTCATTTTCTTGATTGTGTTCTTTGAAGCACCTGTTTTAAATTTTAATGCAGTCCAAATTATTTGTTTTCGATTGGGTTCCTTATACTTTGGTGTCATGTCTTAAGATCAGCTTTTTTAAAACAAGCTCTTTTAGTCTATATTGAGTCTCAGGTATTGGTTCTATTCCACGTTCACAGCAGGGCCTGTCCTTGGCCTGACCCCCTCATACATGCAGACCCAGCAGACCACACAGCCCACAGGTGATGTGGAACCTGCATGGGGTTTCACACCCACTGAGTCCCGCTGCTCTCTGATTAGGACTGTGACCATTATTGAACACTCACACATCTACATAAGGCTTTTCAGCCTCTAAAAGCTTTTAGAATTAATTAAAACTTAAAAATAGCTGTGATCCCTCCCCCCTATATTCTAAGATAAGATAATTAAGAAGTTGGTATAAAGACAAATCACTTTCTTCAGAGGAACTCTAATCTCTGAAATTCTTGAACTTCGACTAGAAAAAGAGGAAGAAAGTAGAAATTGGGCAAAATGTGACAGTGAAGTCAAGGTGCACTGCAGGTCAGGGGCACCTGAAGCTTCATGTTCTTATATTATCACTCCACTCACCATCACCCACTCTGACCACCCACTGCACGAGGCCAAGGGGATCTTACTCAAAACTGTTTATATCAATTAGCTCATCAATGCATGCAACATTTTTCTGAAATTAGAAATTTTCAGATATCAGAAATGTTAAGTTTCTAAATGCTTCTCCAGCTCATTTGCTACAATTATCTCCCATATGTATCTCCCATATTTTCCACACTCAAGCCTTTCCCTGAAATTTTCTTTGCCTCAAATGCACAGTCCTTCTTCTGCACGGAGCAGAGTCCTACACATGCATGAAGACCCAGGCAGTGTCACTTCCCTGGTGATGTCTTCCCAACTTCACCAAGTAACTAATAGATTCTACCTTTGTGATAGCCCCAGTATTTCTTTAGTTTCTTTAGTTTCTATTATCTATAATAGAAACTTGAACTCTCCCTGCCCTTTATGCTCTAGCTACCAATGGCCTGCACTACAATTCCATCCTGTGGGAAATTCAATACCCATTGTTGATTTCTGAAATTCCTAAAGGATGAAGGCAGAGTGGTGTTCCAGCCTGGTGGATACTGTTGTCTCTGACTTTCTAGCTCCACTGAGTTCTTGTTCTCTGCTCTATGCCTTGTGGCTACACCTTTTTCCCCAGAAACATGGACCTCAACGCCATATGCTGAATTCCACTGACAACTGTGGTTGGCATCCTGTGAGATGGTATCTAATGATCCCTATCTCCTGATATTCCTTGTCTTGTACAAATTTCATCCCCATGAGTAACTTTCTTCTAACCAATAAAACCTGGCAACACTCTGAAATGTCATTTTCATGATCAGATGACAAAGATGATGACTTGTCTTGCTAGCAGACCCCCTTTCATTGTTTGGAGAGGCCCATGTAGCAGGGAACTGAGGGTAGTCTCTAGTCAACAGCCAGCAAAGCACTGAGGCCCTCAGTCCAATAGACCTGAGGGAACTGAGTTCTGCCACCATCATGTAGGTGAATTGAGAAGAAATTCTTCCCCACATAAGTCTTCAGATGAGACCCCAGCCCTGACTGAGACCTTGATTGCAGCCTGTGACTGCAGGTGAGGCTCCGGCTAAGCCATGCTCAGATTCCTGACCCACAGAAACTATGAGATAACAAATGGGTATTGTTTACGTAACAACAGATAACAAATACAAAAACCTAACAAATAAACAAAGAGCCCCATTCACTTGGGACTTCTGTGTATACAGAAGACTTTACTCATCTTTTAGGAGACAGAGAGGCTTTACATCACAGAAATACTAAAAACATAAAGCTCAATATTGGACACTTAGTTTGTAAGAATCCTTTGGCTACTCCACTGTGTTATTCAGCCTCCCTCTCACTCTTCTTTCCCTCCTCCTTCATGACACCTGCTATCTTTGGTAAAAAAAAAAAATTAAAACTATATATTTAATATATATAAAATATGTAAATATGTATAAATACATTAGAGAGAGAGGGGGACCATTCTTCTCTCTAATCTCTGTCTATGACAGGCATGGGGAGAGGGACTTTCATTTTTCCAAGGGCATAATCCTATCTAATAAAAGAGTAATATGCTAATTGATTGTCATTCCAACACACAAGAGGGCTGCCCCTATGTGGTCAAAGATCCTGTCCAAATGTGGACACAAGATGGCCACCACAAGATGGGCAGCAGGGGAGGGCAGTTGGGAGGGACCAGGCCTGCAGGGGAGGACAGTTAGGGGCAAACAGGCTGGCAGGGGAGCAGTTAGGCATCAATCAGGATGGCAGGGGAGTGGTTAGGGGTGATCAGGCTGGAAGACAGAAGCAGTTAGGGGCAATCAGGAAGGTAGGAAGGCAAGCAGTTGGGAGCCAGCAGTCCTGTATTGTGAGAGGGATGTCTGACTGCCCGTTTAGGTCCGATTCTACCAGCATCAGGCTTTAACGGGCAGTCGGACATTCCTTGAGGGGTCCCAGATTGGAAAGGGTGCAGGCTTGGCTGAGGGACACCCCCAATAGGGGGCATGCAGGAGGCAGCCAATTGATGTTTCCCTCTTTCTCCCCTTCCCCCTTTCTCTCATTCTAAAAAAAATCAGTAAGATACATTAAAAAAAAGAAAGAAAGAAAAATAGTATTCAGGGAGTGGAGATGCTGTGAAAAGCTCACAATATTCCCCATCCCCCTCCCTCCTGCCCCCTAGCCAGAGGTCTTGACAGCTCTGCTGAGTTGACCAAACACTAACCAGATATGTCACTGACCACTCTTTTAGGTCATTGTATTTTCATTTTGATCCTATTCTTTTAATACCATTGTAAATAACCTAGTTATTAATAAATGAAAGAAGCAAAGGGAAGGCCAAATATTTTAGTCATTTGTGCAGCTTTGCCAGGAAGTTGCAGTTTAACACTAACCAGGCTTATTCCCTGCATCTCTGGGGGAAGGGACTGGACAGGTGAAGAATAGATGCATGCCCAGTAAAGTCTGGGAGATGCAGGGAAGATGCTATCCTGTTCGTCACACCTGGGAGCAAGTCATTGGCCAGAGAAGGCGTGCCCACTGCAAGCACTGGAAGATTTCAGATATAATCCCCAAAACAGAGGAGTTCACTCTCTTGATTCACACTCTTGCTCTCTTGCCCTCTTGTGCTCCTGTCTTCAGAGCTCCCATGCTCCTACATTCACCCACATGGTCCACAGCATGTGGACCCCATACAATGGACTGATGGACTGCAACATGGAATGGAAACTCTGGATGCTGGCTTTGCTTCTAGCTCTACTGAATCCCAAGCTGCACATCTTCCAGGACTGGATTAAGGGAATGGGACTTTGATGTAATTCCACGTAAATAAAAATCCTCCTCCTGTGTGAATCTCAGAAAATTCTTTCCCTCAAGATATGGATACTGTAAAGACCCCACCTCAAGCACTCAGTAGGGAAAAGGATACCTCACTTTCATCAATAACACCTTCACATCTGTATCATTTGTATAGGTGAGTTTGCCTTAAATTACCATAAAAAGAAATACTCACAAAACAGCATTTCTGAAATATATGTGCATTCCTAAAGCTAACGAAGGTGCTATACAACCAGTATGGGCATGAAACTTAAACGGTAAAACCTTGTAGCTAACCCAGACTGGAAAGATTATAGAAGCAACTATCTCCTCATCTCTGAACTGGAAGGAGGCTGGTCAGAGAGCACTGAACTTGAAACAGCATGGCAAGACTGCAGGCCCGTCCATGGCAGAGGGCAGAGGGGAGAAGAGGGAGCTTCCTGAAAGTATGGCTTTTCTCAGACCCACATGTGTAAGGACAAATTAGGAAGAAAGAGCAGAAGGCAGGTTGTGTGAGGTGTGAAATGTGAACAATTTTAGACAGAGAGTCTGGCACTCTGGGATTTTTAAAAAGTGCCCCTTTGAACTCCTACGAGGTGTGGGCTAGCCAGCCACACGGGAGGGGACCAGCAGATGAGTTGAGAAGCATCCAGATGGACCAGGGCAGAGACAATGCCCATGGCTGCTTCACACTAAGGAATTTACTAATCCCTTACTGAGAACATATTGGGTTTAATATCAGACACACCAGAATGCTATTGGGAACTGATTGCATGCACATTTATGTTCTATAAACTGCATGTAGATCATTTCACATTGTGGGTTTAATTTATTCTCAAGCAATATGAGATTGTGAAACAGTTACAAAACTCTTCGGAATCATCATTAAGTACTTAATTGAAGGAATTGGTAAAGTAAACACAAAAATAACATAACAGCCCACACTTGCCTATTACATGCTAAGCAATGTTATTTGACAGTTATTTTATATCTATCCATTTGTTATTATCTCCATTTTACAGATGAGGAAACTGAGGCCAGAAATGGTTAAGTAACATGCCTGAGATCCCAGTTAGAAAATGCCAGACAGAATCTGAACCCAGCCAATCTTGGTCTAGAGGTTGTGCTGTAACTGCTAGACTATACTAAACCACACTATATATAGCAAGCCAACTCCAACATGCCTACATAATTTAGATTCTGGGGATTTGAGTGAATAAACCAGGTAAACAGAATTCTTGCAGAATAAGTTTTCAATGGGCTTTCTGCATACTATATAATTTCAAGAAACCTTTTTAAATATTAATCAGTTGCAAAAGTTAGATCAAAGGAAACAACTGAAATTCCACAGAAGACATACAAATAGCATAACTGAGTTAAGCATGCTGGGTATGATGATGAGAAGGGGGCGAGGGGACAGGAGTTAGTGAAGACTGAGAGGAAATGCCTAGTGAGTTACTTTCAGACAACTGTTTCCAGAGAAGAATGCAGAGCTAGTTTTGTAACTTCTCCTAATACTAGTGGTCTTGATCTGGCATCTAAAAGGGTTCAGAAAACCTGGAAAAGGGGCTGTGTGTAAATTAAATAAGAGTCCAGAGACTAAACATAATTTTGAAAGGCATTTGGCAGGGGAGGGGGCGAAGAGGAGCCTGGCTAAAGAAACCAAGTTCTCTTTGTCTCAGGACACCTTGCTTTTTATTAACACAATTTGTCCTAAGGTGAGGTGGAGATATACACATCAAAGGGTAGGGTTAGGTACAGAATCCACTGTCAGATTGGGGGATTGCCTTCAGCTGCTCGGGTGTTTGGACAACAGGAGGCAATAACAGGTAGATTAAGATGCCCTGAGCTGACTGGCAGCAAACAATCATCCTTTTCAGGTTTGGGGAAATGCCTTTAGCCATTCCAACAGGCGATAACATATGTGACTCAACCCTTACTGAGTTCCCAAGTTCCATCAACCTTTCAATGAAATGCTTTTGCAGTCATGACATGCTGGAATTGGCTTCCGGCATTCTCCCTTTTTATATATATATATACATATATAACTGTTTAAAAATAGAGAAAAGAATTCAAGCAGATAGTTGAAAATTGAGTTATCTTGTGTAAAATTCCCTCAATCTTCAAATCTTGGCAGTCATTCAAAATTATTTTTCTCTGAATGATGAGCCAAATAACAAACATAAGCTGCCACCTCTCTTCTCGATTCATTGCAATTCTCACTGACTGCAATATGGCCTTCTGAATGGCAGAGTACTGGAAATTAGTAGAAGTTCTGAAATGCGAAGAAGACAGTCATCAAATGAATGGAATGCCATCCTGCAGACTGAAGGGTCCTAGATTCAATTCTGGTCAAGGGCATGTACCTTGGTTGCGGGCACATCCCTAGTAGGGGGTGTGCAGGAGGTAGCTGATCAATGTTTCTAACTTTCTATCCCTCTCCCTGCCTCTCTGTAAAATTAATAAAATATATTTTTAAAAAGAAAAAGATGGTCTTCAATATACAAGTAGACACAGAGGTTGGTTTAGGTTTGAATATGTCTAATGGCAAGTACATGAAGGCAACATCTCTTAAGGCTCACCCCTGTTGCTATATTTGAATGTAGTCATGAACATCCAAGTCAAGGGTCTTCAAAGTGGACATCAGGCACCCCTGTGGTATGCAAGAACGTCCAGTAGGGTGCAGGAAGAACACAGTCGAATTTATATTTCTATTTTTTATTCTTCTAAAATTTCTTTTTTTATATGTGCATTCATAACGTTCACAATATATTTTCAGGAACTGCATACATACATTCTTCAAAGAATAGATGTACATAAAAAAGAAAAGACTTCTTCAAATGGTTGACTATGATAGTTCCAGCACTGGTAGCAAAATAAACTCAGGCAGAGAAACCGGATCATAAAATCCAAGATACTCTATCTATATAGTCATGAAATCCAGGAAATCCTCTCTATACAAGTCATATAAAGAATTCACCAACATCACTGCTGGTTGCCCAGGACCAAACCAGAGATGGTGGGACCTGCATCACCACCATGTGTCCACCATCCAGATATCATTGCTGACATGTACACATAAGGAACTATTTGACATTGAAACTGGGACTCAGAACATTTGGACATTGAAACTGAGACTCAAACATTTTTTGTTCTTATATGTTTATTTCTAGTATGCAGATGCAAGATTTTTTTAAAGAAAAGAAACGGGGAAAATAAGATACAGAGGCAAATAAGCATTGAACAGACTGTCAAACTACAGGGGGAAGGCAGAGGAGGCTGGGGAGTGGGGACTGTAAGAGATCAATCAAAGGACTTGTATGCATCCTTATAAGCATAACCAATGGATACAAGACACTGGGGGAGGGGCAGGTGAGAGCATGTGCTGGGGGGTAGGGGAGGCTGGGGGGAAGTCAATGGGGAGGGGGAAAGGAAATATATGTACTACTATTTGTAATACTTTAAACAATAAAAAATAAAAAAATAAAAAGAATTTACCAAGAGCCCTGGCCAGTATTTCTCAGTGGTTAGAGCATCAGTCCATGCATCAAAGGGTCATGGGTGCCATTCCTTGTTAGGGGCACATACCTGGCTTGCAGGTTCGATCCTTGGCTCCAGTTGGGGCATGTGTGGGAGGCAACCTATCAATGTGTCTCTCTCACATCATCTCTCTCTCTCTCTCTCACTCTCTCTCTCTCTCTCTCTCTCTCTTCCTCCTTCCCTCCCTCCCATCCCCACTCGACCCTGTCCCTTTCTCCTTTCCTCTGTCCCTAGTAATCAATGGGGAAAATATCCTCAGGTGAGGATTAATAAACAAAGAATTCACCAGCAACTCAATATTAAACTAAAAATCTTGACACATCAGCCTACACAGCAGAGCTCTCAGGAAATCAGGACCAGCAGAAGGAACCTCTCTTAGAGCAAAGGCTGATTTTTTAAAATATATTTTTATTTATTTCAGAGAGGAAGGGAGAGGGAGAAAGATATGGAAACATCAATGATGAGAGAGAGTCATCGGTCAGCTGCCTCCTGCATGCCCTACACTGGGAACTGAGCCCGCAACCCGGGCATGTGCCCTGGCCAGGAACTGAAACCTGACCTCCTGGTTCACAGGTGGACACTCATTGTAAAAGGCTTCTTGGAGCGTTTAGGTTGTCCCTCATCTCCTACAGCCACAAGGCAGATGGTGCTGGAAATCAGGCTCTGAAACTGACTGTAAAGCTGGAAGGCTGCAAAGGAGGCTGGATGCAGGCTCAATACCAATAAGTGTCTTATGTTGAAGTCAGGGCCCTGAGTGAAAATAGTGACTCTATGATCTGGAATAGACATCTGGGTGGATGACCCGAAGAACATTAAGTCCCTGAGTCCCCCCCAGCCCCAGCCATTGTCAACAGCTCTCTCCTTGCTGGAGAGCAGCCTCCCCTTTCCCCAGAAACCCTGCCAAGTCCTCACACAAGGTAGATGCCTAACAAGATCATTCTTGCCCTTTTTCAAATCTGCCACCATCTCATCTCACTGCCTCTGAACAGATAACTAGAGTCAAATCTGGCACAGCCCAAACAGGGAAATAGAGTTCCTCCTGCAGAAGTGAACTGCTTATTCATCAAAGGAACATGTATCAGCAGGAGCCACAGGAAGATTACTTGGGGTGGATCCTGAGGGTGTGAGACCAGGGAAGTGCAAACTATAAAACTGGATAAAGAATGGCTTATTGGCACATTCTCCTCTGGCTCTGGTTCCGCAGTCCCATCAAAGATCCTGAAGCGGACCCTAGCATCCAGCTTGAACAGGGTGGTGGCTTCCTGTTACTGAGGTGGAGATACCAGGCTGAGGAAGGGAACAGAAGCACCAACCAGGTAAGACTGTAAATAGGGATTTAGTCTCTGAGACTTAAGTACCCACCACTTATGTTTCCTTGAAGAGTGCAGAGAATTCTCCCTCCACAAGGCTTTAAGACGGCTGATAAGAGAGGCACTGGTGTCTTTGAGAGGCACACTTGAACCTTTCAGGAACCACTTCACAACCCTTTAGGCTCCACCTCTTGCTCCTGTCACTGCTGCAGTAATCCATTCCCCAAAGACTTCAAGCAGCTTCAGTGACCGGACAGGACCTGGCCTTGCCCCTTCCTCAGCCTCGGGCTTCTTAGTCCTGGATTCTCTGACAAGGAGGTGCAGGTTACTGGGCACTCAGGCATGTGCAACCTGGTAGTTCGAGGGAGCAAACCCCTGTGGGGCCACTCTTGATCAGTGGGGGTACAGAAGCCAATGTCCCCCTTTTGTTGTCCAGGGTGGGCAGTTCTGACCAGCATTCACAAGGATCCTTAGGGAGTGTGTTGTCATTAATCGCTAACCGCTCCTGGCACTGGCCAACTTGTTAACACATTCCGGTCGTGGCTTTTCACTCTCTCTACTCCTGCTCCCTGGAATCATTTCTAAATAACCCACCTGCACACAACTTTTCAGAGGATCCTTGGATTAAACAAAGCCCAATAGTTTGAGGTGGGAGTAGAGGCAGAGGTGCTTTACTATGAGTCAAGTCCTAAGCTCCCAGGAAACTGGTCCCATAGTAGAAATCCCAGTGATGACAAGAGCCTCATCAGGAGATACCATCCCAAACAACCTCCCACTGAATCTTGATCACAAGCATAGAAGCAACACTCTTTTATATTTTTTAATTGATTTTTTACAGAGAGGAAGGGAGAGGGATAGAAAGTTAGAAACATCAATGAGAGAGAAACATCAACCAGCTGCCTCTTGCACAATCCCTACTGGGGATGTGTCCGCAGCCAAGGTACATGCCCTTGACCAGAATTGAACCAGGGACCTTTCAGTACGCAGTCCGACACTCAATCCACTGAGCCAAACCGGTTTCGGCAGCAATACCCCTTTTTTTAAGTAGAATCAAAGCTACTTTCACATATACCCTCCACTCGACCTTCTGCAATTCAACCTGGTCAGGTGACAGCAAAGAAAGTAGATATAGAGACATGACGATGAAAAACAGGGGGGGGGGGGGGGAATTTCGGTGGCTTTTTAGATGAAACTCTCAGATAATCTGATAGGATTTTAGCTCCAGTAACATATTTTTATTTTATTGTGGGTTTTTTTATTTCTCTTTTTTAAAAATATAGATTTTTATTGATTTTAGAGAGGAAGGGAGAAAGAGAGACAGAAATATCAATGATGAGAGAGAATCATTGATTGGCTGCCTCCTGCACGTCCTCTACTGGGGGGGGGGGTAAAGGGGGATTCAACCTGCAACCAGGGCATGTGCCCTTGGCCAGAATCGAACCTGGGACCCTTTAGTCTTCAGGCCAATGCTCTATTCCCTGAGCCAAACCGGTTAGGGGTATTGTTATTTTTTTATTAATCCTCACCAGGGGACTTTTTCCCCATTGATTTCTTAGAGAGAGTTGAAGAGGCAGGGAGAGGCAAAGAGAGAAACATTGATGCGAAAGAGACACAGCAAATGGTTGCCTCTGCATGCACCCATATCAGGGGGGGCCAGGGGGTTGCGCCTGCAACAGAGGTACATGCCCTTGACTGGAATTGAACCCTCAGCCCTTTAGTTCACATGCCGATACTCTAACTACTGAGTAAAACCAGCTAGGGCAGCTCTAATAACATATTTTTAATAGCCAAGAAATCCAGATATGCTTAGTAAATTTCTGTTTTGGAGAAAAATATATCCACCCTTTATTCTAGCTCTTTTGATAGAATAACAATCTATATCAGTGCTTATAGCTAAACAAGCAAGAATATGTCATGACTTCCGAAATAGAAACATTTAGAACTGGGCCTAAAAATAAGAATCAGTTTTCCTGTGTGACGCTCAACCTATGTTGCATCAAAAATAGGGTACTTCTTGGGGAAAATCCAGCATTTCAGCAAACTAAATACAGCCCTCTTTCAAATATATCTTTTCATGCTTTGTTAGTGTACTATTCTTAGAAAATCATTTATGCACGAGCTGGGTTTCGGGTTGCCATTTTTTATGCATGTCAAAGATACCAGAACCCAATCAAGTAAACAGTCTATAGCCCCAAGAAATGATCCTTGATTTTTCTTTATTTAGCACAAACACCACACTTATGTTTAACATAAATGGGTGTTCACAGAAATTGCATAGCAACAAAAGAGCCCTGGTTTTGTCCTGCACACAGATGTTAAAATAATTTATTGCATTATTACTATGCTGTTGACTGCTAAGTGGAGGATAATCTGACTTGGCTAGCAAAAAGGAAGTTGTGAAGTGGAGGCTAATTTAAACTGGTTGCTCAACAGTTAATCATTTCATCAAACCAACATCCTCATCTCCATAAGTATTAAAATTATATTTACATATGCTTAGTCATAGATGCTATACATCATAATGATTCTGGATCAATAAATAAGAAATCAAAGGGGCATATTTGATAACCGCTGTTCACACTGAAAATTTTTATGCTATTAATATCAAGTTTCCTTCTGTGACTTTAGGCTATTTTAAAAAGGGGTGAGGGTAGGGGATACAGAAACCTTGTTACCATGGAAACTGTAAGCCGGTCAGCCCATCTGCTAAAAAGGATATAAAATTTTATAAGTAGAATTTTTAAAACCTTACTATGAGAAAGACTTCCTCAAACACAGCAGGAAGGAGGGAGTTACAGAAAATCTGGCAAATGGCTGTTTGCAAAAATCTGGGCTATCATTATCTAGAAACTAACTATGAATTTGCAATCATTCTTACTTAGAGGAAAATATTCATATTTTATTAATATTAATAAAATAAAATATTAGGATGCTAAAAATGTAAAATATATTTTGGCATGTTCTATGTTAACAATACTTACATCATTTTTTAGGGGGAGAAATTAAGAATTTTTATTGACAACTAGTCCAGGGAAGCCTATGATTTGGTTTGTTTGGTTTTAAAAACTGCTCTAGATGTTTATTACAGATGCTTATAAAAATGAAAATAGGGTTTTTGATAACCTAAAAACAAAATAAAAATTCATTTAAACAATTGTGGTGTAAAAGTACAATGACATCTTTAGCACCTTATAATATTTAGCCTTCTCTTCTGTTTTTTAAACATGAGTCCCTAATCCAAATATTTATTCATTCAACAAACAGGTGAACCTAGTAAGAACCAAGCTCTGACTAGGATAAAGGCACAAGAAACATGTATGTTAACCAGGTCAAGCCCTTAAGAAACTGAAGGAGACTTAGCTGCTTCTTTCATTTACCCATTCTTTCATTCGGTAAAGGTTCACTGTGTGTGCACCTACGAACGCCAGGCATGTTCATAAACACTGGAAAATACACAGTGATCAAAAGCAACTCCCTGCCCTCCTGGAGCTTACATTCAGGTGTCATTTACACTTAGATGATAATAACGAAGAGGGGCACCAGGAGCTGTAAAATGACCGAAATGCCTCCTTCTGCCAGAAAATTCCAGAAGAGGTGGCTTTTGAACTGGGGCTTGAGGGATGAGTAGGAATACAACAGGCAAGAACAGGGACAATCATTCCAGGCCAAGAGAACACAGTATGGAGGCAAAAATCTGGAGAATGTTGCCACTGAGCTGGCTTGAAAAATTCAACAAGGCTATAATGAGTTAGTAATATTAAATTTTAGGGAAAGTTTTATATGCAAAGTGATTTATTTATTTTTTTTGCAAAGTGATTTAACAGTATAGCATATCTATGATATGTGTATTAATTTTCCTAAGCAGCAGACTTCCCAGCTAAAGACCATTCATGCCTCAAGATAAGTGTTCTAAGTCAGATATAAAAATAGCAATAGTAAATTCTTAATGTTACAAATTTTTTTCACAGATATTATCTCAGTCAGGTTTATAAAACCTTATAATACAGGCAGAGCAGTTATTATCTCCATGTTACAGAGGTGGAAACTAAAACTCAAAGAAATTAAGTGACTTACTCCAGGTCTAGGAAATGGTTAAGATAGACCTTGAACTTGAGCTTTTGCTGTAATTACTGTGCTCTTTCTACTCGACCAAAATTTAGTGCCAATTTAATGATTTTTAGGAAGCAATTGGGAAATACATCACAGAGCAATATATCACAAATGCTATTGGTCTTTGGAAGAACTCTATACATATATGCTTTGTGCAACTGGCAAAGAATAAGTAAGGTCTGCAGAGCCATCAGAAAATGCAAATGTCACATCAAAATAATGGTTTCCTTGAAGAGATGACCTTCTTCTTTGTTTATCAAAGGCCCAAAAAACGTCTCCCATCCCACCCTCCACCTCCCACCCCCTGCACCAAAGTGTCCTCGCTTTGAAGCAGCTCCTTTTTAGCTCAATGCCGTTTCCACAGTGTAGGAAGCTGACAATTATGTTTTCACTATGTTTACATGAGAATTTAGCCACCACCCCCAGATTCTAGTGCCATCAAATATCCTGGCATAATTAGCAGAAGAACAGGATTATTATGAACTCTGAAAAAGCTAAGTTAAAAATGTAAACGAATGAATTGCTAACTATATAAATGAACAAACATTGAAGTTATGTTAAGAGACTGGAACACAGTGCAGGATAATAAAAACTCTCTGTGAAAATAGAGGTAGGTTTTGAGAACAAAATAAAAACCATAACTGTAGGCAGATTTGTCAGTCGCTGTCACTGTGTAAAAGACAGTGTAAAAGAAACTCACTGTTGCCAGCTGTGTGTTTCAGGAGGGGGGCTCTCAGAACTGGGAACATTCACTGCAATAAAAATGTAGTCATCTAGCATTAAAATATCTCATTTGGCAAGCAACTCAAAGGACAGGTCTATTGGAGACGTGTCCCTGACTCCAGGGTGAAGAGCAGGAATCTAGAGCCAGAAGAGGCAAGACCATATGGAGTAGAGGATGAGCGCAGGTGGGACAGGATCTGTTAGATTCAGGAAACTGCCCCCAAAACTACTGTTCAGATAGAGTCAAGGGCTGGAGCCAGGGGAAGAGCCCCAGGTACTGGTAAGCTCAAATGGAAGGCACTGAATTTAGAATAAAGCAAGACATACAAGGGACAAAAGAAAACAAAACTGTGTGGTTGTCACTCCCAGAGCTGGGGATCATGACTCCCAAGTGGCAGGCTGAGCAACAGGTGAGGATCTCAGAATAAGTGCCAGACACCACCAGCTTGTCCCAACATCTTCAGGGCTACCACTGTTACCACCATCACCACTATCACCACCTCACCACTACCACCACCATCACTCCCATCATATCCACCTCCATAGCACCATCCTATAATCACCATCATCACTTCCAGCAACCTTCAGTGTCACCACCCCACCCACACTCCTACTATCACCAGCGTCACCATTGCTAGCTACCCTTAATATCTCCAAGCCCACCATCAACACCACCACCCACATTGCCAATTTGACTTTCACTCCTCTAAAATGGCCCCTTCACCAACACAGAGGAACTAGCAGAGGCTCTGAAATGCCAGCCTTCCCCACCAGTCTCTGAAAATGGAAGGCAACACTACTGATACAAATTACGCCCACAGTCCTGCTTAAAAGCAGAACAGCAGGCTGCAGTTTTAAATAAAATAATTTTCATCCAGGATATACATATATTATCTCATTTCCCAAAATTCTCACAACACCCTTTTGAAACAGGTATTGTTATCCCCATTTTATGGGTGAAAATCATGAGCCTCAGGAATGGTGTGACGCCCAAAGTCACACAAGTAGAAAGTGATGGCGCCTGGCCTCACACTCCTGTCCACCCAAGTCACAGCTGATTCCATTAACAGCTCAGCTGTGTTGCCTCTCTGAAGAAAACTAAGGAACAACCAAGTCCTTGAGATGTTTACCGGCAATGGGAGAGGCCTATAAGCATATCATTTCCAACCAATGTGAAAAGTGCTCCAAATATACTAAAGGAAGGAAGAAACTAATTCTGTCTGGGAGTGTAGGGGAAGACTTCACAGAGGATATGGCGTTCTGCAATCGTGAAGAAAGGAGTAGGAGTGCACCAGAAGAAGCCGTGGAGGAAGAGCACTCCCGGCAGGGTGTGGGCAGAGCAGGTGAGAAGGACACAGGCTGTGTTTGCTTACTCCCACTGGCTGTGCTGGTTTTCCCACATTTGGCCTCTGGCCTGACTGACAACATCCCCTCGGGTCTGGTCATCTTGTCTTGTTTAGACCAATAGAGCCACACACCCTTCAGCCATACAAGAGACACAAATCTTATTTTTTCTTAACTCAGGCTCAAATTTCAGAGTCCAGGAGTCCTGCTGCCACCCAAGTAAGTCTGGGACAAAAGGTTCTGGTTTGCAGGAACTCAGGAATCCAACACTGGGCACCAGACCAAAGCATCAGCCACGAAGAGATTAAGAGCTGAGGCCAAGTGCTGGTCAGTCGGTGGTGACCACTAAGCTTCTTAGATGACCTCTATTTGGGCAGAAAGTGTCCTGAAGCAAATCCAGGATGGAGTGCCCTAAAGAAGTAAAGTAATTGCTCACCTGTATTTCACCAAAATGTAGCTAGTATTCCTGACATCAAGCCACGTAATTCAGTGCATGTGGTACATAGTTTGTCATGAGGTCTCTCTGGAAAGTAGATTCGGAAGGGAATTGCTCAAACCTAGATGTGTCATAGGAGGGGCTAAAGTGTCATGTGACCACAACTGTTTTATTTATGTATTTATTTATTTTTCCAAGCCGGCAGCTATGTCTTTGGGCTTGAAACTATGGATATTTGAACATACATTTGTGTGTTTTTGGGTAAACTGCAAACTGCCTTCTCAGAAGTATCTCAGAGCTTGGATCACCTCTAAGCCTTCTTTTCAGGCACATGTTCTTAGATACCACCATCACCACAATCACCACCTCACCACTACCACCACCATCACTACCATCAGAGACTATGTTCATGAGAGCTAAGATCTGAAAGCAGCCTAAGTGCCCATTAGTAGATGAGTGGATAAAAAAAACAACTATGGAACATTTACACAATGGAATACGACTAGCCTATAAAAAGAAGAAAATCTTACCTTTTGTGACAGCATGGATGGACCTAGAGAGCATTATGCAAAGTGAAATAAGCCAATCAGAAAAAGATAAGTAGCATATGATTTTACTTATATGTGGAATCAAATGAACAAAAATAAGCTAACAAACAAAAATAGAAACAGACTCATAGATACAGAAAACAGACTGACAGCTATTAGAAAGGAGGAGAGTTGGGAGGCTGAATGAAAAAGGTGAAGGGATTAAGAAAAAAACAACAACCTCACAGACACAGACAACAAACAGTATGGCGATTACCAAAGGGAAGGGTAGATGGGAGAAGGTAGAAGAAGGTAAAAGGAAGATAAATGATGGCATAAAGAGACTTGACTTTGGGAGGTAAATGCACAATACAATACACAGATGATGTATTATAGAATTGTACACCTGAAACCTATATAATTTTGTTAATCAATATCACCCTAATAAATTCAGTAAAAATTTTAAAATAAAAAAATAATTCTGGAAGTTGGAGGGGAGATTGATCTGGTGGTCAATGGAAGCAATGAGACTCAGTAGACCAGAAGAGAGATGGCGGTGGCTCAAAGTAGGAAGTAGAGTGCTGACAGGAGAGATGGAGAGAAATGGATGGATTTGCGATGGCGTTTTGAGGTAGAACTGACTGGAATAATTATTCAGATCCATTATTTCATTATCATTCTGAAATTCTGCTGTGAGAACAATATTTTAGGAGAGTAGTCTATAAAACCATCAGTTCATCTACATCAGCGATTTTCATGAATCCTTTAAGATGCCTCTAAGCCTGCTGCAGAGAGCATGAGGAAGAAACGGGGAGGGGTCCAGATATAGCAACCCCCATCAATCAAAGCATCCCAAATATGTTGATGACCAAGGATGGCATCTGCAATTTCACTCGAAGAAAGGGTTTCCATGGTAAAACCAAACTTTGAAAACACTACTGTAATAAGGCAGAATCTGCCTAACTGACCTCAATATCCATTCTTTTCTTCCTCCCAGAAATAGAGCCACCACAGTTTTTAGCCTTCATATGGCTACACACCTAGAGACCACATTTCTTAGCCTCCTTAAAAGATAGATATAGCCTCATAACAAAGTTCAGGCCAATGGGTTGTGAGAAGTATGGTTAATTTCTGGGTCATCCCCTTAAAAATAAAGCTATTTATTCTCCTCTTCCTCCCCTCCCCACTTGAGCTGCCTAGGAAATGGTGATGACTACAGCAGCCACATTGGAAAAACTAGAAGCTAAATATTGAACATCACTGAACTGTTGGAATAGAGCCATCTACCCACTTTGAATTGCCCACTTACCTCTGGACTGTTAAGTGACAAAGAAATACACATTGTATCTGTTGGTTTCAGTGTTACAGCAGCTTAGCATATACTCATGCAGAGTTTCAACAGCCAATGTATGACCTACCATGTGTCTCATTCTCTTTTCTGCAGCAAACACAAATGCTCCAGATAGTAGCTGCTTCATTGGAATGAGAATAACTATAGACAAGCCCCCAGATAATCCAGGAGATACCTGGGTGCAAAATAAGCTGTTGTTGTTATTTTTGTGGGGTTTTTTTTTGGGGGGGGGTATTATTATTGCAGCATCACTACCTATCCTAATATATCCTGGTTAAAAACAGCTGCTGTAAAATCTCCCTCTGGATTACATGATACTAGAGAACCACATCCATCACCTGGGGAGTTTGGAAAATACTGATGCGTGAGTCCCACCCCTAAAAGTCCTGATTTAATTAGGCTGCAATGTGGCCTGGGCATGGAGATTTTTATATACTTCCCTGGTGAGTCTAATATGCAGCCAAGGTTAAGAATCACAGATGTCTATGGACCGTATTACAATGACTCCCAATAATTGCTTTTATTGCACTGTACTCCAGTATGACGAGGAACATTATCTATACACTGAATGATATTATTAAAAAAAAAACCTCCAGAATTATGATAAGGTTTAATTTGCTGTTGTACACAGTGCCAACTCTATGAGAACAGGGGAAAAATTTCTCTCTAGTCTGTGTGGGAAGGAAATATTTGTGCTTTTCCTAAACAAGAAGTTTACTTGTACCCTTAGACATTGTAAATCCTGTAAATGTTCATGCTTTCCTCTCTGGTTAGTTCCCAGGTTCACAGACAAACTTGAGGCTCCCAAGGAGCAAGTGACTGGGATTTCACTGGCACACATTTTGTGTACTCAGCACACTGTCTTATCCTCATTTTCTTCTTGGTTCATTTTATTCAGTTGTGTTAACTTACAAGGTAACTTAAGCCATGTCCACAACAAAGAAGTATATAAAAATGTTCTTTTTTATTAATAAGTAAGGAACATGTGCCACTGACTAGAAGAGGGATGAGAAGAAAAAGAGTCAAGTGCACTAGTTTACCAAGGCAACTAGAACACACAAGGTCTGTTATCGTAAACATATCCCCTAGAGCCTACTAGCTGATTTCACTTGAAAACAGAAATTCCTGTCTCACTTATTGAAGTATAGAAAGCCATGTGAACTACTTATGCAAAATATCATGTCCCAAAAAACTAGGGATAAGCAGGAAAGACATCAGTTCATCTATATCAGCGATTTTCACGAATCCCTTAAGCTGTAAAGACAGTATTGAATCCTTTAAGCAGGAAAGACAGTATTGAATCCTTTAAGCAGGAAAGACAGTATTGAAAGCTTCTGATGCAGTGTTTTTTGAATGATGAGGTGGTTCTACTCACCTTCAGCAGTTTCAATCTGGCAACTTTTGTTGTTTTTATTATCGATGTAAAGCCCCATTAGCTCCTTGCTGTTCCTGGTGGCTTTGATAATCACAATAGCAGGTGCTACACTACTCCTCAGCCGACTTCCTCTTAATAGCTTCCAGGATGCAAGTCGGAGAAGCATCTCACCACATTTCACAAATACTTCATTCTTGACAGCCCACTCTGTTCTTTGCATATCCTTTTCATTCTGCATGCATATGCTTAAAAGAGTTATAAACTCCAGTTCTATCCAAAATTATCTTTCCCCTTATAGACTTCTCCATATCACCTCTTTGCTACATTCTATAAAGAACGTCTTCATCTAATACTTTCAATTATATTTGATGACCCCATGTTTTATGAGCTCATCTCAGCAGCGAACTGTCACAGAATTTCCACAAAAACTAGTGTTTTCTACCAAGATGAATGAGTTGATCACACACATCTGTGGATGCAGACATAAGGCTTTGTAATATCAAAGCTTGAATGAACCTCAGAGGTCACGTAGTCCACAACATGAAAGCCCCCATTTTCCAGACAGGAGAACAAAGGACCTGAGAAATATTAATTCAGATAGTCACTCCTGAATTAATACTTGGGTGGTATTCCAGAAATCCACTTTTTAGTCAGTTATTTAAAACTTGGTACATATTTTCTTATTAAGAAACACATTGTAACAAAAAGTCAGACTCCCAGATCAGCCTACAAAAGTGTATTTAGGATAGATGGTAGCGATGATAGTACAACCAAGTGAATGTACTTAGTATCACTTAACTATTCACTAAAAAGTGGTTTCAATGGTAAATTTTATTATATATACTTTACCACATTATTTTGAACATTCCTACTGAATCCATGAATGGGCTGACATGTGTTACACGAGGAAGGAAGAGCAAGGGAAGGAAGCGATTCCCACTATCCTGCCTGGCTCCCCATGAGGGTCCTTCCGGCTAATTGCTACTACAACACCAAATCCCTCTCCATCTTTCACTGGCTCCCAAAATTCCCTTAGGGAACTGGTCTTCCCCATTCTCAGCCATGGCAGGGCTGAGCCCAATCTCCTCTCTGGAAGTAGCCACCTATGGCTTCCAGCAGTCCCCTGGCTAGAGGACAATAGATGAATGGCCGATCCTGACCCATGGAGGTCATTGCTGCCAGCATGACAGGTGCTAAATTGAGGCCTAAGCCAGCACACAGACCTGAGCACAGAAGAGCATGCAATGTTGAGAGAACTGCAGAGAAAGAGAGCAGAAGCCTTGATGAGGAGTAGTGTAGCATGAACCTAAAGAACAAACCACACCTGAAGTCGGCCAGACCTGCTCTGGGACTTTTCATCTGCATGAGCCAAAAATTGGTACTTTGCCTTAGCCAGTTGGTGTTGAGTTTGTTTATTTGCAACTGAATGATTCCCAACAAATACAGTTCCAGAATAAACTCTGAAATAGACCGAGTTTGAGCCTCATTCACTTTCTTTTGAAACCATCTCCCGCCAGCCACTGTCTTTTCTCCCCAGGGACCCACCACCCTCCACCTCCGTGCTGGTACCCTATCCAGGCCTACACCAACTCCCAAAGGGCTTCAGCCCCAACATTACCTCCCCTTTGTTCTTCCTTCATCTATACCACAGCCCTTAACACAAATTTATAAAGCAAAAAATAAAAATAATGCATAAACTATTATGAGTATGTTGCAGCTGAGGCTAAAAGGAATTCAAAGTGTGTCTGTGTCTGCATCAATTTGTGAAGGTCAACATGTATTAAAGTTGCTGCCAATAGCAAGCCTTGTGTATAGTCTGGGGCAGAGGCAGAATGATGTCTGTTCCCCAGTGTAACCCTACAAAGAGAGATGCAGGTGATAGCACAGAAGCTGGCTTTTCAAGGAAATCTATGCAATTCAGGGCCCAGGAAGTGGCACTTGAGGGCTCGGGGGAAAGAATGTGACCCAGAGTTGAGAAAGTCTGGAATAGAGCTTGAACAGAGAAGCTGAGGAATATGGTGCTGTTTGCCACCTCCCAGGATTTGATTGAGAACCAGCATCTTAGAAGGAGGCAGTGTTCTCACAAAGGCAGAGCAACGAGGGAGGGAGCAGCCTTCTCCAAAGGCTTGGGGCAGCAGAAACCAATGAGGGGCAAAGTAATATAGTGCGCACCTCCTGGACTCACAGAGCGGTGTGGCAAGGTGTTGAGTTCCTAGGACTATAGGTAAGAAAGGTGAACAAGCAAAATGTGTATTTTTAATGTTGATAGCTTACAACTTCTTCTCCTGCTTCTCCTTCCTCTTATATACATGCTACATTAGGGATGCTGTCCATGCTGACCCACCGGCTGCTGAGCTATGGGGACCTCCAGGTTACACACAAAAAAATTTAATAGGTGAACAGTAAAAGTGTGCTATCGGGCAGTGCCAGAAAAGGTGATCCAGAACTATATGACAGAGCTTCATGGAGGAGAAGGTTCTAGAGGGGTTTAACAGAGGAAAGGTGGTCATCATATGGACCTCTTCAAAGGAAATGAGTGGCATGAGTGAAGGTAGAGGGAGGAACCTAAGGGCCGAGGGGATAGGCTTTCTGATAGGGAAGTGAGGGGAGGACACTGTGTG
The DNA here is from genome assembly GCA_027563665.1 of Antrozous pallidus. Taxonomy (NCBI): domain Eukaryota; kingdom Metazoa; phylum Chordata; class Mammalia; order Chiroptera; family Vespertilionidae; genus Antrozous; species Antrozous pallidus. The sequence continues at coordinate 65,398,788 of CM050508.1, read as the reverse complement.
AAGGACACCTTGCCTCAAGGACACTGGGGTCTTTGTTGGCGAGCAGGTCAGCGTTGTGGTGGTGGGCTTTTATAAGATGCTAAGATGAGGATTTCTGTGAACAGAGTCAAAGTTCAATAATGTATGAATGACTAGAGCTCCTTAAGACTCTTGGGAACATTCACATTTTAAAAATAGGCTGCTCAGTAACCCAAATCATCTTGAAACTGTTCAGATTTCAGATGCTGGAGGAAGAAGAAAAGCATTCAGGGGTGTGGAAGCAAGTGCTCTGGGGCAGGACACCACCCCGTGCAGGGTTCGGTCCCAGCCCTGTGTTCCATGCCCGCCCTGAGGGTCCGGTCAGTTTCCGCCGTGCTTCCTGGTTCTTCCCAAACAGGGGCCCCACGGCTTGATGAACACTCCAAAGTCGGTTTTCTGTGGTTTCCGTTGCTTTAAACAAGGCCATGGTTGTGGTAGGAGGACTGGATGATGGTGGATGTTTTTAGGGTATTTGTAATGTCAGATATATTTAAGTTTTGTCTGCTTGTACTTTTTAAAAACCTGCCACACTCATTTAAAAGATGACATCTGTTAATATACTTACTGTCACTGAATTATACACTTAAAATGATTAAAATGGTAACATTAAATTATGTGTATTTTACAATTTAAAAGAGCATAATTTTTAAAAACACCATTGTCCTTCCTTTTTCTTACAATTAACTCTGTATGTCGAAGTATTAAACAAAATACTTAGAAATATGAAATTTTCACTTAATTGGGTTGGTTTAAACTCTAAGCATCACTATTCATGTAGAAACAGTAATAAAATACTAACAATGCCTACAATATACATTATTACTCTTACAACGTATACTTGACATAGTTTTTAAAAAGGTATTATTTGGTTTCATTTCCATTTTATGGATCGAAAGAAATATTTACATGACATTAAAGTAAATTAGTATAACAACCAATGCCAAATGGAAAACTGAGCCTTTGCTACCACAAGGTCTCTCTGAAACATGGAGACCAAAAGGATAAAAAATATCCCCCAAACTAAATCACCCCTCCAGCTTTCTGAAATTAGCAGGGAATGTTTGCCGCTGACCTATTTCTCTCCCACACGACTGTGTTGATAATTGACTTCTGTCCCTCAGGGAAGTGCTCAAATATAATTGAGCAGCACCTGCCACACAGAGTACCGTTCTGTGTACCCAATAATCCCCATAAATATTGTACTTAGCTTAGGACTCAAGCACTGTGCTTTCTTCTTAACAATATCTCTCAAGGAAGAAAGATTATAATTACCAACGCTGAGTTATTATGAACACCTGGATGAAAATAAAAGAAATATTTTGAATTATAAGGACCCAAGACATTTCTATTACTAAAAATTATTGAAAATTATGGACAGTTTTCTTTAATCCTGTTGCTCTCATCCCATTATATAAACCCTCTTCTATAGATGAGAGCCACTCTGTTGTGTTCAATCCTGAGGACAAGCAGGACAACGCCAGGGGCCTGATTTCCATGCAGGTTAAAAAATGCAGCTAAAAATGATAAAAGACCGCAGCTCCAAAATAAAGAGAAATATGATCCACCCCATTCCACACCATCACTTGAAAAACATCTGGGACACAGGTTTAATGCAAGTATCTTTCCATATCCGGGCCAACATCTGCACATTTGGACTAGGGCTACAACTGGGAACCCTCAGCTGGCATAGAGAATGTGTGAATGAAAAAAATCTGAAGCCAGTCACAAAAGACCATGTTATTGTATGATTCCAGTTATCTGAACTGTCCAGAATAGGCACATCTATCCACACAGAGAGTACATGAAGGTGGCTAATGGGTGGAAGGTTTCTTTGGGGGTGAGGAAAGTATTGTAAAATTTGGTTATGGTGGTAACAGAATACGTTTTCTGAATTCCTAAAAGAATGACTTCCCCTTTGTGTGTGTCACACACACACACACACACACACACACACACACACACACACACATACACACACACTGAACCAAATAAGAAAGTGGTGCCTATTGAGCACTCTACCCTTAACAGTGATCATTTCACCCGCCTCTTTCGGTTGGAAATATAATCAGCACTTGGTTGTTAACACTGGCACTAGGCCGTTCGAGAAGAAAGTAGGAGAGTCTGATAAATTCATCTACATGAATTATTGTGCATTCCAAAAATGTTTTTTCCTAATTTAAAAATAATATATTATTTTGCAGTGAATACTGCAAAAGTTTGTCATTTCTGGTGATCCTGATAACCAAGAAAAATACAGATTCTTTTCAAGTTTATGTTTACAAAATATTTCCTCTCAAAACATAGTCTACTGCTACAATAATTAAATTGCAACTCTGGACAAAGGCTCTCCAGCAACAGGAAAAGAACATAAAATGAGAAATAAAATAACAAAGGTCTGTCATCCCAATGATAGCAGTGAAACGATCAGAAAGCTCCAGTAAAGTAGCATAGGTTCAACAGCCCCTCCCTCACAACATGTTCAGTGCCTGAAGCACAAATAATTACCTCCACTCCATTTCTATAAGAAAGGACATTTTAAAGACACCTGGCAAGTCTTAGAGGGGCAGATTTACTCTGGTTACAGTGAGAACCATCTTCAAGCTTGGCCTATTCATACTTCAGCCTTATCTATTTCCAAAAACGGGCTGTCATAGCACACAGCTTACCATTACTGTCACTCGAAAGCAATCAAAGTATTCCCTTAAAACTGAATCTATTAGCCTTTTCATTAATTCAGGCTTCTAGTTCTAATCCTCCCCCCTCCCCCAGGCCCGTTCACACGGTTAACTCCATGTAAAATCCCGATGTCTCACTCTGTGGTCTATAACTTAGCTTCTCTCCAGGGCAAGAGTGCCGAGTTCAACCGCAATGTTTTCCTGGTTCATGAAGTACCAGGACATGTAACTGCGAGAGCAGGACAATACTGGCTGCTTATGGGGCCGCCTTGGGAATAGCAAAGCTCCTCCAGACACTTACCAATTTGACGATTTCTAATCTCTGAGAGGTATTCTACAGAGAGAGTGTGATTGCGGAGGGGTAAGGAAGTGCTCTGCACAACCCACAAGGGAATATTAGCCAACTCCTCGGTTCAAAGGAAGTCAAAAGCACCCAGTGGCTCTGCCTGCCTAGGCCCACCCTGCTCAGAGGACCTATGTTTCTGAGGCCTGAAACCCATTCTAAGCAAGCGCAGTCCTTGGGCAGGATGCTCAGCAAAGGGGGAGCCAGCAGAGAATGGCACTGCTGATTAAGGTCCTAGGAAGCATCTGTGCTACAATGTTGCTTAGAAAGCACACAGAAGCCACACATTGAGAGTTACATACCCCAGTGGGGCCTCAGGCCCACTCCACACGTATCTGTGGATGGTTCCTGGAGTCCTCTGTGAACCTGGGGAACTTGAATTGCCCGCTTGCTCTGATTAGGGTTTATGCTTTCTTCTGCCTCTGAGCTGCAGAAATGAGACCAAGAACGGGCCAAACTCAGAGGAAGGTGATGAGCTTGGACAATGCCATGACCTCAGCCAGAAAAGACGGGTCAGACCTAGATCTGCTGGGCCCAGCTCTCTCATTGTGCTAGGTGACTCGCCAGGGTTGGAGAGAGCGGTCTCTACAACAAACTGAGCCACGTGGTTTGACTGAAATACCTTCTCTCAATTACACCTCTGCTTCTTCCCTTCTTCAAAAGCAGTCTCTGTTCCTTGGTAACACTGCCCAAGTGGCACCTGGAACAGTTAAGGGGAGAGGGCCACAGCAAAGCCAACGTCATTTTCTTATGTTTCCGCATAGCATCCTAGAAGGATTTGAATCAGAATTTATTTGAGTGTTAATAAAATATTACCATCCTAAACTGAAGGCTAAATAGTTCTTTCTTCTACAAAAAAGACATTTAGGGAACTCGGTGTGCCCAAAAACAGAGACTTGAAGAAAATTAAAATGTCTGGTTAACTGATTAGCTGCCCAATAATTAGGTTTCTCACTCAAAAGCATCATCAATTCAGTTCCATTTACTCAAGCTCAAGAAACAAAATTGTCATGAGAAGTGATGCATTTGAGAAGATGCATTCCAGAGAAAATTCACAAAGGAAACAGGGATAAGCGTTTCCTTACATTTCCTTGTAACTGGATCATACAAATGAGCAAGGAAGTTCTACTGACAAAGCAAATAAAAACTTCCCATTTTGCTGGTGAAAAAAGGCTTCATGGTTGTCCTTCCATGCAACTAAAATATAATAATGGCTGTGCCAGTCCTGGCTGTTTCCCTTCCACTTATTCCTCCCCTTTCCCTCTGTGCTTTCTTTTCTATCTGAAAGGTCTGCAGACTGTTTCCGAGGCTCCTGTGTTAGCTGGCTTCCAGCAGGGCTCAGCCAATGGGAGGCACCGCAGGGAGCAGGGGGCAGGAGGGTGTGAGTTGGGAGTGGGGAAAAAAAAAGAAGCCAGAGTATTTCCCCCTATTCTCTACACCACAAGTGGCTTCTTGGCAAATGCTGCATCTCTTCTGCAACTCTCTGCTTTTTTTTAGATTGAGATATAATTTGACAAATAAAATTAGTTTCAGGTGTACAACATAATGATTTGATATTTGCACATATTGCAAAATGATCACCACAAATCTAATTAACATCCATCACCATTCACAGATAGTTATATTTTTTTTCTTGTGATGAAAAGTTTTAAGATCAACTCTCTTAGGAACTTCCAAATATTCAAGACAGTATTACTTACTAGAGGCCCAGCACATGGGTAGGGTCTCTACTGGTTGCGAGCTGCTGGCCGGGGCCTCCTTCCTTTCCAGTGGCCAGCCTTGCCCCCTGGTCGAACTCCTGGATGAACTCCCGGTTGAGAGGACAATTTGCATACTATGCATTTAAACATAGGATTAGCTACGGTCACCATGCTGTATATTACATCCCCAGGTCTTATTTATTTTACTATAGGCCCAGTGCATGACATTCATGCCCTGGGGGTGGGGGAATCCTCAGCCTGCACCCTCTTGCAATCCAGTCCAAGGGGTCCTTAGTGCTGCCATGGAGGCAGGAGAGACTCCTGCCACCACTGCTGTGCTTGTCAGCTATGAGCCCAGCTTCTGGCTGAGTGGTGCTCCCACTGTGGGAATGCACTGACCACCAGGGGGAAACTCCTGTGTTGAGCATCTGCCCCCTGGAGGTCAATGTGAGTCATAGTGACTGGTCATTCCACCATTTGGTCTATTTGCATTTTAGTGTTTTATTATGTAGGACTAGAGGCCCAGTACACAAAATTTGTACACAGAAAGGGGGTCGCCTCAGCTTGGCCTACACTCTCTCCAATCTGGAACCTCTGGCTCCTAACCACTCATCTGCCTGCCAGCCTGACCCCCCCTAACTGCTCTCCCCTGCTGGCCTGGTCCCCCTAACTGCGCTCCCCTGCCTGCCTGAATGCCTCTAACCTCCTCTGCCTTGGCCCCGCCAACATGGCTTTGTCGGGAAGGACATCCAGAAGGACATCCAGAAGATGTTTAGTCTAATTAGCGTATTACCCTTTTATTAGTATAGATTATTAGTATAGATGCCACCTTGTTCTAAAAATGCAGGTTGTTTCGAGGTTTTCCTATCATGGAAGGGGAGCCCACAGTAGCATCCTGGGTTCTGAGCAAGGCTTATGCGCTTGTGCTTTATCTCAGCAGATGTGATTCCTAGAAGAAGACTCTTGGATGTACCTTGAACATTTCTATCGAATTTGCCAAATTATCCTCCAAAAATGTTGAACCACTTTAAACTCCCACAGGCAATCATGGGTGTGCCCTCCATCCCACTTTGATGCCAATATCATTGATTTCTCCCTAGAAGCTTCCCTCCCATCAGCCAGGATTCCTTGGTACTTGAGCCAACCTCATTGTTCAGCTAGGGACTTGATTTCCCGAGTTAGAATTATGGAGGAGGAAAAATAGCTTTCCTCTACCTTTCTGAGTTCTTAGTGGAAGCCCTTGTAATGAAAGACAGATCACCAAGAGAAAAACAAAAGTTCATTAACATGTGTACCTTGTGTATATGTGGGAGATCCCAGGGAAAAACTCCCCAAAGTGGCTTAGAATGCAGATTTAAATACCTTCTTTCTAGGGAAAGGGGACAGAAGATATAGGCCTCTTAGAGGAGAGTAAATGATATTTAGGAAAGATGAATGGGGTGGAGGGAAATAGTTGCAACAAAATTTGGGTGTGATGTCAACTTTATTCTCCTGTCCTGTGACAGGCAGGACTCAGTCTTCTCTGTCTGATGACACTTCTCCCATCAAGGGGACCTATGACCTTTAAGCTCCTTTAGGGGGGTCTGATCTTCAGGAGATCAGGAGACTTCAGTGAAATCCTCAGTGTGCATTTGCTGTTTTTAAAGCATCTACAGCTCAAGATCATCAATATAACAAAGCATATGTTGGGGTAGCATGTTCTCTGACCTTCAGAATAAACACAACAACAGCTTGTTTCCTCTCTTAGATGATTTGCCACAGTAGCATTATTCCCTGGAGACGATATTCTTACCAGACCTTCCTGGGAGTGATCATAACATTACCCTGTGTTTGCAGAAAGGTGTTGCCACAGCACTAAATAATCCAGGGGCAGTTTTCTCATCTTGTGGAAAGGGAGATAAAGTTATGATAGTTTACATCCCTTTCCACAGGTTTCTTGCGGGTTTGTGTCTCTGCTGCCCCAACTCATGCCCCTCAGCAACCCAAGCGCCTCCGCCTCAGGTCTTAGGGCTGCTGGGTGCCAGGCCTGCAGGTTTTTGTCTTCAATCCACCACCCTTACCCCCCAACCCCAGGTTTGCCAAGGCTGGGCTTTGGGCGACAGGAGGCCGCATCCCCTGCTGGGTCTGGGGCTGCGATCTGGACCCCCACCACCCCAGCGCTGCCATGGCCGGGCATGGGGTGGCGAGGGTCCGGTCCGGCCTCCCATGCTGGGTCTGGAACTGCGATCCGGACCCCAATCCGGACCCTGCCACCACAGAGCCGCCATGGCCAGCTCAGGCCGCCCACCATCTTGGTTGGGGTTAATTTGCATATTGCTCCTACTAGCTGGTAGCATACCAAAGGTATGATCAATTTGCATGTTTCTCTTTTATTAGATAGGCTAATTAGCTGAAGTTTGTACCTTTGACCTACTTTGCCCATTTCTCCCACCCCCACCTCTGGTAACCACCCATCAAATCTCTATGAGGTTGGGGTTTGTGGGAGGGGTTGTTTGTTTTTTTATTTCTAGATTCTACATAAAGATGAGATAATACAGTGTTTTTCTTTAACTTATTTTACTTAGCAAAATGTGCTCAGGGTCCATCTATATTATTGCAAATAGCGAGATATCCCTCTTTTTATGGCTGAATAACATAGCATAATATATACACCACAATTTTTAAAAAATATATTTATTGATTTCAGAAAGGAAGGGAGAGAGTGAGAGAGAGATACAAACATCAATAATGAGAGAGAACCACTGACTGGCTAACTCCTGCTCTTCCTCTACTGGGATCGAGCCCACAACCTGGACATGTGCCCTGACCGGGAATGGAACCGTGACCTCCTTGTTCATACAGGTCGAAGCTCAACCACTGAATCATACCAGCTGGGCTGCAGCACAATTTCTTCAGCCGTTCATCCACCCACGGACACGTTGGTTGTTTCCTTATCTTGGCTATTGTCAGTAATGCTGCAATGAACAGGAGGGTATCTTTCCAGTTAATGTTTTTGTTTATGTAGGATAAATTCCAAGTAGTGGAATTTCTGGATCATGTGGTAATTCTACTGTTAATTTCTTGAGGCACCTCCATCCTGTTTTCCATAATGGCTACACTAATTTACATTCCCACCAACAGTATACAAGGGTTCCCTTTTCTCCACATCTTCACCACACACTTGTTATTTCTTGTCTTTTTTATAAAAGTTTTTCTGACAGTGTGAGATGATTGATACCCGCTTCTCTCTTGCTCCTGCAGCACAGTACTCCAGTGGTTCCAGCACCTTCCAGGTGTTTCTGCCCGCTGGGCTCCAATAACAATTTCCTCTCATTGTTCTTCTAGCGTAGAGGTGATAGTGGCTTCCTGTTAGTCCAAGTTTAGTGTCTAATCTCTCTCACCACCTGTTTAACCATGTCTGTCTCTACATTCAAGTCCCTCAGTTGTAAAAACTCACATAGCTTTATTTCTTGGTTAGACTCTGGGTATACAGTGACTAACAAATAAATAAATAAAACAAAACAAACAACAACACAACAACAACAACAAAAAACCCTCTGTGTATCCATAAACAATGCAAACAAAAATTTCATCTCATGATAAAATTGGAGGGGGGGGGGACTTAAAGGGGGAAATACAGTCTCCAGTTTATCCCATTGTTGCTTTGTTCTTCACAATAACCACATGAATTAAGAATATCTCTAGGACCTGAGAATAATAAGTCCCACATAGCCTTGTGTCCACATCTATGTGTGTTTATATGTCCGTCTTGATTCTTTGGAGACAAAGCGGTTATGGTGGAAAAACTGTAGAATCTGAGACTGTCTTGCTACCAACTAGTGTGACTTTGGTAAGGCCTTTATGTCCCTTGGTCTCTGTTTTATTTATCTGAAAATGGGGAATTGTAGCACTTTCCCTCTGCAATCTTCTCCTGTTCTAAATTCTGTGAATTTTAAAAGTTTATAAATAAATTTTGTGCATATATACGCCTCTGGACATATGATTATTCTTAGAGCTAGGCACAAATTATATATACCGTCTGTTGATAAATTTGCATTTCATTGGGGAAAACTTGCATTTCATCAGAAAAAGGTTTCTATAATCAGTGCTCAAATTATAACCCAAAGAATCTTTTTTGCCAACGTGTTTTATTATAGTATCAGCTTAGTATCTCAATATGTTTTAGACCTCTAAATACAGTGTGAGTTCATTGAATTATTGTAATGAGCATTTGATTAGCATACGTAAAAAAATAAAAGGTTCCTTGCTCTAAGATGTCTACAACAATATCTGCTGTGCTACATGCTCTTTCATAAGGCGGCCTTGCTGCACTCCAGCAAAAGACAGTCTTCCTACCCTCCCTTGGAGCCGAGGCTGGCCCTTTGGTGTGTTTTGACTTAAGAGACTGGAGTGGAAGTAGTGTCAGCGAGCCTTTGATACTAGGTCTCACCAAATCTGCAACTTCAGCCTTTCCTGCTGGGGTGCTCCTTCTAGGAACCCAGCCACCATGGACGCTCAAGCAACCACACTGAGAGGATGGGTAGAGGAAAACTGAGCCTCCTGCCAAAAGCGCTAGGTTAGCTCTCAGCCAGCAGCTAGCACCAACTGCCCAACCACAGAGCTATTTTAGATCCTTCAGTCATGCCAGTATCCAGATAACACCACATAAAGCAGAACTGTCTGGTCAGCCCAGAGGGGAAAAAAATTTTTTTAAGTGTGATTGCTTTAAACCACTAGCTTTTATAAAGGTCTGTTAGGAAGCAATTTCTCCCCATTAAACAAAAAGTTAAATGTGGAAGCAGAACTCCATGCCTGAAATGTGTCAAGCTAGTCCTGTATCTACCCGTTTTCTTCATTCATTCAAATGAATACGTATTTATTGAACATCTACTAAGCTAAATGCTGAGCATGCAAAGGAGCCCAAATGCAGATATTTCCCTGTCCTGGTGGAACTTTTTATCTGGATGGGGAGAAAGACATTAACAGAATAATCTAATGACATGTTAAATTATAATAGTGGTGAGAACTGGCATAGTGTACTCTGAGATGAGGTGCATGGTTTGAGGAACTGGCCTCATCAAAGGGGTTAGAAAAAGAAGTGATGACTCAAGTTAGATCTCGAGGAAGATTAAAAATTAAGTAGGCAGAGGAGAGAGCAAGAACACTCCACAAAGAGGGCTCTCAGCATGTGCAAAAGGCCGGTGGCAGGAGAGAGGGTGGTGTGTTCAAGATCTGTGTTCAGAACTAAGAGATGTGGACTCAAGATGAGGCTTAGGGCCAGGCCTTCTAAGACTCTGCAATCCTCAGAAAGGCAGACTTAACAAGGAGAGTTCAACCTACCAATCCCACCCTGATCAGATCCCCAATGGGGAGAAAGTTGGGAGTAACGCAAGGGAGAGTAATCTCCACCATACTAACTGTATAGGGCAGGGACATCCATAGGTATTTCAATGCTCAGTGCACATGGGCATTTTGCTCATGCTCTCATTCCTTGCTATATTGCTACACACTATACTATATATGAAAATTTCCTTTCTATACACCTATGTCTCCATACTACTCTATAAGATCCTTTGGATATGGGGGCTATGTCCCATCATTCATCTTTTTCATTCTTCTTTCACAGTATCTAGCAAATGTTTAACAAGTGTTTCCTAAAAATGTAAAACATGAATAAATAATCCATTCAGCCTGTCAGAAGTAATCTCCTGGGAGAAAATTCTACAGCCTCACTTGGAAAGCCATTCCAATGATAGCAATACTCTTAGGAACGTTTTGCTGTAAAACCTTATTCCTTTATTTTCTTTTCTTTTCTTTTAAATCCCCACCTAAGGATATGCTTAGAAGAGACAGGAAGGGGAAAAGGAAGGAAGAGAGAGAGAGGGAGAGGAGAGGAGGGGGAGAGAGAGAGAGAGAAAGAGGGAAACATCGCCATGAGAGAGAAATATTGATGGGTTGCCTTCCATACTTGCCCCGATAGGTGATCCAACCACAACCCAGGTACGTGCTCTGAGCAGGAATAGAACTAGAAACTTTTGGTGCAGAGGATGACACACAACCACTCAACCAACTGAGCCACTCGAGCTGGGCTAAAACCTCATTCCTTCTTAATTACAGCCAGTTCTTAAGTTTCATCTTCAATGAAGCCCAAAAGCACTCTATCACATTTCCTAAGAATGCCTTTCTGTTCATTTTGAAGATCATTTCTGGGTCACCTCTAGCGCTCTCCCCTTTCACTGGCAAAATACTTAATGTTCTCACCTTTCCTCAAAGAAACCACTTAGTTGCTCCCTGGACCCATTCCAAAACACCCATCCTTCCTAAATTGTAGAAGCCAGCAATCTAGTAAACCAGGAAACAAAGGTCAAGAATGGTGAGGGAAAAAAAAAAAAAAAGAATGGCGAGGGATTTTGTGCACAGTCCTCGGAGTAGAGGCATGCTCTCTTTCTCACTCTGCTTACTTTCAGGCCAGCTCACATGTGTGCATATGTAGGTAGGTATGTACACATGGATTTGTGCATATATACACATGTAAACATTGTTTTAAGTGAGTTTGCCAACGATTCTCTGTTCTTCACCACCAGTCCAGTCTTACCCATCTGATTTGACATATCACTTTTTTTTAGTGAAAGCTTTCTTTCCATATATTTGTAAATAATATGACAGAGAAATGAGCAGTACTGTTTTATTGATATTGCAATTATCTTCTTCATGTGCAAAAGCATCATACAAACTTGGAAATATCACCAGTACTCCAATGTATCCAGAATTCAAAAATAATGAACTATTGGTCATTCAACAAATAATGAGGCTCTAATAACATAAAGAGCTGTTTTGCTTAAAAAATTATTTTAGCATCAGGGTGAAAACTGTTCAATTTTATTTCAAATAACACACTGTTACATTTCATTTGTAATCATTTTTCATACCTTCTCAAAGAAATAAAAATTCCCTGTTATTTTTTTATTGTAGCCATTATAGATATCTGTATTATGCCACTTAAATGAGTTCACGTGTAGGATACTTTCTGAACTGTACGTGCTTACAAAAATTATGGGGTTTTTTGCAAAAATAAATAGAAAGGTTGTGTATATGATACAATCATAACTAATTCAATCATTTTATTAAACTAACAAATCCCAGGTTCAGAAAGACTTATGAAATACATTTGTTCTAAAAATCTGCATTGGTTTAAATTACTCCCGGAATTATTTACCATGCAACACTTTTCATATTTTTATGTCAACACATACCAGCACACTTAACAAGAACTTATGCACATATCATCTCACTTAATCATTTATTGGAGCAAATTGAGGACAGAATATTAGAAAGAATATTGACTATACTGTTTGTGCTTGGAAGAATAAAGCATTAGCAATGTGATGGTATAGATGAACTCAAACGCTTTAATCAAACAGTTCATGAAATATGCTGATGTATAATTAGTATGTCTAAGGATTTTGCAACAATAAAACTACCACAAATAAGTACCTATCAAGTAAACAAGATCTCAGTAACATAACTAAAATTTGTTTAAAGATGAAGAATGTCTTATCAAATATGTAAATAATCTAACACAGCAAAAGGAACAGAATGTATTTTTAGAATGAATTCCGAATCCAAATACATTGATTTTAATAATGCTCATCTTAGTACTCATTGAATTAAGGAGAAGTAATATCTGTCTCTGCAGAAGATGAATATCTACATAATAAATATTTAATTATGCTTTATGGACCCTTTAAGAGAGGTCTGAGCCCAATTTTTAGTCTAATGCCCATTCAACATGGATAACCTGTTCAAATTGATGAGCTAATCCCTAAAGAAACACAGCAAAGCTGCTGCCATCGTTAAAAGCACATTACACAAAGCTCCGAGTGGCCTGGAGGGAAAAGAATTTGCCAAGGTCACTCCAGCACTACACAGTGGAGGCTGGAATAAAGGCGTCTTGGTGCAATGACCAAAGTCCTCCCAGGTCACCCCTAACACACACACCTTGACAAATCTGTTACAAAAAAGAGATCAAGGTGACTTTTTTTTAATGCTCTCCTTCGCACTCAGCAGATATGTAGAGGTGGTTTCATTTACCTCACATGTCAGTACGAAAATTAAGGGCCAATTTCCTGGGTCAAGATAAAAGGCACCTAAATCTAAGCATTCAGTGTAACCTGCAATCTTTAGCACACACGACGTGCATGAGAGCCACGCAGAAAAAAAAATCACTAAGAAACACACACACACACACACACACACACACAACACAACACAAGAAACACTAAGTGTATCACCACCCATATCCCAGAAACTGAGCGCCAGCCTTCACTTCTCTCGATTTAAACAGATCCAACTAGCTCCCTAATTTAGAGAACCAAGGAAGCAGTTCGAAAGTGAGCCCTAACTTTCTGCTCTAATTGTCTGTCTTGCGACTAGAGCTTGGAGATCTCTCCCAAGACCTAGACAAAGAAGAGGGTTCAAAACAGAAGAGACCCGTAACCCTCAGCCCGATCTACCCAGGTGCCCGGCCCCACGGGCTTCAGTCACTCAATGTCCAGCTGCACAACTTAAAGACCCCCCCCCCCCCCCCGCCGCCCCCGCCCGCGCACTGAGGATGCATGAGAACTATCCCGGCTCCGATTCCAGGTCCCTGCGCTGAGCCAGGTCCCCGCCGACTTGCGTCCAGACGCACAAACTAACTTCCCAGGACGGTGCAGGGACGCAGCGGGGGCAGAGCGAGCAGGACGCAGCGGGAGCGCCCGCGGAGGGAAGGGCAAAGGTCGCTCGGCCCCCTGGCCCCCGGGCCACGCTCTGGCCTTCTGCCCGACAGGCTCCCCGCTTCCGCGCCCGCCTCCTACCTGTCTGAGGATGAAGCTGGTCGAAGTGGTGCTGCCATCGGATCTTTTCAACCTGCTCCTCCTGGTCGTGGTGCCTCGGGCCACCTGGACTCGACACACGGGACCAGAGAGAAGCGGGTGAGGACCGCACCGAGGAGAGGAGCGACCTCCCCCGGCTGCAGTCCGCCTGTGAACCAGCTCCCTGGGGTCCCCCAGGACCTGCACCCAAGTCTCCTCCGCCGCCCCCAGGTCCAGCCCGCACCCCCACCTCCACTCTAATCCAAAGCAACTGAAATGATGCCCGAGAGGAGCAGCCCGAGAGCACCCACCACATCCATTAACAAAGACTCTCAGGTTGCGGGGTCCGAGTCCCCGGCATGAGCTGGGGAAGGCTGCGGGCTCGGAAGCGGGAGTGCGGAGACCAGTAGAGGTGAGGAGGAGGAGGAGGAGGAGGAGGAGGAGGAGGAGAAGAGGAGGAGGAGAAAGAGGAGGGGGAGGAGACAGAGGAGGAGCGGGAGGAGAAAGGGACGCGGAGGAGGGTGCGGGAGAGGCCACGGGCTCCCAGGACTGGTGCCCCAGCGCGCCCGCACGGAGGCGGGGCGCTGTGGGGACGCCGAGGAGGGGGGAGGCGGGAGACGGGGCGGTACCTGCGAGGTGGGCGAGGGCGGCCCGTCCGCCGTCCCGTTCTTGCCGTAGGAGGAGGACATGGTTCACAGCCGCTGGCTAGCCCGAGCGCCGAGGGCGGAGGACCCGCAGCCCCCCCGGAGGCGCGGCCGCGGGGAAGGGGAGGGCTGCAGGATGGTCCGGCCGGCTTCTGGACCTCGCCGGCTCGTGGCTCCCGGCCCGCACTCCGGAGAGCGGACGCCTTAAAGGGACCGAGGCGCGCGCCCCCGCCGCTGCGGCGTCCGGGCAGCGCCCCGCAGGCGGATGTCCCGCCGAGCGCTCTCGGGATCTCGCCCACCCGAGCCGGCGGGGAGAAGCGCGCTCCAACCGAGCGAGCGCCTCACAGCAGAGCCTTCCCGAGGATGGAGGGAGGGGGGAATCTGCGGTGGGGGTGGCGGGATTAAAATAGTCTGCACAGTTTAAAATGAGACAAAGGTGGCACGGTTCAGGAATCAGGACTTGGGGAGGGACGCCGGGGCGGTGGCAGAGTGGGAAGAGCCGACCGACGGGCGTGTGTGTGTGTGTGTGTGTGTGTGTGTGTGTGTGTGTGTGTCCGTCCGCGGGAGTGTTTGCTGCACTGGAATTTTAAAAAGCAAGAGCAGAACCTTCTTTCTGCGACTTCACTCAGCCCACCGTGGGAAGGCATAGGGTTTTGTGGTTTGTTTTTTTGTCCGTGTTTTTGTATTCTTTTTGCCAAACTCTGGCCTTAGAACCGCGAGCCATAGTCAGCCAGGCAGCCCACCTGAGTCTGAGGGGAGATGCAGGCCCTCAGGAGAGCTGCTTGTCCTAAGGAGTTTTGAAGGTCACGTTAAACCTGCGAAAAAAGCTCGAGTTGGCCACGTGCCTCCCATTTCTACATGGAGAGCTGTTTTCAAGGGAGGAAACTCATCCATAAAACCGTGCACAATCTTTGCTGTTGTTGCAACCCTGCGTTCTCTTCTGCACATACATACTATAGATTAATTTGAGATCAAATTAAGCAAATTGTGAAGAAACTGGAATTTGAAGTAATAAGAAAAATACATACAAGTTTAAAAATAAAAAGATCCGTTTAACTATAGTTACTGCATGAGAAATCCATCTTTAAAATACACATGGTACCTTAAATCGCTAGATCAGACCATATCACATTGCATTCCAGTATTTTTTTTAAATAGAAACTGCCATGTTTCTTTTAAAAATTGCTTGGCATTATTGAAGACATGATTATATCTTACTATTCACTAGACACTTATTTCCATTCCTTCCCCCCCCCCCCTTCATTTAATCCAGACTGTCATTTCTTTCTAACTATCTAATAACTAGTCTCTGCCTTCAGGCTCCCTACTGCGTGCAAACGCACATGCACGCGCGCGCGCACACACACACATTCATTCCATCTACATAGTACAGGCAAGGCCATTTTCTTAAATACCTTTGTCCCAGTCACTCTTCTCTAAAAAGAACTTACTGTTCTCAGCAGCCTAGAAGATAAGGACCAAGCTCGATGGTCCAACAGCCCAGCCCTCCTTTCCCCTGCTATTCTGGTCACCACCTCATTTCTTCAACTTGATCTCTCCTTACAGACCTTTGGGCGAGCAGGGAGGTCTGCACATTATTGCTTCAGCATACCAAATACAATCCCTCTGCAGCATCCCTGCCTTGGAATGTGTGTTCCCCCAACACACACACACACACACACACACACACACACACACACCCCACACGGCTGAATCTTACTCTTCTCCAAACCTGACTGAGCTCATTCTTCCTCCAGGACTGACCACTTTGGTGCTGGGTAGTTTCTTTTACCCCTGAAAAGCTGGAGCATTTATTCTATGGATATTCAATATAGGCTGCCTTGGTTTAATAGTTCTCTTTTTGTGAAACTCTCCGATTTCTAAAATAGCTTTTTAGCTTCTTTTCTTCCACCTCACATATAGTAGCTATTCCATGAAGTGTATGGGTAATGGTGTGTCTGCAAAATCAGAGCTCCCCTGCTTTGGTTACGGTCAACTCAATCCATTTTCATAAGTGATACTTAATCAATATTTATCGAATGAATTATTATATGGGCACCGGAATTTGAGTTTTCTGGTTTTCCACTGCCCACAGTGTCACTGGTTTTGAGTTCTCAAAAAAGAATCTAAGCAGCAGGATAGCGAGGACCTCTCTGCACCACCAACCCCACAGCAAAACTGGGAAAAAATATTTTCAACAAATTATTTAAATCTCTGGAAGTAGTCCAAAATCCTAGTCAAAAGAAGGCAAATGAAAAACATTAAAGAAAATTCACTAAAGGTCAGTAATAACATAAGTGAGAGTCTGTGGTATTTGAACCAAATACCTCCCTCCCTGTTTCCAGTCAGCTCAGTGAGAGGGAAACTCCACTCCACAGTGGTGCAGCCCAGATACAGGACTTCCTCTCCCCCAGCTCCCACAGGCAGGCTTACCTTCCTGGCAGGGAAAGGACATCAGCATTTATCATCCTGTCCCTAGATGCCTGTTGCTAGGCTATGCTCCCATCAAATACAAGAGAGGTGGGGGCTCCCTTGCTTAGCCCAGTCCTACCTACTAATGGGATGGAGGCTCTATTGTGGGCACACAGCAACACTGAGAATACTGGGGCCCTGACTGCTCCTGGAGAGGCAAGCCAGGAGACCTGGGACTACTGTCCCAGGTAAGCACTGAGCTCCTAAAGTGGGGGTGTCACTCAGAGAGAGGTACATCACTGTCCCTGACCCCAGCACCAGAACTCAAAGAACGAAGTTGGATCCTTACCTCATGCTCAATACAAAAATTAATTCAAAATAGGCCAGAGACCTAAAGGAATGAGCTAAAAGTATAAAACTATCAGAAGAAAACATTGGCAATAGATTCTTGGATATGACACCCAAAGCATAAGCAACCAAAGGAAAAAACACAAATTGGTCTTCATTGAAATTCTAAATTTTTGTACTTCAAAGGGCACTATAAAGAAAGTGAAAACACAACCCTCAGAACAGGAGAAAATATTTGCAAAGCATATATCTAGTAAGGGACTCCTACCTCACTTATCTATATAATCTTACAACTCAGTAACAATAAAAATATAAATAACCCAATTTTAAGGTTGGGCAGAGTCTGAGTAGACATCTCTCCAAAAAAGATGCACAGATGGCCAATAAGCCCATGAAAAAGATGCTTGACATCATTAGCCATCAGGCGAATGCAAATCAAAACCACGATGAGATACCACTTTATACTCACTACAGAGGCCATAATCAAAAAGTCAAGTAACAAGTGTTGATAAGGATATGGAGAACATAGAACTGTAATACACTGCTGATGGGATTGTAAAATGGTATAGCGGATGTGAAAAACATTTTGGCAGTTCCTAAAAATATTAAATACAGAGTTACTATATGACCCAGCAGTTCTACTCCTAGGTATATATCTAAGATAAATTCCAGGAGTCAAGAACATGGGCATATATGTACAGTTCTCTTGGAGGAAAGGAGAAGATTTAAAAAATACAAACAATATAACCCTCCACATGAAAGCTGGCTTACTTAACTAGATAGTCATAAAATATGACCACCTCTTTCCTTCATCAGCTTCATTCTGCCATTTTTTGTATTTGTCATAAATTGTGTTAATTCTTTCTATAACATTTTAAGGAAGTGTTTTGCTAAAAGTTCAAATGAAGATACTGAAGGATGTAAATTAAATTCCAAATAATATTCAAATTCTAGTTTTTCTACCTGCTCTATGCCATGTGAAGAACACAGGCTTTCAGTGATTCAAAGTTGGAATAGTACTCGAAGGAATCTATACTGGTGGTTCACAGCCAGGATACCATGTGGGATGTAAAAGTTGAGACGTCCAAAACTTGTCAGGAGGTTACATAGCATTTGCTTTTTCCTTACTCCCCATATCCTCTTTAAACGTCTCTTGCTAATGTTACTTGCCCGAGTATCTGACTATGACTTTTCAACCTTCTAGGTGTTTCCTTTATGGTTTTTCATAACCACTTGCCCCTCCACCAGGCCACATCAAGTGATGTACAGTTTCAAGCCACAAGTCAGAAAGAAATGTCCAGGTGTTTCTGCCTCTACTGCAGTCCTGGGCTCAGTGGAGAAATGAGCATTCTGTTCTGGAAAGCAGCCATGGGGATTGTCTGATGAGCACTGAAGATGCTAAGATTTTTTTTTTTTCCCTTTTAACAGAGCCCTTGGTCTTTTTGACACTTAAACATTAGACTCTAGCTCTCTTGATAGTTAAAATAATACCATATCCCCTGGATTCTAGCATGCATCACTGATTGAGTAGACTTAAGGGAATAAAAAGAAGCCTTGCAATACATGCTGATCCATTTAAAATACATCCTGATTTCACACAGGTTAAATGGAATGATAATGATAAGCACAAGAATAAGAAAGGGTGAAAGAAAACACATTTACTGAAAGCCAAGCATTGTGAGGTGCTATGCAGCTCTCTGCTAAATTCATCTTTATTCTTCACTAGAAGCCCGATGCACTAAATTTGTGCCAGAGTAGGCCTTCCTTCCCCCAGCACTGGCTTCCCTCTGGCACCCGGGACTTGGGCTCCCTTCCGACCTGGCCACTGGCACCCAGGACCCGGGATTCCCTCACAGCCCCGGGTTCCTCTGGAAGGATGTTGGATCTAATTAGCATATTACTGTTTTATTATTATAGATTCCACAAACATTTCTTGTGTCTAAGCTAGGGCCTGGGAATACACCAATGAATAAAACAGTTCCAAGTTGTAAAGGATTTTACAGACCTAGTCTCGGTAGAATGCTTTCAGATACAAATAGCGGAACCCTACCAAAAGTAGTCTAGACGAACAGAGGTAACAGATAAAGGGTTTATTTTTTCACATAAGAAGTCCAGAGGGAGATAAGCTTGAACTGCTACAGCCACCTAAAGGTGTCATCTGGGAGCCAGGTACTCTGGATCTTCCCGAACCATCACAACTTTCTCCCCCGTGGTCACAATATGATTGCTTTAAGCTCCTGACATTGCACCTGCCTTCTAAGCCAAAAGAAGGGGAGCAAAAATCCTTTTCCTCCCAAGTTTTTTCTTTCTTCCTAGGAAATTCTTATGTTACTTGCCCGAGTATCTGACTATGACTTTAGAACGTAAAAGAACCCCATGCTCAGGCTGGGTGCTCTCAGTAACTGTGATTTTTGAAGAAACCAGGCTGTATGGGCCCTGGATCCCTAAGCTTCCACTCAAAACTACTCTCCTACTTCAAAACAGCCTCAACCAATTGTCACCTGGTGTTTTTCTCAGCAGTGCCTTGAGTTTTGCTTTTTTCTAGTCACAAAACACAGAATTCTGTAAGCTTCCTTAAGTTCTTGCTTTCTCCGCCTGACCCTCCTCCTCACAGGAAGAGCCCATCTGTTTACATCAGCTCTGGGCTTACCTGCGTGACAGCTAATTGTACTACCATGTACACATTACACACATCCAGCCACTACTATGCTCTTCCTGCAGGAGTATTCTCACATCTGAAGGCATTTTCTGCCTGGGTGAGTCCTTTGGGACCCCATTCATCTCAGTGTTTTTGTGGGAAAGGAAGTTGTCACCAAAGATGTCTTGACAACCTTATCACACAAATTATTTCTAGGTAATAGTCCCTCTAGAATAGCGAGGAAAAGCACATGCTTGCGCAACAGACAGAGCCTGGTTCAGAATTCCAGCTTTGGCACTTACCAGCTTGTGAAGATTAATTTCATCGTCTGCCTCTCTTTCTAACAAGTGTTATGAGAATTCAATGATAATGTATATGAAAATGGTTTTCAATCAAGGCAAAGTGCAGTGCCTACCATTACACAACTAGTGAGTGCATGGCAGAGTCACAAATACAGCTCAGGCTTGGAAACTCAAGTTCTTAGCATCCCGAGCATATAACAATGTTATTGAATGTAATAATGGATGCTAATAAATCTTTAATATTTTCATGTTTCAAAATAGAAGAGACAGGAGCAGTTTGAAGCTTTTATTCCCATCTCCACGTGTAGGGCCTCTCTCTCTTAAGGAGGTTTCTAAAAGGTCTGTTTCAACCATCAGGTCAGCTGCTAATATATTAATTCTAGCCTTTACTGACTAAAAAACGATAGTATGCTTATACCAGAGAATCTTAAGAGCTTATTTGACCCTGGCAGAGTGATAGAGCAATTCAATTTTGAATTTACCACACTGGCAACACAGTGGGCAGGACTATCTCTGTGACCAATACTGTATAAAGGAACCCTCTCTCTACATTCACTCCCAGCCTTCTCCCCTGCCTTCTCTCCATACATTTAGAAGCAGGAAAACAAAATACTCACTTGCCCAGACTCGCTTGCTTCTGGAGTAGCCTTTTGACCCCGTTTTGACAATGATACACAGGTGAGCATTCCAGGGGGTTTCTCAGGAAAGAAAATATGGTAAGATTATTTTTGGCTGGCATCTTAAGTCCCGTTTTTCTTTTTAGGCAATGCACTTTTCACAATACTTGTCTGAAGTTACTTGGAGGGGGAAAATATGTGACAGCTAAAAACCGTCTCTACATTGACACCTAACACATCCGTTCATAGGGTATGTGTTCACCACTGGGAGCTCTATCCTAACAGGTTAGCACTGACACCCATGAGGTGTGTGGAGAGATCAGATGAGGACAAGGCTGTCAACCCTGAGGACTGCCAACTATATAATAGCTATGGGGCTGATCTGTCGCAGCTGTACAACTTAGGTCCTAGAAACTGACTACCCTTAGGGTGTATTATAACAGTGTCAATGAGTGGCTGGTCAAAGAACAGTCTTAGTTGGGATAACTACCTCATGCAAAACAATGAAGTTGGAGTCCTACCTCACACCATGTACACGGTTTAACTCAAAAATGGGTCACAGACCTAATTATAAGAGCTAAAACCATAAACATCTTAGAAGAAAATAGGAAAAAATTTTCATGACGCTGGATTTGGCAATGGACTCTTAGATAGATAGCAAAAGCATAAGCAGCAACAGAAAAAATTAACTGGATTTCATCAAAATTAAAAACTGAATCAAAGATCATCATCAAGAAACAGAAAGGACAACCTATAGAATGAGAGAAAATATCTGCAAATCGTGTATCTAGTAAGGGTCTACTATCCAATATATATAAATAACTATTACAATTGAACAAACAGACAACCCAATTAAAAAATAGGCAAAAGATTTAGACATTACTCCAAACAAGTTATACTAACTGCCAACAAGCATGTGAAAAGATGCTCAACATCATTAACCGTAAAGGAAATGCAAATTAAAACCACAATGAAGTACTTCAACATCTGCTAGGATAGCTATAATTTTTTAAAACAGGAAATAAACCTTTGTGAGGCTGTAGGGACACTGGAACATTCATCATTGCTAGCAGGAATGTAAAATTGTTCAGCTGTGTAAGTTTGGCAGTTCCTCAAAAAACTAAACATAGAATTACCATGTATCTCAAAGAACTGGAAATTGGTACTCAAACACAGGTACACATTCATAGCAGCACTATTCACAATAGGCAAAAGGTAGAAAGAGCCCAACGACCACCAACACATGAACAACATAGTGTATATGGTATATGAATTTCACATACAGTGGTCTATGTGGAGATGAACCTCACAAACATTATGCTAAGCGAAAAAAGACACAACATTCTAGTTCTCGTTTTGGAACTAGAGGTGGGGGATTGTACAATATTGTGAATGTTCTAAATGCCACTGAATCATGTTCACTGTAAAGTGACTAATTACATCATACCTTGGCCAGTGTGGCTCGATTGGAGAGCATGGGAAGGCAGAAAGGCGACTCCGGCCAGAGCAAAGGCAGTGCCAACAGCCAGGGGAAGGAAGGCCCATTCTTGCATGAATCTTCATGCATCGGGCCTCTAGTTTTATAAATAAATCACCAAGTTAGAAGACAATGTTGGTAGACTATATTTTCCACACTATAAGAACATATCCAGCCCTAGCCAAGTTTGGCTCTGTAGATTGAATGTCATGGACTGAAGGGTCGCAGGTTCGATTACAGTCAAGGGCACGTATCCTGGTTGAAGGCTCGATCCTCCTCCAACCAGGTCAGGGAATGTGGGGGAGACAACCAAGCAATGTTTCTCTGTCTCTCCCTCTCCCTCCTACTCTCTCTAAAAATCAATGCAAAGAATATCCTCGGGTGAGGATTAACAACAAAAAACCATATCCCGCTTCATATATTTTAACACCCAGAGGGAAGTTTTCTAGATTAATGAAAACTTTATTTTAATTTCAGGAATTCTTTCTGATGTACCAAGACTTCATGTGAAATAGCAGAAGTTATTTTTATTTTTTATATCAAAACAGTAAGTGTGAATCCAATGTAGAAATATGATGTTAAGACAGTTCCTTTGGCAGAAAACATTTAATTATAAACAGGCTTTAAAATAAATACAATCCCTAAGATCATAGAAAAGAAAAATAACAACCCTGTATTTCTCAACACTAAAAATATCTCAGGACACCAACTTAATAACATTTTCATACTATCAACAACCTGCAACACAAACTTCATTACAATATGGCAAAAATAAAATTGTTTTAAGGAGAAGAAACTTCAGAATGTATAAAATTTCACAGGTAAGTGCCAATATACACTATTTATATACATGTTGAATGTTACATTATTCCAAAATTACTCAATTGGCCGATCTCAATTTAGTGGGTGTGCAATATTTATACTAGTTTAACTTCTGCAGAATTACGCTTTTACAATTCCAATGACAATTATACATAAAATATTTACACAAATATTAAAATAGCTGTTTATTAAATATTGTTTGGGAGAAAAAGAGATTTTCCATATATATGCAAACATTAACTATTATCAAGAGCAGCTTTGTAAATGTTTAAGTTTTGCATTCTTTAAAGACTAGATTTGCTTCAAGAGGTAAGGTGCCATTTTAGAATTTTTTATAAGAATATAATTTAGTTGATATGGAAGAAAGAAACACTGGATGAAAAACAGAACATACTGCTTGTTTTTCCCTTTAAATATAGACCAAGTAGTATAGAGACCATACTGTTTCCCTGAAAAAGGAATATACTTAGAATCAAATTTCTTTAAACAGTAAATGATAAAAATTTGTAGAGCAATATTTTATAAGGATTCTTAGTAGAATGATTAAGGGCTTTCTTTAATAAGTAATATAGAAATCTTGCTTCCATACAATTAACTTTTTAAAAACTAAACTTAGGTCTATTGTTTTTCTCAGTCTAAATATCATATATCTGAAGGCATATGTATTTGCATTTTCTACTTTGTGTTATCTAAAAAATTGGTAGATGATGCAGTAGTGTGGGAATTTTTAGGAAAGAAAACAATCCCTAATGAGTCACTAACCAACTCCTACAGTGGAACCTGTTAGTACTATAAGCTCATTTAAAATATAGATTTCAGAAAAAACATCTTGATAGCTTCCCTATCAATCCATTGCCTGCTGTTATTCCACAGGCTCAGAAAGAAAAGGCCCAATTTTTCATCAGTCTGGCACAGCAATGGTACTTAAATCACCTCTGTGAAGCAGCAATATATTAATAAAAACACATGTATCATCCATGCTTGGCATCTATCACATCCAACTATTAGGAATGTCTCATGGCTCAAATTCACGTCATGGTAAAGAGGAAATGCAGCATCTCTTCACACCACTGCATGATGGAAACACAGGGACCACATCTTCATCCCAGAATGGCCAGTCATTTGAAAAGATCGGTAAAGTGGCAATTCTAAATTCCAGGGACTCTTGTAGGAAAAGAAATGTTCTCAAGGGAATGGAAAAGTTTTCTGGGCACTCCTTAGCCCACTACTGGCTGACTGGGGGACTAGCTAAATGCTTTATCACACATCTGCATTTACATGGTCTTCACTTTTAATAACAGCAAACATTTGGTTCCTTTCAAATTGCTCTTGCTACTGTAGACAATGATATGCTAATTATTACTCAACGTAATACTGAGCAAAACTGACAGTACTGCAAATACAACTGCAATTTAAGGTGCCAAAAGAAAATATGTTGGCAAGCTAAATGCTTGCACAATAAGATATTTGCCTTTAAAAATAATGGTGTGTGGGAAACTGAAAAAAAAAATGCAGACAAAATATATTTAAAGGTTTTGGTGCTCTCCCAATTAACATGACATTTTAGAGATAAAGGATGGTTTCTTTGTAAAATTTAAAGCACTCTCATATCATGTTTAGTGTTATAAGGCTATTTATTGGGTGTCCAGATTTGTGTAAAGAAATTTGAAATTAAGACAATAACTGGAAGCTGCCTCTGTTCAAAAGTTTAACTTCAAACTAACTGGACTGAAAAAAAACCCTTTTATGGCCTAGTAGAGTATAAGTTTTTGTGCTTTATTTATTCATGGTCCATCCTCAGAAAAAACATTGTTTTCCTCTTCATATTTTCAGATTAAAGTCAGAATGGTCAAATAATACACATAGAAAGGCTTTCAAGAAAATGCCTGGCTTGTTTCTAAAGGAGAGGCTGCTGGTGGTAATTTGTTTGCTGCTGGGCCACTGTGTGCGCTGGAACTGCCATGGGGAAGCCTGCCAGCTGTGGCAGACTGGCCGCTGTGTTCTGGTAAGATGACAGGTCCACGGACATCCCCATCTGCTGCGTGTAAGGAGCTGTGCCAGCAGCTGATTGAAGGGCAGAGTTCTGGTTCATGTAAGTAGGATTGGAAACAGGGTCTTGTCCAGGGCTACAAACAAGATTTTAAAAAGAAAACCATTTACTTTGCAGTCTAGGTTATGGCCAGAAATCAATCATCCTGAGAAAATAAAAAATGCCTTTCCTATAATTTTCTAGTTTATTACCTCTGATATTACAATTATGATTTACTCACTCTACCTATCCAACACTGTTAACCTTTTGTACATCATAAGAAACAAGTGGCGAACCTTCTGCTCATGCCACACACATCTATAGCCGCAAACCTCACATATCAACTCTGGTCAGCCAATTTTAAAATCAGACTTGTTAGGGACATCTCTGGGTCTGTAAATAAAATTATGGTATCCTAAATTCATAAATATTCCAGCACATATGGAAGAAATTCCATTATCAACATATAGGGCTGCCACTCATATGCACCAGCGATAAATTCTATGACACTTGAGATTTGTGTTTTCATGAATTCACTCCTAAAATGGTAAACATGGTGTGCATTCTTCATTATTTTTTTACAGATTTCATCTTTGGGGCATCAACAAAATTTAGTGTTTTCGAGGTGGCGCTCGCTTTTGTTGATTATTTCCATAGAATTGAAAATTGTCATTATTTTATTATTGAATTTATCATTGTAATATATTATACTGTGCAAATAAAATTCAATCCCCATAAATGGCATCAGATGAAGAAATAACTGAACCAAGCACCTCGCAAGATGATGATGACATCCTTTATTCAACTCCAAGGTCAGATGATTTTTTAAATGAAATTCAAAATATCATGATGTGTGGGGATGGTTTCCCTTTTGGACGCGTGGCAATTAACTGGTTAATGTAATTTTTATATTTGGTAAGAAGAAAATACTCAAAAAGTAAAAAATATAAGGTAACAAGGCCCATTTAATCTGAAATCATTTGAAAATCTTTTGGGGAGCTACAGACTGTTTCTGACAGTGGAATCCTTGGCAGCTTCAATGAGAACAATCGGCCCCCATTCAAGTATACCCTTCAGCCCATGTGCTTTCTCCCTTCCTCATCTCTTCATCCAGCACAAAGGAGCCCACCCGTTTTCCTCACATATTCTTTCCTCTTTCCTCGGTAAGGCCCTCTCAAAGCTGTCCCAATTGTCAGCCTGATCTAAATTCCTACATAAAATTAATTAAGGCAGAGAGAATGGTGTACTCTACACAGAACCCTGCATCCACCTGCAAGACAGTCCTGACCTATAGTTTATTAACACTATTAAAAGAAAACTAGGTTGAAAAACCACACCAAATTACAGGACTACATACATTTATCTTAAAAGATACGTAATTTTAAATTACACCAAGTAAACTGCTCACAGTATAGGAGGAATAATGTTCACACTACCTGTTTCGTCTCTGTAATTCTTAGTGTTAGCCAAGATAACAAAATTTTGCATTTTAATTGAATACCAATATGAACAAGTTTATTTAATTTCCAGATAGCTAAAATGTATACTTATGGAATTTAAGAATAGGGAGAGACCTCAGATTATCTACACATGACTCTATATAGAGTGCACATTCTGTGTGGCTAAGCAAAGTTAATAGAAGGCAAGATTTAAATATGATTTTCGTAATAGAAGTGTTATAAAAAATTAGACCACAAATTCCCCAACTCAAACACTTAAAATATATATATATATATATTACTGATTTATAAAAATATATATAAATATACATATATATTATTGATTTTTTTACAGAGAGGAAGGGAGAGGGATAGAGAGTTAGAAACATCGATGAGAAAAAGAACATCGATCAGCTGCCGCCTACACACCGCCTACTCAGGATGTGTCCGCAACCAAGGTACATGCCCTTGACCAGAATGGAACCTGAGACCCTT
Source organism: Antrozous pallidus (assembly GCA_027563665.1). Classification (NCBI taxonomy): domain Eukaryota; kingdom Metazoa; phylum Chordata; class Mammalia; order Chiroptera; family Vespertilionidae; genus Antrozous; species Antrozous pallidus. The sequence continues at coordinate 65,371,998 of CM050508.1, read as the reverse complement.
CAGTATGCAGGCCAGCGCTCTATTTACTGAGGCAAACTGGTTAGGTTTCGAACACATTTCTTTAAGAGTCAAAGTAACAGTTTTCTGATTTTAGATGTGTATACCGATATGTCTGGGACTCCTTTACTAGTCTGATTATAGCACCATGACATGGTATATATATGCTAAAGTATATCATGGGCTTTATTTTATTCCAGGACCCAGACTTTAAGCCATGGGCAACTATCTCAGTATGGGTAACAAAGCTAAGAGCAGCAACATTCTGACTTCATGAAATTATGATTGGGCAGTTCTATAACTTTATCTCAACAGTAAAAGATGGCACTATTATTACAAAGAAAAGGATCTACTTATTCTGCTTCTGAAAGTTTGTGAAAATTGAATGTACCCAATTATAAAATTAACACAGCTCCCAGAAACTTACCTCAGATACGGAGCCTGAGCAGACTGTGCTGTCACTGAAGAATTCGCATTTGGAGGCAGAGATCTCAGTGAACCAATCTGATCTGGTCCTAGGCTGTAGTTTTGGGCAACAGTAGTTTGGTGCATACTTTGACCCATATAATTTCCACCATGTGACTGAATTGGGTATGTCTATTAACAAAGATAAAAATTGGCTCACTGAACTCCCAAACAACTACCTAACAATAGATTTAAAGACTTACATGAAATAAAATGTTATTTGGTTTTATCAATCCATTCACCCTAGTATAGAAAGTAGAGAGCTTTCAAACCACAGTGCCAATAGATGGTAATTTATTATTTTCTTCATTATTCTTTTATTGTGCAGGGGGTTGAAAGGAAAGGAGGTGGTGTATTTTTAAGTAGCAAATTGGAATTCATCCAGGTTGTCTATTACTCCATAACGTGTCTTGCTATAGAGACACGGAAAACTAAATACTCCCAGGAAGGACAACCACCAGAAAAATGACCTTCTTTACCTGCACCCCAGGATGACTTAATTCAACTCCTTCATAAGAATGACACTTAGGAGAATGTATTGAAGGACACTATGTTGAAGAATAATGGCATCAGGGCAGGGTCCTCCCTGGCAATATGTCCTTTACTTTCTGCCTCTAAGACAGGACAAAAGTAAAGAGTAATTTTGTGGATAAAGGAGATGTATATTTAGGAAATAGCAACATGATCTGAGTCTCTAGTTATTTATATGTAACCTACTTAATTTTCAGAGTAACTTCTTAAGGATAAGAACACCCATCTGTCTATTAAATATAGAATTCAAAACAATGTACATGTTTGACAAATATAATATAGCAACTATCATCACTCCAGTTTTCAACTAAGCTTTTTTTAAGCAAAAACCATTGACATGAAAATTTAGAATACTAGAAATGCCAAATCAATACATTAAATGCAATCCTTCATCCTTGGCAGACTTGTAACAACTCACTGACAACAGACTGAGACTGCGAATGGACCTCTTCTGCAGTTAATCTTTCTCACCAGAAACACTTTTTCCTAGTACGAACCCTTTTCTTCAAGTTAGAATAGAAACTTTGAATATTTCAAATGCTGTTATGAATGTATAGTGTAGACAAAAGTCAAGAAAGTGATATAAATTTAACTTTTTAAATAATGGAGTTGTGCAAAGCAAAGTACAGGTTGTAAATCATATGCAACTAAACACAAAACCTGACATAAGAATGACTACCCTTTCCAGACATACAAAGAAGCAAATATGATACAATATAGTTCTTATAATATAAAATGGTAGACATTTCTATTTTGTTCCATTTTCACAGCAGCAGCAAAATAGCTCTGAAAACAGAAGCAATACTGAATACACTCCAGATGTCTTCTGCACCCAGAAATCCTTTCTACTTTCATTGTAATGACTCTTTTATCATTTTCAAAAGTTCAGGGCATAGCATATTTGATAAATGCATTTTGTTTGATGTGACAGTTACCATAGTAACTATTCTTTTTCTACTTAATAATTATGTTATCAAGATTATGCACCCACATTCTCTTTTTGGTCTCTGCTTTACACCCTCCTTTACATACCAGTTTTCATAAATTAACATGAATTTTGGTCATCAGAGCTTATTTTGAATTCAATCGCTAACTGGCTGAAATTTGAAAAAAGCTTCAGAATACTAGAAACTGATCAATAATATTCACTTCAGCTGGGAAGCATAGTAAGGTATAAAGTCCTGGGAGAAGATGCTGTTCATGTAGAGCTTACTGAACCTACATCAATAAGCCTGCATCATATCCTGATGATACATGAAATTTTACCACTTTTAAGTCATGCATCTAAGAAAACATAAAACATGATCTGAGAACGAAAGTAGTTCATTAAGTATTTAAAAAATCACAGAAGTCAAAGAAATCTTGACAGGAATGTTAAATCCTGCTTCTTGAGCAATAGGAACAGCATCAGTACCTCATGTGGAAGACTTCTGATATGACATACAGTGTCCTAAAATCAAAGGATTTATACTCTATACTTACAAAAAGGACTTATATATACTTTAAAGATTTATGCTTTATATTTACAAAGCATAAGAACCAAAAGTCCTCTCATATATTTAGTAGTCTCTTTTTGTTAAAAAGAGAACGAAAATGTATTTGTGAAATACCAGTATCTACTTTGTCCTGGTGAGCACTAATTATTTAGCCAATATTTTTTTACTATCAAAAATTAGTTTTATAATTTTATTCATGAACCATAGAAAATTTAATACCATGCTTTAAAACTTCTTTTAAACTACTTTTTTAATTTTAAAAAATATTCTAAAAAAACATGCTCACCTGCATTGGAACCCCAGTTGATGAAGGTGGGTAATGTGCTGGAGGATGGAGCTTTGAATAAACTGAATACATTGGTGCTTCATTCACCAATTTGTTATAGAGTTCCAGAGCTTCTAAGACTTTTACATTCAACTCAGATAATTCTGAATGCTTCCTGATATAGAAGGAAAGCATTTTAATATTCTTCATAGTTTTTAAGCATATATTTAGCAACACAAATTATTTTTTAAATGTAGCACATTTTATATATATATATATATATATATATATATATATATATATATATATTGATTTCAGAGAGAAAGGGAGCGGGAGTGATAGAAACATCAATGATGAGAGAGAATCATCGATCAACTGCCCCCCTAAGTACACACCCACCCACTAGGGATCAAGCCCCTGTCCCGGCATGTTCCCTGACCAGGAATCAAACCATGACCTCCTGGTTCATAGGCTGACACTCCAACACTGAGCCACACCAGTTAGGCAAATTTAGCACATTTTCTATTTATATTTTAAATAGTTCTTTATATACAGGGTGGGGCAAAAAGAGGTTTAGAGTTATGAGTACACAAAACACAGAACTTATTCTTATATTATTTTCCATACGAGAAACAGTAAATCTACTTTTACCCAACCTTGTATAATGAAAGAATATTCACAAAGGGAAAACAGGAGAAGGAATTATTTAATTCTTATAATAACTAGCTAATGTGACTTCATAAAACTAGTCCTTTCCATACCTCACAAAATGCAATCAAATCATAATTTTGGTGCTAGGAGAATTTTGTTCCATAGGTTATAGATTTCTGTTGGAAACTCAATTACAAAGAAGAAAAATTTATCAATTTTGAAAGAGTCCAGGCTTTAATTAAAAATCTTAGTAGAGCCCTAACCCGTTTGGCTCAGTGGATAGAGTGTCAACCTGCGGACTGAAAGGTCCCAGGTTCGATTCCGGTCAACGGCATGTACCTTGGTTTCGAGCAAATCCCCTGTAGGTATGCAGGAGGCAGCTAATTGATGTTTCTCTCTCATTGATGTTTCTAACTATCTTTCTCCCTTCCTCTTTGTAAAAAATCAATATATTAAAAAAGAACAGCCGAGACCGGTTTGGCTCAGTGGATAGAGCATTGGATTGCGGACTGAAGGGTCCCGGGTTCGATTCCGGCAAGGGCATGTACCTTGGCTGCGGGCACATCCCCGGTGGCGGGCGTGCAAGAGGCAGCTGATCGATGTCTCTCTCTCATCGATGTTTCTGACTTTCTATCCCTCTCCCTTCCGCTCTGTAAAAAATCAATAAAATATATAAAAAAAAAAAAGAACAAAGAACTCAGGCAAGGCCCATAGTCTGCTATGAAATACAATATGACTGAAATAAAAACAGTCACAAACAAAATCATGCAAATTTCCATTTGCTTATTTATATAAACTAATCTCTACTGCTCTTATTTGTTGATTTCTTTTGAGAAAGGAGTGAAAACAAATACTTTATTATGTAAAAATAAGTCCAAATAAAAGAATGTATTTTCAATTTACCCAAGGAACTCCAGAGAAAATCCTTCTGACCTGGTACCTTTCTGTTTCACTGGGAGGATAAAGAACTCCCTTTGCAACTGACAAGTTCACAGAAGCTAAATGATCTCTTTTTCAGGCATCCAACAAGCCTGTTTATTAAATGTAGCTCTTTCAAGAGGCCTAAGAGATAAGAGGCAGAGGGCTATCAAACAAATGACCTGGCCTGAGGCCTACCCATCTATTCGAGAATGTTATATCTGAAACAAACAAAATATGCTGTTCCTCTCTTGTATGTGTGACAGTATGAGGTAAGTCATACTTTCAGAAGTATCAGCTGTAACCACACAGGAAGTTCAGAAATTAGTGTCCATGCTAACAAAAGTATGGCTAAGAATTAACCAGAGGCTTCTTTTCCAGTTTGATTATTCATTGACCGTTAACATCCCTGCACCAAAAACAAAGTAGCAGATGTTTAAATAGTTACTGCTTTCCTCAAAATAAAAATAAAATGTGATGAGACTACCACCATCATCCATTATGTGCAACAGGGATGTATTTTTCATTTCTGTAGAAAATACAAAGAATATATTACAGAAGCCCAATGGAACAAAGACTATAATCTTCAGTGACTAGAAAAACTTGCTGCTACTACCCTTCTCTGGTGAAGGCAATAAGTAAAGTAGTCCCTGTTCTTGTGCTGCTTTATACAGCAGTTCAATAAACAGAATCTAAAAAGGGATGACTATGAAACACTAACGCCTTATTGTCCTTGTCTTCCCTTCACTATTACTTCTCCCTCAGATAGAAAGCTCTGAGGAATAGAAGGGGCTAAAAATAAATAAAAAGATCAATACCCTGATAGCTTATCTTTCAGTACTGCTGCTATTTCTAAGGGTAAGACTAGGTTGGAAAATGAACTTAAAAGCACAACAGAAATACAAGGAAGCAAAATAAGAGAAGGTATGTTCATTTGTTTTATTAAAAACAAATAAAAGGGAAATTTCATTTGAAAGTTTTACAAATACTAATTCTCATCATATGACAAGACAATGATTGGCTAAGATCCCTGTTCTGATTTTGTATTCTATTCATATTTATTCATTATTTGTTATCCTGCAGTTCCAACCCAAGGAAGAAAATGAAGACTGGCACCATAAGAGCAAGAGTTCATGCTTCTACAGATACTCTATTGCCATAAAAAAAAAATTTTTTTTTAGCAAAATAAAAAGTAGCACTTTGCTGCTAGTTGGTAAGAGTTTGAGAAACTGAGAGTAATTTGAATAAATTGACCATATTGACCATAATGAATCTCACCTATCAATCTCTTCAAGTTTTTCATCTATCATTGGACCCATCTGTTGGCAGATACCTGTAAATATAAACACATTTAAAAATCTTTAAACTTAAACCAGTTTAAGTAAATTTAAACAATGTTGAACAACAGAGCACCACTATGCAACACCATGCATAATACAAAGAGAATGCTAGAGAAAGGACTACATAAGACCTAATTTTAATACTATTCAGCACCAATATTAATATGTGCCCAAAGGCAAAGTAAAAACAAAACAAAACAGAAATTCCACTGTGTTCTCTAAAAGTACTAAGTTTTACAGACTGTTAAATTTGCAAAATCTTAAAAATACCTAGGAAACTATCATAACTAAGTAAAATAAATTTGAAGTTAGAGTACAAAATATGTAATTATGAACATTTTTCATTTATTTATTTTCATATTATTTATTCATTTATTTATATTCATATATTCATTTCAAAATTAAACACGTGTATTTCCAAATGAAACACTGATATAATGACAATATCCATAATCATAACTAGACTTCCTCCTATTGAAAGATTTAAGATTTATTCATTTACTGCATATTTTTCTCCCAAAGAATTTTTTAAAAAGGCATAAAAACATTTGTTTTGTTTCAATTCCTTGAGGACTATAAAGACATCAGTATGCATCAAATGACTATATTACAAAGTTAACATAGATCATGTATAATTTTGAACTTTGAAATTATAGAAGAGAATAAAAACAGGAATAAGAGTTTCTAATATTTTGACTCAATTAAATTATTAATAGGCTGTTATTTCTTATTCTCTCCTTTTTTAGACTGCAAATCTCTTCAGCCAATTTCATTAAGTGGGCTTACAGAAATACAAAGACTTTCTTCTGGAAGGAGATAGGCAGGTTTATAACAATAATCTCCATGTAATATGTTTACTGTGTAACTATACTATTCTGTGTCTGCCACAGATTTCTAATCCCTATAAGCAAACACAAGGCAGAAGAAATTTAACATGTTATAAACCACAAAAACATTAAAGGACAGTAAAGTAATCCCTAATATTCACTAAGTACCTTCTAAGTCCAAGAGGTCCTGGGAGTCTGGTTTGGAATCAGTTGGATCTATACTCTGGAGGACCTGCAGTGCTCTATCCATCTTATCCTAAAAAATAACAGAATACTTTAAAAACTCACTAGAGTTTTCATTTCAATGAAATAGAAATTACTCTTTCCAAGCATTTTCAAGGACAGCGCATTTTAAAAGTCTTGATAATGTAACTATTAAACAAAAAAAGGGCTCTACCTCATCTATATAAACAGGCTCAGGCTCTGATATCTTAATTTCTTCCTCTTCATCATCAATTACATTCAATTTGTCCACAGCTGCTATGAAAACAAAGTAAACTTTAAGTTCCTTGACATTTACTATAGTATTTTAGTCATTCATTTCTAAGCAGTCTGTAATTATCAATAAGAAAAAAAGGAAACCCTTTAAATAGTACAGTCCTTGCATTTCATACAGTATTACATATGTTCAAGTATTAATGCAACAAATATTTAGCTCTTACTATGTGCCAGACAAGAGTACCTGCCCTGATGGCACTTCATTCTAGTGGAACAAGCAAACAATATTAACAGGAACGGGCATGGCAAGCATTTTCAGGAAAATGAATATTACCAATACAGTGAATAAATTTAGAAGAGTAGGTTATTCATTTTTGGAAGGCTGATCAAAAACGGAATCATTTTTCCCCATTAGAAATAATGTAAAATGAATTAATCCATTCCAGACCCCTAAATGATTCTCAGTTTTAACCTTTCTTATATATAGTAATTGTCTAATGTACTGTTTAAGCTATAAACACTTTAAAAATGAAAAGGACATGAAATGTAAATGAAAATTTAACAAAAAGGAAATGAAATGTACAGTAAAAAAGAAAGTTTAATGATAAGGAGCAATAAAAGCAAAAAAAAGACGAAAATATTCCCAGCACAATTTTCTGAGACAGTAACAACATGAGGTTTAGCAAAAAACTGACTCATACTTGTTCATTCTCTTCTTTGTCACCTGAGAGACACCTGACTGGTCATACAGGTATCATGAGCATGAAAGGGTTGTCAGGTTGAGAAGCAAATTGTTCAAGATGGGAGACATTCAAGAATTGAGGTTTGACTATATCATCTAGTTAGCTAATTTCAGTTGAATCTACGAGCTCTTTCTACATTATTTCATTGCTATAAAAAATTATTTCCTATATAAACAAAAATAGACTTGATAGCAATGTAACTTTGATAATAAAGCAACATAAAACAAAACAAAAAACCTCTGAGAGAGAAGGTTGAAAACTAATCTACACTCATAAAAGAGTAAGATGCAAATTGACCATACCTCCTCAGCCAATCAGGAGTATGCAAATTAACCCAACCAAGATGGAGGGTTAATTTGCATACGCAGGCGCCAAATGGCTGAGGGTGGGGCAGGACACTTGCGTTGTTGCTATACTGCCCCAGCTACTCGGGGCCTCTGGGTAGTGTGGGAAGGTAGAAAGGTGGCTCTAGGCCAGAGTGAAAAGGCAGCTCCAGCCGGAGTGAAGGCAGTGCCAGCAGCCAGGAGAAGGAAGGCCCATTCTTGCATGAATCTTCATGCATCAGGCCTCTAGTTTATACATATACGCTCAAATCATTTAAATGTTGAGTATTGCTATAATATACTATCTATATAAAAGCCCAGTGACCACTATGGTGGAACGACCAGAACAACTGGTAGCTATGACGCGCACTGACCACCAACACTCAATACAGGAGCCGCCCCCTGGTGGTCAGTGCGCTCCCACAGCAGGAGCACTACTCATCCAGAAGCCGGGCTCACACTAGCAAACGCAGTGGTGGTGGTGGGAGCCTCTCCCGCCTCCATGGCAACACTGGCTAGGAGCAGCGAGCCAAGTGGTAAGGAGTGAGCAGGCAGGCAATAAGAAGCAAGCAGATAGGCGGCTAGGAGCAAAGAGGACGGCAGTAAGGAACAAGCAGGCAGGTAGTTAGGAGTAAGGAGTCCCAGATTGCAAGAGATCACAGGCCTGGCTGAGAGACAACCGCCCCACCCCCACCGTGTACAAATTTCTTGCACCAGGCCTCTAGTAAAAATATAATGAAAACCTAGAATATTTTTTTTTGCTTTTAAAACTGCATCTCAATCCAGCCTATGCCAAGGAGAAATTGCTGTATCGGATCCCATGAGCATGACTCTAAAACAGTATCTCCAATTTTCATATCAATTTACAATCAGACCAGAGGTATAAAAAGTATAAATAGTGGCAAAGTACTTGGTACTCAAATGAGTATTCATCTCCCTCAAATTCATTTTAACTAAATGCAATACTCCACCAAACAAAAAGGATGTTATAGAGCAGCAATTTTCAACCAGTGTGCCACAAGAATTTTAGTAGTTTGTATGCCACAAGATGCAAAAGGTTGAAAATTGCTATTATATACAATGCACAGAGCTTTCAATTTAAGTTCTCTAGAATTGGTAAGTATTAACACCATGTCCTGTAATGAATCAGTGTAAGGACAGACTGGCTGACTTTAGAATCCCAGCTCTATCACCTACTAGCCACATAAGCCCTCAGCCTCAGTTACCTTATCTGTAAAATGGGTTAACAAAATTACGCATCTCACAGACTTGTGAGGATTAAATAAAATAGTGTAAGCAAAGGACTTAGCAAAATGCCTGATACATGACTGCTCAAACACCCCTGAGCTCTTTTATTTCTGATTACCACCATCATCAGTAGTAGTATTAGCTGCTCTTTACACTCGGCTCCCCTCACCTCCTTGCCTGCATCACAAATGGAAGCTTACTCTGCAAGGTTGACAGTAGCTGAAGGAAACCTACTATCTTGACAACTTTATTATTGTCTGGAGTATCCTAGAACAAAATCAAGGTGGGGAGAAACCTCTTCTAAACCCTGTAACCACAGTTGGCACCTGTCAACCGATCCCTAGCCCCATTAACCCTCTTTCAATACTGTGGTTCAATGATGAATAAAACCAGTATACTTTGTATTACTGACACAAACTGCCTTTTAAATCTAAATAGGTTGATTTAAATATTTACTTGGTCACAAATTATTTTAGGCCTTATATGTCACTAAGTTACGTTAACTCTCAAAAGATTTAAAACACCATGATAAAGAAATAAATCTTGGAATTGATGTGGATAAGTTAACCCCTTAAAAATGGTAAGAAATAGGTCGAAACTGGTTTGGCTCAGTGGATAGAGCCTTGGCCTGCGGACTGAAAGGTCCCAAGTTCGATTCCAGACAAGGGCATGTACCTTGGTTGCAGGCACATCCCCATTAGGGGGTATGCAAGAGGCAGCTGATCGATGTTTCTGACTTGCTATCCCTCTCCCTTCCTCTCTGTAAAAAAATCAATGACATATATATATTTTTAAGTGGTAAGAAGTAGTTTAAATTTTATTGCCTATAAATGTTTAAAAACAAGAGTTAAGTGCCAATTTACTTTCTATTCAAAATTGAAGCATAAAATTCAAATGAAAAAACTTGAATCAATTTAACCTTCTCCAAGATTTAACTTACCTGCCTCCGACTCCATGTTTAAATTAGTTGTTACAAAATTAGATGGGAAGAGTCCTATTCCCCTATGATTTTCTCCTTTCCACCAGTTGGCATCACTAAAAATACAATACAAAAATGTCATTTGTTCCTATACATTTCAGTGCATTTGTGTCAAGATGAATTACAATAAAAATTAAATTTAGCCTACTCTGAAAAACACTAGTTCACATCCAACTATATTTAAAAGTAGGTCTTAAATTTAATAAAAGATATAGAAAAGCACAAATAAAACAAATCCATATCCTCATACTTACATTTAGAATGAGCAATTGTTCACATATAATTCCAGGCTTTTAAAATAATTAAAAGATTATAGATAACAATGAAGTCCCCTTTATCAACAACCCACACTTATCCTAAACACTACCACCATAAAGTTGGTATGTATACTTCTTGTCAGTGTATTTTTTATTCACTTACAAATATCTTTAAGTCAACTCTATATAGTTATAAATCTTTTCAATAATATGTTAATACTTTCAGATATTTATCCTTTTTAAATCAAACTTCTATCATATGAATACAGCATATTTGATTTATCCATTCCCTTACAGATGGACATTAAGGAATTCCAATATTACACCATTATAAAGATTGAGGCAGCCAAAACCAGTTTGGCTCAGTGGATAGAGCATTGGCCTGCAGACTGAAAGGTCCCGGGTTCAATTCCGGTCAAAGGCATGTACCTTGGCTGTAGGCACATCCCCAGTAGGGAGTGTGCAGGAGGCAGCTGATCAATGTTTCTCTCTCATGGATGTTTCTAACTTTCTATCCATCTCCTTTTCTCTCTGTAAAAAATCAATAAAACATATTAAAAAAAAAAAAGATAGAGGCAACGATCACTCTAGATTCAGGGACACACCTGCAACACTTCTCTCTAGCTTATTCACAAACATGGACTTGCTGGGCCATCCTCCTATATAATAAAACCCTAATATGCAAATTGACCAAATGGTAGAACAACCAGTGGCTATAACATGCACTGACCACCAGGGGGCAGATGCTTTGAGCATCTATGTCTCCCCCCACCCCCCTCCCCAAGCCCGGAGAGGTAGGCAACCAGTGGCAGCAATCGGGGGTGGGACTGGCCAGGAGGTAGAGCTGGCCAGTGGGTTGGTGCCAGGCTGGCAGCCAAGACAGGTGCCAGCGGGGACCCCCAGATCGCCACCCCACAGATGGCCCTGCTCTCCAGCTAGGCCTAGGGACCCTACCCTATACATTGGGAACAAGTCTCTTAGATTTAAAAGTTAAAATCTCTAACACTGAAACAGGATGATGCAGCAATGACATGCATGGACTCTGGCTTACACATTTGTGGTCAGCCCTAATTCTGACACTTATAACTGTGTGACAAAGCCAATTACTTAACTTATCTTTGCTTTCGTTTTGCCACCCATAAAATGGGGAAAATGGTACTACTGCCTCAGAAGGATCATGTTATGTACTCCTTTTTATAATCAGGGCAAACAAATGTAGCTGCCCACACAACAGCAAAAATGCTTTTCACTTATATGAAAAGTATGGTCACTGGTGCATGCAGCATCCTGGATTGTGAGAGGGATATCCAACTGTTCAGGCCCCTAAACTGGCTGGCAGTCGGACATCCCCCAAGGGTGCAGGCCAGCCTGAGGGATGACCCCCGCCCCCACCCCCTAGTAGATATAAGCATTTCCCATTGTATTAAACAGTGCCAAATGTTTCCTAAAGGGGTTATGGCAATTCACCCTCTTTCCCTACGTAGCATGTGAGAGAAAGTCATTTCCCCTCATGCACATTAACTGTCGAAGCCACATGATATCATTCAGGAGAGAAATCAGATGTGCTGTGCTCACCTGCACTTCCCCAGTATCCGTGTGTGCTTGCTGGCTTTTCAGAGTATCTCGTTATAAACTCTCATTCAGGTCTCCTGTCCATTTTTGCCCTCACTGGGTCTTTCGTATTTTTTCATGGATCTGTAGGTCTTTCTGTATTCTGGATAGCTAGTTTGTCTGAACTTCATTATGAAAATACCTTCTCTCAAACTGTCACTTGTCTATTAACAAATATGTACTAGTATTGTTTCTTTTATTCCACTGTGCTTTTTGTTCCATGTTATCAAATTTAATAACCTTTTTATCGATTACTTTTATTTGAAATTTTATCCTTAAATTCCTAAATCTCTTCTATATACTTGTATTTAGTAGTTTTCTTTTTTTTATCCCTCTCTTTAATTCATCTGGAATGAAATTTTTTGTACTGTGTGAAGCTGAATCAAATTTTATTTGTACCATGTAAAGAACCATTCACACCAGCAAAACTTACTGAAAAATATACTTTTTTACTGATTTATGATATCCTATCTTTCAAATAGCAAGCTGCTATCTGTTCATGAACCTATTTCTGGATTCTATTCTGTTGCAATAGTCTATATATTTACTTACTACACCTTATTAATATGCCTTGGTACCTGGCAAGAAAAGGACCCTCTCATACCTTCACATTTCTATATTAATATTAAAATGTTCAAGTTCTCTAAAAAAAGTTCTGTTGGAATTTTAATTGGAAATGCACTGGATTTATGCATGCATATGGGAAAAATGAAATCTATAATATTAAGGTTTCCTCACCATGAATCAAGTAATGTTGTATGTATTTATATTTCTTTAAAAGAACTTTATACAATTTTCTTCATGAAGACCTTATACATCTTTGTTAGGTTTATTTATTCCAAGATCATTATAATTTTTGTTACTGTCGAGAATGGCATTTTTTTTCTATTATACTTTCTAGTTTTGATTATAATAAAGCATACCACTGATTTTATATGTTGAGCTTGTATCCAACAACCTTGATTAACTCTTATCAGTTTTAATAGTTTGTCCACCAATTCTCTTGGACATACTATATGGACAATCATAAAATCTGGAAATAATGGTAAGTTTATCTATTCTCTTTCAAAAATTTGACTTACTGAGAAGGCATTCTTAAAGATGAAACTTAAGGATAAATTAGCTTCTATGATTCTGAAACTTTATTTCATTTAAAAAGTACAACAAAGAGAATTTACTAAGTCATAATTCACATGCTGGTGGCACCAAGATGGAACTCCTAATTTACAGGTCAAGGTAGAGGAGGAGTTAAAGGATTTCCAGAGGATATAAAATCTGATATGGGTTTTGAAGGTTCATTATGCACTCACCAGAAGGAAAAGGAAATGAGGGTTGAGGAAATAAAAATGCCCTTCTCCATTTTGGTTAAGCAACAAAATTAAAGACCAAGGAAGTAAAATACACTGAGGTAAACAAAGTCATTTTGTCTCATTTTAGGTCTCAAAACAAACATAAACCCTAGCCTCTCCTTTAAACTACTGACTTCCTAAAACAATTTATTTGGTATAGCTTATTAATATGCCTTGATACCTGGCTGGGAAAGGACCCTTTCATGCCTTTTACAACGACAATGGCTGAAGATAAATGATGCTTTTTATGGATATTATAATCGTGTGAGAAAAGTGCTATTTCCGCTACAACCACATAAATAGTAAACCTGGAAACTTAGTAATCTTGTCGGGGTCTTTTCTTAAAATTACCTGTTTTACTTTTTAACTTGGGAATAATCTTTCTAAAACCTGGACTCCCTTGCAAACCTTCCTTACAAGTAAAGTTCCTTTTCTTTTCTAAATGTGCTTGCTTCCTTTGACATAGCTTTCCAGGCAGAGAGAACTAAATGTACAATGTCACAAAAGTCTAATCACAACATGGCATTTTTGGAACTGTAAGAATTCCATTTAATTATTTTAAATGGTATATACAGAATAAACATGAAGTGGTGAGATAAAGCTAAAAATGGAAAAAGTAAAAAGCTTTTTCATATACTGTTAATAAGAGATGTGTGCCTTTTCTATCAGTTCCATGTTTCTTCAATTGAAGTCCAAGAATGCTGTATTTTCAAGAGAATTTTTCAAGTTCTACATGTGAAATTCTTTATCGTATGCTTTCATTTCCATAGCAATATAAATACAATGAATACAGTTTTATTCTGAACCATCTAGATTCTAGATGACCTGCTTTTAACCTAAGACTGCTACTTAACTTTAGTTTGCCTTAGTTTAAAATCTTGCAATGATAACCAATCACCCAGAATGACAACATTTAGCCTATACATGCTGATGAATATGTCTATGGCAATTTTAAGACTGGAATATTCTATCTTCAAAACAAGGGCAATCAACTTACACATTCCATCATATTCATGTTGAATTCACTTAGTAGTTACAAAGAAAAAAGTTCTTTTTGCAGTGATAAGTCTCAACTGAAAATAGTTTTGCAAGAGTCTAAATAATTTAATGAATTTGTGCTTTAATCAGTCATCAGTAAAAATAACATGTGCAGCATAACATTACCCTTTACTCAATGCAAGCTTGTAAACTATATAATAAAGAGGCAATATGCAAATTGACCATCACACTCTCACAAGATGACTGCCTACGAACAGACCAGCAGGGTGAGGGACAACAAAATGACTAAACAAGCAGGATGCATGGGGTGACCACACCAGCAGGGGGGGTGAGTGAGGAACAACCGAACGACTGAACAAGCAGGCTGTGTGGGACAACCAGGCCGGCCGGGGGGGAGGGGGGGAGTAGAGGGGGGGAGCAGTTGGTAGCGAGCAGGCCAGCAGGGGGGGCAAGTTAGGGGCAACCAGGCCAGCACAGGGGGCAGTTGGGGCACAACCAGGCCAGTGGGGGGGGGGGGCAGTTGGAGGCAATTAGGACTGCAGGGGGGGGCAGTTAGGGGCAACCAGGCAGGTGAGCGATTAGGAGGCAGCAGTCCTGAGGATCAGGCCTAAACTGGCAGTTGGACATCCCTCTAAGGGTCCCGGATTGGAGAGGGTGCAGGCTGGGCTGAGGGGACACCCCACCCCATGCACAAATTTTGTGCACTGGGCCTCCAGTAATAGTTCTATAATGCCATACAAATACCAATTGATGACAAGGGATAGTTTATGAAGGATTCACACAGTTACAAAAGAAAAACTCAGCGATTCGGCTATCACAGCACAGGGTAATACAGACGTTCTAGAGATTCCTACCTTGTGAGCAGCAATTTATTTTACAAAAATATTATTATATAAAACGCTCAAAATTTGAATCTCAGAGTGAAAACTACTCCTTTCTAGATTTTTATTTATTTTATGTCTTTAATTTTATAATTATACTAGAGGCCCAGTGCACAAATTCGTGCACCAGTGGGATCCCTCAGCCTGGCCTGTGGAATTGGCCAAAACTGGTTCTCTAAAATCCCCTAAGGGGTCCCAGATCAGGACTGGGGAAGGATGTGGGAGGTTGGCCAGATGGGGAGGGATCGCAGGAGGGGTCCAGGGTGAGTCCAGCCCATCTCGCTCAGTCCCAATCAGCCAACCCCAGCAGCAGGCTTACCAACTGGTCGGCGTGACTTCCCCTTGGTGGTCAGTGCATGTCACAGCAAGCATTTGAGCGGCCTTAGCATATCATTAGCATATTATACTTTGATTGGTTGAACGACCAACAGGATGATCAGACACTTAGCATATTAGGTTTTTATTATATAGGATAAGAGTATCAGAAGGATAAACCCAGGTTCTTTGTAAATATTCTCACTAAAACTACTCTCAAAAGCCTGACCTTTTGGGCTGTCACCGTTCACAGCCCACACTCTCTCTTCACCTTCACATCTATTTACTCTCCTTCAGGGATCATGTGCTCAATTCCAAGGGTTATTTTTTAACAAGGAAAAAACTTCTGTGAACACAGTGTTATCTTGACTGCCTGAGACTTTTGTTTTCCTATTCTGTTATTGCAATTTTTTTCTGTCCTTTCAAAATCAAAGTTCGCCTGAAATGGACCCTGGATAAGCATTATTTCCCAAATGACTGCAACACATGCAAGTCTGTTCTCTTCTGGACCCCAATACTGTCTCTTTTATGACATTCACATTCTGCATTCCATACAATTACTGCATAGTAATTTTATTTAATTACCGTAGTTTTATAAATGTTTTTTTGTTTATGCTTAGCTGGCATGGCTCAGTGGTTGAGCATTGACCTATGAACTGGGAGGTCACTGTTCAATTCTGGGTCAGGGCACAGGCCCAGATTTCGGGTCTGGTCCCCAGTGTGGAGTGTGCAGGAGACAGCCGATCAATGATTCTCATCGCTGATGTTTCTCTCTCTCTCCTTCTCCCTTCCTTTCTGAAATCAAGAAAAATATAAAATATTTTTTATTTGTTTTAGAGATAGAGGAAGGGAGAGGGATAGAAACATCAGACAGAGAGAAATATCTATCAGCTGCCTCCTACAAGCTCTCTACTGGGGATTGGGCCACAACCTGGGCATATGCCCCGACTGGGACTAGAACCTGTGATCTTTTGGTTCATGGATCAGTTCTCAAACACTGACCCACACCAGCCAGACCTGTATAGTAATTTTAACTCCCTTACTTTATTCTAGATTTTAGAAGATAGAACTGTGTCCTCATTTTAAGAATTAGGGAGGAGCTGAGCATAGCTTTTGGATGCTTTGACCAAAGGTAATATAGCTAGCTATATGTCTTCCTAAAGTTTATTTGCCAATAATTTTTGTATACAAAATCCCCAATATAAATGCATTCAGATAACTGAATATTATGTTTTCCAACTGTGATACTTATTTAATACAAGATATAAAAAGTAAAACCAAATTTAACAAAACAAGAAAATCATATTACCTCGTCTAACTTTTGTAAGTTTTATTTTAGGAAAAACAATAACAGTCCTATGATATATTGAAGTCAAAGAGCTGAGTATCCAGGGTTCTAAATTAAGAGTATCATCCTGAACTTTAAAATATCCCAGAAATAATGACTGAAAACATACCTGTCATCCAAAACAATAATAATTTCACCATGTTTAAAGGTGAGTTCATTGTCTTCAACGGCTTCAAAATCATATAAAGCTCTCACTTTCCTTGCAACTTTATTATTTAATGGAACTTCTGCAGATGGATATAAGGATTTTGTTTCTGGGTGCTGCTGCTTCTGCTCTTGCAATGATAATTCAATAGCTAGTTTGAAAAATTAAAATACAAAAGAAAGGTAGCCATAATTAGTTCTGAGTTTTCAAAGTTTAAAAAAGAAATATTAAATAATGTAATATTTAGTAAGAATAAAAGAAGTCGGTGTTTTATTTGTTTAATTAAACACTAAGTAGTTAACTTTCTTGAGGGGCAGAGAATCATAACATTTTTTTAAATGAAGTTTTTGCTCATTCCTGATTATAACAGTCTGTCATACACAGCAGCTATTATTTTTATAGTGAACAGATTGTGACATTAAAAAATGGGTAGCTTTCCATATAGGACAAGCCATGAACATATATTTCTGTGCTTGACTCATAACTTTGGCATTAAAGAAAAGGTGAAATGTAAGCTCTCCAAAGGTAGGACATTAAATACATATTACTGACAAAGGTAATGAATTAAGTTAATCTTATTATCACATCAATTGTTTTCCTTACTTTTCAGACTCTATTAGTGTCTAATTTGAAAATACTAAAAGTATACCCAGATTTATTACAATATTTATTTCAATAAAGTGTTCTGGCCAGGATGTTTCCAGTAACATCAAATTACACTTTGATGATTTACCTTTAGCTATGTCTTCATCTTCTTTATTTTTGTTTGATGACATACCATTCTTGGCAGCAGCTGAGACAGTCTGTAAATGTACAACTAAAATAAATACAACTACCCTTTCAAAAAAAACACAAGCTCTATAATTACTCACACATGCTAATCCTATCTAATCTATATAATAAAGAGGGAATATGCAAATTGACTATCACGCTAACAAGATGACTGCACCCACAGCAGAGGCAGGGATCCCATAACACAAGATGGCTGCGCTCACACTGGAGGCCAAGTTCCCGTGATGAGCCTTAACGAGCAATCAGCAGGGACCTGAGGCTGCCTGGCGCTGGGACAGAGCAGGGGACCTGAGGCTGCGCTCCCCGACTGGTGGGGCTTGACAGGGGACCTCAGGCCATGCCCCCCACTGGTGGGGCTTGATAAGAGGACCTCAGGCCATGTCCCCCACCCTGGTACCTCTTGAATACATTCCAGTCTAAAAAATCTTAACTCTTAACCTTTATAGCTCAGTCTGTAAGTTACCTGTCTCTCCTGGCATATGGTCTTTGTACCCCTAATCTATGCTTGTCACTTATAAATTAGTTATCTTTCACTCTTACAAAGCTACTCTTCTCTCTCATATACCTATGCCTTTTACATGACTCCAGAGTAGTATTAAACAATTATTTATGGTTAAGTCACTTCTCAAAGTTTTAATATGTAGAAGAAATTCACTAAAATTAGAATACCTACTAAATGTAAGGCACTATGCTAGATAGGCACTCGGAGAGTGGAGGTGGGTGATGATTAAAACAGACCTTGCCCAGATTTTGCATAAGATACATACCCTCAAAATAGCATAGAGTCAATCATGGGTTTGAATGTAGCTCTTACCTGAGAACCTGTTGGAGGAAAAGTAATTCCTTCTTCTTTCATAGATTTAATAGTTGCAGATATTAGACTAAACTGAGGATCCTTTTGAAATTCTTCTGACCACTCCACCATTAAAGATTTCAATTTTTCACATACTTTAGGATGAGCCTTTAAAGAAAAGGCAAAGAAAAAGCAATTGTGGTTAAAATTAGTACTTAAATTTAACAACAAAGAGAATTATCATCAAAATTTGACTTGCTTGACATCAACAAAAGCCCAACAATCCCTAGCCTAGATGACTACTTGATAAATGCCTATTTACATTTTAAGATGTAGTTATTTCTTGCAAAATTACCCTTTTTGAACCTCAATTTCTAAGACTTACTGTATTCAAATCTTTTATATTACAACAAATCTTTTATATTCAGAGATCACTTTTTCTATGTTTTCTTACTATGAAGATTTTTATGTCAACCAAACAAAAATCTTGTGCTTCAAGAGTTTCCATTTCAAAGAAATCACTAACACCAAACCTGTCGTGAAGACCCCCGCCATCCTGCTCTAAACTAAAAGCCCCCTTTGCTCTCCATCTCTAATAAAGAGGGAATCAGTACAGAATTGTGGTTCGTCTGGGCACTCTGGTAACAAAAACCTCAGCTATGCTACTATTAGCTGGCACGACCTTGGACAAGTTACTTAACTTCTAAACCTGAGTTTCTGCATATAAAGTAAGATTGACAAGAGAAGCTAACTTCTAAATATTTCAACAGCATTAAACAAGTAAAATGCTTAAAGCAGCGACTGCCAACTAACCATCGGTAAAGACTAGCTACTATCATTAGCATTATGCTTTGGGGGAAAAAAAGTTTCTTGTTCTACAAGTGAAAACATCAAATTTTAAAACAGAAAGTTTATTTCATTTTAAATTTATCTAAAATTGATTATATGTATAATACAACTTTATTAATGCTCATATAGTTAAAATGAGAGTCCATACATATTTTAATAACTTAAATCTCTTCTAAAAATTTACCTTATTTTTTATCACAGCACGTACTTCTGTTGCAAAATCACGGGAACATACTTCTAAATGAAATATCTTTCCACAGTTTGCCACACAAGCCTCAAGAAGCTGTTATGAAAATAAAAATCAATGTAAATATGTTGAGATATCATCTTAAATTCTAAAATAAATATACATTTAAAATTTCCATAAAATAATAACGACTTTTACTTACAGTTAATGCCTGCAGAGCAACATGAGGAACCTTATGATTTACCCTTTTCATTATGGCTTTTAGGCAATCTTTTGCTCTAAGAAAAAAAATGAAGAAGGTTAAGTATTTATTCAGAATTTCAAATCAAACATTAAAAACATGAGGTATACTACTACCAAATAACTTTAAATTTAAAAATAAAATCCTGCAAACTTTACTTCATTATAGGAATAAATCTATAAAACGACTCTATCCAATCTTTTGTTCATAGACTTGTAGAAGTCAAAAAAATTTTAAAAGCTCGTTGCATATTCTAAAACCAAGAGCCAAATCATGTCAAAAAAGGTGAGTCAACACAAGAGAACTATTATCATATAAAAACATATTTTCATTTACTCACGACAGACTTAGCTTTCAGACAGCATATTCTTATTTTCAAAAGAGAGCAAGATAAAACGGTATTATAAGATTTCAGTGTAAACATGCATGAATGCACCCTGGAAAGCTGTAATGTTAAAACATGTTTTCATCAGCCTTCTAAACTTCTAAAGTATAATCAGTTCAGCTTAATTGCTACATCTCCACAAAAGTGCCACTTTTTTCATTATGATGTTATTTACCTACTCATTACTGAAAGATTTTTCAGCATATTACCTATTACATTTATCTACTTCATTATTAAAAGACTCCCATACATGTCTAAGTTACAAGAGAAATGCACTGTTAATATGTCTCTACTGTGTCAAGGATGTATTTTAATTTATCTCAGGTTTTCAGTTGAACTCTTTTCCATCTGTTCTTTAAGTATGAGGTCTATCCCATAAATCCTGCTACTGTGATCTATTTTTATTCACCCCAAAGTAAATAATAAAATCCCATTTTCTTTTCAAAGTTACGCCAAGAAAAGAGCTATAGGTTACTAAGTTCTTAGACATTTTCTGAGCATGGTGGGCATCTTACCCATTAGGAGTGCTTCCAACTTTGTCACATATGTCCATAATGAGACTCCAATCTTCCGCAGTGTTGTACTCATTTGTGGCTTTTTCTATAAGATATCAGCAAACACAAAAATTAGAACATACCTTATGTAACACAAAATACCAAGAAAAGCACAGAATAAGCCCTACCTTTGCTTTTGCTAAATATAAAAGAACTAAGAAAAAACTTCAGAAGATATGGTACTTTTACTAATTTTAACTTTAAATTATGTCATTAAATAAATTAAATGTTGTAAGGTGCACCAATAAAGTGTCTTCTAAAAAACCTATCTAATAAAAGAGTAATATGCAGATTGACCATCACTCCAACACACGAGGTGGCTGTACCCATGTGGTCAAAGATCCTGCCCCCAAGTGGACACAAGATGGCCACAAGATGGCCAGCAGGGAAGGGCAGTTGGGAGAGACCAGGCCTGCAAGGGAGGGCAGTTGGGGGTGATCAAGCCTGCAGGGGAGGGCAGTTAGGGGTGACCAGGCCGGCAGAGGAGGACAGTTGGGTGGGACCAGGCCTGCAGGGAAGGGCAGTTGTGGGGACCCAGACCTGCAGGGGAGAGCAACTGGGGGAACCAGACTACAGGGAGGGCAGTCAGGGGTGACCAGGCCTGCAGGGGAGGAAGGTTAGGGGCAAACAGGCTGGCAGGAGAGCAGTTAGACATCAATCAGGCTGGCAGGCAGAAGCGGTTAGGGACAATCAGGAAGGCAGGCAGGTGAGCAGCTGGGAGCCAGCAGTCCTGGATTGTAAGAGGGATGTCCAACTACCCACTTTGGATATCTCTTGAAGGTTCCCAGACTGGAGAGGGTTCAGGCTGGGCTGAGGGGTGTCCCATGCATGAATTTCGTGCACCAGGCCTCTAGTCTATATATAAAAGGCTAAGTGACCATCTGAACGTCCAACCATCTGACTGGCCAGTACCTATGATGCACACTGACCATCAGGAGGCAGATGCTCAAAGCAGGAGTTGCCAAGTTGTGGTGACTTGGCAGCAGTGGCTCTCAGGATGTCAGAGAGCCGGTTTTAACCCAATCCCCAACTGCCAGAGGGACCCCCGCTCACTCCGCAGACACCCTCCAAGCCGCAACGCCACCCCAAGAATTCTAATTTCCTTTCTATGTGCATAAATCCACGCACCAGGCCAGTAGTAGTTAATAATAATAAATAATATTAACATGAACTTTTAAACAGCTTTACTGAAATATAATTTACATTCCAATACAATTCGCCCAGGTTGTGAAACCATCACTGCTATCTAATTTAGAAGATTTTCATTACCGTAAAAAGAAATCCATACCCATTGGCAGTCACAGTACAGACTCGCCCCATCCTCTCTACCTTAGACCACTAGTCTACTTTGTATCTCTATAGGTTCCTATTCTGGATTTTTCATATAAATAAAATCATGCAACATATGGTCTTTCCTGAATGCCTTCTTTTATTCAGCATAATGTTTTCAAGATTCACCCATGTTGAAGAATGTATCAGTACTTCACTTCTTTTTATTTCTGAATATTATTCCATTGTATAGATAATACCTTATTTTATTTTACCATTAGTTTATGAACATTCTGGTTTTTTTTTTTTTTTTTAACTTCTCGGTTAATATAAAGTAATGCAATGTTCCTATAAATGGCTGTGGGCAAATTTTTGTGTGGACGTTTGCTTTTATACCTCTTTGGTATATACTTAGGAGAATTGCTGAATCTCACAGTAAATAATTTTATTAGGATGTGGCAGTTTTTCAAAGCATCTGTGTCACTTTATGTTCCCACTAGCAGTATGTGAATGTTTCATAAGTAGTTTTAAAATACTCCAAAAATATACTATACAGCCCTCGTTGGTGTGGCTCATTTGGTTGAGCGTCATCCCATGCATCAAAAGGTTGCCAACCTCATGCTCATCTTTTCTTTTTGCTTATGATGGAGTTTTATTTTTGCTGTACAGATCTATTCTTCTTTTCTTTTAATATCTTTCATCAGTGTTTTCAACTACCTGAAGATTAAATATTTACCTATATACTCTTTTGTGTATATATACTGTTTCTCTTTTATGGGTAAATCTTTACTCAGATATTTCATTTAGCACCTGGTGTGATAAGACACAGATAGAAAAATATTTTTACACAATATTTGCAGCAGATCCTACATCTAAGAATCTATCTTTTCCTCTATAATCTGAGAAACGAAAATCACCAATTATTAAATCTTGACACACAATTTTGGCCATGTGAAACACAAATAAATGTGAAACCTACACAATACCCTCCAAAACTCCTCTAATGATTTCAAAAATATCTAAGAATATTTTTATTTGATTAATTATACAGAAAGTTAAAAGCCCTGATTTGAAGACCTTATCCAGCAAGAGTATTACTCTCTACACATATAGGGCTCATGATTACTCTTTGTAAAAAATATAAAATCTAAAGACTTTATAACAGCCTGCCAGAAAGAATTCCATTTTTCAAATAGAAAAAAAAAATAGCAGTTATGTACTTAGGAGTATTTTAAACTCCTAGAAAAATTTTTAAATATTATAATTAAGGAGACATTCTTTTATAGCATGTCACTTTGCCCAGTGTTGGAGCCATATCTCACATTATCCTATGTCATTTGCATAGAAAGTAAGAGAGTTAAACGAGCTCTCCTGGGGCCTACAAGCTAAATTTCCAGGGTTTGGTGGGTGTAAGTCATAACATTTCATCACCAGGTTTTGATTACTACCTATAGAGAACCTCATCTACCCAGTGAAATATTTCAGAAAGATTCTAACAATATCATAAAAAAAAAACAGTCCATAAAAAAGCTCCCCTTCCACAGAGTCCATTATGTTCAACATACAACTTTAAAAATAAAGACTTCAAGTCTACTCATAAAACTTTTAATAAAATAGGCTCTACAGTAATAAAAAAAATTAACTATATAAAATAAGAAAGCCCATAAGAGATCTTTAAAGCTCCTCCAACTATGTTTGGAAATAAGAACTCATGACTGATCTGCTTCCAACCATGACAGAATATCTAGTACCAGATTTGCTATTCTACCAAAAACAAGTATAAAACAGGCCAAAATATATGAGGCAACTGTGGTTAGAAAATGAATAACAGTAGTGCAGGTCTGAGATCTTCAAGGGATAGGAAATACTAAATGAACCTCACAGTGGCCCCAGATTTCTGCCTAGGAACACTTTACTGTCCCCACATAAGGAAAACCAGCCTTCGTAGAGCAACTCAGAGACAGAGACTGTATTTCTGACCACATGCTTCTTGTTAATCAACACCCCTCCCTACACACACACACACACACACACACACACACACACACACACACACACACACGAGACTCTAGATGAGGTCTAGCAAATATCACCTACTATGGGTCTGAAAGGTAGTGCAATGCTGGAGTTTTTGGAATTTCTGCCTGTTATGAACTGAATGTCTGTGTCCCACAAAATTCATCTGTAATTACCTACCAGTGTAGATGTATTTGGAGACTGGGTCCTTAGCAAAGTGATTAAGGTAAAATGAGATCATAAGAATGGGGCCCTAATCCAGCAGGATTAAGTGTCCTTAGAAGACTTACATAAAGCTCTCTCTCTCCTCACACACAGAAAGAGATCATGTGAGCATACAGTGAGATGGCAGCCATCTGCATCCCAAGGGGAGTCCTCACTAGACAGCAGCCCTCTTGGGACCTTGATCTTGGACTTCCAGTCTCCAGAACTGTGAGAAAATACATTTTGATTGTTAAAGTCACCTAATATATGGTACTAAATTATGGCAGGCCAAACAGACTAATATTCCACCCAACTAGAGTAGAGAGAACCTTTCCAGCATTCAGTTGAAACCCCCAAACACCACATTTTAGGAGTAACGTCTCCTAGAATTTAGTTCAATATAAAAATAGATCTGCCTCACAAAGAAAACAAAGCCTAACAAAAACCTAAAAGATCCTCCAATAATGTAACTACTTGACAAAACAAAACTCAACACTTTTTTTAAAAATATATTTTATTGATTTTTTTACAGAGCGGAAGGGAGAGAGATACAAAGTCAGAAACATCGATGAGAAAAAGACATCGATCAGCTGCCTCTTGCACGCCCCCTACTGGGGATGTGCCCACAGCCAAGGTACATGCCCTTGCCAGAATTGAACCCGGGACCCTTCAGTCCGCAGTCCGACGCTCTATCCACTTGAGCCAAACCGGTCTCGGCAAAACTCAACACTTTTTAAAAGAAGACAATATAAGCTAGCCACTTCCTTACAAAAAATAACTACCATGACCAGAATAAAATTAAAATATTGCTAGAGATGCAAAAAAGTGTGCCACAATCAAGATAAAAATCAATAAAAACAGGTAATTGCATAATCCATATATTAAAATTAGTAAAAAAAAAAAATACTTTAAAGCCAGGATACATATTTTTCAAGAACTTAAAGCAAAGGATGGTCATAATAAGAGCACTCAGAAGAGAAATGATACTGAAATGAAAAAGACAGCATGACAACAAAAAATATTCACTGGCTAAGCTTAAGAGCAGATTTAAAATTATAGAAACAGTGAACATGAAGAAAGGTCAGTAAAAGCAATCAAATTTGAAGAACAGAGGAAAAAAGATGAAAAAAAACTAGATTTTCGGTCTCTTTTTTAAAACTTTCTCTAACAAAGTACTACAAATTAAAGTTTAAAATACCACGTTATCCTCTCTAATATGCAAATTGACTTTCATGCCATGTGGACACAAGATGGCCGCCACAAGATAGGCAGCAGGAGAGGGCAGTTGGGGGCGACCAAGCCTGCAGGGGAGGGCAGTTAGGGGCAACCAGGCCGGCAGAGGAGGAGAGTTGGGGGCGACCAACCCTGCAGGAAAGGGCAGTTGGGAAAGACCCAGGCCTTCAGGGGAGAGCAGTTGGGGGGACCAGGCCTGCAGGGGAGGGAAGTTGGGGGTGATCGGGCCTGCAGGGGAGGGAAGTTGGAGGTGATCGGGCCTGCAGGGAAAGGCAGTTGGGGGGGACCCAGGCCTGCAGGGGAGAGCAGTTGGAGGGGACCAGGCCTACAAGGGAGGACAGTTGGGGGTGATCAAGCCTGCAGGGGAGGGCAGTTAGGGGTGACCAGGCTGACAGAGGAGGGAAGTTGGGGGTTACTTGGCCTGCAAGGAAGGGCAATTGGGGGGATCCAGGCCTGCAGGGGAGAGCAGGGGGGGGCAGACCAGGCCTGAAGGGGAGGGCAGTTAGGGGCAATGAGGCCAGCAGGGGAGGGCAGTTAGAGACAATCGGGCTGGCAGGGGAGCAGTTAGGCATCAATCAGGCTGACAGGGTAGTGGTTAGGGGTGATCAGGCTGGCAGGACTGGGCGGTCGCATCCGGGGCTAAGGCCTGGGCGGTCGCATCCGGGGCTAAGGCCTGGGCTTGGGAGCAGGGCCAAGGTGTCCAGTGAGAGCGGGGTCCCCGGGCCAGACAGTCGCTGGACAGTTGCCAGCTGGCCAGCGCCTGGGGCGGGGCCGAGACAGCCGGGGCAGAGTCGAGACAGCCGGGGCAGAGCCATCCATCAGCCCCATTGAGGAGGCAGGTTGAGCTGAGGGATTACCCACCCCCAGTGCACAAATTCCGTGCACTGGGCCCCTAGTATTCTCTGAGTACAATTTATCAGATAAAATGTAAAACCCAATCACATGGAAATTAACAATCATATTATCACGACTATATGATAGGAAAGCTGGGTAAAAAAGATGAAGGGATTAAGCAAAAAAAAAAAATTATAATAAAAGCCAACAAAAAATGTTATTATAATTAGGATACTACACATTAATATCTTGAGAAGTTGTTAAAGCAATGCTTTGATCTGAAAGGGAAAATTATTTTAATGTGTTAATAAGAAAACAACAATTATTTTTTGTCTTAAAACTATAGAATAGGAAAAACTGGCAAAAGAATTTCTATAGAGCAGAAATAAACTAAGAAATGGAAATCAAGTAAATGAGTAGAATTCATTTTGGTATTTAACAGGAAACCACAGCTGACAGTTTCAACTACAGATATAGAAATGTTCTTCCTTTGGATCAATTCATTAAAAACTGAAAATTATTTGAAAATTTAAGAGTTTGCAAATTGTCAGCTATCAAAGAAAATTCAGTAACAATTTTTAATCCTATATGATATCATTTAAAGTTTATCTATATAGCCTTGACCAGTTTTGCTCAGTAGATAGTGTCGGCCTGCAGAATGAAAGGTCCCAGGTTCGATTCTGGTCAAGACAATGTACCTTGGTTGCAGGCACATCCCCAGTAGGGGGTGTGCAGGAAGCAGCTGATCAATGTTTCTCTCTCATCGATGTTTCTAATTCTCTATCCTTCTCCCTTCCTTTCTAAGATAAATCAATAAAATATATTAAAAATAAAATAAAATAAAAATTATTTATATATCTAACTAATTAAAGGTAATATATAAATTGTTCAGGACACCCTCACAGTAACAACTGAACAGCAGACTGCGTGGTGCAACTTTGTGACAAAGTTCCAATTATAGAAGACAATGACAGCAGCCACAGAGCTAGAGAGAGTAGGAGGCTTGAGTTGCATCCAGAATTGGAGGAAGCCAAGCTTTCCATCTGCCCTGGCTAGCTCAGGCCTCCACTTAAGGCTACAAAGTTTTAATTATAGAAGTTAAGGGAGGGCAGTTAGGGGCAATCAGGCCAGCAGGCAAAGGCAGTTAGGGGTGATCAGGCTGGCAGGGGGAGCAGTTAGGAGTGATCAGGTAGGCAGGCAGGTGAGCAGTTAGGAGCCAGAGGTCCTGGAGAGGGATGTCCAACTGCCAGTTTAGGCCCGATCCCCAGGATCGGGCCCATGGCTCCACTCCAGGCTACAAGTTTCAATTGTAGAAGAAAAGTAAATCCTAGATAGCAGGGCCTCTGCTTGGGTTTCCAGGGGGCGTGTCCAGCCTGCAAACCACTACAGGCCCTCACCTAGGCCGCCCCGTACCCCAAGGGAACCCCCATCCTGATCCGGGACACTCTTCAGGGTAAACCAGCCAGCCCCCACCTGTGCACAAGCCCTCTATCCTATCTAATAAAAGAGTTAATATGCAGATTGATGATCACTCCAACACACAAGATGGCCAGCAGGGGAGGGCAGTTACAGGGACCAGGCCTGCAAGGGAGGGCAGTTGGGGTCGATCAAGCCTGCAAGGGAGGGCAGTTAGGGGTGATGAAGCTGGCAGAGGAGGGAAGTTGGGGGTGACCGGGCCTGCAGGGAAGGGCAGCTGGGGGGGGGGGGGAGGGCAGGACCCAGGCCTGCAGGGGAGGGCAGTTAGGGGCAAACAGGCTGGAAGGGGAGCAATCAGGCATCAATCAGGCTGGCAGGGGATTGCATAGGGGGTGAACAGGCTGGCAGGCTGAAGCAATTAAGGGCAATCAGGAAGGCAGGCAGATGAGCAGTTGGGAGCCAGCAGTCCTGTCTTGTGAGAAGGATGTCCGACTGCCCAATAGGATTTGGCCTAAATGGGCAGTCAGACATTCCTCTAGGGGTCCTAGATTGGAGAGGGTGCAGGCTGGGCTGAGGGACACTCCTCCTCACCGCCCCTTTATGAATTTCGTGCACTGGGCCTCTAGTGTGTGTGTGTGTGTGTGTGTGTGTGTGTGTGTGTGTATAAAAGCCAAGCTACTGGCTGGTTTACCAGCCACTATTATGCACACTGCGGCAGGGCCAGATGGCCGACCTCCTGCAGCCACGATAAGGGCGGGCCTGCCAGACCCCACCCGTGCACAAATTCGTGCACTGAGCCTCTAGTACTAAATAATAGGGATATTGTATATAACAAAAATTTTAAATCGTTCATCATTTCCCTTCATGCTTTTAAAAGAGACTTACTAAATATATCTTCTGAGGTTCATTCAAAGTTAGTCAAAACTGTTAACTACTTCCCAGGACCTTCAACTTTCAACATTCCTTAACAAGAGGACACTAAAGAAAATCCTCTTTGAATGGAACAGTAATAGGTCTCAATAGTAAAAAATGTTAGAGATGTTGTGTCATAGGAACAGAGAGGTGCTGGTCTCTTAAGCATAGACAGTTACAGATCCATTAAGAAAATAACATAAGAACAGTCTAGAAGATGGGAGCAATACTTATTATTACACAAGAAGACCTGAAGATGCCAAGAGGCTAGTGTGAAGCTCAGTCCTAAAAAGGAAAGAATAAAGGAAAAATATGTTTGGGCAATACCAAAATTTCTCAGGTTTCTAGAAACAATATTCTCACCAATGTTACTATTTGAAATAGAAAAAAGACTGAATGCAAATACAATTTTTAAAATTTTGTAAAATGAAAAAGTAAAAAACAAACAAACCAACAAAAAGAAAAAAACACACACACACAAGGTTGGGGAGGGAGAAGGTACCAAAAAGGAGGAAAAAATAATAGGAGAAAAAGAAATTATATACTTTAAGTTTTGTTTTGATATCTGAGTGGTAGATGATTAGAACTATCAGCTGTCAAATAACCAGTGTTTGATATTCTACATGACATACTTATAAATAAAATGTACTCTTTTAACATTAAGAACATCCCTGAGGTCCTTTCATTTAAGCAAACAAACAAAAAAGGACAGCACAAAGATACATCTATGTAAGTACTACAGTATTATTAAAGTGTACATTCACTTATAGAAAATCATCCTCTCACCTTTTTGCCTTACTTTCAAACAATAATCTAAGTAAGCTTAGAATAAAAGAATAAAAATGGATATTTTAAGTGTGAACACCATCTATATTTAAAAAAGCCTAGGTGGCCCTCATGCACTCACGTCATCACAAGATGGCTGCACCCATGTCGTCACAAGATGGCTGGCAGGGGAGGGCAGTTGGGGGTGATTGGCCTGGCAGGGGAGGGCAGTTGGGGGTGATCAGACAGGCAGGGGAGCAGTTAGGCATCAATCAGGCCAGCAGGGGAGAGTTTAGGGGGCGATTAGGCTGGCAGACAGGCGAATGGTTAGGAGCCAGCAGTTTCTGCAGGATCAGGCCTAACCTGACAGTCAGACATTCCCCAGAGTCCCAGATTGAAGAGGGTGCAGACTGGGCTAAGGGGACAGAGAGGTGCACGAACTTCGTGCACTGGCCTCTATTCAATTCATAGAAACAAAAGTATAAATTACAATGTCTTTTCTCTTAAATTCTAAAAGAAATTCCTTTTCATGATTTGACCAATCAAAAACCCATATGAAAGAACAAAGGCCCCAAACAGGTAAGACTATCAAAGTGAAGAAAAACAAGACTGGGGACTTGCTTTACTGCCTATAAAGGTCACTGAGATTAGAATGTGGTATTGGTGCATGATAGCTAAAGACAACAGCATAGAACAGAAAGAAAAGACACAGGCCTCATTGAAAGGAAATTTACTGTATGAAGAAGGTTCTCCAAAATAGTGGAGAAAGGATAGATAATTCAGTAAATGCTGATTAAACAAACTGATTATTTTCAATTGACTATCTGATTAACCCCTCCTTCAAACTTACACTAAGATTGAGTCCAGGTAGATGAAAGTCCTGTGAAAATCAAAACTTGCATAAAACTTTCAGAAGAAAATATAACCAAAATCCTTATAAACTCAGGGTAGAGAAAGCTTTCCTAGATAAGAAATATAAAATCAAGGGGAAAGCCTTGGCCAGAATAGCTCAGCTGGTTAGAGCACTGACCCAATACGCCAAAGTTGCGGGTTCGATCCCTGATCAGGGCACATACAAGAATCAACCAGTGAATGCATAAATAAGTGGAACAACAAACTGATGTTATTTCTCTATCTTGCTCCCTCCCTTCTCTTACTCTCTCTAAAAATCAATCAATCCTTTTTTTAAAAAAAACCTAGGAAGAAAAATAATGTAACTAAATTAAAACTTAAATTTCCTTAACAATAAAAACATCCAAAACAAGTAAAAAGAAGCAACAAAGTGGGATCTATATTTGTAATTCTTATAACCAATAAAAGGGAATTATATAGAACCGCCCCCCCCCCCAAAAAAAATCCTACAAAATAAGTAAAAGTAATGAGAAGGCAATTTATAAAAATACAAATGGAATGACCAAGAAATATATGATGCACAAATTCACTAACAAGGAAGTTAAAATAAAACTAAAACAATGACCTATTTCACATCCATCAAACTGCATAAATTTAAAATCTGACAATACCCAGTGTTAATGAGAATGTGGAACAATAGAGACTCATTCCACCATTGGTAGGAGTAAAATCTCCCACAAACACTTAGATGGGTAATTCTGCTATTTAATGTTTTGCAACTCTGCACTATCCACACTTTTCAAAGGAATTCCTCTTCAAGATACAATCCCTGAAGAATCTCAGTCATGTGAATAAGAAAATCATGGATAAAAACTTTTATTGCAATGTTGTCTGTAATAAAACGGGGGGAAAACTTCATGTCCATTAATGGGAGACTGAATAAAAAATGTGGTATAAGCATACAGTGGAATACCACATAGCTCTTAAAATTAATGAACTAGAGCTAGGAATATCACACAAAAAATGCTGAGTGACAAGCTGCAAATGAAATGCACAGAATGACACTTTTTATGAAGTTTAAAAACATGTAAAGCAATACATATAGTATGCTGGCATGCACAGTACATACAATTAACTCTTGAAAAATACGGGTTTGAACTGCATGGTTCCATTTATATGCAAATTGTTTTCCATAGACAATTTGAAAAAATTTGCTGATGAACCAGAGCCTAAAACAGATGACATAAACTTATGGTGTTGATAATCCAGTTCAATACTATAAATGTATTTCCTCTTATGCTTTTTTTAAAAAATATATATATGTATATATATTTTTTTATTTCAGAGAGGAAGGGAAAGGTAGAGAGGTAGTTAGTAGTTAAGTTTTAGAGGAATCCTATGAAGATTTTTTACTGTGCAGTGGGTTACTTTCCCTAACCCCCATGTTGTTCAAGAGTCAACTGTGTATTATAAAATAGAGTTCATAGCTTTTTGGAGAATGTTTAACTCTGAGAAGGGAAGCAAAAGAATAGGATAAAATCTCACTGTGTTCAAGAACTGACTTAAGTACATAGATGTTATAAATTTGAACATATTTGTATTATTGAAATACAATAAATATCTACTTTTATATTAGGGTTTCTTATAAATATGAAATTCCCAAGCTAACTCATTTTCAAGTTCTAACATAACACAAGCCAAAGACACAACAATATACACATTCAAATTTCACTTTGAAGATAAAAGTTTATACTTCAATCCACTGTCAGAATTTTATAGAGGTAGAATCTGAGGTCAGCTTTATGGCACATAAGTAGGTAAACCTTTAAGAAAGGAGGTACCAAAGTCGTTGAAAAAAATCAAATGTCTATCAATGAATAGTAAATGGCAGAGGCAGAACCTTGCAAGAAAGATTGCCTGGACTAAGAAGGAGAAAAAGATAAGCAAACAGAACTGGAGTTAGGGAGCAGAGCACTCAAGTCACGAGTCAGGAACCAATGCAGTGAGACTAGAAAAATTGGTACAGAATATAAGGAAATGACATTCCCTTTAACACTAACCACTAAATCGTCCTACTGAGGCTCTGTCCCCATGTTTCATTTTTCCCTTAAAATCTCCTAAGAAGGCTGCACCAAACAGGTTCCACATCAGGAACCCTAAATTCCCCTTTAAGATGCTGGACTGGAGTGTGTGTATATTTTTGTTTTTGTCTCAGCACAGATTCAAAGGAATTTTATTAAAACAAAAAAATCCAGATTTGAATAAATCCAACACATATTTAAAGAGCTCTCATGCTACCATTCCTAGCATACCAATCAGGATTTGTACATTCCGACTTTGAAAAAAATAGGAACTTCCTTGCCTTTGGCCTGCTTCCATTTGACAGGTCATATTCTATCATCGACTTATGACCCACTACAGCTCTTCCTCTGGATTTGAGAAAAGGATTTCTGCCCGACATGAATGTCAGAAAACTGCTCACCCTCTGGCGAGACTCCATATCAATCAAAGAAACGTAGTTTCATCTTTAAAGGCCCTTAATTAAAAAATGACCATACCATAAGGTAAGGTAGGTAGAAATACTGTCAGAAATGGGGGAGTGGGGAGAGAGGACATTGTCAATACCTTTACAAACAAAGAGTCTGCCTGGAGGTTTTAGTCTTCTCTTCTGAGAAGATGACTGCTTTAAATAAAGGGAGTATGTAAGTAAAGCATGTCATGTTATTTCTAGTACTATAATAATCACACTATATGACAATTGCCTTTTTATATGTATAGTGTCCTGCATTAAATTGAATTTCCTGAGGGCAGTAATCCAGTCTATTAAATTTTTGTGTCCCCAGAATTTAATACAATGTCTGACATACATGTAATCATTCAATACAAGTTTATAGAATAAAGGTGAACAAAAATATGACCAAAAAAAGAAAAAATGGTAAAAATCTGACTGAATCAGAGTAAGTGAAAAAGACAATGCATTATGGCAAAGAAACATTCCTGTAGATATCTCAAGTTAAATAATGACTTGCTTGTATCACTTAACCATTTCAAATTATAAGAGGCTTTAAGTTATGAAAAGTGCACTATATAATTTCTCTTCTATGACAAGGTTTTAGGATAATTTGGACTCCTGAATATTTTATTCGACTTCTTCTATTAATTCCATTCACTTGTCTAAAAGAAGTTACAGATGGACCTCAATTAAATTTGCTCTTTGGCCTTTAAATAGTGTTTTGGATACTGACAATCACACTTGAGTTAATAAATAAGTACTTAAGGCTTGGATAATGGCAATGCTCATAAAATAATCTATACACAGCCATATTTTTATGTCTGTACAGCAGTGCCTCTTACTACATTGGTACTAAACTGTGAAAACAACTCAACACACTTCTAGAAGTATTCAACCAGAAAACAGTGGGCTTCCAGAAAAGATTTCCCTTGAAGAAAGAGTTCCACAGTTTTAAAATATGAAAATCATTTGTTTTATTCTAGTTTGCCCTTTCTGTTTTATTTCACTAGGACACAATGAAAGTCTTCACACCAGCTACACACACACACACACACACATATACACATATACACATATATGGTTAAGTGTCCATCCAACCGGTAGCTATGATGTGCACTGACCACCAGGGGTCAGATGGTCAATGCAGGAGCTGCTATGTTGTGCACTGGCCACCCTATCCTATCTAATAAAAGAGTAATATGCAAACTGACCATACCTCTCCTACACCCACCAGCCACACCCAGAAGCCACGACAACAAGCCACACCCACCAGCCAATCAGGAGCAAATATGCAAATAAACCCAACCAAGATGGCTGCAGCCACAGAGAGCAGGAGGAAGGCTTGGGTTTCTCTGTGGGTGGAGGAAGCCGAACTTTCCACCTGGCCTTGCCACTCAGGCCTCCACACCAGGCTACAAAGTTTCAATTATAGAATCCCAACAGAAATGAAGGCAGTCATGAGCTGGAAAGAGATAGGAGGCTAGGGTTGCCCCCAGCGATGGAGGAAGCCAAGTTTCTGCAACCCTGGCAGGCCTAGGCCTCTACTCCAGGCTACAAAGTTTCAATTATAGAAGATACATAAATCGCAACAAAAATGGCTGCCACCATGGAGGGAGCAGAAGGCTTGGCTTTGCTCCAGGCTACAAACTTTCAATTGTAGAAGATAAATAAACTCCAGATACCAGGGCCTCCACTTGGGTTGCCGGGGCATGGCCGGCCTGCAAACCACCACAGGCCTCTTGCTCAGGCCACCCCATGCTCCAAGGGAAACCCCACCCTGATCCAGGACACCCTTCAGGGCAAACCAGCTGGCCCCCATCCGGGCACTAGGTCTCTATCCTATCTACTAAAAGAGTAATATGCAGATTGACCATCACTCCAGCACACAAGATCCTGCCCCATGTGGACACAAGATGACCACCACAAGATGGTCAGCAGGGGAGGGCAATTGGCAAGTTCCAGGCCTGCAAGGGAAGGCAGTTGGGGGTACCAGGCCTGCAGGGGAGGGCAGTTAGGGGTGACCAGGCCTGCAGGGGAGGGCAGTTAGGGGCAAACAGGCTGGCAGAGGAGCAGTTAGGCATCAATCAGACTGGCAGGGAAGTGGTTAGGGGGTGATCAGGCTGACAGGCAGAAGCGGTTAGGCGCAATCAGGAAGGCAGGCAGGTGAGCAGTTGGATTGGGAGAGAGATCAGGCCTATTCGGGCAGTTGGACATCCCTTGAGGGGTCCCAGATTGGAGAGGGTGCAGACTGGGCTGAGGGACTCTTTCCCCCACCCTGCCCTCCATGCACAAATTTCATGCACTGGACCTCTAGTTTAAAAATAAGTGGTACCACGAACCTGGCGCTGACAAACCAACACTCAGCTTCCCCCAAGTGGGGCACAAGCCCCGCCACCACCCCAGAGAGACACCCCACCAAATCGAAGCCAATGGTGCCACGAAACCATGGTGCAACATGCAGCCCACAGCCCAGCCCAACACAAAAGAGTTGCTGTGGGCGCCAGGTAATAACATCATATAGCAACGCCTGGCTTCCTCTCCCTAGCAACTAGCCTCCTTGGAGTTTCTTCAGCCCAGGAACACCACTTGCTTTATAGCCAGGTGGAAACATTTTACGCTTTAACCAAATGTTTGCAAGTGTTTTCAAGTGCCTCATCTCATTTGATCCTCACAGAAGTCCTGGAGTAGGTAGAAAGGTATTTTGGTAGAATCTTATTTTCTTTTCATTAGGTGGAAAACATAAATTTAGAAAGTTTATAAGCTTGACCTGACTGAAAAGAAATGGTGATACTTGAAAATGACTTCAGGTTTTCTCACTGTACAGAATATAGTCAACACTGCTGCAGTTAAATATTTTACCCATAATAATCTGCTTTGTGTTGATATTTACTGCTGTGTCGCTGACAATTACCTGAAAGACAAGTTGGGGTGCTTCAATGGGCTGGAAAAAGTTTAGCTAAATCAGAAAACAGGTCTAATTAAGCAAATTTATTCTATACCTATAAAAGGCTAAGTTGACTCATGCATGCATGATACATAAAGCTCTTGCTGGTGCCAACTGCATATGTGTGTTTCGATCTATCATTGTCAATCATGAATTTGGTTGACACTTCAATTATAGAGAAAGGGTGAATAGCGATGTTAAAATATTTCTTCTTTCAATGTGCACGAATGTGTACACCAGGACACTGGTAAACAATACTAGTCTCAGTGCATTAAAGGCCTCCCCTGCAGGCCTGGTACCCCCTAACTGCCCTCCCTTGCAGGCCTAAACTTGTGCCAGTCATGTGTATTAAACTACCAAGAAAAAAAGTTGAATAAAATTATGAAAATACATATTTGAAGACTAAGATCAAGATATAAAAACTTTTACCTCTATGGGAATGGAAGTGACTTATAAAGTACATTGTATTTGACTTTTGAACACACTTTTGGAATCACATAATATATCAAAACAGGGCACTTTTTAGTCTCTTCACCATAAGAAAATTGTAACTATGAAACAGGTGGCTCAGGGGCTGTAATGTGAAGTATCCGTGTGATTCTGGTAAGTTTAAGCCATTCGTTTTCCATTCCACCACGTCCTAAAACACTATCTAGGGTTTTGTTAACTACTGCTACAAAAATCTTACTTAGCCTATTTGCTTTACTTTTATTCTAGTGCCCCCCCCCCCCCCAAAAAATAAGTTCTCTTATCCCGTCCATCTTTTTCTCACTTCCTGGTCACTGAGACAAAAGCGCTCCTACACCCCAATAAATAAATACTATTTTTCTGGACAGTTTTGAAACCCTAGGGCTTTCCTTTTCATACGCCAAGACATTTCGTAGCACTTTCGCCCACGACCGACAGGGAGTAACACTTCCAAATACTGTCAACAGCTCCTGAAGCTATGCTATCAGGGCTTGGGTGCGTGTGTGTAGAAGCGAAGTGAAGTAGATTATTCCTACTGAATGGGGGCAAGGTCTCTAAGGTTGGGTTGCCCTAGACAGTGGGGTCTCCGCATTTGCATCGCCTCCTAAGAGGGCGAGGGGTGCTTAACCAGCTCTAGTGGGAGGAAGGAGTTTGTACCGTCCACTCCCCAACTGCTTACTTGTCCCAGTCCCCAGCAAACCCCAGGTTCTTCTTCCCCATTCCTGCGCTTGGCGAGGGGAAAGGCCTCTCTCGGAGTCCCCAACCTCAGGTGGGCAGGAAGCACTCTCCAGGCCGCCAGCGATCAGGCGAAGAGACCCTCCAGGCAGCGACGCCCCCTTCTCTCCCTGGGCTTTGGCTTCCCAACCCGGGAGTCGCCACCGCCCACTTTCTACCACGACTAACAGGAGCCCCGGCTCCGAACCAGCACTTACCCACATCCTGCTCGAAGGGGTTGGCGGCGAACAGAGGCATCTCGCCCACACCCGCGCCACGGTCGTCGCGGTCTGGCTGAGAGGGGCAGCTGCTCGGGGGTAGAGGACCGGCGGCCGAAGTTTCCTAGACGGCTCCGCTCCGACCGACACCTCCTACTTCCGCCGTCACACCTGCCTGAATCCCGCCTGATCCGCTAGCTCCGGGTCCGCGCTCCGCCCCCCGGTTCCGCCCCTGGGAGGTGGTTCCGCCAAGTCTTAGGCATCCTCTCAGCGGCCCTGTCGCCGCTGCCCACCAGGAGGAGGAGGCAGCCCTGTTACGGCCCCCGAGGCATTAGGCGTTCTCCGTGGACACCTTTCCATAACTAGGACCCGGGCAAGCCACGGAGCGCGGGTCCTTCGGAGGCCGGAAGTTGTCGCGCCTACAACTGGGCGACGCCAGAGGCCCGAAGCTACAGTGCTAGGAGTGCCCATTTAGGGAACTCGGTTGTCCCTGATTTTCTGAGTGAGGCTGCGGGTTCAAACGACTAAGTAGTTGGTTCCTAAGCGGCAGTCTGATCCCTGCAGGCAGCCGTGGACCCGCGGTTGCGGTTGCGGTCGCGTCACAATCCTGTTGCCCTGGAAACTGATGGAACCTTGGCTTTGAAAATGGATAAAGAGTTTGGTTCATCTCTTGGACGGCGAATGGTGTTGCACTCTCCTAGTGCCTAAACCCCACCGGAATAACCACTCTGGGAATAACTTTGACTCTGGAGACTCCTGACTTTTTACTTCCATCGTAAAAAGGTGCCCTGAAAATACTGCTGGACTTGAGTCTAGAGAAGAATTAGGCACACACCCTGCTCTCAACTTGCTGACAGGAGCATATACATGGCATTATATGACAGTCCTGATATGCAGTAGTCTTCCCCTTATCCGAGGGGGATGCAGTCCTCGATCCCCAAATTGGTTGCCTGAAACCTTGGTTATTACTGTTGTTTTTTTTTTCTATACATACATACATACATACTTAGGATAAAATTTAATTTATAAATTAAGCACAATAAGAAATTAACAATAACTAATGAAATTGAAGTTATACTTTAATCAAACTTGTGTGAATGACTTTGGGTCCACAAGCACTACTAATTAGGAGGAGGCTGCTGAAGCCTTAATGGGGGGTTGCCCCACACAACTTGGATATGCTGGACAAAGGGATGACTCAAGCCCCAACCAGCTGGAGCAGGATGGCTGGAGATGTCATCATGCTACGCAGAATGGCTTGCGAAGTAAAACTTAGGAGTTATTTCTGAAGTTTTCCATTTAAAATTTTTGGACCATAGTTGACTACGAATAACTGCATCCATAGAAAGAAAAACTGCAGATAAGGGTGGACTAATGCATAGTTGGGCTCACAAACTCAAATTTCCGTAGGATCCAGCCAGGATCTAAATAAATGTAAAAGTGCAAGCACTCTCACCCAAATACTCCCTTCTTAACCCTGCTTTATTTTTCCATAGCATTTATCACTTCCTAATATAAAATTATTTTGTTTCTCCTCTAGCAAATATAAATTCAATGGTCAGTTTTGTTCATTGCTGTATCCCTAGTATCTAAAACAGTGTCTGGCAAGCAATTGGTGCTCAATTATACTTTCCAAATGTAGCCATGACCATCTAACCCAGTGGTTCTCAACCTTTTTAATGCCACGATCTTTTAATATAGTTCCTCATGTTGTGGTGACCCCCAACCATAAAATTATTTTCGTTGCTACATCATAACTGTAATTTTGCTACTGTTAATGAATCATAATGTAAATATCTATGTTTTCCAATGGTCTTAGGCTCTCCAGCAGCGGTTGTTAACCAAACAGCATCTCTCTGAAGACTAACTACTAATAAACTTTCGCTATTTATTGAAGTGTGGGCCCTACTAGACTTTCCAATTTTAAAATGATTTTTAAGTACTAAGAATTACTTTAACATTTCAAT
This sequence comes from Antrozous pallidus, assembly GCA_027563665.1. NCBI lineage: Eukaryota > Metazoa > Chordata > Mammalia > Chiroptera > Vespertilionidae > Antrozous > Antrozous pallidus. The sequence goes on along the minus strand of CM050508.1, from coordinate 65,332,747 downwards.
AATGGGTCAAGCAAAACTATTTTACAACCTTTGGGACAAAGACTTGGTACGTAGAAGAGGAAATCTTCATACCTGGCATAGATCAGGGAAGGGGTTGCATTTTATACCATAAGGATAGGTGCACGCAAGAATCATTTGCAGGTGAGAGGATCTGGTTTTAAAAATAGCATTGAAACTAGGATGTCAAAATATGTTTGGAGACTTTCTGGATGGATTTGTCTAGGATTAAGGCTAGTGTTGAAATGGAAAACAAGGCTCGGTCAAGGTAAGAGGAAACAGATTGGGAAGAGCTTTAAGAGCAAGCTAATTTTTAACATAAGTTTAGCATGTACAGCACTAGATAATCACTTAAAGATTTTGAGCAGCAGGATAGTTTTCTAAAAAGAGTTTCAAGATACTAATCTGACATCACTGTACATGACATATATGAAGAAGCAGGCCCAGGCAGGACAGTGTAGGAGGCTGTTGCTTCACATGAAAGCCATAGAAGATCTCATGTAGAGGAGCTTGTATTGAGATAAGAGCTGAGGATTAGTCTTTGGAAAACATTCACATTTTAAAGAGACTCTTTACTCTGGTGTACAAAGAAATGCAACTTTACATTTTTCTGTTATACAACATTTTTGAGCCCCTGTTTCCCTGAAAACAGAAAATTATCTTGTTAAATTCGGTCTTTTTTGGGTTTTCTTGGTTTGGGGTTTACACTCAACAAATCTGATATCTTTACCTCCAACCACTTTCCCCAAACATACCCCAAGATCCATCCCCAGGTGTGTTTTTTGAATTCTGCCAGTACATAGGAAACTTGACCCTAGTTATTTGTCGAGAAACATTGGAGGCAGTTGTGACAAATCTTGAGAAGGGAAAATAGCGTGTTGGAAGGCATCTTCCTCAGGTGATATTTCTGCATGGTCTTCAAGGAGAAGGAGGCCACTATCCTCTAGCAAGGGCAAGTGCACCACTCTGTTGGTGCAGAGTTCTCAAGAGGACCCACCCAGATACCCCCATTCCAGATCTTGGTCTGATTCGTTTTCAGAGCCCTGACTTTAGGAGACATGCTAACAGTTGTGGATTCAACCTTCTTTTAAATTCTGCTACTCTCACAATCAGGTCCAGAGTCTGATTTGTTTTTTAACCACAATCGGCCCTCTGGCTACAGTAAGTAAAGGGCACTCTTGTCCCTTGCTCTTGCTCTTTTTTGTTTTCTCTTTGTGTTTCAATTTGGATAATTTCTCTCTCTTTCTCTCTCTTTAGGATGAGTGGTATGTTACTTTTATGAATTTCCAAAGCATTTGGTTTGAGTGCTTTTAATTTTTTATTTTGGAATAATTTCAGATTTACAAAAAAGTTAAAAGATAGTACAGAGAGTTCTCCTTTATCCCTCACCCTGTTTCTTGCATTATTAACATCCTACATTTCCATGGTACATTTGTCAAAACTAAGAAACAAATTCTTCCTTGTTAAGTAATTCCAGACCGTATTTGGATTATACCAATGCTTACATTAATGTCCTCTTTTTTGTCCAGGATCCAATCCAGATATGTCAGGGGTCTCCAGGACCACTTGCACGTCCATAATTTGTTAGGTCTCACAGAACTCAGCATATAGTCATCCTCAGGACTGTTATTTATTACAACAAAAGGAAACTAAACAAGATCATCAAAGGGAAACGGAACATAGGGTGAAATCTGGTGGCACAAGCTTCTAAGAGTCCTTTTTCAGTGGAGTCTCATGGGACAGGCTTCATTCTTCCAGCGATGACTTCTGACAATGTTATCTACTAGGGAAGTATTGCAGATTCAACGCCCAAGGTTTTGTTGGAGGCTAATCACACAGGCACCCAATTTCCAGACTCTCAAAAGGAAAGTAGGTATTCAGCATAAACTTCATTGTATGAACAGTTTGGGCACCATGAGTCATTATTACCAAGGAATGGTGGGAACTCTCTTCAAATCTAAGTTCCCAGGTGCCAGTCAAGAGCCAACCTTGGAAGCAGGCCTTTCTAAGGATAGCAGTCTGCATACAAGAGGACCACATTCCATTTGGTTGTCTTGTCTCGCAAGTCTCCTCTGGTTTGAAACAGTTTGGTAGTCTCTCCTTGTTTTTCATGTCCTGGACAGCCTTGAGAAATGCTGACCAGTCATCTTGTATACTGTCTCTGAATCTAAGTTTGTCTCATAACTTTCTCATGTTTAGAGGGGTTTTATGGGGTTTTAGAAAGAATACCACAGGTGAATTGTTCTTATAACATCACTGTAGGGGTGTCCACATGACATCTTGTGAGAGTAACTTTAAGCACTTTGTAAATGTAGCATTTGCCAAGTTCCCTCACTTTAAAGATAATATTTTTCCTTTCCCTACTCTACTATTAGGAAGCAGATCATTGAACCTAGCTCATCCTCAAAGGAATTAAACTTCACCTTTTATAGAGAGGAGTATCTAAATATATATTGGAATTCTTCTGTAAGGAAAAATTTTTCTCTTCTATTTACTTATTAAATTATATTAGTATGAACTCATGCATATTTGTTTTATATTTTGGACTGTAATCCAATAATACATTTGATGTTATCATAGTTGTTCTAGCTTTGTTCACTGGGAACTCTTTCAGTTGACTTCTATGTTCCTTTGATGTGTCCCCACCTTTTTTTTAAATTTCTTTATTGATTAAGGTATTACATATGTGTCCTCATCACCCATTACCCCTTCCAATCCCCCCCTGTCACCACTTATGCCCTCACCTCCCTGGTATCCATGTCTATTGATGAGGCTTATATGCATGCATACAAGTCCTTTGGTTGATATCTTTCCCTTCTCCCACCCTCCCCTACCTTCCCTCTGAGGTTTGACAGTCAATGCTTCTCTGTCTCTGGATCTGTTTTTGTTCATCAGTTTATGTTGTTCATTATCCTATCTAATAAAAGAGTAATATGCAAATTGACCATACCTCTGATACATCCACAAGCCACGCCCACAAGCCAATCAGGAGAAAATGAACCCCAACCAAGATGGGTGCAGCCACTGAGAGCAGGAGGGAGGCTTGGGTTTCCCTGGAAATGGAGGAAGCCAAGCTTTCCACCTGTCCTTTCTGGCCTAGGCCTCCACTCAATGCTACAAAGTTTCAATTATAGAAGATACATAAATCCCAAAAGAAATGGCAGCACCCACGGAGCTGGAAAGAGCAGAGGCTAGGGTTGCCTGGGCAATGGAGGAAGCCAAGCTTCTGCAGCCCTAGCAACTAGGCCACCACTCTAGGCTACAAAGTTTCAATTATAAAATTTAAATAAACCCCAAAAGAAATGGCTGTCACCAGGAATGAGCAGGAGGCTTGGCTCTGCTAAAGGCTACAAAGTTTCAATTGTAGAACAGAAATTAATCCCAGATCCTACGGCCTCCACTTGGGTTGCCAGAGGGCATAGCAAGCCTGCCCTATGCCCAAGGGAACCCCTACCCTGATCCAGGACACCCTTCAGGGCAAATCAGCTAGCCCCACCCATGCACCAGATAGGATAGGCCTCTATCCTATCTAATAAAAGAGTAATACACAGATTGCTCATCACTCCAACACACAAGAGGGCTGCCCCCATGTGGTCAAAGATACTGCCTCTATGTGGATACAAGATGGCCACCACAAGAAGGTCAGCAGGGGAGGGCCGTTGGAAGGTTCCAGGCCTGCAAGGGAGAGCAGTTGTGGGCGATCAGGCCAGTAGGGGAAGGCAGTTGTGAGGGACCACACCTGCAAGGGAGGGTAGTTGGGGGCGATCAACCCTGCAGTGGAGGGCAGTTAGGGGTGACCAGGCCAGCAGAGGAAGGAAGTTGGGGGCAAACAGGCTGGCAGGGGAGCAGTTAGACATCAATTAGGCTGGCAGGTTAGTGGTTAGGGAGTGATCAGGCTGGCAGGCAGAAGCAGTTAGGGGCAATCAGGGAGGCAGGCAGGTGAGCAGGAGCCAGCAGTCCTGGATTGTGAGAAGGTTGTCCGACAGCCCGTTTAGGCCTGATCCTACCTAAACAGGCCTAAACGGGCAGTTGAACATTCCTGGAGTGGTCCCAGATTGGAGAGGGTGCAGGCTGGGCTGAAGGACATCCGCTGACCCCCATGTATGAATTTTGTGCACCTGATCTCTAGTATTCCATAAATGAGTGAGATCATGTGATACTTATCTTTCTTTGACTGGCTTATTCACTTAGCATAATGCTCTCCAGTTCCATCCATGCTCTAGTTTGAAGCAGCCACCTTTTCCTCCTTTTTCTTCTTCTTCCTCTTCTTAAAGAATACCTTTCAGCATTTCATATAATATTGGTTTGGTGTTGATGGACTCCTTTAGCTTCTTTTTATCTGTGAAGCTCTTTATCTGACCTTCAATTCTGAATGATAGCTTCACTGGGTAGAGTAATCTTGGTTGTAGGTTCTTGCTATTCATCACTTTGAAAGTTTCTAGCCACTCTCATCTGACCTGCATAGTTTTTGTTGAGAAATCAGCTGACAATAGTATGGGTACTCCCTTGTAGGTAATTAAGTGTTTTTCTCTTGCTGCTTTTATTTTTTAAAAATATTTTTTATTGATTTTTCACAGAGAGGAAGGGAGAGGGATAGAAAGTCAGAAACATCAATGAGAGAGAAACATTGATCAGATGCCTCTTGCACACCCCCTACTGGGAAAGTGCCCACAACTAAGGTACATGTCCTTGACCAGAATTGAACCTGGGACTTTTCAGTCTGCAAGCCGACACTCTATCCACTAAGCCAAACCAGTTTCAGCTCTCTTGCTGCTTTTAATATTCTCTCTTTGTCTTTTGCTCTTGGCATTTTAATTATGATGTATCTTGGTGTGGTCCTCTTTGGATTCCTTTTGTTTGGGGTTCTGTGCACTTGCTGGACTTGTAAGTCTATTTCTTTCACCAGGTGGGGGAAGTTTTCAGTCATTATTTCTTCAAATATGTTTTCCGTATCTTGCTCTCTCTCTTCTTCAGCACCCCCCTAATTCTGATGTTGGTATGCTTGAAGTTGTCCCAGAGTCTTCTTACACTATCCTCAAAATTTTGGATTCTTTTTTCTTTTTTCTTTTCTGGTTGAGTGTTTTTGGCCTCTTGGTATTTCAAATCTTTGACTTTATTCTTGTGTTCCTCTAGTCTGCTGTTGGGTTTCTGTAAAATATTTTTTATTTCAGTCAGTGTATGTTTAATTTCTAGTTGGTCCTCATCTTCTCGAGGGTCTCGCTCATGTTCTTGAGGGTCCCGCTAAACTTATTGGCCTTTTCTAGGAAGCTCTTAAAAAACCTTATAACCATGGTTTTAAACTCTATATCCAGTTGTTTGTTTTCCTCCATTTCTTTCATTTGTGATCTGTTTCTTTCTCTCCACATTTTGACTGCTTCCCTGAGTTGGTTGGGTAGCTTTGTGTGCTAGGTATCTTGTCCTTCCCTGTTACCTGAGGTGGACACTCTTGGTGCACCCCTTTGTGGACTGTGTGTACAGCCTTGTTGCAGATAAGTCTTGCTCATTGTTGGTATCACTGGGAGGAATTGACCTCCAGACCAATTGGCTGTGAGGATCAGCTGTGTCTACTCTGGGAGACAGCCTTATGCTACAAGACTTGTAAATTTGCCAAAGCCTCTGTGCTCAGCTTGGATGGAGTAGAGTTTCTGGGTGGAGCCAACAGCCTTGCCTTCCAGTCAGCCCTGCCCCATGAGGTCACTAGGTCTTAGGGTCCGCAGGCAATCGCTGCAAGCACCTCTGTTAGAAAGGCGTCCTTGAGTTTCACCTGACGCCAGATCATCCAGTCTCTCTCCCAATGAATCTGGAATCCCAAATTTTCGCCTGGCACCTGGGTTCCGTGCAGTTGGAACTCCTTTTTCCCTTCCGCCAGACCACACCAGTGGCACAGTCAACAGTTTGCCCTCACTGTGCGCACTCGGTTCCTAACCTCTGATTCTGCGCGGATCTTCAAGGCTGTGCTCCGCCACTCTTCTGAGTCTCAGTGTCCCACCTTTACTTTTATTTGTGGAATTTTCACTCAGCCAGCTTTCCGGTGATTCTGGGTGATGTTTGTTTTGTTGTTATGTTGTAGTTTTGGAATTGTTGCATGGGGCAGCACAATAGGTATTTACCTATGCCGCCATCTTGGTTCCTCTCCATCTTTTTTTTTCTTTCTTACACTTCTTTTGGCATATTTTTACTTTCTTGTACTGCAAGATGCTCCAGGCTTATCTTGTATATTCTGTGCCTCAATCTTAGACTCAGCCATTTCTCCAAAGAACCCTGTTTCTGAAGGTCTCTTTATAGGCTGCCATAGAAGATTTCTAGTTTTCATGATGTGCCTTGAGTAAGTTGACTAACCTGAGCTTATCATTTTCTTCCTGTGCCACATTAATAGTAATTAACAGCCAACCAACTTCCCAATCCATATCATTGTCTTTATCTTTCTCAAGTACTAGAGCTATTATAGAAGACAGTGCATGTCCTTTTACCTATACCCAACCCCAGTTTACCACAGTCTTAGTAATCATGATGCCACAGATTTTGTTCTCAAAATTCGGCAGCCTTCACAAATACTTCTTAGGCTTACCCATCCGAGGTGAGACAGGAAGTCTAGTGGAAGGTGCAGTTGGGTATTTTCCTTCCCCCAAGTGGGTTAGGCTCTGAAATATTCTAGTTGGTTAGGCTCTAATAAAATAGTTTCTCTCAGGGCAGGCCTCAATAGAAGAACAGAATACTCTGGGCTTATATCAAAATGACTACTTCCCCTTCCCCTTGCCAGAAACACAAGATTTTTCTCAAACCTTCACTATGAGAACCTGGTAGGGCTCACAGAGGTTAAATTCACAAAAATGAGGGGCTTGCCTATGACTAGATGCCCCTGATTTTTTAACTCTCAAGAGTTGCACACACTGAGCCTAGAGCAATTTGTCAACTACAGTTTAGTTTTCATAACCCTGCCTCCCCCATCACCCGCCTCTACTGGTTTCCGTGGAGATTTCTGCTCTGGTAAATTATGGCTCTCTGTGCCTGAACCTCTGCCTCTACAGTTTTGGGGGCAGATGTTTACTCTCTGACCCAGTTCTCTAATGGGTCTAAGAAAAGTTGTTGATTTTCAGGCCAGCATTTTTTCTTTGTGTGGATGGGAGTGACACTTCTAAGATCCTTAGATGCTGGACCAATACCCAGAAGTTGGCTCTCTTTTTCTTTTCTATCATAAGTACCAAATGTTTTGGACCCAGGTACTAGAGACTTTGGAATAAGCTCTGACTTTGCTTCTAATTTTCCAATTTTTTAAAACTAATTTTTTTACTTATTTCTGCCAAATTTTTTTTTTTCTGTCCTTCCCTCCTCCCTTCCCCTTGGCATCTCCTCCATTATATGGCAGGTTCTCAGTTCTCCCATGTCTACCAATTCTTCCCCTCAAAAAATGGCACCCACTATGTTGTGCCCTTGAAACTAATATAAGATTATGTGTCAACTGTAATTGAAAAATAAAATATTTTAAAAAAACACAATGAGATATACACTAATAAAAGAGAAACATGCAAATTGACAATTCATTCACAACACCCACAAGTCAATCAGGAGTGAGTATGCAAATTAACCCAACAAATATAGTGGGTTAATTTGCATACACTGGTGCTGAGTGGCCAGAGGCGGAATGCAGGCATTTCACTCCACCCCAGCCGCTCCAGGCCTCTTGGTAGCGTGGGAAGGTGGAAAGGCAGCTCCAGGCCAGAGCAAAGGCGGTGCCCATTCTTGCATGAATCTTTGTACATTGGGCCTCTAGTATACACACACACACACACACACACACACACACACACCTATACATATTCCATTCTCCAAGTCAAAGTCCCAAGGGGACACTTTGCATATATATGTACTAGAGGCCAGGTGCACAAAATTCATGCATGGGTAGGATCCCTATGCCTGGCTAGTGATCAGGGCCAATCAGGTTCCCTGACTCCCCGCCTCCTCCTTTCCTTACTCCCTCAGCACCCTGCCATGTTCCACACTACCCCCTGGTGGTTAGTGCACATCATAGTGATCAAACTACCATTCTCCACGTCGCACTCCCAAGGGGACGCTGCATATTAGCCATTTATATATATAGATATTACAAATGAGAAAGGGCACCATGTAAGGAGTGATAAGGGGCTAGGATCTACTTCATGCTCTATTAATTGAGTCATGAGTCCATAGGCTGCCTCTATCCCAGAGAGGGAGTCTTTTATTTTTTTCTAAATATATCATATGAGCTAGCATTAGCCTTACGTGTGTGTGTGTTTGTGTGTGTGTGTGCATGCCACTTTTATGATTTAGTTCCCTTACTCAAGAACCTATTGGATTTTGCCTGCTATGAAAAGTTCAATCTGGGATTTTGTTGTTTTGGTAAATAACTCATTTTTTTCCCTACCCAGTAACCTTATTTCCTATGGCTTAAAGCATCAATTTTTGAAGTCAGATGAAATTTCAAATTACAACTCTGCCACTGATTATGTGACTTTGGGAAAATACTTAATAAGAACCTCAGTTTTCTTGTCTGTGAGTATATACTTAAAAAAAAATTTTTTTTAGTAGGGTAGATTACCCATAATGTTCTGGGTAATCCTCACTTTATTTTTTTTTAATTTTTTTTATTGTTCAGTTTATTAATTACATTGTTTCCCCTTTTTTTATCCCCCTATATCTTCCCTCCACCCTGTACCTATCCCACCCTCCGCCCTCACCTCCCCCTCCCCAATGTCCTCTCCCATTGTTGCAAGATTTTTGTCCAGTCTCTTGCTGTACTTCCAACAACACTTTTCTCCCCAAGAATTGTCAGTCCATTCCCTCTCTATGTCCATGTTTCTGTTATAGTCACCAGTTTATCTTGTTCATCAGCCTATCAGTTCACTTGATTTTTATGTTCATTTGTTGATAGATGTGTATTTGTTGTTCATAATTTATATTTTTACCTTTTTCTTCTTTCTCTTCTTAAAGAATATCTTTCAGCATTTCATATAATACTGGTTTGGTGGTGATGAACTCCTTTAGCTTTTTCTTATCTGTGAAGCACTTTATCTGATCCTCAATTCTGAATGATAGCTTTGCTGGATAGAGTAATCTTGGTTGTAGATTCTTGCTCTTCATTATTTTGAATATTTCTTGCCACTCGCGTCTGGCCTGCATCGTTTCAGTTGAGAAATCCGCTGACATTCGTATGGGTGCTCCCCTGTAGGTAACCAACTGTTTTTCTCTTGCTGCTTTTAATATTCTCTCTTTATCTTTTGCTCTTGGCATTTTAATTATGATATGTCTTGGTGTGGTCCTCTTTAGAGTTCTGTGTACTTCTTGTGCTTTTAAGTCAGTTTCTTTCACCAGGTGGGGAAAGTTTTCAGTCACTATTTCTTCAAGTAGGTTTTCATTAACTTGCTCTCTCTCTTTTTCTGGCACCCCAATAATTCGGATGTTGGCTTGCTTGAGGTTGTCCCAGAGGCCCCTTATGCTGTCTTCAATTATCTGAATTCTTTTTGTTTCTTGCTTTTCCAGCTGAGTGGATTTTGGTTCTTTGTATTTCAAATCTTTGACTTGGTTCTTGTGGCCCTCTGGACTGCTTTTAGGACTTTGTGTAATATTTTTTATTTCAGTCTGTGTATGCTTGATTTCTAGTTGGTCCTTTTTTTTTATCTGTGAGGGTCTGGTTCGTATCCTCAGAGGTCTTGTTCATTTCCCTGAGGGTCTCATTCATTTCCTTGTAAGTAGCATTCATCTCCTTGTAAGTCTCATTCATTTGCTGGTTGGTCTTGTTTATTTCCTGGTAATTCTCATTAAGTTGATCGGCCTTTTGTAGGAGCCTCTTGAAAAGCCTTATAACCGTGGTTTTGAACTCTATGTCTTGTCGTCTTTTCTCCTCCATTTCTTTCACACCTGATTTCTTTCCATGTCTCTGCATGGTGGCTGCTTTATGTGATGGCTATCCTCAAAGGGACAGTGGCTCAGTCTCCCCAGTTACCTGAGGTGGGTACTCTTACTGCAATCCTTTATGGGTTGTATTCAGTGTTTTTGAATTTAAACCCAGCTTTTTGTTGTTAGCCCTAGGAGGGTTTGACCTCCAGGCCAATTGTCTGTGAAGCTCAGCTGTGCTCAGGTTGGATGGGCGGAGTCTCCGGGCCAAGTAGACAGCGTAAGCTCCCCCCTATGCAGCCCCAGGGGCTCTGTGCCGGGGGCAATGGCTGCCAGCACCTCTGAGAGAGAGCCGCTGTGGAGCTCCACCGGCTGCCGGGGAATTCAGACTGTCCCCAAATGACTTTGCATGCACAATGTCTCACCCAGGGTCGTAAAACAAAGCAGACTGACGGTTTTCCGAATGAGAGACAAGTCGCGGTGCGCTCCCTGCGCCATCACGCAGCCGAGCTGTTCGCACAAGCTGCCGTCTCCACAAGCCGGGAGACCCGGCAGCACCCGAGCTTCGGCGTGCCCTCCCACTGTCCAGTTTTCACCCCGTATGATATTGGGTTCCCTGGACTTCGCCCAGAGCTGGAGAATCAGTCCAGTGGGACGTCTTTATCTCCCCGTTCGAGAAAACTGGCTGGTTTTCAGCCGCCCGCCCTCTCCGCGGCACGCACTCCAAACCTCTCTCTCTGCGCCCGAATCTTTCAACGATGTTCGCCGCCGCACCTCCAAGTCACAGTGTCTTATCTTCACTTATATTTGTGGAATTTTCACTCGGCGAGCGTTCTGGTGATTCTGGAAGGTGTTTGTTCTTTCGTTAAGTTGTAGTATTAAAATTACGGATTATGACGGCAAGATAGGTGTTTCACCTTTGCCGCCATCTCAGTTCTCCCTCTACTTTATAAATTTGCAATGCAGATTATATAGGATCACGGAAGCTTTTTATATAGTACTAGAGGCCCAGTGCATGAAATTCGTTCACAGGGGGGTACTCCCTGAGCCCATCCTGCACCCTCTCCAATCTGAGACCCCTCGAGGATGGCTCCCAACTACTCACCTGCTTGCCTTCCTGACCACTTCTGCCTGCCAGCCTGATCATCCCCTAACCACTCCCCTGCCAGCCTGATTGATGGCTAATTGCTCCCCTGCCAGCCTGTTTGCCCCTAACTGCTCTCCCCTGCAGGCGTGGTCATCCCTAACTGCCCTCCCCTGCAGGCTTGATTGTCCACAAATGCCCTACTTTGCAGGCCAGATCCCTCTCAACTGTTGGCTGTCTTAGTGGCCATCTTGTGTCCACATGGGAGTAGCCATCTTTTGTTGTAGTGATGGTCAATTTGGATATTACTCTTTTATTATATAGGAAGTGCTCAGTAGTGCTTATTATAGCATAAAAGAACTTTTTTGCAGTGATGGGTGTGTTTTACATTTGGACTACTAGCCACCTGTGCTATTGATCATTTGAAATCTGGCTAGTGAAAATAAATAACTGAGCCCTGGCCAGTGTGGCTCAGTTGGAGTATCCTCCCAGGCACCAGAGGGTCTCTGGTTAGAGTCCTGGTCAGAGCACATATTCAGGTTGTGGGTTTGATCCTGGTCAGCACCTCTGAGCTGGGGAGTGTACAGGAGGCAATGATTCGTGTTTCTCACATTGAAGTTTTCTCCCCATTCTCTCCTTCCCCTCCCCCTGGTCTCTTTCTCCCTCTCAAATCAACAAATACATGTCCTTGTTTGATGATAAACACATTTTTACAAAAGAAAATAATATTTTAAAGTTTTACTTTATGTTAACTAATTTAAACTAAGCCACATGTAGCTAGTGGCTAGCATATTGGCACAGCACTAAAAAAAATTGTAAAAATCAGTTAGAGGAGAAATAGAAGTGTCTTTTGTTTGTTTTACTTGTGCCTTACAATATTTCCCTTTCCAAACATATCTGCTTTCCTCTTCCACCTATCTTCTTGTACTTTTTGTTTTTCACATCTGGAAATTTAAGATTCAATGCAACACCCACATTCTCTTATAGCATTCCTCAGTTGGTTTCAATCCACATCTTCCATGTCTCGGAACCGTTTATTGAACAGATGCTCAACATTGCATTACTTAGTATGTAATATTCCTCTAAGCTGGCTGTGTGGTTGTTGTAACTTCCCAACAGCACAGCATAAGGATCTTGGGTGGTTTTTAAATCCTGTGCCTCTCCCAAGCATTTTGCCCAAGCATGTCAAACATGGGGCCGGTGGGTCACATGCTTGACATTCTTGATTTAGACCAGTGGTGACTTGCGAGCTGCGGTTTGCCGCTCTGTTGACTAGTGAGTTTGCTGACCACTGATTTAGACTATTACTTAGATACTGTCAACACTACATTAAGAACTGAATATTTTTGTCCTCCCAAAATTCATATGCTGAAATATAACCCTCAATGTGATGATGTTTGGAGGTGGAGCCATTGGGAGGTAATTATGTCATGAGAGTGGAGTCCTCATTAATGGGATTAGTGTCTATAAGAAGAGGCCAGAGCTAGCTCACTCTCTTTCTGCCATGTGAAAGTACAGGAAGCTGGTAGCCTGTAACCGAGAGGATTTCACCAGACCCAACCACATTGTCACCTTGATCTTAGACTTCCAGCCTCCAAAAACAGTGAGAAACAAATTTCTGTTGTTTATGACCATCTACTCTATGGTACTTGGTTATAGCAATATGAACCAGGACACATTGAATAATCCTATGTTGGATTGATTGCTTGTCCTTTACCTCTCTGATTCATTCCTCTTGCCTTCTAATCCCCACCCCCATTCTCCAATGCTGGCTGAGAAGAACAAAGTGCCCAAATCTTATCTAATAAAAGAGTAATATGCAAATTGACTGTACCCCTGCAACCTCGAATAAGCCACGCCCACAAGCCACACCCACAATGTCAATCAGAAGCTATATGCAAATTAACACACAACCAAGATGGCTGCTGCCTATAGCAAGCCAGGCCAGGCAGTCTGGGGGTGTAGCAGGCAGTGATCCATCCGGATCACAGGGCAAACGCTTCCCTGGGTGCCCCAGGCCAGGCGGGCTGGGGGTGTGGCCTGGATCGCAGAACAAAGGCTTCCCCGGGTGCCCCCCGCCTCAGGCAGGCCAGGCGGGCAATCAGTGATTGGCCTGATCGCAGGGCAATGGCTGGCTGGGGTTCCCTGGCTGAAGTCCCCTGCCCAAGGATGGAAAGTCTCGGTCAGAGGCTTTCGGCCTTGGCAGGCCGGGGGAGAGTCATCAGTAGGACATTCCCTGAGGGCTCCCAGTATGTGAGAGGGGGCAGGTTGGGCTGAGGGACCACCCAACCCCAGTGCACGAATTTCGTGTACCGGGCCCCTAGTCTTATCTAATAAAGAGGGAATATGCAAATTGACCATCACACCATAACAGTCAAGATGGCTGTGCCCACAGTGGAGGTAAGGATTCTGTAACACACGATGGCTGCATCCACAGCAGAGACCAAATTCCCATCAAGAGCCTTAATAAGCAATTGGCAGAGATCTGAGGCTGTGTGGTGCTGGGCCGGGGCAGGGGACCTGAGACTGTGCCCCCCCGCCTGGTGGGGCTTGACAGGGGACCTTAGGCTATGCCCTGTACCCCGGTGCTGGGCTGGGGGACCTCAGGCCATGCCCCTACCCAGTGGGGCTTGACGAGGGACCTCAGACCATCCCCCTACCCCGGCCTGGTGGGTCTTCACAAGGATCTCAAGGCATGACCCCTGTCCCAGCCAAGGCTGGGAGACCTCAGGCCTTGCACCTTGCCCCAGCACCAGGCTGGGGGACCTGAGGCTGTGCCCCCTGCCTGGGGGGTTTGTTGGGGGAACTCAGGTGGTGCCCCCCCACCCTGCCACCGGGCAAGGGGTCCTGAGGGTGCACTGAGAGACTTGAGGCTGTACCCTTGCCCCCTGCCAGTGCCAGGCTGGGGGACTTGAGGTTGTGCCACTCCACCCAGCAGGGCTTGACAAGGGTGTGGTTGGCCAGGTCTTGATCTTGCCCAATGGGGGTGGGGCTATTTGGGTCTAAGTCTCACCTGATTTTGAGGTGCTATAGGTGGGCGGGGACTTGACTCTGACAGGAAGATTTTCATATACATTTTACTAATTTTCTTTCATCTCTGATACTTCCATAATAGAGAAAGGGCAAATAGCAATATTAAAGTATGTCCTCTAATTAATCCCCTTTTAATGTGCACAAATTTCATGCACCGGGCCACTAGTAACCAATAAAATACCTATTACTTTTTCTACCTTTTGTTACTTCCCTACTCTTGCACAATGAATAAAAGCACTTTTTAGGTACATTACACTTTTCCTGTTTCATTTAATAAACATTGGGTGCTTACTATTTACAAAATACTAGTAGTAGGGACAAGAGTTGATGATGGGGTGGTGAAAGTTGTATAATAGCTGCCCTTCAATAAGTTATATTCAGATGTAGAGAGTGATTTAGGAAAATGATTAATGAAAGATTAGGAAAAATGGAAATACCAAGTGCTAAGTGAATAAAGATCAATGGTATGTACGATTTAAAATACTTTAGTTGCCTACTTGAGGATAATTAGCCTAACTCACTAGGTGTCAAAAATGCTTCTGATTATAATGAAATCTTATCTCAAACTAAACTCTCACAAAATGAGTTGATTGAAACTCAAAGAGAAACTATGTATGGACAGCCTAGAAAAAAAGTCAATTTGGAAATCAGCTTATGAAAAGGATAATATGGAAAAATAAAGGATAAACAGAAGTAATAATAACATTAAAGGGTTATATTGTAGAAGAAAAAAATACAAATTTGGGAAATTGTGTATGTGTACACATGTATATGTGTTTTTAAAAAAATTACTGAGATGAAAGTTATCTTAAAATCCCATGGCTAAAGAGCTCTAGCTTCACAGGACTCCTAGCAGAATTAGTTGATTCTATTTTAGTAACTCTGTTTACTGGAAATACAATTGAAAAGTGGTGTGATATAATTACAACAAAATTAGCTTAATATTTATAATTTATTTAGAACTGTAGAATTACTTATTTTTCCCTTTATCATCATCATTGTCACACTCTTCACAGTAGGTGGCGCTATAGCTTCACTCTTGGACTCAAATTTGCATGGCCTTAACTAGGAAACAGAGGCAAACATGGAAACAAATTTCAGGGACCTAATTTGGACAAAATTAAAAACATTGTCCTTCCTATCTACCTTAAGAAGTCATATAAATAAAGCCTCATTATAACATACCAAGTTTTACATATTCTACAGTGTTTAATAAAAAGTATTTGTTGATTAATTCATTTTGGCAATGAATGTCAATATAAACTACCCTGTTTCCCTGAAAGTAAGACATCTGAAAATAAGACCTACTCGCTGTAATTTAAGGCATCCCCCCGAAAATAAGATCTAGCGCATCTTTGGGAGCAAAAAATTAATATAAGACACTGTCTTATTTTTGGGGAAACAGGGTAGCATGTGCTGTTTTAAAATTAATACTCACTTTTCATAATGAGAATGTAATAAATTGTCTCCTTTTAAGTTTTTATATAAATGTATTTATTTATAATTAATTTCTTGTGTGCTGGTCATTCAATAGTGCTTATTATGCCTGTGATGACCAGAACTCCATAAATCTCTGCAAAGACAGTCAGAAGAGCAGTTTTCTGGACAGGCACTAAGGCAAAATATCAATGCACATTTGAGATTTAAAATATTGTTTTAAGGCAATGTATAGTCATATTTACACATACTATGAAGTAGTCATTTTTAGTTCTTCTAAAATTTACCTCTTGTAGCTTTAAAGGGTACAGCCTAATTTTAGTAATCAGATTTATTCAATATTTGAACTCAGCTATATCCTCCTCAGATCTTATCTTTTAAAATATTTATTTTTTCTAAAATACAGAATAATTAAAAAAAATAACTGTGTTTGCCTTAGCCAGTTTGGCTCAGTGGATAGAGCATTGGTCCGCGGACTGCAGGGTCCCAGATTTGATTCAGGTCAAGAGCACGTACCTCAATTGCATGCTCGGTCCCAGTCTCCAGGTCAGCATGTGTGTGGCAGGCAACCAATGGATGTGTCCATCTCATATCGATGTTTCTCTTTCTGTGTCTCTCCCCCTCCTCCCTTCCACTCTTTCTAAAAATCATTGTGAAAAATATCCTCAGGTGAGGATACAAAACAAAAATAAATAAGATGATTGTCTTTATCTCTGTGCAGTTTGGGTCCCCTTTTTTGATCCGTTCCATAATCACTGCAGTCTTACTAGAACTGAAACATTCCAAGTAGAGATGTAACTTGGTAGTATTATATTTCCATTTTGGGTTTCCAATAATTTCTTTTAAAAAATACATTTTATTGATTTTGTACAGAGAGAAAAGAAGAAGGATAGAGAGTTAGAAACATCGATGAGAGAGAAACATTGATCAGCTGCCTCCTACATAGCCCCTACTGGGGATGTGCTCACAACTAGGATACATGCCCTTGACCAGAATCGAACCTGGGACCTTTCAGTCTGAAGGCCAACGCTCTACCCACTTAACCAAACTGGTTAGGGCTCCAATAATTTCTTGAAGATACTGAGAATGAACTAATTAATTCCTTTAGGAAACCAACTTCAAAATTCTAAGAATCCTTTCTTGGGCATAATTAATGCATGACTTCTAGTAGTCATACAGCTTACGTTGGTTTTCTCCAAATGTCAAATATTCTTTTTCTTCTTTTTAAAAAATATATTTTATTGATTTTTTACAGAGAGGAAGGAAGAGGGAGAGAGAGCCAGAAACATTGATGAGAGAGAAACATCAATCAGCTGCCTCCTGCACACCCCATACTGGTGATGTGCCCGCAACCAAGGTGCCCTTGACTGTAATCAAACCCAGGACCCTTGAGTCTGTAGGCCTATACTCTATCCACTGAACTAAACCGGTTAGGACCAAATGTCTAATATTCTTAACATTAGTTGAAGTTTATAATTTTTTTTTCTAGTTAGGAACAATTCTCAATTTTTAAAAAAAACAGTTTAAAGATTTATACAAAGAAAAAGAAACCACATTTGTTGCTGGACTTAATCATATTCTCTGTGAGTATATTGATATTTTAAATAAGGTATTTTATAGGTCTCAGATTAAATATTGAAGATAAGATGTCTTAAAAAAGCATTAAGTTTTGTTTATACCAAAAAAGCCATATGTAATATCAAATAACTAGAAGCCCAATGCACTAAGATTTGTGCAAGAATGGGCCTTCCTTTCCTGGCTGCTGGCACCATCTTTGCTCTGGCTGGAGCTACCTTTCCACCTTCCCACGCTGCCCAGAGGCCTGGAGTGGCTGGGGCTGTGCAGAACACCTGCATCCCACTCCCAGCCACTCAGTGCATGTGTATGCAAATTAACCCGCCATCTTTGTTGGGTTAATTTGTATACTCCTGATTGGCTGGTGGGCATCGCACAGATACAATTTGCATCTTTCTCTTTTATTAGTGTAGATGCCTCTCTAAAGTACCAAAAGCTATGCTTTAGTATTCCTTGTCTTACCTGCTCCTGGCTTGTGGATTGTAAACAACTGTTGATTGAAGAAATGAATGCACCTAAACAGTCTCAGTGTTCTGAACTACGCAATTCCAACCACAGGCTTTAGCTGCCCTACTGGAAGCGCCCATGCTACCCTCGAGCTCCATGAGGAACCTTTCCAGGTGTCTTTCTCCTGTTTTCTCTTGTTCTGCTTAGTGTCTCTGATTCCTGCCCTGCGTGTCATTCCCAACTTCTCGTCTCTGCTGTGCCCCTTCTAATTGGTGCTTCGGTTTGCAAAAAACAAATTCAATATTCTCTTCAGTTTGCCTTTCCACCAGGCTTGTCCTAGCTTTGATGCCAGGCCTGTGTTTCCTATCTTCCTGGATATCAAATTCTGTTACCCTCACATTGACCCAACTCTGGCTCACCAAGCCCCCACTTAGGAAACTCAGGAAAATGTGTAAATGCAAAAATGAACTAGAATATTTTATACAATGTAGATCATTAATGACTCCAGTAGCTGAAATAATTGCACTACAAATAGAAGGGTGATCTATAAAGATGATGGGCCTAATTGCTAAAAGAATAAGGGAGCCTGGCCAGCATGGCTCAGTGGTTGAGCATCAACCTATGAACCAGGAGGTCACAGTTTGATTCCAAGGTCAGGGCACACATGCCTGGGTTGTGGGCTTGATCCCCAGTGTGGAACATGCAGGAGGCAGCTGATCAAGGATTCTCTCTCATCATTGATATTTCTCTCTTTCTCTCTCTCCTTCTCCCTTCCTCTCTGAAATAAATAAAAATACGTTAAAAAAAAGGATATGGGAAGAAGTGGGATTTATCATAGAGTCAACATAATAAAGGAGGGCATGTCCAGGGCAATGACTACAGGGAAAGATCAGGGGCAAGAATTACCAGGAGTCTTTGTTTTTAGTTTTAGGAGGGAAAGAGACATTGTACTATTTCTATTTATTAAAGTGAATAATACATTAAGTTAAAGGTGATTTCATACTAAAGTATAATGGCTATAAGTAGCAAGTGATACTGCTGAACTGTAGGACAAGCAAATGTAGTGGTGGATCACCCTCCACAGCATGGTATTTAGGATTTTTAAAAAATATTTAAGATTTTTAAAATATATAAGACATTCAGAAGCAATGCAGAAAACATTTACTTGCTTTTCTATAAAACTATAGTCCAATAGTTGGGGAAATATATTTTATGGTTCTAGTTATATGGTACCTGAAGAAGACTATAATAATTTTCAAAACAATCCAGAAAGCCATCATCAAAGTGATAAATTATATTGGGCCTGTTATCTGAAAATCAACCAGTGATTTAAAAAGATAGACATTAAGATGTGTAATCAGAGTTTATAAACTGTAGCTTACACATATATGGCATTGTTTTTCAAAACACTGTCACATTATTTCATTTGCTTATAAAAATTAATAAAAATAAAGCATTATAATCGTCATCTTAAAAATATACAGCATATAAAACTATGAAGGGAGATGATAAAGTGATAATAGACCTCTTAACTGAATATTAATGTATTATAAGTGACGATATTTTTTTGTAGATGTAAGAGGTACATTTAAGACAATGAGTATAAAGGCCATTAAATGGCCATTACTAGACAATAAACTTAATATCTTTTTTTTTTAATCTCAGTATGGTAAAGCCCTCAAAGTTAAATGGTTCTAAAGAAGACTAAGATCAATTTGGAAAGGATACGTTCACATGAATTCTTAGAAGAAAATAGAGGACAATATTCTTCCATAAAACATCCCCCTGGTCTAAGAGTGAAATTTTAGATGCTAAAAACAACTATCACATGAATCCAAATAAATTGCTATATTTTTTCTAAATACTTTGTATGGGAGTCTTAACCCACTACCAAATTACTGTTTTAAGATTAAAATCTTAACTGTCATAAGATTAACATCTTCCATATTCCACTTAAAATGAAATAATCTTTGCTTCCCAATTCATTAGTACATTCACAACATCCAGGCATAGCAGTTATTAGAGAAATGGGAAAATGAAACCCTAAGTGTAATTAGTGAACGATTTTATCAGTCCGACACTCAACACATGTTCCCTATTCTTGCCCCCGTTAGAAAATAAAATGTTTATGTTCTTGGTATTCGCAAAGGGATCTGGAGGTTTAAACAGAGACAATGAAAAATACAGCTTTTTCTTTAGCTAGTCTTCAGATACCTGTTAAGTTGTTGTTATTTATTATCTACATCTAGTCTCACTGCCATACAAATTAGGCTGTGATATTAAGTCAAGGCTAAAGACAAGAAGATACAGTTCCTAAATACACCATCGTAATCTTGTGGTTGACATTGTTTTTAGTTATATGGCATTTATGAGGTGTTAATATTTGTTTCGTAGCAATCTTTCAAATAGGACTCGTTAGCTAAATCAAAGAAGGATTGCCCCTCTAAGCAGCAGCTAATTCTTAAAAACAGCAAATAGCTTGCCTTTGAGCACAAGCATACCTTTGATATTCTTGTGTCAAACCAACAAATCCTGTGTTCATACCCTCTCTGCTTCCTTTTGTCAGGCTCCTGAAGTACAGGTCACTACCCCCCTGCTCTAGGGCCAGGTATCAGATAACTAGAGACAACACCTGTAGCCCAGAGCCCACAGAAATTATTCAAAATCCCTGTTACTAAACAGGCTTCGCTGCTTACCCTGCTGCATGCATTCCTTCCCAGGAAAACCACACCGAGGCTTTGCCCATACTTTCCCACACTCTGCCTCCTGCCTGACCCTAGTGCTCCCTCAGGCATGGCGTGCCCCTTCTCCTGGGAACCATAAGTAACCAACTGTCTTTTTCATTGCAGTTATCTCCTGATCTGTTCGCTTCACCATCCCTAAATAAAAACAAACTCCATGGTACGTTTTAAAAACGAAAGATGCAGAACGCAGTTGATGTCGGAGTGCAGTCCCAGGGAATCAGTGCCTGAGACCCTACAGGGAGTAGGAGATCAAAATCATGCTCAAGAAAAAGATCCCCTCAGAGGGCAGTGGCCCAGCAAATGTTAATGTGGTGTTAGGTCGCTCAGTGTAGCTGATCTTTGAGACTACCACTTATCAAATATCGCTATTATATCATGGAAGAATATCGACAGTTTTCTGGAAAGCTTCTAAATACATCTCCCTTTCCCAACTACAGCACTGCATGAGGCCAGGTTTTCTTTATATACTTGAACTAAAAAAACATATTGAATGCAGAAACAGATATCCGAATGCAGCTGTCTTCAATTAAGCCAGTGCTTAAAGAGACTGGAAAAAGTGAGAGCAATATTCTTTTTACTGTTTGTTTAACTTAGAAAATGCATTTATTTTTCACAAAACTATTTATTATAATAACATATACTATGCTTATTATTGTTGTTTTAAAATGAATCAATCAGTAAATCTTCTCCATGTTTCTCAGTTTTAATTTAAAATATGACAAATATCAATAAATAGGACCTACTCTTAAGAATGAAAAAGAGTCATGAGACCAAAGTTTTGGAACCACTGGTGTAAAAGAATGGCAACAGGCAGAACTGGAAAAGCAATGCACGCCACACTGTGAAACAACTTGGATCGCAGGCTAAATAGGGATTTTTTTCATAGAGGCAATGAAGTTTTGAGCAGAGAGATCATACAATGAAAGAACATTTTAGGAAGAGAGGTGTAGGTGCTTATGAATGTAGGACAGTCTGAAAAAGGTGCATGTGTCTGTTTAGTGTGTTTATGTGGAGAGGGAGGCAGTCTCTGAGGCAGAGAAACCAGGAAGGAAGCTCATGGAAAATCCTAGACACATACCCGTTCGGTGTGGCTCTGTGGTTGAGCGTCGCGGTTTGATTCCCAGTCTGGGCACAATGAGGGGTTGCAGGCTCAATGCTCTGGGTGTGCAGGAGGCAGCCAATCAATGATTCTCTCTCATCACTGATATTTCTAGCTCTTTCTCCCTCTCCCTTTCTCTCTGAAACCAATAAAAATATATTTATTACACAAAAAGAAAAGTAAATCCTACACACAGGGTAATCAAGGTCTTAATAAGGAGTATAGCAAGGGAATGAAAATAATAGCTAGGATTTGCTACAACATATTGCAAGCTTATATGCATTACTATATAATATTGCATTACTATATGCAAGGCACTGTGCAAAACAGTTGGTATGGATTATCTGATTGTCTTCTCAGCAATCTTCCAGTAGTTAACTTTACAACTTACATTTTAAAAGATGAGAATTCTGAAGTACAAAGACAGCCAGTGAGGGGTGGAGCTGAAGTAGGAACCATGCAGTCTGACTACAGAGCTCGAGTAGAAGAAGCAGTTTAGGCTAAAGGAAGAATCATTTCAGGCATTGGGTGAGTGGGACAGAGGCCTTCAAGGCCCTTCCTGATCTCCTTACTGGGCAGTGTGTCCCTCCCCAGTCACCATGAATATTGGTTGCTGCTGGCTCACAGCTGCACTCTTCGGGGGGAGGATTGCCCTTGGCTGACAGGAGATGACTAGGAGGCCTGGGAAGCTGCTGGAGGTGGCTCTCAGCCAATCAGTTGCACAGGGGGGTGCAGAAAAGACTCCGAGGCAAGTGTTTCACTCTTGCTCCTAGCTCCCTTAATGCCCCATGTAGGGTCAGACGAAGCTGAGACTACACCTCTTCTGAAATACACCTTTGTCTGGCTTATTCCCCTGCCCCCTCTGGCTAACCTCATCCCCTGTTGGTGTCTCAGGAAAGCACTCTCTCAATAAACCAGTTGTACATGGATCTCTGTCTTAGGCTCTGCTTCTAGGAACTTACCTGCAACACTGAGGAAATTCATTTAAAAATACCTTTTGGAATTCTATTCTTGTTGTGGGTCTCAGACATTACAGCTGTCTCTGAGATGGATCTATAATATAGTCTTACATTAATTTGACTTTTTTATTTTTTACATCCAGATACCATGAGAAACCCATTAAGCATTAGGACCTAAGACACATTCTTTCCAAATCACAACTCCAGTTAGATCCTTTAGTGCTAATCAAGCTTCTATGGGCACTCCACTCTCCCTTTAAAAGAATCACGGTAAGGACTGGAACCTCCATGCTTTATACCCCACCAGCACCTATACGTTGGAGATATATACTACATGTATGAAATAAAAAGAAAACAGTCTCAGAATGTATTAAATCACTCTGCTGTCATCTTTATGGGGAAGAATATCTTTCTGAGACTCTGATACAGGCATACCTCAGAGCTATTGTGGGTTTGTCTCCAGACCACTCTAACCAAGTGAGAATGGCAATAAAGTGAGTTGTAATCATTTTGCTGGGGGAGGATCTTGCCTTTTATTTATAAAAAACCCAATACCTGTGAAGTACAATAAGGTGAGATCCGCCTGCATACTTCTCTTTCATGCCCATGGAACTCAGCTGGTGGAGCTAATGAAAGAGCAAAATGACAGGATCTCTCTATTCTCCTTACTTGTGGTTTTTTTCATTCTCTAGGGCTTCAGTAAGATTAGGAATTTGCCTCTTTAGCAACACCACAGATTTTAATGCAGGGTCCCATTAGGCCACATTTTGAGAAACACTGCTTTAAAAGTATTTAAACATGACATAAAGCTGCCCATTAAAACATACACACATGCAGAAGATTTGAGATCTAAAGGGCACAACCTCCTTTCACAAACATGAACATTATTCCTTGCCCATAACTATCATTAGAAGAAAGAAATACAGGCCAATTTAAGAATCTTGGAACATTTTCAGACTTGCCAAGTTTTATTGTGATTGCTTCCTTTAGTAAACATGGGAACAATGAAAAACATAATGTTTCTGACAAGTTTAGTATTTATATATGTTCAACGTCCTATCCAGTGTATCATTAGGTGCCTTCGAACATGCCATTTGTACTCTTAGGGGCCTGCTTTTCCCTCTGCACATTAGCCACAGTGATTTGTACAGCCTGCTGGCAACTCGCCCTTCCATCCTTCAAAACAAAAATGCAGTAATGAATGCTTGTGAAGTGTCTCTGAGGTAAATGACCTCTGCCTCCTAGAAAGCTCTGTAAAATTGACGTCTGCTCTGGGAAATTGTTGCTGCAACATTATTAATTTGTTGATGACCGTGCTGGCCATGAAAAAGCCAGAAGTGCTGAGCTGTCTCAGAGGGGTTAGTTCTCCAGGCTGGAGGTCAGTGATTTACACTAAGCTGCTGTGAGGGACATCTGAAGAGCTGTGACAGAATGATCCCCAGTTTATTCATAGTCTTGCCTTTAGGAACAACCCTAAGAAGGTTGTGAACATAGTGGCCAGCTGTGGCCTTATGACGGGAGTTACTCTCTCACCAATGGACATGTAATGCCAGGGCTTACTTTACTTCTTGCAATTGCCACTATATTTTAAGGGTCTTTTTAGCTAACATTTCTCCTTAAAACATGACTTGGTAACTTAGGATGTGGAAAAGTTGCTTTCCAGCAGAGAAGAGTAAACTCCTAATAGATCGAAACTCGGACCAGATAAAATATAAAAACTAACTCCCTGAGATCTCTGCAGAGTGAACAAAAGGTAGCTAGCTCATTTTGGAGAGAAGACATGATCAGTATGAAATGAATTTTCTGTTTGTTTGGTTGGTGTTTGGTGTTGTTTTTACAGCTTGGTTCTAGGGGTAGACTGCAGATGAGGCATATGTAAACAGCTACAACTCTGAAGGAAAGACAGCCATCTTTCTGTCCTGAGCAGCCTGGGACAGAACATGGGGAAAAAAGAGCTTCCAGAGAGTGAGACAAAATACTTGAAAAGGGAGAGCCTACGAAGGAGAATCCCAAATTCTTATGTATAAATTCTCCCCCAGCATCCACCTCCCATCCACCCAAGCCTTCCCCCTGTAGCTTGACAGCCTGTTCAATGCCTCTCTGCATCTATATCAATCACTCTTCCCTGTTTCTTTTCTTCAAAAATATCTTGCCTCTGCATACTAGAAATTAATGTATAAGAACAAAAAAATGTTTGAGTCTCAGTCCCAATGTCCAACTGTTCTGAGTCCCAGTTTCAGTGTCAAATAGTTCTTTATGTGTACATGTCAGCAATGGTATCCAGCTGGTGGACACATCGTGGCAATGCAAGATCCATCCTCTCTGGTTTGGTCCTGGGCCGCCTGCAGCCATGCACAGCTGCCGACTGCTAGCAAGGTGTCATATAAAGACTTTTTTTTTTAAAAAGTCCTACACTATTTGAGAGATGCCATGTTCATTAGTGAAAGATTAAATATTGTAAAGATGCCACTTTCCCCCAAATGGCTCTGTGTAAGCTTAATGTAATTCCCATCAGTATCCCGGAATGCTTTTTTATAGTTGAATTTAAACAACAAATCATAAAATTTAAATGGAAGAGAAAAGGTTAGTAATTACCAAGATCCACCCTGCCTGTTTGGCTCAGTGGTTGAGGCAACTCATGATCTAAGAGGTCGCTGGTTTGATTCCTGGTTCGGGCACATGCCCTGGTTAAGGCTTTGTTTCCCTGTGGGGGTAAGAGGCAACCAGTCAATGTTTCCATCTCTTCCTCTCCCGTCTTCTGTCTCTGAAAATCAGTAAAATAATATATTTTAAGAGTTGTTTAAAGATAAATGAATAAATAAACAAGATCTGTTTGAAGAAGTTGAATAAAGTGAAGCAACATGGCCTACCCATAATAAAATTAATTTATGGTATTTAAAGTGGTGCAGCATTTCCACAGTGATAGGCAAGAAGAATGGTGGGTGGAATTGAGAGTCCAAATATGGATATTTTATGCTTAACTGAGATTATTAAATCTTGCAAATGAGCAAGAAAATATTGGCCTTGCAATAAATGGTGCTGGGACAATTGGATAATCATGGGGGATGGAGTGAGGAACGGTACCCCTACTTCATGCAATACACTCAAAAACAGTAGATGACAGACCTAATAGAAAATAATACAATCAGGGAGAATCAAGATGACGGCATAGGTAAGCACCTATTTTGCTGCCCATGCAACAATTCCGAAACTACAACTTAACAACAAAATAAACATCATCCAGAATCACCGGAAAGCTGGCTGAGTGAAAATTCCACAGATAAAAGTAAAGGTGGGACGCTGTGACTCAGAAGGAGCAGTGGTGCGCAGCTTTGAGGTTCGGAGCACGAGCTAGCGGAGAGGGACAAGTGGCAGGCAGCAAGCCCGGCTGGTTTTCTCCAGCGGGGAGGGCAGAGGCCTCCCACAGCACCAACCCCCCAGTTCCAGGCGAGCTCCCAGGTCGGGGAAAGGAAGACCCTGGGCGTGGTTGAGGTCTGTGAGTTAGGGGAGAGTGCATGCGTAAATTGGAACAGCAGTTCCTGGAGTGCGCAACCAGGCAGAGAACGCGTGACTTGCTCACTTGCTCGGAGACCACCGGACTGCTTTGTTTTATAATCCTGAGTGAGACTTTGGCTGTGCAGACTCATTTGGGGAGAGGCAGAGTTGTCTGGCAATGGGGAGACCAGTGGTGGATTTCCATTGCCACCCAACACTGAGACCCGTGAGCCGCATAGCTAAGCTGACGCCGCGAGCCCCATAGATGCTGATGCTGCACGCCACGTAGGGCAGAGCTAAGGCTGACGCCGCATGCCGCATAAGGAAGCTGAGCCACTGTCCCTTAGAGGATACCTATCACACACAACCAAGGGACCAACTCAGGAAAGCAACCACAATGTAGAGAAAAGGAAAGAACTCAGCTGTGAAAGAAATGGAGGAAAAAAGATGACTAGACATAGAGTTCAAAACCACAGTAATTAGGTTTATGAAGAGGCTACTAGAAAAGGCCGAGGAACTTAATGAGAACTACAAGGAAATAAACAACACCTACAAGGAAATGAACAACACCTACAAGGATATGAAAAAAGATCAGCTAGAAATTAAGCATACACTGACTGAAACAAAAAATATTATACAAAGACCTAAAAGCAGTCCAGACGACCGCAAAAACCAAGTCAAAGATTTGAAATACAAAGAAGCAAAATCTACTCAGCCAGAAAAGCAAGAAGCCAAAAAGATTCCAAAAATTGAAGATAGTATAAGGGGCCTCTGGGAAAATCTCAAGCATACCAACATCAGAATTATTGGGGTGCCAGAAAAAGAGAGAGAGCAAGATAATGAAAACCTACTAGAAGAAATAGTGTCTGAAAACTTCCTCCACCTGGTGAAAGAAATTGACTTGAAAACCCAAGAAGTGCACAGAACCCCAAAATATAAGAATCTAAAGAGGACCACACCAAGACACATCATAATTAAAATGCCAAGAGCAAAAGATAGAGAGAGAATATTAAAAGCAGCAAGAGAAAAACAGTTACCTATAAGGGAGCACCCATACGACTGTCAGCAGATTTCTCAACAGAAACGATGCAGGCCAAATGGGAGTGGCAAGAAATATTCAAAGTGATGAATAACAAAAATCTACAACCAAGATTGCTCTATCCAGCAAAGCTGTCATTCAGAATTGAAGGTCAGATAAAGTGCTTCGCAGATAAGAAAAAGCTAGAGGAGTTCATCACCACCAAACCAATACTATATGAAATGCTGAAAGGTATTGTTTAAGAAGAGGAAGAAGAAAAAGGTAAAAATATACATTATGAACAACAAATACACATCTATCAACAAATGAATCTAAAAATCAAGTGAATTAACAACCTGATGAACAGGATAAACTGGGGAATAGACCAGAATCATGGACACAGAGAGGGAATGGACTGATAATTCTTGGTGAGAAAAAGGGTGTGGGAAGTACAGCAAGAGACTGGACAAAAATCATGCAACTATGGGAGAGGCTAGTTGGGGGGGAGGTAAGGGCGGAGAGTGGGATGGGTACTGGATGGAGGGGAGCTATTGGGGGAAAATGTAATTAATAAACTGAACAATGAAGATAAAAAAAAGAAAATAATACAATCAGACTCTTAGAAGATAATACTGGGTAATATCCTTATAGCTTATAATGGGGAAAGATTTCTTAAAACAGAATTATAAAAGATAATGAACCAACTACATTCAAGTTTAGAACTTTTGTTCATCAAAAGATGCCATGAAGAGTAAAAAGAAAACCCATAAACTGGGAGAAGATAATTGCAACATACATTACCAAGAAAGACTTCAACTCAAATGTACAAAGAATGTCTATAACTCAGTAAGGAAAATATAATAAAGAGATGGTTAACAGAAATAACCAGAAATTTTGCTAAGATGAAGCAGAAATGGCTCACAAATATATGAAGAAAAGTTCAAACTTTTTTGGTAATTGCGAACATTCAAAATGAAATCAGAGCATGAAACCACTTCACATAATGGATTGCAAAATGCAAATCACTGACCTAATTTATTTCCTTTCCAGATCCACAACTTGTGATTCTAGTTGATTTTCATTAGAAATTCAACATTGTCTTCAATTCCCTTCCTCATAAATAAGTGGGAAGAAACCTCACATAACAAACAAGCTTCTTTTCCGTTCTTTGCCTGCTCTTGATTGCTTCGTGGAAGAAAAACGTTGCCATACACCATGGTGACTTTTTTCTTTCTACTTTTAACCTGTCTCTGTGTTATAGTCATTTCTAGGCTGATGGTATTTTCTTTTTATTTTTATTGTTGACAGTATTACAGATGTCCCACACCCCCCTCTTGCCCCTTTGATGATATTTTCTTATTTAAACACTTAGCAGCTTAAATATCAAAATAAACAGTTCATAAAATTAGGTTTATTGTTTAATTGTGATTCTTTTATTATGCTGGGCAACAAACTAATTGACTTCTTAAGCAAAAATTTACATGCCAAGATTTTGCCTGAACAATGCTCCCCACATAAGTCTGAAGCCATATTTTTTTCCTTGGGAGGGGACTGCTTTTTCAAACAACAAAGATTTTTGGAGGGACAACTTCAGGTTGCTGGCATCTTTTTCTTTTTTCTTTTTTTGTAATATATTTTTACCTATTTCAGAAAAGAAGGGAGCGGGATGGAAAGATAGTAACATCAATGATGAGAAATATTGATCAGCTGCCTCCTGCATACCCCACACTGGGGATCGAGCCCACAGTTCTGGCATGTGCCCTGACCAGGAACCGAACCTTGGTCTCCTGGTTCATAGGTAGACACTCAACCACTGAACCACACCAGCAGGGTGAGGCTGCTGGCATCTTAATGTAAATTTCCTTATCAGAGATTCTCCTCCAAAATGGAAACAAAGGGCAGCATGAAGTCTCAAACGGACGCCAGGGAAAGGACATATTATCTAATAAAGAAGGAATTTGCTAATTGACCATCACAAAGATGGCTGCACCCACAGCTGAGGCCAAGTTCCCAGAAGGAGCCTTAACAAGCAATCAGCAGGGACCTGAGGCTAAAACCTCCCCCATCTCCTTGGTGCTTGACAGGGAACCTCAGGTCATGTCCCCCCACCCAGCAGGGCTTGACGGAGAACCTCAAGGTGCACTTCCCATCCTGGTGCTGGGCTAGGGAACCTCAGGTTGATCCTCCTGCCCCAGTGTCAGGCAAGGGGACCTCAGGCTACACTCTCCACCAGGTGGGGCTTGACAGGGAACTTCAGGCTGTGCCCCCCCCCCAACCCCAGCACCAGGCTGAGGGACCTCAGACTGCACCCCCACCCAGCAGGGCTTGACAGGGGACCTGAGGCTTCACCTGCTCCCTCCTCCCCGCCTCCACACCTGGTGGGGCTTGACGAGAGACCTCAGGCCATGTCCCCCACCCAGCCGGGCTTGACAGAGGACCTCAAGGCATGCCCGCCCCGTCCCAGTCTGGGCTTGGGCATCTCAGGCCATGCCCCCTGTCCTGGTGCCGGGCCAGGGGACCTGAGGCTACGCCTCCTGCCTGGCAAGGCATGATAGGGTGGGACTAGCCGGTTCTGGATCTAGCCCAATTTCGGGGGGGATGACAGCCAGGCCTGAGCCTCACTTAATTTTGAGGTGCATGTGAGTGGGTGGGGACTTAACTCTGGGTCCCGTGGTGAGCCTCAGACTCTGACAGGAGAAAGGTTTTCATATACATTTTACTAATTATCTTTCATCTCTGATACTTCTATTATAGAGAAAGGGCAAATATTAAATTATTTCCTCTTATTAATCCCCTTTAATGTGCACAAATTTCATGCACCAGGTCACTAGTTTAGGTAATAAAAGGAGACAAAGGGAAGCAGAAAGCAAGCTTTGAAATGACAGCGAAGCATACACTTCACCATTTGCTGAGCCCTGTTATCAAATCCTACTTTCAGGTTTCACTTTGTCTCTCCTAATAATCGCCCTGAAAATATTCCAGATGAAATCAGTTATGTTAAAGTGGTGACTTTATTTGTGAAAATAGATGTGGTTTGCCAGGATACATAAAGGAATCTCCAAGTACTATTATTTTGCAAAAATTTTGGTAATACTTTATGTTTAACCATGTAGCATACCAGTGTTCTTAGTGAAAATAATTATTGGTTTTTATTAGCCTAAAATTATCTAAATTTTCTTCCATGAAGAAATCTCCTGATATAAAGCACTCAGTATAAAGCAGTAAACAATTTTGGACACTAAAAAATGATGGTCATGAAATGCACACATGGTGATACACGAAAATCGTTAAAAAAAAAGAACCTTCATTCAGGTTTCTCAAAAGAGATTATGTGTGATAGATCAAGGAATCCTGATTATAGCCTCCAAGTCTCCGCACAACCTGGCCTTCTGTTCTGACTCCTAAAGCAAGTTAATATTTGCCTCATATATACTTTGCTCTCCATGTGAGAGGTGAATTTATTTCCCTTTTACAATTTTGCTTTAAAATATCAAAACTGCATCACAGTTGAATATGAAAAATCAGATCAGAATCTAAGTACTCCTGAAATACCATATTTATTTCATATTATACCCCAATGAGTCAAAGTTAAACCATCTGTCCTTGCAAAGAAGCATTTAAATCCATTTTTATCTTGCATTCAAGAAAAAAAAATACAAGGTTTAGGATTAGACATATCCACAGCAAGTCTTAATATTGAACACATAAATTTCAGTATTTTACACTGGCTTTATGGCTATATTGGGACACGTTTGAATGTATTAAGGGAGGCTGTCTCTCAGTGTTCATACCTACTCCAAGATGGTTGTGACTCTAGTTAGTAGAGGGACATCATATATTTTCAAATCTCTGGGAATATCTTATTTTCTGTATTAGATTTTCATGATATATTCAGCTAGACTAACTATAGATAAGCAGTAAAAATTACTAAAACACTTCCTATCATTGAAGTATGTAGTCAATAAAGTAAGTTAAGGCTCTTTTTTTTTAAATAAAAATTACATGTACAGCACATCCTCAAATAACATCACTTTATTTGCTATTGTTTCATTATACTATTAGTGAGATGCAGTAAGAACTGAGCTCTTGTTTATATTAAGTAGCCTATAGCAAAATTAGTTTTGTTTTATGTGTTTCACTTAAAGTCTCAGACCCTACCAATGGCAGAAGTAAGGACTTAATGTGTTCTATTTCTTTAAATGTAACTTCAAGTAAGTACAGTTTCCCTCACCTTATTTTTTCAGATTTTACATTATTTAGACTAATTTTCAAGACATATCACATTTACCATTATCAATTTCTGCACAAATGTTATTGATCTGACTGTGGTATGTTAATATGAAAAAGGGCCACCTTTCATCATATAAATTTTTATAACAGCTTTATTAAGATATACCCACATAAAATTAGCTATTTAAAGTATACTGGTCAATTATAAATATATTAAACCATCACTATAATTTTAGAACATTTTCATCATCCTATAAAGAAATCTTGTCCCTATTAGCTATTACCCCTCAATCTTCCCATTTCCTACACCAACTCCAGCCAACCACTAATCTACTTGCTGCTTCTATAGATTTGCTTCTATTATTCTGAAATGAAATTATGTGACTTCCTTTTTCGCATTTAGCATAATGTTATCAAGGTTTATCTACATTGTAACATGTATTAGTACTTATTTTTATGGCCAAAGAATGTTTTGTTGTGTAGATATACCAAATTTTTTAAATCCGATTATCATTTGACTAGAGGCCCAGTGGATGAAATTCATGCACGGGTTGGGGGTGGGGAGAGGGTGGAGAGGGGCTGGTGTGTGCCCCTCAGCCCAGCCTGCACCCTCTCCAATCTTGGAAATCCCTCTTACAATCCAGGACTGCTGGCTCCCAACCATTCACTTGCCTGCTGGCTTGATTGCCCCTAACCACTTCTGTCTGCCAGCTGATCACCCCCTAACCCAGTGGTCGGCAAACTCATTAGTCAACAGAGCCAAATATCAAACAGTACAAGGATTGAAATTTCTTTTGAGAGCCAAATTTCTTAAACTTAAACTTCTTCTAATGCCACTTCTTCAAAATAGACTCGTCCAGACTGTGGTATTTTGTGGAAGAGCCACACTCAAGGGGCCAAAGAGCCGCATGTTTGCCGACCACTGCCCTAACCACTCCCCGGCCAGTCTGATCAACACCTAACTGCTCTTTTGCCAGCCCAATTGCCCCTAACTGCTCTCCCCTGCAGGCCTGGTCCCCACCAATTGCCTTCCCCTGCAGGCCTGGTTGCCCTCAACTGCCATTCTCTGCAGGCCTGGTCCCCCCACAACTGCCCTCCCCTGCAGGTCTGGTCACCCCTAACTGCCTTCCCCTGCCGGCCATCTTGTAGTGGCCATGTTGTGTTCACATGTGGTCAGGATCTTTGACCACCTGGGGGTAGTCGTCTTGTATGTTGGAGTGATGGTCAATTTGCATATTTCTCTTTTATTAAATAGGATGAGCATTTAGGTTGTTTCCACCTTTTGGCTAAAAAGGAACGATGAAGAAAAATAAATAAAAAATCCCACCACAGATATGGAGGAACCACTACTGTCAAAGGAGCAGTGATTAGACTAAGAGCCAACAACTAACTTCTCAACAGAAATAGAGCCAGAAGACAATGATAGGATAACTTCAAGGCACTGAAAGAAAATAATAATCAAACCAAAAATACATGCACAGTAAATATTCTTCAGTAATAAAGGGGAGCTTGGTAGGAGTGGCTCAGTGGATTGAACATTGTCCCACTGATCAAGAGGTCTCAGGTTTGATTCCCAGTCAGGGCACATGCCTGGGTTGCAAGCTTGATTCCCAGTAGGGGTGTGCAGGAGGCAGTCAATTGATGTGTCTTTCTCATTGATGTTTTTATCTCTCCCTCTCTCTTCCTCTCTGAAATCAATAAAAATATATTTGAAAAAAATAATGAAGGTATATAAAAACATTCTCATAGAAATAAAAACAGAGAATTAGTCACATGCATATCTACATTAAAGGGGATACTATAGTGTATTCTTTAGGAAGAAAAAAATGATCTCAACTGGAGATGTAGATAGCTGTGAAAGCAATGAGATTTAAACATTTAGGTAAATCTAAATGAGTATATTGTATACTGCATAAACAGTAATAATGACTTTTGGTCTTTAAAAACATGAAGAAAATAAAGAACCATAGTAATTTAGGGGAGATAAAATGTTGTTAAAGTGTTCTAAGATTCTAGCATTTTCTGGAAAGATGGTGAAAGCACAAATAAATATTATATCTTGATAAATCATAAATCCTATAAAATAAAACCCTAATATGCAAATCAACTAAACGGCGGAACAACTGGAGGAACAACCTGTTGCTATGATGTGCACTGACCACCAGGGAAGATGCTCAATGCAAGAGCTGCCCAAGACTGAGGAGGAGGTGACTAGCAGCGGCAGCGATTGAAGGGTGGGGCTGGCCAGTGGGTGGTACCAGGTTACCAGCCAAGGTGGGTGCCAACAGGGACCCCCGATTGCCCCACCCACCAGTAGCCCTGTAGAGGGGGCTGACCAGCAGTGGTGGCAGTGGGGAGCAGGGCCAGCCAGTAGTGGTGCCAGGCCATGAGCCATAGCAGGTGACAGCAGGGTCCCCCAATTGCTCCACCAACCAGTTACCCCACAGATGGCCCTGATCACTGACCAGGCCTAGTGACTCTATCCTGTATATTGGGAACAGTCTCTTAGATTAAAAAATTAAAACCTAGCAAGGTTACTCTAACACCGAAAAAAACAGGATGGCGAGGCGATGACATGCATGGACTCTGGCTTGCACATTTTGTGGTCAGCCCTGATTCTGACACTTGTAACTGTGTGACAAAGCCAATTACTTAGTTTCAGTTTTTCCACCATAAGAAGGGGAAAATGGTACTACTGCCTCAGAAGGATCATGTTATGTACTACTTTTTACAATCAGGGCAAAACAATGTAGCTGCCCACACAACAGCAAGATGCCTCTCACTTGTATGAAAAGTATGATCACTGGTGCATGCAGCAACCCAGATTATGAGAGAGATGTCTGACTGCAGGTTTAGGCCCAACATCCCCCAAGGAGTCCTGGATTGTGAGAGGACGTAGGCTGGGCTGAGAGACACCCCCCCCCATGCACAAATTTCATGCCCTGGACCTCTAGTGTCATATAATTATGAAAACCACTAAAAGTTTAATAAAAAAGTAAATAAAAAAGCTAATCCTAGGTTAAGGATAAGGAGATTGAGTTAATCTAATATTTGAAAATTTTACTGAGCAAGAGAAATTTTAATGAAATATATATTTCAGAAGACAGCCCCATTTGGGGTAATCAAAATTTGAGTAACTGGCACTTATTTAGGGTTCTATCTTTCATTTAAAGTTATTTTGCTTTTTTGTTATAATTTTTAAGAAGCCAATTGTTTCCCAAAGGATTTGTTTGAAAATGTCGACTTTTATTCATTTTATTCTTAACCCCAAATAAAATAGAATTAAACATGCAAGCTAACAGAATGTCAAGTAACCAGTTATATAGCTAGCTCATTTACACTGAATTAGTAATTTGCTCAGTCTGCAATTTATGTTAATTAAGGAATGATTATCCTGTTATACATTTACAGAATGACATAAATCTCTCATTTGCTTCTCTATAAATGTGTTATTATTATCTTAAGTTTAAATTATTTTTCACTATTAGCCTCTTAAAGCCGTGGTTGCCAAACTGCGGCTCGCGAGCCACATGCGGCTCTTTGGCCCCTTGAGCGTGGCTCTTCCATAAAATACCATGGCCTGATGAGTCTATTTTGAAGAAGTGGCATTAGAAGAAGTTTAAGTTTAAAAAATTTGGCTCTCAAAAGAAATTTCAATCATTGTACTGTTGATATTTGGCTCTATTGACTAATGAGTTTGCCAACCACTGTCTTAGAGTAATTCCATATAAGGCTTTCTTTTTCATTATACTTTTATTGTACTTTTAATTGGCAGAATCTTCAACTTAAAATTAAGTAGTATTAAAAACACATAGGATTCTCTTGGCTTCAACAAGCTGTATAGTACTCTCATAAAATATGAAAACCACTATGGCACATTTCTTTCTTAAATGTAAATTGGCTGTTATGCTTTATAAACTTCTATATCTTTTTAATGTAATTATCCTATCTAATAAAGAGGGAATATGCAAATTGACCAACACACCATTACAAAGATGGTGACGCCCATAGCCACAAGATGGCAGCGCCCAGTCCCCTCAACCCCACTGGTGTCCCCCAGTCCTTTCAGCCCCACTGGTGTTCCCCAATCCTTTCAGCTCAGCCGCAGGGCAGCAGGCACACAGTGCAGCTGGACCTACCCTCAGCTCCCCAGCCACTTGAGGCCAGCTCCAGGCGCAGGCAAGCCTCAGATGTCAGCTGCCTAGCCACCCAGGCCCAAGATGCAGGCAAGCCTCAGATGGTGGCTGCCCAGCTGCCCAGGGCCACCTGAGGCTCAAGCAACCAGGGCCAGTCGAGGCTTGCACTGCCAGCAGTGGCAGCAGCAGAGGTGTGATGGGGCATCGTCTTCCCCTGATCACCAGGTCGCTTCCCACCCCTGAGGGCTCCCAGACTGTGAGAGGGGGCAGGCCGAGCTAAGGGACCCCCCTCCAGTGAATGAATTTTTATGCGCTGGCCTCTAGTGGTTTAATAAAATCTTTTAAATAAAAATCTTAATAACAAATATTTATGAAACATGTCATATTTCCCCCCATATTATAAAGATTAACTAGTGGCATGCTGTGTGCATTTATTCTGAGTCTCTGTCTAGCCAATTAATTTTATGTGCATAGTTTAAGCCCTCAATCATTGCTCAGAATGATCTGGGATAAAAGTGACTTTTTTTTTTTTTTCTTGTCTACATTTTCTACATTCACTAAGTAATTGTCAACTCTCTGAAATAAATAAAGACCCAATTTCGGTTCCACCTTGGCCACTGACTTGCTTTGTCAACCAACTTCTCTTAAGCTTTTCAGTTTTCCTCTTAGTAACCTGTCCTTTACTTTAAGGTATATTAGAGCAATTTGATCTCTTAGGAGAAAATGATTTCTGCAAATTCAAAGTATTTTTATTATCCTTCATGAATTACTCATATCTAAAGTTTTTGGCTGAAAAATACTCCAAGTGTTCCCTGCGCATATTGAGGGCCTCACCACAAACCTAGGCTAAATGCGAAGCATGTACAAAACCCACCAGCCTCAGTACTAGTACAATGAGTATGTGGTGCTTGCCATCTTATTGTTCATTGTCTCCTGAACTAGTTGTATATAAGAAGCTGCTTTCCAGTATTCCCCGTTACCATTTGTTTCTGCTGTCCTGCCACCTTTCCACCCAGCATTTTGTTATTTACTGTGAGTCAGGAAAGCATCTGCCGTGGAGAACTTAGCTTATTGCACTTGGGACTGACTTCAGGCTCAGCTGAAGGACCAAAAAAATTGTGGAAGATGCAAAGTCTAGAGTGAATAGTTGCTAACAGACTTCAAAGTGTTTGTTCTATTTTGCCCAAAGACTTAAGGGACTGCTACCTCTGCAATGAAGGGGTCTAGCTCTGTATAAGAGTTGGAGTTAATGAAATAGGAGATGAACTAAATGTTGAAAACAGATCCGTTCAAATAATACCACTAAATTGGAGTATACGAAAACCACTAAAAATGTGAGCTTTACAATCACTGTCAAAAGAATATTGAAAGTAAACACTGAACTTTTCTCAATTAAAAAGAGGATGTTGAAGAGTCAGATCAATAAATAAAGTCACCACCTGATCAGTATGGCTCAGTGGTTGAGTGTCAACCTATGAACCAGGAGATCACGGTTCAATTCCAGTCAGGGCACATGTCCAGATTGCAAGCTTGATCCTCAGTAGGGTGGGTACAGGAGGCAGCCAATCAATGATTCTCCCTCATCATTGATGTTTCCATCACTCTCTTGTCCTTCCTTGCTCTTTGAAATCAATAAAAATAAAAGATATATTTCTAAAATAAGTAAATAAAGCCAGAAAAATAAGTAAATAAATAGGTAAATAAAATCACAGAAACATTACTATAAATTATACAAATAAAGAAAAAATCAACATAGGTATCAGGCCTAAGAAAAGGTCAGATTTGTGCCCTATGAGTGTATATGGCATGAAAAAAGTGCTAAAAGTGGGACTTTAACTTTGATATTTAAGCTTAGGAAGTTCCAGGAGAAGAAATATTGTATGTACAATTAAAGGATCAAGCCTGGAAAAATCTAATATGCTAATATGCAAAGTGTCCCCTTGGGAGTTTGACCCAGAGAACGGGAGTTTGATCACACGCTATGACATGTGCTGATCACCAGGAGGAGGCATGGAACATGGCAGGCATCCAGGGGCGGCAGCAGGATGCTGAAGGAGTGAGGGAAGAAGGAGGCAGGGATGCAAGGAGGCAGGAGACCTGATTGGCCCTGATCACTGCCAGGCCTAGGGACACTATCCGTGCATGAATTTGTGCCCTGGGTCTCTAATATTTTAATAATGAAAATATAGAGGGATGAAAGGTTTGGGGAAATAGAAAACAGAATCAATTGGCATTATATAAAAAGATAAAGATATCAAAGATAATTAAGAACAGAAAAGAATATGCTGATGAGAAATGTGCATTCATCTTAGTGATTCTGCAGTGTTATTACTGCTATGATCTACATACAAAATGCTTTGAACAAGGATCAAGTCCTAGAATTTCATCTTCTATAATGTCTGTTTATGGAAGAAGGAGTTTGCTAAGTAAGCACACAGGATCAGTTTGAAGCACACAAAGATATCATGATTCCTCAAAGTTGCAAGATTAAACCATGGCCAGGAGACACTTCTGTCTCAGAGAAAACAAAGCCCATGGGCTCTCCTGCTGGGATTACTATCCTAATTATCAGAGAACCATTGTTTCTTTCCGCTTCTGAGCATCAAATAGTCTGACCCCTTCAACTTCAAACAACCTCCCACTAGTGCTGAGAGCATTCTCTGCTGGCTCGTGCTTCTCTTCTCTAAAACCAAAAGGCCCTTGGCTGAGAGCCAGTTCTTAGTATTGCAGTCCTTGGAACATTTCCATCAGCTCTGAACACACACACACACACACACACACACACACACACACACACACACTCACACACACTTTAAAAGCTTGGTTCACACTTGTTTTAGCAATACTAAAAAGAAGAAATATTTTAGTATTCCTTTTAATGTTAACTTCAGTCTCTGGCCACTGAAAAAGCCTCCTTATGATGGATTTTTAAAAATAGATATTCTTAAGTAATATCTTTAAGGACAAGGAATCAAAAATGAACTCATCTTCAAGCAAATTGTATTATTACAAAATACAGGAGTACAAGCCCTACTATTAGTCATTCTTCCCCTGAAATAGATCTTCATTGTAAAATTCTATCAAATTTTAAATAATTTTAATAAATTTGTAGGAGGTGTCA
This sequence comes from Antrozous pallidus, assembly GCA_027563665.1. NCBI lineage: Eukaryota > Metazoa > Chordata > Mammalia > Chiroptera > Vespertilionidae > Antrozous > Antrozous pallidus. The sequence goes on along the minus strand of CM050508.1, from coordinate 65,294,502 downwards.
TGCTTTAAGTGGGTCCTTGGCCTTGAATGGGACCTACCTCCATCTTTCTCCTTTCAAGCAAAATTAACCTCTCTTAAGAAAAAGAGTTAGCAGCCGAGACCGGTTTGGCTCAGTGGATGGAGCGTCGGACTGCGGACTGAAGGGTCCCGGGTTCGATTCCGGCAAGGGCATGTGCCTCGGCTGTGGGCACATCCCCAGTGGGGGGCGTGCAAGAGGCAGCTGATCGATGTCTCTCTCTCATCGATGTTTCTGACTTTCTATCCCTCTCCCTTCTGTTCTGTAAAAAATCAATAAAATATATTTAAAAAAAAAAAAGAAAAAGAAAAAGAGTTAGCAATTCTAGATATCTGCCTCCTGGGAATAGAATTGCACCCACCATTGGGAGATTTGCATTTAATACTTTTGATAAGTTATTTACCACCCACTTTGTTTCTCTTCTTCTTAGTACAGCTGTGTTCCCTCCACACCCAAACATGGCCTGAGTCCGGATCCACAAGAGGAAACTAAGTTTATTAGAGCCATTGTCTGGCCAACTCCTTCCTCCTCCACCACCTCCACCCTTCTCAGGGATCTTGGGTCTTGACCGAAGACGGGGGAGTAGCAAAGAGAGCTGGAAATCTGGAATCTCATATTCTAGTCTACCAACGAAATGAACTGGCTGTTAATTAATTAAGGCCAGTCACATCTGTGGGCTTTGTAAAATAACGAGGTTAGACTCTGTCATCTAACATTTCTTCCCCTTCTAAATTCTGTGATTTTAATAATGCTTTCCAGTTTCAGAAGGGGCCAATAATCAAAAAATCTGAAAGATGTCCTTCTGAAAGAGACCATGTAGCAATAGAACTCTAATCTTATTACTTCTCACTCAACGAATGTTTAGTGAACTACTATTGTCCAGGCACTATGCCGACTAGGCTATAATATTGATTAATTGCATTTATATTTGTTCATTCTCAAACTGTGTTTATCGAGGTGAAATTCATATAACAAGCCTGGCCGGTGAGGCTCAGTGATTGAGTGTTGGCCTATGAACCAGGAGGTGAGAATTTGATTCCCGGTCCGGGCACATCCCCGGGCTGCCACGGGATCCCCCGTGCGGAGTGTGCAGAAGGCAGCAAATCAATGATTATTTTTCATCATTGATGTTTCTATCTCTCACTCTCTCTTTTCCTTCCTCTCTGAAATCAATAAAAATATATTTAAAAAAAGAAATTCACATAACAAAATTAACCATTTTAAAGTGAAAAATTTAGTGCCTTTAGTACAGGTATCCAGTGTTGCACAACCACTATGTCTTAGTTGAGAAACATCTTCACCACCCCAGAAGGAAATCCAATAACTATTAAAGCATCAGTTCCTGTTGTCCCCTTTCTCAACCCTTATTAATCACCAATTTGCTTTCTGTGTCTACGGATTTACCTATTCTGGATATTTTACATAAATGGGATCATACAGTACATGACCTTTTTTTGTCTGGCTTCTTTCACTTAACCTAATGCTTTTGAGGTTTACCCATGTTGCAGCAGATATCAATATTTCATTCCTTTTTCTGGATGATAATATTCTATTGATGGACATTTGCGCAGTTTCCAACTTTTGGCTATTGTAAATAGTGCTGTTAAGAACATGTGTGTGCATCAAACAGCTTTTAATATCTAGTCAAAGATGCCTCAAATATACAGTTTATGGCCAGGACTTTTATAAATACTTTTAGAAGCAGTTAACTGTCTTCTTGAACTGGATTCAATCAAAGTCAATACATTGTCATCTAATCTCTAACATCTCTCATTTCTTTGATCCTGGCTTTACTACTCAATAAATAGAGACAATGTATGGAGTCTCTCCTAATCCTTGCTGTGCTCCTATAAACGTGTAAGTATAAAACTAGAATCCAACAAATGTCTTTGTAATCAATGCCACATATGGTCATATAAACAAGGAGCTATCAAACGTTAGGAGAAGAAAAGACTGTGTTTTACAAAATGTTTCCAATGGATCAATTACCTAGAAAGGGGAATAAGATGAAAATGCCAGCTACTGCTAATTAGATCAATCAGGGCAGCAAGAAAGTATTTTTCTTCTTTAAATCATAACTTATGGTAACCATTTCTTTTCTTAATTACATAACAATTTAATATGGACTAGGTTTTTTACTTTTATTTTTGTTTTTCTGTTCAGAGGCCACATTGTAAAATCGCTTGAATGAATGCTATAAATTTTAGATACAGCTTAATGAATAACTCATGGCAACTCCTGAGCCACATATCCAAGACATCTATGGTTTTGTTCCAGTTTCTTTGCTTAAGCAGTACTTAACTATCCATGTACTGTTTTCATCCCTGGATCCCACTGGCTCAATGTAAATTTGTAAGAACTACAGTGGCAGGCAAAAACCAATCCTCACATTAACACACACGTACATTCAGTGCTCACTTTCTTAGTCCCTTCATCAAAGGAAGATTTTGGCTTCATATGGTTTACCACTATAGAACTATTTATTTTTAATATCTTTTAATATATATATATATATATATATATATATATATATATATTTTTTTTTTACAGAGAATAAGAGGGAGGGATAGAAAGTCAGAAACATCTATGAGAGAGAAACATCGATCAGCTGCCTCCTGCATACCTCCTTACTGGGGATGGGCCTGCAACCAAGGTACATGCCCTTGACCAGAATCGAACCTGGGACCTTTCAGGCTGCAGGCCGACACTCTATCCACTGAGCCAAACCAGTTTTGGCTATTTTTAATATCTTACCATAAGTTCTGACTTGAACTAGGTATAGGCTTAGGAATTATATAAAGAAAATTTGCAAAATCTTTCTATTTCTCTAAAATAATAGACTTCATTATTTCTAGGGTGGTTGACTTACTGCTCTGGCCAGGTTAATTCTTTCAGTCTAATATCAAATTCATGCTCTCTTCACATACAAAGTGCTGCAGCTGCCATTCATCCACTCTGTGGAGAAAAGCAACCAAATTAGTTATTTTAAGTTGAGTTCAGTTATGACTTTAGGTCAGATAGACAGAAACGGAATGATCATGTAAGCATTAAATAGACTCTGACTACAAGTGTCACTTTAGTTTATGATAAATTATTGGTATACAGGTTTATGAAATGGTTGCACTCATGAGAAACCATGCATTAAATGTAATTTTAAATGTTGAATCACCTTAAATACATTAAGGGATGTCAATAATTAAAAAAAATCACTGTGGTGCCAGGCTGGTATGGCTCAGTGGTTGAGCATCGGCCCATGTACCAGGAGGTCACTGGTTTGATTCCCAGTCAGGGCACATGCCCAAGCTGTGGGCTCAATCCCCAGCAGGGAATGTGCAGGAGGCGGCCAATGGATGCTGATTTTTCTCTCTTATTGATTTTTCTATCTCTCCCCCTCTCTCTAAAATAAATGAAAACATTTTTTAAAAGTCACTGTGGCATCTCTTATAAAGCAAATAATTTCAAAACAATTCTATTTACCATTGCAGCAACTATAAAATAAGGTACTTAGGAATAAACTTAGCCAAGAAGATAAAAGATCTATACTCAGAAAACTATGGGATGTTGAAAAAAAAGGTAGAGGAAGATATAAACAAGTGGAAGAATATACCATGCTCATGGAATAGCAAAATCAACATAATTAAAATGGCCAAATCAATCTACAGATTTAATACAATCCCTACTAAAATACCAACGACATATTTCACAGATTTAGAACAAATACTCGAAAAATTTACATAGACCTCAAAAAGACTCCAAATAACTGCAGCAATCTTGAGAAAAAGAACAAGGTTGGAGGGATCACAATAGCAGATATCAAGTTATATTACAAAGCTGCTGTAATCTAACAGCCTGGTACTGGCACAAGAAAATGCATTTAGATCTATGGAATAGAACAGGAAACCCAGAAATCAAACCACGCCATTACACTCAATTAATATTTGACAAAGGAGGCAAGAGCATACAATGGAGTCAAAACAGTCTCTTTGATAAATAGTGTTGGGAAAATTGGACAGGTACATGCAAAACAATGAAATGAGGCCACCAACTTACACCATACACAAGAATAAACTAAAAATGGATAAAGGACTTAAATGTAAGTCGTGAAACCATAAAAATCCTAGAAGAAACCTTAGGCAGCAAAATCTCAAACATCTCTCATAGAAAAAAAAAAGGAAATTCTTTCTTAATTATTGATCTGTTTTGCAAAGTTAGATTTTCACATTGGATGTGTTTCAAAAGCAAGGTGCCAAAATATCTTAAGGAATAAAACTTCCCATTTACATGGGTCTTTAATTTCCAAACATTTTCTCAGCTATGTTACCCAGCTGCACTGTGTAACAAGTACAACTGCTGTTACTTACATATGAGTTAAGTATCTTGAATCTTACTGCTCTGTAGCATGAGAACCAGCATCACCTTCATCAAAGACAGAATCACAGGCCCCACACTAAAGCTACTGAATTAGAACTTTCATTAAGAGAAATCAAGTGGTTTGCCTTAGGGTTTTTAATGGTAAATCTGGGGCGAGAACTCAGATATTCTACTGCTCTGTAGCTCAGGAATTTGTCATCTAACTCTCTTGAATTATAATAAACACCGGGGCGGGGAGTGTTTTCTCAGTCCAGCCTGTGCCCTCTTGCAGTCCAAAATCCCTCACTCCTTACTGCCCACCTGCTCACTGCTCCTTACCACTCAGCTTGCTGCACTTAACATTTCCACAGAAGCGGGAGAGGTTCCTGCCACTGCCACTGCACTCACCAGCTGTGAGCTTGGGTTCTGGCCAAGCAGCGCTCCCCCTGTGGGAGGGCACTGACTATCAGGAGGCAGCTCCTGCTTGAGCATCTGAGCCCCTGGTGGTCAGTGCACATCACAGTGACTGGTCATTTGGGTTGTTCCACCATAATGGTCGCTTAGGCTTTTATTATATTGACTAGAGATCTGGTGCACAAAATTCATGCACAGGGGGTGTGTGTGTCCCTGAGCCCAGCTTGCAACCTCTCCAATCTGGGACCCCTTGAGGGAAGTCTGACTGCCTGTTTAGTCCTGATCCCAATGGATTTGGCCTAAACGGGTGGTTGAACATCCCTCTCACAATCCAGAACTGCTGGCTCTCAACTGCCCTCCCCTGCAGGCATGGTCCCCTGCAACTGCTCTCCCCTGGAGGCCTGGTCCCCTGCAACTGCCCTCCCCTGCAGGCCTTGTCCCCCCCCAACTGTTCTCTCCTCTAGGCCTGGTCCCCCCCCAACTGCCCTCCCCAGCAGGCCTTGTCTCCCCCCCCCCCAACTGTTCTCTCCTCTAGGCCTGGTCCCCCCCAACTGCCCTCCCCAGCAGACCTTGTCCCCCCCCAACTGCCCTCCCCTACTGGCCTGGTCCCCCTCAGCTGCCCTCCCCTGCTGGCCCGGTCACCCCTAACTGCCCTCCTAGCTTGCCTGATCACCCACAATTGCCCTCCCCTGCAGGCCTGGTCCCCCCAACAGTCCTCCCCTGCAGGTCTGGGTCCCACCCAACTGTCCTACTCTGCTGGCCTGGTCCCCCCCAACTGCCCTCCCTTGCAGGCCATCTTGTGGTGGCCATCTTGTGTCCATATGGGGGCAGCCATCTTTGACCACATGGAGAAAGGCCATCTTGTGTCTTGGTGTGATGGTCAATTGGCATATTACTCTTTTATTAGATAGGATGACTGTGAGAGAATGCCCTTCTGGAAAAAATCAATCTGGCAGTTTTATTGTGTTCACGATATGTCTTCAATTGCATCAAACAATAAAATATGTGGGATCCAGGAAACAAGGCCTTGCTGCAGACAAAGATTTGATGGGTTTGTGGATGAAAAAAAATCAACTGTTTTCTTTTTTAGATTTTCAGCATCAATTTTATTAGCATTGAGAATGTTATAACTGATTTTGCTTTCTTTAATATAGAAGTAAAAGTAATGGGAATTAAACACTACGCTAGAAGCTAAAAAGCAATAAAATGCACACTAAATTTACCAAACAGCATACACAGTGTACTAACATTTTCCATGGACAAATTAATACTTTTTACAAAGATAATGCTTTTTTTCTCCTTATTTTCTCATTGCCATGAGTATACTATTGATGAGACCTACCTTTCTGAGCAAAATTTACTTTACCTACCCCCTTGCTCAGCAAGGTGCTTTTGTAATAAGATTTTATCTGAAGAAAGTTTCTTTTAAAATGCAAGTGTAAAAGAGTGGTGATATATTAATATGATAATAAGTGGTAATTGGGTTTGCCAGGGTTTGTTTATCTGATTGGTACAGAACTGGGCCCTCTAGAAATGGTCTCTGATTCCAGAGGTTTGTAAATGTACAAGTGTGGGGGTGGAATGAGCTGCTCAGAGAGGAAAGATGAAAGGTCCAGGGCAATCCTGGGAATGGTTATAACTAAGACAGACACTAAAATTCTAAACTGTTTTACACTTGCAGGGTGCTTTCCCTGGCTTGTTTCATTTGAGATCCTGGGGTTCATAGTGAAGATGGAGAGATCTCTAAAGGGCAGATGCCTGATCTGCAAACTTGGAGCCACCGTCCCCTGGGAGTATGTCCAATAGAACTCTTTCAGAGTGATTGCCTGGCTCACCAGCAACTGTGAGCCCAAGTTTGCATTCACAGAGGAAAGGCCTCCTTGAAGTGCAGCCCTATAAGAATGCTTGATCTTCCTGCTCAAGCAGACTGTCTTAATTAACTCAGGGCATAAAATTCCCTAAGAGAATATCCATTTTGTTTTTTGTTTGTGCTTTTTAAAATTTTTTTTTAAAGAATGATGAATATTTTAAAGTGATCTCAGTCCTCTTTTGCTGTTTCCTTCTAGTTTACCCTAGAAAAGGAATTCCTGAGAAAAAGGAATTTTAAATACTGGAATGGATTGAAGGGTGGTTGGGAAATCATCATAACTGAGATATTTAAAAATAAATGAGCATCTAAGTCCTTTGGGATGATTAGACTGTCTAAAGGCAGGACGATGGACCAAAAACGTTTTTTAGTATTTCAGCTCAGCAACTCAAAGACATATAACATGTTTTTTTTAAAAAAATTAGGCTTTAGTATAGACTTCCTAAACACTTCAGAATTTCCTAATAGTACAGGAGTTTTGTGCTTGAAATAGTAGTTTGGCTTGCAAGAGCTACAGTGTAAGGACACCTAGCAAAATGATAATATTCATATTTAAAGTGATCCTGAGGGGTTATGTAGTATCAGAAACCAGTATTTGCTTTTGTGTATTTTTAAAAACCCAATTACTCTTCATGTATGCTTCCATGGTACTTTATACATTATGATTATAAATTGTATTAATATCCAAAGTATAAACATCATATAATAAAGAACATTGAAATCTTAGTGAATTATACAAAAATGAGAAAAAGTATTTTGAAATTTCTCTGACCTTAAAGTCCTGCCTAGCTTCTTGTTTCCAACTGTAGATGCTCTAATTAAATTGTGAGAGGAACTCCAGTTAATAAGTTACTCTTAAATTACAGAGAATACAAATTCAGCAGAATCTGATCAAGGCTTTTTACACATTTTATAAATCTCTTATGAGATTCATCATGATTTCTGAATTATATGAATTAAAATAGTAAATAACAATGTACTTATTTAATAAAAAGTGACAAACCTTTTTATTAAATTTAAGATGCTTAAACATTAAAAGACATTTTAAAAAATATTTTACAAAATATATCTACTTATTTTGTAGTTATATTTGATAAAATATTTGGAAAATGGCATGATTTTAGTAATTAAAATATTAAATGGATGAGGTGAAAAGAAAAAAATTTAATGGATGAAATGATTGTATTTTATATGAGTAAATAAATATTGGAAATTCTTGTTTGAAAGTAAATTAATTCAATTTTCAGTGCCATATACAACTATGTAGATATATACGTATAAAGATTTTTTAAAAGTCTTGGTTTGCATATGATTTTTGCATAATGCAGTCTCCAACAGGGAAAAATAAACATTATTTTTATATATACACAGTATAAATAGATATATTATGTTCATTATATATGTACAGTGATAATAGATATATAATGTACATTTGTATGTGTACTAGTATGCATCCCCTCACAGGGTTATACACACACTGGACATATGTCAAAGAAAAGAAAAACTAATAAGTCCATGATTACTGGGTTAGTCTCCATCATTGGTTGCTTAAAAATAGAATCTATTAATTAATTTTTAAAATAAAATAAATAAAACTATTTAATCTAAGAAACTTCCTGCTGAGCATAGATCTCTGATGAGTCTGTATAAAACTTGGAAATTCAAATTAGGTAAAAACTATTTATGAAGGAAGGCTACCAATTTGGCTATGTCTAGCATTTAACTTAAAGTCATAAAATAATTGTTTTGTACTTCAAAAGAAGTTCTACTTAGTGAATGTGCCAATTGAACTTTCTTGGCCTGTTGTGACATTATCCACTTGCTTGACATATTTTTGGAAGTAGTAATTTTATAGATTCAGTTTTTATATTGGGTTAGAATTTTAAACAATATCTTTTGACATCATAACCAGCTTTTTAAAAATCTGAAATATATAAAAAGTTAAAGTATCTATAATAATCACCATTTAAATTTTATCCCATCCGTATCCTCCTGCTCCCATCATTTAGCTATACATTCAAAAAGAGCCTACTGTTAATAATTTAGTGCTACAAATTCTTTTTAATTTCTCCCCCTTTATACAGGTGTATCAATCTGCACTGGTTTTAAAAAATGGATCAGGCTAGCCATATTTGTGCTCTCCGTCCTTCCCTTCTTCCATATATATATATATATGGAAGAACCTCTCTGCATATCATCGTGCGTAGATTTCCTCACTTTCAATGACTGCACGCATTCCAATGTATGGGTGTATCATAATCTATATAGGTATTCCATATTTATATTTAAATTGTTTTCAGATATATGTTTTTTATTTATGCTAGTAAAAACACTATTTCAGGGAACATCATGTAGCTTCATGTGTTTGTGTAGCATTTATGTAAAATACAGCTCTCCAGAGACCAATTCCTATAAAAGTCACCATAACCGGTATGATGTTAGAATCAATGGGACATTTCTTTTTTTTAGCATACTCTCTACTATCCTCTCTGTTCCTTAGAAGGCTCTCTGCTTTTATAAAAAATATATTTTATTGATTTTTTTTTTTTACAGAGAGGAAGGGACAGGGAGACAGAGTTAGAAACATCAATGACAGAGAAACATTGCACACCTCCTGCACACCTCCTACTGGGTAAGTGCCCACAACCAAGGTACATGTCCTTGACTGGAATCGAACCTGGGACCCCTCAGTCCATAGGCTCAATCCACAGAGCCAAATTGGTCAGGGCTCTGCTTTTTTTCCTACTGCTTTTGCTGTTCCTCTCAGTCTGCTTTTCCACCACCTCTTCCTCAGTGCAGCCTTTTCAAGCCCAGTCTAGGCACTCTTCTCTTTACATATTTATTCAGTCCCTAAACACCCTCCTTCATTAATGACCAAGACTTTAATCACTGTGTATACTGAAATAGCCTCTATATTTATATCTTTCTCCTAGACTTTGTAGAGTGCAAAACCATATTGATTACAACACATTTTTACTTTTTAGATTACTTTTTACTTATTTTTCTATCCCATACCTCTCTTCATGACCCTAGACCCATAAATCCTACTGCCACAAACACATTTTATCTAAAACCAAAGTCATAATTCCATCCAATTCAGTCCTCACCAGTTTTTCTATCTTATTGAATATTACTGCTATCTAAATAGCTGCACAGTAGAAATAATATATTCAATTCATCACCAGCACACTTTTACTTACTACATATTTTTTTCTATCTATCTAAATCTCCATAACTTCACTGCCATTCCACTAATTCCTGTACCACCATCTCTCATCACTGTGTATCTTCTGATTGAGTTATGCTGCCTATTCCTGTCCTACTCTAATCAAATTTTCATCTATAATCAGGTTGACCTCCCTTTCCCCAGCTGCCTCGCAACCACACCAGCCTTCTTTCAATTTCTGCAATATTCTCCCATGCTCCCTCCATCTGAAGAACATTTACTTATGTTGCTTTACTTTGAGACTCTGGGGTTATATCAGTGAAAAGATAGGTAAGGTTCCTGCTTCTAAAAGAGCTTCCACTCTAGAGGGGTAAAGTGGGAAAAGAGATTAAAAAACAAACACAAAACAAACAAGACAAGTAAGAGAAACTGATCATGGCTCATAGTCATACTAATAAGTTGAAGCTGATAGAAGAGAGAATTACTAACTGGCTCCTCCTTATTGGACAGGCAGTGAAGGCTGTCCTGAGGGGCCTTCCTTGAAGTTGGGATTTGAATGAAAAGGTAGTGAACCAGACAGAGATCATGGGGAAGACATTTCCAGGCAAAGGGAAATCATGGAGAAGAGAATGCAAAGACCAAACATGGGATTGAGCTTGGCTTGTTGGATGGATCTGGTGACAAATGAACAGATTGAGGAAATGTTTGCACATGTTGTTCTCTCTGTCTGAAATATTTCCCCTCCAGTGCACTCCTGTTCATTCTTTGATCTCACTTCTTGGGGAGGCCTTTCCTGACCCTGTAGATGTAATCAGGTTCCCCATGGATGTGCATCATGTACCTTTCCTTCATAGCATACATCACAGTTGTAACTTAGTCACATTAATATCCATGGTGATTTGATTAATTTGCCTCCTTTGTGAATACTTGCTCTGTGAGGGTCAGGACCTGTCTATTTTGCTAGGCTTTTCTAGTTTCTAACACAGATGAAACACTCAAATATTGGATTAAAGGAATGTGCCTTATTAAAAAATTAAATTTGGGGTGACATTGGCTAATAACAGTACACATGTTTAAAATGTACAACTCAACACACCATCTGTACATTGCATTATGTGCTCACCATCCAAAATCTAGTCTCCCTTCACATCAGCTGTTTGCTCGCCTTTACCTCTTCAATTTACCCTATCCACCTTTCCTTCCAGTAACCACCATCCTGTTGTCTGTGTCTATGACTTTTTCTTTTTGTCCTGCTTGATCACTTGTTGCTGTCCATTTACATCCACATTTGAATGAAAACTTGTCCCTCCCAGTTTGACCCATTTTACTCAGCATGATATTCTCAAGATTCATCATACTGTCCCAAATGGCAGTATTTCATCCTTTCTTATGGCTGAGCAGTATTCACTGTATATATGAACCACATCTTCTTCATCAATCATACACTAAAGGACACCAAAATTTCTATGTTTTGGCCACAAAGCATGATGCTGTGATAAACATAAGGGCACAAATATCTTTATGAATAAATGTTTACAAAATATTCAGGTGGATATCCAGAAGAAGGGCCATCAAGTCATACGGTAGCTCTATTTTTAATTTTTTGAGAAATCGCCATATTGTTTTCCATAGTGGCTGTACCAGTTTACATTCCTACCAACAGTGTATGAGGGTTCCATTTTCTCCACATCCTCACCAACACTTGTTTTCTTATTTTCCTTATTGACAATAGCCATTTTAACAGGTGTGGCCTAGTGCACAAAATTTGTGCACAGGGGCATGTCCCTCATCCTGGTCTGCACCCTCTTCAATTTGGGACCCCTCAGGGAATGTCTGGCTGCAGGTTTAGGCTCAATCCCTGCCTCCCTGCCTGATTGCCCCTAACCACTCTGCCTGCCAGCCTGATCAGCCCCAACTAACCCCCCTGCCAACCTGTTCACCCCCAACTGCCCCCTCTGCTGGCCTGCTCACCCCCAATTGCACCCCTGCCTGTCTGATCGCCCCCAACTGCCCCCCATCTGCCTGATCACCCCCAACTGCCCTCCCTGCCTGCCTGATCACTCCCAACTACTCCCCACCTTCACTGACCTGATCACCCCTTACTGCCTCTGCCTCGGCCCCACCACCATGGCTTTGTCCGGAAGGACATCTGGAAGATCTCTCAGAAGGTCTCCCGGTCTAATTAGCATATTACCCTTTTATTAGTATAGGTAACCATTTTAACAGGTGTGAGGTGGCATCTCGTTGTGGTTTCGATTTGCATTTCAAAGGCACCTGCACCTTCTAAATTTCAGTGGATGTTACCAAATTACATTTTCCAAAATTCATGCTGCTTTCCATTTCCATCAGTCCTGCATGGTAGCATTCTGCTTAATTTCACCACTCTAGTGAATGACTATTTGCATTTTTTTGAACACTTACTTTTAAATTATATTAAACTCAGGTCCTTACTGGACTTTTTAAGTGTGAATTGCATTTGTTTATTTTGGTAATGTCTTCCATCTAACTCCACATTTAGTATGACACACTGTATATCTCATTCTCTTATTTGAAAATTTCTGTGCTTACCTATGCTATTTTGGCAGACATACTCTACACAAACAGGAGAGCCTGGACACCAGTGAAAGACAGGTGGGTCATGGGACTTCAAATGAAGAGATAAATTAAGAGTATTAGAGAAAGGAATGAGAGAGAGTTAGACTAGAGCAGTCCTGTAAAAAGATTGGGGATGAGAGAAACTGATGGTGTAAAGATGTTGGTCAAAGTGTACCTGAGGTCTTGACAGGTTCTTAAGAACTTGGTAGAGACAGTATTTCTTCAGTGGCCAGGTGACTTTAAGCAGAGACATGAAATGAAATTAGAATTGTTGGATGGTAAAAACAAAACAAAAAACAAACAAACCAAAACATGGGGCTTAAATATAAAAGGGCTTGGATTAAAAGGATTGGACAAATATATCTATAACCAGAGTCCACTAACATCTTACTTATTTGGACAAATTTGGACATAGATCTTGGAATGTACTCTAATAGATGCCCAGCCTCATAGTAAAGTGGCCTTTTGCAAAGAAACAGTACATTGTTTTTTAAGAAGGGCTATGGAGCCCTAGCTGGTTTGGCTCAGTGGGTAGAGCCAAACTGAAGAGTCCCAGGTTTGATTCCAGGCAAGGGCACATGCCCGGGTTGTGGGCTCGATACCTAGTATGGGCCATGAAGGAGACAGCTGATTAATGATTCCCTCTCATCCTTGATCTATCTATCTCTCCCCCTCCCTTCTGCTCTGAAAGCAATAAAAATATGCTAAAGGGGGGCATGGATAATACTAGGGGATGGGATTAACACCCCAGCCCATAAGTACAAGGCTCAGGGGCCACAGGTAATAACAGTAGGAAGTACCAGCAAAAGTAAGTTGTCATCACTTAGGACCTGGGCATAAAGCCTGCATGATCATAGTTGTCTACTTATGGCAAAAAGGAATTGTGAGCAGGGACCCAAGATTCTAGACTAGAAACTCAATGAAACAGTAGTCACTGAGTCTAGAACACTAGCATAAATATGGACTTAATATTAGGTCCCCTCAGGCAGAGGCAAGGGAAGGAATGAGAGGGCAGTGTATCTGAATTGGCTAAGGACTGAGACAGGCTGAAAGAAATTGTGGATCACACTATAGGAGGAGAAGGGAGAGGGGAATGAGGCAGATAGAGTCGAACAGTGGCAAAGCCCAGCGATTCAGTGTGGGCTATCTGTTGAGCCTAAATTGCTTAGATATTTTCCATCACTTCCATTTTCGCTATGTCTTATAGCAATTTTACAATTAATTTCACTATATTTTTTATTTAAGTTTCCTGTGCTGACATACGCATGGGAAGAAATGATTTAGCTCCTAGAATGCAGAAATACACCCTTAGTGATGGAACACTAAGGGTGGTTAGTCCATTGACCTCCCCCCCCCTTTTTTTAAATAGTCCCCACTTTCTTTCTTTTTTAAACTATATTTTATTGATTTTTTATAGAGAGGAAGGGAAAGGGATAGAAAGTCAGAAACATTAATCAGCTGCCTCCAACACACCCCCTCCTGGGAATGTGCCCACAGCCAAGGTGCATTCTCTTGACCGGATGGAACATGGGACCGGTCAGTCCGCAGGCCGACGCTTTATCCACTGAGCCAAACCGGTTTCAGCTGACTTCCCTTTTGTCTGGGAAGGATTTCCCCATACATTTTCTAGCGGATTGTCTAGGCTGGTTTACAATGCTTCATTTGATGTAGATTTTTTTTCTTGGAAGAATATACCTCACCATTAAATAAATCTCATCATTAAATAAGTAGGAAGTCAGATAGGCTTCTTAATATTCCCATTTTATTTCATTTCACCTCATTACTTGTAACTTGTGATGGTAAATAATTCATCTCCCAGGAAGGCACTTTGAAATAATCACCATTGCATTTTCACAAAGCTCTGTAAAATTTTCTATTTTGTTCCAGTCCAATATTTTACCTACAAGCTCTCTTGGTTCCAATTATTACAACCGATTTGAGTCAGCACAATGCGCTTGAGTACACACTATCTGTTCCACTTAGATGCGTGTTTGGAAATGTAGCTAGTGCCTATAGGATAGAATAAAAAGCCCTTAGAATGTCTTTGGAATTATTGGTATTGCGAATGAAGAGAAAAGTCTGTATTTCATGTTTTCATACATGCTCAGAAATAAGATTGTTCTTGTGAATTTTGACCCTTTAAAAAATGCAAGCAGCAATGCAGCGGCAGCAACGACAACAAATCTTAACAATAATAAATCACCAATGGCTTCACCTGTTCTGCTCTTGTTCATGAAGACAAATATAACCTTCCTATCATACTTCCTATTCAAATGAAGTGAGTGTAATTCTCAGGGTATTTTGATAGCAACAAGAATATTTCACATGGAATAGCTGATTTTTAGAGAATTAAGATACATTATCTTCCTATAGGGAAACAAAATCAGATCTCTAAAAATGATAACTTACTGTCAAGGCACAAAAGCTGGTCAATTGCCAAAGAAAAGCTTGTTGCTGCATAAGCAATTTAGTTGACAATCCATTCACTGTCTGCTGTGTGAGTTTGTGTCCAGATGGCCAAAATGCTGAGCAAATCCTTGAATCCCAGGTGGTGTTGAGATGCTGATTCTGCATGGGAGATTGTGGATGGGCACCTACCTGCCCCAGCAGGTAAGCTCTTTAACCGAACCCTGGCAAGCCAGAGAATCATTGCCATGCTTGTGGGAGATGATTGATGATGCTGAGTCATGAGAGTCCTGTTATGGAACAAGACAGCTGGGTGAATGAACATTTTCCTTTCCTGATCTGAGATACTTCTCAGAGGACCACATGAATTGGGATCATTTGAGTGTCTGTTAAAACTGCTTAATGATTTCCACCCTGGCTTATTCAATCCGTTTCCAGAGATGAGTTCAGGATTCTTTGTTTTTATTTATTATTATGTTTTTTAAAATACGTTTTTTATTGATTTTTAGAGAGAGAGGAAGAGAGAGGGATAGAGAGATAGAAAATCGATGAGAGAGAAACATCAATAGGTTGCTTCCTGCACTCACCCTACTGAGGATTGAGGCCACAACCTGGACATGTGCCCTGACTAGGAATCGAACTGGTGACCACTTGGTGCATGGATCAGTGCTCAGCCACTAAGTCACACAGGCCAGGAAGGAAAGTTTGCATTTTTAAATAAGATGCATTTTTTAAAAGTATATTTTTATTGATTTCAGAGAGGAAGGGAGAGGGAGAGAGACAGAAACATCAATGATGAGAGAGAGAATCATTGATTGGCTGCCTCCTATATGCCCCACACTGGGGATCTGGGAATCAAACTGTGACCTCTTGGTTCATAGTTTGATGTTCAACCACTGAGCCATCTCAGCTGGGCTTAATAAGATGCATTTTTAAACAAGTTCACTGGATTATTCTTCTGAGCAGTAAATTTGAGAACCATTAATTCAACACTAGTGGGATGTTACATAATACACAAACGTATTGCTTTATGAAATTTAAGGAGAACATAAAGGCCCATCTGTCCTTTGACACAGCTACAAGCTAGCAGTAACTGGGAGGCTAACCACATAGTTTTCTCTGACCCCTGGTGATCTTTCCTAATCAGTGAATTCCCTCAGGATCTAACATTTGTATAATGCAATTTATGACAACCATACAATTGGGATTTTCCACAACAGTTCCAATTTCATGTTGTTTCATTATTTTCCATAAAAGTAGCCTGTTTAGATGAATTAATCTTGGATTTCTTCAGCAGAAAAATAGTTTCATATTAATCATATATTTGGGGAAAAAAAACACCCTCATTTACCCCTGTCCTTTCCTGATCATTTAAACAGCATCAAGAATACTCTCTATGCACTTTCCTCCATTCTGGAGTGACACAGAGAGAAAGCATTTAGTCAAATTCCTGCCTTTAAGCTTTTAAGAAGACTTTAAAAATACATAACAGAAGCAATAGTTTGAAAGTCAAAGCACTTTGGAGTCGTGTGAAATGGAGTCAGAAAGAAGTGTTGTTTTGTGGATTGTTTTTAATTCTAAAAACTTGATTTTGAATATTAAGAGCTAAGTTTGAGAAAGAGATAGAATTGTCTATAGAAAAAGCCAGAGTAGCAAAGAAAGTGTCATTATGGTAAGAATAATCTCTTCATGAATAGAATAGGAAGAACCTTTTTTTCCTTCTGGTGGCAAAGAAGCTGAGTGACTATGACTAAGGTTTGCTATGGATTGCCTTTGAGAAGAGGCCCAGTTTTCCAGGCCAAGTCCTGAAGTGTAGAGTGGAAACAGTTGGCTGAGAGAGAGAGAGAGATAGAGAAACTCAGAATAAATTGAGCAAGAGTTGGAATCTTGGAGCAGAAGGACCATTACATGGCTTCCTAAGATATAGCCTAGGAGTTTGCAAATCTCACAGCAAAGCCCACTGTGCTACAGAAATGGCAAAGTAACTGGGAGGATGGGCCTGAGGGCAGACAGCTGACTTGGAGAATCTCTGTGTTGGGTGCAGGATACAGAGTGACTTTGCTGGACCCAGAAACCAAGAGAAAAAGAATTCCTAGAACCTTCAGACACTCGGGCCAATAAACAGATGAGTGAAATGAACGACTCAGGGGAGGCCCACAAAGATAAGAAGAGTTCCTTCTTCCATGACAAGACATTTCGTATTTGACATGTATCTTAAGGTTTTAGTTCACCCTCCAGGAGGTGGAAATGGAATGGAAAAAGTCTCAAGTTTGCCTGAGTGTGGTCAGACAAAAGACACCGAGTTTAAACTGGAAGTCACCATGGCATGTACTCAGTGAAACCTCAAATTTAGTACACCTTGGTGAGACTTCATAGGAATCAATTCACAGATTAATTAAAAATCTTATGTCAGAACACCACTTTGTGATTTTTTGGCCTGGAAAATATGGTCATCATATTTGTACCAGGCTGTTCTACCTTATATTTTCTTATAACTGTTCTCCAGATAGTCGAGGCTTTCAGCTCTCCAACTGGTTCAAGAACATGTCCTCTCTTATCTCTCTTTTACTTTCTACATCTCTGTACAAATGGAAAGTATGGAATGAATGAATGGTCTACTCAAATATGCACGAAGTCTCAATTCCAATAAATAGTTGCTGAGGAAGCACACTAATGAATAAATCAAGAAGGAAAATAGAGTTGGGATTTTTCCCCCCATAAAAACTTAGGTAGCCCTTAACTTGGGTATTTGTATAATGTACATGATGAAATGAAAGTAGTTTTACAGTTGTTCATATGGAAAATAATACAATAATAAATAAATAGTATCACAAGAATAAACTCTGTTTCGTGTGCTCACAACTGTAAACCTACTTTTGCCTCACCATGTATAAGACACCTGCAGAAAAGGAAATCTTATAAAAGTATCACATCTCTTTTTTTCCTGCTTGGCCACTAGAATCTTGATAATGATAGCCAGTTAGGGACTACAAATCTACCTCTTGATCTAGAATGTTCTTTACTTTGGAAATAAAAATATTATGCCTAGAAGAGAGTGGTGTACACCCACCAGGAGGAAATATATATATGGCTATACAATATATTCTCCTTTGTTATTGTTTATATCACTTATTTGTCATTTAGTTTCTGTAGTTTATGAGGCAGAGATGGCTGTCTAATACCAAACTTCCTGGGTTCTTAGCTAGACTACAAAATCCCAGTTAGATTTGGCCATGTGTCTAATTTCTAGTCAATGAAATGTGATTGGAAGAGATGTTGGCCTTTCCAAGCCTGATTCCTAAAAGACTTCCATATATAATACAATTCTATAATTTTTCAGTGTCTGATTAAATCTAAGGGAATATAGAAGTCACACTGAAAAAAGCAAAATTGGGGTTCTGAATTGCCACTTGGAGAAGAGTTGCCCACCACTAAGTTATACCCATTTTGGATGCTGAGTAAGCAAAAAATAAACTATTACAATAATTTGCTGAAACTTCGTGAATTTTTTTATTTCAGGAGTAGTAACTAACATACTTTACTTACAATTTCATACAATAGTCTATAAATATACAGTGAGATGAAAACTTCCCATAATAAGAAATTGGTGAAAACCCTTAGATGAATAGGTTCTTAAATTATTCCAACCTGAAACCTACACGTTTGTGTTGATTAATATCACTCCAATAAATTGAATAAATAAATAAATTATTTAAGCAAAATATACAAAACTACTCAAATCATTAAAAGTGTAATATAACCACTACTTTATATTAAGGACTTACAATGTTCTAGGCATGGTAATAAGCACTTTGCATTTATCATCTCATTTCATACTCATTTATGGTTCTGTACTTAGGTACTAAGATTACTCATTAAAAATTCAGGGAGATTGAGTTACTAGACCAAATCACACAGCTGATAAGTGATAGTGACAAGATTCAAACCGGATGTGTGAGTCCAAACCTTAAGCTCTTGAACTCAGTGTTAATATTCTGAAGCTTTTGAAACCAGTTTAGTTCAGTGGATAGAGCATTGAACTCGAAGGGTCCCAGGTTCGATTTCGGTCAAGAGCATGTACCTTGGCTGTGGGCATATCCCCAGTGGGGAGTGTGCAGGAGGCAGCTGGTCGATGTTTCTCTCTCATCGACGTTTCTGACTTTCTATCCCTCTCCCTTCCTCTCTGTAAAAAATCAATTAAATATATTTAAAAAAATATCCTGAAGCTTTCTTTTGCTTGCTTTCTATTTCACTGTGGTTTGTGCTGGGGTATTATTTTCTTATTCAGAACTTTATTCTTTTTTGCATAATTTTCAGCTTCTACCTGCAATTGTGCCAAATTCATGTTATGTATTGGATTTAAACACACACACACACACTCGTGTGCGAGTGTGTGTGTGTGTGAGTGTGTATGAGTGTGTGTGTGTGTGTATGTGTGTGTAAATCAAAGATTCCCTGGAAATACCTTTCACAAGTTGCTTAGTCTCCCAGGAATTACTCTACTTGCTGGTCAATCATGGAGGCCCTTTGTTTTCTGACCAACAGATGGGAAAGGCAATTTGTGGTTTGTTTGTTTGCTTTTGCTTCTTTTAGAAAAACAACTTCATTATTGGAATTCAAACAAAGTGGATCCCCCATTGGGTAAAACATAAATGGCACTTTATTACAATTCCATCTGGAAACTTCACTGGCTGTTGCAGTTTGGGGATAGTACTATCAACAGTTTTATACCCCTTGGTGTGAAGGCGATTTCAATTGTCTGCTAGATGACAACCTAAACAATCAATGATATTTTAAAATAACATTCTTATCTCTCTTATATCTGTGTGTTACTGGGCTCAGCTGGAGAATTCTAATTTGTGGTTTCTCGTGTAGTTGAAGTTATATCTTGGCTGGGGCTGGAGTCATCTGAGGACTCTACTAGATGTCTAACAGTGTTTTCACTTACGTCTGGTGCCTAGGCTGAGATGCTTTGAATAGCTTGGGACTTCTTGGGCATATCAGTCCGCATGGCCCCTCCATGAGCTTCATTACAGCAAGAAAGTCTCATAGTAGTCAGAGTCCTTATATGGTAGCTGTTTTTCCCTGGTGTAAACATTCCAAGAGACCAAGGTGGAAGCTGCAAGCCTTCCTGTGACCTCCTCTTGGAAGCCATGTGGCCTCACTTTCACTGCATACTGTTGATTCTGTGAGAACACACAGACCTCAAGAGGAGGGAGTCCATAAGAGCATGTATATTGCAAGGCACAGTTCATTGGGAGATCAGTTTTGGAGAACAAGTACAACACAGGCTAACCTTATAACTTTGTTCCCTTCAGGCCATCCCACCCAGCTAAAGGAAAGCACACAAGGATATTGCTAAGATTTCTAATGCTAATGGAAGTAGTTTTCTAAGTTCTCTCCCAACCTTTTGGCTTGTTCAAGTTTTCCTACTTCTACTATTAATTTTTCTTTCTGTCACCTGGTAACTTTAACTATCAACTGCTTCTGCTGCTCTTATTTCAGAATAAGACCTCATTTTTATTGCTGAGGATCGACTTTACTATTTACCATGATGTGAGCTTACTACTCCGTAAGCATGATAGACTTCTGATTTACTTGGGAGAGTCTTTCCAATGCTATGTGAGTAGATAGCATTTATTATAGATTTTTGATTAGTCTCCTTAAAGGGTAGCTTAGTTTTCCAAAATCTTATGGATCTTTTCACTACTGTATTTTGGTCAAGTTCCTCCAGGTCAAAGGGAATTTGAGTGACATCACTCAGAGACATCTCTCTACTCCCCACCATGAATTAGTGTCCTTCTGTTACCTACTTAACCAATAGCTCTTCGGTTAGAGTTGCTATGTGACAGAATTACTGGGGGTGAGGAAGCAGCTAATGTGCAATTTTCATGACCCTAACTCATCATTCTGCAGTGTTAGGCGTTTTATGGGTCCAAACTGAGATTGCTGAGTTCAAACTATGTAAGAATGAAGGCACAGAGATAAACAGACAGATGAAGATGAAAATGCCAGCTTTATTACTGATTTGCAGCTCTAGCTTTTAGATCTGTGGCTAAAGAGATTGCTAACAACACCATGCCTCCTCACCTTCTCCCAAGGTTAAACTTCCCTCTGCAGAAATGTGCCTAAGTTTATCACATCATGGAGAAGAAACCAGAATGGGAGAATCACATGGCCAGACTGGCTCAGGAAATCCCGGCGGGGGCAAGCCCAGGCCAGCCGAGTCCTTCAAAACTCACCATTCAGATGAGTCATCTCTCTTAAGAGGTAGAGAAAGTAAGGACGGGAAAGAGGCTGAAGGCATTTGTTGTTTACTCATCTTTCCATGGGAAACAGGAAAATAGGGCAATACATGTTTTTCCTTGCGTACTAGGAAATCCCCTTCCTGCACTCCCCAGGGGTTTGGGGAAGAAAGCACAGAGCACTCTGACAGTCCCAATCCTGTCCTTGCAAAGGAGGCCGTTGGTGAACTGCAGTAGCTTGTCAGCGTTCCTGACCCAGGCACATATATAAGTACCCTCACTTACCACTGAACTTTCTTCATACTGTTTCAAAAATGCCATTATAGTTACCAAACAAAACAACATCTATATAAATGAAGTAGGAAGATAAGGATAAATAGAACTTGGAATTTAGAGAATTGATCCAGAGCCTGATTATACACCAACTATGATCTAGTAATTCCATAATTTTTGTCCTGTGACGTTTCATTAGAAGGACTACTTGTCTTTGGACAGTACAAATGAAGCGGGAATAAATATCATGGGCTTTATATACAGATATATGAATATGTGTGTGTGAATGTGTGTATAAATTGCTTGTTCATGGTAGAATATACATCTGTAAATATGATGTCTGTGACTTCCTAACATAAATATTTCATTGGTTTCTCTTATGAGTTTTGAAACTGGAGATTTGAACCCCTGTGTGTTGCCTTCGAGCTACCTCTTACATGTAATTTGCACATTAAACATGTATGTGTGCTTCTTTATAGCTCTACAGTTGTCACATCTACATAATATATGTGCCGAAGAGGCACAGAGCTTATTTTCCTTTTTGAATTAAAATCTCAGAAATATGAATCCTTCTTTCGAAGCAACAGCACTGATCAAAGGATGCAACGATGCTCATTAACACTCTGTGATGAAAAGCCCATTTTAATTACAGTGAGCAGTAAGTTCTGGTGGTAGGCACAGGAACTATGTAATGAGCCGTACAAGTCACAACTCCACCATAGCTCTGTTTGACAAGCAGCTAGATTCTACCCTGGGTCTTTTGGAGTTGCTCAACATTCCAGGAATGTTGTACAAATTAGTTTCTAAGGAACATTTTTTTAAAGATCATGTGAGTAGATAAGGAGCAAAACAGGTCTTCACCACCCCATTGCATTTTATGTCTAATAAACACTTAAGTAGTGCATATCTGGGATTTTTCTAGGTACTTGACACAAATTAGCTTATAGCAAACTGAAGATGAGAAACTGCTACTAGCCCTGTTTTAGAGGAGGGAAATACAGGCACAGAGAAGTTAAGTAGTTTGTCTAAGGTCAGCCAACTAACACTTGAACCCAGGCAAGGCTGGTGGTAAAGCTCATGCATTTCATTACTCCACCTTACTCCCTGTAGCCTGAGCACACAGTACCTCACAGGCATCCCACTGCTCACTTAACCTACAGCAAATTGTTTCATATTACTGGGCCTCAGAGTCACCTTCTTTAAAAGATGATAGATTTATAGCTCTTCTTTACAAAACACATCCTAGTGGTAAGGTGAGAACAAACAAAATGGACTTTGAACTTCTCAGAGTTTTTACCCCAACTCCAGGTATAGAATTTTAAATGTCTGTGGTTGGTTTTTTTTAGTACTTTAAGGTAAACTTATAAATTATTGAAAATTTATAAGTAAATGTCTGGCCTTGTTATGCTATTCCAATTGTAGCAAATAAGACGAGGCAAATTGAATGAGTTGATGGATGTAACATGGAAGGGCTTTGATAGAGAACGTTCTCAAACTTGAAGCTCTGACTTCCCCAGCTATTAGTAAGCCTGGTGTACTGCTTTCTCCAGGTTCTATTGGATGCCTTTTCAGTAGTCTAGCTCCTGAAATGAATCCATCTTCTCGGTTGTGTTCCCACATCCATCCAGACTTTAAACTACGGCCACAATTACTAACACTAATTGGTAGGCTCAGCAGAGAGGCTGAGGGCTGAATGAGCACCGGGCACAAAAGTAGGTTCTTGGCTTAGAACTGTGTGAATGAAAAGGGTGGGAAAGGTCGGCTTGCTGCTGTCGGCACTGAATCCACTGTGGAAGAAAGGACTTCAGTCTGGCATACCTCCCAGCAAACATAATTTAAAAGAAATCCCACTAGGCAAAAATTTGTCTTTGGAATTTACCAGATACCAGATTATATAGATTCTAGTTATAGAGAAACACACGGAAAAAACAATCAATTCCATAATTTCTAGGCCAAAATGAGATAAGACTCTGAGTGTGAAAAACTGGAAGCAGCATCAAATGGCTGCTTACACAATGGCTTTAAGTCCCATGCACTTTGCCTGAGGAGCCCTGACCCTGTGACATTGCTCTGCTAGGAGCTTTTATAACTGCTGAACCTAGCCAGCAACTCACTCCAGGATCCTGGGGAGGTCCGGCAGTCATGGTTCTAGGGTATTCTGTACCCACAATGCCAAAGAAGTAAGGACAGAAAGGGCAGGAGCAAGACTCTCTAGATTTTAATAATCAGAGAAGATGCTCTTAACTGCTGCAATGAGAAACACGTTTATTGTGCCAGTGAAATTATGAGATAGATAGGTTTTTATTGGAGTGCCAAGATAGAAGAACTTTCCCTGGGAAATGTTTGGCCAGGTTTTGGCCCACAGGAATACGTAATGTAGATTTAGGTGGAAGTAGAAAAGTTAATACCTAGTAAATTCCAAGACTATGCCTTTAGGTGGTCATCCTCCTCCTCCAAATATAGATAATTTGATTTCTGAAAATGTCCAAATTAAAACCACAAATGTTCTTCCCCCTCTGTCCTGAAGAGATCTAGGTGTAAGAAGTTGGATAGAATACAGCTCAAGGCACAATACTTAAATCTATCCAAAATCTTTCATCAAGTGACCAGACTGAGAACAGGAATATTCAACTTAACTAATATTCAGGTACGCAGATAAACCTTTGAAGACAATGATAAGAAGCTCCCCAGTTTGTGATTGTCTTGTTTTTGGTTTTTCTTAATCAAGCCCCTTGAACACTTGCAATAAACATGACTAAAATGTCCATTGGGTGTTAAAGCAAACTTGAAGAGGATCAGAGAAACTCAGTGAATATTTATACAACACTTTTTAAACGCTAAAAATAGAACTCTCTAGGGGTTTGGATATAAATATCAAAAGAATTGCCAAATCTTTTCTAAATCTAGACTTCCCTTTTCCTTTGTAATGTAGTTTGCCAGTCATTTTTTTATGTTTGAGGGGATTTATCCACCCTTTCCCTAGGCACGTTACTCCCAACTCTATAGTTGAGGAACTCAAGAGAGTTGTGCCTTGTTTTATATTTCTAATGTCCTGGCATGTTGACACACTGCTGCTCCCCAACATAGAGAGACTCAGGCAAACTGAGATCTGAAATGAATGTTACAGCTTAGGGATTCTTCTAAAATATGTTTTATTCCTGCCCAGCTGGTGTGGCTCAAGAGGTTGAGCATCGACTTATGAAGAAGGAGGTCACAGTTCAATTTCTGGTCAGGGCACATGCCCTGTTTTCAGGCTGCGTCCCCAGTGGTGGGTGTGCATGAAGCAGCCAATCAATGATTCTCTCATCATTGATGTTTCTATCTCCCTCTCCCTCTCCCTTCCTCTCTGAAATCAATAAAAATAGATTTTAAAAAATAAAAATAAAATGTTTTATTCTTTATACAGAAGTCACTCTAGTGGATATCTTTTCATTGATCTGTATGAATGCATATGAAGTGCAACATAATTAGCAATACAAGAAATATACTTCTTTACTTAGTTGCTCCTTTAGTTCTGGATACAAAAGTTAAATTTAGCATAAGAGTGTCTTCAGGGAGTGTTGGCAGCTAAGCAGCTAGACCAGTGTTTCTTTGTGTGTGTTTTTTCTCCACCAAAACTACCTTTTCATATAAGAATTTTATAGAGTATCCTGGACATTACCACAACGTTTGTTCAGCAAACTACACTGGAACCTCAAAAATTAAAGAAAAAGGAGGCATGTTTCTAAATCTGTGTAATGAGACCAACATCCTAAAAAAAACCCACAGTTGATTATAGCAGATGTGTTTCACCTGTCAAAATGATAAAATCTAGAAAGCTTTTACTTCTTCTGAAGATTACAACAATTTGGCTTTCAGACATACCATGGAGAGTGTATTATCAAAGGCACACACACAAAAAAAACTTAACTCAGTGAGTGCTGACACATTATTTGAGTTATACCAACAGTGTTTTTCTTTTCTAGAAAAAACAGCCTGGTCCTGGCTGATGTGGCTCAGTTGGTTGGGTGCCATCCTGTGCACTGAAAGGTTTTGGGCTCAATTCCAGGCCAGGGCATATGCCCAGATTGCCAACTTGATCCCTGGTTGTTGGCATGCAGGAGGCAGTTATTTGATGTTTCCCTCTCTCTCATCAATGTTTTTTTTCTCTCTCTCCCCCTTTCCCTCTCTTTAAAAATCAATAAAAAATATTTAAAAGAAGAAAGAAAATACATCTGGAATCACCCAACTTGCTCCTGCCAACTCCTGCTCCTTGGGCTCTATTGTATCAACTTTTTAACAGTTGTCTAAGACTCATTCTACTATAGCAGTACTGGCTGGGACAAACAGATCAAGCAAATGAGAAAAAACCTTGGTCATCTGACTTCACTTGTTGGGTGGCAAGTCTCCCCATTAGCTCATCAATTTTCTAGATGTGTGCACTAAGAAAAACCCAACTTCAGGGCTAGTAAGCAAGATTCCCTCTCAGCAGTGTGTCACCCTGATGACTTGCTGAGGAATGTCATTTCTTAGGCCTAGTATAAGCCCTGAGTATCAAGAGGTACTCTAGATCATTGTTCGTTGATAGAAACACGAACCAAAAAATAATAATAATAAATAATAATGAGAGCCACAATCGTAATTTGAAATATTCTAGTAGTTACATCAAAAAAGTAAAAAAGAAACAGCTAAAATTAAATTTTTATTGAGTTAAAATTGGTGAATAACATTATATAAAATTTAATTTTACATTATAATTCAATATTTGATCACTGCAAAGGGATCACCACTGTAATTCTACTTACTATCCATCCTATATAATAAAGCACAATATGCTAAGTGTCTGACCAATCAGTGGACCACTTGACCAGTCGCTATGCCATGCACTGACCATCAGGGGATAGATGTTCCAACAGGTAGGTTTGATTGCTGCTGGGATATGGTGATCAAGACTGGGCGAGAGGGCCGGACATGCCTTGGAACCCTTACATGGTCCCTCCCTGGCTGGCCGGCCAACCACCCACAGTCCCTTCGCAGCCAGCCAGGCAGCCCGCGTTCTCCTGGATCAGCCCGGATCACAGGCCAGGCTGAGGGAACCCACCCATGCACAAATTCGAGTATTAGGCCTCTAGTCTTCATATCATTGATCCCCTTCACCCCTTTTGCCTTCCCCACAAATCTCTTCCCCTCTGATAACTACCAATCTGCTTTCTGTATCTAAAAGTTTGTTTTTGTTTTGCTTTTTTTAGATTCCACATATAAGTGAAATCATATGATATTTACCTTTCCCTGCCATACTTTTCATAATAATCCTCAAAAACCATTCACGTTGTTGCACATCACAAGATTTCATTCTTTTTTTGTTGTTATTTTTTTAATCCTCACCGGAGGATATTTTTTCCATTGATTTTTAGAGAGAATGGAAGGGAGAGGGAGAGACAGAGAAATATCAATGTGAGAGAGACACATGGATTGTTTGCCACTGTGTGTGCCCAACCAGGGCTGAGAATGGAGCCTGCAACCAAGGTATATCACCTTGACTGGGAATCAGTTGTTTGTTTTTTGTTGTGTGGGTTCTTTTGGATGTTAATTCTTTTGTTTGTTTTGTTAATCCTTACCTGAAGATATTTTTTCTATTTGTTTTTTGAGAGAGTGGAAGGGTGAGGTAGCGACAAAGAGAAACATCAATGTGAGAGATACACATCCATCAGGTTGCCTCTTGCATGTTCCCCTATGAGGGCCAGGATCTAGCCTGCAACAGAGAGAGGTATGAACCCTTGACCCGAATCAAACCTGCAACCCTTCAGTCCATGGGCTGATGGTCTAACCATCAAGCCACAACAGCTAGGCCTGGATATTAACTCTTTATTGACTATATGATTTGCAAATATCTTCTATTCTGTAGGTAGCCTTTGCATTTTGTTGAAGGTCACCTTCACTGCCCAGAAGCTTTTCAGTCTCATTTTGTTTGCTTTTGTATCCTTTGCCTTTGTAGTTAGATAATAATAATAATTAATCATTATTATTATTAATTATTATTATTATTATTAATAATAAAGAAAGGAAAGGAAAAGAAAAGGCACTGCTACACTAATGTCAAGGAGCTGGAGAAAACACCAATGTTATCTTTTAGACTGTTATAGTTTCAGGTCTTACATTTGCTGGTACTGACCAGCAGACCCTGAGCGACAGATGAATGGATTACTCTGATGCACATTTCTGTGAAAGAGAAGACAAAGGGGCTGATTGGCAGGAGACACCCAACAGCCTGATTGCCTACCTTCTTAGGCTTTTATTGTCACAACAGCTTGAACTAAAATTAACCTCTGGATACAATCAGCAGGTAAGCATCCTTGGTAAAGCACATGCTTCTGCAAGGTCTGATCTAAAGACTAAACATAGAGATTCCAGCAAAACACCTGAGGGCTCAGACTTGTTTGGAAAAGTCAAGGCAGGGGCTGCTGCCTTTGGCAAGGTCCCCTAGAGACTTCTGACCTTTTGGAGAATCTTCTTTACAGGCTTTCCAACCAAGTCCCTTGCTTGCCCACATACATTCAAGGCTTTAATGCATTTTGAGTTAATTTTTGTGTATGGTGTAAGAAAGTGGTCTGGTTTCATTATTTTGCATGTGCCTGCCCAGTCTTCCCAACACCACTTATTGAAGAGACTGTCTCTTTCTACTATAGTTTGAAGTTGGGGAGAAAAAATAGCCTGAACCACCCAGTTTCCCTTCAGCTTTGTTCTTTTTTCTCTCAAGATTGTCTTGTCATTCCATCCAAATTCTAAAAATATTTGTTGAAAATTTTTGCATTTATGTTCAATAGAAATATTGATGTGTAATATTCTTTCTTTCTTTCTTTCTTTCTTTCTTTCTTTCTTTCTTTCTTTCTTTCTTTCTTTCTTTCTGTGGTATCCTTGTCTGGTTTTGGTATCAGGATACTGATGTTGGCCTCAAAATGAATTTGGAAGTGTTTCTTCCTCTTTATTTTTTGAAAGAGTTTGAGAAGGATAGATATTAAATCTTTTTTGAATGTTTGGTAGAACTTACTAGTGATCTTCCATTGATCTATTCTATTGTTTTCTTAATCTCTATTTTATTTATTTCTGTTATGGTACTTGTTATCGTATTCCTTCTACTAACTTTAGGTTTTATTTGTTCTTTTCCAAGTTCCTTTAGGTGTAACGTTAGATTTTTTTAGTTGAAGTTTTCTTTATTTTGAGGTAGGACTATATCACTATGAATTTTCCTCTTATAAGTGCTTTCACTGTATCCTAGATCTTGAAGAGTTTTGTTTTCATTTTCTTTTGTCCTTTTAAAAAAATATACACTGAGTGGCCAAATTATTATGATCTCTAAACGCATAATAATCTGGCCACTCAGTGTATATCCTATATAATAAAAGGCTTATATGCAAATTGTCCCCTTGACTAGTTCAACCAGCAGGCAGACTGGCCAATAGTCCATGTCCCCTCCCCCTGGACAGGCTGTCTGGACCCCACCCATGCATGAATTCATGCACCCGGTGTGTTCAGAGATCATAATAATCTGGCCATTCAGTGTATATTTTTATTTATTTCATAGAAGAAGGGAGAGGAGAGAGAGAACCATCAATGAAGAAAGAGAATTACTGATTGGCTGCCTTCTGCACACCTCCATGAGAGACCAAGACCACAACCTGGACCAGAATCAAACCTGGGACCTTTCAGTTCCCAGGCCAATGCTCTATCCACTGAGCCAAACCGGCCAGGGCTTCTTTTGTCCTTTTAATTTAATTTAATTTAATTTAATTTAATTTAATCCTATCTAATAAAAGAGTAATATGCAAATTGACCATCATTCCAACACACAAGATGGCCTCCCCTATGTGGTCAAAGATCCTGCCCCATCTGGACACAAGATGGCTACCACAAGATGGCCAGCAGGGGAGGGCAGTTGGGAGATCAGGCCTATAGGAAAGGGCAGTTGGGAGGGACCAAACCTGCAAGGGAGGGCAGTTAGGGACAAGCAGACCTGCAGGGGAGGGCAGTTGGGGGTGGCCAGGCCTCCAGGGGAGGACAGTTGCAGCAGACCAAGTCTGCAGCGGAGGGCAGTTGAGGGGAATCAGGACTGCAGGGGAGGGGAGTTGGGAGGTACCAGGCTTGCAGGGGAAGGCAGTACAGGGTGACCAGGCCTGCATGGGAGGGCAGTAGGAGGTGGGGGGGGGCAGGCCTGCAGGCAAGGGCAGTTAAGAGGGACCAGGCCTGCAGGGGAGGGCAGTTGGGGGTAACCATGTCTGCAGGGGAGGGCAGTAGCTAGGTGACCAGACTGGCAGGGTACGGCAGTTAGGGGCAATTGGGCCAGTAGGGGAGCAGTTACGTGTCAATCAGGCTTGCAGGGGAGTGGTTAGGGTTGATCAGGCTGGCAGGCAGAAGCAGTTAGGGGCAATCAGGCAGGCAAGGGGTTGGGAGCCAGCAGTCCTGGATTGTGAGAGGGATGTCCATTTAGTTGGGAGGGACTAGGCAGTTCAACATCCCTGGGGGATCCCAGATTAGAGAAGATACAGGCTGGGCTGAGGGACACACACACCCCCATGCTTGAATTTTGTGCACCAGGCCTTTAGTTTTAAATATATTTTTATTAATTTCAGGGAGGAAGGAAGAGGGAGAGAGAGAGAGAGATAGAAACATCA
Organism: Antrozous pallidus; assembly: GCA_027563665.1. Taxonomy (NCBI): domain Eukaryota; kingdom Metazoa; phylum Chordata; class Mammalia; order Chiroptera; family Vespertilionidae; genus Antrozous; species Antrozous pallidus. The sequence continues at coordinate 65,264,523 of CM050508.1, read as the reverse complement.
ATGATGAGAGAGAATCATTGATTGGCTGCCTCCTGCATGCTCCCCACTGGGGACTGAGCCTGCAACATGGGCATTTGCCCTTGTCCAGAATCGAACCTGGGACCTTTAAGTCTGCAGGTTGATGCTCTCCCCACTGAGCCAAATGAGCTAGGGCTGTCTTTTCAATTTTATTTCATTTTATGTCCATTTCATTTGTTTTGTGGTAAAACATAATGAACTATCCTGGAGAATGTTCCATGTGCACTTGCGAAGAATGTGTATTGTGCTGCTTTTGTATGGAATGTTCTGCATATATCTATTAACTCAAGGCCCGGTGCACAACATTTGTGCACTGGGTCTCTAGTGTCCCTCAGCCCAGCCTGTACCCTTTCCAATCTGGGACCCCTTGGGGGGATGTCTGACTGCCAATTTAGGCCTGATCCCTGTCAGCCTGATAGTCCCCTAACCACTCCCCTGCTGGCCTGATTGATGCCTAACTGCACCCTGCTGTCATGATCATCCCCAACTGCCCTACCCTGCTGGCTTGATTGCACTCAACTGCCTCTCCTGCAGAGCTAATGGGACTGGGGGACTCTGGCTGGATGAGGCTAGATGCTGCAGGGACTGAATGAGGCAGGGTTGAGGTGCCTCAGTGACTGTGGCTAGATGAGGTGGGGCTGAGGGGACTGGAGGGCTCCAGCTGGATGAGGTATGTGGCACCTGCCACCCCCTGGTGGAGCTGAGGGATCTGGGTGACAATCAGGCAGGCAAGACTGAGGGAATGGGCACTTCCATCTTGTGGCTGTGGGTGCTGCCATCTTGTGAGGGTGTGGCAGTCAATTAGCATATTCCCTCTTTATTGGCTTTGGGCACCACCATCTTTGTGAGGCTGTGACATCAATTATCATATTCCCTCTTTATTAGATAGGATTTCACCTAGTCTTCTGTGTCATTTAAGGCCATATTAATTTTCTGTCTGAATGATCTATCTAATAATGTAAATGGTGTATTAAACACCCCTACTGTTAATATTTGCTTTATATACTTAGGTAATTGTATTTTAGGTGCATATATATTTGCAAATATATCTTCTTGTTGGCTTGACTCTTTTAACAGTATGTAATGCCCATCTTTGTCTTTTATTATAGTCTGTTTTAAAGTCTATTTTCTTATGTGGTGTCCTTTTGCTGCATCATATAAGAGCTACATGGTGTCAACTTTCTCTATTACTATTGATTTTCATTTTAATCGCTTGATTCAGGGGGTGCTTGCCAGGTTTTTTCACTATAAAGTTACCAAATAAGTAATTTGTGGAGAGATACTTTGAGAATATACAGACAAAGTGTTTAATATACCTTTTCTTCTAATTTGAGCATCCATTGATGATTCTTGGCTGAAATAATTATTACTGATATGTTTGCCAAATGGTGATTTTCTATTTTTACCATTTCTTCTATATTTATTAGTTGTGATTCTACTGTAAGGGAGAACTTCCTTTTCTTCCTCATTTGTTTGTTTATATTATTATGCCCTCAAAATTTTATTTTATTCAATGGGATATAATTCATTGCTAAAATATTTACGTTGCTGCTCAAATTATTCCAGACTGGCCAACATTGGTTTCTGTGTCCCTTCAAGATGTCCTCATTCTTTTCTGAGCACTTTTCTTACATTTTACAAAATAGCCCTGGCTTATCTTGCACTTTCTTTTTCCAGAGATGTAATCAGCCATTTACAAGAAACCTTGGTTCTTTTTAAAATAGTATTTAGAAGATAACATTTGAGCATTAAGCTTGTTCTCTGCTATGAGGTATTACTGTTCCTTGGCCCTCCCCATTAACAGAACTGGGTACACACACACACACGCACACACACACACACACACACACACACACACACACACACACACACAGTGTTTAAATGTATGAATTCACAATAATACCTTCAATTATAATCCGACACCTTAGGGTCCTCTGCTTTTCTCTTTTTCCATATTTGTAACTTCCTTCTTCAGTGAGAAATCTGACTACAATTATTTGTCATATATTATTTTTTTGTATGTAAAATGCCTCACTACTATTGGGTTCTGACATACTGTTACTGCTGTTATGGGAACACAATGCCATTCTCATTTTCTTAGACACTGATTCTGTGACTGGCCACCTTACCTGAAGCCCAGAGCCACAAGGAGAAGAGTAAATACCTAAACATAATAGGGTTCAGGTAGCAGGAAAAGAGGAAAGTGGATTTTGGAGAGACAGCCAACACTGCCTGCTACAGCACCCATTGCCATTTTGCAAATAGATTTCCTTTGAGGAACTATGCATTTTTTCAAACAATTCTTGTGCTTTGAGCGGGTCTGGACCCTCCTTTGCCTCCAGTGAGAGCAGGTTAACCATATTACAAGCCCTTGGCCACTGTGGTTGGCTCAAAAATGGCACATGACCTAAGTTAGGCCAATGGGAGCATTGTCTGAAATTACTAAAATGATGATACAGAAATAGAATCTCTTCCTACTGGTATTGCCAAGTCTGGGGCTACTAATAGTAATTTTACTACCGCATCTGACATGAAGCCAACATAAAGGAAAGCAGGTCTCTGATTTGGAGAAGGACAAAGATTCCATATATCATGTTTAAGCATATTTTTATTGTTGTTAATCCTAACCCAAGGATATTTTTTCCATAGATGATTAGAGCGAGTGAAAGGGAAGGGGGAGGAGGAGGAGAGACACTGATGTGAGAGAGACCTATCAATTAGTTTTCTCCCACATGTGCCCCAGCCAGGGAACCTGCAACCTAGGTACATGCCCTTGCTGTAAATTGAACCTGCAACCCTTTGGTGTATGGGCTGATGCTCTAACCCCTGAGCACACCAGCAAGGGCTGCTTAAGCATCTTGATCCAGTCATGCTTGATGCTAGTATACTCCTAGGCTTATCCTATATAATAAAGAGCTAATATGCAAATGGCTATCACACCCTCATGTCATTAGACCCTCACGCTATCACTCTATAACTGCTCAAACACTCAACACTGCGGAGAGAGGAATGGGGACCAGCCAGGCACAAATGAACTCACAAGAGAGTAATGGGGACCAGCCAGGCTGTGGCTCAGAAGAGGGACAAGCTGCCTGCCCCCTGGTCCCAGGCACCTGTGGCCCAGGACAGGAACAAGCCATATGCCCTGTGGTCCTGGGTGTCAGCAGCTGTGCCTGCACCTGTGGCCCAGGAGAGGGACAAGCTGCCCACCCCATGGTCCTGGGTGCCTGTGGCTGTGGCCCAGGCAAAGCTGGCCCAGGTCCTGGGTGCCTGCGGCAGGCCAGAGGGAGGAAGCCCAGGTCCCGGGTGCCTGTGACTTGCTGGAGGAGGGAATCCTAGGTTCTGGGTGTGGGACGAGGCAGAGGCGGTTATGGATGATCAGGGCAGCAGGGAAGCGCCAGGAATGATCAGGCAGCCAGGCAGAGGTGGTTAGGGGTGATCAGGCAGGCAGGCAGGTGAGTGGTTAGGAGCCAGTGGTCATGGATTGTGAGAGGCAGTCGGACATCTCCCAAGAGGTCCCAGATTGGAAAGGATGCAGGCCAGGATGAGGGGCCTGCCCCGCCCCCCATGCATGAATCTTGTGCACCGGGCCTCTAGTCAATTATATAAGCCAATAAATTCTCCTTTTTGCTTAAGCCAATTTCAGAAAAATTCCTGTCACTTGTGTCCAAAAGAGTTCTGATACAGCTATACCTTAGATGGCTTTTCTATTCTCCCAACATCTGGGGAAGGCTTGTGTGCCATAATTCTCAGCCTAATATAGTGGGAGGAACCAAAGACAACAGCGTTCAAGTAAGAGCTCCATGGAAGAATCAAAGGGTCCATAATGGTTTTTTTAAAAATCTGTGGACCCTAACATATTTTTAAATATTAGGCAAGTCTTAACTTAGTCTGTTTCCTTTCCACATGTGAAAAATACTGGCAAAGATACGAAAACTTTCAAGTTACTCCACCCAAAGATGAGGCAAGGGATTATGAGCACACATTTTAAAGCAGCTTCAATTCCTCAAAAGATGCAGCTAAGTGTGTGTGTGTGTAAAATCTTCTTTCCCTGTACTTGCTTCTACTCATCCGATAACTGCAGCCAGTGAAAGCTCTGTTATTTGACCCTGGCACATATGGTATGTATCACTTTTTTAAAAAACAAACTCATGCAGGAAAGAGACTTTGAGGGTCGCATCTGGGCATGTCCAGAAAATGGTTCCAAAAGGAAGTGAGAAGCCTCGAATGAACAAAATGGGTGTTTCAGTCCAAGCACAACGAGTTGGTTTTGAATGTTTATTTCAGTCATCCATTTGGCATTGGGTGGGAGAGCACGCTCCCAGGCATGCACTGCAGCATCTTGGCCCCGGGTGAGCAAAGAAAGGCGAGACGGAAGCTGGATCGGTAGGCCTCAGCTGGCAACTGTGCAGAGAAGTGTGACATGAAGCAGCTTTCCCCACAGCTGTACAGCTCTAGTTGTCTCTTTAAAACTAAATGTTGGAGTTTGCGAAGTTTTCTTTCTTTTTTCCTTTAAGGAGACAGGTTTCTTTTTTTGTGATTTCTGGTTTTCAGGCTGTGTCAGCCACCCTTGGTGTGAGGGTACGGCCCTGTGACCCAGCCGTGTGGCAGAACCATATAGCCCCCACTAAGCTGCCATGGAGTTCCTGGTGGAAAAGACTTAACAGCTGTAATCCTGTCATCTTCCCTTCAAACAATGACTCCATTTCATTTGAAGTCGTTAGATGAATGGCTTTTGTCATTTGGAATCTGAGCACATATGGATGAATTTTTTAGTTAAAAAATATTAAATCATAAAAATGCCAACAAGAGTCCTGGTTTTGAGGACAAATATGATTTCATCACATCAAACACATGTTAGAAAACCGCTTTCCTATTTCCTCATCCTCTGAAGCTGACAAAGATAGCTGAGAGTCCACGGCCTCACAGTAATCAGGTATAGGTGGACTGGCCATGTAGCATTTTAAAAGTCTGACAAACAGAAATATAACAAAGCTGTATAGATCGCTGATGATTTATTTCTAATATACTAAGAGAAATAACTCAAACAAATTTAGGCCCACTTTTAAGACTGTCTGTTCAAACTTACTTCTGGAGGCTACAAACCCAAAGCCCAAACCTGGGGAAATTCATTCTCTCCTGGATACTAGTAAAAGCTTCATGACTCAAGTTTCACACTTCTACAGCGATCTAAGGATAAATTGACACTGTATCCCAGTGAGATCTTTAGAAGATGAAAAACATCATTTGGTTCCTTTTCTCCATTAGTTCTTACATAATCAGTGTCCAACCTGATGGACTCTACTTCTCAGAGGAGTGTGGTATTGGTTTGCTCCTCCATATCCCCATCCGTTCAAAGCCTTATCATTTCTCATTTGAACAACTGCAAAAGTCCCTTAACTGCCCTGACTGATTTTGCTAAGTGGTTAGAGTGTCGGCCCATTCACTGAAGAGTCATGGGTTTGATCCCTGGTCAAGGACATGTACTTGGGTTGCAGGTTTGACCCCCAGCTAGTCAGGGCATATGTGGTGTGGAATGCAACCAATCCATGTGTCTTTATTATCTATCTATCTATCTATCTATCTATCTATCTATCTATCTATCTATCTATCTCTGTTTCTCTCTCTGTCTCTCATTTTTCCCTCCCTTCCTTCCGCTCTCTCTAAAAATCAATGGGAAAAATATCCTCAGTGAAGATTAACAACAAAAAAGTCCCTTAACTAATCTTGTCCCAAATCTTCTACCCTGCCACAAGAATGATCTTTCTGGTCGATATTCCAGTGGCCCTCCTTGGCTTAACTTTTACCAATGGTTCCAAGTTGCCTCCATTGCAGAACACATACAGTCTTTTGTGTTTGGCTCTGCTAATCTCTCACTATCCTCACTTGATGTCCAAAGATGCTGAAATATCTGGAAGCTCTCTCATGTGAGTCTTTCTCATTTGAGCCTTTGCATTTGCTACTTCTTCCACCAGAAATGCACTCTGCCACTTCGAAGCTGGTTAAATAACTACGGCTGGAATTTCACAACTTAGCTCAGATGTCAGTGTCTCTCAGACATCCTTCTTGGAGTCCCATCTGTATCCAGGTAAAGAAGTTTTCCTATTTGCTCCCTGTGTTATCTTCATTGTAGTACTTATGTTGTTGTTGTTGTTGTTGTTGTTATTATTATTATTATTTTACTGGCTTGTCTTGCCCACTAACCTGGGAATGGCTGTTTCTTTCATTTCTCTATTCCCATTACATACCATGGTTATTAGCTTATAACTGAGTGAATGAATGAATGAATGAATGATGTAGAATTTAGAGAATTGGCTTTAGTTATGCAAAGTTTAGTCATTTATGTTTGATTGCTTTTAATTGGCAATAGCAATGACCATCTCTCGGTCACTGTGTAAATCTACTAGTTGGACATTTTTGGCTGCATTTTTGTAAGCTTTGAAATGTGTATTGAATCTCTGCTACATCAACTGTAGCTGCACTAAATTATTCAACACAGAACATTGCAAGGCATACATATAAATTCACCATATGGAGTCAATAAAAGGTGTTAAAAACAGGGGGAAAGTTCCTGATAAAATGTGGCAAGGTTTTCAAACAGGGCCAATATTGTCTATTTAAATTGCAGAGACTTGATTCCCATCTACCGCAAAAAAAGAAATAAAAATTACAGATTTGTTTATAATATTTGGTAAATGGAAATAGTTTTTGTCCTCCATGTCCCTGAGTCATCATCTAGTATAACTCATTATCAAAATTTATGCCCTACCACTCCCCAACCTGAACTTTATGTGCTGGTGAGGCTGGTTTCCTGACTGGTTCCAATTCCATTATCTTTAGTGCAGGCGTCATACTCTTACTCAACTTTGCCCTCCTTTTGGAATACAGTAACGTGCTGCTTAATGATGCGGCTATGTTCTGAGATGTGCGTCAGTAGGTGATTTCATAGAGTGTACTTACAACAACATGGATGATATAGCCTGCTATTTACCTACACTAGATGGGAAAGCCTATTGCTCTTAGGCTACAAACATGTACAGCATGTTGCTGTACAAACAAACCACAAAATTAAATCAAGCCCAAGAGAAATGATGCAATAAAGAAACGATGTGATCATGAAATGTATGAGGTTGCTTTTGGCATACCGTGGCATACCGCTTTACCGAAAACTTTGTTTTAATAAGTGGAAAGAGTACACTATAAAATAATGATAAAGTATAGTATAGTGTATACATAAACCAGTAATATAGCCATTTATTATCATTATCAAGCCTTATGTGCTGAACATAATTGTATGTGCTATGCTTTCATAAGACTGGCAGTACAGTAGGTTTGTTTACATCAGCATCACCACCAACACGTGAGTAATGCGTTGTACTATAATGCCACTAGGTGATAAAAAATTTTCAGCCCCATTATGATCTTATGGGACCACCATCATTTATGTGATCCATTGTTGATCAAACTGCTGTTATGTAACACGTGATATTCTATCTGCTATCATTTGTCTAATCAACCTAAGTTCTTCTCTGTCCTTTATTTCAGCCTAAATCCTACCACCTTCAAAGAAACTACCCCCAACTCTTCTAACCCACATGAATTGTACTTTTTCTGATGTTCTAAGCAATTATGTTTGCAGCACTCATGTTGCCCCTCTCATACCCTGACTCAATAATCCCCATACCCATTGGAATCTACTATGCATTGACAACTTTTCACTGTAACCAAATCCCTCATGTCTTCCCTCTATACTTGGTGTAAATTATTTTTATGGTCAATCATTGTAACCACTCCCTTGAATATATTTACAAGTCTTATGATACTTGCTTAGCAAAACCCCGCTTCAGGTATAGTTTCAATTCTGCCTGTGTTGCCACTGCACTCACATAGCTGAGCATGACTAGAAAAACATCACTGTGACAACAGATCTCATTTTAATACATCACAACTAACTTTGAATGGGTTCTTAATGCTACCTGGCATTTAAAAAAAATATATTTCCCTATTTCATTCATTCTCCCATTCTCTTAGACAACCATATCATGTTGTTGTGTGGTTATATACTGGCTTGTTCTCCAGTTATTTGAGGTGTTTTGTTTTTGTAGGGCAGTATATAACTTGAGGATAAGAGCCCATTTTCAGAGGCTCCTTTGATATTCTTAATAATGGTAGGCCCATGTGTAATATCCTGTAAATGACCCTAGTACCTTGAATAGTTCCTCTATCCCACCCTCAAGATATGGCAAGGAATTCTGAGAGGCTAGGAAGTTTAACTAAGTATAAAAGGCCCAAAGCCATTTGAAGTTGCCCCTTACAGAGAATACTGATAGTGAGGTGACTAGAGAGACAAAAATGAGAATTTCCTATATTCTCTGGAGGTGGTTGATTAAGAAGGCAAAAATGTGTTAGACTGCTAAAATCAGACTGCCTGAGTTTGAATCCAACTCCATCACTAAATAGAGATGATTCCTGGAATGGTATTCACTGATCTTGGCATCTATTTCTTCTTTAGTAAATGAGACTAACTAAAGGTAGTACCTAACACATAAGGCTTAGAAAGTTTCAATGAGATGCATGTCAAGCACTACCCCATATAGCAAATGTCCAATAAATCCTACTTATTATTTTTAGGGATTAGGATAAAGCTGAACAGGTTAGCTTGAGCTTCTCCAGCTTGAAAGGCAACATCAATCCTCTAATTCTGGTTAAAATGAGCTTTATCATATTATGAACCATTATGTTTTTGATCCTGAGAACTTAGACACTTCGTTAAACTCTTTAATACTTGCTTCCTCACACTTACCCTGTTCATGGACCTTGCAGGTAAAGAGGCCTGCTGGACCATATCTGAGTTGACTTAACTCCTCATGGTCAGACCTGGTTCTTTCAGTTGGCACCCCTAGCAGCTGGCCCAAGTGCTAATAAAATTTGTTGAAATGGATTGGATTTAATAAAGGATAGCAGCAGTTGGCTCTACTCTGACAGTGGTAGAAATGTATAGAATTACCTTCATTTTACATTACAGTAATTTGACTTACAAACATAAATACAACTCCTTTGGAGCAGAGAGATTTCTAGAGTGGGCCTGTCAAACCCCTGGGAAGGTGGCATAGCTGGTAATCTGAGCCAAGAAGGGCTCCGTTGTTGTTTGGATCCAGCCTAAGACTGTCATCTCTGTTTATCAGCTATGTCCTCCTCTTAGGATCTGTCAATCTCTTGTTGAGTTTTGTCCTGAGCACAAAGGAGAATATAAGCCAAATGTGAGGTTTCCTGCTTTCAAAATCTTACAGTCTGGTTGAGTAAGAGACCTTCAAACACATGCACTTAAAGTTGGGGATATGTTGTATTGTCAACTGTCAGGTTGTGAGCTAGTAAGCACTCAGAGAAGGAGGAGTCAGGAGCCCCAGAGGCTGGCCTAGTTGGTTGGTAGGTTCAACTTACTTTACTTCTGTGTTCTCTGAATATTGCCATAGAAGCTCATGTGTTAACACGTATGTGTACCTAAGTGTGGTAAGGAGGATTAAGAGCAGAGTCTTGTCTATGATATTCCTACATATCTGTTTTGAAGTGTGAATGTCTGTAAAATTTAATACAAATGTTTGATCTAGATATCTAAACTCCTGGTAAAAATCACTTGCCAGATAGCTCTCTGCTTTAGGATCTCAAGGGTCCATCAATTTCACATATATACAGAGTTCTTTGATCATTTTCCTCAATGCCAGACTCACATACAAATGCTAGACAATCCTATTACATACCCCATTATACTACATGATAATGCTGTCATATATTTTATTTATATTAAACTCTAACTCTAATTCTATAAGAAAACATACAGAGAGCAGTTGGGTCAAATGAGAGAAAGAAATGAGCTGAGGCTGATGAACCAAGGACACAGTCACCAATATACACATTTCCCTTTGCTGCTCTCTCTGCTGTGGTCCTTGGAGCTGGTTTGGAAGGAGTGAATAGTGTTTTCATATGGCAACGTGTTGGAAATTCCTTCCCATGAGAAAAATGAGGGAATAGGTTGTGTCGCTCAGCAGGTAGCCAAATTTAACAATCTATTTCTCAAAAATTATTTCTTTCTTTCTTATATTCAGTCATTGATTGTCTAGTCTTTCATGTTTAAATGTTATATTTATTTGGATAGAGAGGAAAGGAAATAGTGACATCAATAATTAAAAATAAACTGTAGGGAGTGGCAGTAACGAGACACATTGTCCCTTTAACAGCATTCTTACAAAAACAAGCCTGGACTGTAGCTTCTGGCTAAAGTCACATATTTCAGGAGGATTTTTCCCTCCCTATCATCTGGCAGGATCTGATGTAAACCAGTCCACACCAGATTTTATGAGATTTCTTTACCCCTTTCCTGAAAAACACACACCCATCTTCCGTTCAATCAAAGCTTTATGCTGGATGAGGGGAAAGCCAACCACCCTATCATAACAACATCATATTTTGGCAGGAATCTAAGATCTACATCCAGATTGAATTAATTTGGGATGGTTAATAATTGTCATTTGACACTTATTTGTTAAAATTAAGTCCCAGCAGTCACTAGTCCTAGAGTACATCAAATGTAGGTAATACTAGTTAGAGTTTTGAATTCATCATATGTCAGTCATTTACTGAGCAAGGAACCTTAATTTATATTATTGTTCATGTAAATGAACAGCAGCTTTCAACTATAGTTGAGTTGGGACTGGTTGTGAATTAGCAAATAAAAAAAAATTGCTTCATGTGAAGAATCACCCAAAATGAAGCATATATGCCTTAAAATAAGCATGTCAAACTCAAAGGCTAAAATAGGGCAAATAAACAAAGCATGTGGCCTATGGGCCACGAGTTTGACATGCTTGCCTTAAAACATTTGTTTTAACTTAAAATACATAAGTTTATATTCATCTGTCAATCTTGATATTTGATCAATATCTTTTCTATCAGTATAGGTAAGTCTGCTGAATTGACTTGGAAGGGAGGGTTGTGTGTTGTATAGTTTTGTTTGTTTCCTTTTCATAAACAATACCCATAATTAATGGTCTACAATTTTCACATTTAGTTTTTTTAAGAGAAGCAGGAAATTCAATATACTTAGGAAGTGTATTAAATGCAGAATTCTTATAGATTTTAAAGATTTTACTCCCAGTCTTTTATAGTCCTCTAATTCACACAATTACTTTTAATATCTGCTTTTCCTGAAACTTTTCAAAGACATTTAACTTGGTTTTTATGTTTGCATGGATTTTCATCACTTTAATTCAATTAATTAATTATAATAATAAGTATAATAGGCATGAACAGGTTTGGGAATAAACACAATGACTCTTTAAGAATTACAGTTTATTTAGGCAGAGTAAAAGTGTGCATGCATATAAGATTACTAGTCTCAAGCCATCAGAAATTCTGCAGTTTCCCCCAAAACATTGAGAGGACAGTAATTTAACTAAACCTTAGTTTCTGCATCTTCAAAATGAAGAAACTAGTCTATTACCAGGATTGCTGTTAGGATCAAGTTAAATAATTTACGAAGCAATTGGCACATAAACAGAACTTTTAGCAAAAAATGAGAGCCCATCTTATTTCTCCCCTTTGTTCACTATTGTAATTACAACTGAACTATTTTTTTCTTGCTTGAAATGTCTTTCCTCCCTCGTGATTCAGCTTATTCGTAACTTCTACCTAGTACTTCATTTGGCTGTATTATTCCAAACTGATTATTCCTTTTTAATAATTTACCATATATGCCATACTTTAAGTAGTTCAATTCAATAAATGTCAAAATATATACTAGACCATAGTCAGAACATAGGAGATATGATAAGATACAGAGTAATAATTTCCAGTCTAATTAGTGATATAAAAGATGTAGACAATTGGCCCTGGCCAGTGTGGATCCATGATTAGAGCATTGGCCTGAACACTGAAAGGTTACAGGTTTGATCCCCAGACAGGGCACACGTGGGAGGCAACCAATCTCTCTCTCTCTCTCTCTCTCTCTCTCTCTCTCTCTCTCTCTCTCTCCCCTTTCCTCCCTCCCTTCCATTCTATTTTAAAATCAATGGAAAACCTCAGGTGTGCCCTAGCTGGTTTGGCTCAGTGGATAGATTGTTGGCCTGCAGACTGAAGGGTCCCAAGTTCAATTCCAGTCAAGGGCACATGCGGGCTCTATCCCCAGTGGGGGGTATGCAAGAGGCAGCTGATCAATGGCTCTCTCTTATCGTTGATGTTTCTAGCTCCCTCTCTGAAGTCAATTATATATATATATTAAAGCTCAGGTGAGCATTAACAGCAACAAAAATGATGTACACAACTGGACTTCATTAAAATTTAAAATGTTTGTCAAAATATGAAATAAGTGGGCAAAATGCAAGCCACAGACTGGGGATTGGGGGTGGTAGAGGGAGTAAGTTTTATAACAAATGTATCTGACAAGATGTCTATCTAGTTTGTATAAAGAATTCTTACAAATCACTAAGGGAAATAAAGACTTGATTGGGTACTTCACAAAAGAAGATACAGCTAATAAGAATAGGCTTCACAGAAAAAAGGAAGATGGCTATCGATGGGAAGGCAGGCTGCAAGATAGTGTGTGAGTGAGAAAATGAAAGGAGAGTGTGTGGATGTACAGGAAGTGTCTATTTGGAGTGAGGGACAGCTATATTTCATGGGAGTGTTGGAGATTGCTGGACTGGGCTCCTCTGACTGGGAAGCCTCCACTGCTGCTAAAAACTCTCCCAGAGTGACTGGCTCTGCTGCAGAGACCATGCCATCTTGAAGAGGAGAGTGGCTGTGATCAGAAGCCTAGTCTTACCTTTAATTGGAAAGAATCACATACATCCTGGGACCTTACAACCACGACACCCAGGAGCCAGCAGCAAACCCACAAACACCGGGTCTCAAGCAGTGCAAATACGTAGACTTGGACAAGCTCTGCACCTCCTCAAGGAAAGGTCAGATTTTCCCCAGAGAAAGGAGAGAGAGAAAGCTACATAACCAGACACCTGGAGAGAAGAGATCATGGGGAGACAAAGAAACAGCCCATATACAAAAGAAAAGGAGGTATCACCAGAAAATGAAGTAAATGAAATGGAGGTAAGCAATGTGTCAGAGAAAGAATTCAGAGAAATTGTCATAAGGTTGCTGAAAAGATTGGAAGACAAATTCAACAATATGTGTAAGAACCAAGAGGAAATGAAAAAGAACCAAGAAGAAATTAAAAATGACACCACTGCAATAAAGAACTCAATAAAGAGGAACCAAGATGGCGGCATAGGTAAAACACCTATCTTGCCATCATGCTCAGCAATTTTAATACTACAACTTAACGAAAGAACAAACACCTTCCAGAATCACCAGAAAGCTGGCCGAGTGAAAATTCCACAAATAAAAGTGAAAATAAGACACTGTGACTCGGAGGAGTGGTGGCGGACAGCGTTGAAAGATTCGCGCGGAGAGAGGTTTGGAGCGCACGCCAGTAGAGAGGGCGGGCAGCTGAAAACCGGGCAGTTTTCTCAAACGGGGAGACAAAGACGTCCCACTGGACTGATTCTCCAGCTCTGGGCGAAGTCCAGCGAACCCACTATCACACAGGGTGAAAACTGGACAGTGGGAGGGCACGCCGAAGCTCGGGTGCTGCAGGGCTCTCCCGGCTTGTGGAGAAGGCAGCTTGCGCGAACAGCTCAGCTGTGTGACCGCGTAGAGAGTGCTCTGCGACTTGCCCTCTCATTTGGGAAACCGTCAGACTGCTTTGTTTTACGACCCTGGGTGAGACATTGGGCGTGCAGACTCATTTGGGGAGAGTCTGAATTCCCTGGCAGCCGGTGGAGCTTGGCAGCTGCTCTCTCTCAGAGGTGCAGGCAGCCATTGCCACCAACACAGTCCCTGGGGCCGCATAGGGCGGAGCTAACGCTGTCTGCCTGGCCCGAAGACTCCGTCCATCCAACCTGAGCACAGCTGAACTTCACAGACAATTGGCCTGGAGGTCAACCCCTCCAAGTGCTAACAACAATTAACCTGAGCTTAACTTCAGCAAGACTGTGCAACCAATATCCACCTCAGGTAACTGGGGAGGCTGAGCCACTGTCCCTAGTAGGAAGTCTACCACACAAAGCTAATTGACCAACTCAGGAAAGCAGCCACCATGCAGAGACATGGAAAGAAATCAGATGTGAAAGAAATGGAGGAAAAAAAACGACTGGACATGGAATTCAAAACCACGGTTATAGGGTTTTTCAAGAGGCTCCAACAAAAGGTTGAGGCCTATAAGGAATTAAGCAAGACCACAAAGGAAATGAATGAGCCCTACAAGGAAATGAAGGAGACCCTCAAGGATATAAAGGAGACTCTCAAGAATATGAAAAAGGACCAACCAGAAATTAAGCATACACTGACTGAAATAAAAAATATTATACAAAGACCTAAAAGTGCTCTGGAGCACCCCAAGAACCAAGTTAAAGATTTGAAATACAAAGAAGTAAAATCCACTCAGCTGAAAAAGCAAGAAACCAAAAGAATCCAAAAAATTGAAGATAGTTTAAGGGGCCTCTGGGACAACCTCAAGCACATCAACATCTGAATTATAGGAGTTGCCAGAAAAAGAGAGAGAGCAAGACAATGAAAATCTATTTGAAGAAATAGTGACCGAAAACTTCCCACACCTGGTGAAAGAAATTGACTTAGGAGTCCAAGAAGCACACCGAACCCCAATATATAGGAACCCTAAGAGGACCACACCAAGGCACATCATAATTAAAATGCCAAGAGCAAAAGACAAAGAGAGAATATTAAAAGCAGCAAGAGAAAAACAGATGGTTACCTATAAGGGAGCACCCATACGATTGTCAGCTGATTTCTCAACAGAAACGATGCAGGCCAGACAGGAGTGGCAAGAAATATTCAAAGTGATGAACAGCAAGAATCTACAACCAAGATTACTCTATCCAGCAAAGCTATCATGCAGAATTGAAGGTCAGATGAAGTGCTTTGCAGACAAGAAAAAGCTAAAGGAGTTCATCACCACCAAACCAATATTATATGAAATGCTGAAAGATATTCTTTAAGAAGAGGAAGAAGAAAAAGATAAAAGTGTAAATTAGGAACAACAAATACACATCTATCAACAAATGAATCTAAAAATCAAGTGAATTAATAAGCTGATGTACAGGATAAACTGGTGAATGTAACAGAATCCCTGACATAGAGAGGGAATGGACTGACAACTCTTGGGGAGAAAGGGGGTGTGGGAAGTGCAGCAAGAGACTGGACAAAAATCATGCAACTATGGGAGAGGACAGTGGAGGCGGGTGAGGGCGAAGGGTGGGATGGGTACCAGGTGGAGGGGAACTATAGGGTGAAAAAGAAAAAAAGGGGGAACAATGTAATTAATAAACTGAAGTTTCAAAAAAAAAAAAAAAGAATTCAATAGAAAGCATCAACAGTAGACTAGAAATGGAGGACCACATCAGTGAACTAGAAGACAAGATAGAAAAAAAATATCCAAGCAGAGCAGCATTTAGAAAAAAAAGCTTAAAAAACAAAAGGAGAGTCTAAGGGAACTTTGGGACAACATGAAATAAAACAACATCTATATAATAAGGAATGCCAGAAGGAGAGGAAACTGAGCAAGGAATAGAAAACCTGTCTGAAGAAATAATGACAGAAAACTTCCCTGATAAAGGGAAGAAAAAATCACACAAGTCCAAGAAGCTCACAGAGTCCCAAACAAAATGAACCCCAAAAGACCAACATCAAGGCACATTATAATTAATTGGCAAACTCCAGTAAGAAAGTAAGAATCTTAAAAGTGGCCAGAGAGCAAAAGAAAGTTACTTACAAAGTATTCCTCCATCAGACTAGTGATTGATTTCTCAACAGAAACCCATTCAGCCAGAAAGGAATGGAATGAAATATGTAAAGTCATGCAAAGGAAGGGTCTGAATCCAAGACTACTATACCCAGCAATGCTATCAATCAAAATTGAGGGTGATATCAGGAGCTTCACTGACAAAAAAGGACTAAGGGAGTTTTTTACCACCAAACTAGCAATGCAAAAAAAAATGCTAAAGGGTCCGCTGTAAAAAGAAGAAATAGGAAGCAAAGAAGGAACACAGGCATAAAAAATAAAAATGGTGACAAACAAGTGCCAATCAATAATAACCTTAAATGTAAATGGATTAAATGCTCCAACCAAAGACATAGGGTACTTGAGTGGATAAGAAAACATGACGCATATATCTATTGTCTACTGGAAACCTGCCTCAGAAAAAAGGACTCCCATAAACTGATGGTGAAGGGATGGAAAAAGTTATTTCAGGTGAATGGAAATGAAAACAAAAAAGGTGGGCTAGCAATATTTATATCTGACAAATTAGATCTTAAAGTGAAGGACATAACAGGAGATAAGGAAGGTCACTTCATAATACTAAAGGGAGCAATCCAACAAGAAAATATAACTCTGATAAACATATACACACCCCAAATAGGAGCACCCAAATACATTAAAAAAATCTGGAGGATAACAAGGGAGAGATTGACAGCAACACAATCATAGTAGGGGACTTTAATACCCCACTAAAACCATTGGACAAATCCTCTAAACAAAAAAATCAGCAAAGAAATATCAATCCTAAATGACACACTAGATCAGATGAAATTAATCGACATCTTCAGAACATTTCACCCCATAGCCACAGAATATACATTCTTCTCAAGTGCACATGGGTCATTTTTAAAGATAGACCATATGTTGTTGGGTCATAGGCAAAGTCTCTTGAAATTCAAGAAGATAGAAATCATATCAATCATCTTCTCAGATCACAATGGCATAAAACTAGAAATCAACTACAATAAAAACAATTTAAAAAATCAAACACCCGAGGACTAAATAGCAAGCTATTAAACAATGACTAGGTTACCAGAGAGATCAAAGAAGAAATAAAAAGCATCATGGCAACAAACAACAATGAAAACACAATAATCCAAAATCTATGGGACATGGTGAAAGCAGTCCTGAGAGGGAAATTCATAGCTCTATTGGCCTACCTCAAAAAAACAAGAAACAATTGTAATAAATTATCTAACCCTACAATTCAAAGAGTTAGAAAGAGAGCAATAAGAAAAGCCCAGTGTAAGCAGAAGGAAGGAAATAATAAAGATCAGAGAGGAGATAAACAACATAGAGACAAAACAAAACAAAACAAAACAAAAATTACAAAAGAGCCACAAAAACCAAGAGCTGGTTCTTTGAAAGGATAAACAAGATTGATGAACCTCTAGCCAGGCTCACCAAGAAGCAAAGAGAGAGGATCCAAATAAACAAAATCAGAAATGAAAGAGGAGAAGTAACAACCAATCCCACAAAAATACAAATGATTATAAAAAGATACTATGAACAACTCTATACCAACAAAATGGACAACCTCGGTAAAATGGACATATTCTTAGAAAAATACAAGCTTCCAAAACTAAACCAAGAAGAATAAAAAAAACTGAATAAGCTGATAACTACTGTAGAAATTGAAGAAATGATTTAAAAATCTTTCAGCAAACAAAAGCCCTGGTCCAGACAGCTTTACAGGGGAGTTCTACCAAACATTCAAAGAAGTACTAAAACCTATCCTCCTTAGAATATTCCAAAAAATTCAAGAGGAAGGCACAATTCCAAGCTCTTTCTATGAAGCCAGCATTACCCTAATCCCAAAACCAGATAAAGACACCACAAAAAAAGAGAACTATAGGCCAATATCTTTGATGAACATAGGTGCTAAAATCCTTAACAAAGTTCTAGCAAATTGGATTCAGCAATACATTAGAAAGATCATACACCATAACCAAGTGGGATTTATTCCAGGGATGCAAAAATGATACAATATCTGCAAATCAATAAATGTGATACATCAGATAAACAAACTGAGAGACAAAAATCACATAATCATATTAATTGACACAGAAAAAAACATTTGATACAATCCAATACCCTTTCTACATAAAAACTCTCAGCAAAGTGGGAATAGAAGGATCATACATCAACATGATAAAAACCCTATGTGACAAACCTACAGCCAACATCATACTCAATGGACAAAAACTAAACTCTTTTTCCCTAAGAACAGGAATAAGACAAGGATGCCCACTTTCACCACTCCTGTTTGATATAGTACTAGAAGTACTAGCCATAGAGATCAGATAAAAAGAAGAAATAAAAGGCATCCAAATTGGAAAAGAAGAAGTAAAACTCACCTTATTCGCAGGTGACATGATACTATATATAGAAAACCCCAAAGACTTCATCAAAAAACTACTAGCCCTAATAAATAAATTTGGCAATGTAGCAGGATACAAAATTAACACCCAGAAATCCATGACCTTTTTATACATCAATAATGAAAGAGAAATGAAAAAATTTCCATTTACCATTGCACCAAAAATATTAAGATACCTAGGAATAAACTTAACTATGGACATAAAAGACCTGTAAAATTACAGGACATTGAAAAAAAGAGATAGAGGAAGAACACACCATAAACAAATGAAAGAACATACCATGTTCATGGATTGGTAGAATCAACATAATTAAAATGTCCATACTACCTAAAGCAATCTATATATTCAATGCAATACCTATTAAAATACCAATGGCATATTTCATATATCTAGAACAAACTCTACAAAAATTAATCTGGAATAAAAAAAAATACCCAGAATAGCCACAGCTATCATGAGAAAGAAGTACAAAGTTGGAGGGATCACAATACCAGACATCAAGCTATATTACCAAGCCACAGTTTTCAAAACTGCCTGGTACTGGCACAAGAACAGATATATAGACCAATGGAACAGAATAGAGAACCTAGAAATTGAGCCACGCCATTATACTCAATTAATATTTGACAAAGGAGGAAAAAGAATACAATGGAGTCAAAACAGTCTCTTTAGTAAATAGTGCTGGGAAATTTGGTCAGATACATGCAAAAATATGAAACTAGATCACCAACTTACATCACACACAAAAACAAACTCGAAATGGCTAAAGGACTTGAATATAAGATGGGAAACCATAAAAATCCTACAAGACTCCAAAGGCAGCAAAATTGCAGACATATGTCATAGCAATATCTTTACAGACACAGATCCTAGGGCAAGAGAGACTAAGGAAAAAATAAACAAATAGGACTACATCAAAATAGAAAGCTTCCGCACAGAAAAAGAAATCATCAACAAAACAAGAAAGCCCACTGCATGTGAGAACATATTTGCTAATGTTATCTCCAATAAGGTTTAATCTCCAACATTTACAGGGAACGCATACAACTTAACAAAAGGAAAATAAACAATCCAATCAAAAAATGGGCAAAGGATCTAAATAGACACTTTTCAAAAGAGGACATTTAGAAAGCCAAGAGACATATGAAAACATGCCCAAAGTCACTAATCATCTAAGAGATTCAAATCAATACAACAATTAGGTACCACCTCACACCTGTCAGAATGGCTATCATTAACAAATCAAGGAACGACAAGCGCTGGAGAGGATTCGGAGAAAAAGGAACCCTCATGCACTGCTGGTAGGAATGCAGACTGGTGCAGCCACTGTGAAAAACAGTATGGTGTTTCTTCAAAAAACTAAAAATGGAACTGCAATTTGATCCAGTAATACCACTTCTAGGAATATATTCTAAGAAAACAGAAACACCAATCAGAAAGGATATATGCACCCCTATGTTCATAGCAGCACAATTCACAATAGCTAAGATTTAGAAACAGCCTAAATGCCCTTCAGCAGATAAGTGGATTAGAAAATTATGGTACATCCACACAATGGAATACTACACTGCTATAAAAAAGAAGAAATTCTTACCATTTGCAGCAGCATGGATGGAACTGAAGAGCATTATGCTAAGTGAAATAAGCCAGTCAGAGAAAAAAAAATACCACATGATCTCACTCATTTATGGATAATAAAGAGCATTATAACATGATGAACAAAAAGATAGATACAGAGGCAGAGAAGCACCGAACAGACTGTCAGATTACAGTGGGAAGGCTGGGGCGGGGAGGTAAGAAATCAACTGAAGGACTTGTATGTATGCATGTAAGCATAACCAATAGATGCAAGACACTGGGGGATGGGGTCACGGCATGTAGGATAGGCTGGGGGAAGGTCAATGGAAAAAAATACTTTAAACAATAAAAAAAGAATAGGCTTCACATCATAAGTCATCAAGGAAATTTAAATTAAAATCACAATGTGATACCAGTTTATATCCAACAGAATGGGTAAAAAAAAAAAAAAAAGTTTATTTTCCAAGAATTGCTGAGGATATACCGCTACTGGAGCTCTCTTCCACCACTGGTCAGATTAGTACAATGATTTGAGAAAACTCTGTGGCAATATCTGGTAGACAATAACAAACACATACCCTATTACTCATCAGTTTTACTCCAGGTATATGCTGCAACACACACACAAAAGAAATATATACACAAGCTAAAACCAGTTTGGCTCAGTGGATAGAGTGTCAGCTTGCGGATTGAAAAGTCCCAGGTTCAATTCCGGTCAAGGGAATGTACCTTGGCTGCGGGCACATCCCCAGTAGGGGGTGTGCAAGAGACAGCTAATCAATGTTTCTCATCAACGTTTCTGACTTTCTATCCCTCTCCCTTCCTCTCTGTAAAAATCAATAAAATATATATTAAAAAAAAGAAATATATGCACCAAAACACATGTATAAGAATGCTCCTAGCAATGTTATTCATAATATCTCCTATCTAGAAACAAGCCATTGACAGAAATCTGTATAAATTGTGATATGTTCAATAATAAAATGCTATACAGCAATGAAAGTTAACAAACTATCCTATCTAATAAAAGAGTAATATGCATATTGACCGTACCTTTGCTACACCCATAAGCCACGCCCACCAGTCACGCCCACCAGCCAATCAGAGTGAGTATGCAAATAAACCCCATCCAAGACAGCTGTCGGCCACAGAGAGCAAGAGGGAGGCTTGGGTTTCCCCAGAGATGGAAGAAGTCAAGTTTTCCATCTGCCCTTGCTGGCTCAATCCTCTGCTTAAGGCTACAAAGTTTCAATTATCATATCTAATAAAAGGGTGATACTCAAATTAACCATCACTCCGCTACAAAAATGGTGGCGCCCATAGCCACAAGATGGCGGCACGATCTCTGGCCAGGCTGAGATTGAGCACGGGCTGCGTTCTCAGCCTGGCTGGAGAGGTCACCCCCTGCAGCGCCATCCCAGGCCAGTGATGGCAGCCTGGGCTCAGGGCGCAGCCTGGCTTGGGTGCGCACTTCTGCGGTGCCATTTCTGGCCAGGCTAAGATGGAAGCCTGGGATCTCAGCCTGGCTGGGCTGAGGTGGCAGCCTGGGCTGGGGTCTCAGCCTGGCCGGGGTGCACACCTCTGGCTCGCAATCTCTGGCCAGGCTGAGACAGCAGCCTGATCTGGGGTCTTAGCCTGGCTGGGGTATCATACCCTTCCAGTGGTGGCAGCTTGGGGTCTCAACCACTGAGTCACACCAGCCAGGCAGATATGGAAGAATCTTAAATGTTTCTTTTTAAATATATATATTTTTTATTGATTTTTTTTTTTTTTTACAGAGAGGAAGGGAAAGGGATAGAGAGCTAGGAACATCTATGAGAGAGAAACACTGGACAGGTGCCTCCTGCACACTCCCCACTAGGTATGTGCCCCCAACCAAGGTATATGCCCTTGATGGGAATTGAACCTAGGACCCTTGAGACTGCAGGCAGATGCAAGGGCCAAACAGTTAGGGCTCTCCAATATGCTAAAGAAAAAACCCTATCTAATAAAGAAAAAATATAAAGGGGAGGGCATTTGGGGGTGACCAGGTTGTCAGAGGAGGGCAGTTGGGGACAATTGGGCTGGCAGACGAGCAGTAACGTGTAAATCAGGCTGGCAGGGGAATGGTTAAGGGATAATCAGGCTGGCAGCAGAAGCAGTTAGGGGCAATGAGGCATACAGGCGAGCAATTGGGAGCCAGACATCCTAGATTGTAAAAGGGATGTCAGGCTGCCTAAACAGTCAGACATCCCCCGAGGGGTCCCAGATTGGAGAGGGTGCAGGTTGGTCTGAGGGACACCCCTCCCAGTGCACAAATTTCATGCACCGGGCCTCTAGTCTATAATAATAAAAGCATAATATGCTAATTAGACTGGGCATCCTCTGGACGACCTTCCGGACGAAGCCAGGGTTGCGAGGGCAGCCCAGTTCCCAGGTGCCAGAGGAAAGTCAATGCCAGCAGCTGAGGGAAGGAAGGCCTACTCTTGCACCAATTTCATGCATCGGGCCTCTAGTTACTACATATGGAAAAATGGATGAATTTCACAGATGTGAAAGAAGCCAGAAAAATAACCATACAACTGGCAGGGGGAAGGTCAATGGAGGCTGGGGGGGGGAGAGGAGACATATGTACTATCATTTATAATACTTTAAACAAGAAGATAAAATTTAAAAAAGAATACAACCGTAGGATTCCATTATATCAGATATAAAACAGGTAAAAACAATCTATGGTGAAGGAAGTCTTAGTAATTGTTACCTCTGGATGTAATGACAAAGAGGAGAATTAGAGGGAAGCTTCTGGGTTGCTATGTGGTTGATCAGCATGATTGTAATATAAGTGTATTTGATTTATAAAAGGGTTATTAGGCAATTAACTTATGATTATGTGTAATTTTCTGTGTGTATGCTTTATATCAGTAAAAATCTTTACTGAAAGAGAAAAAGATGACCTATCCGGTTTGGCTAAGTAGACAGAGCGTAAGCCTATGGACTAAGGGGTTTTGGATTCAATTCTGGTCAAGGGCATGTACTTCTTTTTCAGGCTCCTACCTGTTCAGGGATCATGCAGGAGGCAACCAATAGAAGTGATGTGTTTCTCTCACATTGATACTGCTCTCTGTCTTTCCCTCTCCCACTCTCTCTAAAAAATCAATGGGAAAAAAATATATCCTCAGGTGAGGATTTTAAAAAAGAGAAAAAGATGATGGTTGGGGACTGGGTGAAAAAGTTGAAGGCATTGAGAAATACAAATTGGTAGTTACAAAATAGTCACCTTGATGTAAAGAAAGCATAGGCAATGTAGTCAATAATATTGTGATAATTATGTATAATGCCAGGTGGGTACTGGAAAAATTGAGCAGAACATTCTGTAAAGTATATGATTATCTAACCACTGTGCAGTACACCTGAAACTAATCTCTACTAATAAAAGGATAATATGCTAGTTAGACCAGGTCGACTGGACATCTTCTGGTCATCCTGCCTTCCTTCTGGACAAAGCCACAGTGGCTGGGTCTAAGGCAGAGGCAGTTAGGGGCAATTAGGCCAGCAGGGCAGGGCAGTTAGTGGTGATCAAGCCAGCATGGGGGAGCAGTTAGGGGCAATCAGGCTAGCAGAGGGAAGTAGTTAGGAGTGATCAGGCCAGAGAGGAGGGCAGTTAGGGGCAATCAGGCAGGCAGGTAGGTGAGCGGTTAGGAGCCAGCAGTCCCAGATTGTGAGAGGGATGTCTGGAATGGAGCGGGTGCAGGCTGGGCTGAGAGATGCCCCCCATCTCCCTGCACAATTTCATGCATTGGGCCTCTAGTACAAAATAATATTGAATATAAACTGTAATTGGGGGGGGGGGAAACTAAGAGTGAAAAAAATAAGCACAAGGCAAACTAAATAGATTATAAGTGAAATGCTGTAGAGTTAGAGAAGATATATCAGGATGGGGGAAATCATGGAAGGTATATTTTTTTAGTTAGTTTGAGAAGGATACGAATGAGGTGGGAGAGAGCAGAACAGCATTTCTACAGGGAGGCAATAACAGGCTTGAAGGTATAGTACATTGTCAGGGAACAGCAAATATTCCAAGTTGGCTGAAGTTTCATGCACAAGGACAAGGAGAAAAAAAACCTGAAAAGCAGGTTCTAATTTCATTGCACAATCTTTGGCACAAAGGCTGAGGAATATGCATTCTTTTTATCTTTTTTTTTTTTTTTTTTAAAGAATAGCTTATTGATTTTTGAAGAAAGAGGAAGGGAGAGGGAGAGAGAGAAACATTGATGTGAGAGACACACATTGATTGGCTGCCTCCTGCACATGCCTCAACCAAGGCTGGGGATCAAACTTGCAACCCAGTTATGTGCCCTTGATTGTGAATCAAACCTGAGACCCTTTGGTGCAAGGGCCAATGCTCTACTATTGAGAAACACCAGACAGGGCACACTTTATATTTTCTGAGAGCAGAGTATATGTCATGATTTCTTGCATTTCTACCTCTTAGCCTATATTCCTTGAAAATAAAGGTATTCCTAAAGATATTTGTTTTTTATTGTTATCATGATAGGTACAGCATGTGACCGAGACTTCTCCTAACTACTTTCAGGAACAACAGGAGTCTGTCTCTGATTTAGGTGTTAATGTTGCCAAATTCAACAGTGTTCTGGCCTCACAAACTAGATGAGCAGGAAAGAATTTCCAAATCATCATCACATGTCAAATATCCTTGGGTTTCACTCCAACGGATATTTGCACGTAGGAGTCAGGATTATTTTCCCCAAAAGTTATTCATTCAACCAACATGAATTTAAATGTGTTCTATGTGTCAGGCACGTTAAGAAACCCACAAGATTTGTAGAACCATTTTATACACACACACACACACACACACACACACACACACACACATACTAGGGGCCCAGTGCACGAAATTCGTGCACTGGGGGGTGGGCGGTCCCTCAACCCAACCTGCCCCCTCTCACATACTGGGAGCCCTCAGGGGATGTCCAACTGATGGATCACCCCCAGCCTGCCCAAGGCCTAAAGCCTCACCAGAGGCTTTAGGCCTTGGGCACCCAGCCATCGCCCTGCTCAGCTCAGCCCCAGCTGCCTGAGACCACCCAGCCCTGGGGGCTGGGCACTTGCCGCCACTTCTGCTCACAGTGCCCGGGGGCCAGGTGCTCCCTGCCACCGCCACCATGACTGCTGCTGCTGCTGCTTCCCCTCACAGCATCCAGGGGCTGGGTACTTGCTGCTACCACTGTTTCATCTCCACCCCCGGGCCCGTGCTCACACCACTTGGCCCCATTCCTGCTCCTGATTGGCTGGTAACATAGCCAATCAGGAGCCAAGGTATGGTCAAATTTGCATGTTTCTCTTTTATTATGTAGGATATATATAATCTAATAAAAAAGAAACATGCAAATTACCTTACCTTCGCTATACTACCAGCCAATCAGGAGCAGGGGGTGGGGTGGCTCAGCATGCAGGAGGGCAGGGAGGGTTGGGAGGGCAGGGTGGCATGGTGGGGGTCAACCACCCAGGGTCCCATCCTCAGAGCATCAGCCAGAGGCTTGCAGCCTTGGCCTGGGGCGGAGCAGGGCAATCGTGGGTGCTGGAGGTCAACCGCCCAGGGCCCCATCCTCGGAGCAGAGCGATCAAGCGTGCTGGGGGTTCCTTGCCCTAGACCCGAGCCTCGGATCCTTGGCCAGAGGCTTGGGGTCTTGGCCAGGGTGGAGCAGGGCAATTGCAGCTAACTGGGGGTCCCCGCCCAGGGCCAGAGGCTTTAGGCCTTGGCAGGGGTGGAGCCAGAGACCAGACGAGATGGATGTGAACTGTAGAGGAAACACTTTTTCTGACCACTCATTGGCTAAGCTCCCTGTACACCACTGGTAATATTCTTAGTAACTTGGGTATAAGAATCCAAAAAGTAATTTAGGGTTCTTCCACTACACTCCTGGAGAGAAAAAAGCAAAGGTCTGCTGCTGGAGGGCTAAGAAATATCATATCCTTTCCCCCTAGGCAGTTTGGCTCAGTGGATAATGCCTAGGTTTGCCAACTGCAGGGTCCGGGTTATATTCTGATCAAGGGCATGTACCTAGGCTGCAGGCTACTCCCTGGCTAGGGCGCAGGTCAGGGCTCATGCTGGAAGTAACCAATCAAAGTGTTCTTCTCACTTTGATGTTTCTCTCTGTCTTTCCCTTTCTCTTCCACACTCTCTAAAAATCAATGAAAACATATCCTCAAGTGAGGATAAAAAAAGAAAAATAAATGTTATATCCTATGAAAGACACATCTTGAAAATGCGTAAAGAAAGTTGTCATTTTTTTCATGGTGAAGGGACCAGAGTCTGGGTTGATGAAAACACCTTGGTGGCTGCGGTGACTGGCAGTGGCTGCAGCAGTGGGGTGATGGGGCTGGTGCCTTTCCCTGATCAGCCCAGTCACCTCCCACAAAGGAAGGCCAGACTGTGGCTTAGGCCCGCTCCCCATGAGGACTGGGCCTAAGCCATCAGTAGGACATCCACTAGGGGATGAGAGAGGGGCAGGCTGGGCTGAGGAGACCCCTCCCCCCCAGTGCACAAATTTCATGCACCGGGCCCCTAGTATGTATGTGTGTGTGTATCCTATATAATAAAAGAGAAACATGCAAATTTGACTGTACCTTCACTCCTGATTGGCTATGCTACCATCCAATCAGGAGCAGGGGCAGGGCCAAGTGGCGTGAGCACTGGGCCCAGGGGGTGGAGATGAAATGGTGGTGGGGGCAAGCACCCAGCCTCCGGGCACTGTGAGGGGAAGCTGTGGCAGCAGCAGCGGTGGTGGTGGTGGCAGGGAGCGCCTGGCCCCTGGGCACTGTGAGCGGAAGTGGCAGCGAGCACCCAGCCCCCGGGGCTGGGTGGTCGTTGGCAGCCGGGGCTGAGCTGAGCAGGGTGATGGCTGGGTGCCCAAGGCCTAAAGCCTCTGGCTGGGGTGAGCCATCAGTTGGACATCTCCTGAAGGCTCCCAGTATGTGAGAGGGGGCAGGTTGGGTTGAGGGACCACCCACCCCCAGTGCATGAATTTCGTGCACTGGGCCCCTAGTGTGTGTGTGCCCACTAGAGGAAGGGAGAGGGAGAGAGAGAGAGATGGAAACATCAATGATAAGAGAATCATTGAGGTACTGGGGATCAAGCCCAAAACGTAGGCATGTGCCCTTGACCAGAATCGAATCCAAGATCCTTCAACTCACAGGCTGACACTCTATCCACTGAGCCAAACCAGATAGGGCTGTAGAACCATTGTTAAGTGAATTTATGAAGTTTTAGATTTTAGATATCAGAAACAAGATGTGGTCCAGTACCATTAATGACAATTGGTAGAGTATGAGTAAGTAACCAAGTTCCCAGGCCCCAGGGACAATTTACATTTGTCCCACAGTCATCCTGGTTCAGTGTTTTATAAACATAATCCTTAGGCTTTTTATTGTATTTCCAAACTAACTTCAGCACCTGGGCTGTTCCTGATGCCAGAAACAGACTCTCTACAATACCCTCTGTAAAGTAGTGCTGGGTATTAGGTCTGCAAAACAACCTTGAATTGTTTCCTAAACATACTGAAATATTGTGGTTTTTATTTTCTTTGGCTCTTAAGGGCTACATCAGTGCTGCCGCCAAATAATCTGCACTGATGGAAATGTTTGTTCTGAGCTGTCTATACCACAGCCACTGGACACATGAAATGCAGCTAGGGTGACTAAGAAACTAAATTTTAATTGAATTATTTTTTATTTAAATTTGTCACTAGTGACTACCATAGAAGTCATTAGTGACAAGCTGTAAGTAATTACCTTTCTCAGAAGTGCCCAACCATCCTACCAATGCTGAGCAAATATTTGTACTGAGAATGCTGAGCTTTTGTGTTGCATATTTTGCTGAAATTTTTCAGGAACTTAGTGGAGGTAATAAGGACTATGTATCTTTAATTCGTTTGAACTCCAGAAACATTTATTGGCCACTTCCTAAGTACCAGACTCTATGCTAGTGTGGGCGATACATTCATGAAAATGGACTTTGTTTAGGGAAAGCCCACAGATTAGCTGGAGAGGAGTAAATAAGCCAGGAATGTCAATTCAATGTGAAGAAGTAGCAGAGGGAACACAGGGAAGAGCACTTCACCAAGGGCTTCCTGGTCAACCCTGACCTGCATCTTAAAGGTTCCGTTTCAGTAAGTCAGGTAAAGAGGTAAGGGATGAAGATTGGAAAAAAAAGAGAAAGATTTCTAAGACAAAGGTTGCAGCATGGGCAAAGCCCCAGGGCTGAGAAGTACACACTTTGTTGCACCAAGGAGGAGGACAAGGCTAGTAATGGTAGGAGAAGAGCCTGCGAAGATAGACAGGGGCCTGACCAAAGAAAGACCTACTATGTATCAGACACTGTTTGAAGCTAAGTTTTGGGAACACTGGGATGAGCACGACTCATCCTCATAGAGTCTGATATTCATTGAGGAATACAAAACATAAACAGGCACCTCTGAAATATCGTCATGTACCAGCACAGAGCAGGAACAAGTTTTTTGGAGAACACATAAGATCCAACATTAGTGCTGGAAAAACCTTCCTTAAACTCTTTCAACAGTTACCAAAAGGTCAAAATTAAAAAGCAGATGAAAGAGAATTGGACAGCTGTCTTCAGGGGCAAGATTGTGCAGTACAAGACAGAAGGGAAACATCACTTCCCTTAATTTTTTCTCAGACATATATGTGTTGCATAAAAATTGCATTTGAAAGAGAATTGGACAGCTGTCTTCAGGGGCAAGATTGTGCAGTACAAGACAGAAAGGAAACATCACTTCCCTTAATTTTTTCTCAGACATATATGTGTTGCATAAAAATTGCATTAACCATTAATTCTCCTGAGACCATGGATATTTCAATATCTCTGTGATAGACTATGGAAGGAGAATGGGATCTGGCAACTCAAAGGTAACTAGGACTCTTGAAATAAGTTTTTTTTTAAAGGAATTATCTCTTTATTCCCCCCCCCAAAAGTGCTCCATGACTTACAGTTATGTTTGAAATTAAACCACTAGGTGGTCTTTTATTTGCACACTATCTATTCACACTGTAACTGTTGGAGACATGACACACTTCTAAGTTTAATCTACATTTCAAATATGTTAAATCTAGACAATATTTGCCCATTTCTTTCATGTAGATATGTCTATCAGAGCTGATATCAAACTACTAACATAATGTAATTGAATATGCACTTGGGAAGGGATGCACACTATTACATAGTATTTTCACCAAACAGATACCATCGATGCAAAACACCTCAAGAGCGCAAATAACAAAATGGACTAAAATAGGAAGTAATAAATCTGGAACAGGTTGATGAATCTTAGCGAGAAGGTGAGGGGACGGGGGTGAGGAGGAGAGATTAACCAAAGAGGGGGGGGATATATATATATATATATATATATATATATATATATATAAAATCACCCATAGACACAGACAAGAGTGTGATGAAGGCCTTTGGGGGGTAGAAAGGGTCAATGGGGCAAAAGGGGGACATCTGTAATATTTTCAACAATAAAGATAAATTTAAAAAATGGAAACAGATAAGGAAAGAGCATCAAGAAAAGGGAAAAGGAACTAATAAATCTTGACTATTATTACCTTTGGTTTTATATCATTTAATCATTTATAATTTAGTTTTAAATATCACCTTTGTTTATCCACCAAATGGCAGAATCCTTATAAGCCAGGTTAGCACACAAGTGAGGGGAAGTGAGGCCTGGATCAAGGGAGAGACAATACAAGGATGCATTTTGAATTGGCCACAGCTATCAACAACTGGGTGCTTAATCTCATGGGACCTTCTGAGAAGCCTTACGGAATGTCTCACCCTATCCTGCCAGCAGACTTCACAAGATGGAAGCCGTTATGCAGTGGCCCCCACACGGAATTCATTCTGCCACACTCTGGGTTGCACATGTGTGAGCCCTGGGTGAATTCCCAAAACCATGCCAAGCTGTGAAGTCAGAGAAGCTCCAAGGCAGGAGCCTGGAGGCCAGCTGCCCAGGCCTGGCAGTCTGACTGCACTTGCGTGAAACTGGTTAAAGCCTGCTCTGAAGCTGGTCCCCGCAGCAGACCTGGAATAGAAGAGGGGCCAGATGGATTAGAAATGGCAAGCAGGCCCTCTTACACTGGCTCACAGCAGCCAGCTTTGTTTTTGTTGTTTCACAGCATTCATTTGTGTCAGTTTTGTTTTTTTTAAATAGTGTGTTTTTGCCCCCTGCTATCTCCAGTGCCTAGCATTTGCACTTTGCACCTAATAAGTGATTGATACTTTTGTTGACCAAATAAATATATAAAAAGGAGATGACAGGCATTCTTCAATCATTCTCAAACCACAACTACCTTCCACCCTGATAAACAACAGTGAAATACCCCAAAGTGTCTGTATGTAGTAAAAATTACTGAAAGTGGGATAATGGAAAGGCACAGCCACTTGCCATTTCTCTTCTTTGTTCATTTTATAGGGCTCCTATCATCAGGCTTCCCCCATTAATTAATTAGAGAAAGAAAGCAATGAATCTTTCTTCCTCTAGTTGGCTTCTTCTCCTTTGTTTCTGATCCAGAGTCCCCAACATGCTCTGCCCAACAATGGTGGATTAATCCCCGCCCCTTTCCGTAGCAGCACAGAAACGTTGCCACAGGCTTAACGTTCCTTGCTTTTCATCTCTCTCTCACCGGTTTCTGCTGGTGGAAATGAGCAACATTGAGATTTATTTCCCCCATTAATGTGAACTACAATACCTTTCTAGTAAACACTTTTTCAGAAAGAAGAGGCATCTCTGAATAGTTTGGATTTTAATTGTCAAGGTTCCCCATCTTCATCACAAATGTCTAATACTTGGGAAAATACTCGACACATAACAGCAGTCCCTCTCAACTCCATTCACTTTTGCCAGTGTTTCTCAAATTTCAGCCAATCCCAGGCAATTTTCTCATTTTTGACATATTTATATGCCACTAGAACTTTTATTTCCTTTGAAATTTTCTTTAAATCACGTCACTTTTTTATTTAGATGCTTATTTAAATGGAAAATTGTACATGCTTACCATAAATAGAACTTTGTGAGCCACCAGTTATAAATTGAAAGTAACCATAAAATATGGTTATAGACTGAATGTTTGCATAGCCTCCAAAATTCATGTTGAGCACTAAACCCCAACATGATAATACTTGGAGGTGGGGCCTTTGGGAGGTAATTAGATTTAGATGAAGATATGGAAGTGGAGCCCCAAAGATGGAATTAGTGTCCTTATAAGAAGAAGAGATCAGAGCTCCCACTCCCTCCACCACGTGAAGATACAGCTAGAAGTTAGCTTCCTTCTGTAAGTAAGGAAGAAGGCCCTCACCAACAACTGAACCTGCTGGCACCTTGATCTTGGGTTTTCCAGCCTCCAGGACTCTGAGAAATAATTACCTATTTCTTAAGCCACCCAGTTGATGGTATTTTGTTATAGCAGCCCGATCAGACCAAACACATATATAACTAAAAACAATTCATTAATGAAACAGTAGCTTGATAAATACCCAGTAGATGCCTTAAATGTGATACCAATTCTCTATTTGTTAAAAAAAAAAAACAGTAGATTAGCATGTGTTAGAAAGGTTTTTAAAAATATGAGAGGTTTTTATTTCTGACATAATCAGAAGGATGAAAATAGAATTTAAAAGGGAGTGACTTCCTCATTGTGGTTGTCTATGCTTTTCAAAGTCTTGTTTGTGTACTCCCCAAATCATCTCGTAGGTATGTCCTAAACTTTGGGAAACACTTGCCTATTTTCCTGATGTCCATAATGCTGTTTATACTTGGGGAGGCATTGTTCAGTTTTTGTATGTTGGTGCTCATGGGCAAGAGAACATTCCAACTTCAAAATTTAATCTCTTGTTCCCTTTAATGTCTATTAATTTACTAGTGGCCCAGTGCACAAAATTCATGCACATTAAAAGGGTATTAAGTAGAGGAAATAATTTAATATTGCTATTTTCTCTTTCTTTATAATAGAAGTATCAGAGACTAAAGAAAATTAGTAAAATATATATGAAAACCTTCCTCCTGTCAGAGTCTGGGGCGCACCATGGGATCCAGAGTCAAGTCCCCACTCACTCACATGTGCCTAAAAATCATGTGAGACCCAGACTCAGCCACCCCCGCATTGGGATAGATCCAGACCTCGCCAGTCCCACCCTTGTCAAGCCCCACAGGGCAGGAGGCGTCCTCGGGTCCCCTGGCCCAGCACCAGGACATAGGGCGTGACCTAAGGTTTCCCATCAAGTCCCACCAGGTGGGAGACACAACCTGAGGTCCCTCGTCAAGCCCCACCAGGCAGAAGAGCACAGCCTCAAGTCTCCCGTCAATCCCCACTGGCATGGGGGCACAGGCTCAGGTCCCCTGTGAAGCCCCGCTGGGTGGGGGGCACAGCCTGAGGTCCCCTGTCAAGCCCAGCCAGGCAGGAGGGGCACAGCCTCAGGTCCCCTGGCCTGGTGCTGGGGTGGAGCGTATAGTCTGAGGTCCCCCAGCCTGGTGCTGGGGTAGGGGTGCAGCTTGAGATCTCCTGTCAAGCCCTGCCAGGTGGCGAGAACAGTCTGAGGTCCCCTAACCCAGCACCAGGATAGGAAGCGCACTTTGAGGTTCCCTGTCAAGCCCTGCGGGGAGTGTGGCCTCTGGTCTCCTGTCAAGCCCTGCCCGGCAGGGGGAGCAGCCAGAGGTCCCTTAGCCCAGCACCAGGATGGGAAGTACACTTTGAGGTCCCCCATCAAACCCCACTGGGTGGAGAATATGGCCTCAGGTCCCCTGGCCTGGTTCTGGGGCAGGGGTCAAGGCCTGAGGTCCCCTGTCAAGCCCCTCTGGATTTGGGGAGGGTGTAGGCCTCCTGTCTGGCGTGCTGTGGCCACACCCCCTGCAGGCCTCCTGTCTCTGCTGCCACGACCACCTCACACTTGTGAGCAGGTATGCATAGGGAAGGCTGGGCCAGGATAATTGGGAGGGGGTGATGAGGGCCAGCATCCTGGGTAAGCTGGGCCTCACAGCCTCTCTGCTTCAGCTCCCAGCACCCCAGACCTAAGGAGTAGTGCTTTCACAAGGGCCTGGCAGGCACTGGATATGGCGATGCCTTAAACAGAAGAAGCCCCCTTTAACTCTGGCTGGAAGCGTGTTGGGACTTATGGTCGGGGGAAGCAGCCCAACATCGGGGCTGAAATAAGAGCTTGGGTAGCCTCTGGAGGGGGCAAACCAACAGTAAAAGGCATCTTTGAAACAAAGACATTTGAATGTACAGTGAATATTAGGTGATATTAAGGAATTACCTTAACCTTTAAAGGTGTGACAATGGCTGAATATTTACTTTTTTTAAAAAATATATATTTTATTGATTTTTTACAGAGCAGAAGGGAGAGGGATAGAAAGTCAGAAACATCGATGAGAGAGAGATATAGATCAGCTGCCTCCTGCACGGCTCCTACTGGGGATGTGCCCGCAGCCAAGGTGCATGCCTTTGCCGGAATCGAACCCGGGACCCTTCAGTCCACAGTCCGACGCTCTATCCACTGAGCCAAACCAGTCTCAGGTACTTCTTCTTCTTCTTTTTTTTTTTTTTAAAGATACTCATCAGAGGATATTTAAGTGTGAAACAACTTGCTTTGAAAGTATGGTGTTTTTCTGGCCCAGCCCTCCCCACACCAAGGATGCCTCAAAGACCAAGTCTCTCCGGCTCGCTAGGCCCTTGAAAGCACTATGCGCAGAGCCGTGGTCCCTGCCCTTGCCAGCGTGAAGCGAAGTATTCCCAGCTGGCGCCGGCGCGAAGCACTTCATTCCTCACCGGCGCTGGCGTGAAGTCAAGTGTTGGTGAAGGGAAGCGTTCCCGCCAGCATCCAGGCGTGTGGTGGCCAGGCCCCCCAGTCACACCCCCACTCCTGATTAGCTGGTAGCGTAGCGAAGGTACGGTAATTTGCATGTTTCTCTTTTATTAGGTAGGATTGTTTGATTATCTCAGAAGGTTGGAAAGGTCCTACGTCCTGGCTTTCCTTCAGGCTACATAAATTAGGTAGATCCCTGATTCCCCAACTTCAGATTGCTTTGTCAATAAATGAGGTGACAAGATGAATGTGACAAAATGAGGTGAAATGACAGGCAGTGGATGCAGAGATTGGACCTCACCCAGTGTCTGCCTGATCTACATCAAAGCCTTTAGAATGGCTCCATAGGCTTTCCATCTGCAAGACGGCGGGTGGAAAGAAAACTGAGAAGCCAGAGAAGAAGCCTGACACTAAAGAGAAGAAGCCTGATACTAAGGAGAAAAACCTGAAGCCAAGAAGAAGGCCAATGCCAGTGGCAAGGTTAAGACCCCTAAGAAGGGGAAGCCCCACTGCAGCCAAAACCCTGTCCTCGTCAGAGGAATTGACAGATATTCCAGGTCGGCTTTGTATTCTCGAAAAGCCATGTACAAGAGGAAGTATTTGGCCCCTAAATCCAGGATTGAAAAGAAAAAGAAGGAGAAAGTTCTTGCTACTGTTACAAAACCAGTTGGCGGCGACAAGAATGGTGGTACTCGAGTGGTTAAACTCTGCAAAATGCCTAGATATTATCCTACTGAAGATGTGCCTCGAAAGCTGATGAGCCATGGCAAGAAACCCTTCAGTCAGCATGTGAGGAGATTGCGGGCCAGCATCCCGCCCGGGACCGTTCTGATCATCCTCACTGGGCGCCACAGAGGCAAGAGGGTGGTTTTCCTGAAGCAGCTGAGCAGTGGCTTGCTACTTGTGACTGGACCTTTGTTCCTCAATTGAGTTCCTCTTCGTAGAACACACCAGAAATTTGTCATTGCCACCTCCACCAAAATTGATATCAGTGGTGTGAAAATCCCCAAACAGCTCACTGATGAGTACTTCAAGAAAAAGAAACTGAGCAAGCCCAGACACCAGGAGGGTGAGATCTTCGACACGGAGAAAGAGAAATACGAGATTACAGAACCGCGCAAGGTTGACCAGAAAGCTGTGGACTCTCAAATTCTGCCAAAAATCAAAGCTGTTCCTCAGCTCCAAGGCTACCTCCGCTCTCTGTTCGCTCTCACCAATGGGCTTTATCCTCACAAACTGGTGTTTTGTATTTCTTATAAGAACCCAATTAAATAACTGATATGTTAAAAAAATAAAATAAAATGGCTACATAGTACACTCCCTATCTCGAGCATTCCCATGCCTGTCCTTCCCCTTTCTTCCTTCAAGGAGTTCGACTTTGCTTTCTTTCTCCTAAGCTCCAAATGCCCTTCTCCTGCTTTTGTAATTTATCTCCTGAACCCACACATCCCAGCTGGCTCATTTCTTCTACCTCTGTGACTTTCTAAATAAACTTTTGCTTGTATTTGAGTCTTAGATTTGAATTCTTTCTTAGCCAAAACTCAAGAACCGAGGTCTAACATCTGGTGCTATTCAGAGTTAAAACTAGACATAACATCTAGGCCTCAGTTGTATTTCAGCTCCAGGCCCAGAAAAGTGACAAAAGTAGATGAAGAAATGCCACAGCTAATATCAGAACCAGATGCACTGATTAACTACCCCTACCCTAACTCAGACCAATCAGAAGAGACCAAGACCCTGAC
The DNA here is from genome assembly GCA_027563665.1 of Antrozous pallidus. NCBI lineage: Eukaryota > Metazoa > Chordata > Mammalia > Chiroptera > Vespertilionidae > Antrozous > Antrozous pallidus. Next base: position 65,229,039 of record CM050508.1, on the reverse strand, counting down.
GATGACCTTAACTCCCTTAGTCACCATGATGAATGATTTTCCCCAATATATTCCATCCCCTGGAAGCTGCCAGGGAGTCAAGTCGTTGAGCATTAGCTCATCTGTCTCTGGATGTGAACTATTTCCTAAAAATAACCCCTTACTTTTTTTTTTAATGCAAACTAACTAACTAACTAAATGCATAACTAAAATGGTCACATAAAACTATAGGAAGTGGCATGCTGTGAACACCATCTATTGGTAGTATTGTAACAACACCAACTGCTGGGAATGTTGGAACGAGTCATAGGCAGGCTTCTGTGAATTGATATGTGGTGACAAACTTATACTTAATTGTAATAGTTGTGTATCAATTTTAAAAATTACCTTTCTAATTGTGGAATAGACAATGTTTCTTTAAAAAAACGAATGCATTTAAATAAAAAAGGTGAATCAGTTTAAAGACAAACACTAAACTAAAAAGTGGGCATGATATGTGAACATCACCAAATCTGAGGCTGAAACTTAGGAAATATCAACTCTATCTCTAAGATACGTTTGGTCTGAAGTAGTAAAATTCTGTGCCACAGTGACTCCAAAAGTATTATAGGGACTAAGAGGCTTATCTATTTCCTAATGTTGCTGTGAAAAAGATTAATTAAAAAAAATAGTGTGTATGGGTCAAGGAGTATATGGAAACTGTACTTTCTGCTCAATTTTGTTATGAACCTAAGACTATTCTTTAAAAAAACAAACAAAAATGAATAATAAAGCCTTTCATGTTACAGGCACAGAAAACTTACTAACAATACTATTCTACGGTAAGGGATATATAAATAACCCTTTGTTATATAAACAAGATACGTGCTTTCACTTCTAAATGTGCAATCTGAATGACTCGCTCTTTTACAATTGAAAAACTTATTCCTCTGAGTCATATAAGTAATTTATTAATGAGAGAATTGTTCAGTATTAAACTATTGTCTGGTGTTCTTTATACATCTATTCCTGTCATTGTGAAGACCAAGCTAATTAAGTTGCCCTTTTTTGTGCAGAACAAAATATTCTACTGTAAATGATTATTGTGATAACATTGTAGTACCAAAATCATGAACACATAAAGGGGGTCAGACACACAAAGTTTATCTAGAAGCTACTATGATGGCAAATCATAAAATCATGAAATGTAATAATTTAACATCTATTTTATAAGCCCAGATACAGGGTTAACCTTTTCTGATATATAGTCAGTTTCATGGACCCTGCATTTGGTTTGATTTTCTTCTGGTACCGTTTATGTACTCATGCTTTTTGTCTTTGAACAGGTGTTTTGTAAAGTCAGTGGTACAATGGAACAGGCAGGAGCAGAGGAGATATGCACAGCACACCGTCCACTGTTCTCCATTTGCATATGCATTCCCAATGCCCTCAGGGCACAGAATTCTGGTGAACCCAGAGAAAACACAGAACCACAGAAGGTTAGTTGTTACACCCAAGACTGCGTTAAGTAGAGGTTCTAACAGCTCCAAGAGGCCACACTTTCTGTTCCAAGCAGAATTTGTTTCCAACGCGGAAAGAAGGCAATGGCATTCTTAAAAAAAACACAGAAACCAAGGAACCCTATCATATCCTTTCTCACTCAATTACTTTCCTGTATTAGCAAGCCACTTACACTGAAAATGGTGCCATAGAAGGAAAGGAAGAGATAGGACAACCCATAGGTCCTTTTCCCTTCCGGATTCCTTACTCTTCAATGAGCCAAAAGTAGAGTGTTGATTGAATGTGCCCCAGTCAAGAAGGGAAGTAAAAACACCTGAGTTAGTTTTGTGCAGCTTGTCTAGTGTTCTGGTAAGAATGAAACGCCTATGTATTACGAGCTACAAAGATAAGAATTGTGCAACTTCAGTGATTCCACATATGAGTAAGTGCTCTTTGGTTTAATGGGGGGCATTAAAAATATAAGATAAATAGTAAAATTCAAGTTAAAAATTTTAACTTAAAACAATATTAAGTAGCAAATAAAAAAAGTTAAGTCAAAATAGAGAACACAGGAGAAAGAAAAAATGCTTATATGTTAGTACTTTTAGCATCATTATTTTTCCTGCTTTTTTGAACAAGGGATTCTGCAAATTATGTGGAGTTCCCTGTTTGCAGAGACTGGTTTATCAGTGCAGTTTCGGCTGAATGTAGGAAGATAGACGAATGCGGTTTCTAAAGATACCTTTCAGCCCAATGTTCTCCAATTCCATGTACCTTAGGTAACCTCAGGGCTCCTTGAAAGACCCGCTGAATGAGACAGTAGAGGTCTTGGATGCGCCATCTCTGCCCCGAGAGAAAGTTAATCACTGCCTGTCTGCACTACCACTGTACCCTCCACTCGATTTTACTCTGAGAACAGCACGTTACAATTAGTCTGTCTATAGCTGTGTCTCCCCTTTTAAGGTGTGAGCTTCTTGAAGAAGAAACATAGTTTACTGATCTCTATAATCCCAGAAACCTGACTCAGAATAAATGCTCAATAAATGTTTCTTAATAAATCCTTCAAGTTATTTTTAATTACTTGTATCTAGAATATATTCAAGAATTTCACTATAGTAAATTATTTCTCCCTGGAATTATCTGTCCATTTATTTCAGCAGCGCTCTGGACAGGCACAATACCAAAGGAAGGGTTGGAGTTGGGATTGGGGGTCTGGTGTCTCCAAATGTGCTCTTCTCATTGTATGGCACTGTGTGTAGTCAGAGGAGAGTGGAGTAGAAAAGCAGGCTTGCGGATCATAGTTGTACCCATTTATTAGAGTTTTAGCTATGGCTCAGGGGTCCAGGAGTGAAGGGGATCCTAGCCACCAGCGGCCCCAACTGTTTTCAAGGTCATACTATTTTAAAAAGCTGGATCATTTAATACCTTCAAACCCCATGCAATTTTGAGTTGAGATCCAAACCTATTTCAACCATATGCCTTACATTTTATATAGAAAGCTTGTTTATCAAAGATTCATATCTACCAGAAAATGTGTGTGAATTGTGCACATAGTATGGCCTGCATGGGAAAATGCAAATGGTCCATTGAGACAAAGCCAACTCAGCAAGTCAGGGGCTGCAGAGAGTAGTCATGGGGCCTCACATTTTAGGGAGATTTCAGAGCTTTTGGAAGAATATTAAGTAGCAAAACAAACAAACAAACAAACAAAAACCAAGTCAAAATAGATACCACAGGACAAAGGACTTATATTTCTTTCTCTCTCTCTTTCCTTTTTTTCTTTCTTTCTTTCTTTTTTGTTTTGTTTTGCTTTGTTTTTTGTTTTTGTTTTTGTTAATCCTCCCCTCACCTAAGGACATGTTTCCAATGATTTTTAGAGAGAATGGAAGGGAGGGGGGAGAAGAGAGAAATATAGATTGGTTGCCTCCCACATGTACCTCGACCAGGCCTGGGGATCTAGCCTGCAACCGAGGTACCTGCCCTTGACTGCAACTGGGACTTTTCAGTCTGCTGGCCAACTTTCTATCTACTGAGCCAAACTGGCTAGGGCAGGAAGATATTTCTTAATGTCTTTTCATAAATGTGATATTCTTTCCTGTTAACCCTAACCCACGATGGCAGGAATAAGAGTCGAATGAGCTCTCAGTAAGAGGGTGAAGGAAGGGACAGGATTAGGAAGACCATCAAGGCCACAAAGAAGAGAGCATACGGTAGAGGGATCACATTATTGTCCAAGTCAGTCCGTTAAAGAAACCAAATCACTAAGCTGAAATCATTTTCAGTTTGATACAGAAATAACCAACTCATTCTTCCATCTATATGTGGTAGAAATGGGTAAACCCTAACACTGTAAGATCTCTCTCCAATTCCTGTATTTGTTTTCATGGACACAAATCATAACACTTTGGAATTCTGTAAGTCCTTGTACATGAGAACAGTAGCTCTCCCATCTCTCTCACTTTTCTTTCCCAATTATCTCATTGTTGCATTCATTATTATATAGCTCAAATATATTTGGATAGATGCTTTATAGCCAGGTTCTTTTGGAAGTCTCTGTATGTATTCCTTTAAAGATAAAATATCTTGTTCTGACCATCATAAAAAAGAAACATCATTGAGCTTGGTAAAAAATAAAATATTCATCACACCAGCAACAACATTTATTCTTAGTGCTTCTTTCAAGGTAACAGCCTTGGACATACTAATAGGCTGAAATCAAGCAAAGCCAAGACAGTTCCATCAAGATAGCCGGTAATTATCCCCCTGGCAGAATCCCAGGCCTGAGACCAGTGTTGACTTGGCAAATCAGTCCATAGATTTTCAAGTGCTTATTAACTGTAAGTCTTTTAAAAACTGCTTGCCTGGTGTATTTTAGCTCATAACTTCCAGGGAAGGCTAAAGGGCACAGAAAGAAAAATGGTGGCCATCATAAATAATAACACCAGGATCATCTTAATACCCAAGGATAGGTGTGTGTGTGGGGGGGGGGGGTGTAAGAGAGAGACAGAGAGATGGAGGAAAGAAAGGAGAGAGATATCCAGGGAAAGAGAAAGAGAGGCAGTCCATATCCCAGTGTTCACAAATGGACCAGCTGCCTTCTCAGCAGGAGTACAGCAAAGAGAAGGCATTGGATTTGCTCTCAGAAGACTTTGGCTCTCATTCTATCTCTGCCACAAGAGGTCAATAATCCTGTCAAGTCCATCCACTTCTCTGAGACTGATGTAATGTGGAGTTTTACTGAAGTGATATTTGAGTTACTGTCAGCATATGATATTCTAGTATCTGATTCTAGGATAATCAAAGAGACTTAGAATTTCCTTCTATCTTTCCCTAGTTTATCCTACTGCTATAGGAGGTTCATATTTACATAAGGGGACTCCCATCATTATTCCTCCTGCCTGAGCTCACTCCTGCACCCCAAACTGGATCTTCTCTTTCTGAGCCATGAAGCAAGTTGCCAAAGCCTGTTTTCCCCAGTTCAGCCAGGTGTGGCGTAGTAGGATATTCTTCTAGGAGTCAGGATGTGGTGTCCGGTGCTAATGCCTGGGTGCTAACACTGTGTTCCAAGTTGCAAGTCCCCCCGCATTCTCATGTTCTGATAATAGGTCCCAAGCTCCTTCTCCCAACTCCTCCTCTCTATCCTAGGCCATGCCACTAGGTATTAAGCCTCTCTTTGCTTATTGTTCCATTTCTTATTATAGAAGTTCCACATGATAACCAAAACTTAAAAAAAAAAAAATTAAAGGAGAAATAGAGAAGAAACTATAAACCATAATTTCATATTCAAACAGCCACCCTCAACTTTTTGGTGTACATCCATAGTAAATTGTTGCTGCAAGGACCCCAAATTTGTTCATATATTTCTGTATAGCCAGACTCTTGGGTATTCCTCTCTCACCACTGACCCTGGGCTTGGCTAATGAGATGATAGAAAATATATTACAAGCAGATACTTGGAAAGTCTCCTTTCTTTACCTTCTCTTGCTGCTCTCAGAACATACTGCCACCTTGTAAACAAGCCTATCCAGTCTCCTGAATGACAAGAGATAGGTGCCCAGTTGTTTTTGTTACATCAACACACACTAGCTAGTCCCTAGGAGCAGCGGTGCCCCTCTGAGTGGCAGCTGAACACAGACACACAGTGAACATAATCAGGACCAGCAGAAGAGCCACCAGCTAAGCCCAGCCCAGAGTGCAAACCCACTGAGTCCTGAGCTACTAGGAAGTAAGTAGCTGCAGTTCAAACCACTAGCCTGTTATTCAGCAAACACTAACTGATAAAATAACCCTTTAGCTTTTTCATATATAACAAATTTGAGGTTGTACCATATATACTCTAATAAGTTTATTTTTTCACATGAGATTTTTTTCAAGTCTTTAATATTATTTCCCTCCTCATTATGAGTTCTACCAGTGTGAGGATTTATGTGTGGTTTTTTTTCTTTTTTAAATTTTTTTTATTCTTTAAAGTATTACAAATAATAGTACATATGTTTCCTTCCCCCCCCCCCCCCATTAAACTCCCCCCGGCCTACCCTACTTCCCAGCACATGCCCTCATCTACCACCTCCCCACCCCCATGTCTTGTATCCATTGGTTATGCTTATATGCATGCATACAAGTCCTTCGGTTGATCTCTTACAGCCTCTGCACCCCACCCTCCCCTGCTTTCCCTAGGTGGGTTTTTTCCAATGCATATAGACCACTAAAAACTCAATAAATATTTGTTGAATGAGTGATTAGAAAACATAACTTTTTTTTTGGTTCAATAGTGTTATACAGAGCTACCAACTTAGTTCTGAATTTTTGTTTCTCTAATAGGTTTGGTATCTCAGCTCCCACTAGAATGCAACTTACATGAGCTCTTCCTAAGTCCTGGAACCAGATCTCTAGTCCAAAATCCCAGCCAGAAGCAGAGCTTTGCTAAAAAGCTTTCAAAATCAGTTGAAATAGTACATCCCGGGGGGCATACTTGACCCTCATTAGGGTTTACCCATAGTGTTATGCGGACCCTTCTGTCATGTCAAGAATACTGTGTCACGGTATTTAATTGATAAGTCTATTTCTCCTACTGCCTTGTGAACTTCTGAGGAGAAGGGCTCAGCTCCCACATTGCCTGGGACACAACAAGCACTCAATCAACCCTTGTGGGATAAACAAAGTAACTCACCCACTGCAAAGGGCATCTCTGAGAGCGGCATGTATCATCTTACTCTTTTGTTTTAGAAGTGCATTTTTATTACAAACAATAAATACATTAAGGATCATGATAACATGTTGTGAAAGTATATACCAAAAAAATCTTAATTAGGAAACATCACCAACGAAGAGATTTCTTAAATGGCTTTAAATCCATTTGCATCTTTTTTAAGCACAAGGAAGCCCTAGCTGGTTTGGTTCAGTAGACAGAGCCCTAGGCCTCTGGACGAAAGGGTCCTGGGTTCGATTCCAGTCAAGGGCACGTACCTTGATTGTAGGGTGCTCCCCGGCCCAGACCCTGGTCGGGCTTGTACAGGAGGCAATCAATCAATGTGTTTCTTACACATGGATATCTTTCTCTGTCTTTCCCTCTCCTGCTCTCTCTAAAAACTAATGGAAAAATATCCTCGGATGAGGATTAAAAAAAAAAAAAGCACAAGGAAGAAAGTGGGAAACATGAGTATAACCCAGAGAGATCATAATAGTCTAGTTTATACTTGGCGATGGTCCATTATCTTCAGTGGATAAGATGGAGACAATATCAGTTCAAATATTGGTCTAAACATAATTAAAACTTAGAAATTGAAGCCTGGACTTAGGCTAATGTCAAATAAAGAAGGGATATTAGGTCTGTTGTTGATTAGAGTTCCATCTGGGATTCTTTGTTGAAGAGAAAAAAACACTGTGCTTTTGTGTAAAATGCTGTTCTGTAAAAGTACCCCCTAAGACTAGGACCCTGGTAAGGAATGTTAAGACTTGCATTGTTCACGCACACATACACACATAAAACGCCACCACATTACTCTGACTGCTGTACTAAACTTAAAGACTTTGGTTTAGACTAGCAGTCAGGCCTTGTTATATAATAAAGGCATAAACATAAACAAATTAATTACTATGTTGCAGTTCTTTCCTTTTAAAGGCTATCAGCTTAAGTTCTGACTTTAGCCGAATATCATTCACATCCATGAACATTTTAATATGAGCATCGCATATAAGTCTATTCCCACAATATTGCTGGTCGTTCTTTAACTGCCAGAGGGCAGAGACGATGTCATTTGTAACTCTCCCAGGCCATGGGAGCAGCATTTGCTAAATGTCAGCTCTGGTGACTTTTGTTGCAGACTGGGGTTTCAGCTGTTCTAGCAGAGTTTAGGGGAGCTATCCCGGCCCTCATTCTGGATTCAGGCAAGCAGCTCTGATAGTACATGATTCAGATGTTTACATTTTCTTTCAAGATTTCATTCAAACAAAGATGAAACAGGTGTGTATGCCCCAGTGCTGTGAAGAACAAAGCCTTTGATTGAATACCCAGACCTGCAACTCTGGCCTGCGGCTACAGCCCCACACCCACAGGTGCTCCTGCAACTCTGGCTGCCCATTTTGCAAACAAGAACCACAGAGGTAAGCAGAGAGAGAGGCTGGGTCAGAGCAGGCGGCAGAGAGGTCAGTCTCCAGTCCCTCTTCTTTTCCTATCAAGAATTGGAAAGCACCTCTGTGGTGGCAGACACTGTTAGTTATATAACCTCCACCCAGTAAATGCATCAGGAATTGCCATATATTGAAAGGCAGCATGTTTATATCTAGAAAAAATCTTCATTCGGAAGCACCATCAGGGAGGAAGTTTACCCACCCCTTCTTTCCTAACAAAACTTCAGTTTGGTTCAGGCTTCATTGCTCCCAGTCCCACACAAAATAATAGCAATTGCTCTAAATCAGTGGTCGGCAAATTCAGTAGTTAACAGAGCCAAATATCAACAGTACAATGTTTGAAATTTCTTTTGAGAGCCAAATTTTTAAAACTTAAACTTCTTCTAATGCCACCTCTTCAAAACAGACTCGCCCAGGCCGTGGTATTTTGTGGAAGAGTCACACTCGAGGGGCTAACAAGCCGCATGTGGCTTGTGAGCCGCAGTTTGCCAACCACTGGTCTAAATCAATAATGCCAACCCTCTTTCCTCCTTTCTCTGTCTTTTTTAAAAATAGACTTTATTTATTTATTTAGTTATTCATTATTTTTTAATCCTCATCTGAGGGAGGGAGGGAGGGAAAGAAGGAGAGAGAGGGAGAGAGAGAGAGAGAGAGAGAGAGAAACATCGATGTGTAAGAGAAATAATCTGTTGCCTCCTTCATGTTGTCAGTTCTTCCCAACTTGGTGTACAGGATGATGCTACAACCAATTGAGCCACTGCTCCAGGGCAAATAGACTCTTTCTTAAGGCAGTTTTAGGTTTATAGCAAAACTGAGCAGAAAATACAGCCTTACCATAATCCTTCCACTTGTCCCCCTACCCACAGGCTCCTCAAATATTCACATCCCTTCACCAGAGTGGTACATTTGTTATAACCAATAAACCTACAGTGATACATCATCACCCAAATTCCACAGTTTACTTAAGGGTTCTTGTTTGGTGTGGTACATGTATAATGACATGTTACCACCACTAGTATCATACAGAGTAGTCTTACTGCTCTAAGAAATCCTCTGTGCTCTGCCCATTCATCTCTGCCTCCCACCCTTCATCCCTGGCAACCACTGAATTTTTGCTCTATCCATAGTTTTGCCTCTTCTAGAATGTCGTGTATTTAGAATTATACAATATATAGCCTTTTAATTTTATGTTATTTATTATTCTTTATTAATTAAGGTATTACATGTGTGTTTTTATCCTCCCATACCACCCCCATCCCACTCATGCCTTCACCCCTCTGGTATCTGTGTCCATTGGTTAGGCTTATATGCATACATACAAGTCCTTTGGTTGATCTCTCCCCCTTATCCCTACCCTCTCCTATCTTCCCTCTGAGATTTAATGGTCTGATCAATGCTTCCCTGTCTCTGGATCTGTTTTTGTTAATCAGTTTATGTTGTTTATTATATTCCACAAATGCGTGAGATCATGTTATATTTATCTTTCTCTGACTGGCTTATTTTTCTTAGCATAATGAGTATATAGCCTTTTTAGATTGGCTTATTTCATTTAGTAATATGCACTTAACTTTCCTCCTTGTCTTTTCATAACTTATTTCTTTTACTATTTTTTAAATTTATCTTTATTGTTGAAGGTATTACAGATGTCCCCCGTTGTTTCTCCGTTGGCCCCCTCTATCCTTATTGTTTAGATGTACTACACTTTGTTTATCCATTCACCTACTAAGGGACATCTTGGTTGCTTCTAAGTTTTGACAATTATGAATAAAGCTGCTAAATATCTGTGAGATTTTTGTGTGAATATAATTTTTCAGTTCTTTAAGGTGAAAACCAAGAAGCATGATTGCTGGGTTGTATAGTAAGAGTAAGTTTAGTTTTGTAAGAAAATGCCAAACTGTCTTCCAAAGTGGCTGTACCATTTTGCGTTCTCAACAGCAGTGAAGGAGAGTTGCTCCACTTCCTTGCCAGCGTTTTCTGTTGTAGTGTTTTGGACTTTATACATTCTCATAGGTATATAGTGGTGTCTCACCATTTTTTAATTTGCAGGTCCCTAATGACATATGATGTGAAGAATCATTTCATACGTTTGTTTACCATCTGTATATCTCTTTTGGTGAGTGTCTATTAGAGTCTTTAGCCCAGCTTTTAATCGGGTATTTTGTTTTCTTATTTAAGTTTTAAGAGTTCTTTGTATATTTTGGATAACAGTCCTTTATCAGCTGTGTCTTTTGCAAATATTTTCTCCCAATCTGTGAATCGTCCTTTTAAAGAATCCCAGCTTATCAATTATTTTTCATGGGTTGTCCCTTTAGCCTTGTATATAAAAAATTACTACTATACTCCAAGTTATCTATATTTTCTCCTAATTATTATCTTCCTGAACTTTTACAGTTTCACATTTCAAATTGGAGTCTATAATCCATTTTGAGTTAATATTTTTGAAGGGTGTAAAGTCTGTCCAGATTGTACATATGTTGTTTTTTTTTTTTGTGTGTCAATGTCCAGTTGTTCCAGAATAATTTTTTGAAAAGACTATTTTTCTCTGTTATTAAAGATCAGGTGACTATATATTTGTGGATCAAGTTCTGGGCTCTCTATTCTGTTTCATTCACCTATTTGTCCATTCTTTCAACAATATCATGTTGTCTTAGTTATTGAAGTTTTACAGTAAGTCTCAAAGTTTGGTAGTGTCAGTTTTTCAACTTTGTTCTTCTCATTTAATATGGTGGTGACTATTCTGGGTCTTTTGCCTCTCCATATAAATTTTAGAATCAGTTTGATGATTAAAAAAAAACAACTTTCTGGAATATTTACTGGGAAGAAGAAACCAAGATGGCAGAATAGGTAAACACCTGGACTGCTGCCTCACACAACAATTTCAAAACTACATTAAGGCAAAACGGACATCATCCAGAACCACAGGAAGGCTGGCTGAGTGGAAATTCTACAACTAGGAGGAAAGACAAAAGCACACTAAGACTCAGAGGAACTGCGAAAGACAGAGGTACTGAGATGCGCGAGCAGAGAAGGCGGGCAACTGAGTGCGTGGCTGGCTTTCTCAAGTGGGAGAGAGACATAAGCTCCAAATGCATGGAACTCCAGTTCTAGGAGAGACTCTGGGAACCAGACTCATTCAGGCAGAAACTGGTCTATCTGGCAGTGAGTGAAACTCAAGGGCAGCTTTCTCTCAGAGGTACTTGCAGCGATTACCATGGGTCACTGAGACACAGGGGCCTATTAGGGCAGGGCTGACAGGAAACCAATGCTGTCTGCTCTGCCCTGAGACTCCACCCCTTCCAAGCTGAGCAGAGAGGCTTTTTGCAAGATTTGTCTTATAATGCTGTATCCAGCACAGAAGTTCTCCCAGCATAGACACAGCTGATCCTCAGAGCCAATTGGCCTGGAGGTCAATTCCTCCCAGTGATACTAACAACAATCAAGCCTTAATTATAATAAGACTGTGCACACAGTCCACAAAGGGGTGCACCAAAGTGTCCACCTCAGGTAACTGGGGAGGCTAAGCCACTGGGCCTTATAGGACACCTAGCATACAAAGCTACTTGACCAACTCACAGAAGTAGCCAAAATGCAGAGACAAAAAAAGAGGTCACAAATGACAGAAATGGAGGGGGGGAAAGCTGGATATAGAGTTCAAAACCACAGTTATAAGGTTTTTCAAGAATTTTTTAGAAACCGCTGATAAATTTAGTGAGACCCTTAAGGATATGAAAAAGTACCAACTAGAAATTAAGCATACACTGACTGAAAAAAATATCATACAGAGATCTAACAGCACACTAGAAGATTGCAAGAATCAAGTCAAATACTTGTAATACAAAGAAGCAAAAAACATTTAGCTGGAAAAGAAAAAAGGCTCCAAAATTATGAAGATAGTATAAGGAGCCTCTGGGACAAGTTCAAGTGTACCGAATTATGGCGGTGCCAGAAGAAGAGAGAGAGCAAGATAATGAAAACCTATTTGAAGAAATAATGACTGAAAACTTCCCCACCTGGTGAAAGAAATAGAATAACAAGTTCAGGAAGTGCACAGAACCCCAAACAAAAGGAATCCAAAGAGGACCATACCAAGTCACATCATAATTAAAATGCCAAATGCAAAAGACAAAGAGAGTATTAAAAACAGCAAGAGAAAAACAATTAGTTGCCTACAAGGGAGCACCCATACGACTGTCAGCTAATTTCTCAATAGAAACTATGCAGGCCAGACGGGAGTGGCAAGAAATATTCAAAGTGATGAATAGCAAGAACCTACAACCAAGATTACTCTATCCAGCAAAGCTATCATTCAGAACTGAAGGGCAGATAAAGACCTTCACAGATAAGAAAAAGCTAAAGGAGTTCATCACTACCAAACCAGTATTATATGAAATGCTGAAAGGTATTCTTTAAGAAGAGGAAGAAGAAGAAAAAGGTAAAGATAAAAATTATGAACAACAAATACATATCTATCAAGAAATGAATTTAAAAATCAAGTGAATTAAAAATCTGATGAATAGAATAAACTGGTGAATATAATAGAATCAGGGGCATAGAAAGGGAATGGACTGACAATTCTTGGGGGGAAAGGGATATGGGAGGTGCAGGAAGAGACTGGACAAAAATTTGCACATCTATGGATGAGGACAATGTCGGGGGTGGGGGTGGGGAGGGGGAAAGGCAGAGGATTGGATGGGTACCGGGTGAAGGGGAGCTGGTGGGGAGGGGGGAAGAAAAACATTGTAATAATCTGAACATAAAGATTTATTAAAAATCAAGTGAATAAAAAATCTGATGTACAGAATAAACTGGTGCATATAATAGAATCAGGGGCATAGAAAGGAAGTGGACTGACAATTCTCAGGGGGAAAAGGGTGTGGGGGTACAGAAAGAGACTGGCCAAAAAATCATGGATAGGGACAGTGGGGGAAGTAAGGGCAGAAGGTGGGGTGGGAACCGGGTGGAGAGGAGCTATAGGGGAAAAAAGAGAAATTGTACTAATCTGAATAATAAAGATTTATTAAATTAAAAATAAATAAATAAATAAATAAAGTTGACAATATTGAATCTTCCCATCCATAAATATGGAATACCTCTACCTTTATTTAGTTTTTTTTTAATTTATTAATGCTTTGTAGTTTTCCTTGTATAGATCTCATACATATTTTATTAGATTTATACCTAAATATTTAATTTGGGGGGGATGTTACTGTAAGTAACATTTGTTTTTACTTTTAAAATTCTACTTGTTCATTGCTGGCATATAGGAAATTGTTGACATTTATTTATCAACCTAGTTATCTGAAACCTTATTATAATCCTTACTAGTTTCTGGAATGTTTTTGCTTTTGGTTCTTTCAGATTTTCTATATAGACAGTCATGTCATCTGCAAACAAAGACAGATTTCTTTCTTCCCAATCTGTATTCCTTCCTTGTCTTAAAAATTATTTTTATTTGAATATAGTAGGTATATAATATTAGTTTCAGGTGTGCAATATAGTGATTCAACATTCATATATCTTACATTGTGATCACCACACTAACTCTAGCAATCACCTGTCAAACTTATCACAAAATTATTGACTATATTCCCTTTCACCTTTTTATCCATCCCCCAGCCATCTCCCCTCTAGCAACCATTAGTTTGATCTGTTTCTATAAATCTGTTTATGTCTTGTTTGTTCATTTGCTTTGTATTTTTAGATCTCACCTATAAGTAAAAACTTACAATACATGTCTGGTCTGTCTTATTTCACTAGCATAGAACCCTCTAGGTCTATCCATATTGTGGCAAATGGCAAGCTTTCCTTTTTTACTTCTGAATAATATTCTCTTATATATCTATATCTATATCTATATCTATATCTATATCTATATCTATATCTATACCTACATCTACACCTATAAAAGCCTAAGTGACCATCCAACTGTTCAACCGTCTGACCATCCGACCGATAGCTATGATGCACAATGACCACCATCAGCCAGACGCTCAACTCAGAAGCTGCTGAGCTGCAGTGACTTGGCAGCTGTGGTTCTCAGGTAATGCACCAGAACCATATATATATCTCACATCTTTTTATCCATTCATCTATCTAGGAAACGTAGGTTGTTTCCATATCATGGGTATTGTAAACAAAGCTGCAATAAACATAGGGGCACATACATCTTTTTAAATTTATTTGGAAAAATGTTCAGAAGTGGAATTGTGGGCTTACATGGTAGATCTATTTTTAGTTTTTTGAGGAATTTCCATATTGTTTTCCATAGTGGCTGCACCAATTTGAAATCCCAAACAGTGCACAATGGTTTCCTTTTCTCCACATCCTAATCAATACAGATGATCTGTTTTATAATAGTCATTCTGACTGGTGTAAGATGGTATCTCATTATGATTTTGATTTGCATTTCCCTGATGATTAGTGATGCTGTCTATATCTTTTTTGTATTTATATGTGTGTATGTCTTCTTTGGAAAAATGTATCTTCATGTCTTCTGCTCATTTTTTTAAAAAAATCAAATTGGTGTTTGTTTTTTTGTTACTGAGCTGTATGAGTTTCTTATAAATGTATGTCAACCCTTTATTGAAAATATCATTTGCAAATATATTCTCCCATTCAGTAAGTTGTCTTGTTTGTTGTTGATGGTTTTCATCACTGTGCAGCAGCTTTTTAGTTTGATGAAGTCCCATTTGTTTATTTTTGCTTTTGTTTCCCTTGCTTGAGGGGCACATCATGAAGATATTACAAGACTGATGTTTACTACCTATGTTTTCTTTTAGGAGTTTTATTATTTCAAGTCTGACATTTCAGTCTTTAATGCATTTTTAGTTTATTTTTGTACATGGTGTAAAATAATTCCATTTTTATTTTATTGCATGTATCTGTCCAGTTTTTCAAACATTATTTAGTGAAGAGACTGTCATTTCTCCATTGTATATTTATGCCTCCTTTGTCATAGATTAATTGACTATATAAGTGAGGGTTTATTTATGATCTATGGGTCTGTTTTTGTGCCAGCGCCATACAGTTTTGATTATTATAGTTTTATAGTATAGTTTGAAATCAGGTAATGTGATACCTTCAATTTGTTCTTTCTCAAGATTTCTCTGGCTGTTTGTGGATGCAGTAGCTGGAGATACAGCAACCATCTTATCATCATAGTGGAATTACATAGACAGTAGCTGTGAAATTATTATAGCAGCTACCCCTGGACTATTGTTGTATGAGAAAATGAAACCATTTTTATTTAGCCACTGTAGTTGGGTTTTATCTTATAAGTAACCAGACCTGTTTTTAACTGATACTTATGTCATATCTATAACAAAACTGATGGAAGTCATCAAAGAAGACTACAAAGTCTATTGCTTTGATTCTGTCAGTGGTACTCTGGAGCCTAAGCTTGGCTGAGAATGGCCATGAAGGGATGCCAAAAGAAGATGGAAAGGAGAGTGGATGCATGAAAAGGAATCAATTTAGCATTTGTTCTAGGGAACTCCTGAGTAAAACCAGTTTAGAGTAGGAAGATCAATACATTGGTAAGGGTGCATGACCCAGAGGGAGGCAGACATGTGTTCAAGAAGTGGCAAAATAAAGTGACAAAGCAACATGATATAGTAGAGAGTAGGTTACCCTAGGGATTACAGAAATGGGAAATTGAATCTTGACTCTGTTGCTTCTTAGCCATATGACATGGTCCAATTATATAACAACTAGGGGCCCAGTGCACAAAATTCATGCACTGGGGGTGGGTGGTCCCTCAGCCCAACCTTCCCCTTCACACATACTGGGAGCCCTCAGGGGATGTCCTACTGACCCCTCACCCCTGGCTTAAGCTTTAGGCTTTGGGCACCCAGTCATCACCCTGCAGTTGGACCGATGGCTGGTTCTGCTCCAGCCACCTCAGCCCTGACCCCCCTGCCCCAGCCCTGGCCACTGATTACCACCCAGCAATCGCCCAGCCCCGGTGCCCCTCGTGCTCACCGGATGCCTAGGCTCACGCCCCCAGCCCAGGCCTTAGCCCCGGCGGCAACAGTCCAGCCCTGGGCGCACCCCGCACTCGGTGGCCTCGCGCGCACCTGGGCCCCCCCACCCCCTGTCTTGGGCGCGCCTTGGCAGCCCCACCCCTCACCTCACGCACTCACCAGTGGCCTCAGCCCCCGCCCACCACTCCTGATTGGCTGGTGGGTGTAGTGAAGGTATGGTCAATTTGCATATTACTCTTTTATTAGCTAGGATGACTAGCCTTAAGTGTTTCTTCTATAATATGGGAAGAAAATTGTCTGCCTCACAAGGCACTGTAAAGATTAAAAGCAGTAACACATTTATAGCCCAGTTTCCTTTTTACATGTTCAAAGTCAAAGTAAGGTTAGCAAAGAGATCAAGACAACATGTTAGAAAGACAGGCTGGAGGGAAGCTTATGTCTTAATGAGCTATGTTGATAGAAGCTCTGTGAGCTAGACAGAGGTCTCTTAAAGTCAGCCCTCTGAAATGTCCTCTTGGAGTCACCTGGTCTCAAATGGGCTGCAGCTGGGAAGCAAAAAGAGCTCCAAAACCTAACTGAATAAAGAAGTCAAAGTATTAATATTCTCAAGGAGCAATAGGGAATCATTGGCTTTCTTTATGCACCACTTGTGATAACAATCTGAATGTTTAACTACAGTAAATATTTGTTGAATTAACAATATGTTAGAACACTTAACTCTTTTTAGTAGTCCCTATAACAATATTTACCTGGCTTATAAAATCACTTTGGTATTTTCTTCCAGTAATAGTTGGAGGAAACTTTTTCTAGCTTCTACCCAGGAGGAGGTATAAGCTAATTAAAGAGCATCTTGAGAGTTTTGAAACCAATTTGATATGATGTTTCATCACAATCAAAGTAAATTAAAATTACATTATTTTAGAAGGAAGCAAAAATCCAGAGGAGATTTAAGCAATTTAGCTCAGAGGGAATTAGGATTATATTAATTGAAGTTGGTATTATGGGCACATTTAGTGGAAAATTGCAAATATTTTCTTAGAGCAGGGAAGATTTCCTATGACTGGATTTCCTTCTAAGTTAGATTTATTCATCCTGAATTCAACAAGCAATTAGTGAGACTCTTCTAGGTGCCAAGCACAGAACTGGAAGCACCTGGAATTTTTTTTTAAAGTTTATAATTACAGTATCTGTTCTTCCAGTACAATGGGTTCCGAGTTCTGCAGGCAAAAGAATCACTTGGGTAGCTTGTTAAAAATGCATTCTTCTTGGGCTTACCATTGAAATTCTGATTCATGGAGATGGGACTAAAAATTTTCATTTTCATATAGCACTTCAGATGATTCAAGTGCAAATGGGCTGAGAATCACAGTGTGAAGCACGTTATTCTACAGCTAAACCTCATCAGCTAGTTGGAAAAGGAAAAAATACACATTTTAGGAGGTCAAGGACACAGGATGACAGATCAGGTTGCAGGGTGCCAAGACTGAGGCAGAAAATCCTCAGATCTAGGGAACAGATGGAACTGACATTTTCTGGGAAGCTGTGACCATGGGAAACTGGAGCTAGACAAATTAACAGTCCCAATTAGAACATATAATAAGCCCACAAGTCAGGGCAAAGCAATGACTGAGACTAAGCAGAATCCATGAGAAACAAGGGCAGTCAAGAATGGCATATTTAAAAGAAAAGAGTAGAATTACTAGTAAAGAGACCCTGATTTGGGTGGTAATTCAGTCTTATCCAAAAGTTCCTTACAGGATTCCCATTAGGAAAGAAAAGAGTTTCTGAGCGAGGTTTATAAGCAGGGGCAGGGGAGTGGTGCAGAGAGGAAGATAAAACACTAAAATGGAACCACAGAGTATGCTTCTCGGGCCTGAATTTAAATGCCTGTAGTGTAGAAATGGCCATGTCACTGACTTAGCAACTAACCAGTAACCAAGGGTGTGAGGAGAGTGGCTACAGTGTTTGGACAGGTTCAAGCCTCGGACTAATGAGAGGGCATGGTTCTCTCATGGCAAAGCCACATGCACGTCCCAGCTTGGAGGGGAAAGCCCTTCCCGGCACAATCATAGCCAAAGACTATAGCTGTAAGCTTGAACCTGTGGTCTGAACATGTGCTCCCACGTGGCTAAGTGATGTGGGCTGCCGGAGTGGCAGCAAGTAAACAAAGCTTGATCAGTTGCATGTAATTGAGTAGGATTGGAAACCCACGCGAATTTTGTAAGCTTCTTGACCACACCCTCGTGGACACTGGCTTTGAAATAAAAGCACAGTGGCTAGCTCTCCACCAGAGAGGACATTGTCCCACCCAGACCCACGTTTTTCTCTTGTCTGTCTTTTCTCACTCCTTCACTGCCCCCTCTCAGGCTCACTGAACCTGCCTGAGCTGTCTCAGCACATATGGTGCCCAACGTGGGGCTGAGTATGCCATGGGATGACAGAAAAAAGTGAGAAATAGCCACTTCTTTTACATATACTGGCCCATCACCCTTGAGACACCGAGAACGCTGGGCTCTCTATAAATAATCTTCTTGAAGTCAGATTTCAACCTTATGTATCAGTTTCTTCCTCTGTAATACAGGAATAAGAATAATGCCTAACTCATATAACGGTAGTTAAGTATTACGCATATTAGATGTAGAACAGCTTCCTGCTTGGTCCACAGTGCTCAAAGTAAATTTATTATTATTATTAACTGTTCTAGAGCTTTCTTCTCTCTCTCTCTCTCTCTCTCTCTCTCTCTCTCTCTCTCTCTCTCTCTCTGTGTGTGTGTGTGTGTGTGTGTGTGTGGTTGTTGTTAATCCTCACGGAAGGATATTTTTCCATTGATTTTTAGAGAGAGTGGAGGGGGAGAGAAGAGGGAGGACACACAGAGAGAAACATCGGTGTGAGAGAGACAGACATGCCCTGACCCAAAGGCTGGGATGGAGCCTGAAATTGAGGTACATGCCCTGACCCAAAGGCTGGGATGGAGCCTGAAATTGAGGTACATGCCCTTGACTAGGAATCAAACTGGAAACCCTTCATTCTGCAAGTTGTTGCTCCATCCACTGAGCCAAACCAGCCAGGACTCTAGCGCTTTCTTTAGCGCCTGAGCAATATAGGCCACTATTTGCCATGCCTGGGATTTTTCTTTGTTAAAATTTTAGTCAGCTGTCGACTTAATTTGAGAATATTTTTCTATTAAAGTGCCAGAAGTTTTGTCATATCCTGTCCTTTGAATATGGATGGGTCCCTCTCTTGCAGCTTTCTTAGTCCATCCCTAGAGAGGTGCTCAATAGCTGGCATTTTTTGAGCTCTTTCCATGTGTTTGGTCCAGTATTTTGTGATTTATATGAATAACTACAATTTTTCCTCACAAAAACTACTTAAGTAAATACTACTGTTGTCCTTAAATAACAAACAAGGAAACTGAGGTTAAAATTTAAAAACTGTCTAACTGCCTTATTTGTGTAGGGTTTTCAGACAGATCTCACTATCTCCTATTTCTACACCTCATTTTACCTCTCCCTCTCTCTCTCTCTCTCTCTCTCTCTCTCTCTCTCTCTCTCTCTCTCTCTCTCTACTTATCAGTCACCGCTGTCATCAACCACATTCGAACTTTAGAGAATACAGCTTCAGCCACCTGAGATAGTGTAACCTGATACTTTTAGTCTAAAGTCCAAAAATAAAAATAAAAAAATCAGCAGGGAAGAGAGAAGGATTATTGCTAAGCCTGAGTTAGAATCCCACCCTTCAAAACATCAACTGTGGCCAAGAGAGCTCAGAAAATAAGGCGGATCCTTTGTTAATAGGCTGGAATGGAGGGAAGAACCGTTCCTAGAAGAACTGGGGGCTCTTCCAAGAAGACGGGGTATGGAACAGACAAAGAAATAGGTGCCCATGGCATCTGTCTGAGGCTCTGCATTTCCCACACCCTCACTTCCTTTATAATATTTTGAACTCTTCACTTTTAATCATTAATACAATTGAGGCTTGGGGGGGGGGCTTCCTTCTTTCTCACAGTTTTTAAGGCAATATTTTGAATTATTTCTTTGATAATTTTAACCCACTCCCTAAAACTGATAAAACAAAGCGACCAGGCAATGAGAACTGGACCTGAGACAGGCCTGTCCGGCTCCTTTTGCAAGCGCTGTTCAAGTCAAGTAGGATAAGGTTAGCAGAGTTCAGTTCTCCGGAGAGAGGGAGAGCTTTGCAGGTGTTGTAACTAGTGATTACAGAGGAGGCAAGGGGCTTGATCCTTTGAGGGGGATATTTTGGATCTACTAATTGGCTGCTCTCTCCCCTTCCTTCTATCGTTGGACTTTTCTTTGATCTTAATTGTGTATTGAAAACAATTGCAACTAGAATGATATAAAACAGTAAACATGTTAGTAAAAGGTATTTGATTAGATAAAAGTGTCAGCAGCATTCAGTAGCTCTGGACAGTTTATTTCTTCTATGCAAGATGGAATGCTTGGCATTTATTCATTTTATTTTTACATATAAATGTGAGTTTAGGGCAAGAGGAAACTGGTATAACCTAAATTCCACCTCAAAATTTGGACACATGACAAAACCGTTTCTAAGTCAGTTGTGGACAATTTATACAATAGAACCAATGATGCTTTGTTCTCCTCCAAAACCTACAAAGCATAACAAATGCAAATGTGAAGAACTGGTGATATTCTTAAAACTTTAAAAATCTGTATTAGTGTATTTTAAATAAGAATAATTCCTCTCATTTAAAAAATCCCAGCTAGTTCAAGTTTTAGAGCAGCCTGTATGTTATAATTATTCAATGGTTTTAAAATAACTTGGCATTGTTCCTTAAGTAGAGGCATTATTGCTTAATTGTAGATGAGTCATTTCCCCAGTCCTAAGCAATTAATCAGTGTTTCCTAAACTTGCCTAAAATAGGAACCGCCACCGGATTTTATCAAGCATACAGAGTCCTGGGCCTACTCCAGACCTATTGAATTAGAATTTCTAGAGAAGGCCCGTGGGAATCAGTAAGGCCAGTAAGCATCACAGGTGCATCTTATTAGCAAATGTGGGAAATACTGTTTGTATTCCTCAGACAATGACATTAACTCTGAATCACTGTGTTTTTTTGTGGTTGTTTTTTTAACTATATATTTTATTGATTTCTTACAGAGAGGAAGGGAGAGGGGTAGAAAGTTAGAAACATCTATGAGAAAGAAACATCGATCAGCTGCCTCTTGCACACCCCCTACTGGGGATGTGCCTGCAACCAAGGTACATGCCCTTGACGAGAATCGAACCTGGGACCTTTCAGTCCGCAGGCAGACGCTCTATCCACTGAGCTAAACCGGTTTCGGCTGAATTACTGTTTTATTGAGTGATCAGAATAGAGCTTTATCAAGGAAGAACTGGGATATTAAGAAGCACTCCTAGATTCATGGATGGTCTACAAACCAAAGCATGTTCTATTTTATGTAAATACACCTGATTATCTGAAAGAAATGCCATGTATTTATGTATTTCCCTTTATGAATGCAGGGACAGCAGAATATTTTATTCCTTCAACAGAAAACCCAAGATTATATTCATGACTGCCTTGAAAAAAGAGCATAAGGAGGAAAATATCTCTTATTGAACATCTCACCATACAATAGGCTTGATCCTGATGGTTTACGTAAGTTATTTCTGTATTTTTTTCTTTTAATAATTCTTTATTGTTGATATTTCTCTGAATCTTTTAAAAATATATTTTATTGATTTTTTACAGAGAGGAAGGGATATGGATAGAAAGTTAGAACCATCCATGAGAGAAAAACATCGATCAGCTGCCTCTTGCACACCCCCTACTGGGGATGTGCCTACAACCAAGGTACATGCCCTTGACCGGAATCAAGCCTGGGACCCTTTCTTTAGTCTGCAGGCCGACACTCTATCCACTGAACCAAACTAGTTTCAGCTCTCTGAATCTTAAGAATTCACTGGTGGTGTATTTTATTTCCATTTCATAGATGCAGAAAGTAAGGTCACTCAGTGTGCAAGTTAGACAAGGGGGCAAATTCACCAAGTACACATTCTTACTATGATACTAGACTTTCTAGTTTACATTGCAAGTCAAGGAATTCAAATTTACTAGACAGAATAATCATGTGTTTGGGAAATTTTCTTCATTGGAGGGCAAAAAAGAAATTGGTAATTTTTCATATATTTGGGCTGACTTGGAGAGGGAAGAAAGAGCAGGAGATTTCAAATCTGATGGCCTCTTGTAGAATAACTAGAGGCCCAGTGCACAGCATTTGTGCATGGGGTGGGGCAGTCCCTCAGCCCAGCCTGTACCCACTCTCAGTCTGGGTCCCCTTGGGGGATGTCTACCTGGCAGCTTATGGGGAATGGGCCTAAGCTGGCAGACAGACATCCCCCAAGGGATCCTTAGAACTGCCATGGAGGTGGGAGAGGCTTCCACCACCAACACTGCTCTTGCCAGCCGTGAGCCTGGCTTCTGGCTGAGTGGCACTCCCTCTGTGGGAGTGCACAGATACCAAGGGGAAGCCCCTGTGTTAAGCATCTTCCCCTTGGTAGTCAGTGTCCATCACAGCAACCAGTAGTTCCGCTGTTCAGTGGATTTGCATATTAACCTTTTATTATATAGGACAAGCCACTTTTCTCCTTACAAAGTGACTCTATCAAAGGACAAATTAAAAAAAGTAAATAAAATTATAAATCTAGATGTGTAATATGTTATCCTATCTAATAAAAGTGTAATATGCAAATTTGACTGTACCTTTACTACACCCACAAGCCACGCCCACAGTCATGCCCATCAGCCAATCACGACCAGATTATGCAAATAAACCCCAACCAAGATGGCTGCCACCACTGAGAGCAGGAGGAAGGCTTGGATTTCCCCGGCAACAGAGGAAGCCTACCATTGCTGGCCTAGGCCTCCACTCAGTGCTACAAACTTTCAATTTTAAAAGATACAGAAATGGTGGCAGCCACTGAGCTGGAGAGAATAGAGGCTTGGGTTTCCCTGGCAACAGAGAAAGCCAAGCTTTCTGCCTGCCATTGCTGTCCTTGGCCTCGGCCTCCAAAGTTTCAAAAAGAAATGGCTGCCGCCATGGAGTGAGCAGAAGGCTTGGCTTCGCTCCAGGCTACAAAGTTTCAATTGTAGACATAAATTAATCCCAGATCCCAGGGCCCCTCCACTTGGGTCACTGGAGGGGCGTGGCTGGCCTGCAAACCTCCACAGGCCCATCGCCCAGGCTACCCCTCACCCCAAGGGAACCCCCACCCTGATCTGGGACACTCTTAAGGGCAAACCAGCTGGTCCCACCCATATACCAGGCCTCTATCCTACCTAATAAAAGAGTAATTTGCAGATTGACCATCACTCCAACACACAAGAGGGCTGCCCCCATGTGGTCAAAGACCCTGCCCCCATGTGGACACAAGATGGCCATCACAAGATGGCCAGCAGGGGAGGGCAGTTGGGAGGGATCAGGCCTGCAAGAGAGGGCAGTTGGGGGTGACCAGACCAGCAGAGGAGGGAAGTTAGGGGCAAACAGGCTGTCAGGGGAGCAGTTAGACATCAATTAGGCTGGCAGGTTAGCGGGTGATCAGGCTGGCAGGCAGAAGTGGTTAGGGGCAATCAGGGAGGCAGGCAGGTGAACAGTTTGGAGCCAGCAGCCCTGGATTGTGAGAAGGATGTCCGACTGCCCATTTAGGCTCAATCCTACCAGGATCAGGCCTAAATGGGCAGTCAGACATCCCTCAAGGAAGATGTTTGAATGAAGCCCAGATTGTAGAGGATGCAGGCTGGGCTAAGGGACAGTCCCCACCCCCCTGTGCATGAATTTTGTGCACCTGGCCTCTAGTGTGTGTGTGTGTGTGTGTGTGTGTGTGTATGTATATATATATATATATATATATATATATATATATAGAGAGAGAGAGAGAGAGAGAGAGAGAGAGAGAGAGCCCCAAAATGTATACACACACAACAGCTGATAGCTCAATTAATGTTTCTTTCTTTTCAGATTTAACCCATTGGAATGAATAATTGTTCATAGTGTGCACAGATTTTTTGGGGAGAAATACACACACACACACACACACACACACACACACACACACACCTCTTTGGAAACACATTTTTATTCAAACTCATTTTCTTTCTTAGTCCCCTATGCTGTTTATTCTGGTTGAAATGCTTGCAGCCAGAAACAAAAATCCTCCCCCCGCCCCCGGGATTTCTTGTTTAAAAAACCTTTTTTTCAAAGGGTTTGTTTTCTTAGGCTTGGAAGCTGTTGAAAGGGGCCAGATGGATAGCCTTGGAATCTGTTTATCTGCAGAGGAGAGCAGGTGTAGACGGGGCATCCTGGGCTTCCCACGTAGCACAGCTTCAAACTTGTGCCCCCCTGGGTGACAGCTAATATTAAGCTGGGGAGTTAAGAGGCCTCCCTGAAATAAAAGTGGACAGTACAAATCAGCAGCACATTCCTCTCTCGTCACCATTGTTGTTGATATTACAGGCTAAGACCCTTCCATCTAATACTCCTTAAAGTCTGATATTAAGGAGGATATTGGAGGATGAAGTGCAATGCGGGAGTGTAGGGTAAAGGGCAAGAGTAGGTGACAGAGTAGTGAGGATGGTGAAAAATTGTCTGAAGTTTCCTTCCCATACAATGCTATCTGCATTTTGTGATGCCTTTTCTTTGTAAGTTGTGGGAAAGACCAAACCATCCCTCAAATTGGTCCTAGCCTTACAGAGTTTCTGAACCAAAAGTAGTATCCACCTTTTCCCAGATTTCTTGTTTTATGAGAAAAAAAATATTATTTATGCCATTATCACTTGCGTTTTCCTTTATTTGTGGCAGAAGCATTCATTTCTAACTGAATCACGAGGAGAAAGGGAACTGGAAGATGTTTGAATGAAACAGAAATTGAATAAACCACGTTTAAAATCAACAGCACATAGTAAGTGCACAATAAATATTTTAAAAAGAAATATGGATAAATGTATGAATCTTGCAGGACTTTGTTGGATATAAATTGACATGAAATAATCCCTCTAAAATTCCAGCTACTATTTTCAATTTTGATTCAGTGCTATCAGAGATTCATGCACTGGGGGAGGAGGAGTCCCTTGGCCTGGCCTGCACCCTCAAGCAATTTGGGATCCCTCAGCCCCTCAGGGGATGTCAGACTGCTGGTTTTGGCCCAATCCCTCAGGCCAGGCTGAGGGACCCTACCAGTACACAGGCCACTAGTATGCATATAAGATTTTTTGGTTAAACTCTTCCTGCCCTCCCCCATCTCCACTTCCCTCTAAGATTCATCAGTCTGTTCCATGTTTCCATGCCTGTGGTTTCTTCTCCTATGTTAATCATCTTCCCCCTGGTGGTCAGTGCACATTGGTTGGTTAGTTGGCTGGTCGAGTAGGCTTTTATACATATAGAGACAAAGAGAATCTTCTTAGGGTTATATCATTGCCTTTTAAAACAAATGTTTTCATTGATTTTAGAGAGACAGGGAGAAGAAACGAGAAACTTTGATCAACTGATCCTGCACACCCCTTATTGAGGATCGAGCCTCAACCCAGGAATATGCTCTGACCCAGAATCAAAACCAGCAACCTTTTGGTGCATGGGATAGGCTCAACCCACTGAATCACATTGATTAGAGCCACCAGTGCCTTTTATTTTGTTTTATTATTTATTTATTTATTTATTTACAAGAGAAGGGAGAGGGAGAGGGAGAGAGACAGAGAAACATAAATGATGAGAAACTCATTGATCAGCTGCCTCCTGCTAGTCCCACACGGGGATTGAGCCCACACCCCAGGCATGTGCCCTGACCAGGAATCGAACTGTGACCTCCTGGTTTATAGGTTGACACTCAACCACTGACCCATGCCAGCCAGTTGCCAGTGCCTTTTATGGAAGTTTAGGGAATTTAGCTACAGAGCACTTCCTTGTATTTAAAACCTGAGAGGAGAAACCAAGATGGTGGCATAGGTAAACACCTGAACTACTGCCTCTCACAACAATTTCAAAATTACAACTAAAAGCCATCATCCAGAACTATAGGAAGGCTGGCTGAGTGGAAATTCTACAACTAGAAGGAAAGAGAAAAACACACTGAGACTCATGGGAGCTCAGGAAGGCAGAGGTGTGGAGGTATGCATGCAGAGAGGGCTGGCAACTGAGTACACACGGCTGGCTTTCTCAATGGGGAGGGAGACACAAGCTCCCCACTGCTCTGAACTCCAGTTCTGGGTGAGAGTCTGGGGGTCCAGACTCATTCGGGGAGAAACTGGACTGTCTGGCAGTAGGCAAAGCTTGAGGGTGGCTTTCTCTCAGAAGTGCTTGCAGTGATTACTGCAGGACACTGAGACCCAGGGGCCTCTTAGGGCAGGGCTGACAAAAAGCCATAGCTGTTTGCTCTGCCCTGAGCCTCTGCCCCATCCAAGCTGAGTGCAGAGGCTTTTGCATATGATGGCCTGGTCTTTTGAATTCTAAACTTACCTAACAAACTACAGCTGAGTCAGTGAGACCCAGAACATCTTAAAGAAGGCCAAAGGCCCAGCAGCAGCTTGCATTGTTTCACAGCTGGGCCTCATCTTGGGCACATCTAAACCCCAAACAAAGAAGATGAATCTGCAAATCTCTCTGTAGCTCCTGCTAAATTAGCACCTCCTTAGAGATCCAAGAACCAGTGTACCCAGGGGTCAGAGTGGGACCATCCAGATTACAACTCCTCAGATCCATAGGGACACACTCACCAGTGCAGACTCAAAGCCCCACTGAAGGAAGTCTTGTCTCTTAAGGGTGTCTCTAGTACAGAAATTCTCCCATCATAGACACAGCTGATCCTCACAGCCAAATGGCCCGGAGGTCAATTCCTCCCAGTGATACCAACAATAATCAAGGCTTAACTACAAGACCGAGTACACAGCCCACAAAGGGGTGCACCAAGAGTGTCCACCTCAAGTAACTGGGGAGGCTGAGCCACTGGGCCCTATAGGACACCTAGCACACAAAGCAGTTCTATCAACTCAGAAAAGCAGCCAAAATGCAGACAAAGAAACATCACAAATGAAAGAAATGGAGGAAAGCAAACTATTGGATATAGAGTTCAAAACCATGGTTAATTAAAAATCTGATGAACATAATAAACTGGTGAATATAATAGAATCAGGGACATAGAAAGGGAGTGGACTGATAATTCTCAGGGGGGAAGGAGTATGGGAGGTGTGGGAAGAGATTGGACAAAAATTGTACATCTATGGATGAGGAGAATGGGGGTAGTAAGGGCAGAAGGTGGGCTGGGAACTGGGTGGAGGGAAGCTATGTGGGGGGGGGGAAGAGGAACAATTGTAATAATCTGAATAGTAAAGATTTATTTAAAAAAACAACAACAAGCATATGTATTTGCCTCTAAAGAAAAAAAACCTGAGAAGTTGCCAATGAAACTCAGCTGATTTTGCAGAAGAATTTATTATGAATTATGGCAGTTTCTTTGAAAGCAATTATACCACTAGGGGGTGGATTTCTGATCCAACCATCCCTAGCATAGATTGCAAATGCCTGGCTCATCCTATGTAATAAAAGGCTAATATGCAAATTGACTGAACGGTGGAATGACTAGTGGCTATGATGCATGCTGACCACCAGGGGTCAGATGCTCAATCCAGGAGCTGCCTCCTGGTGATCAGTGTGCTCCCACAGGGGAAGCACCACTCAGCCAAATGCCCTGAGCTGGGCTCATGGCTAGCGAGCACAGTGGTGGAGGTGGGAGCTTCTCCCACTTCCATGGCAGCACTAAAGATGCCCAACTGACAGTCTAAGGGATCTGGCCTAAGCCAGCAGTCAGACATCTCCTGTGGGCTCCTGGGCTACATGAGAAAGATAAAATTGTAACATCACAGTTTCCTTCTACAATAAGTAGATAGTTTCAATAATTTTTGTCCATATTTTGTGACATCAATGATAACAAATTGTATGTATTAGTGATCAGAAAATGAAATGTGTATTTACAAATAATTGCCTAATTTTGGTTTTGTCATGAGGAAAAGGACTACAATTAAAATAATAGAAATATCTTCTCCTTCCTCTCTCTCCACCCTCCCCAAAACAAAAAATTTCCTGAGATTTTTTTAATAGAAATCCCTATAGAAACTTTAAAACATAATAGAGTATTTTGTTCATTTTTCATTTAATAATAGTCATAAATAATAACCAAATATTAGAGACTGCAAACCTTGAAAAGACAGAGTTCTTTTAGTTCATAGATTTGCACACTTTGTTCTTGGCTTCTCTCAAAGTGTGAGATTATGAGAGAGACGAGCTGTGACTAGACTTAAGGGAGAAAAAGATCCTGATTACTGGTAGAAATATAGCCAATGAGAACCATAAAATGTAATAGAAAAGAGTATCCCAACTGGAGAAAATAATCCAGCTTTCCCATGCACATGAGCAACCCCCTGGTGGGCTGATTTAGTGAGTCAATCAGACCCAAAGTATAGGTCTAGAGATTACAAAGAAAACAAATACATTTGTAGGTCAGAAGTATCTCACTTGGTCTGAATTAACAGCTTTTCTTCCTGGTTCATTTTCGCTCCTTGGTTTGTGTGTGTATCTCTGTTTTTTTTTCTTTGATTAGTAATGCACTTATTAATTTTGATACAATGTAATTTTAGAAATACTTTTTGCATTTACTCAGATTTTTGAGTTGACTTTTTTTATACTCTCTCCCTTCTTTAAAAAGGCTAGAGATTTATTTCATAGGCTTTTGGTAAAAGTCACTTGTTAATTCAACCATTAGTTGTTGAAAATCTACTGTGTTCAAGGCACCTTGAACTTCCTAAAGCTGAATAAAATGTGGCCCTTGATGATTGAGTCTTGGTATGTGATCTTGCCAAGAAGCAGCTGATTTTCATCAAGATGATAACAGCGCTGGTTGCATACCTGCCCAAGATCCAGCTCGTAGCTTAGGGAAATTCTGATAATAGGTAGGGCCCAAGGTGTGTGCAATTTTAACAACAAGCTCCCAAAGTGAATATAATACACAAAGCAGGATTAGGAACCAATTTTAATTGAGAAAGGACTAACTGCAGTAGTCCAGCCACAAGTCAGCCAGGTGAATGTCCTTGAAATCTACACTATAGCAGCTCGCTAAAGTCGTTTGTTATAAGGCTGTTTTTCTCTATTTCCACTGCTTCAGAGTGGGTAGTTCCAGGCTGAAAAGCATGCCAGAGGAATGGGTGGGCCCAATCTTTTCTGTAAAACCCCTGGAACAAGACTGTTATGGAGAAATAAGATTGCCAAAGCCAAAGATCATTTCCAAAGTCTTCCCACTCTGTCCTTATTTCCATCTCACACGAAATATTCTTATTTGTGTAAATGTTCTCCTTCAGTAGATTGTGAAGCATTCCGGAGCGGGAACAATCCTCTTTCTTTCTCCCACTAAGGAACACAGTCACCCATACAGAATAGGCACTGAGAGGTGTTTATTTTGAACTGAATTGAATCCTCATCCAACTCCTGGGGTCTGACCATATACGTATGCATCTATTGATTAATAGTGGACATGTATAAATATCCATAAAAGTATACGTTTAAAAAAACATTTCAATCACACAAAAGAATATGTAACATACATAAGAAAGAACAATAAAACAAGCACCCTGGATTCACATCCCAGTTGATGAAACAGAAGTTGCCAACATCTTTGAGGTTCCCTTTTGAACAATAACAGGCTTCTGAAACTTAAATCAGAATGCGTATATTCAATCATGGATGGATTGGGTCATTCATTTGTCAAATGTGTCAGAATCGATGATGACCAGGTGGTTATTTCTACTGTTGGAGTGAATTGAGTCAAAAGTGACATGAGCTCTCTCTAGAGGTGTACAGACTGCCTTCTCAAGCCCGCGTGGTTCCGGCGTGTGGACACTTTGGGCCGAAACTACGCGTCCCGGCAGTCCGCGGGGCGAGTGGGCGGAGCCGGGCCGGGGGCGGGGGCGGGGGCAGGGGCCGGGCGAGAGGGGGCATTGTGTCGGCAGTGCCGAGCTGCATTTGTCTGCTCGAGGTGCTGGCGGAGCGAGCCTTGTGTTCGGCGGCCGCGAGCTGGAAGTGTCATCGGTGGCCGCGGCCCCGGGAGGAGACCGAGTCCGAGGAACCCCGCGCCCGCTGTCCACGACCACCGGCCTGGAGCGGCGTGCCAGCGGAGCAACATGCAGATAGGCGCCCGGCGCCCTGACGACCCCTCCAGTGGCAAAGAGTCCGGAGCGGCGCTGGGTCGGCGGGGAGCATGAAGGAGGCCGGGGGGCGGCTCAGCTCCGAGCGCTGCTAGGAGCGCTGCGCGCTGCACAGTCGCCAGGGCGCAGGGGAGGGCGTGGAGCCGGGCAGGTCGCGCCAGCGAGCGGGAGCCGGTCGCCGGGAGCTGTTCTGATTTCGGACGCGGACGCTAGGGGCCCCGAGCAGCCCCCGACCCAGGCGTGCAGCCAACATGGGCAACGCGGGGAGTATGGATTCGCAGCAGACCGATTTCAGGGCGCACAACGTGCCTTTGAAGCTGCCGATGCCCGAGCCAGGTGAACTGGAGGAACGATTTGCCATCGTGCTGGTGAGTGCGCGGCGGCGGCTGTCGGGCGCGGGGCTCCCGGCCGGGCGGCCCAGCTGACCCCCACCCCCTCCCCTTCTCCCCGCGCGGGGAACCAGCCTCTTGCCCCAAGGGGATGGCGCCCACCTTCCCCCTTGTGGCCTCCTCCGCCTCACTCCTCTCCGTCCCTCTCCCAGACCCCGCGCTCAGCCCTCCTAGGGTCCCGGGATGGGGCTGGGGGTTCGGTGCGGGCTGCCTGGCTAGCTCCGAACCCATTGTCTGGCGGGAGAGGCACCTCGCGGCGAGTGTGCCCGGGAGGTGCTGCGTGGGCGTGAAGGAAAGGTGGCGCGGGCCGGGGAGGAGAGAGTAGCGAGAGGTAAAGCTTATTGTTAAAAAAAGAAAAAAAAAAAAAAGCCGCGAACCCCGCGTCCCTGCGGACCATCCCGGCCTGCGGGGTCCGGGGCCGATGGGTGCATGTGGCCGGCCTGGGCTCCGCGCCGGGCTTTGCGCGAAGGGGAACTTGGAGGCGGAGGGGCGCTCCCCAGAAAGGGAAGGAGAAGGGAGCCCTAGGCAGTGCGGCGCCCTGGTCCTGCAGCGAAGAGAGGGCATCCGAACCCCAGGCGGGAGAGGAGCGCCGCCTCTGCGCGTCCCTCTTGGTCTTAAACCTAAAACCACAAAAATGTGCCGTTTTGCGGGGACGTGTTGCGAGCTGTTCTGACTCCAGGAGTGACCCCTCCCCTCCCATACCAGCCAAGTCCCGGGCTCCCTTCCCCGCTTCTGTACAGCTTTTCAAATCCAAGACAGAATACTCCCTTCTTTCTCCCTTTGCGGCTGGGACTAAGTTTTTGGGCCCCTCCCTGCCATTGCTGGTCAGTGCTGGGAGCTCAAGAGGGTGTGGTGGCCTCCCCCTCGCCCCAGCCAGAGTCTACTGCAGTTGGTTCCCAGGCCGATTTGTAGTGTCCCAGTCTCTCTTAAGGGATGTGGGAAGGGAACCAGGCACAATCGGACGCGTTACTATTCCCTACACTTACTTGTACATTTCCCTCTTCCTAGTTACCTCTAAACTCTGCAAGACTGGGAAGCAAGAGGAACTTGTGCTCGAGGCAGCCACATTTTTGCATTTGCCTGCGGGTTTTAGGCTGGTAGCTCACAACCTTGGTTGGGAAAGAACTCGAATCTGAACACTGAGTGGGACATTTACTTGGTCCCTTGTCAAGCCCGGTGTGATATCGGGAATAATGTTCTGGATGGCGGGTTAGCTTTGTGCTCTTTGCGAGAACAGAGGCCACGAGCTTTTTCACACCACCCGGACACTGGTGTGGCAGTCGGGAGATAGATGAGGCTGCCTGTCTTGCTTTGAATCTTCTGTGATCTCCCACAGCTGCTCCCACCTTGTGCAAGATGGGACCCTCTGAAATGAAACAGCATAGGCTCAATTACTTTCCAAGGCAGCCTGGGTGCATACTTGACTTGCCTTTCCAGAGACAGACCTTTTTTTATTCAAAATACTCTTCTTATCAGACACATGGTTCTTACTCCCAGCTCTGAGTTGACTGTCTTTCCATCCATCCTGTGGTCTGGGGTGCTGTGTGTGTGTGTGTGTGTGTGTGTGGAGGGACTTGCAGTGGAAGGGCCAGTGACACAGGAAAAACAGATAACAATAATGCAATTAAATTCTGCTCAACTGGGATAGCATGTTTTGCATGAGCTCTCAGTTACTCTGCTGATTAATAACACATGGTATGAATTAATCCTTAGAAAAACAATGTTCCGTCATTAACATGGTTGATTTGTGTTACTATTAAGTCTAGCAGTCACAAATTTAGTGCATAGACATTTATGATTCTACAATATAAGCTCCTTGGGGTAATGGCTGGTTGTTGTGGCTACTTTAGTCTGCTCACACACAATTATTGGATGTGGCTCTTTTTGTAATTGTTTACAATAGTGTAAGCCTATCAAAACAAACAAAAAAACACTAGGCCGACCTTTTTTGAATAGAGACAAAGCTTTTGTTTAGGGGAAAATCTCAGCTTGGGGGCCCATTGATGTGGTGTTTAATGTAACTCCTTAGTCAGCTCCAGCTGCTCTTTGAAAATCTACAAGTGGAATTAAAGGGAATGTATATGGGTGGACAGAAATTCAAAGTTATGATTTCTCTTCTGGTCAGTTTCTCAAGTTGTATATGCAGTGCTCTCAACTTCGATTTTCTTCCTGAATTGTGTAAGAAATCAGCTCAAATCATTTAATTCTGGAGATCAAGCTTAAAGGACAAATTTTAGATTAGCAAGTTTTTAAGTTTATATGTGGAGAAATTCTCTGAGGCACTGGGAATCATTTTGGCATTATTGTGCCTATGTTTTTCCCCAATATGATAAAGATCATTTGTGTTTTTGGGGAAAACCAGATAGTAATACAGTACAGAAAAATTATACAAGCACCTCATTGTAAGTATGGCTTACATCAATAATTAACGAGCCATTTCTGGCATAGAAAACAATTCCTTCTCCTTCCCCCCCCTCCAAGCTCTAGAATATTTAATGCATTTGGCAAGAGTAAATAAAAATAAAAGTGACAGAAGTCCATCTATTTCTGGGAAACTTAAGAGAGAACAAACCTACTCAATGGCTGTTCCCCCACCCTCCTTAGTCTATATGAGTTAAATTGTGTAAAAAAAAAAAAAAATTGGTGTGAGTGGAAAGGTGAGAGGGGAGAGTAAAAACTGCTGAATTAAGATCAGTGGAGGGGTAAACTTTAAAATATAGTATAGTATTTTTATAGGAAAAATGAGATTTAAAAATAACTTTGTGTTAACTGAACTTTCTTTAATTAATGACTAGTAAAACATAGATCCAATTCTTAGGAGCTTAATCCTCCTAAGGAGAGTCTCCCCCCTCCCACAGGGTGCTGTTTCTGTTACATTCTTTGATGGAAGTATTTCATAAATTGTAAATGTAATTATCTGCTTCAACTTTTGTTTCTTTAGGGTGTATATATTTTATAGGTAACATTGACCTATATTTTTTGGGTCTTGCATAAACTAGAGGCCTGATGCACGAAATTTGTGCAAGGGGCTCAGCCGTAGCTTAGTCTGGAAGGTCCTCCTGATAGTTGTCCAGAAGGTCATCTGGACTGTCATTCGGCTCTTTAATTAGCATATTAGCTCTTTATTATATAGGATATTACATAGAATATCTCTGTGGCTCTCCATTATTAAACAGTGCCTGGTTGTTGGGAACACCACACACACACACACACACACTCTCTCTCTCTCTCTAATATTCCTTCTATTTTCAGAGATGACACTGTGAAGGTGATTTTGGGTGTGGTGAACAACTGATTATCTTTGTTCAAGAATACCTCTTTCTACTTTAGATACTCCTATTACTCATGAATTTATGGCTTGCAGTCGCTGTTTGTTCCCTAGTGCCCTGGTCAAAGAGCTGTCCTAAGAATTCTTTCTTTGAGTTTCAGAGGAAAGGATAATTTTAAGCCTTGTATCCCAGCTGCTGTATCTCTGGGATATCTGATACCAGGCTGTTCAGCCAACAGATTGCAAAAGACAGATTAGGAAGTGATGGTTTAGGGCAGTCTCCTACGTTAGATACTGGGAACTGCTTTGGTATGTGATTAATTTGAGTCAGTTTCCTTTTTTTTTTTTTTTTTGCTTGCCCTGAGGTTGAATGTGGTCATTTTGCTTTAGGAAGAAGCAGGAACATTTTCTGAGTACCTACTATGAGTACTCCCTGTGCTTACATGTAATCTTCACAATAACTCCAGCTATCAGCAATGTTTTAGTCAAGAAAATAAAAATTACTGAAACTGCCTGAGGTCACAGAAAAGCCAATCTAGGATTTTAACCTAGATTTGGATATCTGCAACACTCCCCCCTAATTATATTATATTTTGGAAAGCCTAGGGAAAAAGGGGGGCTGTCAGTAAAGGTGTAAAAAAAAAATAACAAAGAAACCCCAAACCCAACTAAAGCAGGTAATGCAAGTTTCAAACTATAAAATTGGCAGACATTTTGTAGATTGGTTAAAGTGGGGGCACTTGATGCTTCTCTTCAGGTGTCAGACATTTTGGCATCTTCACTGCGCTGTTTTGTTCTTAGCGCATGGAGTTAAATGTTCATTTAGTCTAAAAGTATGCTTTTCGGTTTTTCCCAAGAAGGCAGACTTAAACTACTTGGTGGGGAAGTTTAGGCTTTCCACGTCAGGGGGAAGAGGCAGGGGGAAGAGACAGTCTGTCAGTGCAGTGCCTACACTCCAAATATAATTACTTGTGAAAGGGACTAGGAAGGTCAAGTCTTTCCAATTAAGTTGATTTCCCACTACAAGGTGTTGTTCCCTTTCAACCACTTCCAAGGAGAGCGCTTGCCATGAAGTCTGCTGAGCAGATGGATGGGTAGCAGTGAAGTGAGGCCATCATCAGATGCATGTTTGTTTTCTCACATCCTTTTTCCTATTGGGAAAGAAGGGGGGTGAAGTATTGTCACTTAGTGCCATTGCAGTCTCATCCTAGGCAGTAATCCCCTGAGCTGTTTTATTTTCAAAAGCAGGAATTTATGCCTAGGATTGACTGTGCTTGTCATCATTATCTCAGTGCACTCCTCCCTTCACTTTCCTGCACAATACCAATATATACACTGAGTGGCCAGATTATTATGATCTCTGAATGCATAATAATCTGGCCACTCAGTGTATATCTGTATAATAAAAGGCTAATATGAAAATTGTCCCCTTGACCAGGAGTTTGACCAGCAGACAGTCTGGCCAGCCGCCCAAGTTCCCTCTCCTTGGCCAGGCTGGCCGGACCATACCCATGCACAAATTGATGCACCGGGCCTCTAATAAAATATCCTATCTAATAAAAGAGTAATAGGCAAATTAGCCATCATGCCACTACACCCACAAGCCATGTCCACCAGCCAATCAGGAGCAAGTATGCAAATTAACCCAACCAAAATGGCTGCGGCCATGGAGAGAGCAGAAGGCTTGGGTTTCCCTGGCAATGGAGGAAGCCAAGCTTTCTGCACACCCTGGCCACCCCAGGCTACAAAGTTTTAATTATAGAAGATAAAGCCCAATGAAAATGGCGGCAGCCACGGAGCTGGAGAGAGCAGGAGGCTTGAGTTGACCCCAGCAGTGGAGGAAGCCAAGCTTCTGCAGCCCTGGCCTGCTTTGGCCTGTGGTTGAGGCTAAAAGTTTCAATTATAAAAGATAAATGAATCCCAGAAACCAGAGCTTCCACTTGGGTCACCAGGGGGCATGGCCAGCCTGCAAACCACCATAGGCCGCCCGCCCAGGCTGCCCCATACCCCAAAGGAACCCCACCCTGATTCGGGACACTCTTCAGGGCAAACCAGCCAGCCCCCACCCATGCACCAGGCCTCTATCCTCCTATCTAATAAAAGAGTAATATGCAAATTGACTATCACTCCAACACACAAGATGGCTGCCCCTATGTGGTCAAAGATCCTGCCCCCATGTGGACACAAGATGGCTACCACAAGATGGCCAACAGGGGGGAGGGTGGGCAGTTGAGAGGGACCAGGCCTGCAAGGGAGGGCAGTTGGGGGCAACCAGGCTGGCAGGGGAGTGGTTAGGGGGTGATCAGGCTGGCAGGCAGAAGCAGTTAGGGACAATCAGGAAGGCAGGCAGGCGAGCAGTTGGGAGCCAGTAGTACCAGATTGGAGAGGGTGCAGGCTGGGCTGAGGGGTACCTCTCCATCCCTGCATCCCCCGCCCCCTCCAGATTTTGTGGTTCAATTCCTGGTCAGGGCACATTCCCAGTGGGGGAATGTAGGAGGCAGTTGATCAGTGATTCTCATCATTGTTGTTTCTATTTCTCCCTCTCTCTTCTTCTCTAAAATCAATGAAAATATATTTTAAAAATATTGAATAGTGAATTCTCCTTTAGAGCTGCTCATACAGAAATTGAAAAATGCTAATGATGGGAAGGTCTTTTCGAACCCAAGACATAGCTAGCATTGGCTTGAGCAGTACCTCCTTGAGATGAGTCTGCCACCTACAGAATCTAGATATAGAATGACAGCACCTGAGAGTGGGGAAGGGTCATGTAGGTTCCTCCTGGGCTCAAAGAAGAAGGGTAAGTATAGCCTATTGTTTGTTCTGGAAATCTCTTTGACTTGACAGAAATTGTTGCCTGAAGGGCTTGGTCTTGATGAAACATGCTCTTCATTTTCATACTTCGGGCTTGGGGAATTAAGGACAAGGTAAAGTGGACTCTCTGACCCTTATCTATACTAATAAAAGGGTAATATATTAATTAGACCAGATGTCTTCAGGATGTCATTCCAGACATCCTTCCTGAGAAAGCCAGGGCCTGGGCAGCACTACCTGAGGTCCTGGTGCCTGCGGCCAGCACGGGCGAAGCTGGCCCCGGTCCTGGTTGCCTGTGGCCAGCCACAGGAGGGAAGCCTAGGTCATCGGAACAGGGGCTGAGGCAGAGGCAGTTAGAGGCAGTCAGGCAGGCAGGCAGGTGAGCGATTAGAGGCCAGCAGTCCTGGATTTGAGAGGGATGTCCTGCAGGATCAGTCCTAAATTGGCAGTTAGACACCTCCTGAAGGGTCCTGGATTGTGAGAAGGATACAGGCTGGGCTGAGCACCCCCCTCCCTCCACTCCTCCCTCACCTCCTACATGAATTTCGTGCACTGGGCTTCTAGTATTAAGTAATAGATATTGTAAAAGTGACTAATAAAAGAAGCAGTGATTCCAGATGATTGTCTCTCCTTTGCAAGAGGGTGCTCTACAGTGGGGGACCTGTCCCCTTCCCCTACACCAGGAGTATGTCCCCAGGCTTGTGGGTCATGGTGTCTGTAGAGAGGCTTCATGCACCTTCCTAGCTCTCTCCTGCTTGAACATTAGCTGCAGAGATAACTTGCCTCTTGTCTTTCTTTGATGATGGTGTCTGTTCATACTGTAGGGGAACTTCTGCCCTCTCCAGAACCTTCTCTTTCAGCATAACACCGAGGACTATGCAGTTTCTGACAGATGTGATGTAATATGGAAGCAATGTCTAGGGAAGAGCTGGTAGGCTGGAGGACTGCTGTGTGGACTGTGATTCAACTAAAGCCCACAGATGTGGGCCAAGATAGCTGGGAATTCCTTATTTGGGAAATACCAAGTTGCCACTTGAAGGTATAATGGTATTTGATGTAGATAGAAGTGTACTTTCTTTGTACAACCTTAAAAAAACAACCGTGACTATTGGCATCAAAGCTCACATGTAGGCACCTTATCACCAAGTTTTTATAGACATACGAAAGGTGTTCCCCTCATCACTTCAGTGTTCGTATGTGGTGTAAGGCGGACTTTAGTGACTTATTTCTCATGTAATAGTTCACCTTCTTCTTTGCTGAGGAAGCTTTGTTGCATGTGGAAGCCCTGTATCCATTGTCACAGAAGCTGAGAGATTTTGAGGTGTTTAGACTCTGCTGTCTTCAAGGGTCATCTCCCTGCCTGACTTCTTTGTGGTAGAAGGTGCCCATGGCCTGCTTTAAGTAAAAACTTGTTGGCTTTGGGAAAGGTGTCAAATTCTTCACATTTTTCTGCCGAGTGACAGCTGCCTGCAGGTAACAGACCTTATCTAGCTCAGGTCCTGCCTTGAGTTGACTATTTGCTCAGGAAACTGACTTATTCCTCATCTCCCCCCAGACCCCCTTCGGAGTTTGGCTGAACATTTTTTATTTAAGGTCGGATGATGAACGGATTGAAAGCTAAAATAGTGGTTCTCAAACATGACTGCATGTTGACATTACCCGGGAGCCTGAAAAAACATGGATGCCTGGGTCCCACTCCCAGAAAGTCTGATAAATTTGTCTGCGGGGCGGCCTGAACTTCTGCGGTTTTACTAGTATAAGCTCCTTCGGAGATTTGAACATGCAGCCTTGGTTGAGAGCCACTGTGCTAGAGGAGTGAGTCTTCCCCTTTTTCTGCTTCCTCTGAACACGAAACAAAAGTTAAAACCACAGTGATAAGTGTAGTAGCAAAGGTACCAGAAAATTTGTTGAAATTAGGCAAAGTGGAGAAAAGTTAAAATTCCCAGAGCTGTTTAATACAACCAAAATGACCGAGGTGAGAACAGAAGTGGATCAAAGCCTATTGAATGCCTGAGAGACTTACTGTACCATTTAAGAAATGACCGTCACATAATCATACTGGACATTTTCAGAGAAAGTTCTCTATATTACAACTAAAGAGTGAACAGTGACTCTGAGGTGTACTTCTGGACTGCAACACTCAATAAATCAATGGCATTTTTGCTTAGGCCTCTATTCTCCAGCCTAATTGTTTGGTTCAGTGCAGGCCTTTTGCTTTGATCTCTGGCTTTTCCACTTACAAAGACTTGATGAGCTTGGCTTCCTGGAGTGAAATTCAAATACACTTGTGAAATGTAAACAACATTCGTTTATTAAGAATTCTATAATCAAGGCAAATTGGCGTGCTTATATAAGCAATTAGCTCAGAGAATAGAACGAGAAATAGGATGCTAGGTCAAGAATGAGCTGATTGTTCTCAATGCAAGAGTCTAGCTATTCCTTTAATAGCTATAACAACATAAGCAAATACACATTCCTCTTATTCATAATCTTTAGCATTAGTGATTTGGGTTTGAGGACAGCATATGTGGTTTTCTGAACTGAGAGGGTAGAAGCAATTATTGTTTCATTTTCATCTAGAAATATAAATAAATCTTTTAGGGAAATGTAGGAAGTTTGTTAATGACCAAACAAAACTTCCTAGTAATTGGGAACAGGACCAGAAAAGGTATGGGTTTAAATGGGAATATTAAAAAAGTATAATGGAGTTGTGTTTTTTTTGTGTGTGTGAGTGTGGAGAAGGTAAATGTAATGACTGTTTTACAATTGCAGTAAGATGGAAGATAATCTCACCTGCTTTCAGTGAAAAAAATGTTATTACTCTTTGTATAGAGGAAGCGCTGGGATCACTGATGGTAGACGTTGGATAGACATGGTTAGATTTGCACTTGGGCAGTATTCAGTTTGCGCAGAAAGTTCAATGCTGCCCAGTGTCTCCCTTGGAAAAGCTGGGAACCTTAATGGAAAGGCTGTGAATCAGATGAATAGCTTTATAGGTTAGTTTCAGTTCTGACCCTTTCCGTCCCCAATCATGTTCAGCCTTATGTTTTTTCTAAGGAAGCTTTTCCTTTTTTTTTTTAGTGATAGCGGGATATTTTGTCTAACCAGGATTCTGTATCCCCAAGGACTTCTGCCTGGTGAACCTAGCAAGCGAATTCAGTCCAAGTGAATGGGACCTGGACACTACACATTTGGAACGGGTGATTCCCCAGGCCTTATTACAAAATCATTATTTTATTGGCAACTAATCAGGCCATCCAGATGCGAACCCAGAGATACCGTTTAGAACTATGGCCTCCCGGGGTTGTGGGACCATTCAGCTTGCCCAAGTTCAGCCTCTCTCATGTCCTTTCACAGGAAAAGACTCCAGCCTCAGCGTCTGCCTTTTGGAAAGCATTTGTTCGGTTTAGAAATCTCCATCTCATCTGTGAATTTACAGATCCCACCCCTCAGTTAAGGGTGATGCTTTAACCTTAGACATCTATATTTTTGTTATTTTATCACTAAGTATCAGAAATTCCGAGGTTGGTAGTTTTTCTATTGATAATGGAGAAATTTAAGGCGTTTTTGGTTTTCTAGATTTATACAGAATCATCCTTTAAATGACTATTTTTATTGAAGAAGAATAATATGCAAAGATAAATGAACCCACAACATTAAGTGTACAGCTTGGTGGAATTTCATAAACACACCCTTGTAAGCAGCCCCTCCCTCCATGAGGATTCAAAATCTGGTTTCACTTGGCTCCTAGGCTGCGTCCCCAGCCACAGTCACTCACCTGAACTTACTCTCTAAGGGGCTAGACGTACGGCAAAGAGCAGACCACAGGATTGTGCCTTATGGCCTGATTCTAAATGACTCTAACCATGACATTTCCACCACTTCCTTTGAGAGATTTCCTCCTTTCAAATAGGCCTGACCATTAGGAGATACTGACATTGTGGCATCTTTCTGTTGCTTTTAGTTATATCATCTACAACACTAATGATATTTCTTTTGCATGTGCATGGTATTCCTGTTTTTCATAATACAGAGAAGAGGACATTTGGATTTATGTTCCTAGAGTAAAGTATGAATGGGGAGGATTTTCCACAGTGAAAATGAGCATTTGCAGTTTGGGCTTCAATACTTGGAATTATGCACTTGCAGATACAAATTTTATTTATTTACTTTCAAGCCTAAATTCTGGCCTTTAGTTACTCCCCCTCCACCCCCAATCTTTCTTGATGCTTCTTTTGAAATATTAAAAGGTATAAGGTTGTAAATTTCTTCTTTTGGTTCAATTTTCCCATCACAGCCCTGTTATGTTATTCCAGATATTGATCCCATTTGGTCGTGTTTGCTGCTAATGATTTACCTTCCATACTCTCCTCCGTGACTTCTGTGCCCCTCCCCGCCTTCTCATCGAAGCTTTCCACTGTCTGGCCAGACCCATCTCTTCCTGTTTCCTTCTGGACCCAGACTTGATTGAAGTTTGCTTTCTCCCTGTCCACAGAAGATGCCTGCACTTTGCCTCCATGTCTTTTATCAAGTGATTCTTCTGCTTCCTGAAAATGTATTCAGTATATATACTCTTCGAGGCTCGTCTAAAATCTCACCTTTTTCAATTATCCTTGCAAGTCAGACCCACATTAGTTTGGGGGAGTTGGGAAAAACAACTCTCCTCTCTTTGATCTGTTTATAGTATGGATAGTATGAATTATTTCTCTTACTCATGAGGCCCTTGATTAACTATCACCTTGTGTGAGGCATGACTGTAAAATAAGGGGATGCTTTTATGTGTAGCTCTGTAGTCACTCCTTACACTCTGAGCCATCTGTTTGTGTCCATGTTTTATTTGGTAGTTCACATTGTGGGCTCCTGGAAGGCAAGGATTATGTCTTACAGGTCCTGGCACTTTTCCTTATCCA
Source organism: Antrozous pallidus (assembly GCA_027563665.1). Taxonomy (NCBI): domain Eukaryota; kingdom Metazoa; phylum Chordata; class Mammalia; order Chiroptera; family Vespertilionidae; genus Antrozous; species Antrozous pallidus. Next base: position 65,187,370 of record CM050508.1, on the reverse strand, counting down.
GCACGGTGCTCGGTCCCGGGAAGGGTCTTAGCCGAAAATTGCTGACTTGGTTAGAGAATGGTGCCCACTGACACAGGGCCGGGAATGGAGGAGCTCTCTGAGAACCTACTGAACTGACCACACTGGGCTGACTGTTAATTGTACATAATTGGCCTTTATGTTGAAATGAAACTTTGTCACAGATTCTTACTCATCTTGGTTTTCCCCACACCACCTGACTCTGGTAGGTGTCCAAGAATACTAAAGGTTCAGAGGTAAAAAGTTGGAGTCATGTTTCATTTGACTCCTTATAGGAAATTGGTGAATTAGGAGGTGTTAGGGCAGTTGAAATGGCCAAAGAAAATAAGTAGTTTTTCCCTGTCACTAAGTCAGATTGGTGTGTCATAATATGCGATCATTGGTGAGTACAGTGGCACAGTAGCACAGGGCTTTCTTGATGGAAAATGTCTTTCATGGCACTTTTACATTTGGACTGAGATGGGCTTAACTGAGCAACATTTCTTGTTTTGGCACTTCAGTGCTTTGCTATTTGCAAAGTGCTTTCAAATGATCCTCTCTGAGTCTAAGAGTTCTTAATAAATGAGGCAAATAGGGTGTGAGGTATGTGGCTTGAAGTTATATAGGAAGGCGGTGAAGTTTGTGATCCAGTCCTAGGTCTTTCGAACTAAAACTGCAGGAGTGTTTTGCTGTAAAGCAAGGTGATGCGTAAGTGCTCACTTATATTCTGTTCTGTCCCTCATAAGCATTATCTCTGTTGCTCCCGGCAGTGCTTGGAGGGAGCTATTAACTTCCTTTATCTAAGGAGACCATGGGGCTCTTTGTGATAAAGTGCCGCTACCAAATGATGGAGGCAGGATTTGAATCCAGGACTGTCTGATGAGAGATCCATTTCTTTCTGCTGTACCACACTGTGTGTGTTTTCTGAGTTAGCTATACAGTGGCCAGATTATTGTGACCACCTGATGCTGTTTGTAGGCAGATTAGCCGGACACTGCATCGAATGGGATATGGAAGCCAAAGGCCTGTTTGAACACCTTTGCTGTCTGCAGTTACCAAGATAAGACGTCTCCAATTCACACAGGAACACAAGGATTGGACAGTCGAGCATTGGAAAAAAGTCATGTGGTCTGATGAATCACGTTTCCAGTTGTATCATGCAGATGGCAGAGTGAGAAGTCTATGGAAACAGCATGAAAGCATGTACCCCACATGCATGGATACAACCCTCCAAGCTGGTGGGGGCAGTGTTATGGTTTGGGGCATGTTTTCCTGGCATGATTTGGGCCCTGTAATTCATGTGGAACAACATCTGACTAGCACAACATACCTAAGTATTCTTGCTGATCAACTTCATCCTGTCACATTGATGATTTATCCCAATGGAGATGGGTTCTTCCAACAAGACAATGCACCATGCCGTGGTGCTCGTATTGTGCAGGAGTGGTCTCAAGAACATGAGGGAGACTTTACCTTGCTTAGGTGGCCCCCACAATCACCAGATCTCAATCCAATTGAATATTTGTGGGATGAAGTTAAAAGAGCCATCAGGCAGCTGGTTCCACAACCATCAAATCTCACAGAACTGGACAGTGCTATTCATTCGGTATGGTGTCAGATTCCTCGCATCACCTTTCAACATCTCGTGGAGCCAATGCCAAGAAGAATCGCTGCAGTATTGAAGGCAAAAGGTGGCCCAACGAAGTACTGATGGGGTGGTCATGATAATCGGGCCACTCAGTGTAATATCTCGTTACATATATGCCTTTTGTTCATTCTTCATATACTCTCTGGACTACATTCATTAATTCACACACTAGCTATACTGTGAATGAGTCCAGCATCAGCATAGTTGCAGATATACTGAGTTCCAAGGGCTCAGAACGAAGGTGCCGTTTCTGTTTTAAGTGTTCAGAAAAAGTCTCCTTGGAATAGGCAGTAGAGAGATGCTAGGGCGGTCCCAACCACTGTTGGACCATCCTCTTTATTTTACATTGTACAGTTTTACTCATTTGTCACTGCTTTAATCAGACAGCCAGGAAAGGTTTACTGAGCACTTACTATGTGCCAGGCAGTGTTGTAGGCACTGGAGGATGCGGTGCTGCATGAGGTGGACCAACTGTCTGCCCCTGGTGCATTTTCTGGGAGAGGGCAGTGGGGGAGCCAGACATGAACTGGGTGCACAGATACTATCCTCCTATCTAATAAAAGAGTAATATGCAAATTGATTGTACCTCCGATCAAGCCACACCCACAGTCACACCCACCAGCCAATCAGGAGCAAATTATGCAAATCCCAACAAGATGGCTGCTGCCACTGAGAGCAGGAGGGAGGCTTGGGTTTCCCTGGCAACGGAGGAAGCCAAGCTTTTCACCTGCTCTTGCTGGCCTAGGCCTCCACTCAATGCTACAAAGTTTCAATTATAGAAGATACATAATCCCAATAGAAATGGCAGCAGCCACAGAGCTGGAGAGAGCAGAGGCTAGGGTTGCCAGGGTGATGGAGGAAGCAAAACTTCTGCAGCCCTTGCCTGGATCTTCATTCTAGGCGATAAAGTTTCAAACAGAAATGCCTGTTGCCAGGGAGCAAGTAGATGGCTTGGCTCTACTCCAGGCTACAAAGTTTCAATTGTAGAACATAAATTAATCCCAGATCCCAGGGCCTCGGCTTGGGTTGCTGGAGGGGTGTGGCCAGCCTGCAAACCACCACAGGCCCCTTGCCCAAGCCACTCCACACCCCAAGGGAGGGAACCCCCACCCAGATCCAGGACACCCTTCCGGGCAAACCACCTGTGTCCCCACCCATGCACCAGGCTTCTATCCTATCTAATAAAAGAGTAATACACAGATTGACCATCACTCCAACACACAAGAGGGCTGCCCCCATGTGGTTAAAGATCCTGCCCCCATGTGGACACAAGATGGCCACCAAAAGATGGCCAGCAGGGGAGGGCCATTGGGAGGTTCTAGGCCTGAAAGGGAGGGCAGTTGTGGGCCATAAGGCCAGCAGGGGACAGCAGTTGGGAGGGACCAGGTCTGCAAGGGAGGGCAGTTAGGGGTGACCAGGCCGGCAGAGGAGGGAAGTTGGGGGCAAACAGGTTGGCAGGGGAGCAGTTAGATATCAATTAGGCTGGCAGGGTAATGGTTAGGGGGTGATCAGGCTGGCAGGCATAAGCGGTTAGGGGCAATCAGGGAGGCAGGCAGGTGAGCAGTTTGGGCCAACAGTCCTGGATTGTGAGAAGGGATCCCAGATTGGAGAGGGTGTAGGCTGGGCTGAGGGACACCCCCCTCCCCCCGCACGCATTTTATGCACCGGGCCTCTAGTAGTACATAGGTGGACCTATTCTGATGCTATAGAGAGCTATGAGAATAAACTAGGGCAATGTGAGGTGGTGCCCTCTCGGTTAAGACCTGAATGATGGCGAGCAGGCAGCCAGGGCACGGGGATCAGATAGGTGCCCTCAAGCAGAATGAGCATCCATTTGTTTCTGCCCCTGGTGGCTCGGAGTGGGGTTCCAGTGAACCTGGAGGAAATGAAGGGAACAGGGCTGGCTTCAGACCTCAGCTGTGGGGAAACCTCACGGTGGAGGCGAGGAGTCTTTCCTCTGGCAGGACAGCCACTTCCTCTAAGTGGTTTTGTGCAGTCACAGTTCTGCCACCTGTTACCTTCAAGTGATTTCTAACAAGTAATGGCTGCTCTGGACCCAGGGGCCATACAGAATGGTTTATTTGGTTAGTGTGAACAGTCCCCTTGTAAGTATAAAGGCCCTCTGTAGGTGGTACTTGGCATGGCCCATTTTAGGTGCTTGAAGCCATAGGTTGACCTGGGTCAGGCAAAGTAGAAAGACCCTCCCTCCCTCCCTCCCTCCCTCCCTCCCTCCCTCTTACTACTTACTTGTTGTTGTGCAGGTTCTTTTTCTTCTTTTTAAAAAATGTTACTAAGAGATTTTTATTCTGAAGTTAAAAATGGAAGTAGTGCTCTAACCGGTTTGGCTCAGTGGATAGAGCGTAGGCCTGCGGACTGAGGGGTCCCAGGTTCAGGTCCCGTTAGGGGAATGTACCTTGGTTGCAAGCACATCCCCAGTGGGCGGTGTGCAGGAGGCAGCTGATTGATGTTTCTCTCCCATCAATGTTTCTAACTCTATCCCTCTCCCTTCATGTCTATAAAAATCAATAAAATATATTTTTTAAAAATTAAAAAAAAGGAAGCAGCATGTAGTTAGAATTCCTTAACTTGCCCATAAAGGTACAACAAGCACAGTTCTGGATCTATGATCCCAGAAAGTAGTTCTCATGCAGGTTCAAGTTTGAGAAACTCTGGACTTGGCTGAAGGAGGAGCCACGACAGAAGTCTGAGTGCAGCTCTGTGGGCATTCGGAGCATTCTGCCTTTACCAGTACCTGTCACGTCACTGGCTGTGGCTGGAAAACAGGTGGAGAATTCTGACATCTTGTTGCCTATAGACTTACTCCGTTCATTATTACATTATGCCTTAAATCTAGGAGTGGACTTGCTTCTTGTGGGAATTTTAAGGTAGCCTTCAAGTTAAATGTGGGTTTGATGCATGTACAGAAATAATGGCCATATAGCCACTTATCATTTCTTTAATTACTTCAGTAAATATGGAAGGTAGCTTAGGGTACCTGAAAAGTACGCATCACCTCTGTTTTGTACATGAGAAACTTGAGTTGTTAAGGCACTTGCCTGAGGGCACATTTCTAGTAGGAGGAGTTGGAGTTAAAAAATCAACTTTGTTGACTCTGAAGCTGTGCTCCTAACGTACTCTTTTGAATCACTTATGAAATATAAGCGTGGCAAGTTTTAATATAATGGTTCAAAGTAAATTGAAAGCTCTGTGAGGGTAAGTTCAATATCTTTTCAGCTTGTATTAATTTTGTTAATATATCCAGAACCACAGCAACAATATATCTTTCAAAAAAAGTTTAAAGATAAAATAATAACGATGAATAAGCCACTGTCCACTGTTGAAATGGGAAAGGCCAAATAAGCTTGTGATGAAATTGGCTTTTTTATAGTAACAGTTGTCCTCTGAGAGCTTTCTGAAGGCTCTCTTTCAGACAACTGTCTCTGAACCTTTGTTTTTTTAAATGTTCCCAGTAGAGTGGCTGTGTTGTTACAGCTTCAAGGCTGTGCAGTAAACCTTTTGATCAGCCCTCACTGATAACACATAGACTTGAACTTCCTTGTGAGGGGAACAACTGTTAGTATCTCGTATTAGTAGGCTTTATATTGAGGTTTGCTTATTTTTAGTAAAGAAATTCCACATAATCCCATTCATTCATTCATTCAACAAATGTTTTGTTTGGGTGTTCGTTCCAAGCCAGGCGCTGTGGAGATGCTGGGACTCAAAGGTCAAAGTGTCGTCCCTCTGCCTTTGAGGAGATAACTGCCTGTGGAAGAGGCAGGCACGGACATGAAAATGATGGGATTCTAAAGGCATTTATTGTATGTATGTACTATATGCATTTTGTCCTGTGGAAGGGCATATGAAGGTTCGAGTGCTGTAATGTTCTAGGTTAACCTGCGACATCTAGACACGTCGGTAAATTTGGCTGAAAGTTGTAATTCACAAAGTACAGATGAAGTGAGTTCTGCCCTGCCTGAAAGCTCAGGGATTCAGGTGTGTGCGTAAGTGCGCCGGCACAGACCACTGGGAGCATCTGGTAAAAAGGGCTGATTTTCAGGGACAGCTTTGCGAGCGCAGAGCCTTCTCCTCCAGAGGGACAGAGGGAGACGTACTCCTGGGTGGTGCGCATCAGAAACCAAGCGAATGTCTGCTGCACTCCCCTTGCTAGAAGCAGGCGGTCTTCTCTACAGGGCTCATCGCGGGAGGTGATGGCATTGGACCCCTGGCACCCGGAATGAGCGTGTGGCTGAGCTGTGAACCCGAAGGGTGTAGTTGAAAAAAAAAATGCTTGTTTATGAGCTTAGGCTTTGGACTTAGACATGCGTTTGAATCAGGATTTTGCTGCTAACCGGTTGAGTGGCCTTTCTAAGCCTGGTAGCCATGCCTGTCATATGAGTTAAGAGCCAAGGGTTGTTGGGAATATTAAATGCTGTTGCTTAGTACAGTCAGCCAGTGACACTCGGGTAAGCACTTCTCAAAAGGTTGTGGTTGTTTTGCACCCTCTTATTTGTCTTTATTAAAGCACGGACTTTAGGGGTGAGGGGACTCTGATGGGACTTCAATTAAATCACCATCAACCTGAATGTGAAGAGCTGAACTGAACTGACAGTGGCTCAGGCTTGCTACTCTCACCTTGAGATCGCACTTACTGACTTCTTTCACACATGAACGTTTCCAGCGGTCTGGTCCATTGTACGTGGCCTCTACTTGGAGAGTTTATCTTGACCCCTGTACATTTTGTGCTGTCTAGAAAAAAGACCTGCTGTTTGAGGACATCAGACTGTTCTGTTTCAGAACCCAATGGAAGCGTTAGCTTTTTCAGAATAGGAGCGGATAACCACACATGCACAGCTAGTTCACATGAGAAAATTCATTCGGGTTATGACCATCTGGGCCTTGAAGAAACTGCTGTTGCAGTTTTGTTTGGCTCCAGCACCATTGGAATGGATGGAGTCATTTGGACTTTATTCTGAATTCCAATAGTGGCAAAAGAAAAAAAAAAGATTTGTATAACTTATGTGTAGATGGCCTTCTGTTTGATTTAATTGAAATCCACCCTGGCTGGCCAGCTCAGTGCTTAGAGCATTGGCCTGTGCCCTTGAGGGTCTCAGGTTTGATTCTCGGTCAAGGGCATTATACTTGGGTTGCAGGTCCAATCCCCACCCCCAATCTGGATGTGCGTGGGAGGTAACCAATCGAAGCGTCTCTGTCACATAGATGTTTCTCTCTCTTCCCTGACCCCCTCCATGACCTCCTCCCTTCCACTCTCTCTAAACATCGATGGAAAAAATGTCCTCAGTCCTTGCGTGAGGATTAAAGAAACCAAAAAATTTATTCTTGCAGCAAATCAAGAATACAATGCCATCTTACTTGATCTAGGTAACAAAGTAATAAGTCATTACAAGTTTCATCCCCCAATAACTCTTGGCTGCATTTCCCCACCTCCCCCACACCTACCCCTGAAGGTTCTTTATTAATGTACTAGAGACCTGATGCACGAAATTCATGCAAAAGTAGGCTTTTCTTCCCCTGGCTGCTGGCACTGGCTTCCCTTTGACACCAGGACCCAGGCTTCCCTCCGACTGCCTGCAGGCACCCAGGACCTGGGCTTCCCTCGCAGCCCAGCTTTTGTCTGGAAGGTTGTCTGGAAGGACGTCTGGTATAATTAGCATATTACACTTTGGTTATTATGGGAGATTGGGGTTACATCCTACACATCAGACTTGCTGAATCAGACAGAGCTACGCTGATGAAACAGGCCAGTCCCAAATTCAATCAGTACCCTACCACCATCCAGAAACGAGAGCCTCAAACTTTCTGAAGATGCTTTTTAGGCACACTTCTTTCTTACTTCCCAGTGAGGAAAATTGCTCTTTTTCTCTCAGCTGATAAATGTCACTGTTGCCCTAAATTGTATAGTGGCATTCTACTTTTTAAAGTTACTGAGCTAAAAAAATATTTGCTAGAACTTTAGACTAGTATGAAATAAGATTTTTGTGTTCTCAGTCTCTTTTGAGGATCCTAAAATCTCGTGGTCTGAAGCTATGGGCGTGTTTTTCTTGGTGCCCCATTTTCATATCAAATAACCTTAATTTTTTGGATTTTAGTAATGAAGGTCTGAACCCAATCTGTCAGGCTGCTAGTGGCATTTATTATAGCCTTTAGTCAGCTTAGAATGGCATGAAAGGAAGTAATAAGCCAACTCTAAGAAGGTCCAGATGAAAAGGATTATAACGTGGTACAAAAATATTAGCAGGCCTGGCTCAGCCGTGTGACTCATTCCTTTTGGAGTATCCATTTTGACAGCTTGTTTGAATCACACATCAATCACAGTGTTGGTATTTTTTTTTTTTTTTGGGGGGGGGGTGTGGAGGGTGCTAGACTTTACCCTAATGCTCATGATGGTAACTGCCAAAAGTGAACAAAGAGAATTAGAAATGAAACACAAACGTTCATTTTTTTCTTGAGCAGAAACAAAATTAGGAGTTCGAATGGCTGTTTCATTGCCCCAAGAAAACCTTTGAAAGTACGGCCACTGTGGGTCATCCCAGTCTTTGCCTATAGGAGCTATTTTTCTTAGGTTTCCATTCAAGGGTTTTCTTCCCAAACACTCTCCTCTACCCTAGGAATAATTCTTTTAGGGCTTAAGGTTTATTTCATGATGGCCCGGTGACTAAGCTTGCTTTTGGGATCACTCCACCCTGTTCTGCATGTAGTCCTTCTGGGAAGAAACTCCGATGCACTTCAAAGGAGCAGCAGAGACACAGGGTGTATCTAGAAATAAAAATGTGACCCTTTGTCTCTCCTTTTCATCTCTCTTACCGGCATCCTTCTGTGCAAACAGACCCTCGTAATCGTTGCAGCCGCTCAAGCTGGTAAAGGACTTGCGCCACCGCTCCATGCATGTGCTGTAACGTCACACAGAAATCTCCTTCCGTCCCATTTCCTGCCATCAAGTGCATGTGTGCTTTGCACAGCATGCGCTTAAATACGAGAAATAGTTCTAATGGGTACGCTCTTAAGGAGATAGTGTCAACATTACAGAAGAGTCTGTTAAAATACCCACCTACCTACCTAAAGAGAGAGCGTCACAGGTGTCCAAGCTTCTCTGTCCTCGTGTGCTCCCTTCTCCCTTCAGAAGTAAAACCTGTCATCCCCTGCACATTTGGCACAGATTACAGTTGCTTGATTTTATAGAGCCAGTCTCATCACCCACGTGTACTTATGGCGCGACGCATTTGGTTTTGAGAAATACTTCGTGTTGACACATGTAGCTTCAGGTCATTTAGCTTTTACATCATAGTCATGAATGAATGTACCGCAGTCATTTACAGTTGGTCCTCCTCATTCCTGGAGTCTGGATTTGCCCATTTGCTTAGTGGATACAGTGCTCTTGTTAATTCGAAAAGGAGCACCTCCAGTGTCTGTGGTCGGTCTTTCGTGGCCACAGAGTGGTGACAAATTGCAGTCACCTGCTGAGCAGTTTCCCAGCTGAGGTGGAACCAGGCAGTGCCCCCCCCCCCCCCCTTCAGCTCTCCGACTGTAAACAGGAGTCCCTTGCGCATTCTGTTTAGTGCCAAACCTTTCACATTTCAGTGCTTTCCTTTGGTTATTTTGTTCCGCGTCACGGCCTGCAGCTGCAGTGCGGAAGTGCGTAGTGTTCCAGAGCGCCAGAAGACTGGAGCGTGCCTTCTGGAGGGAAAATGTGTTAGATAGCTTTGTTCTGACCCGAGTTAGAGCGCTCTCAGCTGTGAGTTCCATGTCCGTGAACCAGCACTGTATATTAAGTAAGGTGTCTTTACACAGAAACACACGTAACACAGTTTTATGTGTGGGGGTGACCAGAGGCTTGCAGAAACCTCTCTCTCTTTCCCCCAGGAGTGGCTTTCTGTGCTGGCTAATGCAGAGTGACTTTCTAGGACATGAGCCCTGTGAATAATGGAAATCCATTTCTGTACCTTATTGATGGCATTTAAGATTAGTTGCAATTTGTTATTATAAGTAATCCTTATATAATAAAGAGCTAATATGCTAATTAGATCAAATAGCAGAGTGACCTTCTGGGTGAAGCTAGGGTTGCAAGGGCTGAGCCCGTTACATGAATTTTGTGCACCGGGCCTCTAGTGTTACAATATAACCCTGGTGTATGTCATCTGACACATAGGTATAAGTTTCTTAAGGTTATAGACGTAGAAATTCAATGACAGGGTCCCAGGTTTGCCCATTTTCAACTTGTGTGATTATCATGGCAATGGTCTCTAAAGTGGCCATTCCCCTGGTGTAATAGCTATTAGTAGGATTTGCCACCCTCTCTCTTGTCTGCTCAGTTTGGGTCTGTGTATCAGAGAATTAAAAATATCTTTTTGCACCTACCTGGTGCTAGAGATTATCAGTAATAGCAGAGAGCTGTCATCCAGGAGTTGACTATACTGTATATTCCCAGTGGTATTAGAAGCACAAAGCAAATTTAAAAAACCTACTTGCCATCGATTTAAATTTTACCTCTGATTGAGATGAGTATAAATTGAAATTGTTTGGAGAATGCTTAGTGTCATATTAGCAGCTAACAGTCTATGCCTTTTCCTTGTGCTGGGCTAGACATCTTTTATTGCGGTTAATCTTAGTAATAAACCAAGAGGGTAAATACCATTATTCATCCCATTTTACTTAAGAAGAAACAGGTGCAAAGAGATTGAGCAACTTGTCTAAAGTCATATAATTAATAAATGACAACAGTCAGGGTTTCAACCTAGGCTCCCTGATGCCTGCTCTCCCAGTTTGTTTTGATTTTTTCCTTTATTTCCCCCCACCATCATTTTTCTTCCCTGTACTCTCGTCCACCTCCGCTGATCTCCCAGTATTAACCATTGTGCTCTATCTGCCTCAGCTTGCCACTTAATTTCTTCCATGTAGCCATGACCAAAGGTAGTTTTTCTTAATGTAACATATACAATTCAGGGGAGTTGCGGCCTAAAATTTACTATATTTGTAAAGGAGCACCATTCTCAAAAAGTCATTCCTTTTCCTGGCTTTATGTTTCTGATTTGCATTTAACCCTGAGGGCTGGAATGGCTTAAACCAGGGGCTTTAATCCCATTTGTACCAGCCACATCCCTGAGATGTCCTGTATTTTAACCTCACCGTCTATAAATTGGAATAAATAAAGATGTTCTTGCTATCTCTGAGCACTGATGTGGGATAAGTCCTACCAAGAGCTTTGGTGGAGGGAATTTCTTTTATACATAATAATTATGGAAAGAGGAATTACACTCAATTTCAAAGTCTTGTTACTGTGACATCATCAAATATAACAACTTACACTCAATGCAAATGCTAAATGTCTTTAAAAGTATTTTTTCCAACTAATTCAGATATGTTTCAGTTGTAGAAGGTTAATTAGAAAATGCAGTTTAGAAACAGAAAATGTACACATTTCTAATTCCATTGCCCAGAGATAGCACTGTTGACTGTTTTGGTATGGATATTCTTCCATTATGGTTTGTTTTCTTGTGTGCATCCATGCCATGAACATCTTATCTTTCGTTAGAATTTCTGAATGCTTGTAAACGGTTACATTGATGGGCATTTCACAGTTTATTTAAGTAGTTCCTATTGTTCGAGTCTCAGGATGGTCTGTCTCTGTCTCTCTCTATCTCCCTTAAGTTTCACCAAGATGAATACCCTAGTAGCCTAGTCTCGGCACACGTTCTCAGTCTTTCCTTAGGATGATGAATACAGTTTAAAGAGGCAGTTCAGAGTGGTGAAAATTAAACAGGCATCAGGAGAATTAGATTTGACTTTTAACTTCGTCATTAATTGTTGCTGTGACCTCTGCATCACTTTGTTTCCAGTGCTTATTTTACTCCTCTGTATCAGGTAAAACGAGTTAACTCCTGAAGGGGATTTAATTCTGATGGCAGTCACTTAGGATAGTTTATAGATAAGGAAATTGGACTGGAAGGGATGTATGTATCTCTTCTGATGAATTCTGTTTGTTGGTTTCGTTGTTTTTGCTGATGCCAAAGGCACTGAGCATCCTGTCGTGTATTAGAGTCATAGTTACAGTCATCCTTAATCAGTGATTATGATTAACTAGAGGCCCACTGCATGACATTTGTGCACTTGCGGAGGGCGGGGAGGCGGCGGGGGGGTCCCTCAGCCCGACCTGTGCCCTCTCACCACTGGGAGCAGGCCTGAGCCATCAGTCGGACATCGTTAGCACTACTGTGGAGATACAGCATGTGACTATCTCGCCAGCTGTGCCCAGCTTCTGGCTGAGTGGTACTCCCCTGTGGGAGCGCACTGACCACCAGGGAGCAGCTCTTGCCTTGAGTGTTTGCCCCTTGGTGGTCAGTGCATGTCATAGCGATCGGTCATGCTGCCGTTTGGTTGATTTGCATGTTAGGGTTTTATTATATAGGATAGTGTCTGAACTTGAGCCTATTCTGACTTTTGGAAGTCCCTTTATTGACTAAGCTTGCTTAGGAAGCCAGTCTTACCAACTGATAAATGGGTAAAAAAAACCTGGCATATTCATACAATGGAATACTATCCTATTCTAGAGGCCCGGTGCATGAAATTCATGCACGGGGGGGCAGAGGGTGTCTCTCAGCCCAGCCTGCACCCTCTCCAATCTGGGATCCCTTGACGGATGTCCGACTGCCCGTTTAGGCCCGATCTTGGTGGAATCGGGTCTAAACGGGCAGTCGGACATCCTTCTCACAATCCAGGACTGCTGACTCCAAACTGCTTTCTGCCTACCTCCCTGATTCTCCTAACCGCTTCTGCCTAGCAGCCTGATCACCCCCTCACCACTACCTTGCCAGCCTAATTGATGTCTAACTGCTCCCCTGCCAGCCTGTTTGCCCCCAAATTCCCTCCTCTGCCAGCCTGGTCACCCCTAACTACCCTCCCCTGCAGGCTTGATCACTCCCAACTGTCCTCCCTTTCAGGCCTGGCCCCTCCCAACTGCCCTCCCCTGCAGGCTTGATCGCCCCCAACTGCCCTCCCTCGTAGGCCTGGTCCCTCCCTACTGCCCTCCCTTGCTGGCCTGATCGCCCACAACTGCTCTCCCTTATAGGCCTGGTACCTCCCAGTGGCCCTCTCTGCTGGCCATCTTGTGGTGGCCATCTTGTGTCCACATGGGGGCAGGATCTTTGACCACATGGGGACAGCTCTTTTGTGTGTTAGAGTGATGGTCAATCTGTGTATTACTCTCTTATTAGATAGGATAGTAAACCCTAATATGCTAAGTGTCTGGTCCATGGTCGGCCATTTAACCAATCAAAGTGTAATATGCTAATGATATGCTAAGGCTACTCAACCACTCACAGTGATGTACACTGACCACCAGGGGGAAGACAGTCAACTGGTCGACCAGTTGCTAAGATGTGCACTGACCACCAGGGGGCAGATGCTCCCACCAGTAGGTTAGCATGCTGCTGGGGTCTGGCCGATCAGGACTGAGCAAGATGGGCCTGACATGCCCTGGGGCCCTTCCGTGGTCCCTCCTCAGCTGGCCAACCTCCCTCATCCCTTTCTGGCCCCGACCATGTACCTTTGGGGTCCCTGGGCCTGGCCTGTGCCCTCTCTCAATCTGGGACCCTGTAGAGGATGTTGCAGAGCTATTTTCAGCCCAATCCTGTAGGCCAGGCAGAGGGTCCCCACTGGTGCACAAATTCATGTCTGGGGCCTCTAGTTTGGTCATAAAAAGCATAAAAGCACTGATACATTCTACAACATGGATGAAATTAGAAAATGATTTTTAAGTCCAAGAAGCCAGGCCACATATTAAATGATTCCGTTTATATAAAATGATCATAACTGGCAAATCTAGAGAGATAGAAAGTAGATTAGGGCTGGGAAAAGAGGTGACCCTGAGTGCCTTAGGATGGTTGATAGCTAAAGGGTACAGGGATTCTTGTTGAGGTGATTAAAATGTTCTAAAATTGATTGTGAGGATGGCTGCAAAGCTCTTAAATGTACTAAAGACTCTGCATAAGATTAAATGGGTGAATCGTATGGCATGTGAGTATCTCAATAAAGTGTTACTTTAAAAAGATAGATTCTAAAAAGCTTGTTTCAGGTTTTCTAGATGTTAGAATTATAACCAAGTGAACATTAATTGTATTAAACTCCTCATGAATTGCTGCTTTGTTTCCTGAGAATCTCAGTGTGAATCTCAATATGGGAGGTAACTGAACCACAAAGCTCTTCTTTCCCATTTGGAGTTTCTTTTGAGGGCTTTTATTAAAACTATTTGGGGTCTGCTATGGCAAAAATAAATTAATTAATGGACAGTACTGTCTATCAGATACCAAATATAAAACACAGCCCACCAGTGAGGCTATCAAAATATTGACTTTTCAGCCCAGACATCAAGGCTTTATGGTTGATTTATCGACCCATGAACCAGAAAGTCATGGTTCAATTCCCAGCCAGGGCACATGCCCAGGTTGTGGGCTTGATCCCAGTAGAGGGCGTACAGGAGGCAGCCGATCAATGATTCTCTCGCATCATTGATATTTCTCTCTCCCTCTCTGCTCCTATCTGAAATCAATAAAAATATATTTAAAAAAATATTGTCTTTTCAGTAGTATCCAGAATGAGTGTTTTACAAAGCACTTCAAAAACTCTGAGAAACAAAGGAAATAAATCATACAATACTGAGAGCCCTGGCTAGGTGGCTCAGTTGGGTGGTGTAACATCCCATATACAAAAAAGTTTTGGGTTTGATCCTTGGTTGGGGCACATAGGGGAGGCAACTGATGGATGTTTCTCTCTCTTTCTCTGTCTCCCTTTCTCTGAAATCACTAAACACACCTTCAGGCGAGGATTAAAAACAAAGCAAAACAAAACTATAAAGTGTTGAGATTAGTCATGTTTGTTGTCCATGTTCATGGCATTGCATTTTCCTGGTTAGTTGCCCAAGTGTATTAACGAATGGCTCACATGCTACTCTATTGGGGCACTTCTTCCCCCTAGTTATATTAAGTATGGAACATGAATTTAGCCAGGGAAAACAGAAGTAGGGCTAAGAATTGGGTCCTTTAGAAATTCAGACCATATTTGGTCATTTTTATTGAAATTTTCATGTCCTTTAGGAATTTCTACCAGAATTATAAACATCAAGGTAAAAGTTCAGTCAAAAATGTTGTTTGTTTTTCCTTACAATGGTCTGCAGTTATGTAAGTTTTGTCTTAAGCCTCTCTTGATCTACCATTGCAAGTTGTCATATCAGCCAGAGAGCCAGCCAGGCTTTTACACCAAAATACTAGTAAACCATAAAACATATCTTAGACGGTCTTAATGCAGCAAAAGCAAATTTGGCCAGAATTTCTGAGGCAATTCCATGACTCGAATTTCCAATAAATTAATCTATTTAGATATACTTTGAGTGCTTTTCCTGGAAAAATGGTATATTATGCAACTAAAGGAGACTAACTCAGATCTTGGGATTAGCCTGTGACTTTGATCTTACGTAAATGAGTTCCTTTAACAGTGTTTCTGTTTAGTATCTAAAATAAGTCCAGCTTTATTCAAGAAAGTTTTTAGCTGGATAATTTTCTGTGTTGTTACTGGGAGGTCAAAATTGTTATGCTGAGAAGAATTTGTTATAATGGGTTCTTGAGAGATTGAGAGGTATTGATTTTAGAGAGAGGGAGGGAAAGAGAAACAAAAATTAATTTGTTTCACTTACGCATTCATTGGTTGATTTTTTTATATGTGCCTCACTGGAGATTGAACCCACAACCTTAGTATATCAAGACAACACTAACTGACCTACTCAGCCAAGGTAGGATTAAGAGGTCTTTTACTCCTGTCTGGAACATCGCTCCGGCCACCCTAAATTACACTATTTATTTTAATTAAATAGGTTTTAGAGAATTGAGGTATAAAATGAAGTACAAGTATTTGAAGATTTTCAATCCATATATGTTATTGCATACCTACTGTGTGCCCAGCACTTAGCATGTGATTTGTATATTTATTCAGTGAGGATTTGTTGGTGAACCTGGTTTTTGCTGAGCACTATATTAAGGTAAACAGAAATGAAAAGACAATGTACTTATATATAGTGAATGCTGTAATAGGACTATGTATTAAATGGCAGTCCAAGGTGGTATGTTATTTGTAGGCAGAGATTGGCAAGGAGTTAGACAAGAAACTGAAGAGCTCATTCTTGAATTGGAGATTAGAGGATGAATGGGATGGCTTAAGGTTGGGGACAGTTGGGGGACCGTTTTGGGGGAAGGCATTCTAGGAAAGGAATGAAGGTATGGTGTGTTTTAAGGGACTGCATGTAGTTGATATTAGAACACACATAGAGTGTCTGTAGAACTGACAAGAGAAGTGATAAAAGTCATGTTTTAGTAATGTTATCTGGGAGGACTCTTAGGATGGCTTAGAATGAACAAATCCAGAGTTAGAAACCCCACTGAAGAGTCTGCTGCCATAGTCAGGCAAGGCACAACTGGAGGTGGGGCAGGACAGGTGTGTGTAAGAATATGAAGGAGGAGAAAGGAGAGAGTTGGTGTCAAAGAAGAAAGAGAAGGCTTGGGTTTAAATGGTTCCTATTTGGATCAGGGACTACTGAGATTCTTAGGAAAGCTGTGGATCCTTATCTCGAGAGAAGTCCATAGATATATATATATGTGTAAACAGTAACAGGCAGTTCCAGAAACCCTTTCATAGACTATCAGAGCTCTGTGGATTCCCTGGTTCAGAACCCTTGGTCAGTAGAATGGGGGAGAGGAAAGAGTCAATTAACTCCATGTTTACTAGAGCCTGGGAATTTAAGAGGTTATTGTAACCAGACAGAGTGGGCCAATTGGGTAAAATATTTTGTGTCATAGAAGGCAAAGATGATTTGAGATTTTGGGGTACATTGAGATTTCCCCTTAAGAATAAGTACAGTACATTTACCTCTGGTAATGTATTTATTGTATGTGTACTCTGCTTGATGAAACATAATAAAGTATACTACTTGGCTGGATGCAGGGTTTAGACTAATACTGGTAGGCCTGAAGTTTCAAAGGTGATGTGCCCTGGTTTAAATGCTCATATCAATGATTTTATTTTGCTTTTTTTGTGTAGGAGACGATACTCTTTAAAATTTTTTGTAAATTTTGTTAACAGTATTACAGATATCTGCTGTTTCTCCCCATTTTTGGTGCCCTTTACCCCAGGCCTTCCCCATGCTATTGTTCATGGGTTATGCATATATGTGTGTATGTTCTTTGGTTAATCTTGTCTTGGCCACTCCCTCCTGCCACTGAGGTCTGCTATTCTATTCCATGCATCCATACCTCTTGACCTATTTTGTTCGTCACTTTGTTTTGTTCTTTAGATTCCACTTACAAGTGAGATCATGTGCTATTTGTCTTTCTCTAACTGGCTTACTTTGCTTAGCATAATAGTCTCCATATCCATTCATGCTGTCTCAAAGGGTAAGAGATCCTTCTTTTTTAAAGCTGCCTAGTATTCCACTGTGTAAATGTAGCACAGCTTTTTTATTCATTCATCTACTGATTGGCACTTGGACTGTTTCCACATCTTAGCTATTGTAAATAATGTGGCTATGAACATAGGGGTGCATATATTCTTCCTGATTGGTGTTTCAGGATTCTTAGGATATAGTTCCAGAAGTGAGATCATGGGTCAAACAACAGATCCATTTTACTCTTTAAAAAAAAATACTTTTATTGATTTCAGAGAGGAAGAGAGAGAGAGAAACATCAATGATAAGAGTCATTGATTAGCTGGCTTCTGCATGCCCCCTACTGGGGATCGAGCCTGCAACCTCAGCTGTGCCCTGATCGGGAATTGAATGGAGATCTCCTGGTGCATGGGTTGATACTCAACCATTGAGCAATACAGGCCAAGCAGGTTCATTTTACTCTTCCTGTGCATTGTCACTCATGACTTTAGCATTTAATGGGCATTTTTATGTTTTAATCTTTGATGAAAATGTGACTAATGGCTGGAGACTAACAATGAGGCTGAAAAAAACTGGGTTATCACAGCTAAACATGTCTTTTTTTCTACACATTTAATGCCTTTACACTCGTATGTTTCATATTTTGGTTGACAGAGTTCTTAAGCAATAATTTCTTCATCTTAGGAGTCACCTGGAGAATTTCTTGGATCCCCAAAGCACTGACAATTTGTGAAACAGGTTAGAAGGGGATTGTGAAATCAGAGTCTGTCTTCTAGGTGTGTGAGGTCATATTGTCTTGTTTTTCCTCTATCAGATTAAAATCACACCTCAAGCTCCAGGAAATTAACTATGCACCTGGTTCATAGTTTGAATTTTGGTATTTAACAGTTATTTTTCTATGTTTTTTTTTTCTTTTCATCTGAAAGCTCATTGGTGAGGAAGGTTTATGGGAACTTGTTAGAAATGCAGGTTCCTCCTAATTTACTGAGTCAGTCTACATTTTATCAAGATCCCACAAGTGATTTATGTCTGCTCATGCTTCTGACTTACTGGACCAGTCCACCTGCTGTCCAGGAACGTGGGCTCTTAGAGCCCCTTTGCTGCAGTTCAAGGCCTTTCCATTTACTTAGAGGTGATAGGGAACATCTGGTCACCATCCTTCATACATAAATTTTTGTGGAATTAAAGATGATTTAGGTGCCTCTGAGCCTTTTGGGTTTAAGCCTGGTAACTGGAGTTTGTATAATCTTTTTCCTCATAGAGAAGATTATTTTCTAGATGATTTAAATTTTTTTTCTGAAATGGGCAAAATACTCTTATTAAGGGTCTGAATGCTACAAGCAAAGTAAAATAGCTCCTGACCCATGTGTTTTATGTTCTTCTTACTCTTAAGATCTAGGGACATATGACCATATTTTTTGTTTCATTTGAAGGATTATTTTGATAAGCAGTAAAAATAGCAACTAATTCTTCATTGAAGGAACTTCAAACCCAGAAGGTACTGGTCTCTCCTCTTGCTTCTGAAGAATAGAACAAGTTGACCAGTGGTCTTTGGAGTCTCTTCAGGCAGGTATGACTGACTCACTTGATTAGAGCGTTGTCCCCATATGCTGAAAGGTCATGGGTTTGGTTCCCAGTCAGGACAGATAACCCAGGTTGCAGGTTCATTCCCAGGTTGGGGTGTGTGTGGGAGGCAATCATTTGATGTTTTTCACTCATATTGATGTTTCTCTTTCTTGTCCTTCCTCTCTCTCTCTAAATCATTGAAAACATATTCTCGGGTAAGGATTAAAAAAAGAAAGAATGAAAGGAATTAATAAAAGGGAGGCAAGAAGGCAGGGAAATGAAGAACGAAAAGTCAGTTAAATGGGAAATGAAAAGCTTAATATTGATAATTGTTTTATAAATCTTTTGGTTTGGGGATTCTAAGGAAAATTCCTTGAAGCATTAACAGTTTTCTCTTGGTTTTTGACTATCAGAGCTTTATCTGTCTCTTGTTTATATAAAAAGTTCAATTTTAAATTCTTTTATTTTTTAAGCACCAGGGATTTTTTTTAAGGCATCAGTCTTCACCTTTTGCATCATCTTTTTCCTGAAACATTTACATTAGGTTGTAGGTTCAGCATTGCTTTGTTGGATTGTAATTTAATAAACCTGAAAGGTTTCTTTATTTCACCATAGTCCAAATTAGTACTTACAAAAGCCATGTGACTGATTTGCAGATAAAACTTGGACAAGTGCTTGCCATGCAGTTAAATTACAGTCTTCTCACCTTAAGTATGGCTTTCACTGTACAATAATGTCTATTTGCTTGGTGTCCTGCCTTTGGTATTTCATTTTATTGAGTTTGTTTGCATCACTGTTAATCCACAAAATTTGTAGGTCTGGTAAGGCTGATAAGTGAAGGAGGTAGAGGTTTGTTTGTGCAATCACTGCATGCCGATTGTCTAAGCTGCTAAGGCATGCAATTTAACCTTCCATGACTGAACATGTACACAGTTGACATGAAAGCATTTCTCTTTCCCTAGTCAGGCACATGGGGTCTCAGTTAGTGTGAAAGAATGCAGGGATGTGGAACCTCTTCTGCATTTGTATTCCTTGGAAAGTAGCCATCTCTCAATTTTATTTTAACATGGAGAAAAGAAGCTTATTTTCTAGGAATGCTATAAAATAAATACTTCATAATAAAGCATTTATAACAAATGATGAACTGTTGTTGGTTATTTATATGCATCTCTCTGACTCTCTTTGATTTTGAGGTCTTGTTGGTTCTTTCTTTGCTCTATATTATGAGTGGAGAGTAGATGATGAAGCCTGAGGGGAAGAAGGGTGGATGGAGAGGCAGATCAAACAAGGAAATGCTGCCTGCTGGAGTGGCTCAGTGGTTGAACATCAATCTAGGAACCAGGTGGTTGCTGGTTCAATTCCCAGTCAAGACACATGCCCGAGTTGTGGGTGCAATCCCCAGTGGGGGAGAGGGGAGGGTGTATAGGAGGCAGCTGATTGATGATGATCTTCTTTCATTGATGTTTCTATCTCTCTGTCCCTCTCCCTTCCTCTCTCTCTAAAATACCAATTAAAAAATACCTATAAGAAAATGTGTGTACACATAGTTATGGCCTCATATCCCTTCAAATAAGAATTTTTTTTTTTTAGCATTACATGGACTATATCTATTGAATTGATTGAAGTGGATTTTCAGAAATAACTGCCAGCATCTATTGATCCTGTAGAGAGGCTGACTGGTAAATGATAGGACCTGTGTTGGTCAAGAAGTGGTAGAGGTCACTTAAAACCATTGAAAAGGACAAATTAAAAATGATTCAAAAACAAGTTGCTGGACTTTCATTTCTTGAAAGTTGAATTAATCAGGAAAAGTAGAATAGTAATTTATTGCTGTGTGACAGGAAAGGGGAAGGCTGGGTGGAGATGGGCAAAAGGGCGGGGGGGAGCACCTGTAATAGTAAACCTTACTTGTTTTGAATAAAAATACATATTTTTAAAAATTTTCCAAAAAAGTAGTAAACATCCTATGGGTCAGAAATTTGGGTGGTCTTGCCTTATGGTATCTCATTAGGTTGCCATTTTATGAAGGTAGAGTAGGGCTGAGGGATTCACTTCAGAGTTGTCTCTTTGACATTGGGAACTATTTTGGAGGCTGGCTGCCACAGAAGGACACTTGATTTTAAAAACATCTTAGGCGTTTCCTCCTCCTAATGGTAACTCAGATAACCACTAATTTACAGCTTTTTAAAGGTCACACATGGAGCAGAATATATGGGAGACACGGAAGTTCTCAATTTAGTGGGGAGATTTCATATACCTTAGGGTATGAATTTTCCAGTGGCTAATGGAAGTATTTTAATTAATACAAGTGCATGAACTAATTGGCATATATTACTCGTCTGTTACATTTTTTGAATCCTAAGATTACTCTGTAGAGAGATAAACTATAGTTAGAGGTCTACCAATGGAGAGTCTAATTGAGTATGTGAGGTCGACTTATGGTTCATAACGTGTTCATTATATGAAAGATTCTCTTACAAGTTTGGTCAGTTGCCTGCTTTATAATAGCTTAAGTAAACTCCGCATAGCATCCATTGTGAATTGATAGCTATTCTCATTATAGTTGGTTGGAAGCTTTTGGTTTATTTTTAGATTTCTAGTTTGGCATAGGGGCCTGTGGGGAAAAGTTCATTTACTACATCTGAGAAATGACCCATGTTGCTGATGAGTCTCATCTCACCATTGTTTTTGGGTTGCCTTCTACATGTTAGGGGAGAGTTTTTATTCTATGCTCACTCACCTTGATAAAGACCTTGGCCTCTCCCATTGTTTTTTAACCTTGGCAGAGTCTGTATGGCTAACTTTTCACTTTTGAGAAATTCTTTGCAGTTTTCTCTGTGCAGCCCAAACCCTGGCCATTTAATATCAATTAAAGGCAAGAGCTGTTAGTCTGAATGTATTGTGATTACTTATAGCCCATATTCCAGTCATCTGAGATAGAGCTGCTTTCTCTAGTTTCATTGAAGACTATTTAACTCTCTTTTTATTTTATTTTATTATTGTTGTTGGCTGATAAACTCTGAGAAGGAGGCAGATGATAAAATCTGAGAAAGAGCCCTAGCTGGTTTGGCTCAGTGGATAGAGCATTGGCCTGCGGACTGAAAGCTCCCAGGTTCGATTCTGGTCAAGGGCATGTACCTTGGTTGCAGGCACATCCCCAGTAGGGGGTATGCAGGAGGCAGCTGATCGATATTTCTCTCTCATCCATGTTTCTGACTTTCCCTTTCCCTTCCTCTCTGTAAAAAATCAATAAAATATTTTTTAAAAAATCTGAGGAAGAGGGAGATAGAAACAATCATCAGTGATGAGAGAGAATCATTGATCGGCTGCCTCCTGCATGCCCCACACTGGGGATTGAGCCTACAACCCAGGCATATACCCTGACCAGGAATTTAATCATGACCTCCTGATTCATAGGTTAATGCTCAACTGCTGAGCAATGCCGGCTAGGCTGGAGAAGTATTTTGACATCAAGAAGAGTTATCTCAGAATCAGAAAACATGAACACTTGCTGGTCTTTGGGCTACGTTGGGTCTATAAGGGAACAAACATAATGAAGTCAGACAGTCCTTGACCAAGTCAGTGATAGGGTTCTAGTTCCAGCCTTAACACTACCTGGGTGTGTGGCTTGGAACAAATTATTTAATCTCTGTACCAGTTTTCTGATCTATAGTATAAAGGATTTAAACTAGGTTGTTTTATTGCCCCTCCCCCCTTGCTTCTGAGTTTCTGTTAAAAATTGACAGTTCTCCTTATAGGTCATATGCAATGTTATGAGATTAATCAAGTTTAATTCAATAAGAATTGGAAGGTTTTCTCTATGAACAGTTTCGGAGAATTTGACTTCGTGCCAGAATATAGGTAGAAGAGTAGAATTGGGTTTGGTTCAACAACAATAAAAAAAAAAAGAAAAAGAAAAAAGAGAATTGGGTTTAGTGCTTCTGAAGCACTTTGGTATAGTGGGATTTTAAGGGAAATCCTTGCTGGAAAGGATTATTTTTAACTCTGGGATATGGGTGTTCAATCCAATTTATTAAGCATGACTTTGTAGTTTTTTGTTTTTCTTTTCACTAAAAATGAGGGCACATGCTGGGATAAAAGTGTTCTGAGTTTGAGAAGTAGGCTAGGAGAAGTTCCTTGCATACAAAAGATTTTTTTTTAATGTGATTGGTTATTCGAGGTAAGAAATGTGCAAATCTCTACAAAACTTTTTAGTTTATTTGAGCCAGACTGATGACAGTTTGGCTCAAATATGGGAAGCAAAATATCAATAGATTGAGGAAATGCTATAAGATTGGCAGTTTTACAGCTTATTTTATACATTAGAACAAAAGGGAAGATATAAGGAGGGTTATATGAAATTCATTTGTGGTAGATTAAGGGGGTGAGAGAAAGCAGAGTAGGGAAATCGCTAGGATTGGATAGAACGGCACAAGTGAGAAACACGTACTTCTTTTATAACAGTGAGTACAGGATAGTTAATATTTATAGCACATAGAGATGATATGTGGGGAATAGGATAACGTGGTCTCATGCTCTGGTGCTGGTGGTTATGCCTTGAGGGGTCTGGAAAAGGAGATTACCTGACATTCCAAAGATAAGTTATTCTAGATGCAAAAAGTCAATAGACAGGCTCATTTAAGGTAAAGATGACCTTTGTCAAGGAAGCTATAGACCTAGGACATGACTAGCCATTAGGACCCACTTTTAGTTAGAAAGTTTTATGTTCAGGCCATCCTGTGTGATTGCTTTCAGTCTCTGAATGTGTAAGGCCTACCATGCAGGCCTCCCTGAGCTTATAAGGTATAGTATGTGTACCCCTTTCCATCCATAGTTCTGTGGATAGTGGGAAAGTATATTTGAAGCTATGGTTGATGTATATGATTCTATCCTGCCCCTCTTCCCCTATCCTTCATATGGAAGACTAGAGGCTCAGTGCATGAGTTCATGCACATGTGGGGTTCTTCAGCCTGGCCGCCGATTGGGGCCGATTGGGGCCGATTGGGGCCGATTGGGGCCGATTGGGGCCGATTGGGGCCGATTGGGGCCGATTGGGGCCGATTGGGGCCGATTGGGGCCGTTTGGGGCCGATTGGGGCCGATTGGGGCCGATTGGGGCCGATTGGGGCCGATTGGGGCCGATTGGGGCCGATTGGGGCCGATTGGGGCCGATTGGGGCCGATTGGGGCCGATTGGGGCCAGCTGGCTGGGGGGAGGGACTGTGAGAGGTTGGCTGTGGGAGCACACTGACCTGCATTGAGTGTCTGCCCCCAGTGGTCAGTGTGCATCATAGAGACCAGTTAACCATACTGGTTGTTCTGTCTACCAGTTGTTATGGTCGCTTAGGCTTTTATATTTATAGACTAGAGGCCCAATACATGAAATTCATGCACAGGTAGGGTCCATAGGCCTGGGCAGTGATCAGGGCCATCTGTGGGGGGACGGGGGAGGGGACTTGTGAGCACTCGCCTTGGCCGGCCTGTGTGGCCTGTGGGATGGGAGCAGCTCCTGCGTTGAGCATCTGCCCCCTGGTCGTCAGTGCATGTCATAGTGACTGGTCATTCTGCCGTTCGATTAATTTGCATATTTGGCTTTTATTATATAGGAAATGCCCTGGAAGAGGCTATAGGGCCAAATGCTGAGCCACCTGCCCTTTTCCTGCCTCTTTCAGTAAACCTCCCAGTGAACTGATCTTTTTTTTTTTTTTTGAGCGACACATCAATTGGTTGGCTCCTGCAATCCAAGTACAGCCCTTGGCCGGGAATTGAACCTGCAACACTTCAGTGCACAGGCCGACACTCTAACCACTTAGCAACACTGCCTAGGGTTTCCCTTTTGGTTTTAACTTAAGTGTTCTAAAGCCATAACCTCTCGCACACAAAAATGCACAAACCATGTAAATCAACAGAAAGACTGTCAATGTGTGTACATTTGCCATGGTAATGTACAAAAGGATTGTGGTTGATCTAATCTTTAAAAATTTGTCCTTGCCCTAGCTGGTTTGGCTCAATGGATAGAGCGTCTGCCTGTGGACTGAAGGTTCCCATTTTCAATTCCAGGCAAAGGCACATGCCTGGGTTGCGGGCTTGATCCCCAATGGGGACATGTAGGAGGCAGCCAATCAAAGATTCTCTCTCATCATCGATGTTTCTATCTCTTCCTCTCTGAAATCAATAAAAATATATTAAAAAATAAAAATGACATAACTATTCTGCTTAGCATATGGATAAGGGTCTTGGTAGTATTTTTGTTACAAATATGTGGATGAATAACGTTTATTGTAGTCTTTAGCACTTGGACTTTCTTGATCTACAGAAAACAGTGCTGATCTTGTGTCCCCTGTAAATATGTGAGTTTAACAAACAATGTTCCCTGGTGCCACTCGGGGGGCCCAAGTCCTTCTGATTGAGGCCCCCGCCCCTAAAAAAGGACAACGTTGTACCAGTGGGTTTTTTAAGTCAAAGTGTTTGAAAAAGAGCTAAATAACTGGAATGAAAATGAGGAACATAATGGAAAAGTTTTAATTTTAATGGCTTTACATTGATTAAATATCCAGAATTAAACTCGAATAACTAGAGACATAGGCTAGGAGGAGGGACTGTGAGGCCACATCATCTTTAAGGTGCCTGTTGACCCCCTGTGCCGATTTATTTCCTTCACTGCAGATCCACTCTAGTCCATACACTCTTCCCCTCACTCAGCTCATCTGTAGAGACTGCCAGAGATCCTCTAGGTCTCCTGTTCATTTGGGTTTACCCAGTGGAAATCAGAGAGCAGGAGTGAGTTGGCAGCATTTATCTGTCCCCATTCCCTGCTAGGCTGTTCTGCTTTCGACCATGAGGTGGTCACCACTTTTTACTCTTGCTGGTGAGTTAGGACTATAGTTTTACATTGGTGAATGTGCGATGTCATTACAGTTTTGTTTATATAAATATATGTAACTGTATACGTAATCACATTTTAAAAAATATTGTTTCTTCAATGAGTTAAGTCCTTAGAGGCTGAGTTGTTTTTTTCTTTCCAGTGACTGAGAATACTATTACCTATTGTTCTTAAAATTTTTTTATTTCAAATGAACCATTATTGACCCCATATTTTAGACAAGCGCTGAGATGAACTCGTCGCTTTCTTTGAAGGTGCTGGGCTTATCTGGTGCTCTAGTCATGGGCTCTTCCGAATAATCACCAGTGACACCGTGGTCTCCTCAGTGGCTTCTTCCGCAAAGCTGGGGTGTTGGATTCCACATCAGTAGACAATTCCAAAGTCTGTGTGTTCTCCAAGTAGACCCCAGTGGTCGACTTGACAGCACCAGTGAGGTTTGGTCCGTGGGTGACTCTGGTCAGCTTCAGTTCAGCCGGAACTCTGTGTCATTGAACATGTGGATATATGGGAGTATTGAGGGAAAGTCCCAGTCAGGACGAACCAGGTAGTAAGGATGATCATGGTGCGAGTGGGGAATGGTAGGGAACGCAGGAGGCTGGAGAGGGTGAGGAAGCAGGTGGCAGGCCCCCAGTGCCATTATTACCTATTCTTGTTAGAGTAGCTTTTCATGGAAGAAGAGCTTTGAGATCTTCCCAGTTTATAAGTTAGCGGAGAAACAGTAATATATGTCTCGAGCCCTGATTGGATATTGCAGGCGAGACAATTTGAGTCTTGTTCACCATTCATTGCTGACTAGCTTCTCTACTAGCCAGCTCTAAAGATTCTGAAGGAATGGGCAGAGGTACTGAAGGAGGACTCTGTATAACCCTAAATGCTTCTGCCTGAAGATAGCGGGTTATGAGGACCAAGTTATATGAGTGTGTGTGTTTATAATAGGACTTGGCATATGGCAAGAACTCAGTGACCATTTGATTACGATCTAGTGCAAGCATGTCAGACTTGCAGCCCACAATGAATATTTTTCCGGCCCAGCAATATAACAGTATGTAAGAAATGTTTTAATAAAAATTTTGTAACTTGCTTTTTACAATATCCTGTTATACATAATCCTATGTAACAAAAGCCTGATATGCTAAGTGTCTGACCATTCGTTTGACTGTTTGACCAGTTGTTATGATGTGCACTGACCACCAGGGGGCAGATGCTCCAGGTGGTAGATTAGGTTGCTGTGGGGGTCTGGCCGATTGGGACTGGGGGAGATGGGCCAGACCCACCCTGGAGTCCTCCTGCAGTTCCTCCCCGGCCCTGATTGCCCTGGTCAGGACTGGGCTGGACATATCCTGGACCCCTCCCACGGCTGGCTGGCCAACCTCCCGTGGTCCCTCCCCAGCCCTGATCGCCCGATGGGGACTGGGCAAGATGGAGCCCTCCCGCAGTCCCTCCCCCGCTCTAATCGGCCCCAATAGCAACTGGGCAAGATGGGCTGGACACACGCTGGAGCCCTCCCTCGGTCCCTTCCTGGCCCCAATCATGCACTAGTGGGGTCCCTTGAGCTAGCCTGTGCCCTCTTGCAATCCAGGACCCTCAGGGGATATTGGAAAGCTGGTTTCAGCCCGATCCCCACCAGTGCATGAATCCATGCACCAGGCCTCTAGTTATTAATAACGAACTACAGTGTTCGCCAATGACTGATTACTATAATTGTGTTGCATTCGTTTCCCTTACGAGAATTACGCACGGGTGCACCATTTCTCTCCACTAAAACTGGCAGTGAACATTTTTATTTTTAGCAGCTGATCGCCATGTCATTAGTCTTATACTACTGACTTTTTTGGTGTGTGCAACAGGAAGTATTTCACTTTTGGAGAACAAGAAAAATAGGTTTATTTGCATTATGCTTATTAATTTGTGCAGTTATTTAGTGACTGGTATGTTAATGTTCAAGAAAAAATTAATTTTTATTAAAATGTTCTATTATGTTAATGATTACTCATTTATTTCAGTCCTTTGTATTCAGCATGTCTATTGAAATCTGTCTCTAGCTGGTTTGGCTCAATGGATCAAGGTTGGACTGTGGACTGAAGGGTCCCAGGTTTGATTTTGGTCAAGGACACATGCCCAGGTTGCAGTCTTGATCCCCAGTAGGGAGCATGCAGGAGGCAGCTGATCAATACTTCTTTCTCATCATTGATGATTCTATATCTCTCCCTCTCCCTTACTCTCTGAAATCAATTTTAAAAAGTTGAAGATTTTGTTTTTTTGTGGCCCACATAAGCTTAAACCTTATTTGGCCCATGTTAGCCTTTGAGTTTGACATGCTTGATCTAGTGTCACCCATTCGTATTTAGAGCAAAAAAAAAAAAAAAAAAAAAAGATATCCAGGAATGTCAAGTTTTATTCAGAATTACTAGAAGGTCTTTCTGACACCTATTTTTTATTTTATTCCATTCTGTATGGGTTATCTATAGTCGTATGTGTGCCTACAGCTTTGTTTCTTTTTCTGTTGGAAATGATCTTGGCTTTTCTTTGACTTTTGTATTTTTAAGATTTTACTGTTGTGAAATCTCAAGCTGAATTTAGGAAGACTTCATAAAAACCTCACTATTTGACTTTTTTGATTTAATTAACCGTTTAACTACAACTGGGTTATATCCCTTCTGATCTTCTGCCGTTACTTTGTTACAATTATCTTAGGAGTTCGTCTTTTTAAAAAAAATCTTAGTAACTAAAATATAATTCACAAACCATAAAATCCATTCTTTTTGAAGTCTATAATTGAGTGGTTTTTAGTGTATTTACAGAGTTGTGTAATCATTATCAGTATTGAATTTGAGAGCATTTTTCTTATTTCCTTACCTGTTAGCAGTCACTCTCTACTTTCCCCTCCTCCCAGCTCCTAGCAGTTACTTTTCTACTTTCTTTGTAGGTTTACTTATTTAGAATATTTCATATGAATGAAATCAGTCATTTAATATGTAGCCTTTTGTGACTTGGTTTCCATTAGCATACCATTTTCAAGTTCATCCATGTTGTAGCATGTATCAGTACTTCCATCACTTTTAATGCTTGAATAATACTCCATCCCATATTTTAATCCATCTCTCAGTTGATAGACATTTATGATGTGTCCACTGTTTGGCTGTTATGCATAATGCTGCTGGGAGCATTCATACACAAGTTTCTGTGTGGACATATATTTGGGGGAGCTGTTCTTGCTTTGTTTTTAGTGGATGCTTTCAGGGCTGGGACCCTTTGAACTCTGTATGAATCTCTGGCACTGTTGAGAGAAGAGTTCCTCTGAAGTCAGAAAGATCTGCTCTGGGGAATTATACAAGGGGTCAGATGGACTGGTGGGAGTGAGGAAGGCGTTTCGAGCCAGTGCTGTTTGAGGAATGCAGAGTTCAGCATGCAGTGTGGCCTTGAGCAGTGTGGTCTCCTGCGATCACCTGTCAGATGCCTTATCTGTAGGGGAAGAGTGATGTTACCACTGAAAACAGTGACCTCTTTCAGACATTAGTTAAGATTAATGAGTACATCTTGGCTGTGCTAAGCTCTTCCTTTGACTGCTCTCCATCTCAGAGGCCGCCCTGATATAGGGCTGAAAGTAGTAAGATTTATGAGAAAGCTGGAGAAATGCAAGTTGTTGTTGCTTTCTTGGGAATGGGGGTTATCCTGGGCATGATGATGACCCCCGTTCATTTCCAGCATTTTAGGTGAAAAGTACCAGATGTAGGAAACTTAGGGGCTTGTGATCAGAACCTGTCACAATGGAATAACTGAGCCAAACTGGCTAGGGCTATAGAATAATTAGTTCTGGAATGACTCTATATCCATATCCTACTGTGGACTTACACATCTGTCAGGCTAGCCACATTTGGATGTGAGTAACTAGATATCCTATATAATAAAAGCCTAATATGCTATGTGTATGGTCATACACTCAACCAATCAAAGTGTAATATGCTAATAGTATGATAAGGCTGCTCAACCGCTTGCTATGAGGTGCACTGACTACCAGGGCATAAACAGTCTAGTCGCTATGATGCGCACTGACCACAGGGGGCAGATGCTCCGACCTGTAACTAAGTGAAGTGTTCAAATCAGTGCTTAACTAAGTGAAGTACTCATAGCTTGCTGCTGGAGTCTGGCCGATCAGGACTGAGTGAGATGGGGTGAACGTGCCCTGAAGCTCTCCTGCTGTCCCTTCCTGACCGGCCAACCTCCTTCATCTCTCCCCAGCCCCGATCTTGCATCAGTGGGTTCTTTTGGCCTGGTCTATGCCCTCTCACAATCTAGGACTCCTCAGAGGATGTCGGAGAGCCGGTTTCAGCCCAATCCTGTAGGTCAGACCGAGGGTGCTAATTTGTGCACTGGGCCTCTAGTCTAAAATAATAACAGCATAATATGCTAATTAGACCCGATGACCAAACAGTGGAATAACCGCCTGGATGAAGCTGGGGCTGCGAGGATCGAGCCCCTTGCATGAATTTCGTGCATCAGGCCTCTAATTTGTAATATGTCTTTCATTTCATGTTTAACCTACTGTTCTGTTTTTTCTTTGTATTTTCTCCTCAGCATTGGATTGGCAATCAAAGACCTAATGTTTATTCTGTTCCACCACCCCTGCTGTCTTATTTAGTAGGCATTGTCTGTGCAAGTTGCTGAGGATGCAAAATCGATCACAGTGGGGTTCTGTTCTGGGGGAGCTCCCAGTTCCCTTATGTGTGAAGCTGGGGAAAGGCCTGCCTGCCTTTTTGCTTTGTTAGGGCATTTATTAGAGATGCAGATGTGAGACACTGTAGACTGCTCATTGTTACACAACCGTCATGCATTGTTAGCATCCTTTTTAATGGGATAGTGGGAAATGGGGGCTATTAATGAACTTTCTAGAGAGATTTTCAAGAGTGAGTCTGGGAGCAGGTGGACTAGGAGAACCTTTTCCAGGTGCTGAGAGGGATGACTAGGGAAGGGCTGAGTGGTTTTGCTATGAAACAAGCTCAGGGAGAGGAATGGAGGCAAAACCCAGCTGTCTGTATCAGTGTTTTCTTATGCTCTTGTGTAGGAGAAATGGGAACGCTAAGATGGCAGAGAGAGGTTGAGCCCTGCTGATGGAGAAGCGAGATTGGTATTTAGAGACAGATGATATTTTATTTTATTTTTAAAAAATATTTTATTGATTTCAGAGAGAGAGAAATATTTTTTAAAATATATTTTATTGATTTTTTACAGAGCGGAAGGGTGAGGGATAGAAAGTCAGAAACATCAATGAGAGAGACATTGATCAGCCGCCTCCTGCACGCCCCCTACTGGGGATGTGCCCGCAGCCAAGGTACATGCCCTTGCCGGAATCGAACCTGGGACCCTTCAGTCCACAGTCCGACGCTCTATCCGCTGAGCCAAACCGGTGAGACGGATATTTTAAAGATCTTTGCAGTGCGTCCACATGTTGGGCACTAGCCATTTAAGTGAGAAGCCACTCTCTGCTTCAGAACGGGTGCTAGGAAGTGGAGGCTGGGCACGCAGTCACAGCACTGTGCTGGTCTATTGTGCCACAAGCCCACTGTCAGTTTTACACGTTGCTAGTGAACTCTATTATGACTATCAGGTACTAGTCTGTTTGCAGTAACTT
The DNA here is from genome assembly GCA_027563665.1 of Antrozous pallidus. NCBI lineage: Eukaryota > Metazoa > Chordata > Mammalia > Chiroptera > Vespertilionidae > Antrozous > Antrozous pallidus. The sequence continues at coordinate 65,156,210 of CM050508.1, read as the reverse complement.
ACCGTAAAACCATGATGGTTTGTGGTGAGGCAAATATATTTCCAAATTGTATTGTTTTTCTTGACTGGTCTCAGAGTTAGATACCCGAGCCATCTTGATTCATAAATCAGTGCTTAGCTAAGTGAAGTATTCATATCAGAATATGGTTAACACCCCATTCTTTGTTTGCTTAGCTCTTAATACTTTAATTTTGCTTTTAAATTTATATTATTTTCAAGAGTTTTAATATCATTTTCCAGTTTCCCGTTTAGACCCCAAATATTTTAACAACGTGCTGAAAATGCAGTAGTCCTAGAAGGAAATGCTTTTCATCAGATTTGAAAAACAATACTCTGTTCCCAGGACTAAATAGATGGGTACCATATCCTTAGCTTTGGTATGGTACATGGAATGCTAGGAAAATTTACCAGGAAGGGATGTCTTAAATATTTGGGAGGATGGTGATGTTATTGTGTGTCTGACTTGATAATTTTTAATAGATTCTCTTAAATAGATAATATGGCACAAAGATGTGGGGCATGGTATAGGACTGATAGAAAGGCATTTGTTTAAAAGATTGTTTCTTAGCTGGTCTAGTTGATTATTTTTCTTAGATGTCGAAATCCTAGAAAAAAGTACTGAAATCTGTGAAAATGGAGAGGTGGGTGAGAATTCAGTAGCTTTGTAAAAACATCGACAAACACATAAAGGTAGAAATAGGTGCAGCCTTATCAGAATTAGGCCTCGGTGTGGACAAAAAGTTGAATAAAAAAAAAGTTCCTGCTGCTACCCTTTGAATTTGGAACTAGTTAATTGTCACTACTCACTCTCTGTTTGGTACTTACTGTGTCCTTCTGGGTGTTGAGCAGCCAAGATAAAGGTCAATTCATCTTTGTATTCCTAGCACCTAGCACGGTGCCTGACAACTAGGAGGTTTTCAGTGACTGTGGGCTGAATGAATGAACTGGTTGTCTGTGCAAAATGGGATCCCTGTGTTTGAGCCTAGGGAGCCCATTGTCAACCTTGGTGAGCACACAGCTGGGAAAGCTTTTTGCTTGAATATCGATCTAGCAGCTGGAGTCTTTTGTGAAAAGTGAGAACACCTTCTCTTTCTGATTTTTATTAAGACAGCAATGTTGTGTCCGTACTCCTCTAATTGTACGCAGTAACTTCTCAGAAGTTTATGAGGTTCTTACTTGTAACCATAAAACATTTCCCACTCCTGGCAAGGAGAAGTCAGGGTGAAGCTGAAGGGACCGGACCGCTCAATCTCCCCACCCCCCCTCCTCCTGGGCCCTCACACCTCTGCACCTTGGCTCCGTTTTTCCCTTCACCTGGAATGTCCGTCCTCTCTGGTCTTCCTGTTTGCTGCCCTGTAATAGATTTCTCTCCAGGTTATATCCATCCTTCTAGGCCGAGCTCATATCTAACGTGTGAAAAGACTATCTTTTGAATCAGTGGGAAAAAGGAAGTGTTTTTTTTTTTCTGTTCCATATACCCAGAGCAGGTAGTTTGCAGATGAGTGTGTAGTTTGTTTGGCACAGGATCTATCATACTGTGGCTACTATGCAGTCTTGGTGAAACCTTGCCAGTTTGAGAGCATGAGAGGCAGCAACAATGAGATAATACCAGCATTATCAGTTACTAATTGCAATTTATGGTAGATTACTTAAACTGAGCCTTAGTTTTCTTATACGCAAACAAGACTTGGCATGACGAAGTGGGAGAATGTCTATGATGCTGAGGAATGGCTCTGCTAAAGTAGGTGCTTAATAAGTAGAGGTTCCCCCCTTCTCTTTGTTTCAAATGGTGTAAAAGGAGCCTTGTTTTGAAATCCAGAGTTGCTAATCTCACCAAGTCTGGTCAAAGGACATTGATTGCTACATATTTGTCATTACAGTTAGATAACACCTGACCCGTTTTTCTGAATTGCTTTAAGCAGGTGGGATTGATGTTATCTGTGATTGTAGTTCAAGGAAGTCTGATAGCCTGAGAAGCAGATAATCATGAGAGCAAAGGACTTTGAGAATGTTGGCCATTGTCTGGCTGGTGTGGCTCAGTGTTAAGTGTCCACCTGTGAACCAGGAGGTCAAGGTTTGATTCCAGTTAGGGCACATGCCTGAGTTTCAGGCTGGATCCCCAGTAGGGGATGTGCAGGAGGCAGCTGATCAATGATTTTTCTCTCACCATTGATGTTTCTAGCTCTCTGTCCCTCTTCCTTCCTTTCTGGAAAACACACACACACACACACACACACACACACACACACACGTATATACATATGTATGAAAGGGGCCACATGCTAACCTGACAAGCTCAGGGAAAGCCTGCATGCTGGTCTTGTAAACTCAGAGACCTAAAGTAACCACGAAAGGTGGTCTGAAATTAACCTTTAACTGAAAGCAGTTTTGATGGGTAGTCACCTCATAAGCCAGTATCTTTCCTGACAAGGTCAACCTTTACCTTAACTGAGCCTATCTGTCTTTTTGGACCTAAGATAATAGATCCCTGAAATGTCAGGGTAACTTGTAACTTCCCTTTTTCAGGACCCCTTGGGGCACAATCCAATGTATCTGGGCACCAGGAGAGATACCACAAACTCCTTCATTGTTATCATGTTAATTGTTCCTACACTCACCTAAGTATGTGTCTATCATTTTACTTTTTATCCAATCCCAAAGATTTCCCCTGCTTTGTTTTCTCCCGCCTCTCTAATCTGTTGTCAGTGGATTTAGTATAACTCACCTATGTCCCCTCCTTTGATTGCAATGTATAAAAATAGATTAAAAAAACGGTCATTCTCTGGAGCATTAACCCCACCTCTTGAGATTTTGGGTCCTGACAATTGTGAACAGTTTGGCTCAAATCTCACAAAAATTCTGTACAGGTTTGAATGTTTTTACATTAATATCCTATATAATAAAAGCCTAATGTGCAAATTGTCCCCTTGACCAGGAGTTCGACCACTCGCTATGATGTGCGCTGACCACCAGGGGGTGGCACAGAACATGGTGGGTGTTGGTAACGTGCTGTAACCTCTCGCTGGCCCCCTGGGGGCAGGGGTGACGGGAACAGAGGTGTGGTGCGGATGCAGGGTGTCTGCGAAGCTCGCTCTCACTCTTACTGCTACCCTCTCCTGGGATGCCAGGACTTGTACTCCGGTATTGCCCCCACATTCAGGTGCTGGGCACCCACAAGGAGCCCGCCCTGCACCCTTGCGGTCTCTTCCAGGTGAGTCAGGCTGCAATTGCTGGGACTGCAGGGTCCAGTCAGGCTCCCATGGGTTCACACAGGAGCCAGTCTGCAAAGCTGGCTGGGTGAGAGTGTGCTGCCTGCCTGCCCGGCTTCTGTGCGGCACCACAGGGTAGCCCAGAGGCCCACACTGAGCCCCTGCCTGTCCTGTATGGCTGTGCTCACAGCATCTCCATGTGGGGACTCAGATGCTATGAATCAGGCCGAACGGTGTCCTTCAGGCCCTGAGAGTCCAGGTGCTGCCCAGGGCCCACCCAGGGCCCAGAGGTCAGCTGGGACCTTCCCTTCCATGCCAGACGCTCGCACTTTGATTGCAGGCCAGGCCTAGGGACCGCACCTGTGCATGAATTTCATGCACCGGGCCTCAAGTAAGAGTGTGTGTGTGTGTGTGTGTGTGTGTGTGTGTGTGTGTGTGTGTGTTGTATGTGTAGGGAAAAAATGTTGGCCACATTTTAATAAGTCTTTGCTCAGTGTACAGGGCTTCCCTAAGAGGAGGGGTTTCCTGATCTCTGAGTTGCATACATCTCCTTTTTGCCTTGTGGCCCCTTCAGAAGGAGAAGTCAGAGCTTCAGGATGCTTACTGCTGGGGAAGCAATGGGAGGAGCTTCTTGTTTGAATATGTGTGTTCACAGCAGATATCTTATGTGAAGTTGTTCTCTTCAGCGAAAAATAGTGGGATGGAAACTGGTTTAGTATTCCTGTCCTTGGGGTGGACGGTCACAGGAGTCATAGCCTTTATTCTGGATTCTGAAGTGACAGTTGTTTTAAATGCATCTCACAGTGCTGGGGAAGTGGGAGCTGTTTCTGTGAGCCTCCCCAGGGCTGTACTGTGCACCTTGCTCTGTCATTTTTTAAAAAAGATTAAACTGCAGTAATGTTTTAAATGAACCTTTTCAAGAAACTATTAACTCCCAACTAATTAGCATAACAATAGCAAACAGATTGTTATTATCAGTTTTAACTATTTTGTCTACTTTTTGAAGCCTTTAATAGAAGGTTAAGGTACTTACGGAAACAGCACCCTTAGTGGAAACACATACAACTGAATGGTTCCCCGGGCGCTGACTCACCCACAGATTGTGCCTATTTTTACATGGAGGTTTTTATGCCGGCCAATTGCATTTACTTCTGCACTAGACATGTGTTAATCAGGATGAACTGGGAAGTGGCCGTTAAGGAAGTGTGCCTCTGCCCTTACTTCCCCTGGTGTCCCGAAGGGAATTCCCTGGGGTTCTCCCTGAGGAGATCTGGGAGGCTTGTGTGTGTGGGATCTCTCTTCTGATCCTCTGTGCTTTTGAGTCATGTGAGAAGAGGACGTAACAGAGGTTGGAAGGGAGCCCACCACCTCCATCGCCTGATGCCAACGGAGGTTGGCTAAGGAGTCACTTTAGGCTTAAACTCTGACTGTAGTATTGAGGCTCTTAAACATGGGTGTGTGGTGAGGGAGGCCCAAAAGGGCAGAGAGCAGTAAAATGGAAGACTTAATTTCTGGGAGGAGAGATGCTGATGTTAAATGTCCTTCCCCTAGGAATGCTGGAAAGGGTCAAAGCCAGTGGGCTCTGGAAATCTAGAGGGAACCTTTTAGGTATAGAGTCTTGAGAGGTCATACCCTTTTTTGTTTGTTTGCTTTGTATTTTGGGAGGCAGTCCTGTGGTAGGCAGTTAGACCAACCTGAACAGAACAAGGACGATGGGCCAGGTACAAAAGGTCACCAGGGCGGAAAGCCCCAGGTGCCTAGCAACAGATCAGACTGGGAAAATAAGATTCCTCCCCCCTCCCCCAGGGTAATCTTTCTTTCCCAGGCAGATTGCTAGTCATGCCAGTTAGACCCCCTTAGAAGGGGAACCAACAAGGGGCTGGAGAGTAGCCCTTAAGCATTAAGCCCCCAGGACAGTGAGATTCTGACCCATCAAATACATCTAGGACTCCTTCGTGTTTCAGCTTCAGGCCCAGAAAAGCAGCAAAACCAGACAAGTGACACCACAGCTGACCTCAGGATCAGCACTGGATAATGACCCCTGCTCTGGCGCCGACCAGTCATTAGAGATCATAACCCTAAAAGCACATTCCTGGAAAGCTGATGAATATATTTTAAAATATATATATTTTATCGATTTTTTTACAAGGAGGAAGGGAGAGGGATAGAGAGAAACATCGATCAGCTACCTCCACACCCTTTATTGGGGATGTGCCTACAACCAAGGTACATGCCCTTGACCAGAGTCAAACCTGGGACCCTTGAGTCCCAAGGCCAGTGCTCTACCCACTGAACCAAACAGGGTAGGGCCCTGATGAATATTTTATTGAGATCCTCCCCTTGGCCCTTTCCTACAATCTCCACCCTTAAAAGCCCTTAGGACAGAGGACCCAGCATGTTTTCTCTCAGGAGTGGGGCATGCCCTTGCCTTTCCCATTCCTCCACCCCCACTCCCCCCTGACTCCCACATTACCTTTACCATTCTCTTTCCTAAGCTCCAAGAGCCCTTCTTTTGCCTCTGGAACTTGTTTCTTGACTCCTTCTTCTACCACTCACTTCTGTGACTTTTAACTTTCTTTTATAATTTGAGTCTTGACTCTGAATTCTTTCTTAGACAGAACTCAGATACCAAAATTGCTGAACCAAGGTTGGGTCTGACTCCCTCCACCAGTATAAAACCCGGTATTGTTCTTGCTGCCAACAATACTATGCTAGGCTCTAAATTTGGATTTTGTAACCTTTTAAGAAGTAAATTTTCTTTTTCATTTTGGAATTTGTTTTTTGTAGTAGTAATCATTTGTTCTTTATGCAGAATGTTATAAGCTTACCTACATAAAACAATGTTGTAAATGCTCCATAAGAGATAGCTGATATTAACAGCGGTATAATTATAATGAGAATGTGTTACTATTATTATTATTGCAGAATGGTTACAGCAGACTCAGTGCTATTTTTATTCTGAAAATTACTGTCACAGTTAACTTTGGAAAGCCAAGGTCATTGAAGAATTCCTAGCCATCCTCAAACTTAGAGAAAGTAAATTAGGACATTTTATTCATCTTGAAGGATTGTGATTATTTATGGTGAAGGAATGAGCAGAAATCATCATGCAGTTTAATCATTAGCATCTGTTTTATTTAGAGAATGTTGACATCATAAACTAGGAATTTGTAAAACTTGTATGCGTGTGGTTCCCCCCCCCTCCCCTTTGTCAAGATAGCAACCATATGATGTACAGATCTCATCCTTTACATTTATGGAGTTGTATTGTCAGAATTGTGTTGAGTAAAATCTTACTCTTGGCTAGTATGTATTTGGAATTGCTCTTCGGTATATTAAAGAAATAGGAATATTAATTGCCACTTACTGAATGCCTACTTTGTATTTATTTAATTTTCATAGCAGCTTTGCAAAGTCAGAAACAGAGTCTGAGGAATCAAGCAATTTACTCAAAGTCTTGTGACAGATTAAAAGGTAACAGCACCCAGGTTGGAACTAAGAACTTCGAAGCCCATTTCCTCTTTCCTACTTATGTGGTTGAATGTATACATTTCCCCATATTTCTTTTATGATGCCTTGTCCTCACTCTAAAGAAATGGGCTACCTTTAGAAGTCGGAGATGTTGAGGTGGAGCTTGGGACTTGGGATGGAGGCATCAGTTGCTGGCCAGGCAAGGGGCTGATCATGGGGTGATTATGGGTAGGAGTCAGTTGGTGGGAGCTATGGTCTGCTAGGAGGCTGACATTAATAAGAAGGCAGCAGAATCTTCTTTTTTGAATCCTCACTCGAATATATTTTTCCATTGATTTTTAGAGAGAGTGGAAGAGATAAGGAAAGATAGAGAAATATCGATGTGAGAGAATATGGATTGATTGCCTCCTGCATGTGCTCTGAGCACCAGGGCCCTGGCCAGGCCCGGACCCAGGAGGAACCTGCAACATGCCCTTTGCTGGAATCGAACACGGGACCCTTCGGTCTGCAGGCGGACACTCTATCCACTGAGCCGCCAAACCAGTTAGGGCCACATTCCTTTATCTTTTAGTGTAAGAGAGCAATCGGCTAACCACTAGTCCATTTAAATAGGGCCAATAAAAGTGTGTGTGTTAGAGGGAGAAGGCCTTTTAGTAGGAAGCTCCAGGTCCGTGCTTACTCCTTGGTGACCCTGGCAGTGAGAATTTGAGTCCAGAGGCATCCTGAAGGTGGGGATGCCCCCTGTATTCCCCTTATGCCTATTTGCCAAAGGAGTTAACTAGTGACCCTTTAAACAGCGAAGCATCAATTTTTGGTGCTAGTGTCTAAATTGGGAGTGAAATTATTTGCTCTTGACCTTAGTTGCAGGCCCATTCTCTTCCAAAGAGTAAGGATGAAATAGAATCCCATCCCGAGAAAGGCAGAAGAGAGGGCAGGAGAGATGGGGTCGGGAGGTGGGGGTAAAGGGTAGGGGGTGGGCAAGATAGGGTGGTGGGTTTGCGAAAACACTGGCAGCTTTGAAGCTCAGGCCGACGCCTTCACTTTGTTGTGTTCTCACAAATATGCTTTCAATAAAAACAATTTGAAAGGCAAACTATAAAATTCTTCCATTTGGGAGCACCTTGCTGAGATCTAGGGTAGTTGTTTAAATTGTGCAGAGGTTAGAACTATACCCTGAGAATGTGTAATATGTTGTCAGATGAGATGGTCACATGATGTTCAGGGTCCTGGCGAGTCTGAATTAAGAGGGACCTGCCGCCTCTCTCACAATGGGTTGGCAGGGACCCTGGCTGGGAAAAGGTAGGGTTGGCCAAAATACCTTTGTCTGTTTGAGGGCCAAAGTGGCATTCAACTGATTTGATCTCTGCAAGAGTTTACCTTACCAATCTAATTGGTTTTTAAGGAATGTGTTTTGTGATTTATTCACGAAGTTATTTTTAAATTTTTTTTAAATGACAAATGAGAACTATCAAAATGGTTGCTGTGAAGGCCTAAGTGATGTTCTTACATTGCGGATTTGCTTCAAATGACCAACTTACCCATGTGAAAACGCTTCAGCAGGTTGGCTGCCCAATTGTACTTGGTAGTGTCTTGATTTATCTTCCTCTCCTCCTGAGTATGCTGTCTTCTCACTAAGTCCTAAGTGCTGCCCAGGACAGTCTGTGCACCTCAGAGGCAAAAGTCATAAAGTCCCTTATTTCTCTTTGGAGGGAAGGTGCTTGCTTGTTAACCTATAGAGACAGAATTAGAGTGTAAGGCAGGACATTTTAGGGAAACAAGGAAATGAGATGAGCTTGTCTTTCTCACCTTGCTGAGGTTTTGCACTGATCTTGGAATTTGTTCACCGGTGGTCTCGGTGAAAGGAAGGTAATGTATGGAGTTCTACCACTGAACTCTGGTCCCAGGGGCATGCTTTCACCCTTGATCTATAAGTGGCAGTGTGGTATGAACCTCTGTTTAGAACCTACCGTAGCTCATCTGAGTGATGCTTCCTTATTACAGGATCTCTGCGGTTGCCACTCATGGCTTTACCTTCTCCCCGAGACTCTTACACCTTAGTAGTTATGTAATTTTTAAGATACCTCTTAACTTAGTAGGGTCAGAGCAGTAGTTTGCCCATTTATTCATTAACTTTCATTCAACAAACTTTAGGCATCAGTGTATCACGTTTTAATTATCAGTCTCCTTTGCTAATTACCTTTTGGCTTTCATGCTGTTGACCTTAAATATGCCTCTCCTTCTTTAGGACTTTGGTGACCTTTTTCTTTTTTTTAGCAGTTTATTGTCTGTCTGATTTAATATTATTGCTTTGAGGCTTGGGGACTTCTTACACAGAGGTGTTTTTCATTGACCTGGATAAACGTGCAAGTAAATCACCAACTTTTGACATTCCCTCAGTTCCCATTTCTGTATTAAGTATTCAGCACGGTCTAATTAAACACATTATGTGGTAATTCAGAAGGAAGCAATTTCTATTTTATTTTATTTTATTTTAATTTATTTATTTTTTAAATTTTATTTACAATATAACTTATATTTAATAGGTAGTACATATGTTTTCCTCCCTCCCAAATATCCTCCCCCCAGCCTCCCCTACCCCCCAGCACATGTCCCCACCTGCCTGCCTCCCTCCCCACCCCAGAGTCTTTCATTCATTGGTTATGCTCATATGTATGCATACAAGTCCTTCGGTTGATCTCCCCCAGCATCTGCCTCCCCTCCACTCCAGAGCAATTTCTATTTTAGAGTGCATTAATTCTGCTCGACAATAGGTAGAGGTAAGCTTTGTTGCTTCTGGAGAAGAGAGGACTCTCCTGGGCACAATTTGCTGTTCTTTCTTCCTGACTCTTCCTCATTCTTCACCATTTGTCCAAGAAGCTTGAGAGTGATGGGTTAAAAGAATAAAGTCATGTGGAGGGCTGGTCTCCAGGTATTTTATGAAAAAGTGTGGCTTGTCTTAGGGTGAAGGCCTTTCTGAGACGGAGGAATGAGCTTATCGTGGCTTTGTAGGTGACACTAGGTCCATGCCTTACAAGGTCTGAGTTACAAGCTGTGGCCTGTAAGTTCTGTGCTGTTGCCAGGCTCCCATGAAGTTGGACAGACCACATTGTGGTGGAAAATGATTTTGTGTTCTCTCTGTTGGATGGATGAGTTGCTTGCCTATGTTTCTACCTAGACAGGTACTTTTGTTAATGATAGCTACTGCCGAGGGCCTTGTTTTAGTAGTAGGCCTTTGATCAATGTTTAAATTTAATTGCTTCCTGACTTGTTGAATTCTGAAGTGTGATTATGCGAAGCCTAGTACATTGGAACTAAAAACTGCTATTCAGTCACAAAGTAGAAAATTCTTTTATTTCTAAAAAATATATGAAGTATAAAACTCAGCTACAAGATAAGCCTAGTGGAGGAAGAATGTGACTTAGGGGAAACCTGGATGTACTGGTATTACTACTGCCTTCAATAGCAGAGAGGCTCAGTTCATACTAGTGTTTGACTTTGAACTCCACGCATAGTTGTTTTGGAAAACTTTTTAAACGAATCTGTTGAATGGTGATTTACAGGTCAGGGCTCACTATGCTGAGTAGGTTTCTCTGGAACAGAGGCACAGAAATAACATTGAGGAACGTGTTGGAGAACTCCTAGCCGCCATTACACTTTCCTGGTGAATGAGGAGAAACAGTGTTGAGTAGGAAGCAGTGTTGCTCCCTGCTTGGAGGATTTGCCCTTCTTGAGCTGACTCCTGGGCCTGCTGACAACCCCGCTGCTCTCCTGATGGCCACACTCCCCTGACTCCTGCTCTTCCCGGTGTGGAGAGTGCTGTCTGCCAGGAAGTTCCAACTTGGTGTTCTGGGTGGACCATGGACGATTACAGTAACCAAAGCAATTAAAACAGTTTACTATAAACAAATATTGTTGTAATTAAAAATCACTTAATCTTAAAATAAGTCTTTTCATTTATTGTTTATTCCCCACATTTGCCTTTTGAGCTAGGTATTTACCATTCTGGTAAACCTTGAGATCGATGATTTCCACGATAAGTTTTATAGATCCAAGAGCTATTTTAGACCCTCCACCTACACACCTTATTGAAGACACTCAAGGTCATGGTCTCTGTGTTTTTAAACTAAGACATTCTCAACCTTTCCTTCCGTCATTCCTGGAGTTTACCATCAAAGAGTTCTTCCTCAGATCTGTTTGAATGCCTGTGACTTTGCACATTTTCTGTAAAATTGTTTTTTCCTTTTGTTATTGGAAAGTTTTAGCATTCTTGTGATAATTAATATTTTAAGAGTTAGGAAGCCTCTGCTTTATTATCTTTTCTTAGATGACAAAGATACATAAAGATTCTAGTGGCATTTATTTTGCTCTCCGTGAAGATAGCATTTAGAGTTGAAAAGCTGTAATTGAGGTTAGCTCTCACAGAGGAGGAAAATGCTTGTGTTCTAAAGATCAGTTAAAAAGATTCAAGATAAGTGGTCAAAGAAGTGTTATCTTCACCTCTCTTCTGCCTGAATTAGAGAGTATCTGTAATAACGGCTGAATAAGTGCCCAGTGTCATCACGGGTGGATGTGTGTATTGTTTTTTTAATTGCTGATTTTTTTTTTAACTTTTGTCCTCCTAACAGAACTACTTCATTCTATAACATTTATTTATTTATTTATTTTTTAATATATTTTATTGATTTTTTTACAGAGCAGAAGGGAGAGGGATAGAAAGTCAGAAACATCGATGAGAGAGAGACATCAATCAGCTGCCTCTTGCACGCCCCCTACTGGGGATGTGCCCACAGCCACGGTACATGCCCTTGCCGGAATCGAACCCGGGACCCTTCAGTCCGCAGTCCAACGCTCTATCCACTGAGCCAAACCGGTCTCGGCTAATTGCTGATTTTTTAATGCCTTTGAGCACCTTCTAATTGACAGCTAGTGCACAAGTCTTCAAAACAAAGCAGGTTAGTGCCCCTTTAGAACTAAGGTGCCTTTAGGACCAGTGAACCAGGTATTGCACATTACTGAGGAAGTCTCATTTGTGGATGTTTGTGCCTGTCTACTTTAAAAATAAATGTTTTTGTTGATTTTAGAGAGAGATGAAGGGAGAGGGGGAGAGAGATACAAGCATTGATGAGAAAGAAGTATCAATTGGCTGCCGTCAGCACGTCACATACGAGGGATGGAACTCACAACCCGGGTATGTACCCTGACTGAGAAGTGACTGGCAACCTCTTGGTGCGTGCTCATCGCTCACCCACGGAGCCATACCAGTTGGGCTGTACCTGTCTGCTTTCATTTACAGAGCTCATGACTGCTTTTAAAACAAAAATAGCCACTTTAGTCTTCACTGAAAAACAATTATTAAAAATAGCATAGTTAGTGTGGCCAGTAGTATATGGCAGTAAATACTAAAACATTTTATTGATTTACAAAAAATAGTAAAGAAAAGTATTTTACTTTACTTCTTATGCTATTCCCCAATTCTAGCTGCATTGGGTGATGTTTGAATGAAGAGAGCATTTTTTTCTTTCCCAAAAGAGGCTACCAGGATATGAAGGATATACTTACCTTGTCTTAAGACACTTTGGTCTTTAACTCTAAATTCTTACCTACCTCTTGGAAATTAGAACTGATTTACTTCCTCATTTGTGATGCCACATTATAGTGATGAAGGTAATTAATTGTTCAGCTAAAGTTTGAGAATGTGACTTCAAAGAGACAAAGAAGCAGAGAGGATATTGATGACTTTCACAACCTGGTTTGAGAGGATTGCTACTGTCCTTTCTTGTCTAAGCTGAGGTATGATAGAATATGGTAGCAGTGGCTATCACACCCTTTTTGTGTTTTATTTCTTTAATTACTATCTGTTCTGGCAGCTTTACCTAAAGCACAGATTCCCCAACTTCCAGCCTGAATTACAGCACTACATCTTTGCAAATTGTTCCCAGAGGCAGAAGTCAGTGTCTAAATTTGATTCAGCCATGCATATCTTTTGGGCACCAACATTGTGTTAGCTCTTGTTTTGGTGTACCCGTGATAGACAGCATTGTCTGTTGATTTTTCCAAAAACCTTTCCTAATTAGTTAGGTCTAAGACCTTAATGGCAAACCTATGACACGTGTGTCAGTGCTGACACATGTAGCCATTTTCAATGACATGCGGCTGTATGTGGTTGTATACAGAGAAGTATGGGGCCGCATGCCGAGGATGAAACATTTGCTGTAGTGTAGACACTCTGTGCCGGAGGTCTGTAGGCCAAAACAATAGAACTCCAGCACAGAGCATCTAGTTCTGGGAATTCCGGTTAGGCCCTTAGGGGATCTTTGACCTCACTTCCGGCTGGCGGAGCAGGGAGCAGTGGAATGCTGCAGGGGATGCATCTCTGGGGGCCCTGTGATCACCATTACCAGCAACCACATAACCACAGCAACCATCATCCAATCTACTGTTCTGGGGTGTCGTGGATTTCTAATTGACCATCATTACTGAGATAAGTGAGGGGGAGGCTGAGAGAGTCAAGGGCCTATGCTATGGGTGCTGTTTCCTGCCATTAGAAATAGTGGCAGCCATCTTAATTTATATAAGGAATGCCATTTTGCAACATAGTGCAGACTCCATTTTTCACCACTATTACTGCTGTGCATCCTTATTAACCCCTATTTCTGCTTATTAACCCTGCCCTTTCCTAAAAGACAGATACATGTGCCATCTTGTGGTCAGTTAGGCTAGTTAACCCCTAATTGCCTGCAGGGCTAACAGGCTATCTATAATTCTACCTTCTGTCACTGCTCCCGTGATGGAGAACCAAAAAAAATAAAAAACCAAGGTTAAGTAAAGGAAGTAGTAGTAGTAGTAGTAGCAGCAACCGACCCTTTCAAGAGACATGGACCGAAATGTATGGCGTTATAGAAAAAAAATGGCAGATCATTTTGTGTTCTATGTACTGAAATGGTAGTAAGCAGAACGTGGAATATAAATAGACATTTTGAAACTAGTCAATCCCAGCTCTTGAAAAAAAGTCAGGGTGAAAGGAAGGAATACATTTCCAGGCAGCTACACCTTCTTAAGAGCCAATCTAATTCCATCCTTAAATTTATAAAAGGCTCTACAAATTTAACATCTGCAAGTCTGAGCATTGTTCACTCCTTAGCTCAGCATAAGAAAGCACTCAGTGAGGGAGAATATATTAAAGAAACTCTCCTAAGATGTGCACTGGTTCTATTTCATGATATGCAGGATAAAGATGCAATTATTAAGAGAACATCTGAGTTACCACTCAGTAGAAATATCACAAAGGACCGAATAATGAGACTGAACACAAATGTATTAACATCAATTGAAGAGAGACATAAGTAATTGTAAATATTTTTTGATCTCTCTTGATGAAACTACTGATGTCACATTACATGCTCAGTTGGCCATTATTGGTTGATATTCTGATAGTTTCACAATGAGAGAAGAGTTGATGAAGTTAGTATGAGTGCCAACAAGTACATCAGGAAGCGAAATGTGTAAGGTTGTTATGCAAACATTCCATGACCTAAGCATTGATATCTCTATAAAGTTGTGTCAGTGATGACAGATGGGGCACCAAACATGGTGGGGAAAAAGTCGGATTTGTCAAATTGTTCACGGAAGCTATTGAGTATCCGATTGTCCCTTTTCATTGTATTATCAATCAGGAGGTTTTATGTGCCAAGGCAGGATTCACTGACTTAAACGACTTAACGTCAGTTGTTACAAAATAGTTAATTTAATAGCTGCTTGCCCCCTTCACAAGCGAGAATTTTCTGCACTTTTACTAGAGGTTAATTCCACCTACAGTGGACTGCTGATGTACAGTAATGTAAGATGGCTGAGCTGAGGCAAAGTTCTTGAGCGCTTTGTGGAGTGCTTTGAAGAAATTAAGGTATTTCTGAGGATAAGGATCTGAGAAACTTTTCTCAGCTCAATGGTGATAAGTGGGTCAACACCCTGATGTTTTTTACAGATCTCTCTGGTCACATTAATGACCTGAACTTAAAGTTACAAGATTTTGGCAAAAGTATTGACGTTATGTTTGGATACATAAAAGCTTTTGAAAGTAAACTTAAAAATTTTAAGTGAGATGTAGAAACTAAAACTTATAAGTATTTTCCTCGAGTAACAAAGTATTTTGAGAAGGCCAGTGCAGCTGTACAAAATGAAATGGAACCCTTGCATATAAAGTACCAGCATGTTTTAGACTTGTTACTTGACCAGCTCAGTGATAGATTTAATCAGTTTAGAAGCCTAGAATAGAACATAAAAATAATTAAGTATCCTGATGTAGTAGTCTACAGTAGTTTGGAATTAAATGGTTTCCAATGATGCAAATTGATGATTTGGAGATGCAACTTGTAGAATTTCAAGACAGCATCTGGGCCCAGGTGTTTGTGGACTTGAGGTCAAAGCTTGAGAATCTGGGAAGGTGCCGCTTGGAGAATCAAGAGGAATGCCACTGGGAACAAGAAATTTGGAGTGCCTGGACCGATTACCAGACACTTTTAACACCCTGAAAAATATAGCAATGGCTTTACTCACAATTTTTCCCTCTACGTACTTTTGTGAGACCTTATTCTCAGCATTAAATAATATCAAAACCAGCCAAAGAAACAGATTGATAGATGAAGTTAGTAGCGCTTGCTTGGGCTTGAAGTGTACAAAATATCAACCTTCAGTTGAAGGTTTAGCCAATGAAATTCAGCAACAAAAAAGTCACTAATAGGCAGGTTAGTTAAAGGTTTTCCCCTTCCCCCTCACTTATCTTACTTCAAGGCACCCCACAGAAATTAAATAATATCAAGACCAACAAAAGAAACTTACTGACAGATGAACAAAGAAGTCACTAAGCAGGTAAGTTAAATAACTAGTTTTTGGTTTATTAAATACAGTTATATATTACAATTATACATTTTTGTTTTTAAACTGTAAATATCGCTTTTGTGTGTGTGTGTGTGTGTGTTTTGAAGTGACACACCTCCTGAATTAAGCTCGGTTTTTTGGCGAATTTGGACACACCAAGCTCAAAAGTTTGCCCATCACTGGTATAAGAGATTCTTTGAGTTTGAGGGTGAATGTGAACATTTTCTACATTATTAACCAATTATATTTTTCTTCTGCTTAAGATAAAAACCTCCATCACCTATTTATTTATTGGGCCTCATTGTTTGTCTTATGCATAGCCTTTTGTATAATAGGTCAGAGGTCAACTAACCTTCTTATCTACATGGCAGATAGTAAATCCTTCAGGCTTTGTGGTCCAGGTAGTTTCTGTCCCAGGTACTGAGCCCTGCTATTGTAGGGTCAAAGTGGTCTCAACAGTAGGCAGACCAGTGAGTGTGGCTGTTCTCCGTATGGACACTGAAATGTGAATTTCACATCATTTTTACATACCCTGAAATAATCTTCCTCTTCATTTTTCAACAATTTAAAAATGGTAAAAACCACTATTAACTCATGGGCTGTGCAAAAATGGGCAGAGGGCTGGATTTGACCCTTGTAATAGATGATAACTCATTTAATTTTTTATTGTTTTTCCTCACTTCCCTCTTTATATGAACATTTTAGACCATAGAAGTTAAACTTCTTTTTACATCATCAAAGAAATTTAAATTTCTGGCCCAGCCACTTTAAAAAAATATATATATTTTATTGATTTTTTTTCTTTTTTTTTACAGAGAGGAAGGGAGAGGGACAGAAAGTCAGAAACATTGATCAGCTGCCTCTTGCACACCCCCCCCCCCCCCACTGGGGATGTGCCCGCAGCCAAGGTACATGCCCCTGACCGGAATCGAACCTGGGACCCTTTGGTCTGCAGGCCAACACTCTATCCACTGAGCCAAACCGGTTTTGGCTGGCCCAGCCACTTTGACTTAATGGTTGAGCATCAACCCGTGAACCAGGAGGTCACGATTTGTTTGTGGGTAGGGCATATGCCTGGCTTGCAGGCTCGATCCCCAGGAGCGGGCGTGCAGGAATAGTGATGGATGATTCTCTTTCATCATTGTCTTTTCTATCTCACCCTTTTCCTTCCTTTCTCTGAAATCAATAAAAATGCATTAAAAATAAATTTCTGATTAGTTTTGGCATTATTTTGAAAGTTCGACTGTTCTTGCTAAAGATTGAATCCCAAAATACACATGATATAATTCTGGTGTTAGAAAGTTATTTTTTAAAGGATTAGCTTTAATTCATTTGGGATTTATATTGATGTTTAGTGGTAATGGCTATCTAAATTTATTAATTTGTTTTCAAGTAGCAAACCAATTGTGGATCATTTTTGAATTTCATAGTGTCTTGGGTGCTTTTGATCTCAGTCTTGCATCATTTTAATGCCCCCACTTTTCACTTATGGGCAAGAAGTATGGGACCAACAAGTGATACAAGCTCCACTTAGTTCTTGGCTTCTCTGTTTCTGTTTGAGCTTTATAGGGTAGTCAGTTGGAACCTCTGTAAACATAGTAGATATGTGTGGAAATAGTTCCCTAAAAAGAAGGCTTATTTTATGTACATACATATTTTTCATGAAGAATGACAACCTGATCTCCTACACTAAGAAATAAATGTGCAGGTACCTATTATATCTCTATCTCTATATATCTATCTCTATATATCTATATCTCTCTATCTCTATATCTATCTATCTCTCTCTCTCTCTATCTATCTATCTATATCTATATATCTATATATCTATATATCTATATTTCTAAAGAGGTAATATGCAAATGAGCCAGGACACCATAACAGTCACGACCAGCACAGGAGGAGGTTCCACGCGCACATGGGCCTGGAGCGGAGATGCAACACACAGGAGGGCCCGCCCTTACTGGAGACAGTGTGCCAGCAGTCCTGCCTCTGCGAGTGAGCTGCAGAGGAAACACCTTTTCTTATTGGTCATTGGCTGAGCTCCCCATATGCCACTCTCCGTTCTTAATAACTTGGGTAATAAGAATCCAAGAAGGTGATCTAGGGGTTTTTCACCACACTCTCTAGAGGAACAAACAAAGGTCCACTACTGGAGAGGCTAAGAAGTGTCATATCCTGCCCTAGCCGGTTTGGCCCAGTGGATAGAGCCTCGGCCTGCAGACCGCAGGGACCGGGTTCAATTCTGGTCAAGGGCATGTACCTAGGTTGCAGGCTCCTCCCAGGCCAGGGCCTAGGTCAGGACTCATGCAGGAGGCAACCAATCAAAGTGTCCCTCTCACATTGATGTTTCTGTCTTTCTCTCTCCCATGCTTTCTAAAAATCAATGGGAAAATATCCTCAGGTGAAGATAAAAAAAATGTCATATCCAATGAAAGAGACATCTTGAAAATGCCTATAGAAAGTTGTCATTTTTTCACAGTGAAGGGACTAGAGTCCATGTTGATGAACCACCTTGGCGGCTGCAGTGGCTGGCAGTGGCAGCAGCAGCAGGGTGATGGGGGTGGCGCCTTCCCCTGATCAGCTGGTCACCTCCCGCAGAAGGGAGCAGACCTAAGCTGTCAGTTGGACATCCTCTGAGGGATCCCGGACTGTAAGAGGGGGCAAGCTGCGCTGAGGGACTACCCTCCCCCAGTGCACAAATTTATATAACAAACATTATCTGTTGGTTTTTGCTTTTGGAAAATATTATCTATCTACCTATCTATCTTTCCTGTAAGGTTTGACAAGAATTCTCTTTTGTCATTATAGGTGTGCTGAAGTGACTCAAAATATAATTTGAGGATAAACAAAAACTTGTTCTACTGAAAATTATAAATCTTAATTTGCAGGAATGGTTTTCTTACTCTTGAGACTTAAAAACCTGTCTACTGCCAATTCAGTTGACTCTGAAGGATAGACACACTGCTTTTATTTTCTGAGAGTACCAAAGAGTATTCCTCCTGAATCCCAGTGCTGTTAGTGTCAGTGATGGATTTGCTTTAACTTATTTTTTACACAGAGCTGTGCTTTTTACAAACTCGGCTGAAATTCCTTTCTAATTCTTTGGTTTGCAGAAGAAAATCCCTGCTGCAGAGTCCTTCCTCTGATCAGCTGGCATTGGCAGTTAGAATGTTCTTTCACACATTTCTATTTTCCCACCGGACTGCCAGGTACTGTGTGAAATGAGGTGGCAAACTCCCCACAGGAGTTAAAGAGATGAGTAGTGCTGGGGTACAGGTAATGGAAAGTACAACTTGCCAACAAGTTTTTGATGAGAGGTTGAACGAAATGTCTTAATCCAAAGAGGAACAACTCCAGTCCAAGATGCCTTTGAGTTGAAATGTGATTCATTGCTTGATTATGTCCCAGATGGGCTGTGAGCTTCGTTTAGGAAACTAGTTCCAATTTTGTGTCTTTACAGTGGTCCTCAGCTACCATCTGGACTAATCTCTTAAAATTAAAGTGGAATTAGATATGATTGTTTGAGATGAAATTTGAAGCCTGTGTTTGTGTTTAGCAAGGCTACCAGGATGTACTTAGAAGTTTTGTTCATCACCCCCCACCCTATATGTATTTGAAGAAAAATTAAAAAATCAATAGACTCACATGAAATGAGAGGCCAGTGTAGAAACGGCCTTGAATTCCTGTTTGTAAGCCAAATTTATTTTTATAAGTCTTTAACGGAAGACAGCTTGTTCTTCTTTGGATAATTGGCCCAGGCTTTGTCCTCCTCTTTCAAATATACTTTGACCAAAAAGACCCAACTGTGAAATGAATAGGAAAAATGAATTTGGGAAGTAAAAGAAAAAAAAGTTTGTTTTCTTAATATGAAAGCAAAATAGTTATATGGAATCTTTTAAAAAAATAACTTTTATAAGCTGCTGTCTCTTGACAGAGTTAGAAAGTTGTTGCTTAAATTAAGCACTTTCGTCACTACAGACATGAATGGGACTCTGAAGTCTTTAATGTGGGTCTGTAAATACAAGCCTTGTTTAGTCATGGCATTTCTGCAAAAATGAACTCCGGTGCCCCCATCTCTCCTGCTCTCTCATTTCTCTTAGTGTCGTAGATCTAGACTTAAGCATTTGAACAGCTAGCGTAAGTATTTCCACATTGGAAACCTGCAGGAACTTGGCTGAATGTCCTTCTGATTTTCATGGGAGGGAGTTATTTTTCCTCTTTCTGCTTTAGACGTCAGATACTACATACTCGCTCTTTGGACTGAATTGGCGTGAAGAGTCAAACAGGAATGAGTCCAGCTACTAAATTTAGAGAACTGATTCAGAATTTCTTGATTTTATACAGCAGGGCTGGGTTGTCACTGACCATTGCTGCTTAACTCTCTGCGGTTCTGGTAATCAGTTCATGTAATCAAGGTCGCACCAGTCCTGGCATAGATGGCTCCTGCCATGATCAGTTTCCCAGCCTCTGCAAGTATTTTAGATGTCAGACATCGACTTCTTTTTCTCTTCCATCCCAATTAACTACTAAATTGTGGTTTTGGTTTTTTTTTAAACTCAAGCTTTATGCTCCTGTCTCAGTGACATTTTCCAATGCCCTTTTCAAGTATAGGTAAAGTGAGATTTAAAATAAGTGGGAAATCGCCGAGACCGGTTTGGCTCAGTGGATAGAGCGTCGGACTGCGGACTGAAGGGTCCCGGGTTCGATTCCGGCAAGGGCATGTACCTTGGCTGCGGGCACATCCCCAGTAGGGGGCGTGCAAGAGGCAGCTGATCGATGTCTCTCTCATTGATGTTTCTGACTTTCTATCCCTCTCCCTTCCGCTCTGTAAAAAATCAAGAAAATATATTAAAAAAAATAAAATAAGTGGGAAATTACATTTTGCATAGATGCTCTTTTGTCTTAAATTCTCCTCATGTGACATTCCCACTTGCCATTTGGAAGAACAGTTATTCAAAGACCACCTCCCTCGCCATTATTTCTAAAGCTCTTGAAAAGCCGGTCTCATTTCAAGACTAGTAAAACCACGGAGGTGAAAAGCTTTTGGCACATTGTTCAGTATTCATCGAATTTGTAGACTAAATACATTATTCTGCCTGTGGTGCATCCAAAAGATAACGTCATCTTCTAAAATTGCAATTAGCGCTATTGTAAAATTGGCCAATGGAAGGTGATATATTAAAGTTGTGTGTGTTTTGGATTTAATGTTGCTTTACTTAAGGATGTTAGAGGTGACCTAATCCTGCTTCACCTGGGTATACAGGCAAGAAAATTGAAACTTTAAAAAAAATTAACAAATTACAAATGGAAGAACTTGGTAACTGGGTTTGAACAGTTTTTTAAAAATCATGAGCACAGATGGTTCACCTGGATAATTTGGAAGGAAACCAGATGAGCAGAATGTAGGGGGATATTTAGGGAAGTTATCTGGATAATTCAGCTTCTTGGTCTTTAATTATTGGAGCCCACTTGGGTGTTTGGATGTCAGAAATACCTGCTGGACTGGTGCTTGAACTTTCCGGGGAGAGGGAGGGTTGGGGGGGCAGAACCACAAACATTAAAAGAGAAGTTGAATTTCTTAGTACCATATAAGAAAATAAGTAAACTAAGACACTGAGCACTTCCAGGCTAGGAACCTCAGGGGATTTCCTGGCCAGGACCCACAGCTTGTAGTTCCTCTTCTCTCCCTTCCCTATTCTTTTCTCCCTCTCTTCCTCCTGGTAGTCCTTCCATCCATCAGGGTAAGGTCTGTGGAGAAAAGTAGCCACAATACAACATCTGTAAACATTTCATTTCCTTGTCACGGTTCCCTGAGAGCTGGCATTGGTGAAAAGCCTGCCTGTTTGTCTTTTGGCCTGGGAGTTGCCAGAGGGGAGCTAGTCTTCATTCACTGTTGTATCCCTGGGCTACCTTAATGTCCGGCCCGTGAATAGGAAAAACTCCACATTATGGAGGCAGTGGGCTGAGTGGAAAGAATATGGCATTTGTAGTCAGACTGGTGACTTTAGGCAAAATACTCAATTTCTCTGATACTTATCTGTAAAATAGGAATAGTGTCTAGTTCAAAGAGGTGTGAGACCTAAAATTTACATAGGAGGCAAAGTGCTTAATATGCATAGTATGTGGAGTAGGTCATCCTCAGGAAATGCTAGTTTTTTTCATGCTAGAACTTAATATGCCTTTGGATGACTAACATTCAACTGATTTTTTTTGAGCAATTAATATGCAAAACTTTTCTAAGGGCTGGAAGGAATAAAACATGAATTGTAGGTAGCATTTACAGGCACAGGTTCTCTTTTAAGCCAAGTGCAATTTTATCAAGTTGAATCTTCTCCACATGGCTGAGAGGTAGGTATCATTATTATCCCGTTTCTAGGTAAAGAAAGAGCATAGAGAATTTATTTGCCTGAGATCACACAGCTATAGTGACAGAGTTGACGCAAGCAAAAGAGATAGTGATAAATGTAAATCAAGGCACAGTATGGTAATATTTATTCTAACAAAGAGTGAGCCCTAGCTGAGTAGCTTAGTTAGGTGGTTAGAGTCTTGTCCCAATATGCCAAGGTTGCAGGTTTGATTCCCATTCAAGGAACATCCAGGAATCAACCAATAAATGCATAAGTAAGTGGAGCAACAAATCAATTTTTTTCTCTCTCCTCTCTCCCTTCCTCTCTTCCTCTCTTTCTGTAAAAATAAATAAATAAAATAAATATATCAGTAAATAAAGAGAAACAAAGTTGCTAAGAACATAAATATTTCATCACAGGGAAAAATTTTGTGACTGTTTGGTGATGGATGTTAAACCAGACTTGATGTAATCGTTTTGCCATATATACAAATATCAAACCATGGTTATGCACCTGAAATGAATATAATGTTATATGTCAATTCTATCTCAAGTTTTAAACAAAGGGTAAAGGAGACCAGATGATTTAGAAGAGAAGGCACTTCTGATGGTTTTGGGTGGAAAAATTAGGAAAGACTTTAGGCGTCATTTAAGCTGGATGTAGAAGGAATGGGTGTGCTCTGGAGAGCTAGAGACAGGGCCAGATGGAGAAGACCGTGATGCCACATAGGAAGGAAAGCTGGCTGGTGCCCAGGGGCAGCAGACAGCTTAGCTAGCTTTCCGGGTGTGCGATAACTAATCCAGAGCAGCCTCCTTGCACTGGTGCTAGGATCCCCGACCTGAAATGGGGTTTGGGAACCAGGCTTCCCTGCCTAAGGCTGTGGTGTGGTAGTGTGGAGCCTGAATATTTCAGAGAAAAGTCAGAGCATGAACCAGGTGACTAGGCCAAACGAAACTGTGGATCTGAAGGGTAATGGAGTGGAAAGTGCAACAAAGGACACGAGTGAGAATGTTTGAAGCAGTGGCTGTAAGGGGAACCTAGAGGATCCTTTAAGCCAAACAAAGATGGTTTCTACTGTGTCTTTTTAATAGATACTGGCAATCCTGGACATGAGTGCCAGCAACTTATTAAATGTTCTCTTTGTAGTATGACAACCAGTAGGAGACAAAAGGCTGGACAGGTAGCTTGAAGCGGTGGTGGTGAAAACAAAATCCTAAATGTCAAGTGTCAGGTTTGGACTGGAAGACTCTGATAAGATGTTGAAAGTTTGTTTTTTCTTGCGAAGGGCATGTAGGGGGGGCGGGGGAATAGTGACAAAATGGGGATTATGTTTGAGGAAGATGGATCTGGCATTTGTAGGATGGATGAGATGGCTTTGACTTTCTGGGCAGGGCATTGAGTTGATGCCTTTACATCTGGAGGTGGAATTTCCAAGGCTTTGTTACTGGTTTGATTTGGAGGATGGGAGATAAGGAAGGAATACAAAAGTGACTTTCATATTTTTAATAATGTGTTTTCTCATTTAGTAAATATTTGCATGAGTTCTATGTGGCAGGCTAAGTGCTAGGCACTGGGTGTGCAGTGCTGAGCAGCTGTGTGCGGATAGGTGGGAGGAATGAAGTGAGAAGTGGCTCTGAAGTTGTGAGCCCTGGACCTGGGCAGGGTGTGACATTTTCTGAAGGAGGGCAGGCAGTGAGGAGTTGGCTTGGGGACACTGGTGATGAATTTTGTTGTGATGAGTCTAGTCTGAGGTCAGTCATGGCAAGTAATCAATTATAAAATTAGACATCTTGGGCAGTTCGAGATGGCAGTAGATGGAAAGTGGATGAGAAAACAGAGGTCATGTAAATATTCAAGGGCAGAGGGCAGGAGACAGGACTTTGTCAGTGAAGCGTAGATTTTCAGGGACAGAAGATAGATAGATACAAGAGGAGTGAAAGTTGAAATTTGAAAGTATAACTTATACACACACTTGAAGAAAACTGTAGAAAAGTGTGTGTGTGTGTGTGTGTGTGTGTGTGTGTGTGTATGTATGTGCACGACTGTGCTTTGGAACAATAACCAGTGCTAGTTTGACATTTGGGGCCAGGTAACTTAAGTTGTGGCTGGCTGTCCTGCACATTGTGCATTGTAGGATGTTTATCAGCATCCCTGGGTTCTACCCAGGAGATGCCAGAGGGTAACCTTGGGCAGCATTCTCTCTTCCCAGTTGTGACAATAAAAAGTGAATCCATTGCCAAATGTGCCCTGTGGGATAGAATCACCCAGCTTTGAGAACTGCTTCATAAGTTATGATGTCATTTTCTTTGCTTTTTTTTTTTCATGAATTTCTCTCCAGGGAAAGGTTTGAACCTTTATTTGGCTGCAAGTGTCTTTTGTAGCTCGGTTCTCAATAAAGTTACAGATGGAAACATTGGAAATGATGCTGTGAAGAGGTTTCCTGGGCTGGAAAGGAAGTGTGGACTTGCAGGGCTGCTTCACTTCAGCTCCCCACGGGCCTGCTCCTGTGATGTGACTGCACTTGTGGACATCAGTGTGGGGGGAGTAAACTCTGGAAATTTAGGGAATTTAGGGTTTCAAAAGGAGTATTATTTTACAGAAGTCCCTGCACAGGCCTTTCATGTTTTTAGGGAAAACAATTCATTTAAATGTGCCATACAGAAGAAAATAGGTGTGTCCTCATAGGGTTCCCTAAAAGTTCACGTTGAAAACCCCCCTCCACCAAATGAATGGATGTAAGAAGTGTACTCCACTCCAGCAGTTTCTGCGTACTCACCATGGTGTCTTTTCACCTGGTAGATGAATTATTTGAGTTGAATTGAAATCTATTTTGATTTTGAAAGTAGAAAGTAGTGCTTGGAGGCAAAAAAGCATGAGCTTACATCTGTGCAAGACGCCAAAGACCATGTTTGAGACGGTGTCAGGAGAGTTCCCGTTTTCATTTGGAACCTTATTTTCAGGTTGGCTGTGGATTGCGGTGTGCCTGTTTGGTCAGCAGAGGGAGGATGTCCCTCCCCCTCCCCTGGAGTTCTCCAGGTGCTCCCCTCTTGCCTTTGAATCTCAAATTGATTTCGGACAGGTGCTTGATGAAGAAGTGATTACTGCGGTCAGTTTGGCCTACTAAGCTATTTATACGGCAGGAGAAATTGCCAGAAATGAGAAGCACACAGGAATAAGAGAACTATTTCTATGTAGTTTCTGTTGTGTTTAATCCTTTAAAAGCTTGCAAATGCTAAGAGTTGTTCTCATTACTAAGATGCGAAACGAAAGCAAAGAGATGTGAAAGGATGTGTGGTTGTGCTCAGAGGCCAGGCCGAGGCCCATGCAGGGCAGAAAAATTCCCTTAATTCCAAGTGGGGTTTTCAAAGAGCTGGGGGGGGGGGTGTACTTTCTCTCTTTGCAAAGAACAAAAGTGCCTATGACACCTTTGACTACTGAGTAAGAGCTGGACTATCCTGTGAGTGTGAAAAACATTTAGACCCCAATAGAGTTCTGCCTTGGAGACCGTGGGTTGTGTTTATTCTCCTTGATGGTAAGATAGTAGGAGGTAGAAAGGGATAAAGATTGACAGTTGCTGCCAAAATGAATCTGGCCAACTTCATTCATCTGTTCTCCATTGCACACTGACTCTCATTCTTTCCTCTTTGATTTTATTTTTGAAATAAAGTTCTTGTAGAAGAGTTTCAGATTTATAGAAAAATTGAGACGAGAGTATAGAGAATTCCCCTATACTCTGCAACTAATTTCTCCTAATGACATCTTTCCTTAGTATGGCACAGTTGCCACAGTAAATGAACCAGTATTGAGACATTATTCACTAAAGTCCATACTTTGTTAGGATTTTCTTAGTTTTCACCTAATGCACCTTTTTTTTTCAGGATCCCATCCAGAATACCACTTTACATTGAGCCACCATGTCCCCTTACATTCCTTTTGGCTCTGAGGATTTCTCGGACTTTCCTGGGTTTTGATAACCTTGACAGTTGGAGAAGCACTGATCAGCTATTTTGTAGAATGCCCCTCAGTTAGGATTTGTCTTATGTTTTTCTCTGATCAGTAGGCCGAGGTTATTGGTTTTTGAGAGGAAGACCACTGAGACAAAGTGCTGTTTTCATCACATCATAGTCAAGGGTGCATACTCTTAACCTAAGTCACCACTGTTGACGTTGATCTTGATCACTTGGCTAAGGTAGTATTTGCCAGGTTTTTCTGCAATAAACTGTGTCTCTCTGTCTCTCTGTGTCTCTCTGCCTCTCTATCTCTGTCTCTGTCTCTCAAACACACACACATGTCCTCCCATTCTCCCTTTGCATACTGCACATTGGAAGGAAGTTGCTATATGCAGCAACACTCAGGAGTGAGGGGTTAGGCCTTACTACCTTGAGGGTGGCGCATCTATGTAAATTATTTGGAATTCTTCTGCATAAGAGACCACCCCCCCCCCAATTTATTTATTCTGTAATTTCTTTATATCAGTATGGATTCCAGGAAATTTATTCTTTGGGCTGTAATCCATCACTGCTTTATCTGATTGTTCAAATGGTACCAGCTTTGGCCATTGGAAGCTCTTCTGTTGGCCCCTGTGTCCCTGTAGCATACCCTCAATCTTGTTTTGTTTAGTTTTTAGAAGCTCTTTCTAACTTTCCCACAATACAAGTTCCTCTCTGATTTTTTATGTGTCTTGGCAATGCTTTCTGCCCTGTGTCAGTGGTGACGATCACATGCTTGGCAGCTGAATGCTAAGGCTTTGGTCTCATCTCACTGACCAGTTGACTTGGTGGCTCTGTTTTTTCTAAAATATACCACAAGTCGTTAGCTAAGGGAGTTGTAACTACACATAGTAGTTGTCAATCCATGCCCATTTCTTGACTTTGTAGCACATCTTCAGACTTCCATCTCTGGGCCTTCCCACAGCTCTGGTACATGCTTATTTGTTCATTCAATAAGCATGTGTTCAATGAATACAACTCCAACACTGCATTTCATCAGCTGTTTAACCCATGTCAAGGATATATATATATATATATATATATATATATATATATATATATTATATTAAAAAATATATTTTTTAATATTCACCTGAGGCTATTAGTCCATTGATTTCTAGAGAGAGAGGGAGATAGAGGGAAAGACAGAAATATCAATGTGAGAGAAACGCATCGATTGGTTACCTCCTGCACAAGCCCTGACCAGGGACTGGGCTGGGGAGGACCTTGCAATCGAGGTACATGCCCTTGATCAGAATTGAACCCGGGACCCTTTGGTCCACAGGCTGACAAGCTTCTCCTTTCCTACGTAAATTTTTAAAAAATTATCTTATATCTTCTTGCCACACATCACATCAATTTACAGGTACCTACATCTGATGCGAAGTAATTAATGGAGAAAGTAGAAACCAAACTGAATGAAAATAGAAAAAATGAGGGAAAATAAACTTTGAGGATGGTGTCATTTCCCTTTTCTTCCAGTTACATCGACCTTTAAAATGATCTCTTTTATTTGTAATTAAGTATTCATGTCATTAGATTGCTAATGAGGGATGAAACTACATAGAATTCAGATTTGGGGAATTGTTTCAGAGGAATTTGGATAATTCATCTGTGAGTTCTCTTGGATGAAACAGTGATGTGGTGGCATTCAATAGAGCAAAGGTGGAATGAAGACTTTACTTACATTGTTAAATTCATTGGACAGTCAGGGTGTGGCCAGCCACTGTCCTAGAGGGTTTGCAGGGATAATTCATAAACATAAGAACATGTTTCATATACATTTTTTTTTGAGAAGAGGAGACTGAGGAGGTCACTTGTGAAATTTTATAACCCCTGCTCCAAAATAACATGAAATGGAGAACATTCTATGTTGAAGTTTCTCTAAGAAACTAGTTGTGGCATGTCCAGATGGGCAGGCCTTCTGCAAGGCAGGCCCAGAGCGCTGAATCCAGCGGCTGTTGCTCATCTTAATTCTTTCATTCCTAAAACCTGTTGAGGGTTCTTACTGGTCATTGTTTATTCCTGCCTCTTAAGAGAACGTTGGTGAAGGCACACTCAGATTCTGATACATCACGGAGAAAGGATAAGGGCTTGGGAACAGATGCTTAGGAGTAAGTTATTGATGGTCTTGCTGGTATTAGGCAGCTGCTATTTCCACAGCATCTAGAAATACTTTTCACTCCTTTCATCAAAAGGAGGTTGGGTAGCACTACTAATTAGAAGGGGCTTGGAAGCAAAGATTTCTTCCGACATTCAAAGCATCTCCCTTTCTGGTTTTTCTTCTGCCCTTTCTAAGAAGCTGATCTGGTTTCTGTCCCCTCACTGACTGGTACCTAGAAGGTCAACAGAATGACTTGTGTTCCCAGCATCCTGTCCTTGTTCTGGAGAAATGGGAAGTAATTGTTTGCCTTTGGAAAATACAAAGCTTACCTGTGTGGAAATTGCCCAAATAAGCGTTGCTTTGACATGCAGTTTTCCTTAAATGATGCCTTGTGATTATTTTTTTTTAATGAACATGTTGGTTGGGTTTTCCCGTGTCTACGGTGTGTGCCAGATTGAGAATTTGAGATCTTTAGATATAGGAAATATTTTTTAAATTGAATTTATTAAGGTGACATTGATTAATAAAAATATAGGTTTCAGGGATACAGTTCTATAATACATCATCTTGTATATGTATTGTGTATTCACCACCCCAAGTCAAGTCTTCCAGACATGGGAAAGATTTTGAAGACCATCTGGCCCAACTCCTTTTTATGGTTCTAGAAACAAATGTCAGTTGAAGTAAAGTGATTTGGGACCCCCAAACCGGTCAGTGCTTATCAAGACTAACGAGTGCCTGAGTCTTCTGCTTCCTGGTTCTGTGATGTCGACTTTGATTTGTAGTGGGATTGTGAACATTTACTTTGGCTATCTAATTAGAAGTTCTTCTTATACAATGGTACTGATATCAGTGGATGTTTAAAACTACAGATAATATAATAAAGTCTGTAAGAATAGATGATATCATCAAGTTGTTAGAAGCTAAGGGAATGTAGAAGAGTAAGAACTGTTCTGAATTTAATGTCAGTGTGATCGAATGTGAGTTTCATGCTATTTACATGAATGCTGTTTTTTTTTTTTTGTCAAGGAGGAGCTACCTCAGGTCCCAAAGTTATCTACTGTGTTCAATAGTTTTCTGAGTGAGGGGAGGGAGGGAGGGAGGGAGGGGGGAAGGAAGGAGGGAGAGAGAGAGAGCTTGCTACTGTGCAAGTAGAGTTAGTGTTAAACTTGAGAGAAGAACCACGGTAAGAGGAGAAAGAATTGTGGCCCAGGATCCAGATAGTGACCTTTGCATTAAATGGAGAGCGTGGGAGTTATGGACCCATCGTTTTATTTACCCTTTCAGGTGTCTTAATATGCTGTAGTTGAAGATATTTGGCAAATTCCACTAAATTGGCAATCTCAGTTCCTTCTGTAGCCCACACTTCTTTTCCATTCTGACTTTGGTGATGGCAGTGTAGTTTTTTGTCTGTGTGGTGTTAGAAATGGAATCACTGCTCTTGCTGTCATGAAATGGAATCACTGCTCTTGCTCCCATTTCACACATGAGAAATCAGAGTCTTAGAACGTAGGTAAGTTGTCCCGAATCATATTACTGGCTTAGGTGGGATCTCAAGCGCAGGTCTTTCTGACTTCAGAGTTTATACTTTCCACCATATTACCTTGTAGGTGCCATGCACATACTGCCCCATTTTAAATCTAAGATGTTCCCTTTACCCTATTTTCTTACTGTTAAGAACTTCATCGTTTTCTTCTTTTTCATTACTCTGTAGTGTCTGGCATAGGACCATAATGGAAACATTTGTTTAAAAATGTATTTTTATAGGTTTCAGAGAGGAAGGAAGGAGAGAGAGAAACATCAGTGATGAGAATCATTGATTGGCTGCCTCCGCGGGCCCCCGCGCGCCTCCCCCCCCCCCCATGGGGACTGAGTCCACAACCTGGGCATGTGCCCTTGACCAGAATCGAACCTGGGATCCTTTGGTCTGCAGGCCAACACTCTATCCACTGAGCCACTGATTAGCTAGGGCAATGGAAACATTTTTGTTAATGATTTAAAGATAGCAAATGTGTTGAACTGAAAGGGGGGAAAAAGCAGAGGATTCTGAGCCTCTAAGACTTATTTATACTGGTCACTTTGTAACCTTGAACATACAAAAAATTAAGTTCTCTAGGCATCAGTTTCCTCACCTTAAAAAGTGGGGAAACTATTATTTGTCACGCTGGGCTGGTGTGACAGTAGAAATGACATGCCCTGGGCAGTGTGGCTCAGTTGGTGGAGAGTCAGCCCATCTACCGAGAGGCTGCAGGTTTGGCGCAATCCCCAGGAGGGGACATGGAGGAGGAGCCCATCCATATTTCAACCATCGGTGTTTCTTTGTCTCTCTCCCTCTCTTGGCCACTGTCTCTAAAATCAATGAAAACATATTTTAAAAGATAGAGTACATTAAACTTGCAGTGCTGAGCACATAATAGGTAATGTAATGAACGAGTGGCCACCATTATACTTACGTTGCTGTTAAATCGATAAAAACCTAAAATGTTTATTTCATTTTCTCTCTCTACTTCTCCCGCCCCTGCCTGAAGATGCAGGATGTCATTTCCCCTAAATGCCGTGGACTGAGGTTTAATGTTATCAGATTCCTTTTTTAAAATTTTATTTTAATGCCCTTTCCTTTCCCCCACCCAGTAGTTCAGGAAAAAATCCCCACAGCCTAGGGCAGAGCAGAGATGCCCAGCTTTGTAGGCCAACTCCTGGCAGGGCCTCTCTTCGGGGAGCTGGATTGAGCTTGCATGGAAATCAGTCTCTTTTCTTCATGTCTTCTGTCCTCCCTCACAATTCTCTGTTCACTGGAAAGGTCCCCAAAGCTTTTCTTCTGCTGAACCGTGGCCCAGGAGCCAGATAGTGGCCACTGCACTAAATGGTGAGGAACTTGTTTCTTTCCATGTTGAATTTTTGTCTGCCACACTGACCCCATTGGCTCCTGCAGCTGTCATCTCTTCCCTGTTTTCAGAAGCCACTAACATCACACTTTATATGGGTTGGGTCATCCTCCTTTGTCTTTTGTATCTACTGAAACAGTCTATCTTCCCTTTCCTTCAGCATCCTGGGAGAAATGGTACTTCTAGGCAAAGAAAATTTATCACCATGATGAGTAAGGAGAAATCACCAGTGCAGGACTGGGTGCACAGTAGGTACTCAGGAAGTATAGATGACTACCGCCCTTGTAGCACTGTCACCATGTTCAGTGTGTGTGTGTCGGGGGAGGGGGGGGAGGCTGAGGGAACTGTTTATAAGGATGAGAGTTAAAGTCAGTAACTTGGGTTGGAAAATCACTCTTCCGTCTCTGAATGGCATGAGGATGGATCGTGGTTAGGACAGGTTGGCAAGTTTCTTTGGGTAAGTAGATTTATCGTGTTGCTCCAACTCTGAATGAGGTACATATTTGAAATTTACTTAAAGAGCCTTGGATTACCTTCTGCTTGTAGAATAACTGAAAGACTGCATATTTGTGCTAGGTTACAATATGTAGCACTTAGGTCTTTTTTATATACTGTAAACAGTCTATGAGAACGTCCTAGATTAATGTTTTCACCTGTGTCTTTGTTGCATTGTGTTTCATAGGATGAATGCATAGGCTTTGCCAATTGATTTCTAAAATGTTTATGAATTTAAAATCTCTGGGGAGTGAAAATTGAAATGACAATATATGGAGCTTTACATTTACTGGGAAACTGCTGGCTTAGTATTCTTATCCTGTTTCCCAAGCTGTAGATGATAGCAGCAATCAAGTGAAATTCAGAAATTATGTGTTTTGTGGTGTTTTATCGTGCACCTCCCTCCTGGAGTAGTTTTGCATGCCAGACCTGGGATAAAGATTGCTGTGCATTGATATCTAAATGAATCTTTAGTGCATGCTTTAAAAAAATTTGGAAGTTGACTAGTTTAAGGGAGAAAGGGTACATAGTTGGCTTCATAAAGTTCTTTTCAAACTGTTAAAGTCCTAAGTTAAGAGCCTTTGATGGGATACTGGGAGGTCCTTCCTGTGCTTTCTTACCTCTTAACTTCATCAATGTTATGTGATGGTAAGATGCTGCAAGGAATTCAGAGTGTGATTATGCCAAACCATTAGCTGTTTTCTGTCCAAATCCAACTGCCTTGCATGAGGTGTAAATTCACTCTGTGTGGAGGAAAAGGAAAATCCAGTTTTAGTATGAAGGTGATATAAAACAATTTATTCTTTATATGTTTTTTTTTCTTTTGCGTGAGGAAGTAGAGAAGGAAGTAAAATCATGGTCCCTATCCTGAACTAAACTGTGGTTAGAGTATTTTCTAGGAGCTCAGAAAAAGAGACGCAGAGCAGAGAAGTTTTCCTGACTGTGGAGGAAGTTAAGGACAGGAGTGTGATGGAGGTGGATGATTTTATATGATTTGGGTATAAGCTTCCTATTTGATGTGGGATATAATGGAGAGGGTCAAATGAAGTTGATGGTGCTAACAGTGATTGTGGGTAGAGAAGACATGGTGATCAAGACCTAGTTTATGATGTGCTGGTGATGATACTGATACTTATTTGAGGACTTAGTATGTGCCACATACTTTATATCCTTTCCTCTATTTAATCCCCACAGTGATCATTTTCAGATGGTAGATTAGATGAGTAAATAATTTGCCCATGGCCATCTAGTGCCCTCTGGAGCTGGGATTTGACACCATGATGTAATGCTGTTCCTTCTAGATGAAGTCAAGGTTATTCAAATAAATACTAATGAAACCAGGGAAATATTTCAGAGATAGAAGTCACAATATTTAGTAACAGACTAAGTATGTGAACTGAAGGCAAAATGAGAGGAAAAATTATGATTTTTAAATTATAATTCTGGA
This sequence comes from Antrozous pallidus, assembly GCA_027563665.1. Taxonomy (NCBI): domain Eukaryota; kingdom Metazoa; phylum Chordata; class Mammalia; order Chiroptera; family Vespertilionidae; genus Antrozous; species Antrozous pallidus. The sequence continues at coordinate 65,123,387 of CM050508.1, read as the reverse complement.
GAAAAAGGAAGACCATAGTGCTGGTGAATGGGTAGGAAGAATAAACAATGAGGTTCTGTCTCAGTCCTGTTTATGGGCCCCTCTTCCTAGAAAACAGCCAGTAGTGTTAATTTCATCTTTCAGAAAACAGCTATTATGTCAAGTGCTCACTGTCAATATGGAGCACAGGTTGTGAACACAGTGCTTCTGTTCCAAACTCCTGTCACACGGGGCATTGTTGACCCTAGTAGCAAACCCATGCCCATTCCCAGCGGAGCCAAGTTCAAACATCATGCCATCCTGTTGGCCTCTGATTTGGCTAATGACATGGTGGTTTTCTCATTGGCACAGGATGGTGATAGTCACTGATTGGCAAGATCCTCCCTGGGAAGGACCATGCTTATGGTGACTGCTCCAGATTAGCCCTTCAGAACCACCAGGAGAGCCAGCTCTTGTCGGTTAATACTGAGTGGCTGTAGTGTCCATTCTGAAAGTGATTGTCAAGGCCCCAGGATTCTAAGGCCTGATCAGCAACATGTAGCTGATAAGATTTCTCAGTGACGCAGGGGGAATGCTGGCTAAATCTTGCTTTAGGGAGTATTATTTCAGTACAGCTGTCAGGGGGCCCAACGCTGCTTGAACGCCATCTCTCCCTCATCTCTGTACATCAATGTGTTTTTGTTTTGTTTTTGTTTTTATTCACTGTGAATCATTAAGCATTTTTGTTCTCTTCATGCAAGGTTCTTATTTTTCTTGGTGAAAAAGTAAACTCAATAAAAAATTTACTTGATTAGAATCAGCTCTCCTGAGAAGAGAACATTAATGTTTTGAGCAGTGTGGCCTTATAGGAGCTGTCTAGCTGACCAGAGGTATAGTTGTACCCTTTGTCCAAAATTATATCCTCCACCTGCTTGCTACAAAATCATCCAGTGTACCGGTAGCTGTTCATTAGCTCTAGTTAAAGAAGGAGAAGCATCGTCTGTCCCTGTGGTCTCTAGAATACATAGAGAAACACTCCCTTTAAAGAAACATCATCCTTTCCCTCTTTCCTCACTTCTAGCAAGAATTTCCTGTTTAGGAAAACTATATGAAGTCCTTAGTTAGTTTGCATTACCTTTCCTAAGGACTAGGTGGCCAGATATGCTGTCCTAAGAGAGTTAGGTACAGTTAAGTAAGTTTTGGATACGAGTTGAGGAAAGAGCGAAATTCTCGGAAGGGAAAGTGAAATTATGTGAAGCTTGAACAAATAGTGGGCATAATTGGTTGTGTATTTGGGTGTGTATGTGTCAGTGAAGTGGTATTTTACATGCCACTAGTGGAAGAAGAATGTTGGAAGAATGGTAGATGTTTGCTCTAGACAAATACACCACTTCCTTTAAGAATTTGCTGGTAACCCTCCTTTGCTGATATTATCCATTCATTTCATTGACGAGACTTTTGGAGAGAGAATACAGATATGAAGTTAGCCTTAAAATTTACTTCCTCCCTCTTCCTAAGAGGCCCTCATTATGTTTAACCTACTTTAGGTGAAGTATAGGGCCAGCCAGCTGTTTTTCTTAATCACCTTAACTAGGACTAGAGCTTACCTCATGTACTGCAACCTAGTCATTTGTTTGCCATGTAGGTCTTGGTGTTGTCCGTCTCTAGCTTACCTCCATTCCACTCCCATTAAATCTCAGCAAATTCCTAGCACTCTGAACAGCCTATTTCACTTGAATGACTCCTGTGTGACCAAACTCTTAGGGGGCTGAGCACACGGTGGTACCCTTTTATTTGATGTCACAAGATAACCTTTGGACTTTGAACTTTAAATTGAGCCTATAGTTAATTCCCAGTGAACATTTCAAGTGGGCAGGGTGTGTGCTAGCCCCAGTGTGAGATGACCCCATTATGGTGGGCCCACAGTTGAGATAATAAAAGCATCCCAAATGTCCTTTGAAAGTCAAACACTAGGTCACATAGTCATGTTTTGTTTTGTTTTAGGGGGGGAAGGGGAGGTGTTAATATCATCCTTTCTAAAATTTCTGTACCTGGTGATTCTTCATCAGCTCGAAGGCTAACTGAGAAAGCACATTTCCTTTACATTTTCACTCATTGGGTTCTTTCTTCTTTGTGAACCTGTATAAATGAAACTGGTTCTTGCTGTTTTGTATTGTCTTTGAGCTGGTGGCAGGTGGCACTTGCCCTGTGAAGGCTGTCCTTGTGTATTGTTTTCATAAGCTTAATAAGGCACAGATAGAATAACAAAAGAGACTTCACTCCAGAGGAGAAGAGAAAGGAGACTAGACAGTTTGCAGTTGACATGTGATTCTTGTATGAGTGTCCTTTCTGATCATCTTTTCTCCTCTTCATTTTTACGTTTCTTCTTACCTTCCATTTCTCTATACAGTTAAAATTAGGAAGAAAATGTATGCCAGTCTTCTGTTGAATTGATTTCAATTTTTCCTAGACTTATTTTTAGTGCTTCTATTAATAAAAGACACCTGTCTTTCTAAAGACAATAAAATTCATGTGGGACAGAGGAAATTAAGAAAGAATTTTCCGTTCTAGTCTGGTATATATTAATTTTGTATCTAGATGATTAGATATTTAATCTCTTATCAAGAAGCCGAAGTTTTATAGCAAGCATTTCTGACAGATTCAGTATTGACAAATATAAAAAGAATTAAAGGCTGTCATGGGAAAATATAAGCCTGTCCATTTCCTTCTTTCGTGTCCATTTCCTCTATCACTTTTTCTTTCTCTTCCTCATTTTTTGACTTCTCCACATTATTGATGTGTTTCTATTCCCTTTTCTTCCTCATTGCTTTCTGTGCAGAAGGCAGGACAACCCTTGACTGGTCTTGGAAATGATATTGAAGTTGTTTTCGTATGCAGGGAAGGGACAGGATACAGTCTTCCTAGTATTTTGTCATCCATAGGTGAGGAATGCCTTTCTACCTACTATTAGGCAGAACAAAACAAAACAAAACGGAAACAAAAAAGCAGAAAGACCTTTGGTAGAGAAAAATGGAGAAATTTGGATCGATCAAAGCATGAATTTACCAAAATACTTCTTTAGCTAGTATCTGTATTAAAGAAAAATGCATTTTTAAAGTGAAGAAATTCTTAGGAAGATGATCAGAAAGCTAACCCGAAATGGCAGCTTATTTCCATATCTTCCCTTAATCAAGTAATCAAGTATTTCCATTGTCATTAGTTTGAACCATATGAACTTGCTATTGTAGTAAGTCAAAAATAGCTGAATGACAGTGATTTCATATAAACCTGATGAGGAAATGGAGACACAGAAGAAAGGTTCTTCAACTGCCCTCTTCCCCCAAGTCTGTCCTTGAACCCAGTAATCAGAGAACTGAGAAAAAACTTCCCTCCCTCCCTCTTTCTCTTCTATATCTTTCTAAGTTAACAGATACCAAGGAATAAAGAATATCTTTATAAGGGGGACTGTGGGGAAGTCAAGGTGACCGATATTTTTGGGGGTTAGCAGGCAGCAACAGAAACCCTACCCCTCAGTACTAGGACAATAATTACACCAGATTTTAAGACAAGGCTACAATAGAGCCAGCATCTATAGAAATGAGTGTATCTAGTCACTGGCCATTTTGTTTGATTGTCTGAGCCACATTGTGCTGTCCTCGAGGAGCAGGGATTGTGCTGTTTTTTTTCATTGCATTCCTGACATGCTTTAAAAAAAGGCTGCCACAATCTACTGTAGTTGATTGATGCCGGGGAAGTTTGCTGCCTCTAACAATAGCCTTTCTCCATGAAACACTCCATTGATATGTTTAGAACCCATTACTGCTACCAAACAGTAGTGGTTTTATTACTGTACTAATGGAGCCTGGTACTTGGAGGCTGGGACTTGGGAGTGGGGGAAGGAGGGGAGAAAATGGGGCCAGGAATGTGGGCAGGATAAAAGGAATCCCTTTCCATGATTGGTGGTGCCCACCATAGAGTTCATTAGTCAGTTTCCAATAAAACAATGTGATAATCTAGATACAACGCAGGGTTTAATATGCATATGCAAGGATGCACTAAATGAATTATTCCTAGCAGGGAAGAACAGGGTTTTCTCAGTGGAGAATCAGCAAGACAGCAGAGTTTTCTAAGGCCTTTCCCAATAAAGCGATTTGCTCATGGAGGCAATCAAGTGAATTGTGAAAGATGGGGATACTGATGCACACAGGACCCTGCTAGGCTTGGCAGGAGGGTCAGATCCAAACGAAGGCTTTTACCCCCTTTCATATTTGTTGTAATGTGCTGGCGTCCTTCCCTCTCTCTGTTTTCATTCATTATTTTAATTGGAGTAATTTATCCATTTACCTTTTATGTGATTACTGACATCTTTGAGTTTTTATCTACCAATTTACAACTTGTTTTCCACTTGACCTGCCTGTTTTATGTTCTTTCTTTTCTTTCTTGACTTCGTTTGGGTTAAGCAAAAAGTGATTCCATTTTCCCTGTTTTATTGACTTGTTAATCCTTTTACTCTTAGTGTTTATCCCAGAGATTACAGGGTGCATGCATCCTTGACTTACTGCAGGCTAATAAAGACTCTTCCTTTTCCCTTGTTGTTTTTGTATACTGCTCTCATTTGGAAAAGTTCATGATTTTTAACCTCACTTGGCAATGGAATGATTTTGTCTTTATTTCCTGTTTAAGTCCCTCCCATGTTTTTATTTACTGAAATTGCTTGTGAATTTCATCAAAGCTCGTGCCCAATTCACCTGCTCCTGGAGATGTTCCAGTCAGAAGGGAGCATCTCCTACGGCATAGAAACTATAATTAACAATATTGTAATGACTGCGGATGGTGCCAGCTGGGTTTTGGAAATATCAGGAGGGACCCTTTGTAAAGTATATGATTGTCTAACCTCTCTGCTGTACACCTGAAACTAATACAAAATAATATTGAGTGTTAACTGTGATTGGGAAAAAAAAAGAGAGAGAGAGAGAGAGATGTGGACATGCCCACTACTGAGTTGTTGACTCTCTAAAATAAATATGAATGCTTTCTATGTTCACAGCAGGCTGTCAGCTTTTCCATAGCAAGGACTTTCTTTTCCCTTGCACCATGATATCTGGCTCACAGTAGCCTGTTGGTTGAGATTTGAATGCCTGAGCTCAACTAAACCAGAGGCCAGGATTTGAACCAATTTTAGGTAAGCTCTAATCTGTAAACCTACCAGCTTCTACCAGTCTCTTCTAGCTGTTTCAGTTGAATCAGGGTTGTTACTCTGTTTCATATACCCTTACGTTAACTTCCAGCTACACTCCCTCACTGGTTACTACCTGTAATGCTTTTACAGTAATTTAATAAAATTATACAGCCACCCCCAAGTGTCCATTAACTACAATTGTTTTTCAGGGGGACATGAGCAATATGACTGGAAATAACGTGTGGCAAGACCCTTAAATCTGAATCTGTCTTGGAATTGTTGAGCTATGTGTGCCTGAAGCAGATAAAATCCTAATACAAAATATCTTAACACAGACTTAGCTGTGCTCTAGGCCACTGATATTGAGGTCATTTTCAGCTGTGATAAGGAAGGTCACCAGCAGAGGTGTGACCCTTGTCCCCCAGTGACAGCATTACGTCAGTTCTATCATTGTTTTGTTTTAATAACCAGAGATTGATCATGTTAATGTGAACACCCAGTTCTCAGTGATGGAGGAGCTTTTTGGATCATGCAGGTTCATTGTTTGGAGACAACATAGTCTGTGCAAACACAGCTTGGGTTTGTCAAGCTCTGAGTTCACCATCCAGCTGTTGAGTACCCGTGGATGAGCTACATCACCTCTTTCAGTCTGATCTGTGCAGTAGGGTAAGAACACTCAGCTTATTTCACAGGCTTGTTGGAGGGCTACCTTTACATCTTGGTTCCTAAAGGTGTTTGTGAGAATTGTGGGCCGCTCTATAAGTGCGATTGGTACAATCTGTTCTCTCCCGGTAGGTGTTTTGCAGTTGGGCAACATAGAATATAGGCACATTCAGGTAGAACCTGCCCACACTTATTTATTTTTTGAGGTGGGTGATGGAAGATTGAAACCACTAATACTGAGTTCAAGAGAATATTTTTCCCACTCTTAACTATGCTATACTTGGTATCTGCTCCAAGGACATTCAGTTTGTTCCAAATGAGTCAGTTTTGGGCTCTGTGATATGGAGAAATCAAGGGGAGAGAGATAGTGATGCCTTTAAGCAGTGTCAACTTTCTGAGAACAGTTATCTCAAGATAAATGAATAAGAAGTTGTTTCCTTAAAGGCACCCGGTTGATGTGAATTGACTTTTGAGAGGAATATTTATCACAGCTGCTTCTGCCCGAGAGAGAGTGTGGTCACCGGGGCAACGATAGCAGCGGTCTTTATCCAGATAGTCAAGACCTGAATTCAGATGCCCCTTCCAGGGACTGCCAGCCAGTCTAAAGTTTGGCATGAAGGTGAGATGGGTGCTCAGTGTCAGCTTCCCTGGGTATTGGAAAAACCATGTTTGTTGGAGCATCTGCCTAACATGGGTAGAGGAGGGTGTTTTAAAAGAACAAAACTACTTACTATTTGAGAGACTAGTGAGTGGAGGAATAGCAGTATAGGCATTCTGCTTGGTACCAGAGGCACTATTGACAGGTTCTCCTGAACCATACATAGGAGAAGAGGCAGAGTGGTTCTCTCCTCTTATCAGGATACCTGTGAGAGCTGGAGAAGGATGGTGGAGGACAGGAGAACACCTCTTGGGACAGAGCAGGGGATTTGCTACTTACCTTATTTCTGGAATTGACTTTGAGGAGTGATGGTTCATTTCTCTTTTCAAAGCAAGATGAGTAAACAGTGACAGTAACTAGTAGGTAGTGATTAGTATTTTGTCTTCAACTGTAATGCAGAATGAACCCACTTTCTAATTTTGTATATGAAAACTGAACCCTTGTTTAGCTAACTTAATTGTAGAGCAAGCATGTCAAACTCAAAGGCTAACATGGGCCAAATAAACAAGGTTTAAGTTTATGTGCTGCAAAAAAACACACAAAAGCTTCAATTTTCATGGAAACATAGGTTTATTTCAATAGAGACATGCTGAATACAAAGGGCTGGAATAAATGAGTAATCATTAACATAAAATAATAGAACATTTTCATAAAAATTTAATATTTTCTCTTGAACATTAACTTACCAGACACTGCATAAATTAATAAGCATAACACAAATAAACCTATTTTTCTTGTTGTCCGAAAGTGAAATATTTCCTGATGCGCACACCAAACAAGTCAGTCCCAGACTGATGACATGACAGTCGACTGCTAAAATATTTGCTGCTAGTGTTAGTGGAGAGAAATGGTGCACCTGCGTGCAAGGTGTGTAAGGGAAATGAATGCCACACTATTACAGTAATCAGTCATTAACGAACTTGTAGTTCGTTATTAGTAATTATGTATAACAGGATATTGTAAAAATTAAGTTAAAAATCTTTATTAAAACATTTCTTACATACCGTTATACTGGCTGGGCCGCAAAAATATTCCTTGTGGGCCGCCTGTTTTCACATGCTTGCTGTAGAGGGCTGGCTAGATGATTGGCAAAGCTTCCATCTCATCTCTTTGTTTCTCATACAGTCGGGGGAAAGACCAAAGCTGTAACCTAGTATGTCAGAGTGAGCTTCTTCCCCTTGTTCAGCTGCATCCTTTATGAAGGCCTCACAGTTGGAAGTGCCTGAATCTAGCGTTGCCCGTGCTAATTTCAAGCCAGACCAACACAACGGCACATCTATGATTTGGAAGAGACTTTCAGTAAGATTAGATTTTAGTGCTATATTTAACTTTTAATTATACCTTATTAGGATAAGTTTTTATTTCCCAAGTGTTACATTCAAGCCATGAAAATGTGGGTCAAGTAAGCTAATAGAATTTAAAAAAAAAATCACATACACAAAACATAACAAACCCTAAAATGGACCAGTTGTGTCTCAGGTAATTAGTTAGAATGGCCTGCAGTTACTAATGTGTGTGACTGTTTCATGGTTCCAGTAAAATAGCCCCAGTGTCTTCCAGATTGTCAGCCTGCTTCTAAGAGGACTTGAAATAATGATATTTGCCTTGGATTTTTGAAGATATATAAAGTTCAGCCTTAATGATTCAGGTATAGGTTGTCCTCTGTGGGCATCTGCAGTGAATTACAGTTCTGTGTTGATTTCCACATGCAATTTATCATCCCAGCCTCATTAGGGAGCACAGGGTCCCCTGAGCAAACAAACATAAGGTAGCACAGACACACAAATCTCATGTGTTCAAGGTTGCTTAAGCTAAAGAGAAAATATGTGAGTTTATCTGTTAATCCAGACGATTCATGCCCCTCTTTTGCTTCCTGGAGGCCAGTGATTGAGAGCTGACTGAAGTTTGTGCTGAATTAGTGCCTGCAGTCTACAGATAAGAAACTTTTAAGAGTTTGGGAGTCTTAAATGTCATTGGCACATTGTATACTGCCATCAGAAACTCCTTGCTTTCTGTGAGCTGCCTCTGCTGATCGGTTAGACTGTTGGGGCAGGGACAGCCTTGCTGTTGGTCATTGCGGTGTGGTGCAGAGAGCCAGGGCTGAGAGGGTGACAGGCCACAGCCTAGGCCTGGGGACTGTCGGATGTGCCTGCACAGAAGTGTTCTTGCAATCTGTGCACATGTGGCCAAAATAACCAGGGCCCGGAGGCATAGGACTGAGAGGCTGACTTTGCAGACAAAAGATCAGAAAGAAGAAAACATGCCAGCACATGATGTATATCCTCCTTCGCTCTGCTCCCCTCTGTGTTTGCTGCCCTGCCATGGAACTCCCCTTGAGTGTGCCTTGTGGAGTTGGTGCAAGAATCGCACTGAACCTGGACAGTTATTTTAACCTGCCGTCTGTTTCTCTGTGCACCAGTGAGTGTGTGAGTACATGAATCGATGTTAAAAATAATAGCAGCTCTTGTACAACAGTTGGAACTTAGAAAAATCATCCTTTATTCCATTGCCTTTTGTTTGGTAATTTTTCTTTCCTCTTCATTTGTGTACATAGAACTTTTTTGGCCACATTTTTTTTAAAGTTGTGGTAGAATATATTTCAGATAAAATTTACCATTTTAACTATTTTTAGATGTGCAGTTTTTAGTGGCATTTAGTACATTCACATTGTTGTGCAATTATCACCACAGTCCATCTCAAACTGAAACTCTCTCCCCCTTCCCCCAGCCGCTGGAAACCTTTGTTCTACTACTCAGTCTCTGTGAATTTGCCTATTCTAGGCACCTCATATAAGTAGAATCAGACAATATTTGTCCCTTTGTGACTTGCTTATTTCATTCACCATACTGTCTTTAAGGTTCATCCATGTTGTAGCCATGTATCAGAACATCATTCTTTTTAAAGGCTGAATGATCCTCTATTGTGTGTGTATATAACACATGTTTGTCCATTCGTCTACTGCTATACATTTGGATTGTCTCTACATTTTAGCTGTTGTGAATAATGCTGCTGAAAACATTGGAGTACAGGTGTGTGCATTCCTGCTTTCAATTCTTTTGGTATGTAGTGGGATTGCTGGATCTCAAGGTAATCCTGTGTTTAACTTTCCACAGAGGCTGCACCATTTTTACTGCCATAAGAAATGCACAGGGATTCCAGTTTCTTTACATCCTTGCCAATGCTTATTATTTTCTTCTTCTTTCTCCTCCCCCTCCTCCGATTTTGATTTGCATGTGTGCATACATTTTAAAAATGTTTAAACAGAACATACATGGCATTTTGCATCCTTGCTCAGTTAACATTTTATCCTGCTCTCTTTTGCCTTTAAGACGACTATTTTTAATTGCATCTTTCAGGGATCCATGTTGAAGTAACCAGTTCTCTGAAGAATTCGAGCCAAGAACACATATGTGGCCTTTGCTGCAGAAAGGAAAAGGCCAGAGTGAAACTGTGTGTAGATGCCCCTGAGAAAACCCCAAGAGGAAGTTTTTAGTTCCTTTGAGGCACTTTACCAGTGAACGTATGTGCTGGTCCTGCAGAATATGGGAGGGAGTCCAGTTGTAACAAACAAGCTCCCGGTGAGACAAAATGGATTAGACCAAGGCAATACCGAGCTACAGAGACAGAGCGAAATCATCCAATTTATCATCCTTCCCCCAAGGCCGAGAGCCTTTTAAGTAGTTTGGAGAACTTGGAAGGGGTAGAGAAAGCCCGAGAGTAATTTCACACTTGTCCCCTGCAGGCCAGTTTGTTAGAAGCTCTGTTTTACCAAAAGACTAGGCAGTGATTAAGCAGAGCTTTTGAAAAAGAATGTTAAAATACTTCATTAGGAGAGATGATAGGGTATGGTTACTAAACACCAGGATATTTAAAAGAGAATAGTGAAGCAAAAATGAGTGCTTTGTGCGAAGACTAATTTGGTCACCAAAATTATGGAAGCTTTCAGAAGATACAGAGAAGCTTGCAAGCAAAGTAAAATTCTTTGTAGGTCTGAGTTAAAAAAAAAAAAAATTTATGATGGAGCTTCATTTGTAAGGATGATTTCTAACACTAATGCTGAATATTACTTAAAATGCCAGTAGGAAAACACCCACACTTCTTTGCTATTATGTTTTTGGTTTTTAAAAATATTTTACTGATTTTTTTAGAGGGAGAGGAAATGAGTAAGGGAAACACCAATGTGAGAGTGGAACATTGATTGGCTGCCTCCTGCACGCCCCCTACTGGGGATCCTGTCCACCACCTGGGCATGTGCCCTGACCAGGCATGGACCCAGCAACCTTTTGATGCACATGGGGATGGTGCCCAACCAACTGAGCCACACTGGCCAGGGTTAAAAAATTGCTTTTAAAAAAAAATCTGTAGTTTTTTGAAAGAAGCATCTATTTCTAAGTATTATTTCAGAGAACCAGTTCTTAATCAGGTTCCTCCCCGAGAACGGGTATTTGTCCTACAAGCTGACTAAGACCTCATCTGACACTGGGCCATGGGGCATCACTGAGGAGTTCATCTGTGTTTCTGGAAGGTGCTGCTAAGCCACCTCTTGAGTCCAAAAATTGTCAGACGGAGACAGCTCTGAGCTGCATAGTTACTCCAGTTGATTATGTGGAGATTTGCAGACTAGAGCAAAGAGAAGAATGATCTGAATGGGCCTGAGGGACTAATTTATCCATGTCTCTGGAATTCAGCTCCACAGTGGGGCTGCAGGGGATGATTTCCACAAAGACAGTGCCTCTGTAAAGATACTTGGAAATCCACTGGTAGAAAGAATTTGACCAAGTTGCACTCTGCAGCTCAGTTTCAGAGGCAACATGAGATTGAACACAAGGACTAGAAACAGGAGGCCAGGGTTTCAGACCCGGGTTCCAGACTGCTGTGAGTCCCAGACCTCTAGTGTTGGTAGCTTAATCTTTCTGCAAGGTTTGCTGGCAGCTGTTGGATGCGTCTTGTATACAGGAACATTTGGGGGTTTGTAGAATACTGCAAGCATTGTTATTAGGAAGTGAAATAGTAAAACTGAAATGAAAGAGTAAGTCTCCTGCCCTGCCCCCGTGACTCACTTCCTCTTTGGCATTACTTAGGATTCTGTCATCAGTGGTGCAAAGCTCTTAAAGTCTTTGGCTCGTAAGCCAGCAGAGCTGAATGAGTGATTTCAGAGTTCAAAAAATAAATTATTGGTCCATTATGGACCTTATGGTGGTTTGCTTAATCCCAAAGCCAATAATGTGAGGTGCTTGAACCAACCACAAATTGATTTTCTTCTTTTTCCTCTGACAGTGGTAAGGTTGCAGGTACAGCATACGCAGCACTGCCTTGTGATGCTGTTTCTGGATATTTAATAACGTGCAGCCACGTTGGGACAACAAATCAGTGCTAATGTGTCTGGGGAAACTCAGGTGCAATTCTGAAGTGTAAGTGTCCACTCACGGGTCCTGCAAAGGGGGAATGTTGGAGCCTTACAAAGCCTCTTTGTGATATCTATAAGCATGGCCGAGAGTAGATAGTTGGTACATTCAGGCTCCCTAAACTCTTTCTCTTTGTCATATGCTTTCCTCCAAAGGACCCTTAATTCACCTAGAAACTGTACAAATGTAAGAGGACTCAGTTCTATTACTGAATCTCAGCTGTTGTAGAGCTCATTCTCTTTTGTACTGAGTCAAGTGGAATACACAGGATTGGTATTTTAGCAATAGTATCAGTGTAGATAAATAAAAAGGTTTAGGTGCCTTTTGATTTTGCAGGATGATATCTTCATGTATATTTTATTCTGCTTATATATAATTATGTAATCTAATTGCTATTAATGTGCTGTAGCTGAATGCTTATGTTGTACTGAACACCATGTGCTTGACATTTATCTCCAATACCTGTAAGATAGGTGGGTTTTATTGATGAGGAAACTGGCTTGGATCGATAAACTCTTCTAAGCCATGCAGGCTGTATTTGATATCACCTTTGCAAATCTAGAAGATCTGAGTGGGTTAGGTCATGCTGTGCTGCCTCCCATGTTTAGGGGAATAGGCTTAAAAATTTCAGGGAAAGGACTTTCCTGCTGAGTCATGTTTTCTTAGTCATAAGATGCTGTAAGTGTTTTGTGCTTGTGTGAAACATTCTTCCAGGAATTGTCCTGTCCTGATGTCTTGCCAGTTAAGTCATGGATGGCCAGTGGGAGGAGATCACATGGTATTCACGTTGCCTTATGAAGAGGCACCAGGAATATTGGTTTGCAACCTGGATTTTGATCCCAACTGAGTTTAGAATTTTGGTTTCTATTATTGTAACTACACAATTGATTTAATTAGGTTGACATATGGTTGTCTCAATTGTTTTTTAGTAAACTGCTTCATCGAAGTATAATTTCTGTGCCATAAAGTTCATTCATTTTAAAGTGTAGAAGTGAATGATTTTTAGTAGATTTACAGAATTATGCTATTATCACCACAGTCTAGTTTTAGAACATTCCTGTTGCCCCCAAAAGAAACTTTGCTCTGGTTGTATCTGGTTTTAATTTTCTCTTACAGCGCCCTCCTCTGACTGCCATCAGGTTTTCCAGCTGGTTGTGAAAAGGAGAAACCCTTTTTTAAAACTATCGTTTAATTTTATCAAACTCTTAGTACAGGATATGGCATTCACCACATCAGGCCATCTTTTAGGTGCTCTGTGAAGATTAACTCATTTAATTCATTGGTTCCTCATTTAACTCACTGATTACTCAGAACACTTTTTTGAGATAAGTACTCTTATCATTTATATTTTATAGATCAAGAACTAGAAACACAAGAAAGGTAAATATCTTGACCCATTTTAGCCCCAGTGGTGGTGGAAGCAGGAGTCAAACATGCTGTTCTAAGTGTTCTAAACCACCTAGCGAGACCAGGAAAAGTCGGGAGGCACAAGCCAGGTGGATGGAGGACATCAGACAGAGTAAGCTGGTCCCTCAGGGAAGAGTCAAAGCCTTCAGGCCCTGGTTGATGATAATAAGGTATTAAGAAAAAATCTGATAAACCATCCTGCATAGCCCTTATCTGTCATCAAGGTCTCATCCCTCCATTCACTGTCTGTCCCTTTGTCTTGGTGTCATCAGTAGCAAAAACATGTTTTTATGGACTTATTTTGGTTTATATACTAGATACCAAAGAGCTGAAGTGTTGGGGGGGGGGGGGTATGTGTGTGTTCTGGTCAACAGATCCTTGGTGAGGGTCTGAAGAGCCAGGCCTCGAATGATCTGTGGGAGAAACTGGGCCCAGTCCATTTCCCCGTGTTTTCTTCTTTTTCCTGGCCTTTTATTACAAGTGGTTGTATTACGGCCACTGAGGTCTGTCCATTACCCTAGCTTATTTGGAAGCCTGTCCCCCTCCCTTCTCTGTTTAAAGGGATGGTCTTTGGATTTGGGTGCTGTGATTGTGAGGCTGCAAGACCATAAAGAGTGTACAGTGAGTTCAGCTGCCCACCAGAAACAACTGCTTTTGGAAATGGGTAATCTGGAAAATGCCGGTCAGGATATTCAATAGTCTCAGAGGGAAAATTGCCACTCTAGTTTTTTGCTTAGCATTCCCCTGTTCTTAGGGCACAGAAGGTTGTGGAAGTCTTGGGTAGTACAAATGAGGAGAGCCCCATGCTGAGTGTGTGTTAGTAAATGTTAATTGATTAGTGTATTCTGGTGGGAGGAAAATTTGGCTGTTCATACTTAATCTGTAATGTGATTGGAATTCAGTAACACATATTTGCTCATTTCAAGTATACTGGCTCTTAAAAAAACTTTTAATTTCAGGTCTACCAACTTTTCATTCTGTCAGGTTATGGCTCTCGTCTTGTTTCTGGTCGATTTTCATCGAGTTGAAGGACTCTTCACTTACTAAGATCACAATAAGATGCCCAAGAAGAGATCAGAGAGCATGTAGGGTAATCTGTCAGAATTGTTCGAATGTATTAAACATTGCAAAACTGCTAAACTTGAAACTCTACTGCTTTTTGTTTTCTTTCCTTGCATAGGTTTGTTTTGAACTATAGACTTTAACAGCAAAATTTGGACATAGGGATCTTATTGACTGATACTAAAGTGAGAAGGTGTGTCATAAATAATTTATGTAGATTAGTTTTATAAATTCAACAACAGCAACAGCATTTGGGTGCCTCTGCTGGGTGTTAGGTGTTGATAATACCTGGAGTGTCATACAGCCTATAGTCTAGCTCTCTGTCTTGTGTTAATCAGCCTCTTTCAGTCAAATTCCTGAACTGCCAAAGAGCTTAGCCACACTTCACTTGTGGAGTTTGGACACATGATGTGACTTGGTGGAGAGGCATTTCGTCTTATTTACATGGCATCTGTGATCTAAGAGTGTACGACTCCGTGATATTGGCTGAGTGGCTGTGTAGCTTGGAGTTAGGGTTGTCAACCTCTCTGAGCCTCCCTTACCTGAAAAGAATGGGGATGATGGGTCCTGTGCTCATCAGCGGCTCACAGTAGGTTTGTTTCTGCTACAACCACATGTTTGTCCAATGTTTGCCAGAATCTTCAAGTCAACAAGGGTTTAATTTCCTCTTTTTTTTTTTTGAAACAACATATACTGAGTGGCCAGATTATTATCTCTGAATGCATGATAATCTGGCCACTCAGTGTATATCCTATATAATAAAAGGTTAATATGAAAATTCTCCCCTTGACCAGGAGTTCGACCAGCAGGCAGGCCGGCCAACTGCCCATGTCCCCTCCCCTGGCCAAGCTGGCCAGACCCCATCCATGCATGAATTCATGCAATGGGCCTTGTGTGTGTGTGTGTGTGTGTGTGTGTGTGTGTGTGTATTCAGAGAACATAATAATCTGGCCACTCAGTGTATATTGTCTGCATTAGGAGCTCTGGAGGCTGGAAGTCTGAGATGAAGGTACCAGCATGGTTTGGTTGGTGAAGACCAGCCTCCTGATAAGGCCCTCACTTTGCCTTTCCTTGGTGCAGGGTGTGAAGTCTTGCTTTGACCCGTATAGAAGCAGAGCTGAGCTTAGGGAACCACTAGAGCCAGGTTTCTTTTAATGGGACCACGTGGATTGGGCCACAGTAAGCTTGGTGGGGATTCAGGGCTGGGGCTCAGGCCGCTGACCCTTTGAGTTTGCACATAGTTGAAGTGGTTCTTGGAGTTTTTGTGCCTTATTTATTTAAGGACATCCTTTGGCAAATAAAATGGGTCAGAGACTTTCTTGACACATGTCTTAACACATGTGCCCTTTCCAGTAGCAATATAAAGGATTATCCTCCAACTCCCACTTCTTTTGGGTGGGTTTCCTTATCAGCTTAGAAGGCCACCCTGTTTAATGGCAAGAGCTGTAATGTTCTTACCTGTGCAGTGGCATGAGGCACCTCATGAATTGCCATGTGGTTTAAATTAGATGGAACTAAAGCGCTGGTTATGGTTTCTGGTACTTGGTAATTCCGTAAATATTTCCTCCTGCCTCGTTCTAACACCAGACTATTCACTGCCCTTCTGTTTCTTGATTCTCACTGACCTTCCTGTCTGACAACTCCTGTCACATAGTTTCACACTGCCTTGCTCCATAACTTAACTGCTTCATATATGTGATGTAAATATTTACATTTGTACAGTCTCTTCCCAGATGTTGGGTCAGGAAACTGGCCATTTCTTTCGGACTCCCATCGTGTCTGGCATAACATGCACCCACCAGGCCCCCGCAGAGAGTGATGAGCAGGGACAGCATGAGTGAGAAGGCCGAGTCTGTACTGTTATTCACTTCTAACCTTTCAGGTGTCATTTATTTTCTAGTTGTAAATCTGAAGCTGAAAGGAACTTCAGCAAACCTTGAAGCACACCCTGCTCCTTTTATATGTGTAGGTTTTGAGTCCTAGAGTGGTTAAGTCAGTTTTCCAAAATCATGGAAGGAGTTAGATGAAATAAGCAGTCCAGTTTCTGACTTAATTTTTAGTGCTTCTTCATCCCGAAACTGCAGTGTGGAGCCTCATGCTGATGCTAATAAGGAAACAGGCCTTTGAGATCTTACTTTCCAAATAAGAGCACCATGTGCTACTTAGTAATGGGATTGGAGACAGTCACTTGAGCTCAGATAGGTGCAGGTAGTCTTACAGTTTTCACACTGTGCTCAAGGAATCCACTCAAGGATTTCCAGTGTATGTGTTGGAAATGCTAATAAAAATCTGACAGCTATCGAAAAAAAATTTTTGTTATATAAAATATTTTTTTTCTGTCACTTCTTAAATTCCTTGCTTAATTTCCAAATAGAAACCAAAATTTAAAAAATGAATGTTCAGGAGTCTTTTGTATACTTGTACTAATTATACTCCTTTTTTATGATCAAAATAAAATAACAAAACTGCTGTATCCTAATATACCAGAACTAATTAGAGTTTGAGAGTCAAGTTTGTGTACTGTTATTTTATTGTGAAACATGCCCTCCCCTCCTTCTTGAATAGAGGCCTAATTAGGGCAGGTCTGTGGCATTGGGAAGAGATAGCAACTCCCCTGAGGCTAATGTAAATCAAAGGCAATGCCTTTTGTGGTTTTCCATATGTTTCCAATGAATATTTCTTGGCAGTTTCCAAATGTCTCCTCCTACCCTCCCTGTCTAAGGTGAGCAATCCAAGAAACAAACTGTGTAATCTCTGACGGAAACACACAGGTTTGGAAGACTTTTTCCGCACTGTTTTGTTGGTGGATTCTCTGACTCCGCTGGCTGAACATGGGCTCTGTTAGCATTTGGTTATACTTTGTGGGAGGTTAGTGGCAGAGGCCTATCCTTTCTGCCAGGGTGGGAATGTTTTTTTCATCTACCTCGTCGCCATCACGTAGAAGAGCTGTTTGTGTTATGGCATCTGAGTAAATGGAGATGGGAGAAGGGAGGAAGGGAGCAAGGAAGAGAAGTTTGGGTTTTTTGGGCCACAGTGGACCTTGAGCTGAGTCATGCGTTATTAATTTTTATAATTATTTTTATAATTTATTTTTATGTGCCCCAGAAAGAGCTGTAGGTGTTAGAACAGCAGTGCTGCTTGGGTACCTGTGTATTTGGAAGACCTTTAGACGCACTGGTACGGCATAGACTGGCGGCCAGTGGAAAGAGACATAAGACAGGCGATCCCCTCAGTATCTTGAATCATTTGTATTATTCCTCCTTCATGAACATTCACCTCTAAAGACAAAGGTAATGTTGCTATATATGCAAGTGCCCAAGAGTTGTTTCCAGGCATAATTCTTGACAACTCATCCTTCATTTCATCCAGTAACAGGATGGATATATACTTGGCTTTGATGTGAAATGTGTTTTTTGATAGTCAATGTAGACACAGCAGTTCTGATTTCCTTGATCTGAGGTGTAGGGCACAGGTATTGGGATGTTTTTAAATCTCCCCAGATAATTCTGATAGGCAGATGAGGTTGAGATGTATCTTTCTTATAAATCCCGAAGAGGTATATACAGTATAAAGCAATGGTATGTTTTACAGATGCCCACTGCTTGCTAATTTTAGGAAAGCTGTGTACAGCCTAATCCTATTAATTTGAATTACTCTAAGGAAATATACTTAAAAGTTAAGTTCATGTGGCCCTGGCCATATGTGGTGGCCCTATACGCAGAGTAAGTATTCAGCACCATTAAAACAAAACAACAGGAGTACACTTAGTGTACCCTGCTAGCCCTTGTGTTTTTCACAAAATGGGAACTCTGCCATCGTTTTTGAAGGATGTTGCCATATTGCCAAATTGCCTATAAAAGATAGTACCACTTTACGCTATAAACGGTGCATGAGAGTTTGTGCCTGTTTTCCCCTATTCTTGCCAACTTTGCACTTTCTCAAATTTGAAAAAGGTTAGCCCATTGTTTGGTAAAATTTATCCCAAAAGTGTTTTCAGTGACTTCTGTGCCCGGCTCCGTGCTCTCTGTTGGAAGACAGCAGGAAGTCAGAGGTGGATTCCTTCTCTTAGGGAAGTTTATGGTTTAGGATGAATAAGGGACAAAAACATAAGCAAGTCACAACTTACAGTTTATGTATAAATTTATCATGGAAACAGAGGGGCAGCTGTAATAATCTATTACAGTTTAGTTTAAAACTCAAAAAAACGCCACAGAAACATGTCTTATTTTTGTTTAACTTGTTGAAGGGTCTTCCTTCTTAGTTGTAATATAGTTTCCATTTCATTTCTCCTTGTGTTTCCTAAGTTATCTTTATATTTTAGGGTCTTTTCCTTTCAGTCCAGACACATTCTAACTACAGTAGATGCTAATTCTTTAGAGACTCTCTTTTTAAAGCTTTTCTGAAATGATGCCATTCATTTCATTCTTTTTTATGGGGTCACTCCACAGTGTGTTTGGAAAGTGAAAAATGTCCAGTAATTTGAAACGAGTGCATAGAAAACCTTGTGCTTTAAGTTATAGTTTATAATTCTGTAACATGGGTATTGGTTTTCAATAGCTAGTGACTTTAGTTGGCAAAAGGTTAAGTTGTAGGGCAGAAAGTGTTTCTAGTTACTACAGTATGCCTCATCCATCTTTGTCTACTGTCCGGTGCTATTTTTCTGGTCTATCTAGAGATTTATGTAACATTGCTGCACGGAAACGTTTAAAGCCCAAGGCAGCTGCACTAGCCATTCACATGTGCCCTCCGGGGCCCCTGCTCCTACCTTACATTGTGGTTCAACTGCTTCTCTGTTCCTGTCTGTTGAAGGGCCTACTAGAGAACTGGAGCGTGAATCGGTGATAACATCCTGCCTCTAGCCATTCATTTTTCTTTTCTACATCCTTTTAGAGATAGAGGCTTCATTGCCGTTTCAAGGGAGAAAAGGCTAAAAGCTTAGTGTTTTCATTTGCCAGCTACTGCTGACTGGCAGTTAGGAACTGTTGCCACATTAGTGTGGTTAGCATTTATTGGCGGATCTGTTCAGCGACCCATGCTCTTCGTTCCCTCCTAAGACTTTTTGTGGTACCCGTCTTCAGCTTGTCTTCAGTTTTGGTGGAATTTGCTTTCATTTCTAACTTCTAAGCGTTTAAAGTGATCCTTCAGTTTTGTGACTGAGTTAACACAGCATGACAGGCGTCCAAGACCTGATTTTGCTCCCTAGGGCCATGAATGTCACATCAAGTAGGTTGAAGTTTCCTGCTCTGTAAAATGAAGATGTTGGACTAAATAATCTCCATCTTTTTCATTCAGCTCAGCAACTCTATGGGTATATCGCATCTATGTATCTGACTTAAATCTTTAAAAAATAAAAATATATATACATGGCAGCAGACATATGCTGCCAGCAGTGAGTATATTGGGATTTTTGTAGTACTGGTTTTATCAAACAATGACCAATTACCTCTCACTCGCATAGTGAAGTGGTGTTCATTTTCTGAATGCAAGTCGAGAGATCGTAATCTGCCTGTGTTTAGGAAATTAGTCAGCTTTTGAACTCGGGGCTATGCGAGTCTTGGTTCCTTGGCACACTCACTCTTGACTTCTCTTTGTTCCTGTTCTGTTATGAGCTAAATGAACATTGTGTCCAGTGTGTTTTACTCAAGTCATTTAGTTGGGACAAAAGTGAAATATCATTTCCTATTGGCCTCCTAATGGCTTAGAGCCCAGGTCTGTGAGACAGGAGAAAGACATCTGTATACCTTCTTTCACCTCTGGTAACTCCATATCTTTCTTTAAAGGTTTGATTCAAGATTTATTTAAGCAAATTATGGCATTACACAACCCCAATTTTTAATTTTTTTGGCTCAATGATGGTTAAAAATGGACCTTAAAAATGCATTTCCCAGCCCTAGCTGGCTTGGCTCAGTTGATAAAGCATCAGCCTGTGCCCCATAGGGTCCTGGGTTCGATTCAGGTCAAGGTCACCTACTTTGGTTGCAGGCTCCTCCCTGGCTCCAGCCCTGGTCAGGATGCTTGCAGGAGGCAACCAATCTATGTGTCTCCTCTCACATTGATATTTCCTCTGTCTTTCCTTCTCTCTTCCATTCACTAAAAGATTAATGGGAGGGTATCCTTGGGTGAGCATTAGCAAGAAGACAAAACGAAACAAAAAAGAATGCATTTCTCAAACTGCTTTGTATCTGCTTGAGTGGTTGTATTATGTGTGTGTTTTTTTGTTTACACACACACACACACTAGTGTATATTGATTTCAGAGAGGAAGGGAGAAGGAGAGAGAGATAAAAACATCAATGATGAGAGAGAATCATTAATTGGCTGCCTCCTGCATGCTCACTACTGGGGATCAAGCTTGCAACCTGGGCATGTGCCCTTGTCCTGAATGGAACCTTCAGTCTACAGGCCAACACTCTTATCCACTGAGCCAAACCATTTAGAACAGGAACCATTGCTTTAAATCATCTTCCTTGAATAGTTCTCTTTTACTTCATCTAGAAAAGGAGAAAATTAATCCCTACCCTCATAGACTCATTATAAGGTTCAATCAAGATTATGGTGTAAAAATTTTGAAAATTAGATTCAAGAGAAATTGTGTTAATATATGATGACTTATTCTTGTCTCAGTAACCGAAAATTTAAACTGTGTTTTATCTGTCAACTTGTCGCATGTGCACACAATTAATCCAAGAGGTTATGCTTTTCAGTAAATGGAGAAAGATTAATTTCTTTATGGATCATATTATGAGATGAAATATATTTCATTCTAGTTGCCACAGTAAATGAGCAGCATTTTTTAAAAACAGTGTGAATTTGAATTAGCTATTTAAACATCAAATATACCACTTTTAGGTTAAAGTAGCATAATTGGTGTTATCATTATGTAAGCTTTGTAATTCTTAGATTAAATAGAAGAAATGAATGTGCCTGTTTTAAAAATTAAATAGGAAAATTTTAAATCTGAAAAGCATTCTGAATATTTTTGAGAAAACATTCTCTTTTGCTCTTACTGTATGAAATAATGAAATATGATTTACGGTTTTGTTATCAGCATTGATCCTCATACACTGAATATGTTTTTTCTCACAAATAGGGACAAGTGGCTTCGTTCTTTACAGAGTCTCAGCTTTCAGTCTTCATCTCCACTTTGCTTTCATTCTGGCATTGCCTCTGTTGCATGTTAAAGCTTGACATCATGATTAAATCATTCTGTGACTTTTGCAATAATTCACAGTGGAGCGGAAGCATCATGAGAAAGCCATGCCAGTTTTCTTGAGGTTTGACACACCCATCTTAATTTAGATTATTGTTCTAAAGATGCACCAGGAAACATACACACACACACAATCCAGGGAGACAGTGAAGGGACTTGCCTGCCTCCTGTCCTTTTCCTGTCTCCTCCCTTTGTTTTCCAGATGCATCAGCAGATGGCCTGTTCAAAGCTCTAAATTTATACCTTGCATGACCTTTAGTCTGGAGAAAGGCAAATCTCTTCTGACTGAGGGTGGACTTCCAGGCCAAGTAGACTTTTCTCTGTTGTCACAAATAAATTCAAGTCTTTGCATGTTCCTAGTTTAGCCTTTTTGGGGGACGATAACAAAAGTAAAGATAAGTGAGACACAACTGGACAACGCTCCATGGTAGTTCCTGAGCCCTCTGGTGTGAGAGAATATAGAAGTTGCATAGACTTCTGCTGAGAACCAGCTTTGAAAGAACTTTACAGGCTGACCAAGGTTCAAATTCTGCCTTGGCTGTGCTAGCCGACCTTACCTCAAAGTGCCTTAGCATTTAGTGAGGTTCTACAGATACTCAGCTCAGAACTAATGTTGGACCTCACAGGTGCTCAATAAGTGATAGGTCACGTAAGTCCCTCTCAGAAGAGCTCATTTAGAAATCTCTATATTGAAGGAAAGGAGTCTCTGGAACTCGGGAAGGAAAAAGTAGTTCTATGCTAACCAAGCAAAGAATCAGAAAAAGAATCGCGTGAATTCCCTAACTGGTTTGGCTCTGTGGATAGAGCGTCGGCCTGCGGACTGAAGGGTCCCAGGTTCGATTCCGGTCAAGGACATGTACCTGGATTGTGAGTTCATTCATCCCCAATAGGAGGTGTGCAGGAGGCAGCTGATCGATGTTTCTCTCTTACTGATCTTTCTAACTCTCCATTTCCATTCCTCTCTGTAAAAAAAAATCAATAAAATATATATATTTAAAAAATCACGTGAATAATTGTATTAGCTTCTTTATCATTGACTGTATAATTTATATATTGGGTGCTTTTTATCTACTGTAACATGAACAGAATGCAGGTTATCTTGAAGAGTGGCATGTCCTTGTTCGTGACCACTCGTTTTATGGGAGAAGTCACTTAGGTTAATGTGTGCCTATAGATCAGTCAGGTAAGAGTCATGGCCCACCTATATGGTGACATGTTTTCCTCAAAGACCCCTAGGCATAAGGGTGGATGGAGGAAATTGGTATGGTCATTCTGGAAGAGTGAAAATAACCCAGCTGTCAGGTTAACTTGAGAATGGGAGGTCTTATCTTGTTTAACGAATCTGCTCCATGTAATTTAATAAGATATGGAGGTGGGTCTGACCACGGGCATCATGTTTGGTTGAGAGATGACAGGAAACATTGGTAATGTAAATGGGGCCATTGAGGAAAATAATGGCCTAGGGGTTTTTGAGGAAAACACATCACCATATAGGTGGGCCATGACTCTTACTTGACTGAGTCTGTGATCAGAGGGTGATTGATAAACCTGTGTCAGCATTTCCCTTCCTCTCATTACTGGATTCTTCTAGTCCTTCCCATTGTTGGCCCACCCTTCTAAAGAAAAAGCTCTGTAGACAGCAGGGGGAGAAAATTAGGCTGATGTAGTTTGGAGAAAATTTCTGTCCCACCCTATTTCACCCTAGCTTTGAAAATCTCAAATGCAAGGCCAAACAACGAATTATTACTAACATGATAGAGGAAACTGGTACTGTTAATGTCATGTAAAGAGAAAGCCCATTTTGAGTGGAAACAGAAGGACATTTATGAGGGAGAAGTTGGCTGGCTATGGCGAGCTGAGTAGTAGGAAATTTAACTATAGTTATTCCATTGAATTTTTAGTAGCACTTTTCAAATTGTTGGCGTTTTGCTGGTAAGTAGCATAGCAGCCATTAATAAAAGTACACTGACCTAGAAGAGCAAGAGAGAAGGGAAAGAGTTAAATATGCAAATTTTTGCAGGCCGTGTTGTATGTATAATGAATTTCCATATTAGATCAGCCTGTTTAAAATTTACAAATGCCAGAGGGTGTGGGTGAATGGAGGCATTCGTATTGTATACAATCTTTGAAAATTGCATGTTTGGGGTTCGTGTTTCCAGTTGCAGCTGAATCTGAATTTGAGATTTTAATCCCTTTGAGGCAAACTAGGTATATTATAAGAATTTGACACTTGATCTCATGCGCTTTACCCAGTACATGGAGACTCAGTGCCTCCTCAGCTTTGACATAATCTGGATTCCCCCTGGCCTTTGATTCTAGTTGTGTGCAGTGATTAGAGGGCACCCTGGTGATGGTGGGACCTTCCCACAAGACTGAAAGGCCGCTGCAGAACACAGCAGTGAGTTTATTCCCCTGCCTGCCTCCTCTGGTCCCCGGGGGCTAGAAGTTGGCTTCAGGTGGCTGATTGGTTTGTGATTGGTCATAATTAGACAGGTAGGCTTAGCTGCTTTAATTATTCATGGCACTTTGGGAAAGCATAAAGCTGCCTATTCAGAATCCTGGAGCCTGGCCCCGGGTGGGAATTTTGGGTAGGCCAGCTATAGGATTAGCATTAATGTTTTACTAATCCCTGGGAGGGCCCCTCAGAGCGGAGTACCCACGTTTGTCTTTCTCATCCAGAGCCCACAAACACATGCGCAGTAACGAAACATCTAGATCGTGTACAGCCAAGAGGGTTTATCAGAATCCCAAGTAGAGAGATATAGACGTACAGCCCAGAGGTGCTCGTATACTGAATGTCTCTATGGAGACACT
Organism: Antrozous pallidus; assembly: GCA_027563665.1. Classification (NCBI taxonomy): domain Eukaryota; kingdom Metazoa; phylum Chordata; class Mammalia; order Chiroptera; family Vespertilionidae; genus Antrozous; species Antrozous pallidus. The sequence continues at coordinate 65,099,032 of CM050508.1, read as the reverse complement.
GGAATCATGGCCTCGATTTCTTTACTGAGATGCCTGGGCGTACACACCCCTCACTGGACTTTCCTCACGCACTTGCTTAAGGGTAAATGGGGTGGGTTATGGAAAAATATTTTGGGATTTCTTTCAACTTCCATATACATTTTAGGTAATCATATTCAGCTATCCCATATTGGTTACACCTTGGCATCTTTTTCTGTTCCATCATTTGTACTTAGGGTTTGTTGTTACATGTGATAAATACCTGAGCAATATTACTGATGAGAAACTTTTCCAGACTAGTTAGTGGGATGTAAATTGCTGTTAGAACGTCAGAGAGACCGACCAAGTATAAATGTTTAAAAAAAAACAAAGACCCTAACAAGTGATGGTGCATTATGTATCTGTACAGCTGGTTAAATGAGATGAGGGGGTTTTTAGACGATCTCTCTTGAATATAAATTTCCCAGCATTTTTATTTTCTTCCTGGTGGGATTGAGAGATATAGCTAATTGCATCATCTGGGAGTGAAAGAAATGAAAAATAATTGAACAAACTAAATTGGTGATTATGTCCTCAGCAAGTTGCTGTGATATTCATGCACTTTATTGTGTGATTCTTTATTGGACTTAGAGCCTGGCTAGCCCTTTCTGGAAATAAGCCAGGGTGCACAGACTTGAGGAGGCTGCCACCACCACACTCTTCCTTTGACCTGCCTGGGCTGCTGTTCAGACCTCCCAGACTCCCCTCCATGTTCTGTCCCCTCCATTCCTGCACACAGTGTTAAGTATTACCGGGTGCGACCAAAAACCGTCTTGACCACCAGAAGACCTCTTTCATGGAAGATACCTTAAATAGAAAACACCATGCAATATTTCAGTCCAATGCTTGATAAACTCAGACCCTTACCCATGTCCTCAAACCATTAAAAACCTGATGTAAAAGTTCAGAATAAATGCTGTCTACTAGAATTTTACTGTACTATTATGAGTCTTGTTCATGGAACAGTTCAGTATAGAGGTTTTTGGAAGGTAGGCGAGTCGCCAAATTTCTTTTCTTGCCTCTTTTCTTTTTTTTTTTGGTGTCTTACTATACCTGGGACTTTGGAGTCTCATGAATCTAGCTAGCATAGATGGGAAAAGGAGGGGTGAAAACACTCCCTTTCTCTGCCACCTTTGCCCAGACGTGATGTGCATTACTTCCCCCGGTGTTTCTGGGAGTGGAAAATAGTCCCAGTATCCCACATAGATGCAGAAGGCCTGGGGAATGCAGTCCCGGGTGGAAAACAACTTTCCCTGGCAAGCTGACAGTCCAAGAATCTGGATTGGACAATAATTGGACATCGTGGGGCAGGATATCAGGCTTGTCGCTATGTATCTGACATGGAGCCAAGATATAAACTGCTTGGGGTGTATTTTAGTACTTCCACGCCTGCTTTCATAGGCTGATGTAAAGACTAAATGAAAGAGAATGAGCGTATATTGATTGACAAGGGAAATCCTAGCTGCAAAGGAGTGGGATAACGGCAGTGAGTCTTCTTTGCAGTGAGAAAGATGCTCTAGCCCAGTGGTTGGCAAACCCAGCTCACGAGCCACATGCGGCTCTTTGGCATCTTGAGTGTGGCTCTTACACAGAATACTATGGCCTGGGCGAGCCTATTTTGAAGAAGTGGCATTAGAAGAAGTTTAAGTTTAAAATATTTGGCTCTCAAAAGAAATTTCAGTCGTTGTACTGTTGATATTTGGCTCTGTTGACTAATGAGTTTGCCAACCACTTCTCTAGCCCAGCAAAAATGAAACCAGTATGAAACCATTCCTGACTTGCAGCAGATTGCTGGATTGATTCGATGCTGCTTTGAAAAACAATAAATTGTTTTTTTTAAAAAAATGCATCCACGTTTATTTCTATATAAATACCAACTAGACAAACCCTGGCAATTTCATTTCTTTAGAACAAGAAAATCTTGATTGTCCCTTTTTATACTGTCAGTTTGTCTGAAACTGACTATATTTGTTTGTAACCCTAGTGACAGAATGGCCAGGATACCATAGTCTATTAGTAAAAATCCCAAACTCAAACAACAGAAACAAAAAGTAACACAGGAATCCCCTCTTGGTCATTCATTGTCACAGCTACAAGAATTGTGTAGTTGGTCCTTGAATATCATTGCCTTTTGGCTGTTTCTTGGATTTATCTAGTAAAGGAGGCCAATTTGAGACTATTTACTCAGTTCTGTATCCCTCACATCTGTTGTGAAAGACATATTAGAATGTGTGGGGGAAGGGAAATGTAGACTTGAAATAAGAGGGATGTTTGCCTTAAATTTGGCCAGGATGAAAGAGACTTACATGGAAAACTTGGAACCAGTTTTCTGTGAAATTTGCCCTGAAGGCTGTCTTCTCCTCAGTGCTAAAATGAGAAGGCAACATGCCTGAATGCTAGCATTTGACATATTAAAAAAGGGAAGATTTGTCCAGAAAGTGGGAAGCATGCTAAAATGAGACCAACACAGATATTAGGGGAAAGAAGAAGTCCTGCTGACATTGTGTTTAAATTGAGAAGAAATAGGAAATGGTGTCATGCATTGGTGACTCATCCTTCTTCTGGGACAGTCATTCAGGAACCAGAAGCGATTGGCCTGCTTCCCCTCGTATCTAGGAGTAAAAGGGTCACAGACTCAGATGTGCCCAGGGGCCATGTGGTTTACCTAAGTGGGTGATTGGTGCAGGTTTGAATTAGAGTGGCAGATGCAGAGATGGAGTCTGGGGAGGAAGGGGAAAGAAACTAGATACTGCAGGTTTATGCCGACACATGGGGCCAGTGTTGTCAGATCTTGTCGCTGGCTTCTGTTTTTGTGGCAGGGGAAGTCATATTGGTTTCTGGTTATGGGATGGATGGGGAGACTTCTCTAGTTCGGCAACATGTTCTCAGTTTTGCAGTCAGAGCCTCCAACTAGGGGCTAGTGCCTTTTGAATCTACAAGGTGATAATTGTTTTATGGAGAACCTGCTATTTGGCAACCTTTCATAAACTGGATTTTTATTTACTTTTGAGACATGCCATAATTATTGTTTGCCCACATATATGTTTCTAGTACTTGAGATTAGGAAATCAACCAAGATGAAATTTGGGATTGAAAGCATAACCAATTAAAAATCTCCTTGGTTAGTGTAAAGAAAGTAAAATAAAAGCATTCATAATTCTCGGCCTCCAATAAAATAGATGGAATTTGTATTTAATTATTTTATTTGTGTGAGTTGTCATAGCTAATTTAAGTGTTCTAGGTTTCATATTCCCATGTTTTTAGGAGGTTTGGTTTTTAAGGAAAGAAAGTTTCTAGGTCTAGAAAAAAGAAATTATCATGTAATATATGGAATTGACAAAGATGAAATATAATCAGAGAAGCTATGTTGAGTGTTGTCTATTTAAAAAGTGCTAGTTGGATGGCTGAAAAAAACCTAACAACTTAATAAAATATAAACCCTGAAAAATAACTCAAGTCACTGAATGCTAGGTGAGGTTTAAGATTTATTTTTCATAAGAGAAGTCAAGTCTCCTATGTATGTGTGTGTGTTGTCCTAGCCAAGATTCATTTTATTTTACACAGTGGGCATGATAGTTAAATAAACACCCCACAGCTTTGGAAAAAAATCATTTTTTCTTTTCTTTTTTAAATTAAATTTATTGGAGTGATATTGGTTAATAAAATTATATAGGTTTCAGGTGTTCAATTCTATAATGCATCATCTGTATATTGTATATTCACTACCCCAGGTCAAATAATGTGTCTGTTGCGGTATCTGGCATGTAACAGGGACTCATTCCTTTCTTCAGTGTCTTAGGGGTTAAATATATCAGGGCACTGACTCCTGAAGAGGCTACCAGACTGATCCTAGCCAGGGAAAACAGTGTAACTGATTTTCTTCTGGGCTGTGTTTTTTTTGGTTTACTCTTGTGTGCCATGACTATAATTCTCGTGCAGCATTTACCTCTTTTCCTGAACTCCATGATTGTTATTGGCATATGATAATATAGATGCTTATTGTGGTTTTAATATAAATAAATTTTTATCACCCAGTTTTAGAATTGGACAGAGTAGTCAGCATCTTAACCACTAGTAATAAGCAGGTAATGAATTTGAAATACTTCCAAGTGGATCTCTACTGAGAATATCTAAGGAAGAGCCACAGAATGAGGAGTGGGCTCGAAACACCCTTGGTCAGTCTGTCTTCCCAAATGGAAGAGTTGGGGCTTCGTTGCATAATAATTTGACAATTAATTACCTAACGTAGATGTGAAACTGCTTGCTCATTGGAAGACATGGGAAAGAGAAAAGTTTCAAGTGTAGGTGCTGTGATTTTCTGCTTGCCGAAGACCAAATAGCTTATTTGGCTATACAGACTCACATGTTCTTCTGCATCTTGACAAACACATTGCTGATAAGGACAAGGGAAACAGCATGACTGACTGTGTTTGGGGTCAGGAATTCCTCCTTTATTTGCCTTAGAATAAAACCAGCTTTTTCTTGGAACATGAAGTTGAAACTGTCCTCACAGGATTTAATTCCCAAGACATCAGTTTCAGAAGCCCTCCTTGATAAGTATCTGTAATTCATGACAGAGCTAACTCTGTGGTTCAAATACAAACAAACAAAAAAGTTTTAGAGATAGAGCCCCTGGAGAACACGGGCTTGTCCAAGCTGTAAGTCCTTACGGGAGAGTCTGCAGTGGAAGACACAGACGAGCTTTTATTCTTTTCCTTTGAAGGGTTTTCTCTAGTCTCTCCCCACCCAAATTCGGAGACTACTGTTACAGGAACAATAAAAACACGTAAGGAACAATTATTAGAATCTTGTTTACTTAAATGTGAAAATATGGCTACATTTTACTAGCCTGCAAGAGGCGGTTGAAATGTAAACCCCCACAAACTGGTGGGAATCAAAGAAAAACTGCCTTAACTTAGTATTTTTCAAAGAGGGAGTATAGGGGAGGCAGGATCCTCTTTATGACTTCTTGGAAGGGTAGAATTTAAAGACTATAAATATGCAGAGCACTCAGTGTGATTTCAGGTAATGAAATTTAGTGACCTTAGTTGTAATTTTATTCAGTCTTCTCATTTTGAAAACGAGGCAGTTGAGAGAAAAAGTTTTGCCCTTGAGGAAGCTATACTATTGAACAGAATATAAGTATTCTTGAGTTTTATGATACAGCAAGTGATTGATATTTATACAAACACATACACATGAACACATTTTAATATTGAGGATCAGTAGAGTGATGAGAAGGACTGTAGTGATATAGTTCCCAGGAGGAGGTAGCGACAAATTTTCTAGGTGATTCGAAACAATTTTAGTAAAACGTGAGGGACTTGGGCAGTAGAGTTGAAGTAGATATAGTAGTGTGTTGGGAAATAATTGGTGAGAACTTTAAAGGACGGTTGGAAGTGTGTTTAATTCATAGGATCAGAGTTCTTAGCATGTAGGATTTTTTAAACAGGAAATGGTGGCTCAGGAGTTTTGTATGTTAAGTCTGTGTTGTGGCCAGTTTTTATCCAGGATAAGTGGGTGAGGAACATCTAAATTTTTTTTCTTGTTGTTAATCATCACTGGAGGATTTTTTTTTTAGAGAGTATGGAAGGGAGGAAAGGTAGGAGGGAGGGAGGGGGAGAGAGGGAGAGGGAGAGGGAGAGAAAGAAACAATGTAAGAAAGAGAGACACATAGATTGGTTGCCTCCCGGAAGTGTCTTGACCCTGGCTGGGTTCGAACCTGCAACCCAGCAATGTGCCCTCAACTGAAAATCAAACCTGAGACCTTTTGGTGCTGGGCCAGTGCTCTAACACTGAGAAACCAGTCAGGGCATGAAATTTTGACACCCGACAAAGAAAAGGAAGAAAGTATTGTTGCCAACCTTGGCATTTGGGGAGCAGCTCCACCCAACTGAACCGCTCAGCCAGGCCGCCATCAGCCCATCTGAAGGACTCCTAGTCAGTCAGGTAACAAGCATCCTAGTGTCACAGCCCCCCAAACGCATATAGCTGCCTTTTCCAAATCATTCCAGCTGGTCTATGAAGCGGACTCCTGTCACTTGCTGAGCACCCACATGCTGACACAATGGCCTTAGGGAGGTGCCAACCTTGATGAGCAACTTTGGCTTTCATTCCAGATTTATTAATTGGTTCTCTAGCCTTACACAAAATTAGACCGTGCGTAGTATGTGCAGAGTGTGATTTTATCTTTGCCAAGTTTACGATTGGCATTATACTGAATGATTTTTGCATTTATTCTGGCTGGCTGGACTGGGCTCAGATTGACTGTCCTTAAAGTCATTTATTTTTTAACCAATAGCCTTTTATTTTAAGCAAATGTTAAAGTCATTTTTTTTAACACTCAGAAAGGCCGCCTAATAATAAAAGATTTCTAGAATAAAAAAGCCACTATCTTGTGGGTGATTGCTTACAAAAATATCCTTATGAGAGTGCAAGTTGAAGTGTTTATAGACGTGATGCCTGCAGTGCTCTTTCCTAGTAAAGTACAGGGGAAGGAAGATGAAAGAAGACTGCAAATGATGATTATAGGAAATACAGGGAGGTGCCGTGTGCTCTTCTCTCTACTTTTATGGTTGTTTGGGATTTTGCACAATAAGTGAGAAAAGTGCTCTTAGAGCAAGCATGTCAAACTCAAAGGCTAACATGGGCCAAATAAACAATGTTTAAGTTTATGTGGGCCACAAAAAACAAAAGCTTCAGTTTTCATAGAAACATAGGTTTATTTCGATAGATACATGCTGAATACAAAGGGCTGAAATAAATGAGTAATCGTTAACATCAAACAATAGAACATTTTAATAACAATGTTTTTTCTTGAACTTTAACTTACCAGATACTGAATAATTGTACAAATTAATAAGCGTAATGCAAATAAAACTATTTCTCTTGTTCTCCGAAAGTGAAATAGTTTCTGTTGCACACCGAATAAATCAGTTCAAGACTAATGACATGGCAATGGGCTGCTAAAATATTTGCTGCTGGTATTAGTGGAGAGAAATGGTGCGCCTGCGTGCAAGGTGCTTAAGGGAAATGAATGCAACACCATTCTAGTAATCAGTCATTAGGGAACGTTGTAGTTCGTTATTAATAATTATGTATAATAGGATAGTGTGAAAATTAAGTTGTGAAAGTTTTATTAAAATGTCTCTTACATACCATTATACTGGTTGGGTCACAAAAATATTCGTTGCAGGATGCGAGTTTGACATGCTTGTCTTAGAGAAACAAAATATAGCATTTTGGGGAAGTACTTGAACCTGAAAATGAAAAGTAGTTGTTGGTTTTGCTCTAGGGAATTCAACTGGACTTAGGTGCAACTTAAAGGAGGACCTAAATTAAGTGGAAGATATACATAAGTAGCAGTTGGTTAAATATATTGGATTGCAGGCCATCATTGCCATCATTAGTGAAGAATTGCAGATAAGCAGGTGTTTTGTATATATGTGTGGGATTTCAGTAGAGGGAAACACACTTGATTATTTTTCTACACCCCTTTATAGATAGCCTCCTACAACTGGTGCTCACTGTGATGTGTCCAAGTTTTGCTTAATTTGAACAAAGTGCAGTTGTTATTTTATTTTTTATTTTATTTTTTATTTTTTAAATGGAAACTAATTTTATATAACTGGAAGAAGCAGGTATCCATAGCTGGGGCAGCAACTTTGGCAACAGAGACTGGTGGGAAAATGGAACGACACAGGGAAAGAGCTGGATCAGAGGAAGCTCTAGTATCCCTCAGGGAAGCTACCCCTTTAGTCTCTTTCCAACCTGGGGCCTTGGGCCCTGGTCCCTGCCAGAGAACTACTGGCACCATGCTCTGCTTCCTGGGCCACTTCAAGCTATTTCCAGGCATAAGATCCTAAGAGCAGCCATGTCCCCAAACACTGTCTATGGCGAGGCCAGTGACGTTTTGTCCGACACCCCAGAACCCAGGGGCTCTCCGGAAAAGGGCCCAGCCGCATGCTGGTCCACCTTTCAGTGTGGCCAACACATCCTCCCCGCCCAAGGTCAAGCCTGGCTTTCCCCTTGGCAGGACTTGGGGACACACTCCAGAGGCAGCCCTACCAGGGTGGATGCACCCAGAGGCATGTCAGCCGCAGGCCTGCTGAGGCCACCCCCATGCTAGCCTTCATGGGCAACTTCTTGCAACTTGGCTTGGGGCCCTGTGGCTGAACCGAAGCTGCTGGGATGGTGCTGGGTGAGGGAGGGACAGGCAAGGCAGGCTCCCAGCCTCCTGCTGCCGTCGCCTCGCTCTGCCAGTGGGTGTCCGCAGGTTCTCCGGCCCGGGATGGGCATCTAACCACCCTTGTCTGACGGACAGGCTCAAGTGACTCCTTGAGGGCAGATCTCCTGGCTCTCCAGACAGCTCAGCGCTTGTGGTGGGCGGGGCCACAGGAACAAAGTGCAGTTTTTATAAGTTTAAAAAAGAAGGGGATGAAGAAGAAAGGTTGTGGTGAATCACATCACAGGAATTAAGGAGGCAGTTAAGCCCTCATGAATGGCGGATTTTTTGTTTCCTACATAGTGGTGATCACCTTCACCCTGAAGGAGAAGAGGGGAAAAAAGACTTTTGATCTTCTAAAGGATGTATGAATAAATTCAACTGATGTTTGATTTAGGAACAGGCTCAGATTGTCTTTAGCTAGATGATAATGAGTATTTTAAATTTTCTTGATAATCATAACAAGTAAAAAGTGATTTATTAAATAACAGTGATTTCATGCCAATTACAGTGTGTAACCTAGGCCCACTCTTTCCCTTAGACTTATCCAATTTGTTGTCAGTCTTTTCCCTCCTAAATGTCCATTAATACATTTCTATCCTCCATCACTTCACCTCTTCAGTTCATCTGACCCTCTACGTCAATTACTGCAATAGATTAATTTGCTGGATGTTCCTTAAGTAGTGCCCTTAGCCTCCCCTTCCCATTCATGATTTTGTTCTTCTTTTACTATTCTGTATTTGGACTGCAATAGTTAGCCTTCATTTGTTCTCTATTGTATATGCATTTCTTTTGTTTGCACCTTACACAGAAAATAGGCGTGTGTATAACCATGGTATATTTCTTAAAGTTCCAAACACTGCTGGCAGTCAGTTGAATATATTTATGAAATGTAACAAGGCCCTCGGTCTCTACTTACTTTTAGTACTTACCTGTGGCACAGTGGAGAATACATTTCCCAAAGGTGGCATCTTCATTGGGGTTAAGACAGTGCCTCCAAGCCTGTAGTAATGGTTATAGATATGTTCCAGACCTTTTCTCCTACACCCATTGCATTCATTAAAACATGCCCAGCTGCATCTATACGTTTGTTGCTTAAAAAGAAAATCTTGGCAGCATACTTTTTTTTTTTTTGCACCTAGCATTTGGGGCTTGGGGGAAAAAAAGTACCAAAAAAGGCTGCTCTTTACTTAATTGTCTCAACAGTCCTTGGTGTTTAAATATTTATCTGCTTGGTTTTAAAGTGTTGGATAATAGGGTTGGTTTACCTTCCCCTTTTATGGATCTACTTCTAGGGGTATGTGTAAAGCATTAGTCAAGCAGGTGTTTGTACCTGCATGTGTGCCTCTGGTGTGTGTGTGTGTGTGTGTGTGTGTGTGTGTGTGTGTGTGTGTGTAAAGACCTGGTACCTTTGCTCCATAAGTGGAGTTTTAGTAATCTTCATATAAGAGCCATATAGAAGAATCCTCTGTGAACACGAAATGTTAATTGTCAGGACAAAGCAAGACTGTTTTCAGTCAAACCCAACTACAGTCAAGAACTTGATCATAAAACTCTGCTTCTTCGGCTGACCTTGGGAAGACAGGCTATGTGAGTACAATTCTCAGGTTTTTTCCTTGTTTCTGGGTTTTGTAGTATGGTATAAAAGGAAACCTTTTACAGCTTGGGCGCACTGAGCCAGGACGCGTTAATCAAAGCATTTGTCGAACACCTATTCATGAGGCTCTGCCATTCTCTTGAGGCCTTGCACCTTTTTCAATAATGAGTTTAAAAGTAGGTCAGTGACCACTTCAAGGTAAGAACAAATTATGAAAAAAGAAAATCCTTGGGGAGTAGTGTGGCTTTGATAAGATCTATACGCTGCCCCCAGATAACCGGTTAAATGCACGTGTCTGGATTTGCTGCATCTCTCGTGCTCTTGTCCCTGAAGGAGTGTCTGAAATACAGAATTGTTTAGTGCTTTTAAGCCTGGCACTTTGGCTTTGTAAAGAAAAAAACTGAAAGACCCTTGCCTGACAAAGGCACATTAGAGCCTCTAATGTCATGGAGGTGAGATGGCACTCAGTAGGCAAGACCAATGTGGAATTCACCAAGCACAGGCCCCAGAGGGGGCTGTCAAATTTTGTAAATGTCATTGTGCCTTTTAGTGGCTAGAAAGGACTAAACGATGCCCATTTTATAGGCACACGTCTTCCCTCCCTCTGTTCTTTTCTTTTTCCTTCCACTCTCTATCTCTCCTGAACTATGGGATTTTTATTTCATGAGGCCCTTAGGTGTGTGACCTTCAAGCTTAATCCAAGGTTATATGCAGGGATCAGACTTTGTCTGGGACCACTTTCTTCCTTTTTGGACTCTACTTATAAGATCCTTTTTCAGGATTTTCCTGCCATCCAATGCATTTCTGCAAAATTAATTAACAGTGCAAGATTTCTCAACTTTTTCCTTGACCTCTTCTCCCCAAATAATCTGTCGTGTTAAGGCAGGACAGTGGGGCTCCCACGCCTGTAGGGAAGGACTGGTAAAGGTTTTCACAGTAAATGCCTTTCAGACATTTACTTAAAATCACCTGCTGTTAGAGAAGGGAAAACCTTTCATTTAGGTCCATACCATTTGAGCAGGACTTTGGGGTTGAACAGACTAAATTTCCTCTCCAGGTCTTGTTTTCATTGCTTAGTCTCCTAGTGCAAACAGACATATGTATAAGAGGTGTGGCTTTTTACCATAAAGACTGTCATTAAAAATCCAAAGGCTTTTAAAAGGAAATCTGCTTATAGGAGAAGTTTCTCTGATATGGTGTTAAAGCTATCTGCTGAAACATTAACCTGGTCAGATGTTCGACAGACCACATGCAATTCCTACATATTCCTAGAGTGGTCTAGTGAATTACCACCACCTTTTATTCAATTCCATTATAAAACAGATGGCAAGAATGAGCCATATCCTGTTCCAGCTGTACCCATTGCCGCTTGTGGGCTTTCCCTCCGCTCTGAAGGCCTCTGTGGCTGTGGCTTTCGGGTTCCGTTATATGGAGAAATAATCTAAGCCTTGAAAAGTACCCACCGAGTGCTCTGGGAATAAAAACTGATTTTAACATTTGCATTAACAAAATAATTAGAAATTATTTTGTTAATATACTGATTTCACATATACTATGAAAAATGATTTACATTTCAAAACCAAACACATAAAGCCTGTATTAATCAGAACTTTCAGTTTTCATGTATTTTTCTCTGCTTAACATTAATAAGAAAGTGACAAGATGTAAGAAAAGCTGAAAGAAAGAATTTAGGGAATATAAGTTTTTACTTTTGACTAATGGATAATTTAAGTTTTTTTTTTTTTTTTTTTTACTTTTATGATATTCTGCAGTGAGAATTGATGTAGCAGTACCTTAAAGTACTAGCTTAGTAATATATTTTGGTTTTATATTTAAGGATAAATACTAAAAATCTTTTCTGCTTTTAACTAGATTGATTATTCAAACACCTATTCACCTAAAATTTTCCTTTTAAAAAAATGGTTGGTCAGTATCCATTATCCATAATACCCCCAAGCACACACACACCAGCAGTGTCTGTATAGTTAAGAGGCCAGAAAACCGTCATCTTCTGCTCTGTGCACCCCCCGGTTCTCTCTCTTTCCTTCTGAGTAAGGCAGCCCTGTCTCCTCTGTTGCCTACCTTCTGTCTCAGACCCATCTGCCTAATTTCACTGTCCCTTGCGCAAGCTCCCGCAAACTCTCACAGGCAGCCTGCCTTCTTCAGCCTCTTACTTCTCTACTCCATCCTTTAAAAACATTGCTGCCTGTTTTCTCAAAAGCAGGACAGGATCATGAGATTTGGTCTCTACTCTGCGTGTCCATTGCCTGTGATAGTTTTCCAAGGTGGTGGGGTCACTGGGTCCCCAGTCTCCTCCACCCAACCCCGTCCTCAGCTCAGTTGGAACAGCTCCACTTTGTTTTGACTTTGGAACTTGGATTTTGTGGACCAAAATGTTCTAGGACTTAAAAATGAAAAGTTGGAAAACCCTGGGATCGGGTAACTGTTAAAATGCTATTATCTTCCCCTAGATTCGGTTGGTGATGCTAACTTTGAACTTTTGGCATTTTTTAAAAGACGTTTTTATGTTGTTAACATAAAAACATTCAAACCTGTAAAGAATTTTTGTCAGTTTTTTTGAGCCAAACTGTTGGCAATTGCCGGGAAGCAAAATCTCAACAGGTTGGGATGTGCTCCAGAGAATGTCGGTTTTTTCATCTGTTTTTATACATTACAATCAGAGGGGATGTAGGTGGGTTGGTTACATGAAATCTATTGGTGATAGATTAGCAAGGCAGGAGAAAGCAAAGAGGGTGGGGAACCTCTGAGATTGGATAAAATGATAGATACATACTTACATGGGTGCAGGATGGTTAATAGTCAACAATTAACATGATAACAATAACACTGAAGGGATTTATGGTCTCCTGTCCTGGTGCCCAGGGCATTTGGTTATGGCCTAAGGGGTCGTGGGGGCAGGGGGGAGGAGAAAGAGGAAGTTAGTTATAAGTTACCCTGACATTTCAAGGATACCTTGTCACAGATGCAAAAAGACAAGATAGACTCAGTTAAGGTAAAGGTTGACCTTGTCAGGGAAGATACCAGCCTAGGATGTGACTACCCACCATAACTACTTTTGGATAACGTCTAATTTCAGACCATCCTTTGAGGTTACTTTAGGGTCTCTGAGTTTGCAAGACCACCATGCAGGCCTCCCCTGAGCTTGTCAGGTCAGCATGCGGCCCCTTGCGTCCACAATACTGTTCTAGAATACATTATATGTGTTTACGTTCAAATCTCTCACAGCCCTTCAGTTTGTGGCTCATGTTTATTGAGTGCTTATTGTGTTAGGGCTTTTCTGCATGTTAGTTTATTTAATCTCTACTTGATTGATGTAGGTGCTATTATTTAGCACCATTTGACAGGTGAGTTAACTATCTTGCCCCAAGATTATGTAGTTAACAAGTGGTGAGCCAGGATTCTGACCTCAGCCGACTTGTTCCAAAGTCTCTACTTTAAAACACTAAACTGGCAGAGCAACCTCAATGCATTAACATAATAAGGTGGCTTTTAAAGACTTGCCTGGCAGAAGCAAGACCTCAGACAATTAAAAAGGAAAAAAGTCTGTATCTTATTTTTATTTGTTTGTTAATCCTTACCCGAGGATATTTTCCCACTGATTTTCAGAGAGAGCAGGAAAGACTACAGAGAAGCATCCATGTGAGAGAAACACGTCGATTGGCTGTCACCTGCATGTCCCCCGACCAGGGCCTGGGCTGGGGAGGACCTTGCAACCCAGGCACGTGCCCTGGACCTGGAATCCAACCCGGATCCTTTGGTCTGCAGGTTGATGTTCTGTCCAATGAGCCAAACTGGTGAGGGTCAGACAACTTCTATCTAACAGGCTAAACTTGCAATTTGGGGCTGAATGTGCCCTCCCATTACTGTGACGCCCAGGCTTGTGTGGGGCCAGTTGGGAGAAGAGGGAGAAGGAGGGACTGGACCACAAAGTCCAAGAAAGAAAGGCAGCAGGCCATCTCCTCCAAAACCCAAAAGGACTCTGGCCAGTGGCTTCCTCAATCTGGATCTGGAGTTTCTGGAGCCATTCATTCATTCATTCATTCACACATTTAATTTCTGAAGTCAAGACAGTGCCCACGGTCACCATGACCCAATTGTATGGCTGCCCTGTCCCCTTCACTGTTCACGCCTTGATGAATCCGTTTTTTGGTTTGGTCACTTGCGGTGTTAGAATCTCCTTTCCTCTCCACAACCTGAGGGACAGTTGGGGTACTTGTGGGTCAGATTCTGAAGAAAAATCTCTGACTCGAACTCAGATTTTCAGGCCTGCGAGTCATTTAACTCAGAAACAACACCAGAAATGCTGGGCAGGAGTCAGTCTCTAGTCCCAGTGCCCCCGCCTCCTGCCGGGTAGCATTTAGAACAAAGCTTGCCTGTGTCTCTCCTCACATACAAGTTTGGCCCCTGGAGAGTTACCATTGGGAGGACTAGGCAGGGCTGCCACCTTATTTCTGTGGGCAGAAACCACTGCGCAGTGGGTTGATGGGGCAAACACTTCTTTATAAAGACAAATAAATGTGGGTTGGTAGGAATTCGCACACACAAAAAAAGAAAGTTTTAAAAACACTTTTGTAATGGGACAAATGTGACTGCTCAGATCATTCCCATATGGGCCTGCAGAATTTCCCTCCCTCTCTCCCTCTCTCCCTCCCTCTCCCTCTCCCTCTCTCCCTCTCCCTCCCCCTCTCTCCCTCTCCCTCCCTCTCTCCCTCCCCCCCCCCCCTTCTCTTCAGCATGTGGGAGAAATAACTGAGCAATGATTTTAGCTGCAGAGGCAGGTCTGCAAGGGTGCAGGGTGTTCTTTGCAAATTTTTGTCCAGGCCCAGAGGAGAGGGACGGGTGTTGTGCCAGGTGAGATGCAATTAGTGGCTAATCTCAGCCACAGGAGCAGCAGGGTTTGGTTCTCAGCTTCTCTGTCCAAATGTAAACCAGAGTTCAGACTCAGTGTGGTGCAGGATTAGAAAGAAAATACGGCAGAGTGAAAGGTCAGGAGTGGATTCTGGGGCCTGACTGGCCCTGTGTGATTATGAACAGATCCCTTAATTAGGCACAGTCTGCTAAGCAGTACCCTCGTATATGTATGTTCAAAGGGAGCTTTTTACCTTGCAGGTGAAATGTGGATTATTGGGCCTTATTGAGTGCTTTTTAATGAATACTTGTTGGGGAGAGACATGTGGAATCCTCAGCCTTGGTCTTAGGGGAGGGGCCCTGTCCAGCTTGTGGATTGGCAGGATGCTTGCTTTTGTTCTTTTCCTCCCCTGCTGCCCAGCCTTCTGGATTTTTTACTGCTTATTAGCCTCTTGTCGGAGGAAGAAACAAATGAAAAGGAGTTAAGATTCAACTTCTGGTTTTGCTCTGGCTTAGCAGCTGCCCTTGGCTGGGTGAGTTAGGAGCGCAGCAGGTTAAAGATCTGAACTATCTGTTTGGGTTATGGATTTCTTTGACTGATCTGCTCCTCCATCCCTTGCTGGGGAGCCCCGATGAGCAGAAAGTACAGGGGGATTCTCTGGAAAAGATGCATGTCCCAGATGTGCTCTCATGTAACCACGGCCGCCGTTTCCAACACGTGGAAAATGAGGGCCATGCGATGCGAAATACCTCAGAAAGCTTCGCTAGCCCAGATGCCTGATGGTAGGAAACGAAAGTTAATATCAGGGTCGGAATTTTTTTCTTTGCAGTCGAGAAAAGGATATGCAATAAACTGATAAAGAAAGCTAGTTTTCATTATTTTCCTAATCTTTTTGGTCTTGTATTAAATTTAAGCCCGTAGGTTATCACTAGTTCTTGGAAACGCCTCTGTAAAAATCCTCACACATCAAGGTGAAAATCTCTCCTTGGGCGGGTGTCGTGTTTCACTGAAAAAGAACTGTTGAAATCCTGCAGGATCACAGGCAACAAATAGTGTGTGAGAGGCACAAACAGCTTGTCTTTGGCCTGATGTGTTTTCTGAGGCCATGTCAGGATATAAACTTGGTCTTATTCCGGCCGCTATCCATACATGTTTGCTCATTGATGACTTGCTGCGAAAGAATGTGAGCATTAAGGTGATCCCAGGCGCTCTTCATTAAGCTCTGGCTCTGTGTCTTCAAGGGCCATTGAATGAAGGGAACTTTAATCAACACGTGTGAAGAAGGGACCTAGGGTGGCTGTTAATGCCATTGAGTTAATCAGAGAAAGTGGGGGCAGTGACCCTGGGGGAAGTGCTCAGGTGTCCCTGGAGGAGAGGCCCACATGCTGAGCAGAAGCTTGTATCCCTGCTGCCAGGGGCTGGAAAGCCCTATCTGGGTAGCTTCCTTTGAAGTAGAGACTAATTGAGAGGATCCCCAGGCCTCTGTGGGGAGTTCTAAGACAGGGAGAAGCTGCTGCACCTGGAAGGCCTGGGAGTGAGCGTCAAAGCCCACCTCAAAGGTTTTCTCTTCAGGCAGGATCCCTGCAGCCAAAGGCAACTTTCCTTCTGTACGGACAGCCCGGAGGGAGGTCAGCAAGGGAGGGCAGGGGAAACCCAGCACCAGAAGGCAGACAGGACAGAAAAGACTGAAGCAGCCGGGAAAGTGCACTTAAAAGAGGTGGGGGTGAAGGGAGGCTACTTAAAAGGCAAGAGAAACAAGGCCTCTGGGAGAGAGAGCAAATAAATAAGGAAATGGAATAAAATCAGATGAAGTCCTTTTAAGGAAAGGGATAGTGTTAACAAAAACAAATAAATCACAGAGAATGAGGGAAAGCTGGTGGAGAGGCCAGAGGAACCTTCCAGAACACATACAGGAGAAAGGGGCGCTTATGTTTGAAATGAGGCTAATGTTCTGAAGAAGGCGCTGGACTGGGGCCCTCCTTGAGGTGGGGCTACTAAGGCTTGCATTTCCTGTCGTATTTTCCTTCACTGGCTGATGCCCAGAGTGGCTTGATTACTGCATTTAAATGTGCAGGCAGCACATTTGATAAAGGCAGAAGGGAAGGTTTGGAGATGAAGGATGTCTTAGAGCCAGGCATTTTGTCTTCCGTTAAGTTCCCTTTAGAATTTTGTTTCTTTGATAAACTCCTATTTTAATCAAATTTTCCTACCAACTATCCTGTGCATAGTTAGAGAAGGACTTTGTTCATCTCCTTTCCTAGAATCATAGATTTGATAAATAAGGTTTGAAGAGGTTAAATAGATTAGTGCCTCGATCTCGTAATTTACTTTGTCAGTGAGTAAGAAGTAAGAAGAGTATCGGGATGCTGTACTTCATACTTTGTAAATTGGATTCTGGAGGATGTGATGTCAAGACTCATTTATAATATGCCTTTCAGTTTACTCTTGTCACGAAGCATTTGTATTTAGAAAAAAGTGTATTTTGAAAGCATTTGCTGGTAGGCAATACTATTTGATGGCACTTTCATTATGAAACTACTAGAGGCCTGGTGCATGAAATTTGTGCAAGGGGAAGGAGGTTGTCCCTCAGCTCAGCCTGCACCCTCTCCAATCTGGGACCCCTCAAGGAATATCCAACTGCTGGGATTGGGCCTAAACCAGCAGTTGGACATCCCTCTCACAATCTGGGACTGCTGGCTCCTAACCGCTCACCTGCCTGCCTGATTGCCCCTAATCACTTCTGCCTACCAGCCTGTTCACCCCCAATTGCCCTCCCCTGCAGGCCTTGTCACCCCCAACTTCTCTCTCCTGCTAGCCTGATCACCTCCAACTGCCTTCTCCTGCTGGTCTGATCTTGCCCCCAACTCCTTCCTCTGCCAACCGGATGGCCCCCAACTGCCCTGTCCCACCAGCCCAGTCGCCCCACACAACCTGCTGTTCAGTCCGTTTGGTTGTCCCTTGCTAACTCCCCTGCCAGCCTTGTCACCCCACACAGCTTTCTGTTCAGTCATTACTGTTACTGTTACTGTGACGGTGTCCTAGACAATTTGCATATTCCTCTATTATTAGTATAGATTTTTGAGTGATACTGTGTACTTTCTCTCATATTTGGCTATTGATATGGCTAGTTTTTAGTGCCTAAAGAATGAAATTGGGTGTTAATTGTAACCTGGTAAATATCTGGAAATAAATTAGGAGAGTTGTGGGCAAGAAGTGAAGGTGTCAGAGTTGGAAGCTTTGAGAAAGTAAGACTTGTTTGGTCATTTGTTTATTGAGCATCTACTATAGGCTCAGCACTGTATTAGGATCCAGCAACATAAAGGTGCATAACAGCACAGTTCTTCATGGAGCTCATGATGGAGTGGGGTAACAAGCATAAACAGATAGCTTTTAGATGACCTTAATTGTAGTAATTGTCTAAGCCTGTAGAGAATTTTTATAATAATTTCTTTGAATCAAACAGAGGATAGGCCTGGAAGCAAGATATCAACAGACTGAGAAAAATGCTTCAGAGAAATGACAGTTTGCAACCTCTTTTTTTGCGTTTGGAATTAAGGCGGTAACTAAGGAAGAGAACATGGAGGTAGGAGAGAGCAAGGATTACAGGATAGTTAACGCCCGCTCTTGAGGTTGGTCAGGCTTTAGAAGGAGGGCTCTGAAAAGAGGCATTTCAAAGATGTGTTAACCTAGATGCCCCAAAACAAGGTTCAGAGCTTTCTTAAGGCAAAGAGAAGCCTTTTACTAAGACGTTTTCATGCCAGGGGTGTGGCTACCCTCTATAACTTGTCCACTTAGGAATTCATGATCAGATCACCCTCTGAGGTTACTTTTAGTAGAACCCCTTTCTCATCCTCAGGATATGGGTTTGCTCCAAGACTTCCCATTGTTCTTGGAGATAAGTGACACTGGGGGAGAAATCTGCATAGCTGATGTGGGATGGAGGTACACCAGCTAGATTGCTACCTCATTGCCCTCTCTATGCCTGTGAAGGTAAATCCCTAAGGCAGGTGATATTTGTTTGTTTGTTTGTTTATGAGCTGGGGTGGGTATTCAACTCAAGAGATGTATCTGCAGTTCCTTGTGGTGGTTGGAGGTAGGACTGAAAGGATGGTTATAAAGTAAGAAAGCTTCGGTAAGAAAAAAGGGTCAAAGGATGTATTAGGTTATATTGCTACTGTAACAAATTGCCACAAACTTAGTGGCTTAAAACACTAATTATTATCTTCCGGTTCTGTATGTGGATGGAAATGGGGTCCTATGGAAAGTAACCTCACAAGGTGATCTGGTCATGAATTCCTAACTGGGCAGGTCACCATGAATAGTCATGCCCCAGGACTCTAACCTCTTTAGTGAAAGGTTTTTAAGTAGCCCTGTCCATCGTTTGTGTGCATCTATTTTAACACCCCTTAGAAACACTAGAAGTAATACCCCTCCAACTGGGTATTAATCCTCAAGAGAGCACATCATTTTGTTAACTCTCCTGGAGTCCAATCCCTGCCTTGCTTTCTCCCACCTCTGTGTCATCTTCCTTACAGTATCTCCTTAGTTTCAAATGCATAAAAGAAGCTGAAAAACTGGTAGTCTAGTCTAGGAGCATTTGAGATCTTTCTTCCCGGTGCATGTGATCCTCGTGGTTCAAGTGAACACTTAAGCAAGTTGTCTACAGGGTTAGACGTTCTTATGCCACGTAAGTCAGAAGACTGACATGAATCTCACGGGGCTAACATCAAGGTGTCCTTCCTGCTGGAGGCCCTAGGAGAGAATTTGTTTCCTTGTCATTTCAGGTTGCCCACAGTTCTTGTCTCATGGCCCCGTTCCTCCATATTCACAGTAAAGTAATGTCATTTGTCTGGTTGTCTGTCCACAGCCTTTGAAAAGTTCTCCCCCTTTGAGGACTCATATACTTTGTTGGGGCCCATCCAGACAAGCCAGGATAATCTCCCCATCTGAGTCCTTAAGTTTAATCCTATCTGTGAAATCTATTTGCCACAGAAGGTAACATATTCAGGGGCTCTCAGGAGTAGGATGTAGACATCTTTGTCTGCCAGAAAAGGAGGGCTCTGTTCTTCCTGCTCTGTCTGTGGTTCTCTAACCCCCCAGTATGTGGCTTCCAGGTTAATTTTCTCCCACAGGTTTGTACCATTGCCGTAATTGCTAGACAGCTGTGTTCATTCTTCCTTGACTCAGAAATATTCCCTGCCCAGACCCTCAGGTCAGTCCACAGGAGGGTCCCCAGTCATCCCTTCTCATCCTGATCTTGAGCTAGATAGAACGTTGTGTTCTGGTTGGATGTGTTTACTTGCCATTGCCCTCTGTCCCCTGTTCTGTTCTACACATTTCTGACTGGACGCCTTTGCCTGGGTTGTTCCTGCCAAACCAGAACACCCTCTTCCCTGACTCTGCCCATCCTTCCTGTGAGATCTTGACTTCACATTTAGTTTATCATAATTGTCTACTACGCTTATTTAAATTTTAGTGGATATTTCTGTCTAGACTCGTCACCCTAAGGTGCTTGTTAAAAAGCAGAGTCCTGGGATTCACCCAGATTAGTTGAATGGTCTTGGATGGGGCCAGGAGTTTGTCTTTTTAACAGACTCTGGGGATGTTGCTGATATAGGCACCTCACAGGCAACATGTGCTGGAAACTCCTTGTTGGGGAATGAGTGATTGATCTGTCCTCCAATAATGAGAAACATTATGCTGTCCTTATATGTGAACACTCATGTTTTTAAGTGAATACCAATTTTCTGCAGACGAGTTTTCATCTGGAGAGGAAGTGGCTTGTGGGAAGTGTGTAATAGGGTTAAGGGCACCACACCATGTACAACCTTCTTGTTTTGTTTTTGATGTTTGTTCTCCTTTATTTGTTATTCTTAAAAAAAATCTCATTTTTGACTGGACTCAGACTTAGAGATAGAAGCTCTCAGAGAGGCCAGTCTGCGGCTCTTGGCCATCTGTTCCTGGTGTTTTCCTTTGGCCTCCTTCATTGCCTTGGCCAAAAGTTCAGCATGTCCTGCGGCCTCTTCCTTATTTTTCTCAGTACGTTGTTTTTTCAGAGCAATGTGCCGGCAGTTGTGTCGCAGGACACGTGAAGTAACAACACACTGAATCTTGGGAGCTTTAGTCCTAGGTTTCTTACCTTCTTTGTTTAGAGGCTTTCTCACAACATATGGGCGGACATCATCTTCTGTAGAGAGATTGAAAAGTTCTGCTAGCTCTTTGGGCCCCAGGCGACGAGGCACAGTGAGACCAGGAATATCTTCTCTCCACAGTGACCAAATAGAGAACACGGAGATTGGCATTCACAGTGCCACTCTGAACAGACTGTGTTTTCTCTCCAGTCCTCCTTGGTCTATAAGAGGAGTGCCCTTTACTCAGCAGCAAGGGGACGTGGCATGGGTCCAGACACCCTGCTTCATGGGGAAACCTTGTTTGTCGTTCCCACTACTGATTCGAACCACATAACCCTTCCATTCTTCATTCAGAGCATCAGCGGCGACCTCTGTGGCCATACATGTTTCATAAAAGGTACGGAATTTGTGCTCATCCCCCACTTTAATTAGTTTCTGGCAGCCAGTGGCAGGGAAAGAAATGTTCAGCTCAGACCGTCCTCTACCCAGGGTTTTGGAGAGCTCCAACTGCAGCAACACCATATTCTGGGGCTTGATTCACATCCCCCAAACTAACCCAACACCCACCATCTCTTCCTACCTTCATTGTATGCACCACCTTTTTGGAGTCAACTGTTGAGTTGTAAAAATTCAAAGATGGACAAAGAGCTGGTCTCTGCAGCCGGTGGAAGTGGGTGAGACAAATGGTACAGCCGAGGTTTGGAAATAGCCTGTTGGATGGCAAAATTACCATGCCTTTAGATTTACTTTTTTATTGAACTTTTCTGTGTTTCAGGGATCTAATATGAAATATCAAAAGCAGGAACTCTGTTCCGGAAAAGATTTGAAAAAGGGAAGATGGCTAATTTTGAGGAACATGCAGAGGGAATTCTATACTTTCAGGGCTCATTTTGATAACTCTTTATTCTTCATGACTAGAATGAAAAAAATACCCCAAAATATGAATTCCCACTGAACCAAGCATTTTTGGAATGAGGCCTTTCATGAATATGCCATGATTTTGATTTTTGCTCTTGTTACGATTGGAGTGGAGTCTTTGTTCTATTTTATAGTATTTCCTAGGACCCCCCCCTCCCCCCCGAGAGTTTAAGTTCAAATGATTGGATTTGTTTTATGATTTTGGGGGAACTTCTAGCACAAAATGAAACTATTAATAAGCTAATTAAGCAAAATATTTTTTGCTTCATTCAGTTGTCTACTTTCATTAGGTGTTCTGTCAACTTTATGGCAGGAAAGGAAGACAACACTTTGTAGAAAAGAGCTTTAACTAGCTATTTTAGAGTTCTATTATAATAAGGTTCTACCTCTTGTAAGCAATTAAAAGAATGTAACCTGAGTCAGAAGAGAAGGTATTAAAAATAACAAATGTTTTTGTGAATTGGAAACTGTCAGAATGGTGACAGATACATTTGAACTGGAAATCACCAAAATTTCCTCCTGATTCTCTAGTCACCAAACAAAGCATAGGCACTTAAAAAAAATTACTGTCTTTTCTTGAAAGATGAGCTATTATAAGATGAATTGTGCTAGGAACTTTATTATAGTCTTTGAGTCAATTTAAGCTAGTTCTTTATGTGTCTGTTAAATAAATACATTTTATAAATTGAATAAGTTGTGAACGTTCACTTTTTTTTCCCCAGCGGGTCATTTGCATACCTGGTAATTGTTCCACATATGTTATTTCTTCTGGATGGAACTTTGTAATTTGTCCTACACTCACAGTTAAAATTCACTCCAGTGTAACCAAACTTAGGAATGATCAAGGTATTTTGGCCTAGTATTGAATTAAATAGAGTCAATATTTGTTTAATGTCTTTCCTGCTCACAATGGCACTCTTTGTAAAGGAGAAGAGAAAAGTAATATAACCCTTGTCTTCAAAGAATTTATACTTTAGAATAGAGCTGTGTAATAGAAATATGATGTGAACCACATAACTAACTTTAAATTTCCCAGTAGCCACATTAAAAGATAAAAAGATAGGTGATATTATTTTAATAACATATTTTATTTAATACAAGATAGCAAAAATATTATTTCAACATGTAATCACTATAAAAATCACTAGTGAGACATTTTACCTTCTTTTGAATCTTGAGAATCTGGTGTGTGATTTACTGGGAATTGAGCCAATGACATCTTGGTGCATGGGACGACACTCATCCAACTGAGCCACACCAGCCAGGGCTCTGGGGACCTTTCAAAACAAACCTGAACTCAGCTCTGGCTGGTTTGGCTCAGTGGATAGAGAGTCAGCCTGCAGACAGAAGGATCCTGGGTTCCATTCGGTCAAGAGCACATGCCTGGGCTGTGGGCTCGATCCCCGGTAGGGGGCGTGCAGGAGGCAACTGATCAGTGGTTCTCCCTAATCATTGATGTTTCTCTCTCTCCCTATCCCTTCTTTTCTGAAATCAATAAAAGTATACACACACACACACACACACACGTGTGTGTGTGTATGTGTGTGTATCTTCTGTATTCAGCTGCCAGCCCCAGTTATACTGATTTCATTGGTGTGAGTGACCTAGTCATTAGGAGTTTCCAAAGATCCCTAGATGATTCTGATGTGTAGCAAATTTGGGAACAGATCTATTATAAATTCTCATTATGCATAGCCTACATAAGTTTGCTAGAAATAAATACAACTAAAGAAGGAACCAAATAGCACCTGGTTTCTAAGACTATTGAATATATACTCTTATTTGATTATATCAAGCCCTGTGCATTAGGTGGAGCAGAAATGATTCCCATTTGGCTAATGAAAAGATAGAGACTAAAGGTTAGTTCACTTGCTGAAGGTCACATAGCTGAGGGCGATGGAGTCATATCTTGAACCTGAATCTTATGTTTCTGCCACCACATGAGCAGAGCACTATAGAGTATACTAGTATAGCCGCCTCCAAATCCGTGCCCTGTTTTCCTTTCTCATAATAGAGCCCTTGTGCTTAGATTTGTAAAGAATGTTTCTTTTGATATTTAGGGGAAAAATCTCATTAACAATTGGGTGTTTGTAGTGCAACAGATTCATGATCCTCTAAAGAGCACTGAGCTGGGTGTTGGAAGATCTCTGCTCTTTCCCTGGTACTACATGAGCGTGGTGACCGTGAGCCAGCCCATTAGCCATTCGGTGCATCAGATGTCTGGTTGTGAGAGCAGGAATTATCAAACCTGCCTGTTCCATTACTTCGAGGATTGCTGTGAAAAAGAGTTGTTGCCCTGGATTAAAGGCCATTTATACTCTGCAAATTGTTCTTGAAATATGTATGAAAGTAAAACGCCTTTCCCCTCCACTCTCTTTAAATGATAAAATGAAGAGCACTGTTTTTAGGTGTCAGATATGAATTAGCTCAATCCTCATATAAGCCTTGGGAGATAGGGCCCATCTTTCAGAGGAAGAAATTGAGGTTTAATACCTTGGCCAAGGTCACACATTTTATGAGAGTTAGGCTGCAATCAGAACCAAGGTTTTGCTCCAGTGCCCATGGTCACACAGAAAACTATACCCTGTGGCCTGCGTACAGTTCGTTTTCAGTGGGTTGCTTATGGCATTTTACTAGTATATTAGTGGTGCCAAGCGATGGCAAGATTCAGTAGTGACTGTGAAGTTCCCCAACTTAGACTTGTAACAGAGTGGATAGTTTCTCAGTCTTGGGTAAACTGTAAATAAAAGCTTCTTTAGAAAATATTGCTATTCATATGGCTCAATCTTTAAGAGCAGTGGGCTTGCTATGCAAAGACAGGTTTCAGACAGCACCCCCAAACCCCCCTCAGCTTTTTCTAATAGGGATCCTAGAGATCCCAGTATACTACTCATTGAACATTTAATTTGAATCCAATTAGTTAATAACTAATTGAATGTTGGTTTCAATTTTACCTGGTTCCTCCTCCCCCTTGGAGAAAAATATTTTAAACTTAGAATAGGAAATGATTAAAGTTCAAATACATATTCCCACCCCCTCTCTTTTGCTTTTCTGTGTGAGTGGCAACACATAGAATGTGGATCCTTTTGCTATTCTTACCTTGTTAGGCTAGCTGTAAACATGTTCTTCCAGCTCTGTCATTTCTCTAAAGCTCAGCGCAGACATGTCTTGTTTGACTCCCTGACCGGGTGTGATAGCTCTCGTTTTCTGTCGCTTCTTGGGAATATATCTTGATGAACTGAACTCGGTCCACTCCCGTGAAATTGTTTGGGGGCAGAGGGAGCAGAATCCACTTTCTGGACGGTTCCTCCTGGCACTTGTCTGTTGATGAGCTTTTATAATTTCCGTCTCGCTGTTCTGGCGCCGGGAGGATAACCTTGGATCTCAGTGTGGACTTCACTGAGTGTAAAATGAATGAGTACAAGTGAAGTGGAAACAGATCAGTCCATGAGGAGGAGGTTCAGACGCTATATCCTCTAGTTCGATGAAGTTGAAAGCATTTCCCCTAGAGCCTCTCTGGGAATGCCTGCCCTATTTCTGAGAGAGGTAAAGCAACTGTGCGCATGCAATTGCTGTTTATGCCTTTGACATTTGTGCTCATCTGTGGGAGATGCAAAAAAAAAAAAAATTGCTCTTATCACTGGCTTCTGAAAGACGATCTATTTGGGAAGATGACCTTACAGTATTTGCTAGACAAGTATCTAGCTCCTCTGTGCTAGGCACACGATGTACAAAGATTTGAAAATAGCCATGGGGGCCTGGGCTGGTGTGGCTTAGTGGGTTGGGCATCATCCTGCACACTGAAGGGTTGCCGGCTGGATTCCTAGGCAGGGCACATGGCTGGATTTTGGGTTCCATCCCCAGCATAGGAGTCAGTCGATCGATGTTTATTTCTCCCTCCCTTTGTTCTCTCTCTCTTAAAAAAAAATCATTTTTTAAAAATAAAATACGTGTTTTCAAATGTTAAGAGGCGATACCCTCTTTTGGTTTACAGCTTAGTAGAGAACTCATCTGTAACTTTTAATAATACAGTTCTATCAGGATTGCCAAAGAAGCATGAACAAGAAACAGGGCTCACAGCCCAGAGCAAGTGATAAACTGCCAGGGAAGTCAGGTCGACTTCATAGAGGGTCTGTTGAGGTGCGTTCTGAAAAGGTTTCTCCTCAGACTAATGGAATTGGGCATTTTTGGAGGCAAGAACATCACGTGCAAAGGCACTGAGGTGTGAAATAGCTGGTATTTTGGAGAATACACCACTAGAGTAGAGGGAGACCTTTGTATTATTTCATATGTGGTAGGCAGTACAAAGGAGCACGAGAGGAGGAGGGCTGAACTAGCCAGATTTGGAAGTACCTCTGGGATGTTCCAGATCAGTGGGCTACACGGACAAAGTGATTAAAATGGGCACAGGCCTAGTATGGAAGGAATCCAAAGAGGACAGGGAGACACGGCTCCGCTGGTATCCTGAACAAGACTGTTGGATATGAGTCCAAGTACAGTGCTATTCTATCTTTTGCCTGTTGTCGCTCCTTTTTCTTTAAGGACATGTTTCACTTAAACCCTAGGAATAGTCCCAGATTGCGGCAATGGATCTATCCTTTCCCTGTTCAAACAGTTTGATGAGTAGGGAACAGAATGCTCAACACTGTCGGCTGGAGGTACATGCTTTTCCTTAGGGAGGTCGAGTTTCTTCGATGGGAGAATGATTCAACACACTTACCGTAGTGCTCTGGCCCAGGACACCGGTGGCCTTGGACATAGAGCAAAGGAAAGGGGTTCCCTAGACTTTTCTTTTCTGCTCTGGGGACACGCAGATAGTATAGTAGTGAGGATATCCTAATGAAGGAATCCATTTATGGTGGAGATGAGAGTTTGTGACAGGCACCGGGATGATGGCTGGAGAGGTGGCTAAACAGAAAGTGTGCTTTGTTACTTTCAAGAAGCAATCTGGTGATGTGGGACAAAAGTATTGGGCAAGGATTTGGGAACCTCGAGGTCTAATCCTGATTCTAGACTAACGTCCTACATCCTATGACCTTGGTCTGTCTTTCTGAGCCTTAGTTTCCTAAGAGGCAGATAAGAACAGCGTTGGGAGAATGAGAAGAGCAATGCACAGGCCTGTGAACTACCCGGCACCTAGCAGTTTTTGAGCTCTGTTTGAATCCTGTCCTTTGGCACCTCCACCTGGCTGCTCGGTGTCTCCTCATCAGCCTGGGCTGGACCAGCCTCTGAGTGACTCAGGGTAGTCCTGCAAACTGTCTTAGCTTTGCAGAAACTTTTTTTCCCCAGTAAAACTTGATTTCTTTAGTTTATGTTCTCTGTGGTTTTCTTAGACTGAAATGATTCTAAAGAAGTATCTGGAATTCTTTTCTTTTCCCCCTTTAGCCTTTATTTCCCACTTATCCCCAGTGGCCACCTCAGTATCTCTGATTGATGATGGATATAATTTGGGTCACATTGGATTTGAAAACCAGAACAAGTCTTGTCAATAATTGGTTTTGAAGAAGTGTGGAGCTGAAGTCCCCTCATGAAATAAAAATGGTACAAGGCCGTTCTGTTTACACTTGGTCTTCTTTATCCTCCTCTCTCTAAAGACCCCTGGGTTTTCCTTAGTATTGAGGGATAGGGGCAAGCGAAGGTGGTGATGCAGACAGCCCTCTAAGTACGGCATTTTTTCTTTTTAAATTTAAATCCTCCCCAAGGATATGTTTTGAGAGAGAGAGAGAGAGAGAGAGAGAGAGAGAGAGAGAGGAGGGGGAAAGAGGGAGGGGGAGGGGTTGGGGGAGATAGATATGAAAGAAAAGCCTCGATCGGTGGCCTCCTGTGCAAACCCCATTGGGAATTGAACCAGCAACCTTTTTGATGTACAGGACAACGCTCCAACCAACTGAGCCACTGGCTAGGGCTAACTGGTATTCTTGAGCGAATTACCTCTAAAGCATTATACATTCTTGCAGACTTCCTTCTTTGTACTTCATAGAGGAGGTCTTCCTTTCTCAACCTGATCTAAAGAAACATAGCAACATCTGTGGTTCCCCCAAAGCACTGTAAGCGGTAGGCCGAAATAGTGTTCACGTCTTTCTGTGGTTTGTTGGTGTGGCTGAGCCTGTTGCTTCTCTTCCCGAGTATCAGGCCGCACAGGTTGTATTCCTACAGTTTTGATGCTGTGGAGGATTATTCCCTTTTCCTCCTCCCTGCCTCCTCCAGCCCGGGAAGCCTCACTTACAGCCAGAGGGGCCAAAGTGGAGCAGGGCTCTGCCTACAGTAAGGGAAGCCATAGTGTTCTTGGCCTTGCGCGCCCCCCCCCCCCCCCCCCCCCCCCCGTATTTATTTCTTCCCTGGACTGACACTGCCTTACCTTAACCCTTGAGTAAGCCAAGTGCTTGGGCAAAATCCCAGATCTCCTTTTTCTCCCCCTGGAATTTGGCTCTTCCTCTCCCCACACCCCCAAACAAGAGGTGGAATCATGGACCTTGCTTGTTAGCAATTCTTCCCCCCTCCCCTTTTTCCTGGAAGTGCCAGCACGTTTCTCTGCATGCTGAACCTGTTCATCAGTAATTCTTGATGGATCGTCATTCCTTTAGCAAACTGAAATAAAGCAGAAAAATCTCAAAATAGATGTAACCAGAATCCTCAAACTTAATAAATACCATATGTGCTCACACTCAGAGTTCAATTTGTCCTGTTCAGTAGGAGGCATTTCTCCCACTCCCCTGCCTCCTCCCTCCCTCCCTCCCTGTTTCCTGCAGAGGGAAGGTGGGCAGAGCTTTTCCAGCAGCTCCTGCCTGGGTTGTGTGGCGCCTGTTTTCATCCCATGCACCTGTTTTGAGAGGCTACGGTGTTTAAAGAACTGCCTATACATACATTGTTTTGCTTGTGGAGGATGTTCACACTGTACAGGGTTGATTCTGTTTGGCTTCTTCAGAGCGAGCTAGCTGTTGTGCTTTTCCAGCATGAGCATGGCTGTGCACACTGGGTTTTTGCCATGCCGCAGTTTACTTCCAGGAGCAGGTAAGGTGAGAGGTTGTATAAGCCAATAGCATTTTTTCCCATTGCTTTCAGAGAGAGTGGAAGGGAAGGATGCAGGGAGGGAGGAGAAGTCGAGGGGAGGGGAGACAGAGAGAAAGGGGGGGGGGAGAGAGAGAGAGACAGACAGACAGACAGACAGACATACCCATGTGAAAGAGACACATTGATAGGTTGCTTCCCATCTGTGTCCCGGCCAGGGTCAGGGATTGAATCTGCAACCCAGGTAAGTGCCCTTGACTGGGAGTCAAACCCTTGACCCTTTCGTTCTCAGGCCGACAATCTAACCACAGAGCAACACTGGCCAGCGTGCCAATAGCATCCTTGCATTGAGCTCTTAGTGTGTGCCAGGCACTAGCTGTACAGGTTTCAGTTCACTTCATCCTCAAAATAACCTTTATTGGGCAGGCACTAGAATCATCATCATCGTCATTATCATCATTCTGCTTTCCCAGCGAGGAACCCAAGGCTCAGAGAGGTTAACCTACTTGCCCAAAGCCCTGTGGCCCCAAAGCTTTCACCCAGTTCTCATCTGCTGCTAAACCAAGTTATCCCCCAAGGAGCTGATCTAGCCCCCGAGTGAGAAAGCACAGAGTAGTCGTGGCTTTAATTTAACAGTGATATCTCTATTTGGGGGATTCTGAAGCATTCTGACCTCATTCCTTCCCTGGGGGCCTTTCATTAAGAACGTGATGAGACTCCTGATCCGTGATGAGACTCCTGCCTGCTTTCCTCACCAGTGTGTGTGCCCTGGAGCTGTGCTGGCGGCGCTGGGAACACTGGCCATGGGGGTGGAGCATGGAGACGCGGAGAAGCACATGGTTGCCCTTCAGTGAATCTAAGTTAAAAAACAGATCGCTCCATCCAGTTTAATGAAAACCTTTCACGTGTGCTTGAGCAGCGTAGGTATGTGAGCTTAGGGTACGTGAATTTGCTTTTCAGCTGTGTGTTTTATGAAGCCTAGACATAAATCAAAGGTATGTGGTGAAATTTTGGCATCTAACGTGGATAGGATTTGGAACATTAATTTTATCTTTTAAAATATTGTCTCATTAATAACTTTTATACTGGTCACATGTTGATGTGATATACTTTAAGCAACATATTCAACATATTATTATTGAAATCAGTTTCACTTCCTTTTACTTTTAATGTGACCACTAGAAAAGTTGATTCCATATGTGGCTGATATTATAATTCTATTTGACAGGGCTCTTGTGGATTGCAGATGTGAATGTTTCCCTGTAGAATAATATTTGGCTAAAGCAAGTGCTCAAAAGCTAATTACTGAATGGCTGATTTGTCTGTGGGAGTGACTGGGAGAACTGATTCAGTGGGGAGAGCTAATGGAATCTGATTATTGTTGAAATTGGTATCTGATTTTAGGATATAAATGAAACAATTTTATATAATATCTTCTTAAATAATAAAAGCCTAATATGCTAAGTGTCCAACGTTCGACCATTCAACCAGTTGCTATGATGTTCACTGACCACCAGGGGGCAGATCCTTCAAATGGTAAGGTTAGCTTGCTGCTGGGGTTCGGCCCTTCGGGACTGGGCAAGATAGGCCAGACATGCCCTGGAGCCCTCCCGTGCCCCCTCCCTGGCCCCAGTTGTGCACTGGTGGGGTGCCTCAACCTGGCTTGTGCCTTGTTGCAATCCAGGACCCCTCAGGGAATGTCGGAGAGCCGGTTTTGGCCTAATCTCTGCAGACCAGGCTGAGAGACCCCACCAGCGCACAAATCCATGCACTGGGCCTCTAGTTTGATGTATAATATGCTAGACTTAGCATACATAGTACTGTGTGGCCTTTTGAATAAATTACCATTTGGGATATCATGGGATAAGGTGAAGGTGGAGACTATTAACATGAGTCAGTTTCAGTTGACCCTTGAATACTAGGGGTTAGAGGTGACACCTCCAAAATTTAACTATTGTCCTATCCCTCAGAATCCTTGGGGAATTGTTTCCAGGACCTCCCACAGATACCAAAATCCATGGGTGCTCCAGACCCTTATATAGAAAATTATAAAACAGTGCATATGCATATTTCCAGCTGTGGATCAAAAATACTGTTTTCACTCTAGCTGGTTTAGCTAAGTGGATAGAGGATCAGCCTGCAGACTGAAGGGTTCAGGGTTCGATTCCAGTCAAGGGCACATGCCCAGGTTTCAGGCTCGATCCCCAATAGGGGCTGTGAAGGAGGCAGCTGATCAATGATTCTCTCTCATCATTGATGTTTCTATGTCTCCCTCTCCCTTCCTCTCTGAAATCAATAAATATATATTTTTTTAAAAAATTAAAAAAAACCCACCATTTTCATTCGCAGTTGGTTAAATTCTTGGATGGGAAACCCTGGGATATGGAGGGCCAACTATACAGTTATTGGGGGGAAAATGCACGTGTAAGTGGACCCACATAGTTAGAACCTGTGTTCAAGGGTCAGCCGTGCTTACCCTTTTGGTTGAGGTGTTTCCTGTGTCTGCTGTGAGCTGCATTATACTGTAGCATCTGATTCATTTTTCCTTCCCTTTGGCAGCATTTGACAGTTCAGTGTATGAGGCCCTCATGACCCACCTCCTGCCAGCTTCTGCCCGTCTCCCCTGCTGTTCACCAGTGCTCTCATGATCTGAAAACCCCTGCTCATACGTGCTGTTTCAGGCCTCCTTGCTTGGAGGACGTCAGTGTCTGTTGAATCAAAAGCAAGCGTGTTTCCTTGGGAAGCCACCTGCCCCGAATAGTTACACCACCCCTTGTCCGTGTCCATCTGCCTCTGACTGCTCTCCTCCAGCTGCTTGGTTAGTGTTTTTCTAGGTGTCCCCTAAGGGTTTGTCTGCTCTGGCGCTGCACTCTTCATTTCATTTCTTTCACTCTGTGTACTTCTTAAGCTTTCCCATGGACTCCCACGACTTCAACTCCTCCTTGCCTGGGTTTCCAGTGGTGAGTGATGTGGGTGCAAGTGCTGAATGAACCCCATCCATGAGTCCTTGCACGCCTCTCGTGGGGTTTGAATTCTGTGCATAATTGATCATGCAATTAAGAGTCAGAAAGCACATGTTTGAATCTTTCTTCTGCTACTTTTTTTTCTGATCATACTCTTTTCCTTTTTTTTTTTAAACACCTGAGTCCTTCAGTTTCCTCCTCTGTAAAATGGGAGCAGTATTTGCCTACAAAGGATAGGTATCCTAAGAAAGCATTCTACCCTCTTAGAGAAGCACAGCCTGTGGTATATTACAGGTGGCTTTGTGCTGAATTTCAGATTAGTTACCTGCTTTTGGATTTGAAATAGTACATTAAACTGAGACACTTGACTTATGAATGAGGGGGAATTGATTACTATTAAAGCATTTTGTAAATGAATTCCTAGTTTAAGTGTCTATTTTTTCTTTCCTACCTGTACCTTCTGCTTTTTGTCTGCATTAGTGTTTTAAAAGTTTCACACAGATTTGAATAATTCTTAGCTTTAAAGATACCATTTTCCATCTCCCTCTTGTAGAGGATAAAGGATAGTGGTAGGTGATATTTGAGGTAGAATAATGCAGGGTTTAGAGCATATGCTTAGAAAGTGAGAACCCCTGGCTTGAAGTTCTATTTCTGCCTATTCAGTCATAGTGTGTATATATCTCCTTTAGAACAGAGCCTGTTGGATAATAATTGCTCAATAAATATTAGCCATTATTACTGGCTATCTTCTTAGAATATCACTCGAAGATTTAGAGGAAGGTATTTGATGTTGTTCTTAGGTCTTAAACAAGTAGAAAAAAAGCTGATAAAGATGAAAATATCATCTATAAAGGAGATAGAAAATTCATTCCTTCCAGATTAGCAACTGACTGTAGATAATAGTCTCTAGGGAAAAATATGCCTCATCAACCTATTTCCCCCGTAATTAATACACAATCCTGTCAATAAAGGTTTGTAAAATAGTCTTCTCACAGTTCCACTTCTGGATCCCCTTTGCTGGTTTAATTCTAAATAGTATGCCAGGTTTGAATTATATTATGGAATCCAAGTGAGTATAATGGTCATATACAGTTCCAGGAAGGAATGAATCATAGGTTCTGGTTCTTACATGAATGGGAGACCCAGGAGTTCAGTCAGCTAATTTGACATCTAGTCAGAAAAACTGTAAGGCAGTAAATACAATTCTCATTTGAAACTGGGAGCAGAGGAGGGACTTTAAAACTGGATGCTCTTTAATAAAGGCTGTTAATTTAATGGTGTGTGTTGTTGTTATTTTTTTAAATGAAGGATTGGCTTCTGACTTTGAACTGGCTTTGCTCTTGGTTTCTCGTGGTGTGTCCGAAGCTGTGATGTGGAAGTGTTAGAGAACGCTTGGCTTCACATTAGAAACCTCCCTTTCATGTCTAAAGAGGCACGGGATGTAATTTTAAGTTGTTTGGAAGATTTAACTTTTAAAGCTGTGCCATAAAGAAAAAAAAAAAGAGCAGACAAGTCCTGGAGGCTGTCATTTTCTTAGTTTTCTCTGAGCTGGCCTTGCAGTTTTGCCCTTTGTACCATTTGAACAGCCACAGGATATTAGTTTAACTCCCTGGGAAGTTTGGGACCATATTTTGTCTTTTAGAAAATACAGTTACAAATGACTTTTTTTTTTTTTTTTCATAACAAAGTTCAGCCCCTCATTTTGATCCTCTGAGGAGTGAGAGGTGTTTACATTGAGCAAGTAAGATATATTTATTCTTCTTGACAAAGAAAGACAAATTATTTACCAGAAAGCTCTTTAGTTTCCTGTACCTAGCACTTGACTGCAGGGTGCCTTTAAAAAGCGTGGGACCAAAAATAAGCAAAAGAGTGAGCTCTGAATACAGTCCACAGGGCGGGTGTGGGTCGGCATCTGGGGATGGTTCTGAGGCAGCCCCGCCAGGGCTGGAGCCAGCATTTGTCTCTTTGTGGTTGGATTTAGCAATTTTTAACCCTGCCTCTTGCACTCCCTGAAACTTATAAATAGGAATCTTTTCTTAAGCAGGATCACTTGGAGACCTGTTGTTAGTTTGTTTGGGATTCCGAATGGTGATGCTGTGTAGGAGATAGAGCTCTTTGCTTACAGCATTGCCAGAACTTTTCTTCAAAATAGGAAGCCCACCTTAGTGTGTGTTTTAATCCAGTGGTTCTCAAACCTGTCTGTATAATAAAAGTGTCCTGGGGAACTTTTGAAAAATTCCAAATACCAGGTTGTCCCTTGTGCTGAGTGATTGAGTTATAATCTCGGGAGTGGGACCCAGGGTGCTCCAGGGCACCCGCCAACACTATGAAGTGCGGATCAGATCTGCTCTAATCTAAAGAGCAGACTACTGTGTAGTAATTCCATGGTGTAGATGTACCACAGCTTTTTTATCCACTCATCTGCTGATGGGCACTTGGGCTGTTTCCAGATCTTAGCTATTGTAAATTGCGTTGCTATGAACATAGGGGTGCATACATTCTTTCTGATTGGTGTTTCCGGTTTCTTAGGATATAGTCCTAGAAGTGGAATCACTGGGTCAAATGCCAGCTCCATATTTACTCTTTTGAGGAAACTCCATACCGTTTTCCATAATAACTGCACCAGTCTGCATGTCTACCAGCATACTAGAGCTCCCTTTTCTCCACATCCTCTCCAGCACTTGTCTCCAGCACTTTGTTGATTTGTTGGTGGTAGTCATTCTGACAGGTGAGGGATCTCTTACCCTTTGAGCTAGCATGGAGGGACCTGGTGACTATTATGCTAAGCAAAATAAGTCAGTCAGAGAAAGACAAGTATCACATAATTGTACTCTATGTGGAATATAATGAACGAAATAAACTGATGAACAAAATAGATCCAGAGACATCCAAGCATGGAAGAAAGTGCGGAATCTCAGAGGGAAGGTGGGGGAGGGTGGGTAGGAATAGATCAACCAAAGACCTTGTGGACACAGGCAATAGGGTGATGAAGGCCTGGGGCAAGGGACAGAGGTGGACTAGAAGAAGTCAATGGGGGAAAAGGGGAACATATGTAATACTTTCAACAATAAAGATTAAAAAAAAAAAGAGTGAATTGTATACCAGCCACAAGAAGAAAAAATAAGAAGCTTCCTTTCAAATGCAGAGGGACAATATAATAGGGACCTTCTTCTGCCATTATGGTCAGAGTGATTTCATTGCTCTGATTAATCTATTTTTCAACATACAGCTGAGGCTTTACGAACCAGGCGTGTCGTAATCTTCCTTTATTGAAATAGAAGCCTCCCACTGGTGTCCTGAAGTGTCTTCAGTAACTTCTACTTAATGGTGATCAAAGGTAACATTCTAGATACCCAGTTGGTATGATGAAACTACTTTGATCACTTATATCTCAGTTCATGCTTTTTTGGGCAGGTCCGGCACCCTGCATTTGTATTTCTCATGAACAAACTTCAGAAAGGTTCTTTTTTCTTTTAAAATAACTCATTGAGTTGGCAGAGCCTGGCCAGACCCGAGCTCACCCGGCAGTCAGCGTGATCTCGGCTAAAGGAAACTCACTTAAAGTCTTTATTTATTTCACTCACTGTGAGCATTTGTTTCTTGCTACAGAAATTCTGGTTTGACGATGGGATGCTGCTCCAGAATCAAAGGGGAAAAAAAAGAATGTTAGAGAGAGCATGGAACTATGTTTTGTTACCTTTCTAAATTCTGCAAGGATTGTGAATTCTGAACTCCATCTGCCTCCAAGTGGCTTCAGATAAGGAGCTGTCGATTTGGTTGTGTCCTCACTGTGCCAATGCTGAAGTCCCCTTCCCAACCACACACTTTTCCTGTGCTTTCCCTGCTCCTGATTAGCTGTGTATCCTGGGCAAGTCACTTGACCTCAGTTTCCCATCCGTAAAGTGGTGCCAATGGTAGTACCTGCTTTAAGGGCTAGTGTGAGGATGAAGAGGAATAGTGTACATAGAGTGTTTTAAAAATAGAAGGTAAGGGAAGTTGCAAAAACAGAAGTTCTTCCTTTGGGAATGAAAGTGGCACATGGTAAAGCCTCAAATATAGGTTTCTTCTGGGTGGGGTCCAGTATGTATTACAGAGCTGCACAATGAAGTGGGTTTTTATTTCTTGTTTTTCCAGCTGAAGGTTAAAATGGGATCTTGGAATCTATTTAATCTGTTTAATCTTGGGGCTACTTTATGTAGAAAAGGAATATAGTACTAGAACTAAAAGAATTTTTGCATTGCAGAAAGGCAATTTTTGTGTGTGAATTATCTTTTAAAAGTATCTGTACATTTGTATGTGAGTGCAGAGCCAAGGTCCTTGCATTGTGGGCAAACAAAAAAAGGATAGAGGAGGGAGTCCCCCAACTGTTGTAGTGGTCTGCTTGTTTTTAATGTACTGAGATAGCCTAATACACATATGACACACATGTAGTGATTCACAGAATTGAGAAAGTTATGGGGTTGATATGAGTCAAAGTTCCTTTTGCTTATAATATCCAACAAGTCAATGCCAAAGATTTTATTTCGTGTCCAACTATCTGAACAGTTGCTTATGCTCTTCATTTTGTATTGCATATGCAGACCCAGTATTGAAAGGTCTCCATAGAAAACATGGACAATATGCTTCTGTTAGGAAACTCCGACTGTAAGAAAGGCACATACTGAATTTCTTGGGCCATTGGAATATTTGTGTATTTTATCACATTCGGGATTTTCTGCCCCTCAGGAGTTTGTCTAATCTTAGGCCAGATTTATTTAAAACCAAACCAAGGAAGCTGTCTTTGCTCCTGTCCCATCTTGTTTTCCCAGCCTGAATGGTGCCCAGTGATCTAGTCCCTGTGCCATCAGAAAGGCCATTTAGCTCTGGGGCTCAATTGTTGTTGTTTACTGAAAAGAAGTTCTAGCTCTCAATGTAAAGCATTTTAGCTAACTGGAAAATGAGCTTAGGGAACTTGATGTCATTAAGATGTGATCAGCACTTATTTCATACATGTTTAGACTGACCTTGGTTGACAGTGATTACTGACCATTGGTTGTTTCTGAATGGGCCTGTGGAGCCATGGAGCTTTTACTTCACTGTTCTTGATCTGATGGCTGAGAAGCAGAGGAAAAGAGAGTACAGAGCCATTCAAAGGGGTGTCATTGTTGTCATATTTATATCACTAAGTTGATCGCAGAGACTTTTGTCTTTTTTTGAGGCTGTATAACATAGTAGGTGGAATAAAAACTTAGAGCCTTACTCCAATAACTTATTCTCTTAAGTTCTGAGTGACTATGGGCAAGTCATTTAACTCTGTGAAATCTTTTTGGTTATTAATACAACTAGAGGCCTGGTGCATGAAATTCGTGCATGGGGGGTGGAGGATGTCCCTTAGCCCAGCCTGCATCCTCTCTAATCTGGGACCCCTCGAGGGATGTCCGACTGGATCCCCAGTAGGAGGATTGGGCCTAAATGGGCAGTCGGACATCTCACAATTCAGGACTGCTGGTTCCAAACTGCTCACCTGCCTGCCTCCCTGATTGCCCCTAACCACTTCTGCCTGCCAGCCTGATCACCCTCTAACCACTACCCTGCCAGCCTAATTGATGTCTAACTGCTCCCCTGCCAACCTGTTTGCCCCCAACTTCCCTCCTCTGCTGGCCTGGTCACCCCTAACTGCCCTCCCTTGCAGGCCTGGTCCCTCCCAATTGCCCTCCCTTGCTGGCCATCTTGTGGTAGCCATCTGTGTCCATATGGGGGCAGGATCTTTGACCACATGGGGGCAGCCCTCTTGTGTTCGAGTGATGGTCAATCTGTGTATTACTCTTTTATTAGATAGGATAGAGGCTTGGTGCATGGGTGGGGGCCAGCTGGTTTGCCCTGAAGAGTGTCCCAGATCAGGGTGGGGTTCTCTTGGGGTGAGGGACAGCCTGGGCGAGGGGCCTGTGGAGGTTTGCAGGCTGGCCATGCCCCCCTAGCGACCCAAGCGGAGGCCCTGGTATCTGGGATTAATCTGTGTTTACAATTGAAACTTTGTAGCCTGGAGTGGAGCCAAGCCTTCTGTTCTCTCAGTGGTGGCAGCCATTTCTGTTTGAAACATTGTAGCCTAGAGTGGAAGCCTAGGCCCACAACGCAGGTGGAAAGCTTGGCTTCCTCTGTTGCCAGGGAAACCCAAGCCTCTGTTGTCTCCAGCTCAGTGGCTGCTGCCATTTCTGTATCTTTTATAATTGAAACTTTGTAGCATTGAGTGGAGGCTTAGGCAGGCATAAGCAGGTGGAAAGCTTGGCTTCCTCTGTTGCTGGAGAAACCCAAGCCTTCCTCCTGCTCTCAGTGGCGGCAGCCATCTTGGTTGGTGTTTATTTGCATATTCTGCTCCTGATTGGCTGGTGGGTGTGGCTTGTGGGTGTGACGAAGGTACAGTCAAATTTGCATGTTACTCTTTTATTAGATAGGATGAGAAAAACTGCCCGGGCACAACTCACATTGAATAATTATGAAAAAGTGAGTGAACTATGTAAAAGCGTTTTCTTTTTTTAAACTGGTAAACAAATGTAAATTGCATGCCCTAGCCCAGTAGCTCAGTTAGTTAGGGTGTTGTCTCACATACACCAAGGTTGCAGGTTTAATCTCCGTGAGGACACATAGAAGAATCAACCAATGAATGCATGAGTAAGTGGAATAAGAAATCAATGTCTCTCTTTCTATAGCTTCCTCTCTGTCTCTTTCTCAAAATCAATTAAAAATGTTTAAAAACAAATGTAAGTTGCTTGGTGATAGAATACTGGAAAGTTGTTGTTGATAGGATCTGTTCCCTATTCATCTGTGTGTCTATAAACTACAGCTAACATGCCTGTAGCAGGGTTTGTTTGTTTTTAGGGGTGGGGTGATGGTAGGGGTAGAGGTAGTAGGTGTGTTTTTATAAACACAATGACAGTTCATTTCAAACGGTCTGCCTCCCATGGTATCCCAGGGAGCCTGTGGATGCTGTCAGCAGTGTGTTCTGTCAGTGTTCAGTGGCAGCGAGTCAGAATGCCCCAAGAGTGCACCATCCTGGGAACGGCTCTTCTTAAAATTACATTTAGTATTTGATGATATAGTTTTATTAGCAATTTGTGTTTGTTTTCTATTTATTGTCCTCGAAAGGAAAAAGTATTGCCAACATTGGTAGCTGAGTTTAATTGGCTTGCACAGGTCCTGCAAGTGGAAGGACAAATCTATCTTTCCCTCCCTCCCTCTCTTCCTCCCTCTGTCTCTCCATCTCTCCCTCCCTCTCCTTCTTCCTTTTTCTCCTTCCTCTCTCTTTCAAATAAGTAAATAAATAAACAAATAAATAAAATAGAGTATTACTAGTTCCCTTAGTTAACAGGAATTATATCGTTCATTAAGTATAGCAGATAGCTAGCTTCTTAAGTCCATAAAAATTCATTGGAGAAGAACCTACTCATCATTAGTGTTCACTTTGGGGACTGAAATTTTCTTTAGTAAGTTCTGGGATGGGTGAGAGCTAAAGGAATATATTAAATGGATTATATAATGAACTTGGAAAGTCTCTTAACTTCTTGGGTTCTCAGTTCCCTCATCTGTAAAATGAGGAGCATTGGGATTAGAAGACCTTTTGGCAAAATTTGAAAATGAGTATCCAGGTTCTGGTGCTGTACTATCCCTGGCCTGACTCTGTTTTCTTCTTTCTTTGATTCCTTTCAGCTTTGCTTGCTGTAGATCATAGACCACGACAAATTGGAATCTCGGGACAAACTGTAAATGAGACTGGAGTCTTTAGCAGCTTGTCTGTTGATGCTTTATTGTTAAGTCATTGGTCTATTTGGAGCCTCTCAGGCCTTAGCCAATCCAAATAGGTGAGGTTCTTACATACTTTTATACTGACAAATGAAAGAAAACAAGAAGGAAGCAGAATGTGGACATGGTGTATAGGTTGGACAATAACAATATAAAAATGGCTTTGGATTCTTTATAATTATGGTCTGACATGGTTTCAGTAAAGGTGTCTTTGGTTAAATTAAGTAATGCATGGTGTATATATACACACACAAACTATATACATATAAATAGCAGGTTCTAAATGTGATGGTCTGTGTTGCTCTATACCACAGGGAAGTTTAATTGAGTCAGCATAGTCTGCTAACCTCAGGAGACTCAAGCACTTGTTTAAATGGGTCTAAACACCACTGATAATTCACAATTGGTGGTTAATTTTTTTTAAATAGCAGAAACTTTGTTTCCCAAATTGAAACTTAAACACAAATTACAGTTTACAAAAGCCATTAAAAGCAAAACTGTTCCGTTTTCCTGGGTTCTTTTGGGCCCTCCAGATGACCGTGGGGAGTTAAGTTACATTGTCTGAAAGCCCTGATTAAAATCTTTCAGTTATCATAGGAGGTAAAATATGCCCAATAAAAATTTAAAAGACCACTCAAATATTATAGTGCCGAAGTGCTTTTGTTTCTAGTATAGTCGGAACTAGTTCTCTGCATTGGAAACATTTGTGTTGAACATTAAATGGTGTGCACAAACATCCATTATATAAAGACTCATGTACTATGAGAGCTGTTTCGGAAGGTTGACTCCCTTATATTTACT
This sequence comes from Antrozous pallidus, assembly GCA_027563665.1. Classification (NCBI taxonomy): domain Eukaryota; kingdom Metazoa; phylum Chordata; class Mammalia; order Chiroptera; family Vespertilionidae; genus Antrozous; species Antrozous pallidus. Next base: position 65,058,726 of record CM050508.1, on the reverse strand, counting down.
GAACTAAGTATCATGAACATGAAGATGAGTTTGACTAAAAAGTGTAAAAGATCAAATTAGGCAGAAAGGAGAGATTAAAATTTGTGGCCTGGTGAATTTCAAAGCAATATATTAAATAAAAATTACTGTATAAACCTGAATATAAGGCAACCCTCAATTTAGGCAATGTCCTATTTTCTCAAGAAGAAGAGAAAAAAAGTTTGAATATATAAAAATTTTGAAATATAGGTAAAATAATGGAAAGTATATTATTACTAGAGGCCCAGTGCATGAAATTCATGCACTGGAGTGGGGGGGGGGGGTTAGGGTTCCCTTAGCCCAGCCTGTGTCCTCTCACAATCCAGGACCCCTTGGGGGAATGCCAGGCCTAAACCAGCAGTTGGACATTCCTCTCGAAATCTGGTACATTGCATGCACCAGTGACCATATTTTCGTACAGATGAAAGGCATCTTGCTGTTATATGGGCAGCTATTTTTTTTTTTTTGCCCCGATTATAAAAAGTAGTACATAACATGATCCTTCTGAAGCAGTTGTATCATTTTTCCCATTTTATGGGTGGAAAAACTAAAGCAGAGAGAAGTTAACTAATTGGCTTTGTCACACAGTTATAGGTGTCAGAATCAGGGCTGACCACAAAATGTGTAAGCCAGAGTCCATGCATGTCATGGCTGCATCAGTGTTAGAGTAGCCTTGCCAGGTTTTAATTTTTAAATCTAAGAGACTGTTCCCAATATATAGGGTAGGGTCCCTAGGACTGGTGGGCGATCAGGGCTGATCTGCGGGGCAGCCAGTGGGCAGGGCAGTCAGTGTGCTGGGCAATCAGTGAGCCCCCCATTGGCACCCATCTTAGTTGGTGGCCTGGTGCCATCCACTGGCAGACCTCCCCCCCCCCCCCCCCAATCACTGTTGCTGGTCATCTCCCTCTCAGGCAGGGCAGGTGGGGTTGGGGGAGAGGGGGTTGTGGAGGAGAGCATAGACGCTCAATGCAGAAGCTAACCCCAGTGAGGGCAGCTCCTTTGTTGAGTGTCTGCCCCCTGGTGGCCAGTGCGCATCATAGTGACTGGTCGTTCCACTGTTCAGTTGATTTGCATATTTGGGTTTTATTATATAGGATTTAGTTGTACACACAAAATATGTTATAAAACATTATTTAAAAATTTTGTAATGACCCTATTTTCATGAACCAGTTTATTTAAACTCTGTATATGCTTCAATAATTTAATCACCAGAATCAATTTTTGGCTTTTTCTATAATTTTAGAGCCTAGCATCTTTGTTTTTGTGACACTTTTAGAGTCAGTATGATGTCAATTTTGCAATAATCCTTTGACTTTAATGCTTTTCAAATATACATTATGTATATGATGTAAAGATCCAATTATTTGGAAAGAATAAAAAACAACTATATTGGCTTTTAAATACATAAATACACATACACAGAATAAATAACTGGCAGGTTGATGGATCATGAATGTTGTAGATTATGTTATTGTTTTAAGATCTTAATTCCCTCCATGTGACATACTTTGCATGAGTGTGTTTTTCCTGCTCTAGAAATTGCACCCAAGATAGTTTATTTAGACAATTTCTGTATCAAAAATAACTTCGGGAACGATGAAAATCAACCAAAGGCTAAATGGTCTATGCAGTAACCCAGTAGGCATTTTCAAGGATACTCCATACACCGAACCAGATGTATGCAGTAAAAAATGTACTGCCAGACGTGAGTGTACTGTTCATGTTTCCAGTGAGACCTCCAAAGGGCCTATGAATAGGAGCCTGGTGTTTTCCTTATAGATGACTCATTTTTGAGTACTGGAGGAACAAAGTTTTGTCCTTTGTGTTAGCAAAGTTTCAGAGTCTCTGTGTATACATTCATTGCATTTTGTAAGATACTTGCCTACATATCCACAAACACCTTTCATATTTATCTGTAGGTTGAAAGCTTGTATAAATGTTCATGCATAATCATCTGCCTCTGTGTGCATGTTTAAATTCATTTTATAAAAATTTTTTTATTCATTTTATTTTCAAATAGTTATATACCCTTTATCCTTTAAAAAAAATTTTAAGTACTATTTCAAAGAGGAAGGGGGAGAGAGAGAGAGAGAGAGAGAGAGAGAGAGAGAGAGAGAGAGAGAGAGAGAGAGAGAGAGAGAGAAACATCAATGATGAGAGAGAATCATTGATTGGTTGCTTCCTGCAGTCCCCACCTGCCACTGGGAATCTAGCCCGCAACCTGGGCATGTGCCCTTGAACGGAATTGAACCTGGGACCCTTTAGTCCACAGGCTGATGCTCTATCCACTGAGCCAAACCAGCTAGGGCTAATACATTTCTTGAATGTTCTTTTATTGTTCTCTAAAGAAAAGTAAACACTGTCTATAGAAAAAGTTGTTTCGCATTTAAAAAAATTTCTTCTCGGCAGAAGAGTTTGAGACAAAATAACTTGTTATGTCTGCATTTATCCACTGCTTACCCATTTAACCCTGGAGATTTAGATCACCAAAGTAATGCCATTGAAAATATTCAGTATGTGCTCTATCTTTCTAAAATACATTTAATTGACCGCGTTTTGACACTCCTCTTATTTTTATAATTCACCCTTTTCAAATAATTAGTTTGCACTGACCAATGTAGCATTTCTAACAGCCCCAAAGCAAGATTTTGGCCTTTTCAATACTTTGCTACCCTGGTTTCACATGAGTCTCACATGGAGATCTTTAAAAGATGGTGATGCCAGTCTCCTTCACCAGAGATTCTGGTTTAACTGGTCTAGGAGGAGGTCAGCCACTGGTATGTATTAAAGCTTCCCAAATGATTTTAATGGGTTGACAACCAATGGCATAGATACAGCCTGCCTTAATAAAAGCACCCATCCCTGGGAAGAGTTAGATTCCCAGTGGGGGGAGGGGGGGCGGGGCCTGTATTATCAAAGCAATTCAGGTTAGAAACCTGTTAGGACTGTGCGGTTAAGTCATCTCCGTTATTCAAATCCACCAGATAATGTCAGATCTAGGAAATTAGCGTCGTGTTGAAGCAGCTTGATTTCCTATTTTCACCCTGCTGCTTCTGGACCATTCTTGGTAGACTGATAAAGGAAAATTATTGCCTAAATAAAGCCTTACTGCTAGCTTGGGGATTCCCACCTTCCTCTATGACTGTTCAGTCATTTGGGAAATTCTCAAAATGGGTCCTAAATCACACTGCCTTAGCATTAGAAACACCTATTTCAGTTGTGGGGAGCTTTTCTTCACTGTGGAGAGGAGCCCAGTGGGTTTGCCCAGGTGACCTCAGTTACACTGAGCACAGTCGAGCCCTGTTAAGGACCCAGGGGACAGCATCTTACCTCTCTCTGCCCGATGCCTATGTAAATAGTAAATGACAGGCCCCCATAAAAGTTTCACATACAAAGCCTTTGCATGTGTGCCTTTAACAAATACTGAAGTCCACAGAACAGGAATTGTGTATTTTCTATCATATAAACCCTTTTTAGAAGAGGATAAGATTTTCTTTCTCTCCCACTTATTACACACTTACCTTGTGGCTATAGCCTAACTGCATGTACATGAATTTCTTTCTATTAATATTTGAAGCAGCATATCAATTCCATAAGTCATCAGGACTCGTACTTCTGTAATTTAGGGATAATGTGATGCAGCGAATCTTTTAAATTCATTCCTGCTCTTCTCTGAGGACCCTCCCCTTACTTAGCCTGTGGGAAAGTTTACGATCATTTTCTTAAGACTGGCTTTGATGGAGTTTGAATGATGCGTTTTTGGATTTGAATTATAGCTTTACCACATCATAACTTAGTGACTTAAATCTTTTTTTTGTGTTTTTTTTTAAAACCTCTCCTAAGTTGTAAACCTTATTTTCTTCACCTAAAAAATGTTAGTCCTTGTTACCTATCTTGCAGGGTAGTAGTGACGATTAAATGAGATATTTTAAGACTTTAAAACACTTTCTGGAATTCTGTAAATGTTGGTAGCTGTCACACAATTATAACTAGTGTAATTATTGCTGTTTTTCCTGGTATTGTCCTGGTTATTACCCTTTTACAGTATTATAGAATAGCAAGTAAACGTAGGTCATTGGTGACATTACAGAAAGGAATCTACAGTCTTTCTCTAGGTCTTATGAGTTGTCACGTGCGGTCTTACATTTATGAGCCAGAGGCTCATCTCTCCATGGTCATAGGCTCACTGAGGACAGGAAGGTCTTTTATTCTACTTAAAAAAAAAAAATCCTACCGCTTCCTTTCATGGGATGCAACATTTTTGTGTATCAGCTCTATTGAATATATGAGGCAATTCATATGAATCTTATGGTACATTCTATAGTCACAGGAACTTCATAAAGATTGGACAATGTTTTTTCATGATGCAGTGATTTAAAAAATACTTAAAAACATCCTGGAGTGGCTTAAAGCTGGAGGCTGAATTTTTCAAGTTCATGTCTGTGTCACTTGTAGTCACTGACTGGAAAGTCATCATTTCCTTTAACCAGAGGAATGTGCTGAAACAGTAGTAGGTGTTGGTTAAAATTAGAAGCAACTATTTCCACAACCAGAACTCCAGACATGTTAAAAACAGTAAAAGTGACAGACCTCTACCCATTTTTGCCTTTGGGTTCAAGAGATTTTTCAATCTAATTTTGCTCACTACAGTTGGATTCTGTCCCTTGAACTTGGCACATGACATTCATGGCAGACTTCCTAAACCTAGTAGTGATGGGAGCTCAGAACTCTTCCCAGGGATGGGTCCTAAAGAATTGCCATCGGAGCTGACCAGCAAATAGTGGGGCACACCACTGACTTCTCATGTTGGGTAGTGCCCCTACTCCCACCCCAGGCTGAGCCCCAGGGAAAGGCATAACATTGACATTGTTTGCACTTAGTAGCTCACTACTGTGTCTATGCTCTCAACTCCCCTTTTCTAGCAGGGCTTGCCTCAGCTCCAGCACTGGAACTGTATGCATGTGTTTCTAGACTACAATAGGAATTGGTCATCTCTTGACGCTACTTATTTGTAGCTAATAGCTAGCATTTGATGTCTCTTGAGAAATACATTCACAGACAGTTTCCATGGAGAGTGGGGAAGAAAAACAACCCGTAATCCTTTTTTGTGTGTAAGGAAGATGCAGTTTGTGTGAGCAAAACCCTTTAGATGTACTTGTACAAGGTGCAGGCGTTAGTCCCTGGTGCTCCATGTGTCTGCAGAGATGGGGCCAGACAACGGAGCCTCTAGACCAGCAGTTTTCACCTGGTGTGCGCAAAAAATTTTAAAATATGCAGTACCTATTTAGTCAGGGGCTCTGACCTCTTTTCTCTTAAATTGTCAGGAAAACAAAAACAAAAACAAACCCAGCCAGCACAACAAGAGCTGTTTGGTGTGAATGAATTAAAATTATACCCCGCCAGACCCCCTTTATTTTGTCAGATTGGCAAAACATTTTTTGGTGTGCCACAAGATTTTAATAATCAGCTTATGTGCGCCATGAGATGAAAAAGGTTGAAAATCGCTGCTCCAGACGGGTCAAGTTGTGTTGAATGAAACTATGGCCAGAAGCTCCCATGTAAGCAATTTCTGATGGTAGTGGCTCTGAGTGCTTTGCATGTGGTGTATTTTGGCCCTCTTCCTCCCTCACATGCTGAATTATAACAGTGCCACTGATGTGCAGTTCTTGCATTTCTCAGTTTTTCCACCAGATACCTGGCATTTACAGAATGACTTTAAATATTTGCCGCAGTCCACGGTCTTGGCGCCCAGCACCATTTTTCTCGCTGGCACAGTTGTGAAAGTCCATGTTGCCATTTTCTCAGGGAGCAAGCCCAATTCAAAAGAGAGACTGGGGCTGTAGGATGTAGATGGTAAGCAGTGATGTGGAAGAGATTTTACTGAAGGAGAACGAGACGCTCTTGGGGAATTCTGCATCTCTAGTGCATCACTACTTCATGGCTCCAGCAAAGGCTGGATATGGCAGTGTCTCTGGTTTTTCCGAGTAGCTCCCGGAGAGGAGATAGGACTATTCGCAAGATTGCTCACCAGTGGTGGAAGAATAGGTTGTATTTCATGTTGGTTGTTTTTAGGGCAGTTTTCAACTTAAAAATGACTGTGCGTGTGTTTTGAAAATGTTTCTGTCGGTAGTTTGAAAACTGAAAATATTTACGAACAAGGTTCTAAATTTTAAAAAGCACATGTAACATAAGCGTGCTAAGAGTACTCCAGTGACTTTCTGATTTGGGGGCTGTCGTCCAGTAATTGCAGCAGAAAAGAGACTACCTCCCTTCTATCCTACAGGGAAAGAAGGGTCTGAGAGGAAGCTTTATGACAAAAAGAAAGCTTTAAAAATACATACATATACATTTATTTGTTTGTTACACTGTACCACAGGATGTGCAGGAACATGGGAGGAACATGCAATTTTTGGAAAATAATATTTAGAATAAGAATATTGAAAGGTAGGATTTTATTGTATAATTGGCAAATACTTCATATTTGAGAATAATTGCCTGACTTCATGGAAAGGACCAAACAGGGATATACACTAAGTGGCCAGATTATTATGATCTCTGAACGTATAGTAATCTGGCCACTCTGTGTGTGTGTGTGTGTGTGTGCGCGCGCGCGCGCGCATCAGAAGCCCGGTGCACGAATTCGTGCATGGGCAGTTGCCCAACCTGGCTGCTGGTCGAACTCCTGGTTCAATTTGCGTATTAATAGGATATACACTGAGTTGCCAGATTATTATGCATTCAGAGATCATAATAATCTGGCCACTCGCTATCTATCTTGAGGCCTGCGATACATAGATAGCAACCCATCATATGGTCCCCAGGGTTACCAGGAGTCCTGCTCAAGTGGGTTGTGACCCTGAGCCCCCCTCTGTCAGGATTGGCCTGCCTCATCTTTCAGCTGTTTAGTATTTGCTCTCCTTGAATCAGCAGAAGAAATTGCTATAAAGTTATCTAATTTGCAGAATGCATGCCTGTCACACTGCATGTTTGTGTGTCACAAGACTCAAGCTTCCTGCCGCCTTCTATCACAGGAGAGCTTTTTGTGTTCTTAACAATATTCCATTCTTTTGGAAGCTTTTTACATAGCTGGGCTGTTTAATAGAGGGATGGGGACTGGGCTGTAAGCTTTTTCACTCAGAAATAAATTTGGAAGATTATTTTGAACTGTTCTGTACAGTAAAACCTGAATGAACTAGTATTACTTGGAGAAAGGCCAGCTTCTGGTTAATTGACTTTTCTTTTGAATTAATGGCTAGACATTTTACCTTTTCACAGCCCTTATTATTAACATTGGCTTTGAAATTCAGATGTGAAAATAAGATTTATCCCTCCAAACCTTGTCCTCTGGTCATTCATTTTTCTCCCAGAAACAACAAAAGAAAAAAAGGGTTTTTTTTAGTTAGCCTATAACAGTGCTTTGGGACATCTTTATGAGTATGAATGTTGTTCTTCAGGCCTCACTTTCTAGGGGTTTAAGAGGCACAGGATGTGGCTGCTGATTTTTTTGGAGGGGAGGGAGAATAAATCCCTTTTTGTGTTTTCTTTTATCTTTTTCAGATTCAAAATGAAAAAGCTATTTCACCACTCCCAGCATCAGTAGGCCTAATTATTTATATAATCCTGTTTTTAAGAGGTTACAGGTATTGTAGAAAAATCTAATAACAGAAATGAGTTGTCAGCAACTGCTTAAGATACAGATTTTTCTTCAGTTCGAGTGAACTGAATTAAAGTGAATTGCATTTACTTTAATAGGCTGTTGTTGACTTGGCCCTTCTGCGTAATCCAGATAGTAGACGCATCCAGCAAAGATTGCTCTATGCTCTTTACATACCACGTTAGGCAGTTTTATTGTCAGTAATGATGTGACAGCATAAATGCATCAGTCTCTGATAACCTTAGCAGGAATCTTCTTTTTTGTAAGAGCAAGGGAAACTTTGTGATCATAGCAGTTATGTTTGCTCTGTTTGAAATTAATGTTTGAAATATTGTTGTGCTTGCCAGCTATTTTTTTTTTTTGGACTCAATAGTTTCAAATAAAGAGAATTAGTTTCAAAAGTTAAAATAGTATAATTGATTGTCATTAATCATAAATTATAGGCATTTGAGAACACAGCAATTTTTCTGGAAACATAGGTAAAGAACTTAGGCTAAAGGATTACTTTAATTTAACGTGAAATCTGATATTGACTTTTGAATATCTGATTAAGAGTTTAACATCTCCAAATAAATATAGAATGTACATTATCACACATCAATGATAACAGTGAGAGCTAAGAATAATAGGAGGTAAGCTAAGAATAATAGCTTATCATCCAGATTTTGACTTCAATAAAAATGAAATCTGTTTCCATTGGTTTCTCTTCTTAGATCTTGGTCTAGCCATACTCTATTAAAAAATAATCTTTAGAACATACCTGAAACAATGTGGCAAAGGTTAAAGTTTGAGAAGAACTGGGTCTGGATTCATGGGGAATGCATTATATTCTTTGTACTTATGTGTATTTTAAATATAACACTTTTAGATGAGTCATTTTTTAAAAGAAATTTATTGTCTACATGTCCACAAAAGTGTTTTAGTTTAGCACTGTGAAAAAAAATGGACCCTCTCTCCCTCTCCTTCTCTCCCTCTCTCCCTCTCCCCCTCTCCCTCTCTCCCTCTCCCTCTCCCCCTCTCCCCCTCTCCCTCTCTCCCCTCCCTCTCCCGCTCTCCCTCTCCCTCTCCCTCTCCCTTACACACAGACACACACACACACACACACACACACACACACACACACACACCTCGTCTCCCCCACCAAATTTTAGAGAGAGTTAACTTAGAAAGTTACAGAGGTAGTAGAAACGAGCCAGCTGGACTGGTTAGGCTCAGGAAACAGGTTACAGAGGCAGAAGGGCCCTTGGAGTTCTGAGGGAGAAAGGCAAAGGTAGCACATCTGAGGGAAGAAGATGAGAAGAGAAAGTATGGGCATGCTCTGGAGAGGGAGAGGGAGAGCGTGCTCCACATACATTTTAAAAATTGATTTTAGGGAGGGGGGAGGAGAAACATCCATCCATTTGTTGTTTCACTTATTGATCCGTTCGTTGGTTGGTTCTTGTATATGCCCTGACTGAAGACTGAACTGGCAACCTTGGTGTCTGGTGATGACACTCTAACCAACTGAACTACCCATTCAGAGCCACACACACATTTTAAGTCTCAGTACTTATCTTCCTTTTAAATTGTGTAACTTGTCTCCAAAACTAATATTGATATCACTGCTTGTAAGTTAAGTTACATTGGCTTGAATCAATCTGCAAGATCCGAGCACATGGTTTTGGTGCCAGTTGGATAACGGGATGAGGGAAGGTGGTTATTGTGGAACCGTGAATAATGCAGATGTGTTTATAATGCATTCATTTAGGTGACTGTATCTCTTTTCCTTCCCCCTGAAATGACAGAAAAAGCACGAATCTATAGGAACTAGGAAAGAAATCCTTAGAGGGCAAGAAATACTGAGGAATTTTTGGAAAATAGTTGGCAGCTTGGGTCAGAGGAATGCTGTCATGATATTCCTTCCCATAAGAAGGAATCTGAGACTTTGCCCAGCCGGTGTAGCTCAGTGGTTGAGTGTTGACCTCTGAACCAGGAAGTTACGGTTCAATTCCCGGTCAAGGCACATGCCCAGGTTTCAGGCTCAATCTCTAGTGTGGGGCGTGCAGGAGGCAGCCGACCAATGATTCTCTCTCATCACTGATGCTTCTCTCTCTCTTTCCCTCTCCCTTCCTCTCTGAAATCAATACAAATATATTTTTAAAAAAGAGAAAGTAAGGCCAATGGAGAAGGAGGAAGCAGCTTCTTGTTGGAATCCTGGCGGTGTCTGAGTTCAGACCCTGCACCCAGGGAGTAGGAATGGTTGTGCACTGGGATGGAGAATGGAAAGGAGGCCTGTGGAATCTGGGGAGCACCCTCTTTCCTGCACAAGGAGTTGTTGGTTGATACTTGCTCATAGGCTAAAACGAGGAGAAAAATGCTCCACCCAAAAGGAGGAGCTTTGGGGGGCTGATGAGAAATAGCAGGTGTCTTCCCATGGTGGGAAGTTGAAAGGAAAGGCAAAACAGCAGCAGCAGAAACAGCAACAAAATAATTGCTAGCTGTCAAAACAGACAGAAAGGAAAAGGAAGGCAGCAGTCCTAAAAGGAAGGAAGTGCTACACCTAGAGTAAAGCCTTCCTCATTAGCCATTCTGGGCCTCAGCTTGTGTGTCCTCCTCTTCGTGCCTCTCAGTGCCACTTCAGAAGGGTCTGCTTTTGTAGAAACCCCTTACACTACAGTGGAAGGAACCCTCAGGATGTGACATTTGAGGAAAATGAACGAATAGCATGAAAGCAGGACCCAGATTAACAGAGCAGTTGACGCCAGAGCAAACAGCATAGCTGCAGATCCTCTGTGCTCACCACATACACACCATGATGCTTGTGAGGGGAGAGCAAAGAGTTTGGGGAAGGAAGCCTGCTATGCTGTTTACAGTAATTTCCTTTGGGAAGAGGGATATGGGAAGTGGAAACTAAACTTCTTACCCTAAATGTTGATGTTATTTCATTGATTATGGTGAATTTATTTTAAATTTTAACAGGTATTTTTAAAAATATATTTTTATTGATTTCAAAGAGGAAAGTAGAGGTAGAAGGAGAGATGGGGGGTGGGGAGAGAGAGAGAGAGAGAGAGAGAGAGAGAGAGAGAGAGAGAGAAACATCAGTGATTAGAGAGAATCATTGATTGGCTGCCTCTTGCACACCCCACTCTGGGGATTGAGCTGGAAACCTGGGAATAGGCCCTGACCAGGAATCAAGCCTTGACCTCCTCCTGGTTTATGGGTCAACCTTCAACCACTGGCTGGGTGACAAGTATTTTTTTAAAATGCATGGTTTACAGCCTGACAATCTTAGGAGATGGTGCTGTGAAGATGGCTTGCCAAAAATGTCATTGTCAGAAAAGTGTGCATGGCTGATGGTTTTGATAAAAACATTTGTCAATAAAAATACATTGAGGGTTTTAATCATATTAACTGTACTGAATGTGTTAAACCACTAGGGAATATTAAAAACAACAACCATATAGTACCTGTATTTTAATGATAAACCACAAAGAACGGATTAGGTTTTTTAATTAGCATCATGTAGCTACTTAAGATTTAGCAAAGAGAATGTGTGACATACCCTTTGAATTCTCCCTAATTTAGAAACATAGATGCTAGATTTCAAGTTGCCTGTTACTGGGGGAGATTTAAAGATTGTACTAAAAATGTCTCAAAGTGTTAATTTTCCCAAGGCAGAGGTGATGAGGAAACTTGCCAAAAGGGAAGGGGGAGAGGAATGAGTGCCATAGAAGTCAACATGAAGCGTCGGCCAGAAACGAGTTTAAAAGGGAGGGGTTAGAGTTGGAGTGGGTAGGGGAAGATAAGTGGGTATATAGTATTTCTATTCATTTTTTTTATTTGAAAACCGAAAACTTACGCCACCATATTCAGGCCGACTGCGTGAGGACGTGAGTTTATTGCCACAGTTTATGATGTACCGGAACGTAAACGTTCCTGGAAGTCTTTGGCGTCTCAGCTGCCTTGTCTTTTGTGTGAGCCAAGAATTTAACAGCTCTGCCGCATGCACGGATACAGATGTTTCACTTCAGCCTCATGGCCGCGCACGTGTGTGTGTGTGTGTGTGTGTGTGTGTGTGTGTGTGTTTGTGTTTGAAAAATTTAAAAACCCTATTGTTTCCATGCCATGCTGATGAGCCACAGCCTAAACTTAATAATCACATTTGGCTTCGCCTTACTCACTGGATAAAACGATATTTTCAGGAAACAGTTTAAGGAGTTGAAAAATGAATAACCCAAAGTAAAACCAGGCTCCCAGCAAGTTGTTTATAGACCAGTGTGTGAACAGGACAGCTGATTAAAAAAATGACAGATGGGTGGGGATGGAAAAGCGAATGTGTTGTGTAGCTAGCCAAGTAATATCTGGCTGTGTCAAAAAAAAAGGGGGGGGGAAACAATAGTCTTCAATGCATTACATTATTTTTATTTCTTCCATCTTGCTTGCCATGTGCCTCAAGTGGTGTTGTGTTCTCTGAGCCCACTGTGACTCTTGCGCTGTTTTGGAGGAGGAAGGTCTGATGTGTGTGCTTGCTTCCTGCTCCCTTTGGCTGTCTCGACTTGAACTTGACCGCTGTAGAGAATGTGGTCTCCTCCCCTCCCTCATTGTCCTGTGAAAAAAGAGCCCATACAAATGAACATCTGGCAGAGAACCCATCCCGATTTAAGGAGGAAGTTCCCCAGATTTATGATCTCCCTTTTCTGCTCAAGTATAAACTGGTGACTAGCTGAGGAACCAGAACTTGAGGGTCAGGGGTGGGGTGAGTGAAGGACTGCTGGGGTGGCTGCCTAGGCCGAAAAATATTCTGCATTAGCTGAGTGGCTGCGGCTGGCCTGGGTGGTGTTGTTTTCTCCCCGATTCAGTTTTGTGAAAGGACAGTGGGTGTGAATTATTGGCTAGAAGCTCTTGTCCTCTTGATTGCTAACCAGAGTTCAGCTAAATTGGACACAAGAAAGTTCAGTCTCTCAAACCCCACTTGCTAACCACCTAATTTGCCCCTTTCCTTGAAATTACTTTAAATTGTAGGATGTATTAATTTGTCTGCATAATGACTATTAAAGGTGATTTTCAAAATGAATTCTATAATACAAAGAAAAATACCAATTCAAAGTATATTTCAATGTAACTACATATATACCATGAAAAGCAATAAATTGTGTTTAAAAAATTTACTAAGGTGGAATGAGAACATAATAGTGTTCCTGTTGAAGGGGTTTTTGTGCATCACAGAAGTTTGTTAATCCCAGTTTAGGAATAGTCCTGTCTGTTAAACTCATGGTCATTGTACTAGGTATAATGACCTATCTTCCTTCAGTCTCCCAGCTTCTGGTCGAGAAACACTTTCCATACTTTATGTAATTTCTTATTAGAGTAATCTGGACTTCCAAAAGCAACTGGGATAGATTAAATCAAAGCTCATGATTGGCCTATAAAAACAGGAACTTCATTTCAGGGAAGACTTTTGTAAAATCACTTTCTCCAGTATCAGAAATATTTCAGTAATGCTTTTTAGCAAGGAAATTATTTCAATATATTTGGCTTTGTTATCTCGGTACTCAGTAATAGATAGGCTCTGTTGTCATTACAATTTTGACTTTTATCAACTGGAGAATAATTTTAGCTTAAGTGCTTTAAAATTGCTAATTTTTTTTCTTCTATCTTTAATTCTTTGTCAGGGAGACTCAAATACAGTGAGGAATAAGGAAAACCCTCATTTCCTTATCTTTCATCACTTTCCTTATTTGCATCGACTTAATTAGCTTCAACTGAGGCAAGAAACTAGTGTTTTATAATATCAGGTGTCTTAGGATTTGGGGGGAAGTCATCATCCTTTATTCCTTCTGACACTTGAGTTTTACTCAGGACCTAAGCAGATCAGATAGTCTTCCTTTCCTTTATTGAACTTTTAAGTTGAAATTTGTTTTAAGCAAGAAACAATGTTCATAGATTGCTGATAAAAAGAAAATAACGGATATGTTAGTAATAGTTCTGTTTTTTTTCTTCTGTATCACATAGTTGTGCAAGATTATTTTATTGCCTCTAACAGTTTTCTTCAAAACAGATTAAGTATTATGTACCTACTATTGTCCAATATGAAACCAGCCATAATTGTGGGGAGAAATAGATGTCTATTTCCTAGCTTGTGTAATCTAATTATACATTTTAGTGGATCACAGAAATTTGTTAATCCCAGGGTAAGCCAGCCACTCTCAGCTGGATTAGTTAGATCAATAAGAGGTACTCATGAAGCAATTCATGATTAGAATGGGCATTAAAGAATAAGTTCTAGATCATCTGGTGCTACATGTAGGAGCTATGGGGAACTTAAGCAGTTATGGAAAATGTTCTTGAGGAGGAACTTGGGTTGAGAGTTCTATGTTCTCAACAAACTTGCTCTCATTTTAAATTCGGCATTCGGTAGGCTTCTTATTTAATATCTTTCTCCCTTTACAGAATGCCTCAGAATTCTGAAAATGATCTTAATAGAGAAAGATAGCAGAGTCTTTTGAAACTGAGCTGTCCTAACTTTCTAGAAGAATGTGGTACTGTGGAAAGAAAGAAACTAAGGTGCTGATCAAAGGAATGGTCTCAGTGACTTTTAACTGGGGCTTGTCGGATAGCCAGCATCTGGGATTCTGCAGTTCTTCTTAGAAAACCATGAAAACTCATTGTAGATATTAGCAAACCATTTGGCTTACATATGTTATTTGCTTTGTGAGCACACAGGCTTGGTTAAAAACAAAACACACCCTGTTTTGATTTATAAGAAGAGAAAGCCAGCAAACGGCATATCCTGGTGGATGCTTTACCCATTCACCTCGGGAATGTGTGCAGCACAGGGTGAGCCAGCCACTCTCTGCCTGAGGCCGCTGGAAATTGAGGGATGAGTGGGGTCAGCCAAGAGGAAGGGCCATCACAGGAAGCTGTGAGCTTTTCCGTTTGTAGGCTGAGTGTGGTATTGGAACAAAGTTATAAAAGGCCTTTGACCTCTATATTATTGTACTTCCTTTTTTGCCCTCAGGATCTGATCCAAAATAACAAGTATCTTTTTAGTAACTGGGGACAAAAGCTGACCAAAAACCAGTTAAATTTAGAAAGAGCCTGACTGTAAAACAGGTTTTGAAACTGCACAAAGTGAGATGGGTACAAACTTCATAGGGAAACTTCTAACACAATAATAATGCTGCAGTGTTTTCAAGAACTGATATGAAATTGTGTTTTCATATGTAGTCTTTCGGTCTGGCTTTGGAAACACATGCATTAGGCACACTCTCCCTCCTCCTACCCCCAACTCCCCCCGGCAGGTCACCTTTGCCTTTCTCTCGCTAAGCTCTTCTTAGGAGCCCTTCTTTTGCCTTTGTAACTTGTCTCCTCAGCCCGCGCAGCCCAGCTGGCTCACTTCTGCCACCTCTGTAACTTTGTCAACTTTGTCTTATACTTTGAAAAAAAAAAGGGGGGGGGGGGGGAAACACGCCATTAAATAAAAGTTCTTAAAATTGTTGCTAGTCTATTTCCTTCCAGAGAGAAGTAATATTAATTTGATCTGAGAGTTATCATTTTGGTTTAATTAACAATTGTTTGACAGATGTTGACATCACTGTGGTAAACTGTTTTGCCCAAACATTGCGTGGTGATTTTAGGCCCGACCTTTCAGTGGGATGGTTCTCAGGTCTCTTGGCTACGGTCACTGTATGCCCTGGCCTATCAGCCTGTCAGAAGAGTGGCCTGGTTTCTGCACTCTGAAAGCCCACGATCAGGACCCTGCAGATTTTATTCATCTGACAATACTTATGGCACACGTATTATGTTGTAGAGAGTGTGCATAGACTGAAGTAGAGTCCACAGGGAGCAAATGGAACAACCGGAGCATGAGAGTCACCCCTACAAAGTGACTCAATTTAATTTACAGAAGGGAAAAGTTTGCTCTCAGGAACACGTACAACACTGGCTGCTCTGCATAGGAACACCCTTTTTGGCTATGCTGCCATCTCACTACGTCTGTGATTCTGTACAAAGCCTGTAAATGCAAAAGGAGTTCAGAGTTCTTTCAGAGAAAGCTTTTATTAAAAACAATACTAAGAGGCAACAAGAGTCATTGGAATTTCACTTTTATTTCAGGTCATTCCTTTACACAAATTAGTAGACACATACACTTTTTTTTTTACCTCTTCCTTTTTTTTTATTTTTTATTCAACAATCCTTTATTGATTGTCCACTGTGACTCTATAGTATGAGGAAAATGAACCATATGACCCAATATGGAAAGTTGTAGAGCAGATGATGGGTTTTGGAAGTACAACAGATGGAGTACCTAATTACCCAGGGAGAGGGAGTTAGGGACGGCTTCTGGGAGGAAGTGACATGAGAACTGTGTGTGGGAAGTGCAAGAAGGAGTTAGCCAGGTTTGAGATAGAGAATGGAGCGTATGTGTCCCAGGAAGAACAAATGGCCAACAACATGGAGAAGGGATCTGAGGGTTGAGAGTTGGCTGTCCTGAGGAACTTTGGTTGTTCAGCCATGAAATTGTAGGCTGTGGTGGAAGATTAATTCCTCTGCAGGTTCCTGGGAGTTGAGGAGAGGGACCTTGAACTTGTCTGGGCCCTGGCTCAGAGCAGGCAAGCACTAGACAACAGCACCTGCCTTTGGGTTGGTTGGGATGGTAGTGAGGACGCTGTGAACTGGAGCAGAGAAAACAGAGGTTTGTATTCGGAGACCTTCAGTCCTGGTTCCACCACGTACTTCATGATTGGAGTTGCTTACATCTTCAATCTTCAGTGCAGGAACTGCTTTGAAGAGTAGGCACACCCAAGCCAATGTACGAAAGAGCAGCTTTTTCAGTGGCCTGAGTTTATTTCTGTCTTTTGGCTCCCTCAAATTGGTCAGTGCTTCTCAGAAAGTCTATAAATATTCTTCCATCTCACAGCAGGACCAAGTGCTTTTTGTCGATGCCCTCAATGAGCTGATGGTGCGGGCATATAGTTCCTTTTGAGCTGAGATAAGGCTGCAATGTATAGCAGCAAAGGGCCAGTGTGTCCAGCATCTCCTTCCTCCTACTGTAGTCTCCACCTTGGCGGGACTGGGACGGGAACCCAGATGGGGCCCCGCATTTCTGCTCCAGCTTTCAGCCACTCGGGCAAGCAGGAAGCGCCTCCATATTATCCCTATCTCTTCCTTTCTTATATCAAAGATGGGATATTAGCTTTCTGATGCTGCACAGAAATAACCATAAACTCAGTGGGTTTGAACAACATAAATCTATCATCTTAGTTTCTTTGGCTCTGCAGGTTGGGCCTGGCTTACATGGTCCCTCTGCTCAGATTGTCAGAAATCAGTTCCTTCTTGGCTCGCTGGTTGTTGGCAGAATTCAATTCCTGCGACTGTAGAACTGAAGCCCTCATTTCTTAAAGTCTGCCCCACCATTCCTTGCCACATGGTGCTCTCCACAATACACAGTTTACCTCTTCAAGACCAATAGGAGTGTCTGCTGGGTTTACCTGCTTAGGTAATATCCACCTAGCATAATGTCTCTTCACCTTTGCCATATAATGTAACCCAATCACAGGCATGCAGTTCTGTTGTATTCCTAATTCCTCTCCACACTGCAGGAAGGAGGTGATGTTGGCATGTGCACCAGCAAGCAGGAATCATGGAGACTGTCGTAGAATGTTGCTTTACCAGACAGCATATAATATGTACTCTTTTGCACTTCACGTCATATAATGAACTGTTGTGAAAAAGAAAAAGAATTGTTTTATGTACTGCTTCTCTAAGAGATGTATTGTCTTTGCTCTTTAATTTATTAAAATTTATTTTTTGCTATTTAGGAAGGTTTGAATTTCTATTGGTGGTTACCTTTGTACTTTAATGAAAAGGTCTGGGGGAAGTAAGGGGGCATGGGAGACATCTATAATACTGTCAACAATGAAAAAAAAAGGCCCACAGCCACTGGTTTCTTATTTCATCTTATATGACCTGGTTTGTCAGTTTTTAATGGTATTATTTAAGTCTTGCCTAATTCCTGTACAATAGTCAACGAGCTTAATCTATTTTCCCCTTTTACTCTCATTCAAAAATTTAAGGTGTATTTGTTGGTGTAAGAAATGTCTAAACCTGTAGAGAATTTTTACAAGAGTTTATTTGAGCCAAACTGATGACATATATCAGGAAGCAAGATATTAAGAGTCCAGAAAATAACAGCTTGCAAACTGTCTCTTTATATCTGAGAGTAAGGAGAGTTTGTAAGAAAGTGTTAAAGTGGGAGAAACCAAGGCCGGATTGGATTACGGGTTAAGACGATGTGTTCTCTTGAGGGTGGTCAGGCTTTAGAAGGGGTCTGGACGGGTGGTTCATGTATTAGAAGAAGGGTCTGAAAGAGTCATTTCAAAGGTGTTAACCTAGATGCAGAGAAACAATGGATAGCACTTGCAATGATAAATCTTTCACTACAAAGTTATATGGGTGACTCCCCACTGTGACCTGACTAGTTGAAATTTTATGATCAGTAACTTGTGAGGTTACTTTGCATTACCCCCCCCCTTTTTTGAACACATATTATTTCTGTGTTGTCATAACATATAGCATTATTACATTAGTCTTCCAGATCTGCATTTCAGTCTTTGTCTTCAAATTTTACAGCTGGCATGGTTTCTGTGTGACTTACTGTTTCTTCTTATCATTCTGTGTAATTTTTGGAATATACATTGCTGTTCTTACAGCAGGAGTGTTCCCCTCCCCCCTTTTACTTTAAATTCTGGTGAATAGTGAGTTTTGGAGATCATCACAGAAAATAAAATTGAAGACCAACAGACCATTTATGTGCATTATTAACAACATGGCAAATGGTCCCTACTTCAGAAAGAGGAAGACTGGATCTTTTTTTTTTATCTTTATTGTTCAGTTTATTAATTACATTGTTCCCTTTTTTTTCCCCCTATAGTTCCCCTCCACCTGGTACCCATCCCACCCTCCGCCCCCACCCCCCTCTACTGTCCTCTCCCATAGTTGCATGCTTTTTGTCCAGTCTCTTGCTGCACTTCACACACACCCTTTCTCCCCAAGAGTTGTCAGTCCATTCCCTCTCTATGTCCGTGATTCTGTTACATTCACCAGTTTATCCTGTTCATCAGCTTATTAATTCACTTGATTTTTAGATTCATTTGTTGATAGATGTGTATTTGTTGTTCCTAGTTTGCACTTTTATCTTTTTCTTCTTCCTCTTCTTAAAGAATATCTTTCAGCATTTCATATAATATTGGTTTGGTGGTGATGAACTCCTTTAGCTTTTTCTTATCTGCGAAGCACTTTATCTGGCCTTCAATTCTGAATGATAGCTTTGCTGGATAGAGTAATCTTGGTTGTAGATTCTTGCTGTTCATCACTTTGAATATTTCTTGCCACTCCCGTCTGGCCTGCATCGTTTCTGTTGAGAAATCCGCTGACAATCGTATGGGTGCTCCCTTATAGGTAACCAACTCTTTCTCTCTTGCTGCTTTCAATATTCTCTCTTTGTCTTTTGCTCTTGGCATTTTAATTATGATGTGCCTTGGTGTGGTCCTCTTAGGGTTCCTAGATATTGGGGTTTGGTGCGCTTCTTGGACTCCTAAGTCAATTTCTTTCACCAGGTATGGGAAGTTTTCGGTCACTATTTCTT
The DNA here is from genome assembly GCA_027563665.1 of Antrozous pallidus. Classification (NCBI taxonomy): domain Eukaryota; kingdom Metazoa; phylum Chordata; class Mammalia; order Chiroptera; family Vespertilionidae; genus Antrozous; species Antrozous pallidus. Next base: position 65,039,428 of record CM050508.1, on the reverse strand, counting down.
CAAATAGGTTTTCATTGTCTTGGTCTCTCTTTTTCTGGCACCCCTATAATTCGGATTTTGGTATGCTTGAGGTTGTCCCAAAGGCCCCTTACACTATCTTCAATTTTTTGGATTCTTTTGGTTTCTTGCTTTTTCAGCTGAGTGGATTTTGCTTCTTTGTATTTCAAATCTTGAACTTGGTTCTTGGGGTGCTCCAGAGCACTTTTAGGTCTTTGTATAATATTTTTTATTTCAGTCAGTGTATGCTTAATTTCTGGTTGGTCCTTTTTCATATCCTTGAGAGTCTCCTTCATTTCCACGTTGGTCTTGATCATTTCCTTGCAGGTCTCGTTCATATCCTTGAGAGTCTTGTTCATTTCCTTGTAGGAGTCATTGATTTCCATGTTGGTCTTGATCATTTCCTTTGTGGTCTCGCTTATTTCCTTATAGGCCTCGACCTTTTGTTGGAGCCTCTTGAAAAACCCTATAACCGTGGTTTTGAATTCCATGTCCAGTCGTTTTTTTCCCTCCATTTCTTTCACATCTGATTTCTTTCCATGTCTCTGCATGGTGGCTGCTTCCCTGAGTTGGTCAATTAGCTTTGTGTGATAGACTTCCTATTAGGGACAGTGGCTCAGCCTCCCTAGTTACCTGAGGTGGATATGGGTTGCACAGTCTTGTTGAAGTTAAGCTCAGTTAATCGTTGTTAGCACTTGGAGGGGTTGACCTCCAGGCCAATTGTCTGTGAAGTTCAGCTGTGCTCAGGTTGGATGGGTGGAGTCTCCGGGCCAAGCAGACAGCGTTAGCTCCGCCCTATGCGGTCCCGGGGACTCTGTGCCGGGGGCAATGGCCGCCAGCACCTCTGAGAGAGAGCCGCTGTGGAGCTCCACCGGCTGCCTGGGAATTCAGACTCTACCCAAATGAATCTACACTCCCAATGTCTCACCCAGGGTCGTAAAACAAAGCAGACTGTCGGTTTTCCGAACGAGAAAGCAAGTCGCAGAGCGCTCTCTGTGCCGTCACGCAGCCGAGCTGTTCGCGCAAGCTGCCTTCTCCACAAGCTGGGAGACCCTGGCAGCGCCCGAGCTTCGGCGTGCCCTCCCACTGTCCAGTTTTCACCCCGTGTGATAGTGGGTTCCCTGGACTTCGCCCAGAGCTGGAGAATCAGTCCAGTGGGACGGCTTTGTCTCCCCGTTCGAGAAAACTGGCCGGTTTTCAGCCGCCCGCCCTCTCCGCGGCGCGTGCTCCAAACCTCTCTCCGCACGAATCTTTCGACGCCATCTGCCGCCGCTCCTCCGAGTCACAGTGTCTTCACTTTTATTTGTGGAATTTTCACTTGGCGAGCCTTTTGGTGATTCTGGAAGGTGTTTGTTCTTTTGTTAAGTTGTAGTATTAAAATTGTTGATTATGATGGCAAGATAGGTGTTTTGCCTATGCCGCCATCTTGATTCTCCCTAAGACTGGATCTTTTTAAAAAAATATATTTTTATTGATTTCAGAGAGGAAGGAAGAGGGGAGAAACATCAACGATGAGAGAGAGTCATTTATTGGCTGCCTCCTGTACATCTATCTTCCACTTGGAAATGAGCCCATAACCCAGGCATGTTCCCTTGGCCAGAATTAAACCTGGGACCTTCAGTCCATAGGCTGATGCTCTGTCCACTGAGCCAGACCAGTCAGGGCAAGACTGGATCTTTAATCAACTGAGTTAGTGAAGGAATTTGGCACCTTTGTAAACATAGAGGACCTATATACAAATATATGGCTTCCTGTAAGGAAATAAACATGAGAAAACCTGGGCCTTTAGTAGCTTAGAACTTGAGCAGGGCAGGAAGAGCTGATGCCACTCAGCAGAAAAGCGGAGGGTTAAACAGCTTTTCTCCTCTGGAAGCTTGGTAAGTGGTTTCCTGGGAAGCCTGTATTCGGAGAGAAAGCCTCCCCATTAGGAAAGTGTTAGAGGCAAGAGTGCAGATCCTAAAGATTCAACACTCAGGGCGTCCCTTCAAACTGAGTGAGATTCACAGCTGAACAGCTGTTGAAGCTCCAGCAAAATGAAAGGAACAAATGAGTGGCTAGAGTTTTCATTGGCATGATTTTCCTTTGACTTATTGTTTGGAAGGATGGCTTAATGGGTTGTTGGTTTCCTGATGTTTTAGGACTTTGTATAATGCAATTCTGCAACTTTGCATAACCATGACTTAATCACCAAGGCCACCTAAAATCTAAGTCAAAGAAATCATTAGTATAAAAAGAAGTGAGAAAGGGCCTCACTTGGTGAAAGGATTAGGTAACCTTGTTACAGGTCAGACTCCTTAATCTAAGTTTATTTGCAGAGACAACTTAGAAGCATTGATCAATAACCTGTGAAGTTACTTTGCATAGAAACCCCTTTTTTAATACACATATTTTTTCTGTGTTTAAATCTGAGTGGTTCTAATCTATATGAGAAAGCTTGGGTATGAATAGGTTTCTCTGGCCGATGGTTGCCCGATTTGGCACCAGCTTTTCAGGCTTGTGATTGTAATGAGATTCTCTTGCGTGGCACATGCTTAGAACATGTATGATCCACAAAAAAAAAAAAAACATTGCTGTGTGTTCACATGTTAGCTAGCAGCACACTGAGTTACAAGTTTTTATTTTTGTTATTTTGATAACATGGTGCTTTTGGTTCTCCTGATCGGTTTCTGGAGAATTAAGTTGTACTGGATTGTCCCAAACGCAACTCTGGAATTACTCAAGAATTCATCTGAGTTTCACTCTCCTGTTCCCTGCAGCCTGAGGAAGTCTGTCTGCTTTCTCTTCTGCACAGTCGGAGACAGAGTGCTGGCCTCTGAAGCAATGTTGGGTTTACTTTAGGGGACCTCACCCGATGTTAATAAAAGCGGAACAGTGAATCAGACAGTGCTGACTTCAGAGCAGGATGACTTGGGTGGGGAGTCTCTGAAGATAACATGTTGTGATAGGGAACACCCAGAGGAAATTGACAAGCTGAGATAAGGATCATTGGATATTTCTGGCCCACCAAGAGAGTAGGAGAGTGAGAACTAAGTTGTCTCTTCCAATAAACTTAGATTAAGAAATGAGTCTGATTCTCATTCCACTACATGATTTTTATGAAAAAGAAAACAAGATTGGCCCTAGGCAAAATTGATTGGGGTGTGTAAAAAGTGTATTCTTGGGTCCCCTTCTTGTCTCTGTTTCAGTTCCTGACACCTGGTTAAATAAACCCTCCTACCTATCCCCTCAAAACCTCTACTCTGCACTCACCTGAGATTTGTTCTTGCTGAAGAATCACCAGCTGCTCACTGCTTCAGATTAATCCCCTACTCTCTGCCATACCCCAGGACCCTAACAGTACCTTACAATGGGCCAAAACTCAGATGTTCACCAGCGGTGAGCCCTGTCTATTAAATTAGTAAAATTTGCCAGATTTAAGACAGAAGAGAGTGGTGGGGCCTTGGTAAGCCAGAGAGTAAATGCCCTGACCAAGGGGCAGGCAGCTGCCGCTCAGCTTTAACCTAGGATGGCAAGACTGGCCTGTACTGCCAGGCCTTCAAGATTTTCACGAGAAGATGGAAATATGGAGCCTTTTTTTTTTTAATCAGCACCCAAGAATATGTGGGGTGTGTGTGTGTGTGTGTGTGTGTTTGAGTGTTTGAGTGATTTTAGGGAGAATGGAAGGGCAAGGGAGAGATCATTTCCCTCCCTAACTGGGAATCAAACCTACCACCTGGGTATATGCTCTGACTAGGAATCAAACCCATGACCCTTAGGTGCATGGGGCAGTGCTCCAACCAACTCAGGGCTTACAAATTTGGATTCTTACATGAAATATTCGACAATTCATGCAGTTTTAAGAGTTTTGTGGGCAATAAAAACAATTCTTTTGGCTTTTGTTCCTAAATTGAAGTCCATGATGCAGTATGCTTTTTCAAAACTAAGTTTATTTATTTTAGGGTTTATATCTTTATTCTGAGGTTTTTGACCTTACTATACTATATTGTTGCTATAACTATGTAATCCTATATAATAAAAGGCTAATATGCAAATTGACCAAACAGCAGAACAACTGGTCACTATGACATGCACTGACCTCTAGGGGGCAGATCCTCAATGCATGAGCTGTCCCCTGGTGGTCAGTATGCTCCCACAGATGGAACTCCGCTCAGCCAGTAGCCGGGCTCATGGCTGACTAGCGCAGCAGCGGTGGTGGGAGCCTCTCCGACCTCCACAGCAGCGCTAAGGATGTCTGACTGCTGGCTTAGGCCCATTCTCAATAGAGAGTGGGCCTAAGCCATCAGTCGGACATCCCTTGAGGACTCCTGGACTGTGAGAGGGTGCAATGCAGGCTGAGGGACCCTCCCCCTCCGAGTGCATGAATTTCGTGCACCAGGCCTCTAGTTGCTTGTGTAAGAGTAGGGGCCTGGTGCACGAAATTTGTGTAGGGGAGGGGGCTGGGTGTCCCTCAGCCCAGCCTGCACCCTTTCCAATCTAGGACCCCCTTGAGGGATGTCTGACTGCCCATTTCGGTCTGATCCTGATGGGCTTAAACAGTCAGTGGGACATCCATCTCACAATCCAGGATTACTGGCTCCCAACTGCTCACCTGCCTGCCAGCCTGATCACCCCTTAACCACTCCTCTGCCAGTCTGATTGATGCCTAACTGCTCCCCTTGCCAGCCTGTTTGCCCCTAACTGCCCTCCCCTGCAGGCCTGGTCACCCCTAAATGCCCTCCCCTATAGGCTTAGGTCCCCCATAATTGCCCTTCCCTGTAGGCCCAGTCACCTCCAACCTTCCTCCCCTGCTGGCCATCTTGGGGTGGCCATCTTGTATCCACATGGGAGCAAGGTCTTTGACCACATGGGGGCAGCCTTCTTGTGTTGGAGTGATGGTCAATCTGTGTATTACTTTTATTAGATAGGATAGAAGCCTGGTGCATGGGTGGGGGCTGGCTGGTTTGCCCTGAAGGCTGTCCCAGATCAGGGTGTGGGTTCCCTTGGGGCATGGGGTAGCCTGGGCGAGGGGCCTGTGGTGGTTTGCAGGTTGGCCATGCCCTCCAGCAATCCAATTGGAAGCCGTGGTATCTGGGATTTATTTATCTTCTACAATTGAAACTTTGTAGCCTTGAGTGGAGGGAGTGGAGGCCTGGGACAACCAAGGTGTGTGAATGCTTGACTTTCTCCATCGCTGGGGTAATCCAAGCCTCCCGCGTGCTCACTCTGTGGCCACATCTATCTTGGTTGGGGTTAATTTGCATACTCACTACTGATTGGCTGGTGGGCATGGGTTGTGAGTATAGTAGAGTGATGGTTAATTTGCATATTACTGTTTTATTAGATAATACTAGAGGCCCAGTGCATGAAATTCATGCACGAGGGGTGGGTCGAGGGATGGCCCTTAGCCCAGCCTGCACCCTCTCCAATTTGGGACCCCTCGAGGGATGTCTGACTGCCTGTTTAGGCCCGATCCCGGTAGGATCCGGCCTAAATGGGCAGTTGTACAGCCTTCTCACAATCCAGGACTGCTGGCTCCAAACTGCTCACCTGCCTGCCTCTCTGATTGCCCCTAACCACTTCTGTTTGCCACCCTTATCTCCCACTAACCACTACTCTGCCAGCCTAATTGATGTCTAACTGCTCCCTGCCAGCCTGTTTGCCCCCAACTTCCTTCCTCTGCCAGCCTGGTCACCCCTAAATGCCCTCCCCTGCTGGCCATCTTGTGGTGGTCATCTTGTGTCCACATGGGAGCAAAATCTTTGACCACATGGGGGAAGCCCTCTTGTGTGTTGGAATGATGGTCAATCTGCAAATTACTCTTTTATTAGATAGGATAGAGGCCTAGTGCATGGGTGGGGGCCAGCTGGTTTGCCCTGAAGAATATCCCAGATCAGGGTGGGGGTTCCCTTGGGGTGAGGGGTAGCTTGGGCGAGGGGCCTGTGGAGGTTTGCAGGGGCCCTAGGATCTGGGATTAATTTATGTTCTACAATTGAAACTTTGTAGCCTGGAGCAGAGCCAAGTCTTCTGCTCGCTCTGTGGTGACAGCCATTTCTGTTTGGGTTTATTTAAATTCTAGAGTGGAGGCCTAAGCTGGCAATGGCAGGCAGGATCCATTGCCAGGGAAACCCAAGCCTCTGTTCTTTCCAGCTCAGTGGCTGCTGTCATTTCTGTATCTTTTATAATAGAAACTTTGTAACACTGAGTGGAGGCTTAGGCAGGCAACTGCAGGCTGAAAGCTTGGCTTCCTATGTTGCCGGGGAAGCCAAAGCCTTCCTCCTGCTCTCAGTGGCTGCAGCCATCTTGATTGGAATTTATTTGCATAATCTGCTCCTGATTGGCTGTTGGGCGTAGCTGTGAGCATGGCTTGTGGGTGTGGCGAAGGTACAGTCAAATTTGCATATTACTCTTTTATTAGATAGGGTGACTTGGGGACAGCAGGGTGTGGAGAAAGAATGTAGTTTTTATCAACAATCAGTGAAACTTGAATGGTGACCTGCCAAAATTGTAGCTTGGAAAATATATCTTTGACTTTTCTAAAAGACGGGACTTGCGACTTAAAAGCATAATTTTGTATGAGCTGGTATCGAGAACTCCGTCAGGGTTGATGGAAATGGTAGCCAAGGCTCCACTTAACTGTAAAAATTATCTTGAATGAGCAGTGCGTATGGAGGATCCAACTCGAAACAGCCAGCTTGTGTGATGTCTAAGAAGCACAATTTCCTGGGTTGCCCTAAGTTTTGATTGAGAGCGTTTTAGGAAAGGTGATACAGAAATGAGCAAAGAGCCTGATTGTGTTCCTGGAATTAATTGCTAATACTCCTTCATAGGGAAGGAAGATGACTAGAAGATGACTGTCTGGGCACGTTACTATTTCTCTCATGGAGTCCCGTTATCCTGTGATTTAGATGTTGTCAGCAAGGGGCGGTATACACTCTGTGATCCAAATGTTCTTAGGTCATTTGAATATCATAAATCATAGTTTCCTGAAAGAGAAACTTGCAACCAAATGGAACGTATAGTGATAGTTTTCACCATTGTGCCCCCCCGTAACTAGTAGGCCTGAGTACCCCTAACATCCGCAAAGGCAGTGACATATTGGTGCCTTAACTTTTACCCCTTTGTTTCTCATACAAAGCTATGAGGTATGTTTTTTTGTGTGTGTGGGTGAATCTTTGGGTTATTTCTCAGGTTTTGGGGAAGGGGGTAGCAGTGACGATTTTTGTTTAAAAGTACATGCTTATCTGATTCTTGGTACTCAAATAGGGATTGATTGTTTTATCCTTGGAGTGCCTTCTTGGACATAGGTCTGTTGGAAAGCCTTAATAGTGAAAGCAGCTACTATTTAGTGAGTACTTTGTAATGTTCCATATATTTGTGATCACAGATTATAACATTTCCTGTGAATAAAGAATACGAGAGAGAATGGTCTCCAAAGATAGGGAGAGATTCCTTGGCTTTGCTGTGAGGAGAGTGGAAGAAGAGGGTACAGATGTGTGGTTGGTTTATAAGTTTCACAGCAGGAAGTGGGGAGAGTTCTGGTGCCAAGGTATGCATTTCCTTTGTGAGGTATAGGAGTGAGTCTGGATTCAAGAGGGAGTGAGGAGAGGGAGTGGAGATTGGAGATTTGAAGAGACTGGAAAAGGGTGATGTAGTGTGTTTGCAGAGAGTTTATCAGAGAAATGAAGATGATTTTTTTTCTGGACATTTGAGATTGGTTAATTGTCACTCTGTGGTAGACCAGTAGTCCTGTTGGTGGTACTCTGTAGCAATGCTCAGCTGTTTACATATCAGGGTGAACAGATTTGGTAACCAACTCTGTCTAGGTTTGGGGTTTTGTCAGATGACTGCTAAAAAGACAGTTAGTGGAGCAAGGAACATTAGTGCACTAAGAGTACTATCTGCCAGGACCACAGATTCTAAGCTGCGTAGTTTGGGGGAACCACAATTAGGAATGAGTTGATAAGAGTTTTTGAGTAGGGTTCAGACAAATTTGGGGAAAGTATTATGATGTAGAAGGAAAAAATGGTTAAAATAAGAGCCAACATAATCCCTTGCAACTGAGTTTCTACTCTGGCTTCTGATAAATGACCTGTTTTTCATGCCTTTCATAATGAGTACATTACCCATTTCTTATTTGTACTTTCTTTCCCATGATTCCTCCTACCCACATACAGAAAGACTTCTTAAAAATATGGCCATATGTGTCTCCTCATACCTGTTTCTCATGTAAGGTGTCTTATGTTCGGTTTCATATTTATATTATATTTACTGTATGTATATATATTCATACTCAAAATTGTGAGAAACTAATAATGGGTTATTCACTGAATGTGGGCTTCTCTCTTATGCACTAAGGCAATGGTCAGCAAACTGTTGCTCGTGAGCCACATGCAACTCGCGAGCTGCGGTTTGCTGCTCTGTTGACTAATGAGTTTGCTGACCACTGTACTAAGGTACTTTCTAATCAGTAGATCTCAAACATTATGTACAAAAAGACTTTTCCAGAGATTTGTAAGAGATGTGGATTCCTGGATTCAGATCACAGAGTTCGTGTATCAGTTCTCCCAGACTGGGGCCTAGGAATGTGCACTTCTGTGTTACCACTCTGAGGACACTTGGAGAAACGCTGCTGTCTTCACCTACACCTCAGGCCTTAAATGTGAAAGTATAATGTATGGGAAAATGCAAGGATGAAACCACTGAATTAATTTTTTCTTAAAATACCATCACATGTGAAGCACAGTTTTTCAGAAATTGAGTGAGGAAAATGATATTTCCCTCTATCTAGCTTAAATTATGTATAGTACTTCTGTCCTGGATGTTATGAAAAGTCACATATTAATCCCCCCCCTTTTTTTAGGAGATCTGTATTTGATTAAGTCAGAAGAATTTTCCCTCCTTGTTTTTCCCCCTGAAGCATGAGCAGTTTTGAGAGAAAAAAATTCTTGCATATTTCCTTTTTGATGAAGAAGAGACAGTGTGAAAACTATATAATCACTGAGCTTCTCAGATAAAGTTTTGATGAACAAGAAGTGTGTTTTTGTCTGAAAAAAAATTATAATTTGCTTTAGGGGAAAGTTGGAGGGTTATAAAAGAATTGGTTGAATAAGTGAAAAGATCCAATTGTAGTTATTTTAAAATGAAAAAATGCAAAAGCCTTTGCATAAATAAGAATTTAGAAGTCATGCATTGCTTTTCTTATGGTATTTTCTTTAAGGAAAGCCATGTTATTACTTGGCTTATTATTATAAACTAGAGGCCCGCCCGGTGCACGAATTCATACACCAATGGGATCCCTTGTCCTGACCTGTGCGGTTGTGCTGAAACCAGCTCTCCGACATCCCTTGAGGGGTCCTGGATTGCGAGAGAGGGTGTAGGCCAGGCTGAGGGACCCCACCAGTGCACAGTCAGAGCTGGGGAGGGACATGGGAAGGGCCTGTCTCACTCAGTCCCTATCAACTGGACCCCAGCAGCAAGCCAACCTACTAGTCGGAGCGTTTGCTTCTGAGTGGTCAGTGCACATCATAGTGACTGGTTGTCTGCCCCCTAGTGGTCAGTGAATGTCATAACTACTGGTCGACTAGTCAACTGTCTACCCCCCTAGTGGTCAGTGTATGTCATAGTGAGCAGCTAACGGTCTTATCATTAGCATATTATGCTTTGATTGGTTGAACGGACGACTGGACACAGCATATTAGGCCTTTATTATATAGAATTAACAACTTACTAAAAATATACATATGTTGATGGTGAAACGGCATCCTAATGTTAGACAGGTGGAGTTTAGGCTGGATCTTGATGAAGAGACCTCTTAAGTTTACCTTTTGGACTCTTAACAAAACATACCTTTTATTTACAGCACCAGAAGTTCTTTCATAGGTGTGTATTGGAGACACGCTCAAAGACGTGGTTAAAGAAGTTAAGATGCTCCAATCTTTCACCCCACCTTGTTCTTGAGTTTGATTGTATTGGATTCTGGTACTCAATAGCTGAAGTTTATTAAACCCTTGTTACATCAGGCACCGAGCTCAATGCAATACTTTGCATGTGTTCACTCATTGAATTTCTGATTTTCATAGCATCCCTTCTGTATAAAGCCTCTTCTATAAAGCTCCTCTGGAAATCCCCTGGAGTAGATAGGATCCTCCTGTTACAGGTGAGGAAACCAAAGCTAAAAAAAGTTGAGTGACTTGTGAGTGGACCTACAGTAAGTAGTTTTCCTTCTATAAAGACTCTGAACACCAATTTTGGTCCACAGCCACAGTCTCTTCTGTGGACACCACGCTGCTGTCCATGTATCTTCTGCCATCAGTGATATGTGTTTCACAGTGACCCTAACAAGGATGTCCTTTTGTCATCATTTTCAGATGAAGACACCAAATCTCAGAAATTTAGTTACTTGCCAGAAGCAACTGCTAGTGATTGGAATTTGAGCCCAGGCCTCAGTGATTCCAACCAAGAGGGTTGACATTGTCCTTTACAGGGATGGCCAGAAGACGTTGTAAAATCCAAGAGTTCACTCAGAGGCATTAAAGAAAGATTAAGTTATGATAATATGGCTTTTGTGTTAACATGTTTTGATAAATCCTATTCATTTTAAAATCATGCATGGTATGCATAGCACCTCGCTATTAAACAGTGTCTCTATTGCCCAAACATGTGGAATACAGAGGATATATTGTACTAACCATTTATAAATATATGTATAGAAGAGGGGAATGGGGGGGGGGGGGATGAATGGGCCTATTTGTCAGTGGACCAGTTGACTAGGATGGAGCCCTGTGATAGGAAAGTGTGTGGAGGACTATTTCAGGACTGGGTTTTAAAGATTCATTTAGGAAATAGAGTAAGTTTTAGGCAGTTGATTTTTTTTTTCTAAATTAAATCTTTATTGTTTGAAAGTATGACATATATCCCCTCCCCCCTTTGACCTCTTCCAGCCTGCCCCCACCCCTCACCATAGGCCTCACCACCCTATTGTCTGTGTCCATAAGTTATGCATATATGCATACAAGTTCTTTGGTTGATCTCTTCCCACCCATCCTCCCACCTCCACCTTCCCTCAGAGGTTCCACTATCTGTACTAGATAGTTTTTTTTTAAATCATCAATTGGAAATTCTCTTATCCCATTTCTTTAAAGCTTAACTTCTTTAAATGTCATAAAAACTGAGGCATTTCCCAAATAACTGACATGAAGAACAATACGATTCAACAACTTCAAAATCTACTTGAGGGGACCACTGGTAACATTCTATTTTTATTCTTGGCGTTGAATTTCTGTCTGGAAGAGAGAGGGTAGATCTAAATCAGAGGCATACTTCAAGTTGGCAAAGTCTTTGGGTGGAAGTCACTGGATACACTGTATTGCATTATCCCTGGAGTCTTCAGGACTTGAACTTGAGGTTTAGTTTGCAATAGGATAAATTGGTTCACGTGGGTTGGGTATGGTTTATCTCTCAAGCAAAGAGAGTAGAGCTGTTACTGAATGTAACCACTGTAATATCTTGGCATTTTTCCAAATCCTCATGGCTGTCCTGGAGACACATAGCATTGCTTTGTAGGAAACAGAAAAGAGTTTACATCCAGACCACAGTGAGTGGGTGTACCGAGTTCAGCAGCTAGGGTCCCGTCCCCAGGCCTGCTGTGTGGTTTACTCAGCAGGGAAGCACAGGGATTCAATGCAGCCAGATTGCATGCACCTCCCCCTTTTCACCTCTCTCCTACTTGCATGCTTTCTCATGCCTTTTTCTTGCACACAAGCAAGTGTAGCACTTAAAATTGAGTAGTGCACACCCTTGGGGCCTGCTTCCTAGAAATTTGTTGTCTCTAATGGAGTTGTTTGCTTTCCCTGGAAGGTGTTTTGTTCTTATTGCTTTGTCTGGTGTTTGCAGTGCAAATGGACTTTCTTCCACTGGGACCAGATCACAGGCTTAGGTAGGACTTTATGCCTAGAACATAAACTGTGAGATGTAAAACTAGGAATAACGCGAATGACACAGACTTTATTTCACAGGAACTATAATACTCTCCTAGACGGAACAAACCAAATTGAAAACCTACACCTCAAACAAGAGATACCTCTTACCGAGTGCCTAAGTGTTCAAGTTTGTAATATAGGATATAGTCCAGCTCTTTAGTACAGTTTATGTTATAATGGTTTTGCATTGCATGTATAAAATCTAGATTACCATGTACCAAATATCAGAAGGTTTGGTGTTGCTGGTATTGTGGGAGTTTTTCCTTAACTCGGGCATGCTTATTACATACTAGAGGCCTGGCACATGAAATTCGTGTGCAAGTATGTACCCTAGGCCTTGCCTGCGATCACGGCCATCTTCTCCAGCTGCTAGGCCATTGGAGTCTGCCAGCTGGGGAAAGGGACGAATAGACGGTCAGTGTGCCTCATAGTAACTGGTCGTTCTGGTCATCCTGCCATTAGGATCAATTTGCATATTACCTTTTTATTATATAGGATAAAGGCCTGGTGCATGGATGGGAGCCGGCTGGCCTACCCTGAAGGGAGCCCCAGATTGGGATGTGTGTGTGTGGGGGTCTGTGCTGGGGGGCAGGCTGGGAAGAGGGGCCATGGGCAGTTTGCAGGTTGGCCACACCCCCTATCAAGGTGGGGTTCCTGTTGGGGGATAGGGCTGGCCTGGGCTTGGGGCTGTTGGGGTCTGCAGGCTGGCCACACCCCCTGCTTTGTCAGGAAGTACATCTAGAATGGCTTCCAGAAGACATCTGGTCTAATTAGCATATTACCCTTTTATTAGTATAGATATGTTTTCTGTTTATCCATGTTTAGGTATTTGGGTGATATAAATGTAGGCCAGAGAAATTTCCCTCTCATTGGAGGAAAAAGCTTATACTTATGAAATGATAGAACAACACACGTGATCATGTTTGGTCCCCAAAACAAGTGCTACTGCAGATAACACATGGAAAAGGCAACTCTAAGTATGGTACATGGAAGACACAGGACCTAGCTGGGGGAGGCATGGATTTTGGTGAAGGAGAAGGATAGAGTGGGGGCTGTAGGGAGGGGCAGGGCAGGTATAAGCTAGATGAGAAAGTACATTTGGGACCTTTTAAATATATATGTGTGTGTGTGTGTGTGTGTGTGTGTGTGTGTGTGTGTGTATTTATATTTATATATACTGATAATAAGTATGTTTATATTTATATTTACATTTAAGATTAAAATATACATATAGATGATGGCTAAATGTGATACTTCTCTTATGGCCCTAATTATTTGTTTTAAAAAAGATAAAAGATCTTGGGGGGATCTTCATTAAAATATAATTTGTGTGGCTGAACAGAATTCAGCGCACAATTATTATGCACTACCTGAATATTAGGCTCTTTACTAGAGGCTGGTATTGCAAAGGGCACCTTTCTCCAGGGACATGCAAGTGCTGCAAGGACAGAAAGATAAATTGGTAAAACAGAATGCCACCAGTTGTCCCCTCAAAAAGGTTTTGAATTTGTTGAATCATTTTGTTTTTAATTTGGGGAATTCTTTTGTTTTTATGACCCTTTAAGAGCTAAGTGCTTTAAAAAAATTGCTATAAAAATATTATCTTTGACACTGTGTTTGAATTAACTTGTTGATGATTCGTATTGACCAGAAAAATACCAGTGGGATTAAAGGTAGTGCTTTTAAAAAAACTTCAATATCAGAAAGATATTTTAATAGTAAATAAGGTCATTCAAACAATAATACAAAACAAAGGGTTTTGGGTGTTTTTTTGCACACAAATTAAATTGAATTAGTTATTTAAGTCTTCAGGTTGGTTCTCTAGGTTTTATGTTCTTTAATTTTGTTTTTTTTTTTAAATAGTTTTTCAAAAGTTTACCAATGCTCTAACTGACTTGACTCAGTGGATAGAGTGTTGGCCTGCAGACAGAAGGGTCTCAGGTTCGATTCCAGTCAAGGGGCATGTATTTTGGTTGTGGGCACATCCCCAGTAGGAGGTGTGCAGGAGGAAGCTGATCAATGTTTCTCTGTCATTGATGTTTTTAACTCTATCCCTCTCCCTTCCTCTCTGTAAAAAATAAATAAAATATATTTTTAAAAAGTTCACCAATATATAACTAAGTGTACTTAAAGTAGTGCTTTTAATGTGAGGATGATGTTGTACATGTAGATACAAAAGTTTCCTCGATGGTCTTTTCCACAACTATGGAGGGGTAAGGACCAAAAGCTAATTAGCTGGCTAATCAAAGAAAAAACCAGAAGCTGAACAGTGGAGACTTGTCACCCATCTTGGCTGGGCGTGGCTGTAGAGACACTCTGAGTCTCTTGAAACAGACCCTAGTCCATCAGGACTCACGCACATGCGGTGAGACCTAACTTCACTAGTGTCAGTGCGTGCGTGGGGATGGTATAGAATTTTATTTCATAACCTGTCTTCTTCATGAGCTGGTGGTTTTATTTTTAGATTTTTGTCTTTTATTTTTATTGTTTGTTTATTGATTGATTGATTTTACTAATTGAATCTTAGGACATTCTCTAGCCTCCCAAGGTTTTCCATTTCCTACTATAATTACATTAGGTGCTGGCATTGATCAATTTGCGTGGGCAGCATATAGTAAGATGGAAATTGTGCCTCTGCTCGTTGGCAGTGAGGCCTGGATATTGGACTTTGGTGTTGTGGAAAGGGGGAAACCATGTGGAGGAGCCAAGCATTGTCAGTCAGAGGATTGTTTTTCTGTTGCTTCTGTAACAAGTTACCGTGAGCTCTGTGGCTTAAGGCAACTCTGTTTAATTAGCTTAGCCTTTTGTAGGGAGAAGTCTAGCCCGGGCCTCCCAGGGGGAACTCGGGTCTCGGCAGAGCTGTTCCTAGAAGCTCTAAGGGAGGTTTCATTTCTTTGCCTTTCAGTGCCTAGAGGCTGCCGTGGCTCTCCAGCTCCCGGACCCCCTTCCTCCGCCGTCAAAGCCAGCATTGTCTGGGAAGGCCTTCTCACACTGTTTCACTCTAACTTCGTCCTTCTGACTCTCTTCTGCCTTCTTCCACTTTAAAAAAAATGTAGTAAACTATTCATAATAAGAAGTTTACCATTTTAACCATTTTTTAAATGTACAATTCATTGGCATTAAGTAAATTCAGTGTCATTCAACTGTTGTCCTACTACTTACAAAGTCCATCACCCCAAGCAGAAACTCTGTATCCATTAAGCAATACTTCCCACTCTGCACCCACAGCACTGGCAGCCTCTAATCTGTTTTCCACAGTGGCTGCACCATTTACATTCCCAGCAGCAGTGTATGAGGGTTCCAAATTCTCTTCATCCTCACCAGTACGTATTTTCCATTTTAAAAGTTCTTCTTCCACTTTTAAGGGCATTGTGACCAGGTTGGTCCCACCCAGGTAGTCTAGAATAATCTCCCAATCTCAGTATTCTTAATCATATCTACAGATCACTTCTGAATATGCAAGGAAACGTATTCACAGGGTCTTGGGGTTAGGCTGAGGACCTCTTCAGGGCTGTTTATCTGCCTATGACAGCAAGTCTGCCCTTGAAATTACAGCTATTTACAAGTGAGGAGCTGGAGATTCACTGATATATTGTCAAATAGTTGCCTTAAAAGCAGTTTTCTAGCATCTTGTGTAGGTAGCCTTATGTGTAACTCCCCCATTGAGTGTACAAATGTGTGCAGGGTGGCTCAGCTCCTGGCATAGCCATTGACAGACACTTAAGAACTGTCTGAATTCCAGAACGTGTCAAGGAATCGGGCATCACACCTCTAATGACAGTCTTATAGGAGGTTTGCAAGAAATTGAATGAATTTTTCTTTCCGTCATTCCCTTTGTATTTGGATATGATAAGAATCTGTATTTCAGGAGTTGGCATGATGGCCAGAGGAGGGATGAGTGGTTTTGGCATCTATTGCGTATTGAATCACTTAATAAAATGATTTAGGGAATAGAAAGTTAGGCTGTGGTGAAACTTGATCTAGATTACTCACTCCATCTGTGAACTTCTGTTCTGTAGATACCAGCCGCTCTCCCACCTAGCCTTGCATATTGCTGATAATCTGGTCTTGCAATGACACAGAAGTAATATAAGAACAAATATCCTATCTAATAAAAGAGTAATACACAGATTGACCATCACTCCCACACACAAGAGGGCTGCCCCCATGTGGTTAAAGATCCTGCCCCCATATGGACACAAGATGGTCACCACAAGATGGCCTGCAGGGGAGGGCCATTGGGAGATTCCAGGCCTGCAAGGGAGGGCAGTTGTGGGCGATCAGGCCAGCAGAAGAGGGCAGTTGGGATGGACTAGGCCTGCAAGGGAGGGCAGTTAGGAAATATCAAGCCTGCCAGGGGAGGGCAGTTATGGGTGACTAGGCTGGCAGAGGAGGGAAGTTGAGGGCAAACAGGCTGGCAGGGGAGCAGTTAGACATCAATTAGGCTGGCAGGGTAGTGGTTAGTGGGTGATCAGGCTGGCAGGCAAAGCAGTTTGAGGCAGGTGAGCAGTTTGGAGCCAGCAGTCCTGGATTGTGAGAAGGATGTCTGACTGCCCTCGAGGGGTCCCAGATTGGAGAGGGTGTCGGCTGGGCTAAGGGACATCCCCAGCCCCCCTCCCGCCCCCCAGTGCATGAATTTTGTACACCGGGCCTCTAGTATATAATATAAATATACAGATATCAAGTCAATACTTGTTTATTCCCATTTGCAAAGGGTAGTGAAATATGGGACTAAAATAGTAGGTAAGTCACATGAGACTTTGGGAAGTCTTTTGTTTAGTTTGTGTTTATTAGTAAAAACAATTGTATAATTTTCTAGAAGTTCGTAACCTCACAAATAAAATGAGTTGTTTTGTGACTATAAAGGCCCACCTTGAGGAGGCATGGTGGAGACATTGGCAAGTGCTGGTATGCTGCTTTTATGTTATAATAAAACTTGTAATTATTATACCAATGCGATGTGATTGGTCGGGGCCCGGCTATCACCCCATGATTGCCCTGCAGAGGGAGGCCCAGGCCACCGACTGGTGGGCTGCTGTGGGTGGGCGGGGCCCCCTCTGCAAGGGAAGCCCAGGTCCTGGGTGCTGGCAGCCACAGGGAAGCCGAGGTCCTGGGTGTGGAGGGAAGCCAGTGTCAGCAGCTAGGGGAAGGAAGGCCTACTCTTGCATGAATTTTGTGCATCAGGCCTCTAGTTTAAAAATAAATGGCACCATGGACCTGGCGCTGCCAAATGAACACTTGGCTTCCCCCAAGTGGGACGCAGGCCCCGCCAGCACCCTGAAGCAACAACCCACCAAATCGCAGCCAACTCTGCCGAGACCCCATGGCACAAAATGTGGCCCACAGCCCAGCCCTGCCCAGCCCTGAAATGGTCGCTGTGGCCACTGGGTAATGACATCACATTGCAATGTCTGGCTCCCTCTCCATAGAGACTAGCCTCCTTAGAGTTTCTTCAGCTCAGAAACCCAACTTCCTTTATAACCAGGTGCAAACTTTATACAGTTTAACCAAATGTCTGTGAAGCGTTTTCCCATGCCTCATCTCATTTGATCTTCACAGAAGTCCTGGAGTATAGGTAGATAGGAGACTTGGTAGAATCCTATTTTCTTTTAATTAGCCAGATGTGGATATCAAAATATTTTTTCTAATTAATCTCCTTTCAGTGTGCATGAATCTGTGCACCGGGACACTAGTAAGAGTGATATCTAACTTGTACTGAGTGCTTGCGGGGTGCAGGTCTGTGTGTTGACTTCTATTCGTGTGTTAACTGATTTGATTTTTCCAAGTATACATGTATGTGTGTTCAATCACAATTGAGCACATACTCATGGCACATGTAAGTGGGCCTTCTTTCATGATCCTGGAAAAAAGAGACACATTGGTCTGGATTCTTTGTTCTACCGTTGATAATAACCAGTTATATGAACATAGACATTGCCTTCAGCTTTTTGAGTCTGTTTAGTCACCGATAAAAGGCAGAAAGGACTAAAATGTCACAGCTGCTCTTCCAGCTTTGTACTTTGTGATTATTAAAAAGGTATGGAAGCCTTCCAAGAAAACAGGCTGTAACTAAAATTGTGAATGGAAGATTAGAGCTCTCATTCTCACAGCATCCCCAGAAGGGTAGCTTTCCAGTCAGATTTTATTTTAAAGATGCAACTCGATGAGAGAGCAGGTGGGTTTCTCCTGTTGTGGGCTTTGCTGGCTACAGAAATGATCTTAATGCTCTCAATGATTAAATAAAAATAACAGTGACAACGAAAGGTGACTGGCTAATGATTCGATTTGGGGAAATCTTTGGCTGGCTGCCTGAGTCCTATGCCAGGAAAGAAGATGAATGCATTTTAGTAGCATCCTCTAACCTGGGAGGATATTAAAATTTAGGATGTCAGTAGTTGTTTGGAACAAGAATATAGATCATGGAAGAAAATGGCTTTGAGGTTAGTTGAACAGAAGGGTGGGTCATGTGTTGAATTTGCAACCACCCTCCTTGCTCCCCTCAGATGTTGCAATTTTAAAGTGAATACAGAGGGGAATTGGTACATTGTTCAGTATCAACCTGATGTCCCAGTAGTGGTATAAGGAAAAAGTGATTTGAGGACTCCAAAGGCTTGCTCTTTCTAGACACTTCCTTGGCTGATGACTACCCACTGTCTGTCAAGTAATTTTAAAATTCTGTAGTCTGGTGTGCAATGTCCTGCCTTTCTGACTTGACTTCCTCCTACCCACTTCTTGCCGTCTGGATTACTGTGTGTAGCTCACAGCCCTCTGCCTTCTACTGTATCCATGCCTCTGCTCACACTTTTCCTTTAACTATTATAATGAGAATAGTAAGATCTAATAAGTAGAGTATGTTCCATGTACTTATTTTGTGCCAACTACATGCATGATCTAAGTTTATTTTTCTCGGACTCTATGAGGCAAGTAGAATCATTACCTTATCATCTTTCTCATCATTATCACCACTGTCATCTCTCTCTATTTTACAGGTGAGGAAGCTGAGATTTAGTTTAAATAATTTACCCCAAATTCCACTCTTAATGAGTGAGTAAAAGTAGGATTGCATCCAAGTAGGCCCAGCTCCAGAGCCCAAATATTAAAAATCATATTGTGCCATTAAATGCTATTTTAAAAATATATTTTATTGATTTTAGAGAGGAAGGGAGAGGGATAGAGAGATCGAAACATCAATGATGAAGGAGAGTCATTGAGCAGCTGCCTCCTGCACGCCCCTACTGGGGATCAAGCCTGCAACTCCTGCCCTTGGCTGGAATGAGACCTGGGACCCTTCAGTCTGCTGGCCGAAGCTCTATCCACTGAGCCAAACCGACTAGAGCTAAATGGTATTCTTTACTGCCTCCAAGTCCAGTCCATAGCATGTCCTGACTTTCATAAGGAAAAGAAGTGCCTGCATCGGTTATGTTATGTAACAGGTGCTCTTTGGCATTGGTGTTCTCCTTTGCTTCATGGAAGTTCTCTCTCTCTCTCTCTCTCTCTCTCTCTCTCTCTCTCTCTCTCTCTCTCTCTCTCTCTCTCTCTCTCTGTTGTTAAGAGAGTTCCTGGCTATCTATAGATTTGAGCTCATAACTTACTTTTGGGTCCTAGTTCATATTTTTGAAGATGTTGAAGACTATTGTTAAAACGCCATTATTTTGTCTGAAAATATTAATAGCTTCAACAGTCCTGTGCATTTTCACTTTAATCTTGAATGCCAGTGATTATGTCTCTGGTTATTCAGGTAGAATTGTTGAATTGCTTCACTCATGGATGGACCATATTTTAGAAACACTATAGCTTAAGTGTCATGGAAGGAGCGTGGTCCTCCAGACCTCTCTCGAGCCTGACTTTGCCATCTGTCTCCTCCATGGAAGTTGTGTAACCTCCTTGCCATTCAGGTTTCTTCTCTGTTAAATGGAGAAGATAATGCCGACTTACCAGGATTATAAAGCAGAATAAATGGGATAATATGTGTAGAGAGCCTAAGTGCCTGAGAAATATCAGAGCATCAATAAATGCTACATCTTGTTGTTCATGACCCTTAACTTTGATGCCAACCTTCAGTTTTGAAATATATATAGGGGCCTTTTCAACTCTGGGCTGTAACTTCATTTTAGTTTGCTTTTTAATTTAAGTTGTGTGGCCCAAGAGCACCAACCTCACTGGTAGATTGGGATTGGAATTAGAGCCCAACTCGTGAGTTCCTGCCCCACACGGCCTCATTCGATCCCATTCCTTGCTGTGTTGCCCAAGCATCCAGTTGCAATCATCACTTTTCCGTGTGTGTGTGTGTGTGTGTGTGTGTGTGTGTGTGTGTGTGTATTTTTTGTTTGTTTGTTTGTAGCAAAAAGGCATGTCTAGGGAGGGAGAAGTGAGTTATTGTTTGGGTAGAGTTTCAGTGTTGCAAGATGAAAGAATTCTGGATATACGATATATAACATTGTGAATATAGTTAACAGTACTAGACTGTACACTTAAACATGGTTAAGAGGGCAAATTTTACGTTATATGTGGTTTTTTGCTACCACAAATTTAAAAAAAGTACTGGCTCTTATCACATCAGGGCTAAAAGATTGTCTAAGCTATTTCTCTCATGACAAGTTTTTTCCCTGCTTCCATAAGCAACACTGCTTGTAAAGTTTGTGTTCTTTCTTCTCTCTAGGCAGGTGATCATGTAATATCACATAATAGGAGAGTTTCTGTTGTTGAATCTGGTGACTTAATACTTGAAAGTTTTAGAGATTAGGAGGACAAAGGTGCTATGTTACATAAGGTGTGTTTGCGTAGATTCCCTTTCACTGTTCTGTATTTGCATCTCACTGTGGGTTTCTCAACCTGAGCCTTGAGGATATCAGGGGAAAAGAAGGAGGTTTTATAAGTTTCCATTCCTCCCATGGACCCAGGACAAGAGCTAATGTCAGAAAACTATTCCTAAGAGATGGGTTTATTTGGTTCTCAGTGATTTGAGTACCTTCATTTTGCTCTATGTTGTATATGGTAATTAGTCTGTAACTAACCTCAGATGTATAGACTATCATAGACTCTCTTTTACCACAATTAGTTTCTCCCTCAAGGACCCAGAAACTTCATTGTTACTTAGCTTCTATTTCCAAAAGGTCCTGAGATGGAAATTACATCTAAAAACAATGTAAAATAGTATAGTTAAGAATAAAACCAGAATGTAGACCGTAAGTGGTATACCACTTTGGTAAATCATTGTTATAATTGATACCAATTTGAATTTACTGGCAATAAAGCAAAACAAAGTTCAGGTTCCATGGTTTATTATTGGTGGCAGATGAATGCCCAAAACACCATTTTTCTTGTGGGGAAATGTTGCTAGAATTGAACTTGAAGATTTTCCCCCACGAATTCATGTTTGGGAGATAATTACTAATGAGTAATGAAATCACTGACGGAGGTTTTCCAAGAAACAAACACTCTTCAGTGAATAGACTTTGTTAATAGCTGAAACATAAATGCTAAATCAATGAAGATATTTGTAGACTGCAGAGTAGGACACCTAGTTTGCTTTTCATTTATTCAGCAACCTATACAGTGCCTACTTTTTGCCACATACTCTCTGCCAGGCATTGGGGAGGAACAGAAAAGACCTGGGAGTATGGCGTGTACCTCCCTGAGTAGGGAATTTGATTGGTAAACGGATTCTTGGGGAACAGTGTGGTATGTTTGTGATGGCGAACCTATGTCATGCATCTCAGCACTGACACGCATTGCCATTTTTGACGACACACGGCCCCCATGTGGTCGCATACAAAGACGTATGGGGCTGCATGCTGAGAAGGACGTTTCATCGTGCAGTAGCCGAGGATGAAACATTTGCTGGAGTGTAGTGTAGACACTCTGTGCCGGAGGTCTGTAGGCCAAAACAACAGAACTCCAGCACAGAGTGTCTAGTTCTGGGACTTCCGATTAGGCCATTAGGGGATCTTTGACCTCACTTCCGGCCAGTGGAGCAGGGAGCAGCTGAATGCCGTGGGAGAGGCATCTCTGGGGGCCCTGTGATCACCATTACCAGCAACCACATAACCACAGCAACCATCATCCAATCTACTCTTCTGGGGTGTCGTGGATTTCTAATTGACAGTCATTACTGAGATAAGTGAGCGGGAGACTGGGAGGGGTGAGGACCTGTGCTATGGGTGCCGTTTTCTGCCATTAGAAATAGCAGCAACCATCTTAATTTATATAAGGAACGCCATTTTGCAGCATAGTGCAGACTCCATTTCACCACTATTACTGTTTTACATCCTTATTAACCCCTATTTCTGCTTATTAACCCTGCCCTTTCCTGGTCAGTTAGGCTAGTTAACCCCTAATTGCCTACAGGGCTAACAGGCTATCTATAATTCTATCTTCTGTCACTGCTCCCCTGATGGAGAACCCAAAAAATAAAAAAAACAAGGTTAAGTAAAGGAAGTGGGAGTAGCAGTAGTCGACCCTTTCAAGAGACATGGACCGAGATGTATGGCATTATAGAAAAAAATGGCAGATCTTTTTGTGTTCCATGTACTGAAACGGTAGTAAGCAGAACGTGAAATGTAAATAGACATTTTGAAACTAATCATTCCCAGCTCCTGAAAAAAAGTGAGGATGAGAGGAAGGAATACATTTCCAGGCAGCTACACCTTTATAAGAGCCAATCTAATTCCATCCTTAAATTTATAAAAGGCTCTACAAATTTAACATCTGTAAGTTTGAGCATTGCTCACTCCATAGCTCAGCATGGAAAAGCGCTCAGTGAGGGAGAATTTATTAAAGAAACTCTCCTAAGATGTGCACCGGTTCTATTTCACGATAGGCAGAATAAAGATGCATTTATTAAGAGAATATCTGAGTTACCACTCAGTAGAAATATCACAAAGGACTAAATAATGAGACTGAACACAAACATACAAACAACATCAATTAAAGAGAGACATAAGTAATTGTAAATATTTTTCAATCTCTCTTGATGAAACTACTGATGTCACATCACATGCTCAGTTGGCCATTATTGGTTGATATTCTGATGGTCTCACAATGAGAGAAGAGTTGATAAAGTTAGTATCAGTGCCAGCAAGTACATCAGGAAGCGAAATATGTAAGGTTGTTATACAAACATTCTGTGACCTAAGAATTGATATCTCTAAAGTTGTGTCAGGGATGACAGATGGGGAGAAAAACATGGTGGAGAAAAAAGTCGGATTTGTCAAATTGTTTACGGAAGCTATTGGACATCTGATTGTGTCATGTCATTGTATTATCCATCAGGAGGTTTTATGTGCCAAGGCGGGATTCACCGACTTAAACGACTTAATGTCAGTTGTTACAAAAATAGTTAATTTAATAGCTGCTCACCCCCTTCACAAGCGAGAATTTTCTGCACTTTTACTGAAAGTTAATTCCACCTACAGTGGACTGCTGATGTACAATAATGTAAGATGGCTGAGCCGAGGCAAAGTTCTTGAGAGCTTTGTGGAGTGCTTTGAAGAAATTAAGGTATTTCTTGAGGATAAGGATATGGGAAACGTTTTCTCAGCTCAGTGATGAGAAGTGGGTCAACACCCTGATGTTTTTTACAGATCTCTGTGTTCACATTAATGAACTGAACTTAAAATTACAAGGTTTTGGCAAAAGTATTGACGTTATGTTTGGATACATAAAAGCTTTTGAAAGTAAACTTAAAATTGTCAAGCGAGATGTAGAATTATAAGTATTTTCCTCGAGAAAGAAAGTATTTTGAGAAGGTCAGTGCAGATGTACAAAATGAAATGGAACCCTTGCATATAAAGTACTAGCATGTTTTAGACTCATTACTTGACCAGTTCAGTGATAGATTTAATCAGTTTAGAAGCCTAGAACAGATCATAAAAACAATTAAGTATCCTGATGTAGTAGTCTACAGTAGTTTGGAATTAAATGGTTTCCAATGGATGCAAATTGATGATTTGGAGATGCAACTTGCAGAATTTCAAGACAGCATCTGGGCTCAGGTGTTTGTGGACTTGAGGTCAAAGCTTGAGAATCTGAAAAGGAGCTGCTTGGAGAATCAAGAGGAGTGCCACTACGAACAGGAAATTTGGAGTGCCTGGAACCCATTACCAGACACTTTTAGCACCTTGAATAATATAGCAATGGCTTTACTCACAATTTTTCTCTCTACGTACTGTTGTGAGACCTTATTCTCAGCATTAAATATCAAAACCAACAAAAGAAACAGATTGACAGATGAAGTTAGTAGCACTTGCTTAGGCTTGAAGTGTACAAAATACCAACCTTCAGTTGAAGGTTTAGCCAGTGAAATTCAGCACCAAAAAAGTTGCTATTAGGCAGGTTAAAGAATTCCCCCTCCCCCTCACTTATCTTAGTTCACCCCACACAAGTTAAATAATATCAAGACCAACAAAGGAAACAAACTGACAAATGAACAAAGAAGTCACTAAGCAGGTAAGTTAAATAATTAGGTTTTGGTTTATTAAATATAGTTATATATTACAATTACACATTTTTGTTATTGAAACTATAAATATCGCGAAATTATGGTGTGTTTTTTCTTGAAGTGATACAGCACCTGCGTTATGCTTGGTTTTTTGGTGAATTTTGACACACCAAGCTCAAAAGGTTGCCCATCGCTGTCCTAGGTGCTGTAATGGAGACGTTGCACAGTCCCTCTGGAGGAGTTGGAGGAAGGCTCTACTGCTAAATGACACTTGAATTAATTATTAAAAGTCTGCCAGGTTGAAAGAAAGTAAAGGCATAGTCCTTTGGGTGGTCTAATTTCTTTTAGCTAGGAACTTGGACAATATAGGCATAGATAACTAACAACCATTAAACTTGTTAACTCAAATAGCAGGTCTTCAGTGCACCTTTGGTATGTTCTGAGTGCAACAACTTTGTGATGAAATTCTCCTCTGTGCCTTCAGAAATTTTGGCACGTGGTCAAAGCCCAATCCACAGTGGATGGATTGATGAATGAAGGGACACGGAGATTCCTGTGTCATAGATATCACAAAGTTGAGGTAAAGTTGTCACTCTTAGAAAACTTGGAAGCACTTGATTTACGTTTTCAGCCAAGTAGGAGAGCAATTTAATTTTGTACAGCAAAGGGACCTAGCGATAGAGCCCATATTTTTCTCAGCAAATAGCTTGGACTCTTGCACAAACATTTAGCTTGGTCTCCAGGGTCCTGCCCTATGCAGCGAGAAAGGAATGAATTTCCTCTAACAAAGGTTAAGGGCAGGTATTACCAGCTAATCACAACATCCCTGAACTTTAGCCAGGCCTCTGCAGAGTATCTGATTTTAAATAGAACCACCCACCTCCTCGCTGTCCCTGTAGAATTATTAATCTGTGCAATGTATGCCTGAACAGTTCAGAGGCTTGACCTGGGGAAGGGGTTATTTTAGATAAATGATTACCAAGTGCAGTATTAGTTTTGGTGTACTCATGTTGAGCAACTTCTCCCAACAGTAACTAGTCATCAGGCCCACAGACTTCCTAAGACTCCTCATTTGAAAGAATATATACACCCATTTCTTTCCGTCTCTGGAATTGTGTATCCACCTGCTTGACTGTTCTCTTGGATGTCTCAGCTCTTTCAGACCTAAACAAGACCATTTAGAAATCTTATTCTTCATTACTTGCCCCAGATCTGTACCTTCTTTTGCTGTTTACTGCTCTCACTAAATGGACCACCATTACCTAGTAACTCAATGAAGGGAGGAACAAGGTGTTAATTTTTGACATCTTGCCTCAGTCTGTAAATGTAGCCAGTTTCACGTAATTTTCTGACATGATCTACCTTTCTTCATTTGAAGTGCCATCAACCATCATCCTCCATTTGAACTACTGCTCTGGCCTCCTAACTGTCCCCCCTGCTTCCACTTCCACTGTTTCTGATCAGTTCTCTACATGGCATCTACGGTCATCGTTGTAAAACGTTAACTTGATATGTCATCTCATGCTTATAAGCCTTCATTGGCTTCCCTTTGCATTGTCGCTAAAATAAAAAGAATTTATCCTGGCCTACATGGCTGGACATGACATAGCCCTGACTTACCTTTCCGACTTTCTTTTTTTCCCCATTCCTTCTCTTTCCCTTTCCAGCTATGGTTACACTCTTTCAGCTCTTCGATGTGCCAAGCTCTTTCCTGCCTTAGCGTCTTTTCCCTGTTTCCTTTGCCTTGAATGCTGTCATCCATGCTTCACCTGCCTGATTCACTCCTTGTTTTTAGGACTCCTCTTAATTGTTACTTTTTCTTGAGAGGTCTTCCACATTGCCCAGTCCAAAGTTGCCCTCCCATAATCTTGATCAAGACCCATCCAAGTTTGCCGAAACCGGTTTGGCTCAGTGGATAGAGCATTGGCTTGCAGACTGAAAGGTCCCGGGTTCGATTCCGGTCAAGGGCATGTACCTTGGTTGCGAGTTCATCTCCAGTAGGGGCTGTGCAAGAGGCAGCTGATCGATGTTTCTCTCTCATCGATGTTTCTGACTTTCTACCCCTCTCCCTTCCTCTCTGTGAAAAATCAATAAAATATATTTAAAAAAAAAAAGACCCATCGTGTTTAAGAAGACTCTTTTGCTTTTTACCTGTAACTCCTCAACGTAACATGATGCTATAGGGCAGTGGTCGGCAAACTCATTAGTCAATAGAGCCAAATATCAACAGTATAACGATTGAAATTTCTTTTGAGAGCCACATTTTAAAAATTTAAACTTATTCTAATGCCAATTCTTCAAAATAGACTTGCCCAGGCAGTGGTATTTTGTGGAAGAGCCACACTCAAGGGGCCAAAGAGCTACATGTGGCTTGCGAACCACAGTTTGCTCTAGAGGGACCACATCTGTGTAGTCTCCAACTGTGCCAGGTAGCACAGTGCTGTACAGTGGTGGTGTTTCGTAACATTTTTTGAATTAAAGACTGTTTCATTAAAGTAAAAGTAGATCCAGAAAGGAGAATCTTGACCTTCTCTTTGCAATAATGACAGGGCCTGCATCTGATTCCTGTAGCAAGGTTTGCACATGGCTTCTCTACAAATGTCGAGTAGAGTCCTAACAGATAATCAGTTATTTACTCTTTTGCCTTGCTAAAGAAAGAAAGAAAAAGCTTATGGCATTTTCAGTGTTTGGGAGTGTCACAGAATAAGTTTAGGTCTTGTTTTGCTTCTGTAAAACTGCCTAATCTCTATCAAGGTAACCCAGTTCTCCCAGGTCTGTTTCTTCATGTATAAAATGTGGAAAATTGTATCTACCCCATGGGCTTGTTTTTGAAGATTACATGAGATTGTGTGCCAGGTACCTCATACCATGGTGGGCACCTTGTAGTTCAGCCATTCTTTTTCTTATTCCCTTTATATTGCAAAAGATTAATTAGGACTCTGAGAAAACGCATGTAATTTACCTCATAAACTTACTCTACTTATTTAATACTAAATCATATCCAGGAGCACTCACATGAGGTAAAAAATCAGTTTAAGAGGAAGTAATCGATCTCTAGGGTGCAAATAAACAGTGATGGACTGGTTATATAATGGCCAGTAACATTGGACTCCCTCAGAAGGATATTCGTGGAATTAACCTTTGCCTTATTTCAGGATTTTTTTCCTTTTCAACATTATAATATTAAAATAACAAATAAATACAAATATATGTTTTTTTATTCTAGTTCAAGTAGATGTTCTGTGGAGCTGGGCCATGTGAAAATATTTTTTCCATTTTAGTATTTCTATGGAGAAGCCTTGGCAGGCCCATCGAAAACTCTGGAGTCCAAAGCTTTTCTAATTATGTTGTCAGCTTTGGGGTAACTTAAAAATGAATATTCTGAAGACAGTTTATTAAATTTAAATGGACTGGATTCAAATTAGTAAGTGGTGTATGTTTACCACCTACTTAGGCATTTCAATCTGGATGCTAGATTGAGTTTAAGGGAAAATTATTGTGCCATATCTACCAAATTATCCAAGGTTAATTCTTTGTCTCTGTGAAGTGAGAATAACTCATTGACTCTTGCCTCTATGAAATGTGTTTCACTGAATGACATGAGACAACACTGTGGCAGGGGAATTGTTTCTCTTCAAGCCAAGACCTCCAGAGAGCTAGGGGCTTCAGCATTACCAGGTTAAGGCCTACCCCTGGCTGGGTTGCTCTGTTGGTAGCTCAGCGTCGTCCTGAAACACCAAGACTGTTGGTTCAATCCCTGGTTGGGACACATAGAGGAATCAACCAGTGAATGCATGAATAAATGGAACAACAAATTGGTGTTTCTTTCCCCTCTTTCTCAAATCAATAAATAAAAATTTTATAAAAAGGTCTTGTAAAAAAATGTTTAAGACCTATTTGCTCAAATACTGACACAGGCCAGGAACTATATTTATTATGGGATAGGTATGATCTAGGGCAGTGGTAAGCAAACTCATTAATCAACAGAGCCAAATATCAACAGTACAATGATTGAAATTTCTTTTGAGAGCTAACTTTTTAAAATTCCTTCTAACACCACTTCTTCAAAATAGACTCACCCAGGCCGTGGTATTTTGTGGAAGAGCCACACTCAAGGGGCCAAAGAGCCGCATGTGGCTCGCAAGCCGCTGTTTGCCCACCACTGATCGAGGTTGTTGAGGCAAGTGGGTAGACATGACAATTAAGAACTGTGAGACAGTCATTGACTACTTGGCTCAGTTGTTGAGAGTGTGGGACTTCAGGGAGGCCAATGGAACAGATGTGAACCTTCTGGGACTCGCACTCTGCCATGTTCTGTAGTTAAAGATATCACCTCAAACCCAAGCCAGGTATCTTGAGAGTACGTGTGATTGGTTATTTGGGACATTAGACTAATAACAGGTGAATGTACTCGCACTCTAGAAGGTGTTCTGTATTGACACAGGGGAGGCTATATAAGTATTGATGTCTAGATATTTAGCTCATGACCAATTTCTCAGGGCAAGTTCGACTTCATAAGCTGATATAGCTAAACTGAGAATTGTGGTTGCTAATGTTAACGTATGCCCAGCATAATTGTAGCATATGCTGTCCTCTCAGAGAGATGACAAAAGCCAGTTACATTGTTTTCATTAAAAACAACAACATAAAAATCTGGGTGCTCCCCCAACTCCCCACCCCCGCCTCCAGGTGCCTTACCTTTACCTTTCCTTCTCCTAAGCTCCAAGGACCCCTCTTTGGTCTCTGTAAACTTTCTTGAGCTCATTTCTTCTACTTTCTAATGGAACTTTCTCTTATACAGAAATTACTTAAAAAACCAAGCTTGTTCTTTTACTCATAGGTATTGTCAAAGGGGGTAAAAGTTGATAATTTTTGTCAGTGGTTCTGGTCATTGCATTTTCTTTTGGTGTTTTCTGCTCCGTGTCTGGGGCCTGCAGTGCTTTAAACATAAATTGGGCAATACTTTCTCAACAATTCATGACCTTCTGTTGGGAAGAATGGGAGCGCCCTAGTAAATGAAGAAATAATGCCTTTCCTTTGCTTGAACACAGACTGCCTTGATGTCCAAGCATAGGACTTCAGGGTTTCCCCCTTCCATTGAACTGATGTGATGTTTAAATGACTTCTTTAGGGTGTTTCTGTTTGATGAGATGCTAGAAATATAGAAGAACCATAGTCGTGTTCCTTGATCTGCCTATGAGTTACCCATTAGTAGTCTGTTGTGGAATGTGACATATCTCCCCCCCTCTTTTTTTTTTCCAGAATGCTATGAACCTACCCCCTGACAAAGCCAGGTTACTGCGGCAGTATGACAATGAGAAAAAGTGGGAACTGATTTGTGACCAGGTAAGAAACAATGATGCTTTTATCAAGAAATAATGAAAGAAGAGATTTCCTCCCTAAATATATTAGACTCCACGCCACCCCCCCCCCCCCCGGAGATGCATGGATTTCTGTTTTGTGACTTGTTGCCTTTCTGTTTCTTAAGATCAAAGGAAAAGTTAGAAAATGACTTCTTTTGTTCTTGCATGATTTTAATACTTTCCTTTATTTTTAGACTTTCTGTATTAGGTTTTCTGGGTGATCTGGTCTGGTCAGGGGCATCCAAATTCAGATGATCTGTTTTTCTATTTATGTCATAGAGCAGTTTATGCTGCTTGAAGAAGGTAGGCCCTCTAATTTAGTCAGCTTTTCCATTCATGCATATTGATGCATATTCATGCAAGAAGCTGAATTGTTTATAAAGAGACTACTTAGGTTGATAAAAAATTATTTCAATGTTTAGCAATTATTTTTATTTTATCAATAACCCATAACAAATTCAGACTATTCAGAAGGATATAAAATAAAAGTAGAATTCCCCCTTTTTCTTTCTACCATCATAATTTTCTACCTTAGATACTTAGAAATGTCCTTTCAGTTTTCCTTTTATCTTGTTATTTAAAAACAAACAAATATATGAACACACACACTCTCTCTTCCTCATCATTTGTCAGTATATGTCTCTACCTTATTCTTTCAGATGCTCTGTAGTATTCCATTGGCAGTGGTAGTGATTTGGGGGGCACTTTATTCTAGGATTAGATATAGGCTAGCTGTTTTAAAACATAGAAGAGTCACTCCCTAAAGGGTAGAGAGCAGGCTCTGTCGATTCTGTATTATCAGCTTTTTCATTTTGTGCCATGAGCTTCAGAGTGCTCGTATCCCTTACGTCAGGCCTCCCTGAAACTTTCTGGGAGTGCTGTGATTCCTCTGACTAGAGCTCCCTGGGGTTTCTATTGCTGGGTAAAATGTGTCAGGGGAGCAGAGGGGTTTTCCACATTTCCTAAGAAATAGATGCCTGCGGTTCTTACAGGGTTTCTGCAGCACTCGCTGTGTGTTGCTTGACCCAAGCGCCTAACTAAAGCAGTAATGAAATGATGGTAAGAATCCTCCCCTCTTTTTCCATTCTATGTTTAAGCACCAAGAAGAGATAGAAAGTGAAGAGGAAGCCTATTGCTTACATGATCGAATTCCAAAAGAATAAAATGTTGCTGACACTTAAAATCTCCTTGCTGGAGACTTAATTTTTGATGAGTATTAGCTAAACCTATTATTTTGAGGAAAAATGATTTTATGGCAGTGAACAAATATAATAGGGATAATTACTATAAAGGAAAGGTAATCACTTAAGCGAGGGAAGGCCAAGGGGTGAGAAATTCTGCCGTTGCACAGGCTATGTTATGACAGCGGAGGGGAGCACAGGCAAAGGGAGACTGGCCCGGGTGGCGGTGAAGTTGGCGCTGGGAGGAAGGGCTGAGCCATCCTTCCTTCCTCAGACCTGCAGGCGTATTCACTGCCAACTCGATCTGCCCTGCTCCTTCCTGGCATGAATGAATTATTGGTATTTGTGTCTCCAGTGTGCCAGGCAGGGAGGCTGCTGCTGATGGGAGTTCCAACAGCTGCACTCTTTCTCTCAGACTGGAAGTGGCTCTTTAGGGTTGATGGTGGAGTCTTGGGCAGCTCAAGGCTCAGAAAGTAGCAAGTCAGTTATCTGATTACTAGTGGCCTGGTGCATGAAATTTGTGCACTTGGGGGGTGAGGGTTGGGGGTTGTCTCTCAGTCCGGCCTGCATCCTCTCCAATCTGAGATCCCTGTGGGATCGGGCCTAAACTGGCACTTGGACAACCCCTTCGCAATCCACTCCTAACCGCTCACCTGCCTGACTGCTTGATCACCCCTAACCACTCTGCTTGCTAACCACTCTGCAACTGGTCCCCTCTGCCAGACTGTTCGGCCCCAACTGCCCCCCACCATCAGCCTGATCACCCTCAACTGCCCAGCCCTCCTGGCCTAATCACCCCAACTGCCTTCCCCTCCTGGCCTGATCACCCCTAATGGCCTCTGCCTTGGCCCCTCCACCATGGTGATCTGGGATCCCCGTGTGCACATGCCCTTCATGATCTCAGACCCCCGGCGCCCTGCAGAGAAGCATGGCGGTAGCTGGTCTTCCCCCCAGCCTCCCGTGGCCCTGCCCTTTGTGCACTCACCAGTGATCTGGGACCCCCGTGCTTGTGCCCTTCCCGATCTCGGACCCCAAGTGCCCATGGCAAAGCACGGCAGTGGCCGGCCTTCCCGCCGTGCTTCCACTCGGCCTGGGGAACTGGCACCATGGGCTTGCCAGGACCACCAGCGCAGCGTCCGCTCCCCAGGCCCATGGCGCTCATTCCCCAGGCCATGCGGAGGCTGCGTGAGAGGCAGGATCGCACACTGCGTGGCACCCCTCCCTCCCCCCGCTCCTGATTGGCTGGTAGCATAGCCAATCAGGAGCCAAGGTACAGTCACATTTGCATGTTACTGTTTTATTAGATAGGATTTGCCTGATTCTTAGCTCCTCAGAGTTAGGGTGATTACTGTCTTAAATGTGCATATGCCAGGATGTGGAGAATTTAGCTACTAACTCTGTTTCCTGGCAGTCCCTTCACCACAAGCTGAAGTGGCTCCATCAGTTCTGAGTTGTGGGTGACTTATTAATAGTGAAGTAATAATTATTATTGTTGTTGCCAATAGCCAGCATTTGGTAAGCAGATTTTCTGACCAAAAGCTTTGTGTTTAGTCTTCAAAGGATACCAATAAAAGACTTATTAGTGACTCCATTTGACATATGGGAAAACTGAGCCTGAGGCATAAAATCATTGCTGAAGGTCGCATCGCAGTTAGGAGGTAATGTGGCCTGGATGGTCAGATTCCTGAGAATTCGTACATTCCAGGTCTTATCCGTACTTTCTGTTCCCTTCCTCACTGAGTACGCAAGTGTTTGAATGATATACTAAAAGGAAAAAGTGCCTGCTGTTTCTCTGCCCTGCATTCTGGTATTCTTACCTGAGAGGAGGAGAAAGCCAGGGAGTTTTAGTACAGGCACTGGACCTCATCTACCTGCATGACTGCCATGGTGAACTACCATTTTTTTTTTTTTATCAAACAGTCTCATTGGGAGATTGTGTCCAGCAGAAAACTGGATCTTTTGTCAGATACAGCTAACTTATTGGTGTGTCACCCACATGAATATGACTTCTCCTATGTATGTTTCTGAGGGGAAAAATAAAATCCGTTAGCTTAAAGCATGCATGATGTACTATTTATATGGCAAATATAATGTATTCGTGTTTATTTGAAGGTTTATCTTACTTGTTATCTACATAGACCTTCTCTCTCTCTCTCTCTCTCTCTCTCTCTCTCTCTCTCTCTCTCTCTCTTACACACACACACACACACACTTTTGGCACGTAATCTATATCTATGGTATCTAACCTGATGGACACTCAGAATACATTTGCTTTTATCATTCCATTTATATGAAATGTCCAGAATAAAAAATTTATAGAGAATGAAACTAGATTAATGGATGCAATGGACTGGGAGGGGGGATGAGAGACTGATAATGGGAATTATATCTCATTAAACATGATATGTGCCTCTGCAGCAAACAGAGATAGGGAAAAACAGGAAAGAGGAGAACGTAAGAGAAATAACTGTGTGGATCTTCTTTTGGATCCTCATCTGCACATTCAAATACTCTGGGGGGATACTGAGGCAGGTAGCATGAGGTGGTGGTATGAGAGTAAGTAGCTGGAAATGCTTAGTTCCTTGGACAATTACCAATGAAAACCCCCAGCTGCTTGGCAGTAAGAGGGCTCTCTCCTTGCTCTTTGTACCTGTACAGACAAAGAATGCTCCTTGTTCTCACTCCTGCCTCAGTTTTGGGTGCTCCCTAAACCCAGACCCTGTGCTATGCTGTTTTGCTTTGGAGTGTTGGCTGTTTTCCGTCAGCTTAGGGTAGAAGCTGCATGTAGGGAGCCTCAGAGATCCTGGGTGGACTTCCAAATCATTACAGCAGGTAGGGTTGTAGAGACCACGCATTTCAAGCCACTTTTTATTTTCCCTTTTAAAAGATTTTTCAAATTGATTTTTAGAGAGAGAGAGAGGGAAAGGGAGAGAAACGTCAATGGGACAGCAGAACATCAATTGGCTGCCTCCTGCATGCCCCCTACTGGGTATCTGGCCCGCATCCTGGGCATGTGCCCTCGCCAGGAATCGAATGGTCAACCTCCATGACTGGGCCTCATCGTACTTGTTACACTCGACCAACTAAGCCACACTGGCCAGGGCTCCACTCTTTATTTTTCTACTTAAAAAGTTAACATTTGTTTGTCAAAAAGAGAAACTGTATTAGAGCATGTGAAGTAAAGTGTGAGTCCTTTTGCCTTTCCTGTCTGTTCATGTATCCCCTTAATCTATTGGTGATGAAACTGAGGTTCAAGAGCATAAATCGCTAGACCAATAGCACCAAGGCCACCCCGGCCAGTGAGATGAATGACAACACCTATTTCCGAACTCTTTCAGTTATTTCCTGTTACAAAGGGGCTGTAAATACCATTGAAGCAAAGATTGTAGTAGATAAGAAGTCATCTCAGAGGCTTCATCCAAAGGCTTCTTGGGTGTTATTGGTTGGGGGCGTGGATTGGTTCATAACTGAATGACAAAGTAGAATTGGTTAGTTCTAATTTCAGGACATTTTATTTTTTATTTATTATTATTTTTTAAATATATTTTATTGATTTTTTACAGAGAGGAAGGGAGAGGGATAGAAAGTCAGAAACATCGATGAGAGAGAGACATCGATCAGCCGCCTCTTGCACGCCCCCTACTGGGGATGTGCCCGCAGCCAAGGTACATGCCCTTGATCGGAATCGAACCCGGGGCCCTTCAGTCCGCAGTCCGACGCTCTATCCACTGAGCCAAACCGGTCTCGGCTCTAATTTCAGGACATTTTAAATGACTAACGCCTATGGGTGTACAATCAAGTTCTGAAATATTATGGTGCCACACCTGAGCTGGGTTAGAAAGTTCCCTCTCTGTGGCTTTGCCGGTACTGATGGTGAGATTTATTTTGGGGGGGATGTGGCATGGCTTGATCTTACCCCCAATGGCTGGCTTTTGTTTTGCATTGTAGTCTTAGTCATAGATGGGGTCTCCCTCTTTCTTGACTTTATGAAATTATATGAGAGGAGATACAAACCAAAACAAAAGGGAGAGTTGGCTGGGAATCATACCACCTGGACTCAGCTTCCTGCATTAAACACCTCAGGGAGATTGTATGTCAACCCTCAAGGCTCAGCATGTGTCCTGATCAGGAAAGGAGAAGGTGCCTGCTGCCACTGTGCCAGAACTGAGTCAGGCCAGGGGCACTAAGATACTCCACTACACCAAGATACTCCACTACACCAAGATACTCCACTACACCAAGATACTCTATTACAGTGAGAGTTGCTCTCTTGTCTGGTCAACAACTGACCCATACCATTTGAATGTATTTAATTACAAAGAATGTCATTGTTTTGTAAACCCCTCACTTACATTCCTAATATGATTTCTTCTAAAGGGCAAGAAAGTTACTTATTGGCTAACTTGTATCAAAAATGAAGCCAACTTGCCACTGGAATAAAATTTTCTAAAAAATTAAAGAGCTAACAAAGTCACTAATCACCTGAGATGCAAATAAAAACAACAGTAGGTACCATCTCACACATGTCAAATGGCTATCAACAAATGACAAGTGCTGAAGAGGATGCAGAGAAAAAGGAATCCTCTTACACTGCTGGTGGGAATGCAGACTGGTGCAGCCACTGTATGGCATTTCCTCAAAAAACTAAAAATGGAACATCTATTTGACCCAGTAATCCCACTTCTAGGAATATATCCCAAGAAAACACCAATCAGAAAGGATATATGCACCCTTATGTTCATAGCGGCACAATATACAATAGCTAAGATTTGGAAACAGCAGATGAGTGGAATAAAAAATAGTGGTACAACTATACAATAGAATACTATGTTGCTGTAAAAAAGAAATTCTTTCCAGAACTGGAGAGCATTATGCTAAGCGACATAAGTTAGAGAAAGATAAATATCACATGGTCTCACTCATTAGTGGAATATAATGAACAATACAAACAGATGAACAAAAAATCGAACCAGAGTCATAGAAACGTCAGACAGACTATCCAACCTGTGAGGGAAGGCGGGTGGCAGGGGGGTGGGGGGTAGGGGTGGGGAGGGGAGTGAAGAGTTAAGAGATCAACCAAAGGACTTGTATGCATGCATATATGAGCATAACCAATGGACATAGACGGGTGGGGGTGGGGAGCAGGAGGGCATGTACTGGGGCATCTGGCAAGAGGTCAATGGAGGGGAAAAAATTATATAATACTTTAAACAATAAAGAATTTTTTTAAATTAAAGAGCTAATACTGCTTTTTAAAATGTTTTTGTGCCGAGATCGGTTTGGCTCAGTGGATAGAGCGTCGGACTGTGGACTGAAGGGTCCCAGGTTCGATTCCGATCAAGGGCATGTACCTTGGCTGTGGGCACATCCCCAGTAGGGGTTGTGCAAGAGGCAGCTGATCGATGTTTCTCTCTCATCGATGTTTCTGACTTTCTATCCCTCTCCCTTCTGCTCTGTAAAAAAATCAATAAAATGTATTTAAAAAAATAAAAATAAAATGTTTTTGTGACTAGTTAGAATCCTTCTCTGCCGGGTAAACAAATATTACTGGATGCTGATACAGAATTATTTCCTGTGGACCATCACGTTCTCCCTAATGAGGACTCATGCTTGGAACACAAGGATAATCAATAAGTAGTGACATGGTGGAGGTGGGTGTGGAGGTGGGTGTGGTGGTGGGGAAGGGGAAGGCTATAGCCTACTTCAGTGTTGGTGGCTGCCCTGTTAATTACTTGAGCCATCTTATGGACAGATAGTGATGTAGCAGTCCCCTTCCTCTTGCCATACTCCCTCTTCCAGGCTCCCAGACTCCAGACTTAATCTGCCTTCAGCCCCTGTCCTCCAGTTCCAAGCTTTGTTCTACATTTAGCCACAGTCACCTCATTCTGGCTTTCCCAGCTGTTGGGTTACCACCACACAGCCACCTCTCCTGCCTTTGCCTCCTTATTCAGCCAGTCTCTGGCTGGCTGATATTTTGTACTCTCATTAATATTGTTGGCTATTGCCGAGACCGGTTTGACTCTGTGGATAGAGCGTCGGACTGCGGACTGAAGGGTCCCGGGTTCAGTTCCAGTCAAGGGCATGTGCCTTGGCTGCAGGCACATCCCCAGTAGGGGGCATGCAAGAGGCAGCTGATGGATGTCTCTCTCTCTCATCGATGTTTCTGACTTTCTATCCCTCTCCCTTCTGCTCTGTGAAAAATCAATAAAATATATTAAAAAATATTGTTGGATATTAAATAGTTTACATTTTCACTATGTTTTAGTAATTCTGTGGTATGGTGAAATGCTATCTATTTTCAAATCATTACGAGGTTTTTGAGATGTCTCATTCCTAACATAAATGTAATTATTTGTCTTTTTCCTATAATATAAAAAGTTTCAAAATAAGATGCCTTTAAGTAAACACTAATAAGTAAAATTACTGAGTGAAGGACACATCAGGGGTTACATTCTCAAGTCCTAATCAGGGACCCAAGTGAGGCTTCAGCATGCTCTGGGGCTGTCTCCAAGGACGAAAGAACACGCAGGCACACTCCTGCAGAGTTTCTAGGCCAGGCTCGGAAGTGGTACACATCACCAGCAGTCTCTCTCCATTGGCTAGACCTGCAGAGGGGGATGAGAAATGTAGGCTAGCTGAATGCACATAAAGAGAAGAAAATGTTGAGTAAAAGCTCGTCTCTGCCATGGTTAACAATTTTGATAATTTCATTTGTTTTACGTTCTATTCAGTGTTGCAACTGGCTTTTACTTATGTATTTGTCAGTTCATTGTTGAACAAGCAGTTAGTTGTATAGGCAAGGGAACACCAAGAGAAAAGGGAGATGGCGTGGATCTGAGTTTCCCAGAACTCACTTGGAGGTGGGAAAAGACTCTAAATGGTTGCTAGCACCAGTTTGTCCCGAGTTCCACAGTGTGCCAGGCAGGAGGTGGCTGTGGGGCATGTATTTTTGCCAAATTAAAACACAAACACAAAATTTTTGTCTCCGGGTTGTGTTCTGACTTGATATTTTTAAAGAGACCATCTTCCTTTTCTTAATCTTCAAATCTGAGGGAAGATACTGAGTTAGTTGCTGGTTCATGAAAAAGAAGGCAGGTTTTCCTTCCTCCCATACCCCTCCCTGAAAGCAAAGTTTCCCTTCTATTAAGATTCACTCAGGGTCTCTTGATTCCAAATCCCGGGAGAAGCAGGTGGCAGTCCTGCATGTCGAGCTTCCTTATGTTTAGTAACTCTGGAGTCACAGAAAACTGAGTCTGAATCTAGAAGCGAGCATACCCATTCCTCTTCCAGAGGTGTCCTTTGTCATCCAGTTTTTATAGCAGGAAGAAAAGATGCTGGCCTACCTCCCAGGGATTGAAGGCGGTGGGGGGGAGGGGGCAGGTAGGAAACGGGGAGAAAGGTAACCTAAAGAAAGGAGGCCCTAACTGATTTGGCTCAGTGTTGGCCTGTGGACTGAAGGGTCCCAGGTTCGATTCCGGTCAAGGGCATGTATCTCGGTTGTGGGCACATCCCCAGTAAGGGGTGTGCAGGAGGCAACTGATCGATGTTTCTCTTTCATCGATGTTTCTACCTCTCTATTCCTCTCCCTTCCTCACTGTAAAAAATCAGTAAAATATATTTTTTGAAAAGAAAGGGGGAATTACTTCTTTTAATACTAACCCTCTTTGTCAGCTTGATATAAATGCTCTATCAGAGCAAGGCTGAGTCTGATTCGAAGCTTTCGGGTTATCTTCTGCCAAAAGCACATCACATTGTCTACCTTCCAGCCTGGCAAGTCAAATAGAATTAGAGATCTCTGCCCCGACCTCAGGTGAAACCATTTGACTTCCTCAGCTGGCATTAATGACCCCTTATGTTATAAGAGCATCTTTTGTGAACTTGGAACATATTACAGGAAATGAAGAATCATATAGGCAATTTAGTGCCTATTGGCTAGACTGAGGTTAACCTTTGACACTGTCTTTTAGAAAATAATTTAAGTCATTCATTAAGGTGTTTTAGCCAAGAATGTGTGCTAGGTAATACAAATACTACTTTACATTGTTTTAACCCTTGGACATTTAGCTTTTAGTCTTTGCTATGGAAGGCTGTTTTTTTTGTTTAATTTTCATAAAATAGAAAAGCAGCTTTTTGGAAGTTTTCCAGCAAGTGGTTGAGCTGGCACGAACAATTTCTGTGTTTTAAAATGTACTGCAGTGGTTTGGAAACTTTTTTTTTAATTGTCAGTCTGTGCCTGGATCACCATGCCATTGTGGCTCTTTTCTTCAGTCCATTCGTCATGGAAAGTATTTCCTGAGTGCACACTGTGAAGAGTGATGTGCTGGCTCTGACCAGCTCACTTGGTTGGGTGTCCTTGTGCACCTAAAGGTGGCTGGTTCGGTTCCTTGTCAGGGCACATGCACAGGTTGCAGACTCGGGGGTGTGCAGGAAGTACCCGATGATTCTCTTTCTCTCTTCCTTGACCTTCATCAATAAAATAAAAATCAATAAAATAAAAATTCTTTAAAAAAGAAGAGTGATGTGCTATGACTGTAGTGCTTCAGAAAACATAATGCTGAATCTTTCAAAAGAAGATATTGAAAAAAAGAATAAGACATCATCTCAAAAGAAAGTTCTGCAAAAACAGTGTACCACTAGGAGCTTTCAGTCCACATATTCTCCCCTACTTACACAGAGCATTGATTGTAGATCTTGATGAACTTGCAAGTAAAATGTTCTAACAGAAGTTATTTTCTGAAGCCACTGAGGAAATGAAAGTGCCCGTGGTCTTTATCTCTGCTGTGGTAGTAAAATAGCATTTTTATTTCACTTAAAGAACAGAACTATAAATTGGTTTGGATTTCTAATTAGACTGTAGGTGTTGGGGATGAAGGGAGAGAGGAGGAAAGAGAATAAGAAATATGCTTTGGGTTTGTAAGAAATATACAGGGGCAGAGACTGAATGGTCTCCATTAACATGGTGGATACTAGCTGTTTGGACAAGAGCATGGCTGGCAGACAAGGTACTTGAAGTACCCTCCTTAGGCAGCTAGATGTCTGTTACCTTTCTTGCCCCTGATAGTGCTCTTCCCAGGAACTAGACATAACCGCTCAGCTGCTGATGGATGTGCTCATATTCTCAGATACAACTTCTCAAGTGCATCTAAAACCCTATAAAATAAGCACTCATCATAGTTTGGGTACCAGGCTTACATATATCTGTTGCAGCCAGGAGATGTCCTCAGCAATGACCGTTTTCAGAGGAGCTGCTTCTACCTCTCTCTCAGCCCATTCTCGTCAGGTATGGTGTAGAACTTGATTTAAGGAGTCATTTTGACCATGTGGGTCGACAGATTGAAACTGTCGTTGGCTTAATCTTGTGATCTGAAGATGAAAACAAAAAAGACACAAGGCTGCTTAGAAGAGGTGTGTGCTTGTGTATTTATTATTGTTAAATTTGAAACTATGGAAGATCTAAGCAGAAATTATAAAATACCCAACTGGAGCTGGGTTTAAGGTTTAGGTTTTCAGGTTGTGCTAACAACCTGCTTTTGATTCTATGTTTTAGAAGGTGACCATTTATACATCTAGGAAACTGGGATAGGTGTTGAGTTGGGGGAAGTAGCAAGGATTGAATGAAGATGATGGATTAAGCAAATCTCATGAGATGATAGTGAAGATGCAGTAATTTTAATTTGCATTTCCCTAATGATGTTGGGGATCTTTTTATGTGCTGGTTTGTAATTTGTGTATCTGCATTGTCCAAGGATTTAGTCACTTTTTAAAAGTTGGGTTGTTTATTTTATTATTGAACTATAGAATTTAAAAAAATGTTCTGGATACAAGTATTTATCAGATATATATTTTGCAAATATTTTCTCCTATTTCATGTCTTGACTTTCATATAACAACTAGAGGCCCGGTGCATGAAATTGTGCTCAGGTGGGGTCCCCCTGGGTGGCCTGCAGGGATTGGGCCTAAACCCACAGTCCAATGCCGCCTGCAGTTCCTACCTGCCACTCCTGCTCATTCTAGCCCCACTGTGCCTGCCACAAGCGTGGGCCCAATCAGTCCCCTTTGGGAGATGCTTGTGCTGCTACAACAGCACTCAGCAGCCATGAGCCCTGTGTCTGGTGCCCTCCCAAGGGGATTGGCCTGTGGGATCGGCTGAAACCGGCTCTCTGACATCCCTGGAGGGGTCCTGGATTTCGAAAGGGTACAGGCCAGGCTGAGGGATCCCACTGGTGCACCATCAGGCTGGGGAGGGACCGAAGTAGGGTTCCAGGTCGTATCTGGCCCATTTCGCTCAGTCCCAGTCTGCTGGACCTCAGCAGCAAGCTAACCTACCGATTAGAGCATCTGCCCCTTGGTGGTCAGTGCATGTCATAGTGAGCAGTTTAGCAGCCTTAGTATTTCATCATTAGCATATTATACTTTGTTTGGTTGTTCAGTTCTGCTGTTTGGTCTATTTACATATTACCCTTTTATTATATAGGATGCCTTTCAAAGAACAAAGTTTTTCTGATGAAGTCAAATTTAGTTTATCTTCTTTGTCCAACCTCAGGTCGCAGGATTATCTCCTATGCTTTCTTCTAGAAACTTGATGATTTTGTTTCTTATGTTAAAGTATGTTGTCTATTTTGGCAAAGGGGTATGAAGTAAGGCTGGGGAGTCACTGTTTCCCCCTCATGTCTTTATCCAGCTGTTTCAGGCATTTATTGAATAGACTGTTCTTTTTTCATGAATTACTTTAGTACCTGAATAAAACAAATTGTGTGGGCCTATTTTCGCACTCTCTTCTCCACTGATCTTTATTTCTCTCCTTCTGTCATATAGCATTGTCTTAAATAAAGGTAGTGTGAATATTCTTCTTTCTTCTGTAAAACTACTCTTGTTATTTTATTTTGTTTTATTTTTTGCATTTTTATATGAATTTTAGAATCAGCTTGTCAATTTTTAAGAAAAAGCTTCCTGGATTTCGATTGAAGTTTCATTGACTCTTTAGATCAATTTCAGGAACATCAACATTCTAGCAATATTGACTCTTCTGATCTGTCAACATGGCATCTTTATTTATTTAGGGCTTTAATATCTTGCCTGGAGTATTTAGAAGCTTCCCAGTGGTTAGGTCTTGCACATATTTTGTTAAACTTATTCCTAAATTTTTCATTACTTTTAGTGCTATGTTAAGTGATATAATTTTAAAATAAAAGTTTCCAATGGTTTGTTCCCAGAGAAATACTGTTTTAAAATGACTCCCACCACTTCATCAATCTCCTTATGGAAACAGATGTGGTTTATGTTGTATCACTGCATTTTCAAAACCAAGTTATACTGTTAAACACCATCTTAATGGTTTCTGTACTGTAAAGAGCACCATAAGTATTGAAGTTAAGAATTCTGAGCTTAGTTCTCATGTTTAAGTCTAGGTCAAAAGCATGTAGTAAGGGTATGATTAAGTTCTGATAACTTTCCCCTGTTTTCAGTTCTGAAGAGAACATAAGGATGCTTTCTTTATATGACTAGGCACTTGTTTTATTTAGTGGAAGGCATCTACCTTCTCTACCTCTTCCCATGTTACCTGACATACATTATTTTCTTCACAAATATTAGCATTCTTTTAGTTCAGGCAAGCATCTATGGAAATTCTGAAAATATACCTGTGTATTTGCATGTTGTTATAATTGGGGCAAGTGAAGTTTCAGAGACTTTAGTTAGTATAATTGTCAGAAAAACAATAAAAATAAGAACGTGTCATTCTTTCAAATTCTATATTGAAAAACATTATAGCTCTTATCTAAATCTTGAAGCATCTCATGGTTTCTATAAGAAATATAAGGCTTATTTTTTTTGTTTGTTTCTGCCTTGATCAGGATCAGAGCTTGCTTATTTTTCTATTTCTCCATGTTTTG
The DNA here is from genome assembly GCA_027563665.1 of Antrozous pallidus. NCBI lineage: Eukaryota > Metazoa > Chordata > Mammalia > Chiroptera > Vespertilionidae > Antrozous > Antrozous pallidus. Next base: position 64,996,600 of record CM050508.1, on the reverse strand, counting down.
TTTGTTAATGTTTAGTTAGCTCAGGAGACTTTAAAGATCTTTTGAAGTGTGTTATTCTTGTTTGGGAGGCATCCTTAAGTAAGATTTCTGTAATTGTAATAAAAACGGGAGAAAGGGTTTCGTATTCCCATTTCTCTTGTGAAGAAACAATGATGTGTGTTTATACCTCTTGCATTTTTACAGGAACAGTACTCCCCAGAGATTTTACACAATTTTCCTGAAAGCGTAGACTATAACTGTGATTTTATAATGTAAGCCTGTATCTTTAAATGTAACTGAAAATCTTGTTAAGTATTTGCTTATGAGTGATATACATGCTCTCTTTGTAGACTGAGTAAAGAGAGGGATTTAAGTGCTCACAGTAGGAAGTACAATCAGGAGCTTTGATGGACAGAGGACCTACTTGGGAATTTAAGAGAATGCAGACTCTTGAGTACTTGATGACTTGGGTCAGGAGAATTTTTACCATTTAGCAAGCAACCTCAGTTGCTTTAAATGCAGGCCTTTGGTCATGGGTATTTTAAGAAATGCCAGTCTAAATGAAGGGAAAGCTTTAGCTTTTGAGAGATAAAATAGATTTGAAGATTATCAGAAGGCTTTTCCAGTATAAATTTGACCTTCCATCACTCTATACAGCTCTTCTGTCCTCATTAACAGTAACAACTGTACTTACTGAACACTGCTTCATGTCAGATAGTCACAGTTCTGTCTTTTCTTAGGACAGCATAAGAGAACAGACAAACTTTATTAGTATGACCTCCTTCACACAAATGCAACAAATTCAATTAAAATGCTTTTTAAGTTGGGAGAAGGATGTACTATCAATAGGATTAAAGAAGTCCACTTCATATCACATATTAAAAAGTGAATTATCAGAAGTTATGATTAAGAAACACCTGTTGAACTAGAAGAAACTTTTGCTAGTCTAAATAAAGGCAATTATTTGGAAAACTCTCATCAAAAGTTATTTTCAGTCTGCAAGCTGTAATGGAACACTTGGAAAGTTGTCCTCTCTTCTTGGTCTAGGAAAATGATTTCATGTTCAGAGTTGAAGAATGCTTCAAGGCGCTCCAAGAAACTATGGCTGTGGAATGAATCTGACATGCTGATTTTTTTCAAGTCTAGTCTAGTGCAGAAATGGCCAACTTGTAAAGTTGGGAATGAAGAAAGGAGAGTGATGCAGTATTACCCATATGCTCTTTCACTATTCAGAACTACTTATTGAATCCCTGTCCTACACAGTAGCCTATTATTTGACGTCTACTGTTGTTCTTTCCCAGTTCCCATTTAGATCCTTTGTGCCATTAACTTTCATAAATTTTTTACTGGGATACAGCTAACCCCCTTGAAGATCCTAGCACATGCCCCATGCTTTTCTACTTTTGTTTCCAAGTGCCCCCATCTGGAAAACTCCTCTGTCTCCTGCCTCTCACACAGTCCCAGGATATCTACTAGTAAAGGCTGCTTGTCCTTCAAAACACAATTCCAAAGCTACTTTCTCCAGGGATGTTTCTTTGATCATCTCAGTTGGAAAGAGCCTTACCTTTCTTTGAACTTCCAGAGGATCGCATATGGTTCTGATCATATTCTAGTTTGTATTACAGCAATGTCTGCTATATCTCAGAGATGAGATTTAATGTTTTGGAGTTGAATTTGTTTCATTTTGTGCTTTTTATAGAGAATCTTGCATAATGTGTTCTGGATGAGTATAAGAAGAAAAAGATATTTTTTAAACCTTGGTATTGTTTACATAGGTGCCGTAGAAACAGGAGACTTAAATGTGATAGCAAGATTTAAGATGCTCAGGGACAGGGACTTATTTAGCAAAATGTTTCATCCAATAATAACCACAGGGACCCTTCTAAATAGGATCGCAGCTGGCACTAGCTGCCTCTGGTAGTTGTTAGACAAAATTAGAATCCCATCTGAACTTGCTTTCCTTGCTATCTGTCATCATAAGTAGGTAGAGTCTTAATACTTTTCCCTCGTTTTCTCTAAATTGTCCTCATATTTTCCATGGGCAGGGCATTTTGGTGGCCTCTCTGAAGTGTCAGAGTGTTTTGAGGGAAGAGGGGCATGGAATATGCATTCTCTTGGGACTTGGTTCTCTCCATTTCTTGGAGGGGGTGGATGTAGATCTGTCTGTGTGAAATTTTTTCTATTTATAGAAATAGTTTTGTGAGGGTTGAGAAGTCATGGCTTCCCTTAGGCCCTCCTGCTTAGGAGCCCTGATTCTGGTCTTGGCACCTCCTCCCAGTGCACTATTCTTGGCCTCTGTTATTCCGTATAAACCACTTCTGTCTGTATGCAATATAAATGCCTCTTTGTCTTTTCTTCTCCCTGCTACTCATGTCACCATTTCCCATTTTAGAAGGTAAACTTCTTGAGGACATGAATGATTCCAGGTAACATTGCTCTGGAGAGCTTTTAGGACCAAGTTATATCCTGTGAAGTAGAACTCACTAATGGCAGTGTTACTGGTTGTAATTATGGCTTTTACTCAGCCTTGGAAAAGGAAGCCCAGCTACTTTCAACTTCTAGGAGGAAAAATCACTCAAGTGTAGTGAGTTTATTCAAACCCTTTGAATTTTCATTACCTAAGGTGAACAATTTCAGGGTCAAAATAACAAAACATTAATAATGGCATAACAATAGGGACATCTAATTTATCCGTAGGGGTGTTTAAGCAATTCTGAAATAGAGCCAGTGACCTTGTGGCCATCCCAGACTGGGAGAGAAACTCAAGTGAGTGTGTCCCCCGCGAGCCACCCATTTCCCAGAGACTTTCTTATTTTTAGGCGTTTTACTATAATTTCTCTTCAACCTGAAATTATTAAGGTATACGATAAATTTAAGCAAAATTCTGTTTGATTTTGGTGCTGCTTATGCAAATATAACTTACAGAATGGAGATGCATATATGTTTGGTGTAAGCCTAGCTAACATCAAATTAACCTCAATTAAGTAATTTCTCATGCATTATACACATGGGTAGAGAAAATGCAAAGGATTAGAAATGTTTTGTTAGGTGAGTAGAGTGTCCAATCCCAATTCTTTATGCAGAAAGGGTTTTATTAGATTTAGGTGGAGAAAGGGGGGCATGGAGGGAAGGAGGCCCCAAAGACACAGTTCAGCTGGTTGGAAAAAACTGCCAGTCTGTGTCTAATAGAAAAGGCCCTGTTGTAGCATTGCCGTTGATTAATTTCCTTTATTGTGACCTTGCCTAATTAACTTAGTTTATTCCTGTCACAGCCCCTTCTGTTAGTTTCTTTAAGAATGGCCTGGGGTCCTGGCTGGTATGGTTTAGTTGTTGGGCTTGGTTCCCTGCACCCATAGGTTGAGTGGTTCAATTCCCAGTCAAGGCACCTGCCCAGGTTTCAGGCTTTTTCCTCAATAGGGGGCATGCAGGAGGCAGTCCATCGAAGTTTCTTTCTCTCCCTTTACCTTCCTCTTTCTGAAATCAATAAAAATTATTTATTAAAGAAAACACACCCAGAATGGCCTGAATTTTTGTTTCTGTGTTCTCCCCCCCCCCCCCCCCCCCGCCCCAAATAAACTCTTATAAAAATCCTCTTTAAACAAACAAACAGAAAGAATGGCCTGGTTTTCCATCTTGGGTCACGGTAGAGTTGAATCTTAGTCATTAAGTGGAGTCCAGTCAGTGCTTTGTCTTGCCTGATCTGCAGGCCATGCCTGTGTTCAGGCTGCCTAACCTTCCCCGTGGCTGGTGGGGGATGGGGGGAGCTCACAAGCCTTAGCAGACTGAGTTAATGAGAAATGCATAATAATGAGAGGCACTAGGCAGTTTCAGAGCCATTGGAAATACAACACATGCTTATCAGCAGATGTTCTTTAGCTATGACATGATTTTGGCTGGCTTACTTCTAGCACAGGACCCGCTGGCTATATGCTTTGTACAGTGTTTACAATCTCTTTGCATACTTTTAAACTTTAAAAGTACATTTTATCCTTAATTTATGAGAGAGGTGACTTGTATATGACATTTAAAAGAAGTTTAATTCTTTGAACATTATTAAAGACTGTGTGCCAAATATTTGTCTAAAAGGGGATTCAAAGAAGAAAACATGTTTCTGCCCTTTTAAAAATGGTATCAGAAGCAAGATGAGCACACTTATTCCAGTGTGGTGAAAAGAACAAGGATCAGAAACTCAGAAAACCTGAGTTTGAATCCTTGCTTTTGTCCCCATGTCTGATTGAAGGCAGTCATTTAGTTCTGCCATCTCTACAGTGGGGTGAATCTTGACATGATACCAGGGAGGCTTGAGCGAGCTAAGAGGTATGAAGAATATAGTTAGATGTATGATTAAAAGACTAGAGGCCCAGTGCATGAAATTTGTGCATGGGTGGGGTCCCTAGGCCTGGCTGGTGATCAGGGCTGATCAGGGCCAGGCCAATCAGGGCTGGGCTGGAGAGGAAGCTACAGTCACCAGGCCAGGGGCAGAAAGGATGGATGCCAAAACCGATGCCAACATTGTCGATGCCCTGCCAATGCCCGGTTCCCTGCCTGCCTCCCTGCTTCCCTAACCACCACGCTGCCACTGCTGCAGGCGGGCGGCAGGCTGATTGGGGCCTGCTGGCTGGAGGGAGAGATGTGGCACAGGAGGTTGGCCCTTGGTCCCCCTGGGTAAGGGGCCACATCCACTACCACCAACCCCTGGTTCCCTGACTCAGCCCAGGGGCCTGCTGGCCAGGGGAAGGGACTGTGAGAAGTTGGCCAGCTGGGGGAAGTTGGTTGTAGGAGTGGACTGATCACCAGGGGGCAGTTCCTGAATTGAGCTTCTGCCCCCTGGTGGTCAGTGCGCATCATAGCAACTGGTTGTTTCGGTCGCTTAGGCATCCATCCATCCATCCATCCATCCTATCTAATAAAAGAGTAATAGGCAAATTTGACCACACATTTATTATACCCACAAGCCACGCCCACCAGCCAATCAGGAGCAGATTAAGCAAATAAACCCCAACCAAGATGGCTGCCCACTACTGAGGGCAGGAGAGAGGCTTGGATTTCCCCAGCAACAGAGGAAGCCAAGCTTTCCACCTTCTGTTGCCGGCCAAGGCCTCCACTCAATGCCACAAAGTTTCAATTATAAAAGATACAGAAATGGCGGCAGCCGCTGAGCTGGAGAGAACAGAGGCTTGGGTTTCCCTGGCAATGGAGGAAGCCAAGCTTCTGCCTGCTGTTGCTGGCCTAGACCTCCACTTTAGGCTACAAAGTTTCAAACAGAAATGGCTGCCACGGAGCGAGCAGAAGGCTTGGCTTGGCTTCGCTCCAGGCTACGAAGTTTCAATTGTAGACATAAATTAATTCCAGATCCAAGGCCTCTGCTTGTGTCACTGGGGGGTATGGCCGGCCTGCAAACCACCATAAGCCCCTTGCCCAGGGTGCCCCTCACCCCAAGGGAACCCCCACCCTGATCTGGGACACCCTTCAGGGAAAACCAGCTGGCCCCTAACCATGCACCAGGCCTCTATCCTATCTAATAAAAGAGTAATACACAGATTGACCATCACTCCAACACACAAGAGAGCTTACCTCCATGTGGTCAAAGATCCTGCCCCCATGTGGACATAAGATGGCCACCACAAGATGGCCAGCAAGGGAGGGCCGTTGGGAGGTTCCAGGCTCTGCAAGGGAGGGCAGTTGTGGGCGATCAGGTCAGCAGGTGAGGGTAGTTGGGAGGGACCAGGCCTGCAAGGGAGGGTAGTTGGGGGCGATCAAGCCTGCAGGGCAAGGCAGTTAGGGGTGACCAGACCAGCAGAGGAGGGAAGTTGGGGGCAAACAGGCTGGCAGGGGAGCAGTTAGACATCAATTAGGCTGGTAGGGTAGTGGTAAGGGGGTGATCAGGCTGGCAGGCAGAAGCAGTTAGGGGCAATCAGGGAGGCAGGCAGGTGAGCAGTTTGAAGCCAGCAGTCCTGGATTGTGAGAAGGATATCCGACTGTCTTTTTAGGCCTGATCCTGCCTAAATGGGCAGTCGGACATCCCTCAAGTGTTCCCAGATTGGAGAGGGTGCAGGCTGCACTAAGGAACATCCCTCGCCCCCTGTGCACGAATTTCGTGCACTGGGCCTGTTTATATCTATATCTATATCTATATCTATATCTATATCTATATCTATATATCTATATCTATATCTATATCTATATCTATATCTCTATATCATCTATATCATCTATATCATCTATATCATCTATAGCTATATCTATATCTATATTAACCATTGAGAAACAGAAGTGCTACCCCAGATGGAAAGGTTAATTGTGTCCCTGGGAGTGCATAAATGAAGTCACTGTTAGCAGTGAGAAGACATTTTCTGGTTATTACCAGAGAAATTGAATTCCTAACACAGAAGCTTAATGAAGTTCTGATTTTAAGGCTTGTTGTCACCCTCTCTCTGTCTCTCCTTCTAAGCTCCTCCCAGTGCAATCTGTGGTCTGGCGTGCATAAATGTTTAGAAATGTCTTTGGACTCTCTTTGGTGAATGCTTATGGAAAATAATTAAAAACTCCAGAGCAATTTTTATTCCTTATCCAGGAACATTTCTTAAATAAAGTTTGTTTACACACGGTGATGAGTGGCAAGAGATCAGGATGGTGGTGATGCTATATTGACTAGACGTTTTGAAAGAAATTTATATTTTATTTTTAAATTTTTATATATTTTTATATTGTATTTATTGGGGTGACTGATTAATAAGATACAGGTTTTGATTGTACATTCTATGATATATCATCTGCATATTACATTATCTGCTCTGCACCCAAAGTTACACTTCTGTCACCATATATTAGACCCCCTTTATCCTTTACTATCCACCCTTCCATCTGGTGACCACCATACTGTTGTCTGTGTCTATGAGTTTTTATTCGTTTTTCCTGTTTGTTCATTTGTTCATATGAGTGAAATAATAAGGTTCTTAACTTTTTTCTAACTGACATTTTGCTTAGCATGATATTTACAAGATCACCCATGTTGTCGAAAATGGCAGTATTTAATCTTTTCTTTGGCTGAGTAGAATTCCATTGTATATATTACTGCATCCTCTTTATGCAGTCTGCTAGTGAAGGACACCTGGGTTGCTTCCATGTCTTTGCTACCATGAATAGTGCTGCAGTGAACATAAGGGTGCATATGTCTTGGCAAAGGAGAGACATACATACAAGTGGCCAACAGATATATGAAAAGATGCTGAACCTCACTAGGTATTAGGGAAATGCAGATCAAAACTACAGTGAGATACCACCACACAATGGTTAGAATGGCTATTATCAACAAGACAATAGCAAGTGTTGGAGAGGTTGTGGAGAAAAAGGAACCCTCATTCATTGCTGTTGGGAATGTAAAGTGGTACAGCCCCTATGGAAAAGAGTATGGAGGCACCTCAAAAAATTATGAATAGAGGTACCATATGACCCAGCAACCCATTCTCTGGGTATCTACCCGGAAAATTAAAAACTTGTATTTTAAAGCTCTTTCATGTGCTAAAAAATCCATATTAGAAAATCACCATAATTAAATAAATTTTTTATCCCTAAGAGTAATATTTTCCATTATGTAACTCTGGTTGAGCACTTAATTTAATTAAGCTATCCATATCAATGATGTTGAACAAGTAGGTAAATAGTTATTGAAATAGCCTATGGGTGATGAAACATTTGGAATTGAGTGTGATGGAAAACTACCATCCAAGGCAATTTGGGATTTCAATTAAAAATATAAAGTTCCAATATTTAGAGAAAAAATATTAATTTAAATAAATTTGACATCAGTAATTAATACAGAGTCCTTCCAAATAAAAAATGTGTTTTGGCAAGGTGCTGACATTCTCTAGTGTATTCCCTCCAGATTTAACTTTTGTTCAAATGGCTACATGGAAGAGATGGGAAAGATCTGGTGGGACAGATGCTGGATTTACAACTCAAACTGTAGTTCCTTTTGAGATTATAGAAATAACCTTAAGTTTCAGGAAAATGATTGGGGATTTGTATTCTTCTGCCATATCAGTTGTATTTGAAACCCTGGATGCAGGCTGCGTTTTTGAGAAGTAGCTGTGATATAGACCTATTGTGTTTTAAATGTCAGGCTTCTTTATTTTCACTTTCATGGAAATAATAAGTTTCTCAAACAAGCGAAAAATGTGCCTAAAACCCAGAAGTAAATGCTGATAAACACATATGAAAAAAGTATGAGTGTATTAAATTTAGACCTTGTCCATAATTTCAAGGGAATAATTGTAAGGAAATATTTGTAGGACCAATAAAAGTATATACAGGGTTGGGCAAAAGTAGGTTTATAGTTGTAATACCAATAAATATAATAATCCTATATAATAGAAGCATAATATGCTAAGTGTCTGGTTGACCAGTCAGCTGTTCAACCAATCAAAGTGTAATATTCAAATTATATCCTAAGGCCACTCAACTGCTCACTATGACTAGCAGGGGGGCAGACAGTTTACTAGTCGCTATGATGTGCACTGACCACCAGGAGGCAGACACTATGATCTGTAGGTTAGCTTGCTGCTGGGGTCTGGCAAATCAGTACTGAGAGAGATGGGTGGGACATGCCCTGGAGCCCTCTTGCAATCCTTCCCCGGCTGGCTAATCACCTGTGTCTCTCCCCTGCTCCAGTCGTGCACCAGTGGGGTCCCTCAGCCTGGCCTGGACCCTCTTGCAATCCAGGACCCCTAAGGCGATGTCAGAGAGCTGGTTTCAGCCCGATCGTGCAGGCTAGGCCAAGGGATCCCACTGGTACACAAGTACGTGCACTGGGCCTCTAGTAAGTAATAATACAAGAGTAAACTGTGTTTCTCCTACTAACAGCTATAAACCCACTTTTGCTCATCCCTGGATTTGAGAAAGCCTTTCTGGGTCACCCCAGTCTTAAACAGGAAGTGGAGAAAGCTGCACTTATTGACTATCAAAAATTGGATTCACTGAGTGAATGCCAATGTTTTATGTGCTACTCAACCATATAAATTTATTTATTTGTTTCTTTATTTTTAATCCTCACCTGAGTATATGTTGGGGGCGGGGGGAGAGAGAGAAAGAAAGAAATATGGAAGAGAACCATCTACATTGGTTGCCTTACATACACGCCCAACTGGGTATGTGCCCTGACCAGGAATAAAACCCACATTTGGACATATGGGATGATGTCCCAACTGGCTGAGCCACTTGGCCAAGGCAACCATATTTTATTTTTAAAGGAGTACATATGGATCTTCTGGTGTAGAGACTTTGCCTAAAAGAATATAAATTAGAAATCTATTAGCAATTGTCCACAGATTCATATTTCAAGTCCTCAAGCAGATACTTCATTAGCCAGAGTTAGAATTCCTTCAGGTTCTTTTAGAGGCCTTAAATTTGGAAGTAAGTGGTTGCTATAGCAGAAGGGAACACGGATTTGCATTGTGATAGGATTTTTAACAATTTGAATGATTGGATTGGATTGTTAAAAAGCATTAGTTTTGTTGGCCTATCCCCTCTGAACTGGATCTCAGACTACGCCCTTTTCCACACCTTTTAAGGCATGCAAACTCTGTTGATGTAAGTGGTGGTTTGGAGACAGAATCCTCTAATGGAAAAGATACACTAGAAGGTGCTGGGAATACTTCTGAGGAGATGGATACTCACGTGGGCTCCATGGATGAAGAGAATGGCAGGCTGTTGGGAGAAGTAGAGCTGCAGTGTGGGATATGTACAAAATGGTTCACAGAAGACACCTTTGGCATAGATACCTCATCCTGTGTACCTTTCAAACCAACTATAATTTTCACTGCAATGTTGCAATTACTGTGGGAATTCCTGTTTCCTCCAGAAGCAAGCAAACTTGAAAGAAATGTGCCTTAGTGCTTTGGCAAACCTAACATGGCAGTCCTGAACACAAGATGAACATCCAAAAACCATGTTCTCCAAAGTTAAGGATATCATACCATTTATTGATAAACACTGGGAGTGCATGATGACCAGACAGCCTGGGAAAATGACTTAGCCAAATAACATTGGTAAAACAATAAGTAGAGAAAGATGTATTCTTGGTAAAAGAACACCCTGAGCCTGGAAATAAGGACCCAGAAGAAGATTACCCCAAATTTGGGCTTTCGGATCAGGATCTTAGTAATATTGGTTCTGCTTGTGACAACCAAAAGCAAAGCAGTGCTGTGAATACCAGTGGGAATTTAAATGGGGGAGTTGCAGCAGGAAGTAGTGGAAAAGGAAGAGGAACTAAGCGCAAACAGCAGGATGGAGGGACCACAGGGACCACCAAGAAGGCCCGGAGTGACCCTTTATTTTCTGCTCAGCGCCTTCCCCTTTATGGCTACCCCTTGGAACACCCTTAACAAAGATGGCTATCAGTATATTCTAATGGAGCCTGATCCCCACACCCTTGATCCTGAGAAGCTTGAACTTGACTGCTGGGTAGGAAAACCTATTCCTAGAGATCTCTACAGAGCCTGCTTGTATGAACGGGTTTTGCTAGCCTTACATGATCGAGTTCCCAGTTGAAGATCTCTGATGACTGGCTGACTGTGGTTGGAGAGAAGGGCTACTCTATGGTGCGGGCCTTTCATGGGGTTCGGAAAGGGGCTTGGTACTTTGAAATTAATGTGGATGAGATGCCACCAGACGTTGCTGCTACACTGGGCTGGTCTCAGCCATTAGGCAACCTTCAAGCTCCCTTAGGTGATGATAATTTTAGCTATTCTTGGCAGAGCAAAAAAGAACCAAGTTCCACCAGTCCATTGGCAAACACTACTTTTCTGGCTATGGACAGAGAGATGTCCTAGGATTCTATGTCAGTCTTCCTGAAGACATAGAGACAGCCAAGTCGCTGCCAGATACTTATAAAGATAAGGCTTTGATAAAGTTCAAGACTTATTTGTATTTTGAGGAAAAGGACTTCGTAGACAAAGCAGAGAAGAGCCTAAAGCAGACTCTCCATAGTGAGATAATATTTTATGAAAATGGTGTCAATCAAGGTGTGGCTTACAAAGATATTTTTGAGGGGTTTACTTTCCGGCCATCTTCATTATACAAGAGCTGCATGGTTTTCATTAACTTTGGACCATGCTTCAAGTATCCTCCAGAGGATCTCACTTACCGCCCTATGGGTGATACGGGCTGGGGCTGATGTCTTATATCATGTGGAAACAGAAGTGGATGGGAGGCGGAGTCCTCCATGGGAACCCTGACCAAGTCCCTCTTTCTTTGCAGACATGGACTTTCTGGGGAATGATATTGGGGGATTTTCTTTTTGTTTTCTACCTGTGACAAACGTTATCCCGAAGATACTGCAAAACATAGCCTCAGCTGTTAGCAAGGTAAAAGGCGGGGTGGGACTGGAAGAGACTCCCTGCCCTTCAGTATTCTGCCTGCTTCTAGTGACTGCTTTCATTTTGTGTGTAATATACCAACTACTGACCCTAGAACCCCATAGCTCCCTGTGAAACTGGTGCTGTGCTACGTTCCCCACTACAGGGGCTGGTTATCTTATTGTATTCTCTAGGGAGTGGATAATAATGTTGTCCAAGTAGCTAACTTATTTAGAGACTTTTTCTCCTCTGTGGGCATTGACTCCT